>JABFTP020000185.1:136637512-138100846 GCA_013387265.2 Cryptolaemus montrouzieri | reverse complement strand
AAATCTACTTTTTGCATTGTCAAGTTCAAAGGTGTAAGATTATAATCTGAAGCAACAACAATATCATGTAATTTAGACGTTCTCTGTTTATCATGAAAATGGGAACGTAGATGAAAAATCTGTTTACTATGAAGATTATTCAAATCAATTAATCCACGACCTCCAAGATGTCTAGGTAGTGTAACTCTCTGAACAGCTGACTTTGGGTGGTGCTTATGATATTTACAGAGTATTTTCCTCGTTTGACATTGTAATTCACTTAGATCAGTTTTAGACCATTTAATAATTCCAAAAGAAGATGTAAGAATAGGAACAGCATAGGAGTTGATAGCTCTGAAAAGGTTTTACTAGTTAAATAACTCTTGATGATAATTCTAAGTCTTTTGTAATATGAACTTCTAATATTTTCTTTAGTGCTGCTATGGTTAATTGTCTTCTCTTGACAAAATCCAAGATATTTATATGTATCTCCTTGATGCATTGGCTCGATTTCGATATTGGAAATCTTTATATAATCAGAGGTGATCTTTCCTTTTTCAATAGAAAGATTTTTACATTTTGGAAGCCCAAATTTCATATGAATATCATTGGAATAGTTGAAAGTAATCTCAAGTAGACTTTTTAAATGAGATCTGGTTCCGGCATATAATTTAATATCATCTAAATAAATTAAGTGACTTAATTTGAATTCAGTTAATAAACTTTTTATTTTGAAGCCGAAACTAGTAGCATTTAATTCATGAGATAATGGATTGAGGCAAAGACAAAACCAAAGAGCACTTAAAGAATCACCTTGAAAAATGCCTCTTTTGATTGGAATTACTTCGGATTTTAACGATTGTTTTGAAATATTTAAATGAAGATTGGTTCTCCAAGTTTTCATTACAAATTCAAGAAAATGACGAAGTGTCTTATCAATTTTATATATTTCCAAAATTTCTTGAAGCCATGAATGGGAGAATTATCAAAAGCCTTTTGGTAATCAATGAAGGCTGTATGAATATTTCTCTTCTTAGTTTGAGCTTGATTCAAAGCAACAGAATCAATTACAAGTTGCTCTTTAGTACCAAGGTGTTTTTTTCTACATCCTTTTTGATGTTCGGAAAGAATATTATAATTCTCCAAATGTGCATAAATTTTTGGGTAATACATGCAGTTAGAATTTTATATATTGTTGGAAGGCAAGTAATTGGTCTATATTGAGACGGATCAATAGTATTATCACTTTTCGGTTTTAAATAAGTAATTCCTTGTGTGAAAAATAAAGGAATAGCTGAGGGTTCTTTATTATAAATGAAAAATATTCAGCCAATTTTCATGAACGCAAGAGAATTTCTTGAACCAAAAGTTATGAATACCATCAACACCTGGAGATTTCCAATTTTGTGTGTTTAATAACTGATGTTATATCTTCGTTTGAAAATTTTTCAAATTGCATGCATTCTATTTTAGAAAATCGAGACCTTCCATTTAAAATCCATTTTGCATTGAATTGTGTTGCCTTGGCACTGCCCAAATTGAAGACCAATAATCAGTTAAAATATCAATTTTAGGAAAATATTTCCAGAAATATTTTCATTTGAACCTGAAATAAATTTGTAAAATGTTTTCATTATTTTTGAATAGTTTGTTTTGGAATTTTCTATCTGAATTTATTTTATATTCACGTAGTCTAATGGAGTATACTGAAAGTTTTTGTTTTAAAGTATCGATGTATTCTATCAATTGTGCATTACTTATCTCATTATTTTTATGGGTTTTATATTTGAGGAATATTTTTCCAATATGTGCCATAAGTTTTTTGATCGATTACCTCTGGAATATTGAGTCAATCTTCCTAAATCACATCTGATAGAAGAAATTTTACCTTCTAACCTTTTTGCAATGAAGGTTTTTCTTGATAATATAATTAGATCCAAAATTTTCTAATTTGTATCCAGAATGTTTAACTACTGTAATATATATATATATATATATATATATATATATATATATATATATATATATATATATATATATATATATATATATATATATATATATATATATATATATATATAATATATATATTTATATATATATAAATATATATAACTTCATTTTGATAAAACAATTCTTTGCAACAGAGCTGTAAAACACAATAGACCAGATATCATTCTTACTGATAAACCGAATCAAATAACATATATAATTGATATTGCTTTACCCGACACACATAATATACAAAATAAATACAATGAAAAATTTCTAAATATATGATGCTTGGCGACGAGATTAAAAGAATGTGGAAAATGAAAAAAATCTTTAATCTACCGATTATTATTTCACAACAGGTGTTATTCCTAGGAATCTTCACAGAAAAATTGAGATTTTGGGTCTGAAGAAATACTTGTTCGAACAGTTACAAACGATAACAGTCATCAAATCTTGTAATATTCTTCGTAGGTTTCTTTCCGAAAATAATAATGAGGTAGAGTCATAGGTTTCTCTTTAGTTTATACTGCTCAGAATCTCATTTCATATTTTATTTATTTGTTTATATAAATATAATATAATTAAGTGACAATTTTGTCATATTTATATTCAGAGCAGTACTCTATTCGATGGTTCACAACTTCACACTAAGGAAACTATTAATGAGTAACATTCAGTGTTACTTAACTAAGGTCCGTACACTGGATTTTTCTGGGGAGAAAGCCTCTGACACTAGTCGTTGGTACATTGATATCATTGTCTGTTGATGCTATAGTGTATATATATTCTGGTAGATTGATATATTCTCATAACATTTAACGTTTTCCTAATATATAATTACTCCAGGATATGTTTTGATTATAATCATTGCCTGGCAATGGTATTAATTACCGGGTGGTGGATTTATATTTTTCATGAAATCAGTTTGATTGCATGAACAGATATATGGGCAACTCGTCGGGGTAAAACCCCTATATATATATATATATATATATATATATATATATATATATATATATATATATATTCTGGTAGATTGATATATTCTCCTAACATTTAACGTTATCCTAATATATAATTATTCCAGGATATGTTTTGATTATAATCATTGCCTGGCAATGGTATTAATTACCGGGTGGTGGATTTATATTTTTCATGAAATCAGTTTGATTGCATGAACAGATATATGGGCAACTCGTCGGGGTAAAACCTATATATATATATATATATATATATATATATATATATATATATATATATATATATATATATATATATTCTGGTAGATTGATATATTCTCCTAACATTTAACGTTATCCTAATATATAATTATTCCAGGATATGTTTCGATTATAATCATTGCCTGGCAATGGTATTAATTACAATTACCGGGTGATGGATTTATATTTCTTCATGAAATCAGTTTGATTGCATGAACAGATATATGGGCAACTCGTCGGTGATAACCCTAATATATATATATATATATATATATATATATATATAAATACATATGATGGGACAAATATCTTCAATGATGAACTTCGCGAGGAGTCTACCTATATAAACTTGGGACAAGATGAATTATTCAATGAATAGATAGCTAGTTCCCAAATCTGCCTGCCATGCACGCAGCCCCCAAGAGCCACAATAGTGCAACTAAGCAGAATGCCGAGAAACGAAGCGGCAGACTGCAGTTTCGCCCTTATTAGGAGCTCATCGGTGTCGCATATAAAAATGTTATTATATTTTTGTTGAATTATTGTTACTACTGGTTTTAAGCGGTTGTTTTGGTTCGAGATAACCATATATACGTTGGATGGTATATAAGAGAGTTCTGAATAAATTCGGAGAATATAAGGATAAAATAACCCTGACATATACAATAACTTATAGAAAGCTGACCAACTTAAAGTATATATTTGAATGGCTACTTCGCATTCGTTTGAATTTATTTGTTTTCTAGAGGTTCGTTTCCCGAACTGTGTCCGTAAAAGGTTATGTTGGCTCAGATTTCAATACATGACATTTCGCGATTTCAACACGTTTTTATTTCCTTCCAACAAAGAGAAAATATACTAGGAAAGATTGATGATAGGAATGCGTCCGATTTGCGAGAATGTAGGCAACAGAAACATATTTTATGACGAAAGTGGTTGTGAAAATGAATGAATTCTATATAGCGCAGTTACTTCCGTTGTATCGAATCGAATATGTGTGTAGGATATTTATACATTTATTTTTGTAGTTTCTTTTCAGCATTGAATCAGTGGTTGCTGACAGATATTTTTCCACAATATTACTTCAGGGCAAAATATATTGAAAAACCTTAGTGAGAAAAAGTTATATGTTTTTGTTTTAAGACAAGGAAATGGGTATATTTTATTTTGTATGGCATATTTTCAAAGTAATTTTAATACAAATAGAGATTCACGGCTAGCCTTGAAAATCAAGCTTCTTGATTTGGATCAACCTGATACCATGTTGAGCTTTTGTTATCAGAATTCACGTCGACTAAAGCTTGTAAAGTAATGGCAAAACTTGAAAGTTTGAATCAGAACACAATTGCAATGGAATATTGAACTTTCTTTCATATTTAGTGAGGGTACACTTGAAAATAATAAACCTATTTGGTTTTTTTGCAACTATCAGAATTTCATAGAGAAATTTAAAACCAAAAAAAAGTTACAGCAGTTTGATTGAGCGCGCGTCTTTCGCTTTTCGCCTCTATCCGCTGGTAATATTCGCAATCGATATTTTATCGACCTCTGATCTCCGCTTTCCTTCAAATTATTCCTACAATATGTATATTTATCAAAATACAAAACCGTTAGCTTTCGAACACGGGCTCAGTATTTTTTGACAATCATTCGTCTGAAGGGGAAGACCCGTGGCGAAGACATGTATGACGTTTTCTTCAATTTTGTTAAACATTACAAACTACCGATATATGAATTAGTGTGCATTACAACCGATAGAGCACCAGCAATGACTGTAAACAAAAACGGTTTGGTGGCATTGTGTCGGGCTAATGAAGATTTCCCTTCATTTTTTCATTCCATTGCATTATAGATCAACAAGTTTTGTGTTCAAAAGTTCGAAACACAGAGGAAATTATGGACATTGCAACAAAAATTGTGTATTCTTTCCGTGCACGTAGCCTTCAACGGTGGCTCTTTAAGTTTCAGTTGGGAGATAGGGAGTCAGCTGAACACACTGATTTAGTTCTTCACACAGACGTCAGGTGGTTGCTTTGGGAAAAATTTCTAGAAAGGTTTCAAGAATTATTCCCCGAAATAACCACATTTCTAGACGAAAGAGGGGATGACACTCAGATGTTGAAAAACGAAATATGGCTGACTGATTTGACATTTTTGACTGACGTCACAATGCACTTAAACACCATTAACTTGGAGCTTCAAGGTAAAGGAAAAACTATTATTGAGATGATTACCGCAATAAATGCATTCGACAGTAAATTGCGACCTATGATAGATCAACTGAAAAGAAAGGATCTGAAACATTTTCTGTCTTTGAAAGCAAGGATTCCTCAATTGAATTATGATACCTATGAGGCTGAATTGTCAACTATTTCGGGACAATTCGAAATGCGTTTTTAGGATTGAAGTAAATTAGCAAATGAAGCATAATTTATGAGCTTTTTCTTTTTCATGTAAAAACATTGAGGAGTTAGCTACTGTAATAGCAAGTCAGTTTAATATGAACTCATGGTCTCTTGACAATGAGTTAGTGTTAATTATATCAGAAATACATCTCAAAGCTACAGCATCTGATACGAATTTTTGGTGTTTTATATCTGAAGATAAATATCCGAATCGTAGGCAAATCGCCCTTCACTGACGGCAAAGTGAGGGTCAACTTACTTGTTCGCGTCTGCGTTTGCTGAAATGAAGATAATGGAGTCAATATATTGCAATCGACTAACTGATGATCATATGTCATCATGCTTGCGATTAGCACTCAGTGGTTACGTACCATCTTATGAAAAGTATGCTGAGGACATGCAGTACCACGCTTCAACATCCAAAGGCACTCCTCAGTTAAGTTTAATACCATATGTAACTCTCTTGTTTTGTAACAACCAATAAACTCGCAATATTGAATAACTGAGTTTTTTTATTGATATTATAGAGAAGAACCTAACTAAACCTAACCCAAACCTTGACTAAAATAATGTATATTAGCTAAAACTACCTACAAAGGTAGGTAGGTAGGGTGTATCATGTACGACAACCCTGCATCACACATACTTGCAGCCCCTCAGAGTCGACCGTAAGTAGTCTAAAAGTATTGAGGTAGATCGCCAGCAGTTCAAGTTTGAGCACCCCTGACGTATTGTACTTGTAATAGTGATATTACTTTTACTAAATCTGGAATTCGTGGCTTGGGATTTGATACACATATCGAATGTGCTTGTGTTGACAGAAAAGTAAATTCATCAAAATTAATAATAAACTTGT
The DNA here is from genome assembly GCA_013387265.2 of Cryptolaemus montrouzieri. Taxonomy (NCBI): domain Eukaryota; kingdom Metazoa; phylum Arthropoda; class Insecta; order Coleoptera; family Coccinellidae; genus Cryptolaemus; species Cryptolaemus montrouzieri. Next base: position 138,094,391 of record JABFTP020000185.1, on the reverse strand, counting down.
TTGAAGTCAATTGGCGTATCCCATTTGTTTTTCGATTGCTCGACCTAGGATCCAACTGCCTAGATCTTTTTTGTTCTCTTATGGATAGAGAAGATAATATAGCTGTAAAATCTGTCGCTGAAATTTGTTTGAAAAAGCTGGCATTGAAGAGGAGAAATTGAATCAAGAGAAGGGTTTCTCCGGGGACAAATTATCTGTATCGGTAGATGCCACTTGATTGAAGCGTGGATTTAGTTAATTGCTGGGCGTTTCAACAGTGATTGGCAAGTATTCTGGCAAAGTTTTAGAATATCTCGTTTCTTCGAAAACGTGCAAGACCTGTGAAGTAATGCATTTCAAGTTGAACAAAGTGGATTTTGGAATATGATACGAGAGCGAGCACAGTATGTTCTTCTAATTACGAAGATAGCTCTGGTGGCATGGGGGGAAACGAAATAATTGAAATTTTGAAAAATTCTATGAACCTTCGTAATGCAAAATATGCATATCACTAGCTGACGGTTCACAAATCTTGTAGATGCCACGCTCTATGAAAATTTAGATGTACAAAAACTGGAGTGTGTAATGCATGTCGGCAAACACATCTTTCGTCAGCTGAAGGAAGCAAATAAGAATAGAGTTCATTGAACGAAGATCAGAAAATAAAAAGAATAACTATCAAAGAAAGAAAAGAACGACATTTTACAAGTATCATCAACCAAAAAAAGAATAAAGTCTGAGCCGAAACCTCCTCTGCCAGTAAAGACTAAAGATTTAAGTGGCAAAGTCATAACAGAAATGTCCACAAATTATGCTCTAGCAAGTCAACGAAACTCATAAAAATAAAGAAAGAATTCTTGAAGGCACAATCGGATAATCGTCCATTCCATCACAAACCAGCGCTCAGTGAAGAAGTACAAAGCTATGTGAAGCTTGTATTTGACAAACTAACTGATGAAGAATTATTGAAAAGGTGTTAAGGAAGAAATACTCGAAATAATAATGAGTCAATACCCTTCGGACAATAATTCCTAAACATAACTTCGTTGAAAGGGATGTTACAGAATTGGCCTTGCATATTTCGCTATCCCTGTTCAATGAATGGCGAATGACCCTTCTGAAAATGATGGAAGTTATGGGATGTGAAATCGGTATTACTGTTTCTAATTATGCCGAAAATAGAGACGCTGAACGGATAGCTGAAGCTGAAAAATCAAAAAAAAGCTGCACTAGGACCAGTTTGCATATGAGGACTCAGGACAACTTTTGTATGGTCCAGGGATAACGGACTGAGCAATGGTGAGTAAAATAATTCAATATTTTCAATGAAATTCACTCAATCAAATTTGAAATTTTATCTCCGAATTGCCTGGACCGATTTAGCTCAAATTTGGTGTGATAGTTCATTTGAGAATTCTGTATGGCAATTCACCTGAGAATATAACAAAATTATATACAAAAAGAGTTGGCGAGCAAAATAATGTTGAAAAAATTGTTTTTTTTGAATTTCTTGAAATAACCGCCATTTTAATTTTTTGACTATTTTTGGACAATATTCTGGTGTATTGTCACGAAAGAAGTAATACATTTTCATATGCCGTTCGATTATTTTGTTTCAGATTCATAATTTCCGAGATCACCCACATATGTTGAGGTTAGTTTACTTCAGCGCCATCTATAATTGAACATGTAATTGAAAAAAAAACTTATTTTGAATATTCTCATAGGAATTTGATTATTCGAATTTATAGAAATCCTTCGATTTTTGTTAGGATGTATTGTATATAATAATGAATATTCTCAAGAAATCAAAATATTTGACTTCTCCAGAGCACCTATCATAAAAACAAATTTGAAATTTGAAAATGACGAAATTTGGTAAAACACAAAAAAAAATCCTGAATTAATATTTTCGAAACGATATGGAAGCACTTATATTTTTCAGTACCCAGAAGGTCCACCGCTGTTATTAATGACACTTTGGCATCGTCGCGGCATGCTCAATATTAAATTGTCTATAACATTTTGGCCACAGTCATTCCAAGCCAAACTGCTAATCGAAGCTCCTGTTCATGATGGAAGACGTTTTGACGCAGGAGATTTCTTTTTAGGGTGTCCCACACATGCTCGATGGGATTCAGATCTGGGGAGCAGGATGGCCACGGTAGAAGATCGATATCATTCTCTTGAAGAACGTTCAAGACAACTCTTGCACGATGAGGAGGGGCATTTTCTTGTTGGAAGAGTGGATTTTGACCCATTCTTTGGAGATACGGTACCACTACATACACGGCAAAACTATCTCATTTGCGTAAGAATTTCCCGTGAGGTTGTTCTGTATGAAAACGAGGTCAGTTCTTCCACCAAGGCGTATACCTCCCCAAAACATCACTGATCCGCATCCCTGTCTAACAACTTCTAGAGCATGCTGGAGACGGTTTTGCTTTACAGGTTCCCTCCATATTCGAATTCTTCCCGAATCGGGATAATAACTAAATCTAGATTCATCATTGAAGATAACTGTGGCCCACCTCTCTTGATCCCAGTTTACGTGTTCACGGCACCAAGCTAAACGAGCAGCGCGATGTCCATGGGTTAGTTACAGGACTTCGGGAGTGGAGTTGACCTTCGTGCAGTCGATTTCTCACAGTTTGGTCGGAAATTTGTACATTATGAACTCGTGATAGCTCTTGAGCTAATTGAGATGCTGTGGTAGTACGATCTATTCTGGCTTGTAAAACCAAAAATCGGTCTTGGGCGACTGTAGTAATCCTGAAACGACCAGTATGGCGGTCTTCTATGCTACCTGTTTCATTGAAACGCTACCATAAACGGTTTATGACACTTGGGCTACTTCCCAGAACCCTGGATACTTGTCGTCTTTCCATGGTCGAATCACAAAACTTGGAATCTTTTATTTGTGCTTAAAACAGAAACAAAGTGCCAACTAACTGCTTTCAATCACTGAATACATGAAATAATTATGAAGCAGCGTCGCATCTGCTGCATTTTTAGTTTTTTATGAGAAAAAACTGAAATCTGTTGCGGCACTCTACATAATTTGGTGAGAAATTGATGCAGGTGTTCCTTTCTTTAAAAAAATCATCCATATTGATCGTTCTGGATACGATATATCGATATTCAGAAGTGTTCCTTAGACTTTTAGGAGGTGTTTATGGAGACTATATATATATATATATATATATATATATATATATATATATATATATATATATATATATATATATATATATATATATATATATATATATGAGATTTCATATATGTGTAGACACATAGAAGAAAGTGATTTTTCAAGAGATAATATTCAACCTTCCGTAGAGTGTTGAATATCCTCCCTTGAAGGAGCTAGTTTTCCGATCTACTCTTCATAATTAACGTTAACCGGGGCCGGGAAGTGGTACAGCACGGTCAGATGTCACGAATAGGAACAATGGACAGCAGATTATGCAGAAAAAATTTTTCTGCATAATCATTCGTCTGAAGAAGCTACGGTGTAGTGAAACGCGTTACGAATCGCAATTATTAAGTAAAATTCCTTAAAACACAGTACTTGTTTTTTATTATATATATTTATATATATTATATATATACACACAATCAAATTTATATGGAATCATTCGTTATTTCACATTATTGATTGTTCCAAACCATAGATCTTTGACTCCTTGTGAAGAATGTAGTATTATGTTGTAAAAAACTGAATAGTATTTCGATAAAAGCTACTGAGGTCGAGAAAAAACAACTACTACGTGAGAAAACAATTTTCAATTATTTTACTGCATGCAGATAGAGTCTCTTAATCTCTTTTATTTGTTTCTTTCTTAAAATAAACCTAAATTTATTTCCTTTTTCAATTGAAATATCACAAAAAGGTTCAATTCAAATAATCCATCGAATTTTTTAAAATCCCTGGGGTAATATTCAAAATATCGGGTGAAACCATATTTGGTTGTGTGTATATATAGTTGGAATTATTTGAAACGAAGCGGAGAGCAGCAGTCGGTAAACTATCGATTGCGGATATTATTAGTGGAGAGAGGCGAAGAGCGAGAAACGTGCCCTCACTTATACTTTTGTAACTTTTTTTTGGGTTCAAATTTCTTTAAGAAATATGTAGAGGTGATTTTTGAAGGTATAAAGAATTGAAAAATGCAAAAAAAAGAAAATCGATTTTTTTTGAATTTTAAGGTCTTCACCAAATATTTTCGCCTTCCAAATAGTCGAATTGGATGGCAAGTGTGAAAGGTGAGATTTTCATTGAAAAAAATTTCAAGTCTTCTGCTTCAATATTGTTGTGTATATATTTTTTGTAACTTTTAGTGAAGTAAATATAACAGTTAAGCTTAAATGACGTTCAATCCAATAAAACAGATCGGTCTAGTGAATGAAATCAAGCTCAAACTGTCAACAGTGTAGAATCATTCAGTTGGGTAATAGGTATGCTGGCGCCACTGCTCCAACCGAGGTGAAATGGTTGAAGATAAACGAGAATTCACGTATCATTGGAATTCTGCGCTGCCATGTGTTTAATGAGTTGCTCCTGGCTAGATTACATCCTACACTGTTTACAACACATTGGGGTTTATCAGAGATCGATAGAGTCATGTAAATTTATTGATATTGGAAGTGCTGCGATTTTCAATTTAAATAATTTTATCGCTCACAATTTCATGGTGTTTGGGCATATAACTGGATTAACAGAATTTTTATTTCGTTGTTCTGAGATTGACGTTAATGTCCTATTTAATAGAAACTTGATTTTCCCTCTTAATCCCTACGGGATGAACAATATACGAAAATAATCACTGAACATCTTCTTCGTCTCTATAAATGACAACATCGTTTCCATTCCTAATAAAAACATTATAAAAAACGTTCTGATTCGATGGAAATGTCGTTATCATGAAATGCAGAGGAAAAAGAATTGAAGCATATAAATTATGAGTTCTTACTTTGACAAAACAAGAAGAATTTGATTAGTCTTGATATTTCTTTTATTTGATATAACTATTTCAACTTAGAGGCCAAATGTTTCATCGCTGAGCAATGAAAAATTTGGTATCCTAGGCTGATCAGAATTTTTTTTTTGTCCAGAAGTATAGAAATCTCTATTACTCTGGAGATTTAGCTTTTTCATTTCGAAGAAAACTAGATATATGAAAAAGAAATATAATATTACAAAACCATAACAAATAAAATTAACCAAATAGATGATGCTTTCAGAAATCAAGGCTCTTTGAACATTTGCCATGAACAGATTTAAAGTAGCTTCAATCGTTTTCGGCTATTTTTGTACAGACGATTCTGCCATTTTGAAGGCATTTTTTGACGTAAAATGGAACTACGTACGAAATTTTTTCCTCATTTCATGAATTTTGAGTTATAATGCAATGCAAACTTGCATCTTTTCAAATATAAGATTTTGGTGAATAGAGTATTCTTTGTTTTTTTAAATATATCACATGTGCAATCATTTTCTTCATCCAGGCCCAGTTTTCATGAAAAACAACTTCTCCCTAATTTTATCTAATAACTCTATGTGCACTCACACAATTTACATGGAATGATTGAAATATCATGAGTTTGTTTTGAGCTCTACTTATGACAGTTCGAAAATTAATTTTGCAATGACCATTTAGATAAATAATCTGATATTTTGAGAAGTTCAATATAATTTAATGTTATTTTCGATATAATTTCGATGCAGCTGCGGCATGGGCTAAATGGCTAAATTAATGGAACACGTCATGAACCATCGTACATTCAAGATTCCCAGGAAAAAAAAATATTAAGTCATCATCATCATCATCCTCCAGCCTATTGTGTCCACTGCTGGACGTAGGCCTCCATTAACCGAATTCAATGTGTCCTATCTTGGGCTTGTCTCATCCAATGACCGGCGACTCTCCTGATGTCATCGCTCCAGCGAGTTGGGGGTCTTCCTCTACTTCTTTTATCTCTTCTTGGTCACTAATTCAAGATTTTTATAGACCATCTTTCGTCTTTGAGCCGTGCAACTGGTCCCGCCAATTTCCATTTTAGCGTTGTAATTCGTTCTATGACATCGTCAACATTTGTTCTTCGTCTTATCTCTGTGTTTCTCACCCTATCTTGAAAATTCATTCTCAGCATGGCCCATCCCATTTTCCGTTGGGTTACCTTCAATTTGTGAACAGTATTTCTGGTCATTGTGAGAGTTTCCGCACCGTATGTCAACACCGGTAGAACACATTCGTTAAATAGTTTTCTTTTCAGGCAAGTTGATATGTCACTGCTGAGTAGGTCTCGAAGTTTTTATATGCTGCCCAGCCCAACCCTATTCTTCTATTCATTTAATGTGTCTGATTGTCGCTGCATATTCTCAATTCGTACCCTGAGTACTTGTACTCGCTAACCTCTTCAATGATGTCGTTGTCTAGAGTGATGTTTCTTCCAAGTACTAGGTTCGTCATGATTTTCGTTTTTTGTTTGTTCATGCAGAGCCCTACTTCAACCATCTTTTCATTCAGTTCTCTTATCATCACACCAGCCCCCTGTAAATTGTCCGTGATGGGTACAATGTCGTCTGCAAACTGTAGGTTGTTCACTTTTGTAACGTTTATGTAAATTCCTTTGTTTTCTCAGTTGAGTTTTGTTGAAACCGTATTCGAGCACTGCAGTGAAAAGCTTTTTGGAAGTCAATGAAAATGAGCACCAAAGGTCTGTTGTACTCCAGTGTCTTCTCGATCAATAATTTCAATGTTAGGAGATGATCGTTTGTTCCAAAACCTGATCGACTGGTTGGTAAAAGTCGAGTTTTCTCTCCAATCTTTTGCTAATGACCTCAGTAAATAATTTATATAAATGCGACAGCAAGCTAATTGGCCTGTAGCTGCCTATGTCCGTAGCATCACCCTTTTTATAAATCAGCACCATCGTTACATTATTCCTTTCTTCTGGGATAGAAGCATTTTCTAAGCACAAGTTAAAAAGATCCTTGATTTTACGTAATAGAGTTTCCCCTCTCATTATAATTGCCTCAATAGGTATTCAGTCGTCCCCTGGAGCTCTGTTGTTCTCCATTTGCTGCATTGCAGATTTAATTACGTTTATTGTGATTTCTGGTAGTTCTTCTGACCCTTGGTTCATGACTCCGCTAGCTTTCTGTGTTTGTGTAGGAGTTTTTCCAACTCTATGCTACCCTTGTACAGGCTTTCATAAAATTCCTCCACTATTCGGAGTATTTCATCTCAATTTATAGTGGTCTGATTATTCTTATTCTTATGTTTCAGTTTCTTGTTCCTACCATTACTAAGTTTTCTTTTCAGGATCTTCAAGCTTTTGTTATTCTCTATGGTATCCTTTATTTGTTCTTTGTTGTAATTTCTTATGCCTCTTCAGATATTTTTTGAGATTTCTTTGCTCCGTTGATTTATGAGTTGGGTATTAGTGTTGTCGTGTGTTTGTAGGTATCTTCGATATTCAATAATTTGTCTTGTTTGATGGCTTATTTCACTTTCTCGTATGTGCCTTGGGCAGCATCTTCTAACTGTTTCGATGACGGATTCTGCTATTGGTTCAATTCCTCGATGTTTTCATGGCTTGTGTATTTTGATAAGGCTCTGTTGAAGGTTTCTTGGTATTTCTCAGCACTTTCTGGATTGCTCCATTTTCGTTTGTACTTTGGCTGAGTCAATCTCTATCTTTCCTTGTCTATATTGATTTGGATTGTGGCTCCCACTATTCTGTGGTCACCTCCCACATGGACTTGGTTCAACACTGATACTTCCTGTAGTATGGATTTCTTATCAATGATTATAAAGTCTATCTCATTCCAAGTCCACCTTCGATAATGGTTTCTTATAGTAAAAGCTGTTCATCAAAAATAAGCCGTTTGCCAACAGGAAGTTCAGAAGTGTCTCTCCGCGGTGGTTTCATTGACCCCTTCCGAAATTTCCTATTGATACCTCTGCCTCGTCTAATTTTGTGCCTACCTTTGCAGATGATAGTGAAGTGCAATTATGTATGTTCAATATCGACGTGGGAGCTTTGTGATGTAGGTTCATAAGCTTGGATGATTTTAAGGCTGTATCTTGTGTTAATTTTCAGGATTAGGTACGCAACTCGTTGGAAAATACCCTTTACCATCGAAATATTATCAGCATGAGTTTTATGTATGAGAAAACTAATTCCACCAATGTCCCACTTAATTTCGGATAATTTCTCTTCCAGTTCTAGTATCTTGCTTTCTGATGATAGGGTTCGGACGTTGTATGTTGAATACCTTACATTTAGAATTTTCCTAGTCAAAGAATATGAAGTTGATGACGTAAAATATCCAAAAATAGATGATACAGGTAGTGTAACTGCCAACTTACCGAAATCGAACAGACAAACGGAAATAGAAACAGGGGCATCTAAGAGCCGAGCGCTCAGTATTCTGTAGAAAGTAAAAAATCCCATAATGAAGAAATCTGAAAAACTTACAAGGATGAAAACTACAAAAACTACAACGAAGGAACATAACACCCAAAATAGAAAAGCCGAACCTAAAGTCTCATCCACGCCCAAAAAAGACAATAATTAGAAGAAGAAATGATTGAATTCGAAAATTTTATTTTTCCATTTGTTTTCTTTCATTTCATGTAATTTATGTTGAAAATAAAATGGAGAACTTATGGTTCATTCAATTGAAAATTGTCCTTAATTCAATTTTCTATTAAAAACCGAGATAGTTTCAAAAAATTAAAGAATTTTTGATTTTTCACTAAGTTAGATTAGCGACTTTTATAATGTTCTTGCAATTCCAAGGGCGATTTTCTGAGAAAGTATTGAATTCGGAACCGTTCGGTTTGTTCCATTGAAGAGAGCGTTAAATTCTATATAAATTTTGGTCAAATATGAATATATAAAAAAAAAGGGGATTGACTCCGACAAGTTGCCCATATCTGTTCATGCAATCAAAGCAATTTCATGAAAAAAATAAATCAGCCACCCAGTAATCAATATCACTGCGAAGCAATGATTATAATCAAAACATATCCTGAAATGATTAGGATACCGTCAAATGAAAATATATCCATCTTTATGAATCTAAATAAACTATAGCATTATCAGCCAATGACATCAATGTAAGAACGAGTAGTGTCAGAGGCTTTCTCCACAGAAAAATTCAGTGAACCTTAGTCAAGTTACACTGAATGCTATTCATTCATAGTTTTCTTTGTGCGAAATGATGAATGCTCGAATCGAATACTACTTCGAATATTTATGATGAAATTGTCAGCTAATTATATTACATTTATATATACAAATAAATAAAATATGAAATAAAATTCTGAGCAGTATGAACTGGAGAGAAAACCTATGACTCTACCTCATTATTTCTTTCGGAAAGAAACCTACTAAAATTATTACAAGATTTGATGACTGATCTTCTGTAACTGTTCAAATAAATTTTTCTTCAGACCTAACATCTCAATATTTTTGTGAAGGTTCCTAGGAATAACACCTGTTGTAGGCATTATAATCGCTAGAATAAATATTGTTTTCATTTTACACATATTTTTAATCTCGTTGGCATCATAAATTTAGAAATTTTTTCATTGTATTTATTTTGCATGGTATGTGTGTCGGATATAGTATACATTATATATGTTATTCCATTTTGTTTATCCGTACGAATGATATATGCCCTATTGTGGTTTGCAACCCTTTTGCAAAAATTTGTTTTATCAAAATAAAGTTTATATTTGCTGTTTTCACAAATAATCTCACTTTATATTTGTAACATTTCTTTCTCTTGGGAATGAGGTCATGTTTCATTCCTAAAATAAAGTGAATAATATTAGCGACGGCATTTTGCCTTTCAAATCAATAATCTATTGAGGCAAGTATTGAGCAAGATGATGATATATACAAAACTGTTTCTGAAGAACAAAAACATCTGCGTCAAGAATCATCTATATTTTGCTTGATGATGTGTTTTCTATAATTTCTTGTGAAAACAGCCTGATCTTGGATCTCAATTGCCAAGCCTTTTGTTTGAGTGAACAATTGTCCTGAAAGTAACCATCTATTCGATGCGATTTCATCAATATAATAATTTTCATTTCTGCAGAGTGCTTTCCGTGTAATTGCTTCTATATTCAACTTTCTATTTTAGATTTATTATCCAATATATGTAAATCTACCTGTTACATTGTCAAATTTAAAAGTATGAGATTGTTATAATCTGAAGCAACAATAGTATCATGTAATTCTGACGTTCTCTTTTTATCATGAAAATGGGAACGTAGAAGAAAAATCTGTTTTTAATGCAGATTGTTTGAATCAGATAGTCCACGACGTCCAAGATGTCAAGGTTGTGGAACTCGTAGAATTGCTGACTTTGAGAGGTGCTTATGATATTTACTGAGCATTTTTCTCGTTTTACCTAGTAATTCATTTAGATTTGAATTTACTGCGTTTTTGTTTTTTTATTTTCTAGAAAAAGTTTCTTTGAATGGTTTTCATGATTTAAAATTTTCATATCGTCAAATTCAAATATGGTGACTTCTAGGGTACGAGATTCCTTTTCTATTCGAGGATCGCTTTTGTGTTGAAATAATGAAACCAAGACATGGTATTCGTTGATCACATATTGTATGTTACTTTTTGTGTTTTGCCTTCAACTTTCAATATAATATTAACTCATTGTGAATGTGAACTTATTGTTAAATGACATGCAAGGAACAGACATCGCGTTATACATCCGAGCCTAAAAGAATGTTTTATGTTAGTACTGGCGCATTCGCCATTTTACAACATTTCACGCGTAATAATTGTACAGAGGGAATCTACACGAATTCTTTTCACCATTCAACAATCACTTTAGACAGGTAATAATCCCTTGGCCACTATTCGAATGATCATTCATCGGATTGTATTGTTTCCCATCAACAAATTACCCTTTTCTGATTTCAGATTCAGCATTCCTACCATAAATTACCAGAAATTATAAAATAGGATGTTTAGCATAAAATGAATACAGATTATGAACCAAATACTGCTTTTCGTTCAGGCAAAAATGGTTGTAGTCTTCACGAGGAAGGATTTTTTACTCTTGGAATAAAATTCTCTATTGAAACATATAGTAAATGAAAGAAATAATGAATATATTGATTCAAAACAATACAAGTTAGCATTAAAAAACCATGGCTCTTCACTCTTATTCATTCACACTACATCGTCAGAACATTATCCATTTGATGTAATTGAGGTCTAAGTGTAAGTCCCCATACTTTATTTTGTTTCATAGAGGTCAAACCTAGGATTCATATAAAAGCAGCAATTGAGGCTTGGATCGAAAATCAAAACTGATCACTCCTGAACAAAGTTGAGTATTTTTACAGAGCTCGAAAAATACGATTGAAACCTAATTAAAATACGTAGAACTGAAGTATGTGATGTTGAAATTTCATCGAATTTTAAACTGTCATGAAATTTTCCTTTTGGTCCCTGTAAAGAATTCAGTGAATGTAATTAGGAATATCATACGTTATTTCACTTTATTCTAGTAGAATACATAGCCATAAAAATTAAAATATGTAATAACGTAGTGCTTGGAATTTCTAATTGTGTCGAGTGAAGTAATAAACTGATATTATTCGGTAGTTATGCCTGAAGGTAGTTAACTATCTGACATTTCACCTCAGAAAAGTAAAGAACGATTAAGCGATTTGGGGTGGTGTTGTAATTATGGGACGTTCCGACGCTCAGCATTAATGAGATATAAATTTGAATATTGTTTAGTTTGGGGATTTTATAGTGTGATATTAATTTGGGTTTATATATTGAAGACTGTGTTGACTTAGGAAGAATATTGGATGAACATAAAGTCATGGGACTGCTTCGTAAATTTTAACATTTTTTTCAAATAAATCCTATAAATAAGAATTACATAACCACCTAAACCTCTACTGACGAAATGTCAGGTCGCTACAGAATGTTGTAAACCGATGTTTCCAAAAAAAATACTTATACTAAAATTTCCGACTATTCTTGAAGGTTCAACAACACTATCTACAAGATCCCCTTTCTCAATATTCAATGCCAGAAAGCTGAACTCATGTCGAAGACGGGAGTGCGTTCACTTTGATAAGATTTTCTCCTAATAACGGGCGATTAAAATTTGGAAAATCGTTATGCTGATACACTAGTCAACAAAAAACAATTCTTGCATGTAACAAGAAAACTTTTGTCTAGTTATGTTTAGGACAAGGATAAGATACTAGAAATAAAATTAAAATGCTTCAAATACGAATAGTTTCTTTGTAATACCATTTCATAACATTTCTGAAATTTTGAATTTTTATAAACAAAAAGAAGTTATATCGATTTATTGCTACAATAATATAAATTTACTTTTATGATTTTCGTCTGTGTTTTGCTTCGGGAACGTCTCGTTTTAATGTTCAAAAGTAATCCGCTAACAAACGTGTGCTCCACTTAGCCAGATATCGTTTTTCTATGGTAGAAATGTCTTGATGGAATCTTTCACCGTGTTCATCGCTGACGGCTCCCAAATTTTCAGGAAAGAAGTTTAAATGAAAATGGAGAAAATGTATTTTCAATGACATATTACATCCCAAAGCCTTATAAGTAGATGAAAGCTCCGCGATAATACATTTATAGTAATTTTATCGGTGATTTCCTAGAAAATCAGAAGTTACTTTCATGAAAGATTCCCAAGCTAATTTTTCTAAATTACTAAGCTCTTCTTTAAATATGTCATCTTTCATCAAATGCCTGATTTGGGGGCCCACGAATATGGCCTCTTTTTTTAATGCCTTTTTTATTCCTGCTATCCCACTCACAAATAAAACAACAGTATATTGTATACCCAATTTGTAATCCTAAAATTAGATAAATCACCTTCAAATTTCCACAAACTTTCCAGTTGTGTTCGTTATACGAATTTTTTCCAGGATAAATTTAATCGTCTCATAAGACTCTTTCATGTTAGAAGCCTCACCTAATGGGATAGAGGGAAGTTTATTGCCGATATGTGAAAGAACAGCCTTTAGACTTACTTTTGAGCCATCAATAAATAAACGCCACTCTTCTGCTTCATATTCTATACCCAAGACAGTCATTACACCATAGACATTATTACAAAATACAAGCTTATTATCTTGTGTAAAAAACCTTTCAGCTCTTCATTTCGATTGCCAAAGTAACATGCTTTTGTTTTAGGTTGTAATAAATTCCATCCCTTTAATTTAGAGCCCAAAAGTTCTGCCTGTTGTTTGGTCAAAATTAAGTCACGTACCAAGTCATTGAGATCTCCTTGTGACAGAAGATGTGGCTCATTATATGTGGACGAGGAAGCTTCTTGAAAGTCAGGATTCAATGTCTCTTTTTCGACTTCTGCCGTTAGGGACAGATCGCTAGTTTGAATTGGTTCTGGTAATGGTAGATCTTCCTATGAGAGATCGGCTTTTTAGCTGATGGCAGTTCGGGATACTTGATTTTACTTTTTGTTTTGATTGTAATACCTTTTGTATCAGTAAGACAAAAATACCAATCAGATAAATGGTTCAATGGTTCCGTCCAAATCAAAAGACTGCAAAGGGCATAGTTCTAGACCTTTTCGCCCATCCAGTGAGCAGACCCACACATTTAACACAACAGATGTATGAAATCCACGCTTTGTCTTGTTTTCCGATGGCAAAACCAAAATACTGTTTATATAACTTTGTTAATAATGGTGTCAAATTTCATCGCAGTTTTGAAAGTAATGTCACCAAAAATATGTAACAGAACTTCAGGATCATTTTCACACTTTCTTGACTTTATTTAAGAATCACTTCACTCTAAAAACAGAACAAACCACTGCGCTCTTCAAATAAACAAATTCTCTAAATGCGAACAAAAACGGTTAATTTTCAATTTTGTGGGTAGTAGCTGTAACACGAAAACTAGATCTGATGGAATCAAAATAAATAAGGTTATAAAATGAGGGTAGGTAGGCAATGTAAAATTAGTCAGCACCTTTCTTGTTACAAAATTTTGTTGACCAGTGTATTAAAACTTGAATAGAGGCAGTAAATTCAAATTATGCAAATAAAAAACTAAATGAATAAAGGTAATGGCTTACTGATTTCAAATCTACAATAACCCCAGTATGTCTACTTTTGTACCCTAACTTTCATGCAGATTAACTCTACGCTGTTCATTGAGTCACTGTGTACACTTGAATACTCGCCACATGTTCTGTTTACACGGGGTGCAAAATGTAAAATTACTTACAAGAAATATCAATAATTAACAGGCAAGAAAGTCAGTTCAAGCGCTTAAGACTCCACAGTTGAAAGAAATGAATATCTAACTTCACAAAATAATATGCCACAAATAATTCAATATTCAACTGCTTTATAGTCTGAGTAGAAGTTTCTTTGGATTATGTAAACCGTTTACTATTGTTTTACGATAAGAAAAATATTAAAATTACTTAAATTCTGAATAGAATATGTGAAATCGAATAAAAAAATGAATTGAATAATGTAACTCTGAATTGCTTATCTGGCAGTTTATCACCTAAATAAAGGGTGTTCCATAAAGTATGTGGCCGGTAAATGAAATAACGAGAGTTCACTGAGCGGTCCCGTAACTTAAGTCGAAGAAGGGTCGTTAGTAAAACTGTAAAATTGATTAAGAGTGCCATATGATTTAATAAACTCAGTGAATAGACTTGACTCAATTCATGAAATAAAAATCTCACATCTATAGGTGATACTCTGATTTATTTCTATAGACCATAACACAGGTTTCGTATAAGTGCGCACCGAATATAGCTATATAGAGTTTATAGGCTCCACAAAATATGCACTAAATACTCAAGGTAATCAATTTGCAATAAGTTTTAAAGGCGATAATCAGTTTAGTATTTGTCACAAGTTTAAAGGCGATAAATTGTTTATTTGAATCAAAATTGAATAACTATAGAAGTGTACTGAACTTCAAATGAATATCATGAAATCAAGCCTGCAGTAGGGCTCCTTGTTGTGCTCTTTTATTGAGTAGAAATTTGTAAATAAAGAAAAGGTACGACCTTATTAGAGCTGATGAATAGTTGGATGGTGCTGGCTGTCTGGAAGTTCCACCAAATTATTTGATAAGACTGATATGGTAGGTGAAAACTCGGATCACCAACAACTGATCAAGACCTTAGAAATTGAACAGGCCCTTGAATTGAACCAATCCTCCAGAATGGTTTAGCTAGGTCTCCTCAAGGACTATCGAGATTTAACCTCCAACATGAAGTACATAGGTCTCTCGAAAGCCTATTACATATTTAACGCCTAATATGCCAAACATCTAATATACTAAATGCTTAATATACTGAACATTCTTTCATACCCAACTCTATTTATAGATAGAGTTTATAGTAGCCGTCATTTATACTCGATTGATCCTTATGTTATATTGCACCCTCTCATGTACCACCTCGTCCATTGTTATGTTAAAGCAGCTTAAAGTATTATTTTATTGATTTCTGTTCATTTATCATACAAATTTTGAGACTTTTCACTATTTCTAAGTCAAAGAGATGCAATCAATATTAAAATCTCAATTTTCTGTGATTGAACTAACATAGCATGAAAATAAATTGGTTTCAGCATATATCGATTGAGTGCACGAAGGGAATCTCAGATAGAATTGCTTAGGAAACCCTGAAAATATCAGATGAACAAAGAATCAAACTGATTCAAGTGTACATGCCAACATCCACTCATGATGACGAAGAAGTTGAGCCTATGCACGAGGAAATTTCCAAAGCTAGAAAAAAAATGCCAAGAAGATATAGTAATGGGAGACTTCAATGCTATAATAGGACGACAAAAAAGGGAAAATGGAGAATATATTGGAAAGCACGGACTTGGAGACAGAAATGAGAAAGGACATATGCTTGCCAACTTTTTGAAACAACATAAACTATACGCCATGAACACATTATTCGAAAAAAAAGACCACAGAGAAAGTGGACATGGATCAGCCCTGATGGAAAAACGAAAAACGAAATCGATCTCATATTATCTTCCTCTAAACAATTTATTACCGATGTAACAGCTATGAACTCGTGCAATACAGGAAAAGACCACTGACTTGTCTGAGCGAACTTAATAACGAAGAAAATAGCCAATCGAACTGAATACAGAAAATCCAAAAATACCTCAATAGATTTAGAATCATTGAGTGAAAGTTGATTTTTATACTTGTAAAAAATTATACGATACATAAATGATTCTGAGAAAACTTCTGATGTAAACCAAATGTCACAAAACAACACTAATAAAATCATCAGAAGAAGTTGCAAGGAAGAAAGGAAAAAGTAAGAATAAAATTTCAGATGAAACGAAAAAGAAAATACAGAAAATAGCTATACAGATTAGGTCAGTATGCAACAGACAGATACAGGCAAACGAAAAAATAAGCAAGAACGATGATCAGAAGAGATCTAGAAGAACATTATAGAAAATTTGCAGAAAATGTAATAGACAAGAACAAAACCTTAAATGTCTCAGAAGAAAGGAAGAAAAGCAGCAAATAGTAGCTCTAAAAGATGAGAGTGGCAGGGAGATGAGAAATAGGAATGAAATCATAGAGGTGACAAAACAATATTATGAGAATCTTCACAACACACAAATCGAACGACCTCGAACATCAAGTAGTACAGAACGTTGGATCAGAAGACACTCCAGAAATAGATGAAAAAGAAATCCTATTTGCCATAATAACACTAAAAACAATAAATCGCCAGGAGAGATAATATTTTGGCTGGAATGATTAAGGAAGCTCATGATATAATCGGAAAATGAATCTATTCAACGAATGTCTAGAACAACAAACTATACCCGACAACTGGAATAACGTCACCATGATTATCCTATTCAAGAAAGGAGATAAATAACTTCTGAAAAATTATAGACCGATCAGTTTACTGTCTCAGATCTACAAACTTTTTACACGGGTCATAGCAAATAGAATAGAGGAAAAATTAGAATACTACCAACCAGTTGAACAGACGGCATACAGGAAGAGTTTCAGTACGTGCGATCACTTACTGACTGTAAAGATACTGAAAAAATAACAGAATATAATCTCCCATTATACATGGCATTCGTAGACTTTGAAAAAGCCTTTGACTCTATCGAACACTGGGCAATCATGGAGGAACTAAAGAAAGCACGTATAGATCATCGCTACAAAAATTTAATGAAAAACATATACCGTCGGACTACAGCAGCAATCAGACTACATGAAGGTTCCGAAAAAGAATGATCAAACGAGGCATAAGACATGGGGATACAATAGCGCCCAAACTTTCACTCCAGCCTTGGAAGGAATCTTCAAAGGGTTGTAGTGGGAGAGTTTGAGCATAAACATAACCGGTGAAAGATTGTCACATTTGAGATTTGCGGACGACATCGTTCTATTCGCTGAAAATGAAGAGACCTACAGAAGATGCTCACAGAATTAGAACAAAAGTGTAAGAAAATCGGTGTGAAAGTCAATTTACAAAAAACGAAAATAAAATAAATAAATAAAGTCCAAAACTTGAAAAAAATATTACGATAAACGGTGAACACATAGAGAATGTCACATAATATATATACCTCGGACAAAAGATAGAGATTGAAAAACAATATATAGACAACGAAATCAATAGGAGAAGGCGATTAGGATGGGTGGCGTTCGGGAAACTTTCATATATATTGAAAAACAAAAAAATCCCCCAATATCTGAGAACCAAAACATTTGACCAGTGTGTGCTCCTGTTCTAACATACGGTGCGCAAACGTGGACCCTCACGAGACAGTCAATAAACAAGCTGAAAGTAACGCAAAGATCAATGGAGAGATCAATGGTGGGCATCTCTTTGATGGATAAAAAGCGAAAGAGTGGATAAGAAAGAGAACAAAGGTAAAAGAAATAGTATACACAATTTCAAATCTTCAATGGGACTACGCCGGTCATGTTACAAGAATCAGAGATGAAAGATGGAACATTAAGATCAATAAATGGAGACCAATTATGAGATGGTATGATGATACAAAAAGGGTGACAGGACTGAACTGGATAGCGACAGCACAAAATAGGAAAGATTTAAGAGATATGAGGGAAGTCTATGTTCAAATTTGGAAGCGAGAAGGCTGATAAGAAGAAGAAGAAGAAGATATATTCAAAAATCCAATCTTTCCATCGCACTTTTGGCATTGGCATTCAATTATCGAGAATGCGAATAAAAATTCAAAACAACTCATATTAATACTCGATCATAAGAATAGATTTTGAAGGACGCCAGAAATATATTCTGCCTGATGCCAGCAGCCAAATCAGTGAAATAAGTCGTACAAATAACTGGGACCGAGGAAATTAACTCCAAATTCGAGTTCGACGATGTCAAATGAGGAGTTTCAATCTTTTTCATTTCCCTCCGTACTCAATTGTACTGATTGAAATAGGACCACGAATTTAATTTTCCAACACAAGTAAAAAACGAAAAAAAGTATAAAAATCGCGAGATGAAAGAATTTCACGAGATCCAAGAAATTATACGCTTGAAGCAAGAAATTCAATTGTTATTTCAATTCTCCTTTATTATTCTGAATTCATGTTGATAGGTATTAAGCAGAGAACACTGTCAAGATATTATTGAATTTAATTTAATTTTATAGTAATATCAGAGTCAAATAAAGTTCTCTATATGTTTATGAAAACTCACAGAATAAAACACAATACTCTTCTTCACTTTTATGGAGCTTACTTGTCCGTGTAAACGTGTCTTGATTATTCGAAGCAAAAAATTAAACATTATTTTTTCTTTCGATTTAAATTTCCTCAAATTAAATACTCAAATCGCAATGAACCCTTCAGACATTAAATTGAAATGTAAATTTCATTTATATTTGAACTTGAAAAATTGGAGGGCATGCTTATTCTTGGATGAACTGAAACAAAAAATAATAAAGTGAACATAGATATACAGATATATAGGTCAAAATATTTAATTTATTCTTGGTCCTGACTTTCTTGTTTTATTTTTGAACAGACATTTATTTCCAAAACAAATAAAATTCAGAAGGTTTAAGACCTTATAAACTCCCTCATACATTACTAAATTCATAATTATGAATTTTTGTAATTTATAACAGCAATAACATTTATAATGGATATACATGTTATGAATAACTTTCAATATTCATATAATACCAAATGTCTGAGTGACAAATCCTTTCAGTAGAAATATACACAGCAAAGCCTATTACCAGTCAATAGGGTCCTGAAGGATATTGCATTACATTTCATTCTTGTTCAATTCAAAAATATTATTACTTATTAATTTCTTAAACAGGTAAAATTTAGCTCAGTTTTGAATCACTTCACTACTCCTCGTACAATGCTAACTTCATGATCTTGAATTTTCTGTATCTTTCAACAGTCATAGCAATGGATACATAATAGATACAAACCATGTCGTGAATAACTTTTGATATTCAAATCATATTGAATGTATTTCCGTAAAAAGAGTGAATTACTTTGTAAGAGAAATATAAACACCTCAAAAAGTCTAGGAACACTTACCAATATCTTTAAAATATGAATATGATGATTCGAATTTATAGAAATCTTTCGGTTTTTGTTAAGATGGATTGTATATAAAGTGTCCTCAAGACAACAAAAAATATTTGACTTCTCCAAAGCACCTATCATAAAAAAAATTTGAAATTTGAAAATGACGAAATTTGGTAAAACACAAAAAAATCCTGAACTAATATTTTCGAAACGATAAGGAAGCATATTTTTCAGTACCCAGAAGGTCTACCTCTGTTATTAATGACACTTTGGCATCGTCGCGGCATGCTCAATATTAAATTGTCTATTACATTTTGGCCTAAGTCATTCCAAGCCCCTGAACTGCTAATCGAAGCTCCTGTTCATGATTGAAGACGTTTTGACGCAGGAGATTCCTTTGTAGGGTGTCTCACACATGCTCGATGGGATCCAGATCTGGGGAGCAGGATGGCCACGGTAGAAGATCGATATCATTCTCTTCAAGAACGTTCAAGACAACTCTTGCACGATGAGGAGGGGAATTATCTTGTTGGAAGAGTGGATTTTGACCCATTGTTTGGAGATACGGTACCATTACAGGTAAAAACTATCTCATTTGCGTAAGAATTTCCCGTGAGGTTCTTCTGTATGAAAATGAGGTCAGTTCTTCCACAAAGGGGTATACCTCCCCAAAACATCACTGATCCGCCTCCCTATCTAACAACTTCTCGAGCATGCTGGCGACGGTTTTGCTTTCCAGGTTCCCTCCATATTCGAATTCTTCCGGAATCGGGATAATAACTAAATCTAGATTCATCACTGAAGAGAACTGTGGCCCACCTCTCTTGATCCCAGTTTACGTGTTCTTGGCACCAAGCTAAACGAGCAGCGCGATTTTCATTGGTCAGTTGTGGAACTCTTAAAGGACGCCTGGAGTGGAGTTGACCTTTGTGCAGTCGATTTCTCACAGTTTGGTCGGAAATTTGTACATTATGAACTCGTGATAGCTCTTGAGCTAATTGAGATGCTGTGGTAGTACGATCTCTTCTGGCTTGTAAAATCAAAAATCGGTCTTGGGCGACTGTAGTAATCCTGAAACGAACTGTATGGCGTTCTTCTACGCTACCTGTTTCATTGAAACGCGACCACAAACGTTTTATGACACTTGAACTACTTCCCAGAATACTGGATACTTTCCGTTGTGAGCTCCCAGCTTGGTGCATGCTAACGGCTCGTAACATCTCTTCTCTAGTCAAATGTCGTCTTTCCATGGTCGAATCACAAAACTTGAATTTTTATTTGTTTACAACAGAAACAAAGTGCCAACTAACTGATTTCAAACACTGAATACATGAAATGATTATAAAGCAGCGTCGCATCTGCTGCATTTTTAGTTTTTTATAAAATAAACTGAAATCTGTTGCGGCACTCTACATAATTTGGTGAGAAATTGATGCAGGTGTCCATTTCTTAAAAAAATCATCCATATTGATCGTTCTGGATACGGTATATCGATCTTCAGAAGTTCTCCCTAGACTTTTTCGAGGTGTTTATATAGAATTACCTGTCAATAGCACCTTAGAAGATACCCCATTCTTTATGAACATAGTCTTGACATTCCAGGAATCCTAGAAACGTATTTCTTATGTTAGGTTGCAGAAATATTAACACACATGATTATGAATTTTTCTGAATCTTATACGTACTGTAGTTATTAGAACAGATAGATGACATACTAATGGCAAGTAGTGAATAACTATCAATATTTCTATCATACCTAAGGTCCTTAAGAAAACAGGATGAAGTTCCTTTGAGGTGAATCTTGAATCTCATTATTTTCTTTCATTCTATGAAGAATACTTATTATTATAAGTTCAACATTCCAGGGCCCTCAGAATTACAAAATCAGGTAGAGTAACCTCAAATTGTAAACGTTAAATAAATAAATTATGGAAGATTATTTCTTCCAAATGCTGAAAGGAAATAATAATTAAAATGGACAAAAGAAAAATCAAATTACGTTCATTTACCTTTCAAATATTAAGTTTCTATAATTATAATAACGTACATCATAGTTTGATATTCCGAATATATAGATTATTGTGACAGAACGAATATATTTGTATTATTCTAGAGTTCATGTTGATATTATGTGTCTATTATCCTTATCATTGTACACCTTCAGAAGAGAGAAAGCGAAATATTTTAGATATTCGTCATACGAACTTTCGGATGAACTCAGCTCAAGGAGAAAGAGAGAAACAGTTTGATGTTTCTGATTATTTTTTCGAAGATTTAGGTCTTAAAATTCGAAAACAAATTCGTAAAATGACGATTTCTTTTCACAAATCTATTTCCGAGATATGGACGAATCTTTTGTTACGCGAATCATACCACCCAGTGGTAACCACATATGACGAACGAAAGAAGACATTTAATTTAGACTGTTCGACTATCGTACATTTCGTCAATTCCTTAACGTGGAAGTGCGGCTAAACTGAGTTTTTTTAAGTGTGCTTCCCAGGGATAGGCGAACCTAATACATCTGGGAATCTGTTTATTCGCTTCTTGAAGAGGGCCAAATTGTAGGATGTTGGAGTAATGTTGGACGGAAGCGAGTTCCACAGCTCACAGGGCCTGTAAATGAAGGCATTCTTATAGAGAGAGGTTCGAGGGGTCGTTAATTGTAATGTAATCTACTTGCCAGGCTAGTGTTGTGGCAAAACATGAGTTTTGCCGAAATAAGGTCTTTCAGCTCCTTGGAGCATCTTCCGTGGAAGTATTTGCAAAACAGAGAAAGATCAGCAACTTCTGCGAGCCAGCGGTTGGAGATCGCGGGAGATCTCCGAGTAGTCGATGAGGCGCACAGGCCGTTTCTGTACACTATACAACATCAGCAACGAAAGTTTGGGCGCAGATCCCCATACATGGGAACAATATTCCAAAGTAGGTCGAACCTGTGCCTTATATAGAAGCAACCGCTGAGATGACGTGAAGTATCGCTTGGTTCTGAAAAAAAAATAAGTTTAGCTGATGCCGACTTAGCTATTGCTGATACATGTTCATGCCAGCAAAACTCGGAGTTGACCGTTTTTCCGAGAAGGTGCATCCAATCTTTGGATGCAATTTGTTGGCTTTGCATCATCAGGAGAGGATCTTCAGCAGGGAAACGTAGTAGCTATCTAACCCCACTCAGATATCCTCTGTAAGTCAGAGTTTAAGTTAGTAATTTGTTGACATCTCTGACGCTGAGATTCCGCACCTGCAATCGGCCGCAAACGACTCAATGACAAAACCAGGGTACAATCGTCTGCAAAACCGAAAATCTTGTTGTCTGTAGATACAGAAGATCAACTATCTGTAATAGAAGCAAGGTTGGCGAAAGAATGAATCCCTGAGGTACTCCTGTTTGCAACTGGAAACAATCAGATGTTATACCGTCTACCACAACTTGTATTGATCTATCTGAGAGAATTTCTCGGGAAGCCTATATACAGCAAGTTTATTCAACAAGGCTGCATGCCAAGCCCTATCGAATGCTTTAGAAATGTCGAGAGCTATTGCTCTAGATCCCCCATGCTTTTCCATCGTTGACAGTCTTCGCCATAGACCAGAATTGTCTAGTCCCGCTTGCCTGTTCAAGGAGTTTATCAGTTACCCCTTCGTTGGAATTGGCCTTTGCTCTTGCAGTTGTCAGGTTGCATACGTTTTGCATTCGTACGAAGGTCGTTCTTGTTTTATCTGTTGGAATTAGCTCCCATGACTTGTGAGCTCTTATCTTGGCTGCAGAGGCTCTTTCGCAGTCTTTTTTGAACCATGGCTTTTGTGCTGTTGTTGTTTTCATGGAATGAGGGACGTATAAATCCATTCCTGCATGAATGATTTCTGTAATAAATTCAGTGCACACATTGATATCAGGATCTGAAAGGCAAACCTCACTGTATCGGAAGCACGAAAATAATTCACGCAGCTCAACCCTATCAGCACGGTTATAGTGCCAAATACGTCTGGGTGGTTTAGGTTCTTGGTTTAGCGGCAGCAAAATGGTTCCAGTAGCAAATATAAGGTTGTGGTCTGAGTTACTTAGCGGTTCTGAGACCTTCACTCCAATATCATCTGGATCTGAAATCAAAAAAAGATCCAAGTCGGTTTGGTGATCAGGTATTCTTGTCGATTCGCTGAGTAGCTGCGTTAGATTATGGCTGATTGCGAAAGTTTCAGCCTGGATTCCCGCTTCATCTGTTCTATTGAAGTGTCGGAGCCAGTTGGTGTTGTGCACGTTGAAGTCACGCAGTACAATGATCTCAGCTGCCGGATGGTGTGTCTGAATCCAATCAACCTTATCACCTAGATATTGAAACAGTCTAGGGAAGTGAATATCGTTTGGCGAGCGATATAGACAGCATAAGAACAGTGTTTTATCCTGCAAGCAGATTTTAAACCACGCAAAGTCAAATTCGTCGTCTTCCATCGTGTCCTCTCTCTGGCATTCAATATCCGATCTGGCGAAAACACCGAGGCTCCCTCTAAACCTTAACCTTGTATATAACTCATACCCATTAAAACGTAAATAGGTTGTGTCGGTTTGACTTATTTGGGTTTCTTTTAGAGCCAGCACACGGGGTTGCGCGTTTTGCAGATGCTGGTAGACTATATTGACATTCAAATTGTTGTGCCCCAGTCCTCTGATGTTGCAGATCTTCATCAAGATTTTGTTTTTTTTCCTAGAACGTGAATGAATTAGTGAATTCGCTGGAGGAGTGCTCGACTTACCCGAATCATGAACCCCTCGAGGCAGTCGCCCCAGGAGATATTTTACTACTATTTTAACTCCAGATGATTTTGTACCAGCAGAGCTCATCATGCTTTGTTGCCAATCCTTCTTTCCCTGAAAACCGGACCATCCGCCAGATCCCGAAACTTAGTCACACAAGTGACCAATTCACCGGACTTACAGCTGGATGTGGTGGTATCACACCGGTCGAGGGGGGTGAGGCCGCCTGCCACCTGGCGGGTATAACCTTCAACCGAGTTCATTTCTGATAGGAACGTTATTTAATCGATTAAAAATTGGATTTCAGAAAGGGATGCAAATTTTATCTGATAGTGAAAATAGCAAAATATAGGTCAACGGAGGATTTCGATGAAAATTCGATCTAGAAAAACGTTTTCGAATGGCTCTAACACGCCTATTTCGCTAAGTGAAAGAAGATTCCGTCATGGCATTCTATTTGGTTTGGGAAAAGTCTTCGTTTTCGGCAGTCGCACGAACAAGACCAATTTTGAAGCCAGATTTCTCAGGAATGGTTAGGAATATCGAGATGAGACTGAGCTATGGGAACGGAAGAATTCTTGAGTAGCGTTTCTTCTCTAGAAACTGCGGCTCAGTATCCGGTTGTTTACGCAAACAACCGCCTATTAATTCGATCTTTACTCGAAGAAAAATGAAGTTTCTTTTGGGAACCTCTCGGAGACGCGTTTTTGGAATTGTTCGACCGGGTAAATAGTGTAATCTTCGTTCGGATCGAATTTCCCTGGTGGGGTCCCGGTGCCCTCTCATCGTCTTTTTGCGAAGGGCCCTATCGCCGACCCCAGATGTTGCTCGAACGGAAAAAGCCCCAATCTCTCCAAAAGAATTGTCCGATTTTTGAAAAGAAAATGCTCCGTCTGAAGAAGCGACTTCCACTGTCTCTTGCCTTTTCCCACCGAATACTCTCATTTGTCTATGCCTATTCCTTAGTATAGTTAAACTTGTCAGCTGAAAATTATGGAGAAACCAAAATTGCAACCCTGATCTTCAATAAATCTTTCGTGCTAGTATGATACATAAATTAATTTATTATTATATTATTAATTAGTAACGGCGGAATCAATTAATTATTATCAGACCAGTTTTGAGTTCTATAATATATGATGTTATAGCTTAATGCAGGAAAGTCTTTTGATTTTCACTTTTTAAGCACATCTATCGTTCATTACATTAGTTTGGACTGATATCAGTAATTGTCTTACACAAACTTGTCGCCTACTTCGCATTCTTGAGGGAAGTCTTGATGCAAGTGCTGAAACAGATATCTTTTTTGTTATTATTGAGATCTTAGAAACAAGTTTTCGCTTTTTCAAATTCAATACTGCGACAAAGACAACAGATTCCAATTTAAGAAACTAAATAAATGAAAATTTTAAAGGAATTGCTGGAACTGCAGTCCACCCATCCCGATACATTCGCAACAGCGCCTAATTTATTGCAGCAGATATTTCATTCGGATGTTGATGCATAGAATTGCATACTTGCTGAATTCATCAACATAAAACCTATTTTAGTTCTAATTTTAATTGTTTACTCGCAAATTCTGAGTCGTACAGGAAAATCGAAGGAGTAATTTTTTATTTCAAATTGAAAATTGATATTTATTTTGTAAAAAAACAGTGGCGTACCATTTTTTCCAAACTATTCAGCCACGCTTCAGTACGACCTTCACTGGTAAAATTTAATATATTTTCCTTATGAAACATACTCCCTGGACGGTTATTAACGCCAACAAAATTCCATTGAAATATCTGCAGTCGTTTGGATACAATTAATAAATTTGATTTTTTTTACAAAACTTGAAAACCCTATTAGTTTTCGATTCTTCATTAGTGTCTGAATTTTTCGCTATAGATACTGGATCACCCTGAATACAATATAATATAGTTTGAATTGGATTTTTCGGTTGTATGAAATACAAAGAGAGGATCCACTTTGCCATATTACCAGTTATTAAAGGGTTATGATTACTTTTCAATGCCAGCTGGTTGACAATATTCAATTTATTATGTTTTTTGGAGATAAAAGTATGTTACTTAACCTTTGAATGGAGCTATTAAACGCTGAAACGTTCATGGATTGTAATAAAGTAGATCATCTTAACTTCGAACATAAAACTTTGCTCCCCTAGTAAACCCAATTTGAAATTCAATTAATTTCTCGCATTTTTAGACTCTTTCTGATAGCGAAAGATTTCTGGTATTCGAAAACTGCAATTTATTTTCAAATAACTTGCAATATTATGCTACAGTGCATATTCGCGAAGGAAGTTTACCTTCTACATATATCCAAAATTTTCGCATACTCGCGCAATTAATCACAATCAACATGCCTGTCAAAGCATATCCACGAAAGAAGCAATTTTCTAAACTCAAAATCCCTGTAAATTGAGTTTTCAAAGTTGAAATGAGTTCAGCATCAATCAAGCGAAGCAGGAACACCATCTTTAGTTTTTACCGAAATTTGTTCCTGATCAATCAATTATGCAGAATTGAAAAAAATACTGATTATATGCATCATATTTCAGTATTATGGTTCATTTGAATTTGGGAGGCTTTTACTTGATGAAATTCCAGTATCATTAATAAAACCAAGCAATGTGTTTTAGGAATTTTTATAATTATTATGATTCGTAACGCGTTTCACTAAACCGTAGTTTCTTCAGACGAATGAATGTACAGAAAATATAAAGGAGAATATAAATATAAATATTCTCAAGTAATTAAAGGTTATTGGGTTGATTCTTCTGAGTGGTTATTTATGACTGGTATATCCAATAAAATTAAGGAATAGAATGCTGCCTGAAGAGATTCAATAGAGGTGAAGGGCTTAAATCGACTTGTTCATTGGTGACTCAACCTGAGTGTTTGTATTTGTTGATGTCTAAAGTTTCCCAAAGATCTATCTTTCAATATTCATCATCTGTGGGCAAAATTTCAAACTATGGGTCGAAAGGGTGATTATTTTCTAAAAGATGATTCGCGTAATTTGAATCTGATTTTTTTTGAAAAACTGCTTTTATGTTCCGATATTCTAATATTAAAATTTCTATGTGTTCTACCAATGTAGAAATTATCACAGTCATTGCAATTCAATCTATAAACACCTGATTTATTGTTTTTGTCTGATTTGGTTTTACTATTTTTTATATATTTGCCTAAATTATTATTAGTTTGAAAGCTACACGATATACCCTACCTATCTACCCAGGTAGGGTGTACCATAGCATATATAGATATTAGCTTTCCGCACAATATACATTATTGTAGTCAAGGTTTGGGTTAGGTTTAGTTAGATTCTTCTCTATAATATCAATGAAAAAAGTCATAATTATTCAAAATTGCGAGTTTATTGGTTGTTAAAAAACAAAAGAGTTACATATGGTGTTAAACTTAACTAAGGAGTGACTTTGGATGTTGAAGCGTTTTACATGAAGAAGGATAACTCATAATTGATGCTATATTTGCCAATTCACTGCAATCATAAAAACGAGTTTCGAATTGTCCCAAAATATTTGATAATTCAGCCTCATACTTATCATAATTCAACTGGGGAATCGTTGCTTCCAAAGACTGAAAATGTTTCAGATCTTTTCTTTTCAGTTAATCTTTCATAAGTTGCAATTTACTTTTGAATGCGTTTACTGCGCTAATCACCTCACTAATAGTTTTTTCTTTAATTTGAAGCTCCAAGTTAATGATGTTTAAGGGCATTGTGATGTCAGTCCAAAATGCCAAATCAGTCAGCCATTTTCCGTTTTTCAACATCTGAGTGACATCACCTCTTTCGTCTAGAGAAGCTGTTATTTCTATCAATATTCAAGTCTTGGAATGTTAATAACATTAACAATAGAATAAGATAAAATGAAGTTCAGTATTTCATTTCATAAAACTAATATTTAATACAAGTCACGTGAAATAAGAACTGTGATATCAAACTTTTTCTTAATTGTCAGTTTTTGCGTTTTCAGGGTTATTTCCGCCTTTCTCTTTCTACCAAACATATTATTTTTCTGCTGTTTCCTCATTCCAACAATGGCTTCAGCAGATTTTTTCAAGTGTTCCTCTTCCTCTTCGCCTTCAAGCACCTTAAATTTCGATTTCGCTTCCCCTACTTCCAATTCCCCATCTGTCAATTTATTGAATAATTCCACAGCATCATTTTCGTTAGGAAGTCGAACATATCCTTCGGATTCTCCTTTCTTGTTATTTCGGGCAATAATTCTTGAAACCTCAACTACCTGTACTCCGTATGAAGAACTAAAGCAGTGTATTCAGCTGACTCCCTCTATTCCAACTGCAACTTAAAGAGCCGCCGTTGCAAGCTACGTGCACGGATGGAATTCACAATTATTGTTGCAATGCCCATAATTGCCTCCATGTTAAAAACTTTTGAACACAAAACTTGTTGAAGTATAATGCAAAGGAATGAAAAAAATTAGGGGTAATCTTCATTAGCACGACACAATGCCACAAAAGCGTGTTTGTTTCCAGTCATTGCTGGTGCTCTATCGGTTTTAATGCACACTAATTTAGATATTGATAGCTTGTAGTTTTCTACAAAATTGAAGAAAACGTCATATATATCTTCGCCACGGGTCTTCCCGTTCATAGGAATGATTGTCAAAAATTCTTCCTTAGCCAACATGTCATCTACCATATGGAATACCTTCCAAATAAAAATACACAGCTGGGCAGTGTCTGTATTATCGGTGGATTCTTCGAACTGTAAAGTATGTACATTTCATGATATCATGTTTTAGTTTATCTGCCATTTCCTGACTCATGACTTCAATACGCCTTATGACAGTCGGACGAGATATCTGAAGTTCTCTAATAGGAGACATGATTTCTGTTTTATTCTTAAAATCTCCAAATAAAGTCTCACTTGCTTCAATAAATGCTTCCGTCACAACTGATCCATCTTCGAATGGTTTATTGTGTTTCGCCAATATATGAGATATTTTAAATGACTCGATCGTAGCAGCTTTTGATTGTTTGGCTGGTCTTGTGAACATGGTTTGTTCTTTTTTCAAACAAGATATCAAATCACGTACTTTTTGTTTTTCTTATTCACTACGTGGCGGAAAATCCTTTTCATAGTTTTGATGAACCGTATTATGATGCCTCTCTAAGTTACCACCAGGTATTGCAACTGACGCAGGAGAAATGAGACAAATGCACTTATCCTTCACCATACAAAAGAAAAATTCTTCGTCCCAATCGTTATTAAAATGATACGTTTCAGATTTCTTCGCTGCACTCATCTTGTATTATTTAATAATGAACTTTGTATCGACGTATTCGAGTTACAATTCAGAATGACTCCAGCTCCTGCAGGCGCAACATTTATATCGGCGTGAACGAAAGTCTCGAATGTTCCCGTTAAACGCGCTGCCGAAATTTCTAGAAAAGCGGCAAGAATAAGATCGCGGCTTTTCTTTGTCATGTACCGCGCGTTCCTTCGATAAAGCCGCCTTTAGCCGCTAGCAGAGTGTAATTTTATTACGTAATAATTTTTTGTAGTTTAGCTACCTACTTATTGAAATTTGTTTTTCCTCTCGACATCTACTCAAAAAGCACTTGTGATCGACCTTTTGAGCACCTCTGGTGTAGTGTATGTGAGGCAGGATGCGACATGCTAACCCGAGCGCCAGAGTCTCGAGGGCAGGCACCGCATCGCTCGTTTGAGGCTCACCACGGTGAGACCGCCAACTCGGACCGGAACAATAGATAGATACCAAACATCGAATAATCGAGATGGAGTGCAACTGACTTCGAATTGCAGCCCCGCCCCACGGATTCACTTCAAAATACTGTGTAAACACACACGGGCTTTATTTGATTTAACAAGAGTTTCTGAAGGGAATTGACATTGTGAAAACTGACTCCTTAGGAACTATCTTACAATTCGAGTTATTCCAAGCACCACCTCCGTCTGAGCAGTCGATATCCAGGATATATCAAGCTTCATTCTAACTATTTACTCCTCAAGATGGCCTTCCATCAATCCATTGACCCTGATCACTAGCGGTACGATATTGACAGCCTTCAGACGGTGGGTTTCACGAAGTTCTGATGAAAGGTCTTTGTATTCATAGATTTTGTGAACATAGGCGTCTTGGACATTGTTATTCACAGGAATCGTTAATTTGGGCATTTTTGAACTCCTTCGAACTTCGTTAAGGATAATGCTAGACTAAAAACCTAAATAACATCAAGCAAACTGAATCTGCTTGTTTCCTAAATTCTTTATTCTATCTCATGGTGGTTTTTCATTCATTTTTTCCAGGGGATCACTAATAGCGTTCATAACCTAAAAAATTTGGAGAATAAAGATGAGGGTATCTCGCAATTTAAAGAAAATAAAAGTTCCTGGGAAAAGTGTTGAATTATAATATTGTAGGTGTAGAAAAGATCTACTGGATCATTTTTATTATACAACACCGTCGAAACTCAATTTAGATTTGTGTTTCTAGAAGGTTTGTAGTATTATGTTATGAATAGTTGAAAGAACTACCAGAAAGGATTGTTCAAGCATCTCATCTAATTACACCACAAATACTGCAGAAATAAGGATCATTATTTCATCAGGAAAATTCGAACAGCGATACTATTCGAATCTCGATTGTCTCAATGCAATGAAGTGAATTGGGACCACTTCGAACATTTGCGATAGGAATGTTTACGATTCAGGAATCGTAAACTCAATATGTTCCATTTTAGAATAGATTTCCATGAGAATCATAGAACTCCAAGCAGTGCTACTTCTTTAATTGATGGCACTTCAAGAAGCAGAGTGCTTTTCGAATCAGGTAAAACTTTTTAATGAAGTATCACACTACCCCTTTGCTATTATGGAAATTTTCGGGGTAGAGTAGATACGCAAACGTAAGAAATTTTGAATCAAATCGATTTTGAGCTCATTGTTCTCCGTCAAACGGAGATTGAACTGATTCATTAAAATCTAGAGTTTTTCCAAACTCTCGATTTCAATTCGTCATATAGTCGTATAGAAAATGGAATCACCTCCTTAAAAAGACACTACTCCTTTTCCTATTCAAAAATTTGTTGTGGAATCTGATAGGTGTACGGAGTTGATACGGTGGGACCGAAATATATGACAGAATTATCTCTTTTCATTAGAAAATGGATCTGTTTCAGGAAATTCACAGAGAAATTAAACCTGCTGTGTTATTTATGGTAGTTGATTTCCATCATCAGGGCGCACTGTATACTGCTGATTTTTTATGACGCCAGTCAAAAACTGGTGTCATCGAAAGAGCAAATCAAATTAATCAAAAGAAAACGAAATCATAATACCCGTCAAGAACTGGTGGCATCGAAAAAGCAAACCAAGTTTATCAAAAGAAAACAAAAAAGCAGAAAGATCCGCGAAAAAAGCAATAGAAGAAGTCACCTACGATATCAAAATACCATACCTAGATCTTAATCCGGTTATGGATGGTCACAAAGTGGAAATAAACTCGCCGAAATACACAACCTGATCGGAACGACACTAGAGATACCAAAAAATCAAGTGGTCATTGCGCGTTTACGAATCGGACATATGAGAGAGTCTGGAATAAAGGCCATCTTTTCAGATGAATGGATGATCATCCAAAGTATTAAATTTTCTGAGTATGAAGCCATAAATAGGCAA
This sequence comes from Cryptolaemus montrouzieri, assembly GCA_013387265.2. Taxonomy (NCBI): domain Eukaryota; kingdom Metazoa; phylum Arthropoda; class Insecta; order Coleoptera; family Coccinellidae; genus Cryptolaemus; species Cryptolaemus montrouzieri. Next base: position 138,062,338 of record JABFTP020000185.1, on the reverse strand, counting down.
AATGGAACTTTTGGCATCACAAGAACCTGATAATCTATTTTGAAAAAATCAATTTGTTAAAAAAAAAGTTGTTTCAGAAAAGGTCTCAAGATGGCCACTGTACCCTTGTTCCTTTGGTGCAGTGGCCATATCTGAATGGAACACTTGCCACTTCTCAAACCAATAAGAAAAAGATCAAAAAAATTACATTTATTTTAAGGAATTATGTTACAAGTTCAGTTCACATTATACAGGGACAAATCTACGGGAAAAGAAAAAAGATTAGCTGTTCTAGATGTACCTCCAATTTTTTCTGGTTGCATCAAATGAAGGATAATATGATGAGCTGATATGTCTGGAACATCTGGGAATACGAAATTGCTTCCTTGACGCCACAAAAACGTTATATTGAACTAATCACTGCTTATCTTATGTATTATGCGACCAATATAGTATTTAATTGTTTTTTTGGTCGGAAACTGGACTAACACAAACGAGTCTCTAGTTATCGTTGGAAAATCATTCATCAGAAAATCATTTTCATCTTCCGATGATGAGGAAAGATATTTATGTCATCCGAATCTGTCAACTGCTCGATAATGTCATCAGCCGAAGATTTGCTTTCAGAAGCTTCTTCTTTTTTTTTGAATTTTGCAAGGTTTCAAGGTATCTTCTAGTTGCCTTTCAACACTTGAGTTCCTGTTCAGACAGGATTTCCTTGCTTCTTTTAATTTTTCCTTTTCTTCAAGATTTTTTGAAACTGTATACTGCTGATTTTTTATGATGCCAGTCAAAAACTGGTGTCATCGAAAAAGCAAACCAAATTTATCAAAAGTAAACGAAATCATAACACCAGTCAAGAACTGGTGTCATCGAAAAAGCAAACCAAGTTTATCAAAAGAAAACAAAAAAGCAGAAAGATCCGCGAGAAAGGCAATAGAGGAAGGAGTCACCTACGAGATTAAAACACCATACCTAGATCTTAATCCGGTGATCCAGGAATGCATCATGAAAGCATGGCAAATAAAATGGTCACAAAGTGAAAATAAACTCGCCGAAATACACAACCTGATTGGAACGAAACTAGAAATACCAAAAAACAGAAACGATCAAGTGGTCATTGCGCGTTTACGAATCGGACATAGGGGAGAGTCTGGAATAGTGGTCATCTCTTTAGATGAATGGATGAAGCATCCAAAGTATCAAATTTTCTGAGTCTTCTTCTTCAAGTGCCATCTCCGAGTTGAAGGTTGGCAATCATCATCGCTATTTTTACTTTAGAAGCGGCCGATTTAAAAAGTTGGTTCGAAGTGCATCCAAACCACTCTCTCAGGTTCCTCAGCCATGAGATTCTTCTCCTTCCTATACTTCGTTTTCCCTGTATTTTGCCTTGGATAATCAGCTGTAGGAATTTATATTTTTCACCTCTCATAATATGGCCCAGATATTCCAATTTACGTTTCATGAATGTGTTAGCAACCTCTCTTTCCCTGCCCATGCGTCTCTGAGCTTCTGCATTTGTTACTCGATCCATCCATGATAATCTAAGAATCCTCCTATACACCCACATTTCAAATGCTTCAATCTTTTTAAGAATTGCGGCATTCACTGCCCATGCTTCCGCTCCATAAAGGAGAGTAGAGAAAACATAACATTTAGCTAAACGATGTTTTAATGCCATACTTAGATCTTTACTACGATAAACTTTGTCCAATTTTATGAAGTTGGCTCGGGCTTTTTCTATTCTTATTCTTATTTCTTAGGTGTATTCATTTGTGCTGTTCACCATTGCTCCAAGGTAAGTATATTGCTCCACTCTTTCTACATTTCTGCTGTTTATAGTTACACTAACATTTACTGGATTGTTCTTTGAGATTACCATGAATTTTGCCTTTTTTATGTTTAGTGATAACCCATATTCCTCACTGTAAGTAGATACTCTGGTCATTAGTCTCTGCAGAGCTTCGATACCCTCCGCTAAGATTACTGTGTCGTCCGCATATCTTATGTTGTTTACCCGTGTTCCACCAACTGTTATCCCACATTCTTCGTTTTCCAGAGCTGTCTTGAGTATTTCTTCAGCATATGTATTGAAGTGTGTCGGCGATAGAACGCATCCCTGTCTTACCCCTCGTTGTATTTCAATTTCTTCTGATGTGTGGTTGTCCATGCATATTATAACTTTTTGCTTATAATAGAGATTAGTGATGATCTGTACGTCTCTACTATCTAGATGTTTTGATTGAAGGATGTCTATCAGTTGATCATGACGAACCATGTCAAAGGCTTTATTATAGTCTATGAAACACGCATAGATCACTTTGTTGACATCGAGACACCTTTGAGTCAGCACGTTGAATGCGAAAAGGGCTTCGCGGGTTCCCAATCCCCTTCTGAATCCAAATTGAGTATCGCTTATATCCATGTCAAGTTTATGGTATATTCGATTATGGATAACCTTGAGGAGCAGTTTGAGAGTGTGTGACATCAGACTGATTGTACGATGATCACTACATTCTCTAGCATGTGGTTTTTTTTTTCTGAGTATGAAGCCATAAATAGGCATAATGGAACTTTAGGTATCACAAGAACCTGATAATCCATTTTGGAAAAAACAATTTGTTAAGAAAAAAGTTGTTTCAGAGAAGGTCTCAAGATGGCCACTGTACCCTTGTAACAATGGTACAGTGGCCATATCTGAATGGAACACTGGCCACTTCTTAGACCAATAGGAAAAAGATTATAAAAAATGACATTTATTTAAAGAAAGTATGTAAAACTTGCATCTTCCTGTTACTTATTATATTTTCATCACGAGTGTCCGTCGATGGCTTGTCAATCATAGCATCATTATTATTGTCAGTAAATACTACATTTTTATTGTTAGCCGTATTTTTCAAACTTACGTCGTTCAAATAGTCTTCATTTATTTTTTGTCTGTTACCGTTGAAGCGATAAAGTCATCGTCGTTAAATATATTAGGAGTGAACGGAAAAATTCCCATAGATCGGAATCCTGAAATACCGTTTCGAGTAGTGAATGCCAATGCCTCACCCAAAATTTCAGCAATATCTCAAATTGTAATACGTTTTCCTGAATTGCTCAGCAGCCATGATTGGCAATGCTGATTGTAATATTTTTTTGAAGCATAAAAACACTCTTTTCTAAAGGTTGTAATCTGTGGCTAGTATGCTGAGATAGAGTCAATAATTGTACATTATTGTCCTTTGCCAACTTGATAATTTTCAACGAAATATGCGCTTCATGGTTATCCATGCTAAGTAACACAGGTGGTTCAGCTGTGTGTTTGGAATGTAAAATAAAAAGTTGAAACCATTGAACCAAAAGTTATCCAACCTATGGTTGATGCAACCCCGACAGTTTCTAGGGGGCATTCTTAATCATATAATCCTTGAAGTTTTTTCGAGGAAATATCAAAAGCGGAGGGATATCATTCCCAATCACGTTGATATATCCAACCATTGTTAACAAACTTTCTCGTTCGCTAGATGCTATGTGGCCTACTTGTTTCTGACTTTTTTTGGCAATAACTTTCCCAGCTTCTTGGACTGTTGTAAGACCGGTTTCGTCTACGTTGTAAACTTGATGGGGACCCAGTTTATACTTCTTATATATTTCGTGAACGTTATTGAAAAACCGTGCTACAACCGGCTTGTTGAAGCTCATAGCCCGACCTAATGACGTAGCTTCTGCCGATCTCAATGAGAGATCCTGTTGTCGCTTGAGGAAAGCGTTAAACCACAATCTACCGGCGGTTTAATTTTCTACCCATGAGGGAGGAATCTTTTACTATTCGCTAATGCTGAATTCAACGCCAACTTTCTGCACATTTGGGAATCAAACCATGGTGGAGATTTGCCATGGTTTGAAAGTAATTGCTCGAGATTTCTTCCTCATCTGAAGAACCTATCTTGTTAACGGTATAATTTGATTGTAATCTTGAGGCTCCTCCTAAAATAGGTTCAAATCAATTTTGTCTCTTTTATCCTTAACTTTCACGATCTAACGCCTCAAAGTTGTTCGGGCAATGTCGCATCGGATGGCAGCGGCTTTAACTGACAGTACACCATTTTCTACGTCACAAAGTGCGTCACACATGGTTTCAGAAGAGGTTTTCCCTATTATTCTGTCTGTTGTTTTTTGCGGCGGGGCATGATGTGGCCTTTCTGGAATGCATGGAATGCAAAATGATGGAACGTTAAGCAGGAAAATTATTCCTATAGTGAATGGTTGGCCACTGCTGCATCAGTCGAACCTCCGAGTAAAAAATGGCTTTGAGAAAAAGTCATGGAAATGATACGAAAAACTAATATGTCAGGATATATTTACATGTATTAGCTCTCGATTTCGACAAGTTTTGTATTTTATCTCGTTAAACTCACTGAAATATCACAAAAATACTCGTCTGCGATATGTTTCGAAAACATGCATGAAAATGAGGTTATGTAATTTTTGTCGAAACGGGTTCTTCAAAACCGCTATCAACAGATGGTTAGAAAGAGTCATTGATTATTACCTTACTCGCGTGATGGCGATACATAGTCTTTATAAATGAAGATTCTGTGGCCACTGTACTTGTATGGCCACTCTTGTAGACTCTCCACTACCTTATTAACACAGAAACATATATTCGAAAGAACAGAACCACCAATTTGCCTAACATGTGCCACCAGAATTACTATCAAACACATTCTCATAGAATGTCCCATCTACTCGAACCAAAGAACTACATATAATATACCCTACAATATAAAAACAGCTCTGACTACACATTTAACAAATATATTATCATTATTTTCAATGAAATAAAAGTATTTAGATTTTTACTATATTAACAAAACTATGACCGGTTTCACCACACTGTGGCTTCATCAGATAGATATAAACTAATGAACAGAGTTATTCCTTATATATTATTCTTATTTCCTACTTAATATTACATTAGGTATAAGTACAAGGGTATGTTGGAAAACCCATCGTAGTAGCTTACTTTATGAATTGAAAAGATTGAGTAAAGGAGAAGGATTTAGATATAATTGACTATTAAGTAACCTACCTGAATTCTTTTCTTTGTTGATCTCTAAAATTTCCAATAGATTGAGTTTTTGTCTGTTATTTTCATTGTGCAAAATTTTGAAATTATCATTAAAGTTATGGTTTTCTTCGAGTGAGTGATAAGAATAATGGGAATCTGATTTATGGTGATTAAAACTACGTTTGTGCTCGGATAATCTAACTTTGAAATTTCTGAAAGTTCTACCAATATAAATTTTAATACAAATCCCCGCAAGACAGTTTATAAACACCGGATTTATTACTTTTATATCAATTTTAGATTTTCAGTTTTTGATATGTCGGCCTAAAGAATTATCAGTTCGGAATGCTTTATTGAAATTATAATGCTAGAGGAATGATTTTAATTTTAGACTAGGATTACCGATATTAGTTAAGCTGTTGTTTTTGCGTTAGAACTTTTTATACTTGGAAATACTTCCTGGATTGCTATTTGTTTAATCATATTCAGCTCTTTTATGAAATTATTTTGTGACATTGGGATAATGAGTCTATGTACCATACTATTGTAAGCTGCTAATTTATGTGGATAAGGATGTATAGATGAGCTGTGAATAGTAATATCTGTATGCGATGGCTTATGAAAAATAGAAAATTATGTTTGCCGTTAATTTTAGTGATAGTTAAATCCAGAAAAATAATGGAGTTTTCTGTTTCTATCTCTAACGTGAATTTTATAATACCGTGAATTTTGTCAATGAATGTTTTGAATAACTCTAATTGTCTGTTTGTGCCAGTGAAACAACAAATGATATCGTCGACATATCTAAACCAATAAATAGAGTGTTTGAATAACGGATGTTCTTGGATAGTTTTTTCAATATTATCCATGCAAATTTCAGCGAGCAGAGGGCTCAGAGGATTACCCATGATTAAACCTTTTACTATTATATAATACTCCATTGAAGTTAAAATAATTTTGTTCTAAACAAATTTCCAAAAGGTGTAAGATTTCTGATTGAATTATCGGATTGACTTTATTTATTTGAAGGGCGTTCTTGATGAGTTTCACTGTATCACTTGGTGGAACACTAGGGAAGAGATTTACTACATCCCAAGACATAAGTTTAGCGTTCGGTGGTAGTATCGTGTGCTGAATTTTATTTATTAGGACTGAAGAGTTTTTTATTGAGAATTTAGGTTCGAAATTAGCGTACTGTTGAATGATGTCTATGAGAAAGCGTGAAAGTTTTGCAGCTGGAGCTTGAAAATATGAAACTACTGGTCTAATGGGATACCCTGTTTTATGGAGTTTGACGAGGGAGTAAGGTTTTGGTGATTGCGAGTTGTCAATGAAAAGTTTATATTTTTGTTAATATAGTGAAAATCTAAATACTTTAGTTTTATTTCATTGAAAATATGTATATCGATTTTCATCAAGTAACGACCTCCTTAATCAAATTATATTATCATTCCTAAAAGACACTGATTTGTACAATCGATTATTAATAGTACTAACCATGCTGTTACTTATTCATGACTTTGTTATTAAAAATAATATTAATAATGTACATACCGCGCTGCCAATGACCGCAAGCGGTTGACGCAGCTTCATTTTTCAAATAAAAAAGAAAAAATCGATATGTTCGAACGATTTTCATAGAACTAGAAGACAACCAAATTATGTCGGAAAATCCAAATTATTCTCAACAGTTTGTGTATGTATATTCAAATCGAATATAACAGTTTGTCAATGAATACAGAACTGTTATTCAATGCACAATTAAAAGAGTAATAAATATTCATATTTGTAACAGCATTCATGAAGGGAATGAACATAACCAAGTGACCCTCATATGGTCAGCTCATTAGTAAACTCGCAGATAGCACTCAAGCATAATCTGCACATGTACAATCCTGAAAGCTCTATTGTTTTATATTTTGGGGAAATGTATTAGAGTTGAAACATATATTCGAATAACAAAAGGAATACATATATTCAACCAGAAAATGAGGGTAAACTGCAGAGAGAATTTCGTTGGAAGTTGAAATTTGGTTATTTTCTATAGATTATTATACATGTGAAAAGAAACTGTATAAAGAAAACAATAGAGATTTGATTTTAGAATATCATTGTTTTTATAGTATAAATTGAGAGCTGTGCCCATGATGTATACACCTCGAATGAATATAATAACCGGAAGGTTTCTGAACATTTGAATTAGCATTGTACGATGTATCGAAGAAAAATATTGTGAATCTGAAAAGTTATTGTATTGTTATGTAGACAGGTGGAAGACGGTACCACTCCCCTCTCCTGGTGTAATACCACCACAAAATGCTATAGGCTTCGTTAATTGGTCACTTGTGACTATCTTTCAGATGCTTGGCGGATAGTCCAGTCTCCAGAATGGGAAGGATTTTTTCAGATAAAACATTATGAGCTCTCTTGGGACAAAATCATCCTTGGGTAAATTGGTTTCCCAGTTGAATCTATGGAGGGGACTGTCTCAGGGGGATCATTACAAGACCAATAAGGTCATCTCGCGAACGCATGGAGTCCTCCAGAATCCGATGAAAGAAGCCAATTTGATATTGAGTTTTGCAACATAGAAGCACTTGAATACACATTAATCAATGCTCAAAACACACCACCTATCTCTGTTTCAATGGCTATGAGTTGACCTCAAGGCTTGAATTCTATTCTTGCCAGATCGGATGTCATATTCTTGAGAGACGATACGATAGAGGATTACCTGGCATGGTTCAAATTCTGTTTATATAACGAAACCATGTTTCTTTATTTTGTCTGTATTGATTTAAGAACGACAAAAGTACCTTAGATTGTTTCAGTATTTAGGCGACAAGATAGACATGATCTGAATATAGCATCCGTCCGCTAAGCTGATTATAATGGGAGACTTCAACGTCCACAACATCAACTGGCTCCAAAACTAAGATAACACCGACAAAGCAGGAAGGAAATCGAAGGCCTTTGCGATCAGCCTTAACTTAACTCAACTTATCTGCTACTGATAACTTGGTACTTCCACTCAATAAAGATCCAATGCCTTCCAGGAAGATATGGCAATACAATCGAGCCAGCTGGAAGTATATTCCCATTAATGACGTCTGTTATGAGTTTCATAAGAACTTTAGAAACAAAAATCCAACAGATGAAACTGAAACGGGATATGTGCGTTTCAGGAATATTTGTAACTCAGCAATTGATGAAGCGAAAACCTACTGCAATGAAAGAATTAAAAATATACCAGTGGAACTTTTCAATTCTGGTCTATGGCGAAGGTAGTCAGCAACATCTAGATACATCTAATGCTGCTATACGAAGCATCCCACATGTTCAATCGAATATGCCTGAAGTAGAATTTAGAGTTTGTATAGTAAGGCGCGTTCTCCAACAACTGCACTTCAAGAAATCAGTGGGGCTTGATGGAGTATCAACAACTGAAATTATGAAATGTGCTCCAGAATCAGCACCTCTTCTTAATCTGTCCATAATAAGTTTCGTATGAGAACCACATGTTTCCGGAGTGTTGGAAGGTAGCGAGAGGACAACCAAATCAATGAAAAGAGAAGAAATGTCTACCCCAGAATTATCGACCGATCGTATTGTTATTCATTAAATCGAGAGTCATGAAAAGAGTGAAATACCACAACACATAGTGGTGGTATGAGGGTCTCTTTGAGACTTTGGGAGGGAGGTGTGTGGAGGTTCAGAAATCCAATCTCTGGACACTCCATATCCCTGAACAAAATCAGAGAACTCCGACCTGACCTACTCACAAAAGGAGATCAAACGAGAGCCACCTACTACTTTGACGAACCTTCTTCTTCTACTTCTTCTTATGACGCCGTCTCCAACCGAAGGTTGGCGATCCAATTGGCAATAATTGTTTTCGACACTGCAGCTCTAAAAATTTCAGTGAACGTTCTTCCAAACCACCTCCGTAGATCTTTCAGCCATGAGTTCTGGCGTCGTCCAACTGATCTTTTTCCTTGGACTTTCCCCTCAATAGTCAGGCGAAGGAACTCATATTTTTTGCCGCGCATGATGTGCCCGATGTGATGGAGCTTTCTTTCTTTGATGGTTCTCATCAACTCTCGTGATTTTCCCATCGTATCCAGGACGTCGATGTTTGTCCGTCTTTCCATCCAGAAGATACGCAATATTCTACGGTATAGATACATTTCGAAAGCGTCTATGCGTCTCTCCATTTCTGGATTAAAAGTCCAACTTTCACATCCATAAGTAAGGACAGTAAAAACATAACAACGAAGTTGTCGCATACGAAGCTGAAGATTAAGTCCGCGGTTGATGAAAAGGTCTCTCATGCCAACGAAAGTTTTACGGGCTTGTTCGATTCGAGATTTGATCTCTATTTTCGGGTCACTTTGGTCGTTCACCGTGGCTCCTAAATACCGAAACGAATGCACCTGTTTCACAGGTTGGTTGTTAATGCGTATTACAGCCTCCACTGCTTGCTTAGAAAACACCATACTTTTAGTTTTGTTAACGTTAACAGATAGTCCTAAGCGTTGGCTATGGTCTACAATAAGGTTCATGGCTTTCTGCAAGTTTTGAAGGTTGTTAGCTAGTACCACGGTGTCGTCTGCGTAGCGGATATTACTAAGTAGTTTTCCATTTATTCTAATGCCTGTGTCTATGTTTTCAAGTGCTTACTTGAATATTGCTTCTGAGTAAATGTTAAACAATAGAGGCGACAGCACACAGCCTTGACGTACACCTTTCCGTATTGCTACCTGTTCAGATGTTAGCCCATTAACTCTCACTTGTGCAGTTTGGTGCCAATAAAGGTTTGTAATAATGCGTAAGTCTTCTGCATCAACCCTGGTATTTTTTAGAATTTCCGCCATTTTTTTATGTGAAACGCAGTCAAAAGCCCTCCGATAGTCAACAAAGCAGGCGTAAACATCGACATTTATGTCTCTACATCTTTGGGTGAGTACATTAAGAGAAAAGAGAGTCTCACGCGTTCCTAGGTCATTTCTGAAACCGAACTGAACTGGATCGATTTCTCGCTCGCGTTTGGTGTAGATTCGAGTATATATAATTCGTAGAAAGGTTTTTAGATTATGCGACATTAGGCTAATCATTCTGTAGTCATCACAATTTGTCGCATTGGTCTTTTTGGGCAGGGTGACAAACACACATTTGAGCCAGTCTGCTGGGATTTTACCAGCTCTATAGACGAACCTTACAAAGTCGTTATTCCACCAAAAGAAATTTACTCACCTGATTTACGGACGGGTCCAAAACCGGGATGGGTACAGGCATCGGTGTTCAGGGCCCTAGGGCTTACATTATAATCGCTTTGGGAGACAAGGTCACCGTAATACACGCAGAAATATTTGTTCTCTCCGGTGTGTACAGGAAAACCTTCGCAGGAACTATAGAGACGTATACATCTACATATGCTCTGATAGCCAAAACGCCCTTGGATATCTGAAAGATACGAAGGTTACATCCAAACAAATTGACGAATGCAGAACAGCACTTCGACAACTCAGTGCAACAAACAGAGTCACTCTGATTTGGTGACCAGCTCATCATGGCATAGAAAGAAACGAGATAACCCAAAACTACCTGGCAGGCATCTCGGGACTGAGACAGTAAAAAGGCTCATAAAGAGAAGAGGGTACATCAATCAGAAAAGCTGATTGAAGTATTCGAGGACTACCCGTGTTCACATCATTCACAAAAACAGCACCAGTAGAAATAAATTGTAGTTTGGTTATTTTTGATTATTGTTAACCATTGTGTCTATTATTACCTGAAGATAAGAACATCAATGTATTATATCAGTTTATTTTACGTAGGCAACATTATTTTCTGCAAACTGGAATATCCGACAAAATACTAAAATCCTAAAACACACACTCAGATTTATTCATAAATACAAATTTTTTGAAGGTAACTCTGAAAATACTACAACATAATCCTCTAAGAACGCCAGGTCTCGAGTTCTTAGACAAAGATATATACCGCCAAATATGAAGCTAATCTATAAAAATTGAGAACAAATTCTTATGCAAATCAGTGCCCTTTAGTGATTGTATCAAAAATTTATGGTCGTGGTACACGCAATCAAATATTTCTTAAGTATTTGACTCAGTTTCATCAACTTACTGGGATAGTTTCATTCTGATTTATGTACAGGATGTTTCTTAAAAATACGGTACAAATCCAGGGGGTGATTTCCTAGCTCTTTTCTTTAAGAAAACTTCTTATGAACTTTTGAATATGCTATAAATCGACAACGGGAGACTTATTATTTCTGTAACCGTTCATACGGAAAATATGGAATTGGCTTTAACTCTTAACGATAAATAAGAATTGAATCGGATATGTATCATATAAAAGAGGTTGAATTATTTTTTACACAATTTTTTCGAAATTTTGAAGTATAATATCTCAAGATTATTCACGTAGAAACTCTTGGTTTATATCGATAGAGCTAATTACAATTTTCTGAATCGATGCACAATACTGAGTTCTCCCAAGACGCCATGAGGAGTTTCTCTTGCTTATTCGAATCACTGAAAACTATATCTCTCGTATTTGAATCAAAGGCAATCAGTATTCCCATTATTCCTTCAGGGGTTATATGGCTTTACTCAAAAAAGGTCTATTTTCAGCAATTCTTCTTCATATTTATTTATTTATTTATTTTGGGACACAAACAGGAAACCCCAGCAAAGTGTCCACGTTTTACAAACATAAATTACATTAATTGCTCATACCATAAGTAAATCTTTATATAGAAAAAAAACAAACAACAAGAAAACTAATGATGGTTATTCCTTAGAGTGTTTTTCAGAAATCTTTTCAAGGAGTACAATGATACCACAAAAAAGTCAATATTCTCACAATAATTATTCTTGTCTGAACACTCAAAACAAAGGAGAGTTCGAGGAGCTATTTGTGTTGGAAAAGGGTGTATTAAATATCTCAAACTGCTCTGGGGAGCACTGAATAAAATATTTTATTCAAACTTCTTACTACCTTAAAGATGTACATTCTATCAAAAAAGTACCCGGAGTTGATCATTCAACAAATCTGCTTGAATAGTGCTCGATTTTGTCAATTCTCATAAGTGTGATTTGCGATTTTTACAATGGATAAAAATATTGAACAAGGAATTTGTTCACATTTTGTGTGCCAAATCGCTGAGAATGTAAGAGAAGGCATAACGGGTGAATGGCAATCCGCAGAAATCCGTAGCAGCGTAAATGGTAAATATTTTTCTAACTATCGGAGGCCTCTCATCTGTGGGATTATTTGGATATATGTTCTTTATATCAAATGAAACTAATTCAAGATTTTGTGTGTTTTTGAGCCTTGTCTTTTTTTGGTAAAAGATGAATTTGGTTCAAAATGGTGTGGTTGGAACGGAATTTTATCAGATCAATAAATTTCTGATTTAACAACTTTGTTCATTCACCTGTAGGTGTATTTAAATATGATATTACTGGTCTAGCGGTTTTTCTCCTATGTGCAATTCTATTAGTCCGTATAACTTTGGAGATTGAGCGTTCATTGGAATCAGTTTTTTCCCATTGTATATGTGCTAGGTAATCTGCATATTCCAATTCTTGTTTTATGTCTGTTATGAAAGATTTGGTCCAATCCATAGGTATTTCCATTATATTCAGTGTTTTTAATACATCTTGCATTTTTTCATTGTATAAGTCTTTATTGAGGCAAACGATGCTTTTGTCTTTATCAGCTTTTGTTGAAATGAAACAATAGTTCTCCAATATGTGAATGTTTGAAATCAATAAACTTCTGCAAAACCCAATTACAATCGGCGTCAATAGCTAGCTATACCCTAATACCTCTCCACTACTTATTTTCAAATTAGTCCATATAATACTAAAGTGGAGGGGACGGTTGGAGTTTGAACCGGCGGGGAGAAAGGGTCGGGGCGGAAAAGCGGGGTCCGTAGGCCCCCGCGAATAATTTTTTTCCGGTAGAGAAACGTCTGAGGAAGATACGAGCGAAATTCGGAGTCCCTAGCTCGAACGACGGCGGCGCGACGATTTTTCGAAAAACTTCGCCCAAACGTCGCCCCGGGCGAACGGAACGTCGAAACGGCGAGTTTTCTTTAGAATTGATAACTCGGATCTTTCGGAGGGCGATCGGAGAAGTCGATCGGGCGAAAATTCCGGGGAAAAGTTCCGAAAAAGCAACAATAAAATACGTCTCCGAAATCTCCGGGATGGAGGGGATAATTTCTATGGACTTTTGTAGCTATACAAAATATTTCTATCGCCTTCGATCGCTACGAAACCTGGACGACGAAATAGCCTCGAGTTTCGAATTTGGCGCCGCAATGGTTAGATTCTCATAAAACCACGGGAAACCGGAAAAATCTTCCATCGAACGGAGGGCTATCGGCCGACTTTCGCAAATTTTCGCTCTACTTTCCTCTTTTCGAAAATCTCCGACGGCGAAATAAACAAACCTTGAGCTGTCAAAATACGGGTTTTTGTTTTAACCATCCTACTTAAACGGGGTCACCGGGAGAAAGGATTCTACCTTCGAACGATTCCTTCATATCTCGAGATCGAGTCTCCGACAAGGAAACGTCCTTTCACGACTTAATTTTCGAATTTGGGATGGTTTTTGAGACCTACATTTTCGAAAATAGAATGGAAACACGGGGGTGGAGCTCCTTCTGCCCCTTATATCGCTATTCAATTTCGGAAGTGAGCGTTACCAACGTGTGAAATTTAATGCTCTCTCTCTCTCTGTCTCTTCTGAACGAAAATAGTGAGATGGAAATAGTTAGTAACTTTAATTTTCACCAACATAATTTCGGTACTGACAACGTCTAGAATATAGTGCTCTCTCTTCTGAGTGACAATCGAATCTTACTCTATTTCAATTAGTCTTATATTCGGTCTGTCAAAACAAGTGATTCCGAATTTTATTTGTATGAAAAGTTTGACGAAACTTAAAATGAACTTTTAGAGGTAAATGATCGTAGTTTGATGTTTATGTTATCCATGTTAATGTATAATTTGTTTAAGGAGGATCTTACAAAATGATGGGAGATATCCTTCGAGTTGGTATTAATAGGTATTGAGCTCTTTCGTATAATAATATTTTTCTGGAAGGAATTCGATAAAGTTTTCGTTAGGTCATTTAGAGAATGTATCATATGAATATTGAAAGCTATCCACTTAAGGCTATATGTGTATTAAAATATTTCAAGCTGGATGTCAATATGACATTTCAAATTGAATTTTCGTTTCAGTTTATTCAAGTGGAAGTACGTTTCTATTCTACAATTATTCCAATGTAAAAGTTAATGAGATTCAATGTGTTTGACAATGTTCAAGTTTGAACTAAAGAAAATAAGATCAATGTGTTGGACAATGTTCAAGTTTGAACCAAAGAAAATAAGATCTCAAATTTGCACAAAAGGTAATTATTGTGAGTTCCTTCCATTCATAACTCATAGTTACTGTTTCTCATGAAATTTTATCAAGGTTGTTGAATGAATGACAGGAATTCCTCATTGATTTGAACTTGAAAGTTTCTCTGTTATAGGTGTCTGATAGTGGGAAACATGATGTTCAAAAATGTAGAAGTAACATATGAAGTTTCATTTTGTACAATTACTACTTTCAATCCAAGATTTATGAAAGTCACAGGAAACATGCTGCTACTTATGTGACTCATATTTTGGAAAAAATCAACTACTACTTGGAGACTGCTAAGCAATTTGACAATTTTCGTAATAGGTAGTTGTACTATAGGTATTTCATATAATTGTGTAAAATGAGTATGCTCATCACTTAATATGGAAATATGAGGTTGTTTTAATGCAGTTTCTTTCTTTCATTTTCATTTCATCGTATATTATAAAGATTCACAAGAAAATGAATTGAAGAGAAGTAAAATTGAAGAATAGAAATTTGAATTATTAGAGAGCAAGTTCATAAGAAGCTGACTGTTTCGAAACCAACTGCCAATTCGACAGTTAAGGATCTAGAAATTGACAGTTACAAGAAACAGTGAAACTGATATATAGTTAATATCATTGTATTGTATATTAGGGTCCATAATGTAATTTACAAATTTGTGGATCTCATTTCTGCTTTCCATAAGATCACTTCAATTTAGAAGATGTTTGTTCTTTCTGGTAAGCAAATTGTGTGAATTTTGGTCAATTTGAATTTATAAAAATAGTTACATATAGGGCAATCACATAGGGTGAAATTTCTATTTGTTCAGTAGTGAACACTGAAATTTTAATTTGAGAAGAACTTTCATTTTCTATTTCATTAATATACTAGAGAAGTCATTCTTCCATCTTGCTGTTTCAAGTTCATATCTGTTGTTTATTATAATTCATGAATCTTATTGGATTCTTATCTGATCTGATTCGAATCAGAACTGTTGAGTAAAAATTGAAAATTTGAAACTATAGATCTGCTTATATTGATCTTTCTGGAGTATCTATTTAATACTTTTGGAACTAGAAATTTGGAATATTGTGAATTAATATTAGAGTTGTTGATGATTGAATTTCTATGCCTAAAGGGTTATTGAACAATTCATTCTTTTGAATCAATGTTGAAATAATTTTAATTTCATCTTATGCTAGCTCAATTGGAGAAAGTTGAGATTTTCAAATTCAATGTATCCCTTTGAATTGAATAATAGTGTTGAAATTTTTGTGGTTTATAATTCAGTATCCATAAAACAATACTGAACGCTGCGTGACCCTAAGGATGACTGAAGTAATATATGAGAGATTTCCATGTAACACAAAGAACTATTGAGTAAATATATGAATAATGAAGTGAATATAATAAGGCGTTCAGTATATTACGCGTTTAGTATATTGGCTATTTAGATATAAAAGGCAATCTTAATGGGCTCACTAGTATAGTATGTATATAAGTAAGTTCATTTTCTATAGTTGACCAATCGAAAATGACCTGACAATCGAAACCGGTCGTGATAGAAAGAATAAAATTGTGGAAAGTATAAAATATAATTTACTTCATCTTCGTTGAATCTCAGAGTTTGATTTTGAATCTCCTCGTATATAGTTTACGTACCTCAGACATTATTTTTCCATAGAGCGTTTGAATATTTCAATAACCGAAGGTCCTTCCATGTTCCAAGATGCTTTAATGTGATTGGCACTGCATTGATTTTTTGCAATATGTTCTTTTTCCACTCTTCATACTCTACTCAGTTTTCTTTTCCAAGACTCACATAATTTATAATGAGAGCATTTTATGAGCATATCTGAATAATATTCGATTGATAATATATACATATATACAGTGATGCAAAGCTAAGCTTCTTCAAAGGTACCGTCATCAGAAACACTCCATCTGCCTTATCTTCAAGGTCGGTTTCAAAGCTTCTTGATCGCTTTTCTCGATCAGCAGCAGCTCCGGCATGTTTATTAACCAAAACGCTAAGTCATCGTTTTTTGACCGGGGGGTTGCAATCCTTGGGGTGTTCGTCTAACCTCGAAACATACAAACGATACAAAAGTTTGGGTCATTAAAGGAAAAATTCAGTTTACTGTTATAAAATTAAATATTACAATGTAATGACAACATGAAGAAATTAACTTATAACCCACTTTATTTAGATGATCAAAATCATAATTCTTGAAAATTGATTGATTGATGCGATGTTTGGTATTGTTTTTACTTCAAAGTATTACTATACGTCAATTGTCTCAACAAATACTCAGAGGAATTTATTTTTGGTAACAGACGATTTCTTATTCAATTTTCAAAGCCACCATAATTGAGAAAGATAATTTATCGAAATCATGAGATAAAAATTCCAGTTATTGTAAAGGTTTATGAGCCGATAGTTCAACGGATGAATTGATTCGCAACTCGGCTGCTATATTGCCATCTAACGGATTGAGAACTCGTCTTTTCGATAAATATTGTTGTAACGATAACCAATCGTCCCTGAAACCGACCTTGTTACTGCCCTGAAGAATGACGAACTGTAACGCACCTTCGAGAAAATTCGGGAAAGATCTGAAAACTACCAGCGCGCCAAAATACTGAAAAACCAGGTTACTATTCAGAGAAGGTTCTCTTAATAGTAACATGTGCTTGTATATAAAAAGAGAGCGCGAAGCGCAGGGAGTAGAGTTTGAATAAAGAGTGCGAATAAGTGGGCAAAGTGTTAGAAATAAATTAAACAGTATCGATCGTGTTATATAAATTATTTATAATAGTTCAGATAACGCGTGAATAAATTAGTTAGGGTTTTTGTAACGTTGAAGTATTTGATTTGATTCCACAAATAATTTCAAGAAATCAGGAACGTTACATTATGGTAATTTAGAATATATTCTAGTAGGTAAATTTCTATTTCATCTAAATGCGTTTTTATTTTTGAATTCGAATTTGAACTGATTCGAGTAAACTTATGTCATTTATTTTATATTTATGACTGTGAAAAAGTGTATTCTCTTAGTGAAGACACATAGAATTTAAGATTCTAACAACATACTACATATATAGAAATTCGATGTAAATTTCTTTTACAAATGATGAAACATAGTGTTCCACTGAAATCCTCGAAATAAACGCCGAACTGCCTAGTGGAAAGCATCAGTTCTGAATAAAAGCCGTCTTGAGAATATAAACGTAGAGCTAATTCATGTTAGTTTTCACAGAAAATTCATTCTACTCAATCAGTTACAACTGCTTTTTTCCTCAAGTCAGGTGCCTTTCTCATCATGTTTTTGTTCTGTTAGTTCGGAATGTAGTGAAAATTAAGGCTAAAGTGCACGTTGATGACCCATTCCATCGACATTTGTGACCAATTTTTTAACCCTAAACGTTATTTGACTCATCAATCAATCACCGATTTCGTCTGATTCACCATCCTGTTTTATTTTCGTTTTCTCTGAACTAAATACGCTGATGAAAAGAAAGCAATGCGTTGACGTGGTAACCATTCTAAAGGATTCCTTAGATTTCGGAAGATATTCTGAAATATCCATCTATCCAAATATCCAATTTTTCACTATATTCACAAACTTATGAATGGCTTCACCACACAGTAACAACAGGTAAGTCAGGAGTTCTCAAACTTGAACAGCTGGCGATCTACCTCAATATTTTTAGACTACTTACGATTGACTCTGGGAGGCTGCAAGTATGTGTGATGCAGGGTTGTCATACATACAAGATACACCCTACCTACCTAGGTAGGGTGTACCGTAGCATATATAGATATTAGCTTTCCGCACAATATACATTATTTTAGTCAAGGTTTGGGTTAGGTTTAGTTAGGTTATTCTCTATAATATCAATGAAAAAACTCATAGTTATTCAAAATTGCTAGTTTATTGGTTGTTACAAAACAAAAGAGCTACATATGGTGTTAAAAGTAACTAAGGAGTGACTTTGGATGTTGAAGCATGGCACTGCATGTCCTCAGCATACTTTTTATAAGATGGTACGTAACCACTGAGTGCTAATAGCAAGCAGGATGACATATGATTGTCAGTTAGTCGATTGCGATATTTTGACTTAATTATCTTCATTTCAGAAATTGCAGACTCGCACAAGTAAGTTGACCCAAACATTGCCGTCAGTTGTAGGGTGATTTGCCTTAGTATCGGATATTTATCATCAGATATAGAAATTTCTATCAGATGCTGTAGCTTAGAGATGTATATCTGATATAATCTGCATCAATTAATTTTCAACAGAACATGAGTTCATATTAAACTGACTTGCTATTTCAGTAGTTAATTCCTCTATGTTTCAGATCCTTTCTTTTCAGTTGATCTATCATACGTTGCAATTTACTTTTGTATGCGTTTACTGCGCTAACCATAGCAATAATAGTTTTACCTTTATCTTGAAGCTTCAAGTTAATGGTGTTCAAGTGCATTTCGATGTCAGTCAAAAATGCCAAATTAGTCAGACATTTTTCGTTTTTCCACATCTGAGTGTCATCAACTCTTTCGTCTAGAAAAGCTGTTATTTCGGGCAATAATTTTTGAAACCTCTCTAGGAATTTTCCGCGACTCAACCACCTGACGTCCGTGTGAAGAACTATATCAGTGTGTTCAGCTGACTCTCTATCTTCTAACTGCAATAAAGAACCGCCGTTGCAAGCTACGTGCAAGGATGGAATTCACAATTTTTGTTGCAATGCCCATAATTTCCTGTGTTTAAAACTTTGGAACACAAAACTTGTTGAATGGAATGAAAAACATGAAGGGAAATCTTCATTAGCTCAACACAATGCGACAAAACCGTTTTTGTTTCCAGTCATTGCAGGTGTTCCATCGGTTGCAATGAACACTAATTCATATATTGGTAGCTTGTAGTATTTTACAAAATTGAAGAAAACGTCATATGTATCTTCGTCACGGGTCTTCTCCTTCAGAGGAATGATTGTCTAAAATTCTCCCTTAGCCAACATGTCATTGAATACCATTCGAATAAAAATACACAGCTGTGCAGTGTCTGTCATATCGGTAGATTCGTCGAACTGTAAAGAGAAGTATGTACATTTCATGATATCATGTTTTAGTTCATCTGCCATGTCCTGACTTATGACTTCAATACGCCTTGTGACAGTTGGACGAGTTAACTGAAGTCCTCTTATAGCAGACATGATTTCTGTTTTATTTTTAAAATCTCCAAATAAAGTTTCACCCGCTTCAATAAATGCTTCCTTCACAACCGATCCATCTTCGAATGGTTTCTTGTGTTCGCCAATATATGAGATATTTTAAATGACGCGATCGTAGTAACTCCTGATTATTTGGCTTGTCTTGTGAACATGGTTTGTTCTTTTTCTAAACAAGATATCAAATCACATTTTTTTCGTTTTCCTAATTCACTCTGTGGCGGAAAATCCTTTTCATAGTTTTTATGGACCGTTTCATGATGCCTATCTGAGTTACCACGCTTAAGTATTGCAACTGACGCACGACAAATAAGACAAATGCATTTATCCCGTCAAACGCGCCTCCCGAAATTTTTGTAGTTTATTTACCTACTCATTAAAAATTTTTTTCTTCTCGAGATCTACTCAAAAAGCACTCGCGATCGACCGTTTGAGCACCCCTGAGGTGAGTAATACACTTAACAGGAAGATGTAACATATATCACATTAATAAAGGCTGGTATTGAGCTTATAAAAGAAAAAATGATCGTGAATGTCACTTATTACAGTCAGTCATTGTGAAAATACTGACAAACTGAAAAATATTTTCAACACAAAAAGTGAGGGAAATCTAACAACAATATATCAATCTTTAGTTCGTAATTCAAAAGGCGTTTTTTAATAGTCTGAAACATTTTTCTACTTACTTGATTTCATGTCTTAATATTCACAATAGAGTGAAATCCCATATATGAACCTTGAATTTTTACTTTTACTTAAGATTATATATTATGGTCCCAATTTTAAGGAACTGTACTTCAATTTTACTCCCTCATGGGTACTTTGCCTAAAATTCTGGAACACTATTTCGTTTTCAAAATATATAATCTTTTTATTTTCAACTTTATTCTCAAGGAAAATCCCATACAAAGAAAGAAAGGAAAAGAAACTTTTCACCCCTACAGAGGAAATTGTAATTTTCAGGTTTTTCTATGTAATTTTTCTAATTCCTCTCTTCATATGAACCTTACCCGAATTAAAACGAATATTTGAAAGAAATCGCTGTATTGGTCTTGCCGTTCTCGAGTTTTGGGATAAGCAACACGTTAAGCAATTAATTTTTATTCAAAGGGATTATTTTCGACCGAGAATATTCCTCGGAAACCTCCTTTGATATAAAAAATTTGGTGATTACTTAAAAAGAAAAAAGGAGGAATTATTTATATAAAATCCTAAGAGATTCAAACTCACACAATCAGATGTAGTACATCACACAAGATAAAGAAAAAATAGGGGGCGATTTATTTTATGCCGTCTCGTTGTATTTTCACCGTTGAAGTCATTTGTTAACCGCTTGAAGTTTTCTCGTATTTCCATGTGATGAACGACCACATTTTTTTGTGTGTTTTATGTTATGTATGTGCTATGTGTCGCTCTAACGAATCTCGTACAGAATTACAGAGAATTTCATTGTGTAAAGTTTGAATATAACACATTCACGTTCACACAGAAAGGACATTTTTTGCTTTGAAAATTCATGATTTATATATGAGAATAGTATTTTCTAATTGAAGGTATGGGAATAGCGTTATTTTAAAATAAATTAAATGAATTCCGCACGATCCCTCAATACAATCTATTGCGACTGATATTCTCCTATGAACGTTTTGAGAAATTACTATAAATGTAGTGATTTCGAGATTAAACCTCCCGTCGGTAAATATTTGATGGGACAAATATCTTCCGCGATAAAATTCGCAAGGAGTCTATATATGTAAACTTGAGACAAGAAGAATTATTAAGAAATCCGTATATCAATGAATAATCCTTCCTGACAAGAGCTAGTTCCCAAATCTGCCTGCCATGCACGCAGCTCCCAAGAGCCACAATAGTGCAACTAAGCAGGATGCCGAGATACGAAGCGGCTACTGCAGTTTCGCCCTTGTTAGGAGCTCATCAGTGTCGCATATCGACATATGTAGACTCCTCGCGAAGTTAATCGCAGAAGATATTTGTCCCATCGAATATTTACCGACGGGAGGTTTAATCTCGGAAACAGAGGCTAAGAGCACTATTCCAGCGGGGTTATTTCGTTCGTTTTCTACCGTTGATGTGATTCACGTAACGGCGAAAGATGTCTCCCAAATGTTTGAAATTTTTAATGTTTCCACATCTGTTTGTTATTGTTCGTATCTTTCTCGAAGTCCGGTAGAGGGTTCGCCTGTCGGTCCATAGAGGGCGACTCTCATACGAGGTGCGTCCTTTCTGGAATTAATATGGGTACCCCGATGTAGCTTGGTAGGATGCTGAAAAGCGATATACGACACTGATGAGCTCCTAATAAGAGCGAAACTGCAGTCTGTCGCTTCGTTTCTCGGCATCCTGCTTAGTTGCACTATTGTGGCTCTTGGGGGCTGCGTGCATGGCAGGCAGATTTGGGAACTAGCTCTTGTCAGGAAGGATTATTAATTGATCTACGGATCTCATGAAGTTTATGGTGGAAGAGATTTGTCCCATATATATATATATATATATATATATATATATATATATATATATATATATATATATATATATATATATATATATATCTCACTCGGTTTTTACATTATTGATTGTTCTCGTTGAAGAAGGGTGACACAGAGTGATATAGCAGCCACAATGAGGGCATCACAGGGTGCCTAATTGCAAGAAGAGACCCTTGTGCGTCACACCCCATATTCCAAAGGCAATTTCTTGAAGCAACAGGCATCAGTGTATCAGTCGAAACGATACGTCAAAGTATTCATTCAAGCGGTTTATATAGCAGAAGGCCCCTGAGAGTTCCAGAGCTAACCAGATAACAAACAATTAACCGACTGAATTGGTCACCAAAATTGGAATATTGACAATTGGCGAAATGTTCTTTTTTCGGATGAAACCAGAATTGGTGTTCGATCAGATGACCACCGGATTCGGATTTCAAGGGGTCGTGAAAGACAAGCTAGACTCTGAGCAGCAAGACAAATTCCGAAATACCAAGGGGACATTGTGATGTTTTGGGGTGGCATTAGGCTGGCAGGCGAAACAGAATTGATTTCGTTTCCTGCGAGTGTAACGGCTAGAAATTAAGTGGCCTAGTGCTGGAGCCCAAGGTGAGGCTCTGGTGAGGTACCCACGGTGAGAATTTCACTTTTATGGAAGATAATGCTTCTCCGCATACCATCAACCTCACGGGACATTATCTTGGAAGAGAGGGAATCACTATTCTGGACTGGCCATCTTGGTCTCCAGACCTAAATCCTATTGAATATTTATAAGATAATCTCAAGAGGAAAATTAGATCGCGCTAGGATAATCCAAGTATCCCATAATATCTCATCCAAGCCGCCTCAGAAGACTGGCAGAAAATCATCCCAGAGGAGGTCGGGAACCTAATCCCGAGCATGCCTAGACGAATTCAGGCTTGTTTCAGGGCAAGAGGAGGTAATACAAGCTACAAAAGTCGAGAAAAAATCACCCACTCCGTGATAAAACAAATTTCAATTTGTGTACTACATGCGGAAAGAGTCTCTCATTCTCTTTTATTGTTTCTTTCTTGAAATAAATTTTAATTTATTTCTTTTACAGTTGAAATATCTCAAAGAAGATCAATTCTAACAATCCTTCTGAATTTTCAAGATCCCTGAGGTAATATTCAAAATATCCGGTGATTCCATATAAATTTGGTTGTGTATATATATATATATATATATATATATATATATATATATATATATATATATATATATATATATATATATATATATATATATATATATATATATATATATATATATATATATATATATATATATATATATATATATATATATATTTGGCACGAATAATAAAACCAAATAAATAAGGAAAATCAGATTGCAGAAATAAGTAGGCAAGTAAGGTTAGAGATAGATAGGGTTTGGTATACTGCTCCTTAAAATCACCGAATACCCCAATACATCAAAACCGAAGACTTACGGCTGTCAAACTAGGACACTCACCAAAACCATCATGGACAAAATGAGTAAGACACAGAGAGTCATGGAAAGACGAATGCTTGGGTTAGCGCTGAGAGAAAGGAAAATTAATATCTGGATAAGAAAGATGACTAAATTCACTGCCTTTTCCGTTGCCTCATTTCTGACAGGACATGCCACTTCATGTTTTTGTTTGCCACCGAACCCGTAGCTAGGAATTTGTCAGCAAATATTTAACGTACTGGTGACTCACTCCTTTCTCTTTCAGGATGGTTCCTATCGAATATCCTTGCCGTTTCTTTGGCACAACTGTTATTTCGAAAATACGTCGATACAATTTCGATCCCTTTCCTCAGTGAAATAAACCATTTTCAGATTAATTTCAACTGACGAACAACAACAATAATGAGGAACTGATCTGAATAATAATAATATTTCATTGCAAAAATGAAAATAACAGATGACTGCACGCCAGATGGAAATGAAAAAATGTGAACATTTTCAATGCAGAAATCAGCTTTATTTCTTCGTAATTGATGCTCAACACATCGTACCCCAATACTTTTAACAGTTTCGAATTAATTTTAGTTGATAATTTCAAATGACGATATTGAATTTTTCGAAAGCGACATCCTGTATTATATATATATATATATATATATATATATATATATATATATATATATATATATATATATATATATATATATATATATATATATATATATATATATATATATATATATATACGAATAATAAAACCAAATAAATAAGGAAAATCAGATTGCAGAAATAAGTAGGCAAGTAAGGGTTAGAGATAGATAGGGTTTGGTATACTAAATGGCTCCTTAAAAATCACCGAATACCCCAATACATCAAAACCGAAGACTTACGGCTGTCAAACTAGGACACTCACCAAAACCATCATGGACAAAATGAGTAAGACACAGAGAGTCATGGAAAGACGAATGCTTGGGTTAGCGCTGAGAGAAAGGAAAATTAATATCTGGATAAGAAAGATGACTAAATTCCGTGATGTTATGGAGGAAATCGCGAAACTCAAATGGAGCTTTGTCGGACATAATGCGAGATAAAAAGACGGCAGATGGAACCCACAATACAGCAATGGTGACCATGGTTCGACACAAGAGCGAGAGGCCGACCACAAATGAGTAGGGGAGACATGAAGAGAAGGTGGATTAAATTGAAATCAGATTGATTAAACTAGGAACCTATGGAGAGATCTGGGGGAGGCCTATATCCAAAGTTGGATGACAGATGACTGAAGAAGTAGAAAAAGAAGAGGAATCACATCACCATATGCTAGTCTAAACATTGAACGCATATCTGTAGATTCTTTGAGAAAGTGTTCTTTTTCATTAATCATCTTGTGAAATTAAAAAAAAGTAAGAAGAGCAAAGAGTTTAGTGATGTCGAAAGTTCTTTGGTTAATTCCCTCTACAGTTCAAGGAGGATTGAAAATTCTATTAGATTCGCGAAAATATCACCACCGTCAAAATTATCGGGTAAGTCATAAGATAAAGTGTTGTATGAAATTGTGATATTTTAACGAACTCTATCAGATCAGGAGATTGTTATCTTATTATAGAATACCATTTATACACTAAGAATCAGTATCATACTGAAATTGAATTGATACAATATTAAATAAGCTGCATAAGTGAGAATGGAAATATATTTTCGATATAAATTGCAGAATTCTCAAGTCTGCTTTATGTGGCGATGTTTCATTTGAAACCTATATAATTTCCGATGATGTTAGATAAACTTATTTTATGTCAATGTTTGCTGTACGTGCTTCAGCATTATTTCCAATATAACTAACGAGAAGATACGTGTGGAATGAACGCATTTCCGGCGAATATCTCTTCGGAGATCTAGATTATATAAATTGAAAATTCAGTGAAAATCTAGACAATTGATTTAAGTATGAAAATTAAATTTTGAAAGTTGATTTCTTCATTATTTTCTAATGAAAGCTTCCAAAGAGAATATTTTATTAGTTTTTATTCATCAGAGAATATCAGAAGATGAAATGAATCTTACAAAGATTAACCTACCATGAAACCTAGCGTAAAAATTATAATTATCAATCTGAAATCAATAAAATGGGAGAATTGAGTATTTTGAAACTTGTTATGTTATTCCTTCTACGTGGTCTATTTCCACTTTCCGGCGGGAATGCCGAACCCTTCTCGTGTCGAGGGAAGGGATCTTTAATGTCCAACACATCTCTGTTAGACAGGACTGACGGCTTTACATCTCCTCCGAAAGATGGGGACTCAAGCGATTCTCAGAATACGAAAAATCGCACCGACTTTGTGGGGATTGAACCCAGGTAACTCTGCGCAGGAGACGAGCATCATATCCTCTACGCCACCGAGCTGCCTAATATTTTGAAACTTATTGTGAACCTAAGAGACAAAAAAATTCATATATAAATCTCCAGACATTTCAATCAACGAGTTCAATGTCGATTTTGAAAACTATTTGAATACCGAATGTAGAAATAACAATTTGCATATAATTGCTGTAGATTTCTACATAAACATTTTAGAAAATAACGAATCAGTATTAGATTATTTGAATATTTCGAATGAAGAAGGGTTTATATCTGCTATAAACAAACCTACTTGGGCTAAGGGAAAGTTGTATTGATCATATTTTAATCAACAGTATCAGGAACTATATTCCTGATATCTAAGTCTCATATAACTGACCACTTCTAAACTGTAATTGTCACATGTATTCCCGGTGTTGTACTTGAACGAGTTGATAATGAACATTACAAGAGAATTGACATAAGAAACTAAATACAATGTTCCAAGAATTTGACTGGAATGACTTCTATAAAATTTCGAATATTAATACGTCTGCAAATACTCTCGTTAATATCATTCAAGACCTGATAATAAAATGTCAATACACTTGAATTTGGGAGGCTTTTACTTGGTAAAATTCCATTATCAATAATAAAAAATATGTAAAAAAAATATAGGTCCGCAAAAGCTTCGTTACGGAGCTACAGGGTGTTGAAATTTCCGGAAAAAATTGGTTTTTTCTTCAAAACTCCTGCAGTTTTAGAAATATTCAGCCCAAATTTGGAAATCAATCTTTTTTTCACAGCCTTCATCATTACAATAATAAAAAACAAACAAGTACTGTGTTTTAAGGAATTTTACTTAATAATTGCGATTCGTAACGCGTTTCACTACACCGTAGCTTCTTCAGACGAATGAATGTTTGAGTATTTAAAAGCTTATTGGGTTGCTTCTTCTTGAGTGGTTATTTATGACAGGTATATCCAATAAAATTAAGGAATAGATTGCTCCCCGAAAAGATTCAATAGAGGTGAAGGGCTTAAATCTACTTGTTCATTGATGAGTCTACCTGAGTGTTTGTATTTATTAATTTCTAAAGTTTCCCAAAGATCTACCTTCCAATATTTATTATCTGTATGCAAAATTTCAAACTGTGGGTCGAAAGAATGATTATTTTCTAAGAGATGATTCGCGTAATTTGAATCTGATTTTTATTTGAAAACTGCGTTTGTGTTCCGATATTCTAATATTAAAATTTCTATGTGTTCTATCAATGTAGAAATTATCACAGTCATTGCAATTCAATCGATAAACACCTGATTTATTGTTTTTACCTGGTTTGGTTTTATTATTTTTATATATTTGCCTAAATTATTATTAGTTTGAAAAGCTATGTTGAAATTATTGCTACTTAAGAATGATTTCAGTTTCTCACTTGTAATGCCAACGTAGGTTAAGGTATTGAATTTTTGTTTCAATTTATCGACAGGAAAACTTCATTCAATGCGATTCTACTTTGTTTTTATTTAAAATATTATTTATTAGTTTGGGATTGTAACCAATATTTTGGCTATTTGTTTAATCAAATTTAGTTCTTTGTTGAAATTTTCTGGTGATAACGGGATGTTAATCAATCTATGAATAAAACTATTGAATGCTGACATTTTATGTTGATATGGATGACACGACGAGTTATGTATTATAATATCTGTATGTGACGGCTTATGGTAAATTGCGAAAACATGTTTTCCATTTTCATTCGAAATTGTTACGTCTAAGAAATTTATCGAATTATTGCTTTCTATTTCGGTTGTGAATGCAATTTTGGATGTAATGAATTTATATGATTTTCGAAAATTTTTTCAACTCTCTATCTGTTCCTGTGAAGCAAATAATGATATCGTCTATATAGCGATACCAGTATAAACAATATTTACGGAGTGGATGATTATGAATTAACTTCTAAGTTATTCATGAATATTTCTGCTAGCAGAGGACTTAACGGATTGCCCATAATCAAGCCGTCTTCAATAGTATAATATTTGTTATTGAAATGGAGATAATTTTGATCTAAACAAATTTGTAATAATGAAAGAATATCTGATTTAATGATAGTATTGACATGATTCTTTTCTAATGATTCTTCAACTAAGTAATACGTATCTTTCGGAGGAATGTTGGGAAATAGATTCTTAACATCAAAAGAAATGAGTTTGGAATTAGGAGGTATAGTGGTATCTTTGATATTGGCAATAAGTTCGTATGAATTTTTGACCGAAAATATAGATTTAAAATTGTAATGTTTTATTAGCAAGTCGTTGAGGAATTTTGAAAGTTTGAACGAAGGTGCCGTTACATAAGACCTACGTTGGCATTACAAGTGAGAAACTGAAATCATTCTTAAGTAGCAATGATTTCAACATAGCTTTCCAAACTAATAATAATTTAGGCAAATATATAAAAATAATAAAACCAAACCAGGTAAAAACAATAAATCAGGTGTTTATCGATTGAATTGCAATGACTGTGATAATTTCTACATTGGTAGAACCCATAGAAATTTTAATATTAGAATATCGGAACAC
The DNA here is from genome assembly GCA_013387265.2 of Cryptolaemus montrouzieri. NCBI lineage: Eukaryota > Metazoa > Arthropoda > Insecta > Coleoptera > Coccinellidae > Cryptolaemus > Cryptolaemus montrouzieri. Next base: position 138,033,726 of record JABFTP020000185.1, on the reverse strand, counting down.
AAACGCAGTTTTTCAAATAAAAATCAGATTCAAATTACGCGAATCATCTCTTAGAAAATAATCATTCTTTCGACCCACAGTTTGAAATTTTGCATACAGATAATAAATATTGGAAGGTAGATCTTTGGGAAACTTTAGAAATTAATAAATACAAACACTCAGGTAGACTCATCAATGAACAAGTAGATTTAAGCCCTTCATCTCTATTGAATCTTTTCGGGGAGCAATCTATTCCTTAATTTTATTGGATATACCTGTCATAAATAACCACTTAAGAATAAGCAACCCAATAAGCTTTTAATTACTCAGGAACATTTATAGTTATATTCTCATTTATATTTTCTGTATATTCATTCGTCTGAAGAAGCTACGGTGTAGTGAAACGCGTTACGAATCGCAATTATTAAGTAAAATTCTTAAAACACAGTACTTGTTTTTATTATTGATGTCAATACACTACTCGAAAACAACAGGAAAACAGGAAAAAACGAGGATACATGGAATAGTTTTAGATTGTATAGCAATAAACTGAATTATTTGATAACACGCGCGATAAGTGAATATTATATGTCTAGGGTGCGCTTAGGGGAGGATAATGCCATACAGATGTGGAAGGTAGTCAAAGAACTTTGTCCCAAATGTAACGTAGACAGAAAAATTGATGATTTAGAGTTTGAAGATGGAGTGATCAGTAACTCACAGGAAATATCTCAGGTGCTGAATGAATATTTTACAAATGTCGGTAAGAAATTGGCAGAGAATATCAGAGTCAGAAAAAACTCCACAAATAGAAAAAGTAATACGAAACGTAAGCTTAGACTAATATCAACTAATTTTGAAGAAATCAAAAATATCATTACAAATTTTAAAAATCATAGGAGTAACGGGCCTGACAAGATTTCGTCAGAAGTTTTAAAAGCGGGTATTGACTCATCAGTGCCGCCAGTTACACATCAAGTCAAGTCTATCCTACAAACTGGTATATTTCCTGACGTACTAGAAACCGCCGTAGTAATACCCCTCCATAAGGATGGTGATAAAAAAAATGTGAGAACTACAGATCGATATCCTTGTTTTTCAACTTGGCCAAGATTATATAAAAAAAGAGAGATTTACATCATATTTGAATGAAAATAAAATATAATCAGAGTGACAATACGGTTTCACAGGAAAAAGATTTATACAGGATGCTATCGCTTCACTCACAGAAATGGTTCATAAAGCTTTCAATGAAAATAAGGTATCTTTATGCGTTCTTATAGACTTAAAAACAGCGATTGGTACAGTGGAGCATGCTACATTGTTGAGATTGTTGGAAGAATTGGGAATGGAGGATGTCGGTTTGGCGTTGACGCGTAGCTACCTTACAAATCGTCAGAAATGTGTAAAGTTATAGAATGGGGTGTGTAGTGATTTTTGTACAGTTGAGTATGGAGTTCCGCAGGGTACTGTGCGCGGCCCTGTACTCTTCCTACATTACATTAACAACTTATTTTTCATACATACAAAAGGTGAATGCCTTGGCTTTACTGAGGGTACTTGTATATTTTATAAAGTAAATAGTTTCGAGGGACTGAAAATTATCGTTGAACTAGACTTCATTCAAATAAAGAACTAGATGGATGAGCAAACTAACAATTAACTTCAACAAAACTAGGTATATTCCATTATCTATTGATGGTCGTACTGTACCGGATCATGCGCCTCTTTTGATTCGTGTTAGTGACAATGCTGCTTTCGAAATCCCTTGTTCTTAGAAGAGTGAGAATCTGGTAGTTGTACTTGATGCTCATTTAAGCTGGGAAGCACATGTATCTAAATTGATCGTGAGGCTCAGGGGTCTGGTAGCTAAGTTTAAATATCTCTCATATACAGGGTGCTTCAACGAAAACTAAACAGAGTCTATATCTACCAAGATATTAATTTCTGATCAGAACGCAGAAACAGGTCAATTTTTGTTTTGAGGGTGACATCTTTTGGGGTACAGAACTTGCTTGAAATATCAATCCCCTAAGCGGGGGTTGCAATCCTTGAACATTTTAAAGAGGGAAGATGGGTTGAGTGATAACTCAAAAGAAAGGTGGTATCTTTGGTTACATTGTCTCAAACGAATTTCTATTTTCAATTGAAAACTGTGAAAGATACAGGCTGAGCAACTGAAAAATAAGGAAGACTATTTTCCTGAGACTATTTAAGTTTCAGTGAGGTAAAATGGAACAGATCCATGCTGATCAATGGCAGTCATCATCAAGTACCATCCTTATCTCGAATTTCAACCCCTAAAGTAGGGGTGACAACCCTTGAAAATCTGGGAGAGGGTAGATGGATCGAGTGATAACTCGAAAGAAAGGTATTATCTTTGTCTGCATTCCCGTGAAAGAATTCTCATTTTTGATTGAAAACTGTAGAAGATACAGAGTGAGCCACTGAAAAATAGGGAAGACTATTGCCCCAAGACTATTGGAGTATTAGTGTGAAAAACTGGAATCGATTCATTTTAGATCAAAGGATGTCATCTTCCGAAATCACCCTCATCTCGAATTTCAATCCCTAGAGCAGGGGTAATATTTCGATGCAGTGATACCTCAGGACGATAGATAGTTTTCTTTTTTTCAGTAGCTCACTCTGTATCTTCTACAGTTTTCAATCAGAAATGAAAATTCGTTCACGGGGATGCAGACAAAGATAATACCTTTCTTTCGAGGTATCACTCGACCCATCTACTCTCTTCCAAATTTTCAAGGGTTGTCACCACTGCTCCGGGCGTTGAAATTCGAGATGAGGATGGTACTTGATGATGACTGTTATTGATCGGCATGGATCTGTTCCATTTTACCTCACTGAAACTTGAATAGTCTCAGGGAAATAGTTTTTCCTATCATTCAGTTGCTCACCCTGCATCTTTTACAGTTTTTAATTAAAAATGGAAATGCATTCAAGGCAATGTAGACAAAAATATTACCTTTCTCTTGAGTCATCACTCGATCCATCTTCCCTATTCAAAATGTTCAAGAATTGCAACCCCTGCTTAGGGGGTTGATATTTCAGGTGATTTTTGTACCCCAAAAGATGTCTGCCTTGAAACAAAAATTGACCTGTTTTTGCATTTTGATCAGAAATGAATATCTTGGTAGATATAGCTTTGTTTAGTTTTCGTTGAAGCGCCCTGTATAATAGATACATCTCACCTTAAATTAATATATCAGGGCTCTTGTAGAGTCGCAACTGAGATATGGAATAATAGCTCGGAGGGGTGCATATAATCATGAACAAACTTGTTGTGCAGCAAAAATGGCTGCTTAAAATAGTTTTCAAAAAAGAAATCACCTTTCCCTCGAAGGAGTTCTTCGAAATGTCTGACGTGTGGGACTTGAAGCAATTGTTTTGATCAGCATTTTTGATGCACTCGAAAAATAACATGCATAAACAGACACCTTTCATTCATTCATTGGGTACCAGATATGTCAAGTCTTCTTTAGTTGTTTCGAAAGCCATTTGTCAAAGGAGTCATTTTTATCTAGTTTTCAATAGGTTACCTTTAGAACTTGAAATAGAAGTAATTATAAGAAAATTCAAGAGCAGATTGAAATACTGGTTATTCAATACAGAAAGAGAATATATTTACAATCTTATTAATCTCAAAAATAATTCGTATACATAAGTAATGAATCAATGAACTTATTCAAAAAATTTGCACTAAAATCAATATGTATGCAATTCATAGAGAATTGGTAATATTTTAGATCTTGATGACTTGCAAGCATGAAGAAAATCACTATAGACTTACTTTTTTTTATTGTGTGAACATCGATCTTTTTGAATATTATTATGATTGAAAACTAAATAATTTCTTGTTTAAAACGATCTCGCCACAGGTTTTTCATCATTTGCGAGTGTTTATTTTTGTGTTGAATCTTTAGTCGTACGAATAGTGAATTTACGGGAACACAAATTTGAAATGTTTGATTCAAAAACTACTTGTATTGCTTTTTGGAATATGCGATTAAAGATTATTATTATTTATTATGGTGGACTTATGCACTATCTCCCTAACTCAATGAAGTACTATATGTGGTGAAGCGGCTCAGTATGGACATAATAATTTTAACGGAGACCAAAAAGAAAGGAAAGGGTTCTGAAAATCTTGGCCACTAAGACCTGTTCTTTAGCGGAGTTCCGACAGAAAACATGGCACAACAAGAAGTGGCTATGCTTATGCGTAAAGAACTTAGAAAATGAATAACCCCATGGAAAGCAGTCAACGAAAGAATAATCACAATCAATGTAAATATACACGGCCATAAAATAACACTAATAGGGGTATACGTAGTGAAAGAGGATGCGTTAATCAACAATAAGAAGGAATTCTATGAACAGCTGAATGATGAGATTCTGAGGATTGAAAATTCTAGAGAAATTATCATGTTGGGAGATATGAATGCAAGAACTGATGCCAAACAGCAGGACAAAGTGGTAGGACCATATGGAGAGAATGTTGAGATATACTCATATCTCTCTGCGAGCAAAATCATCTACAGGTATTAAATGGATATTTCCAACACAAATATATACATAAATATACTTGGAGACAAAAGGCAAGAGACCTTACTGATAGTACGTCAAAAGACATCCTTAGTGATCCATGATGTGAAAGCATACAGAGACTTGTGGCAGTGACCACCATCTAGTCAAAGCTGAAATTGTTATTCTGAGAACTCGGGAAGCAGTATAAACTGAAGTAAAGAAGCAAAGAGAAACACCAGAGGAAGAAAGATAAAACTCAACGAGCTTCGATCAAGAGAGCGTGGAATATCTATACAGAAGAAGGCTGAATGAGAAATTGGAGGACAAACAGTTTGACAACAACGAAGACCATTATACGTATATCAAGGAATACCTTCATGCCGCAGCAAAAGGAGTTTTAGGTTTTCAGGAAAAAAGGGAGAACTACAAACTATATTGATGGGATGAGGAAATAGATAAGATTTGAAAAAATCGAAAAATGAGGCTTGAAGAAAGGCGGAATCGGAAATTTTATACTGTGCACCCTGTATCAATTTCAGAGTCTCCCAACGATGGTTGGAACTGGAGTATAAGTAACATAATTCTTGCAGAATCACAATCGGAAAGACAAGAAGAGTGAAAAAATAAAATTTTTCAAAAAAGTCATCAAATTTCGAAAAATCTCAAATATTTCTAAAACCATTGAACTCAGGTATAAAAAATATCGAACAAAGTTACCTTCATTTGATCTCACGAAGCTGAAATCATCAAAATATATAGAGTGTTCTATTTAAGAAAAACATAACTTTGATTTATTTCTCAGGAACGGAACACCCTGTATATACGAAATTATTTTCAAATTGTGACCGTAACAAAAGTTCATCATATAGCAAGAAGGAATATTTCAATATTTCAAAATCCATCGATTTCTTGACATTATGCTACTTCCAGTACAGGCCACCTGTATATATATATATATATATATATATATATATATATATATATATATATATATATATATATATATATATATATATACAGTGTGTTCCAACGAAAATTTGACCCCCTATAACTCCGAAATGAGTAACATTAGCGAAAAACACCAAGACACGTCGATTTTGTTTCGAGGGGAGCATTTTCGAAATAATTCAAAACTTGTCAGATCAACCCCTACCCCAGCAACCCTAATTTCGAAATTCATCATAGGGAATAAGGGTCGAGTGGCACCTTACTGTAAAGGTCTGTCAATTCTCCATTCTGATTTGTCATTTTAGAATTTTAAATTAACATACAGGGTGTCCCAACCGAGGGTAAAGTTGAATTCCTGCAAATCCCAAATACTAAATGAAATCGATTTATTTTGGCATAATGCAAGCGCAGGTTTATGCTCGGTCTAGAAAAACGACCTACACTTGTGAATTTGGAGTTGGTGCAATCAACCCCTATTTCCAGCATCCCCAACTCAAAAATCATTCGATCGAAAATAGGTCAAGTGGCACCTCGTTGGAAAGGTATTTCAATTTTTCTTCGAATTTGGTATTTTCGAAATTCAGAATCAGCATACAGGGTGTCCCGGAGCAGGAACACTGAAAACCCAAATAACTTTTTGAAACTGGTTCATTTCGGTATAATACGAGAACATGTTTATGTTTGATTCGAGAATAAGACTCTCTTGCGTGAATATGGAATTTTTGCAATCAATCTCTTCCATTCAGCATCCCCAACTCAAAAAATCATACAAGTGATTACAGGTTGAGTGGCAAAGTTCCAGAAAGATTTTTCTATTTTCTGAATCACTGAGGCATTGGTTTCAGTTTGGCAATCGAGGTTTTCTGGCGTGAGGATCAGGATGAGGGATGATGGAGAAACTGATTGGATGCTCATCTAAACAGGAAAACGAGATTTATTGAACTTGTATTCAATTGAAAACAAAAACTAACTTGATTATTACAACAATTGTTCAAAATGACCTCCGCCCACCTCCATACAGTTATACAGACGATTTTCGAACTCTCTTCTCACATTAGCGAAAACTTCAGGAGTCAAAAGTCGGCATTCTGTGATAATCCTCATCCGCAGCTCCTCCAGGTTTTCTGGTCTTGTGGCATAAACTTTAGATTTTAGATGGCCCCACAAAAAAAAATCTAGGATTTAAATCTGGTGACCTGGCTGGCCACTCAACAGGTCCTCTTCTACCAATCCACCTTCCTGGGAAATTTTCGTCTAAATATTGGCGCACCCGAGCATCATAATGCGGAGGAGCACCGTCTTGTTGAAAACGCATTTCGTCCTCAGAAAGAGTTGGATCGTTCTGTAAAATTTCTGTCAATCTAGGATGTATGTGTTCTTCTAACAACTGTAGGTAGCCATTTCCATTCAGATTACCCTCAATAAAGAAAGGCCCAACTAGATAATTGCCAAAAATTCCTGCCCAAACGTTCAACTTCTGAGGCCTTTGCGTGTGGGCCTCTCTAAACCAATGAGGATTCTGTGTGTCCCAATATCGACAATTATGTCTATTCACTTCACCACTGAGCATAAAGGTGCTTTCATCAGAAAAACAGATGTTATTCAGAAAATTTGGATTAGCGTTTAGGTTTTCACTTAGATTTTCATAAAACTGTAAACGACGATCTGGATCATCTTCGTTTATTTCATGCACTAATTTTACCTTGTAGGGTGAAATTTGTGATGTTTCACGATTCTATGGACAGTTGTAGCTGATACACCAGTCAGACGAGATAGTTTTCTGATCGAAGTAGTATTCTCCATTTGTAGATGACCCACTACTGCCACTTCCGTTGCCTCATTTCTGACAGGACATGCCACTTCATGTTTTTGTTTGCCACCGAACCCGTAGCTAGGAATTTGTCAACCAAATATTTAACGTACTGGTGACTGACTCCCTTTCTTTCAGGATGGTTCCTATCGAATATCCTTGCCGTTTTTTGGCACAACTGTTATTTCGAAAATACGTCGATACAATTTCGACCCTTTCCTCAGTGGAATAAACCATTTTCAGATTAATTTCAACTGACGAACAACAACAATAATGAGGAACTGATCTGAATAATAATAATATTTCATTGCAAAATGAGAAATAACAGATGACTGCACGCCAGATGGAAATGAAAAAATGTGAACATTTTCAATGCAGAAATCAGCTTTATTTCTTCGTAATTGATGCTCAACACATCGTACCCCAATACTTTTAACAGTTTCGAATTAATTTTGATTGATAATTTCAAAGGACGATATTGAATTTTTCGAAAGCGACATCCTGTATGGAGAGCCGAACTGAATGAAATGCTTTAATCATTCTGGAATTCAAAAAACCTTTCTGAAGATATGCCACTTGAATTATTTGTATGATTTTCAAGTTGGGGATGCTGAATGGAAGGAGTTGATTGCAAAAATTCTATAACCACACAAGAAAGTCCTATTCTCGGATCAAACATGTTCTCGTATACCGAAATGAACCAGTTTCAAAAAGTTATTTGATTTTCAATGTTCCTGCTTCGGGACACCCTGTATGATGATTCTGAATTTCGAAAATACCAAATTCGAAGAGAAAATTGCAGTACCTTTCCAACGAGGTGCCACTTGACCTATTATCGATCGAATGATTTTTGAGTTGGGGATGCTGGAAATAGGGGTTGATTGCACCAACTCCAAATTCACAAGTGTAGGTCGTTTTTCTAGACCGAGCATAAACCTGCGCTTGCATTATGCCAAAATAAATCTATTTCATTTAGTATTTGGGATTTCCAGGAATTCAACTTCACCCTTGGTTGGGATACCCTGTATGTTAATTTAAAATTCTAAAATGACAAATCAAGGTGGAGAATTGACAGACCTTTTCAGTAAGGTGCCACTGGACCCTTATTCCCTATGATGAATTTCAAAGTTAGGGTTGCTGGGGTAGGGGTTGATCTGAGAAGTTTCGAATTATTTCAAAAATGCCCTCTAAACAAAAATCGACGTGTCTTGGTGTTTTTCGCTAATGTTACTCATTTCGGAGTTATAGGGGGTCAAATTTTCGTTGGAACACACTGTATATATATATATATATATATATATATATATATATATATATATATATATATATATATATATATATATATATATATATATATATATATATATATATATATAAATGTTCAAACAGAGTTTAATGTTAGAAGTATCCTGTTTATTGTGTTTTTTATTCCAAGACGACAAGAGTCGTTCGTTTACCGTTCAATCGACCTATTGGGTTGAATTGAATTCCTAGTTCGTAATAATCGAGCAACAACCCGTCTGTTGGGATATTAACTTCAATCTTACCATTATTATTGGTATTGTTTCAGTTGACGGCGATATTAGATACCACCCCGAGAACCAGCTCCGCTTGAAGGAATATTTGATAATTGACGATTTATTGGTAGTTCAAGAAAAACGTTTGTCGAATTGTAAGTCGAAGAAAATAGGTCAAAGGTCAACATCGCAAAGAGGAAAGAAAAACTCGTGGATTAAGAAGGAATGAAATGGAAAAATACGTACAAGAATTTGTCATTTGTCAACATTTTTGAATTTCAATCGTTATTGAATAATTGCCAGATGTTCATTATTCAATCTCTCAAAATTAATTTGAAGTGAATTTTAGTTTTATATATCCGAAAATAATGAGCAATGAATGAAAAATATAATCAATATGAGAATATACTATTATTTCGATTGAAAAGTAAACCTAAACAGTGCAGTTAAAGATTGAATCATGGTTTTAACAACAGGAATCGAAATGAGTACTATAAATATTCGTCGATTGGATTAGATAACATTTTTCGAAAGTTGAATATGTGCTGATATAGATGCTATAGAAATTTAGTCCTTCTTTCCCGAATAATATTCATTTTACATCCGCTATGGATTTTCTTGGAATGCACACTCGCGCTCTCTATTGATTGTCTAGGAAAATTTTAAGAAAAAATTTTTCCCCTTCGAAATATTTCCTGACTTGCGATTAACTCGTTTTTAGGGATGGCGGATTGCTGAACTTCATTCTAATGTCTACATAAATTAGTTGAAATGCGGTGAAGTAATTCTTGGAAACATCACATACTTTGTGAACACTGTGCATCAATGCTGTTTAGCGATATCTCGATAGACTCTCCTTGGATCGCCTCGTGACCTCAATCTCACCAATGGCAACTAGCCATCTGGCTAGTTTAGTTTAGTTGTGTGTAGCTCATCTGAACTGTGAATTTCAAAATTTACCTTACGATGTGCAGGGGGGTCGAATAATTGCTCTCTTTGAAGTATGGGTGACACAAAGGGATATAGCGGCCACAATGAGGGTATCACAGGGGTGATTTCAAAAACCTACGCCCGATACCCGGAGCTACAATCTCTGCAGAATGGGCCTAGAAGGAGCTGTATGGAGATCACTTCTGAAGAACCAGACCGCTTTTTGTGCCAATTTGCAAGAATAGACTCTAGTGCGTCGCACCTCATACTACAAAGAAAATTTCCGGAAGCAACAGGCATCAGAATATCAGAGTATCAGTTGAGATGATATTTCAGACTTTGTTCAAGGGGTTTATACAGCTGAAGGCCCTTTAGAGTTCCAGAGCTGACGAGACAACAAAAAATCGATAGACTAATTGGTGAGCACCAAAATTGGAATATTGAGAATTGGCAAAATGTTCTTTTATCGAATGAGACCAGAATTGGTGTTCCATCAGATGATTAGCGTTTTAAGGGGTCGTGGAAGACAAGCTAGACTCAGAGCAGTAAGACAAATTCTGAAATACGAAGGGGGCAGTGTGATGTTCTGGAGTGGCATTATGCTGGGAGTAAAAAAGCTTTCAATTACGTGGACCCTACTGCTAGAGCCCATGGTGAGACTCTGGCGGAATTACCATGGCGAGAATTTTACTTTTATGAGAGATAATGCTCCTCCGCATACCAGCCACCTCTCGCGACATTATCTCGTAGCAGAGGGAATCGCTATTTTGGACTGGCCAGCTTGCTCTCCAGACCTTAATCTTATTGAACATTTATGGAATAATGTCCAAAGGAAAATTAGATCGTGCAGGATAATCTAAGAATCCCACAACAGCTCATCCAAGCCGCCACAGAAGAGGGGCATAATATCACCCCAGAGGAAGTCGAAAACCTAATCCAAAGCATACCTACACGAATTCTGGCTTGAATCATGGCAAGAGGGGGAAATACTAACATCTACTTCTTTAGAAAAAATTTTCAGTTTTACTACATACGGAAAAAGTTTCGTATTTTCTTTTATTTGTTTCTTTCTTAAAATGAACTTTAATTTATTTCTATTTTCAAATGAAATATCGCAAAAGTGTCAATTCTAACAATCCTTCGAAATTTCCAAAATCTCTGAGGTAATATTTGAAATATCGGGTGATTCCATATAAATTTGGTTGTGTGTATATGTTGCTGTGGGATATAGTGCGATATAGCTCCAGTATGCAAGTCCGTGTTTATTCTTGATGAAGCTCCTAAAAATATGGGACTCAAGCTAATTAGATCCGCAATGAAGACTAGAAAAGGCGAATGGAATGCTTCACCAGCATATAAAATATTGGAAAACTTCAATTCATTTAATCACTAAAATTATAAACTAGCAGCTTATAATTCAATGATCCATACAGAAATAGCAAAATTCCTCCGGTTTTTATAGACAAAATTATCCAACGTGGAGAAAAACATCAAAGAATTTAATTATTGTATTTCATAAAAGAAACTTCCTTGAAAAAATACGCTGGTCCTCTCTCATTTAACTGGAGCAACTATTCTTCTGAATTTACAAAACCTCCTCTTTTCAAGTGGTTTGAACTTGAGAAAATTATTATTCAATGCTAAGAAAAAACAGACGAATACAAAAATCTGGAGTTCGCAAAAGTGTACGGTAGCTTAAGTTGGGTAGACAGGTAGGAATTTCGAAACCAGATTTAAAGAAAATTTATCCTCTGACAATAGTTCTCCAATACGCGAACACAGAAATACTATAAAACATTCAATACCATCAAAATTCTTCATAGTTGCGACAAAGGAAAGAAAATGAATTTGATGCTATGTTTGGAAATCAATGAAATTCCTAAAAACCCAAGTGGAATCACCCCAAATAGCCCGTACACCAATACCTCTCCACTACCTAAATTAAATTAGGCTAGTATCAATATAACGAAGTTCTTTTACTGTAGTTGACCACTTAAGAATGACCTGACAGGCGTAACCGGTCGTGTCTATAAGAATGCAATTGTTGAAAGTATAAAATAGATTTCACTTCATCTTCGTTGGAAATGAATTTCCACAAAATGAATAAATCATACTTACTTTTACTACGATCAAAATACCTTTCAGTAGGTTAGGTTAGATTGCGTTGTTGTTGTTTCATCTTTTTACGATGTGCTCGGGAACTACAGCTTATAGTGGATTCCGAATCACTCTCCTAGACCGTGCAATGATAACTGCCACCACTAGGATTACATGTCTACGGAAGTTTATGCCCTCTTTAGGTCACTCTGGTAAGTGTCACATAGTATATAGTATAGGAAACACGTTGAAGTCGTCTTTATTCACTTTTTTTAATCAAGGACAACCCGGATTCGAACCAGGCACCTCGGCTAAGCAGTTCCAATATGCTTGCGTATTAACCGTGCAGCTACCGAGGCGGTTTTCACCATTTCGAACCTTATTCACGGTAGCTCGCTGCGGCAATAACCCGCAAATGGAAGTTTCCTGCTCTGAAAGTGACAGAAAGAGATTGCGACAAGGATGGTAAATGTAACTGTACTCAGCTCTTCTATAGTACAGCTGGCATTTAGTATCCTTGTCTAACTATCAGAATCACGCAGTGTATAGTATAGTATATAGTATATGAAACACGTTGAAGTCGTCTTTATTCACTTACATATACATGTCTTTCAATAAAATAAACGTAATTAAAACAGAATATGGAGGGAACCTGGAAAGCAAAACCGTCTCCAGCATGCTCGAGAAGTTGTTAGATAGGGAGGCGGATCAGTGATGTTTTGGGGAGGTATACGCCTTGGTGCAAGAACTGACCTCGTTTTCATACAGAACAACCTCACGGGAAATTCTTACGCAAATGAGATAGTTATACCTGTAGTGGTACCGTATCTCCAAACAATTGGTCAAATTACACTCTTCCAACAAGAAGGTAATGCCTCTCCTCATCGTACAAGAGTTGTCTTGAACGTTCTTGAAGATAATGATATCGATCTTCTACCGTGGCCATTCTGCTCTCCAGATCTGAATCCCATCGAGCATGTGTGGAACACCCTAAAAAGAAATCTCCTGCGTCAAAACGTCTTCCATCATGAACAGGAGCTTCGATTAGTACTTCAGGGGGCTTGGAATGACTAAGACCAAAATGTTATAGACAATTTTATATTGAGCATGCCGCGACGATGCCAAAGTGTCATTAATAACATAGGTGGACCTTCTGGGTACTAAAAATATAAGTGCTTCCATATCGTTTCGAAAATATTAGTTCTGGATTTTCTTTTGATTCACGAAATTTCGTCATTATCAAATTTCAAAGTTTTTTTTATAATAGGTGCATTGGAGAAGTCAAATATCATTTTGTTTTCTTGGGACTGCATTATATACAATACATCCTAACAAAAACCGAAAGATTTCTATAAATTCGAATCATCAAATTCAGATTTTAAAGATATTGGTAAGTGTTCCCTAGACTTTTTTGAGGTGTTTATATGGCCCCCCGGGTACATAATATAAATAATTTAAGGGGGCCGAATTGCAGGTATCAAAGAAAATATAAACAAACCATATCCGAGGTATTTATAAGTTTTTTATAATTACGTTCAAAATCCGACACTGAACACAATGTACAAATTACAAGAGATAAGGTTCAGTATTTCCGGAAAAAATGAATAAAATGCACAGTAAATTTAGTTTGGCGTTTCGACTTGATTCAATGAAAAAAAGTACGTAACGCCTTCGACCGAAATTTTTGGATACTAGTTGACACATAAAAAAGCGCTACGTGTTTCGCAAAAATTGACTATATGGCATGCTTCTAAATTATAAATATCGAAAGGGGCAAATATACCTGCAGGGGCCACATTACCACCTTCTCCTCTAGTAATTTAGAACCGAGATCTCATACTAGTATTTCTTATGAGAGAAGCTTGAGCGATAAGAAAAATCGAATTTTGTTGGCATATGTCGGTACATATCCGAAAGAAACATGTTGATAAATTATTGCCTACTAAAAGAAAAATTTGAAATTTAAAATTGAAGTGTACGTCTCTAAAAATCAGATCGATCGTTAGTCTATATCCAGAGAAATTAAGTTAAGAACTCTTCAATATTTAAGGAATTCAACAAGCAGTTGATACCTATAGAATTATTAATAAAGTGCTCTCGAGAAAAGTCCCAACGCGAATAATAACAGGTTTGAATTATAAAAAAGCTGAATGATAAAAATTCGTTGGCACTCGCCCAACTGTTCTCCCTAACTGAAGTCATCTGTTTTCGACATACCGCTTCACTAGATGATGAACGCCTTTTCTTTTCTTTCTTCTTTTACTTTCTATGAGAAGGAAAACAAATGATCCATTCAGAAATATGGTTGAATACTTTTTTGCATGTACAAATAATTTTCATTTAGAGTTCTTGTGAATAAATCAGAGTGTAATTTGAGGCAAATCGGGAGAAGTAGGTAACGAAACAGTGCATAGAAATGTATGTCTCGTTTACACAACAATTTTCTGAATAAGCACGATATCAAGGAGATTTATTCAATAGTTCAGATGTAATAGGTTGTGAGAAATTGATCTGTTAACCGAGATATTCATTCAATTTGAGTCAAATCAGGATTAATATCTCGTTTATACAACAATTTTCTGAATAAAAATGATATCAAGCAGAATTATTTAATAATTCAGACATAATGAGTAGTGAGAAAGAGGTGAGGCAATATTCTGAAGTGCTACCGGGATGGGGTCACACACACGATGGAAACACTGATGGTTAACACAAACACTCTTTGTAAACGTAGAATTAATATGAAATAAAAACACGTGGTTCGTTGGTAAACAACGGCGGTTTGGCAATATGGCGTCGGTACGGAAAAGCCGGCTCGTGGCAACGCGTGCTGCAGCCGGTTTTTCTAAGACAGTGTGTATTCGTAGAGGTCGTTGAAGAGAAAGTGCCGGGAGTCTCCGAAATGCACGGATATTTAAACACTCGGTCCAGGTAGGCCCAGAGTACGTTGTGTGCGTCCCTGTTGAAGGGCCTACTAGGCGATCTGTGATTAAGGAAGCGTGGTTAACACGGTAACACGCTTATTCGGAGGGGCCTAGAGTGATCTATGGTTAGATACCGTAGTGGATACGGTAACACGGCCCCCCTCTGGAGATCGCTGTTAGGCGCCTCCATATTGCCATACCGGGTAATAAAACCAAGTTGTATCATTATTAAAGACATGTGCATACGTGTACATCATACCCTTGAAAATTAAAAAAAAAAAAAAAGATTTATCAGGTTATCCTACTTAAATCTAATACGACTCTGTGTGTAGTGCGTCTGTGGCCGTCTTACTATCATACGCGCCATTTGGCATTAACGCGATGATGACAAGGGAAACCACAGAAATCCTTGTCTCACGTAAGCGAGTCGTATGGTCTAGCTACTTACATTATGAGAGTGCATTGTGCAAAGCTCTATTTAAAATATTTGAATGTAAGATATATACAATAAAAAATCTGAGGGGGTTTAAATAGCATCTACTTCGTATCTCTATTTGTCAATTACACATAAAACTTAGATATTAAAAGTACCTGAAAAAGAGAAAAATACTGCTGAAAAAAAATTACTAACCTATGACACATAGGACACTATGATAAATTTGTCGTGCGTTGAACAACTGCGACTGCGAGTAGATTCTAGATTCACAAGTGCACTGGCCGTCCAAGTGAAGAATTCCGCTCGGTAACAGAAGAACATCCTAGCGTTGAGTCGAAGAAATACAGTTGTATCATTTCCCGAAGCGACTTGATCATATTCAACCCCTAGTAACTTCTTCGTGGATATACCAAGAAGCCTGAGTTTCATGACTTAAAGGTGATACTATAACTACATACAGGCTGGTCCAACGAAAACTTAACACCTTGATTTTCCGGTTTTAAAATGAAAATATGGTGAATCGCTCGTACCGGTCGATTTCCGATTCGATGGGGAACATCTTTTCCGATTTTATCATCCCCGTAGCTTCGATCCTCTAATGGGGTGAGCACAACCGCCTGATTTTGAATAGGGATGAAGGGTGTTGCGATACCTCATTTTGAAGATGTTATCGAGTACTATCTGACCCTAACGAAACGGCAGCTAAAAAAAAGGAAGAGTACTTACTTTTGTGATTAATTTATTATGTGCCGAAAATGGGCACCATTTACTTTCATGTAGTAAAATAAGTTTTGCTCAAATCGTTGACGTACATTACACAACATTTCTGGTTCAATTTGACGGCATTCATTAATGATCCGAATTCGCAAATCATCCAGTCACTCGAGTTGGGTGTCGTAAATCTTAGATTTTAGTTGACCCTATAGAAGAATGTCCAGTGGCGCCAGATCAGGTGATCTGGGTGACAACTCCCCTTCTTGTTGAAAAGTTATCCTTTCTTGGTCGTCTTCATCCTCCAATACTTGAATAAGGGCTAGATGAATAGCGTTCTCTAATAGTTCTGAATGAATATGGCCAGTGAATTTACCGGGTATAAAAAAAGAGTCGATGATGTGATTTCCATAAATACCTGCCCAAACATTTAACCGTTGGAGATGCTGAATATGATCGTCTTGAAATATTATTGGATGTTCATCGTTCCAGTACCAACATGATATGTGCAGACATATTGTCAACACTCAATTGGTAAAGACTAAAACTATGGGAGTTTTTTGTTTAGGGGGTAGCTCACCTCAAGGGTCAAATAATAAAAGAAACAGTGAGAATTGATAAAGAAAAAAAGGAAATTATCATGTACATTGTCACCTTTCATTTTTCCTACTATAATTAATAAATTGATCTTTAAGTATTAATTTCAATATTATTCAAGGAACAATATTCAACCTTCCGTGGAAAGTTAAACATCCCTGCAAAAGCTGGTTTTCTGAAAGAGCTCTTTGAGGGAAGGAAGGTTGAATATTGTTCCTTGAATAAATTTCTTCAGTATGTCAATACATACAGTGATATTCCGTGGAAAGTTAAACATCCCTGCAAAGCTGGTTTTCTGAAAGAGCTCTTTCAGGGAAGGAAGGTTGAATATTGTTCCTTGAATAAAATTCTTCAGTATGTCAATACATACAGCGATAATTTCGCGGGTTACGATTGATGAGATTTGGAGTATATCTGGTTGACAACCAGATATGAATGAGGAGCAAGTCTTTCGACAGATCGATTTCTTGCAGACACTGTGTGTAGCGTTGCGGTGAATAGTGGAGATAGTATGACTTTTTGAGGTTTTCTGTTTCTCTACTCTTCGTTTTCATAGTTTTCCGGTGGCGATGGTGGTTAGTCTTTGTGTCGGTCCGTTGGAGGGCGCAATAAGGAATACATGTTTCGTATCGTTCCAAAGGATTGACATGAGTGGGTGAGATGGTCTAATCTGATGTTGTGAATAGGCAATACTGACGGGGTCTAATGAGACCGTATCTGCAGTCTATTACTCCTTTTCATGACATCCGATCGAGCTGTACTACTGCAGGGTGGCGCTGGTTGACAATGATAATGGAGGGTCGATCAGAAAATCAGCTTTTCCAGGGAAGGATGTTTAACTTTTCACGGAACATTGAATATTGTTCCTCGAATAAAATTCCTCCAATGATATACCTTAATAGCTTTGAGGGGTTCATTATTTCTCGTTACACTAAAAAAACACCAAAGCTTACTGATGACTGCATTGACTCAATTAAATGATTTAACTGAAAAATCAAGGTTGAATAATACTGATTGAATAGTAATTGGATACTAATTAATTCATTAATGCTGCTCCTCTGACGGAACAGAAAAGAAGAAAACTTTCTTACCCTCCTATTCTTATGCTAAAAAGTGCATTATCTTCAGTTTTTGATTCCCACGGACTGACGTAGATCTTAAAATCTTGCAAACTACATATTTATTAAAAAGAATGTGTCGATTTTTTACTTTATTGTTGTTTCTGGCTGCGCTAATGTACCATATTTGACAATACGCCAACAAAATTTGATACATTTTCTTCGCACACATGTTCCTATCATAACAAATGAAATGAAAGAATGTAATTTTGCAAGGAACTACATTTTTTTTTAAGGAAGGAGGGACGCAGGCAATTTGACCCACGTCCGTCCTTCTTGTACCTTAGACATTGCCCATCAATTAATGATAATATCATAATAACCTCTGAACACATGAACATTTACAACACCCATACCTTTGCCAGACTCGAACCGGAAGTCGCATGTGTGCAAAGTGGAAAGCATGTGTTCTTCCCACCAGGCCACAGGGAGTGGTGAACCACTACATATTTACGGTAATAATTCAACGTGAATCACGAAATTTGATGATCCCTGCAGAATGTGGTGCAGGTGTTGGATTAATACAAAAATAGTCTTGGGGTGACCTATTGAAGTGTTTCCAGACTGATCCGAATGTTCAGGGACAACCTCGTGGAAAAATGACCGGTTTTTGAGCATTTACTCGTTGAGACAACGGATCGTTATTGCTGGGCATTTTCAAATGCAGCTTCGACCGATTAGAGGAGTGCAAATTATACTTGATACAACGAAAAGAGAGAGTGTAAACAAAACAAACGCACGAGGCCTGAACGTGATGTCACACAGGGTTGAATCCAGGGACTGGCTTCCATTTGATCACGAAATTGAACTCTGAATTAAGTAATGGACATCAATGATGTAGAATTTCATTCTGAAATGAAGTATTCACGCAGTAGTTTCGGATATGACTGATTGAATTATTATAAAAAACAGGCAATGTAATTCGCAAATGATGTTGTAGGTATATTTTCTGGTAGTAGAACATTATTGAAACATATATATTACAAGGGTCACATAAAAGAGGACATCGAGGATTTTCATCGTCATCATCAGATTCAGACGATGAACTTGAATCATTCCCGAGATTGACAATAACAGGATCCAGTTGTTCGTCTATTATGTGATCTAATTGCCACATTCCTGGTTCGACCTTCTCTACGATATGCTTAATGCAGTTTTCCTTTTTGACAGCATCAATCCTTTCAATGGATTCTGCGAAAAGCTTCTTCATGTCTTGAAATTTGAATGATGTGTTCTTAGATGCCACATAATTCTTCATTTCAGCCCAAACCAGCTCGATGGGATTGAGCCCGCAATGATAGGGCGGGAGTCGCAACACGATTTTATTTTGGTTTCGAGCCATTTCATCTACTACATGTTTATTATACTCTGGTTTGTGGGTTTTCACTATTCGAAGAAGCACTGCTTTGATCAAATCATCCCCGAAAGCAATATTTTTTGAACGTAGCCATTCTTGAATAGTGGCTTTTCTACTGGCAGATGTCGGGAGTTTTTCTGTGCGTCTAGAATGATAAGACGCATTGTCCAAAACGATGACACATCCGTCTTCCAATTTCGGTAAAATATTTTCAAACAATTCTTCGAAGTTGGGTCCATCCATTTCTTTGTGGTAATCACCAGATTTCTTCGATTCGAATGACCACAGTGCGTCGGGAACGAATCCAGTATCACTTCCAATATTGCAAACGATGAGTCTCTTGCCTTTACCTGCAAAGACATAAAAATGATTTCTATTAATGACTGCATGTGTCTATTTTCATCTAACTTAATCATGTGGAATCTCACAATTCAAGAAAATATTTAATTTTGATAATTAGAGAATTGAGTTAAATCACCGATAGAACTTTTGACGACAGGTAGGTGGTACACAGCCTACTTGAGTTAATGTACAGTAGCAATAGAGAAAAAGAAAAAACCCAGAAGTAGCAACAGACCCTTAATAAGATCCCATCTATTCGTCCAAATTGAATTATCTTATTTCTGTTGTAAATATAGATTGAAAACATGATATAGAACGTCCTCGAAAGAAAGCGGCATGCTAACAATTCGAAACAGGATTGTTGTGGTACCAGGTACTGGATAATGAACAGTATGTATGGGTTTTACCCTATAGCATAATTTGCAAGGAATAACAGGAATATTTTCATAAAGGGTATTCGAAAACCTTCATTCTGCAGTTAGTTTTAGGTAAAAATTATGGTTTAAAAAAAAAATGATGAAATACCTGACGACGTGCCTATTGTTGATACAGAGTAAGCATGATTCAAATCAAGATTTGAATCAGAATAAAAATCGAATAAGTTTATCAAGAAATTAGCGATTTCAATCGAAAAGAAACCAACAGAACTTGTGTATCATTTGAAAATCATGAATATTATATTATATTATACATGAATCATTCATGCATAATATAACTACCACTCACCTGTGGGATTCTTCAATCCAGTCGATAAACCTTCTTGGAAAGCCTGTCTGGCTGTTTTGACCAATGCATCTACCCAAACACTTGATTAAGTGTGCCCAGCATTCACCCACGTTTTATCCAGGTAATAGATTTTTCTATTCTCTTCGTGGTAGTTTTTAATTTGTTTGAGATAGTCTCTTTTCCACAAGACTATTTCCTCTTTCTCCAATAGTATACCATTCCTCCCCCTATTCTGGAATCTGAAGTCCATTTGTTTTAATATTTTACGGAATGTTGTTCTTTTATAATTTGGCAGATCAACATCACTGTTCACTTCATTCAATATTTTATCTATTGTAGATAATTCATTTCTATGAAAAAACTGATGCACTTTCCTACTAATTAGATTTTTGTCGAAATCAGTAACACTATGTGCAATTTTCACCCTTTTCGGGTACGTCCTCGGTTGTGAAGAAGAATGATTCTCCTTATCCTCCTTTATGAGTCTGTAAACACTAGTTTTACTAACTCCCATAATATTTGCCACTTGTTCGACGATTTTGTTGATAGATGCAGAATCTATTTGCATTTTTCTATTATAGACGTTGAAAATGATCTGTTTTTCATTCAAAGTAAAATGACCTTTCTTAGGCCGCTTTTTCGGAGAATAATTTTCAACAGTGCTTTCATCTGCTGTATCCGTAGACGACATTATACACACTATATTTTCACTTTTCAACACTCGATCAATAACACTTCCAAAACAATAATGAAAATTTGACTTTTAAATCCGATAGACCGAGACCGTACCTGTACAGACTGCTTACATACAGATCCAACCCCTAAACATGATTCGGCCAATTATAGAGCTACTAAATCTTCTGGCGTCTGCTGTATTTGTTTTGACGTGGTCTCTCTTTCGGTTGCCTAGAGTATAGTACTGAAACGATACGATAACGTTTTAGGGAATTTGGTTTTAGACATCGTGTTGTAGCTGAAGGACCAGTTCTAACTACAGCATATCGAAGAGCCCGTTTGAATTCTACCAGGATACATATCAATCGGTTGGAAGCTAACTGACAGATAGCTCTATTTACAGATGAGTCGATATTCTGAAAGAGAAATATCTCTCATCAGTTTTCTATGTTTTTTTGTTAAAACACGACAGTTTTTGTTTTTTCTTTCAGCAACCCCAAAAACTCATGAATAAGGGAATTGTATTCATTTTCACGATTATTCACCGATTTTCAATTTTTTTTCAGTTGTCTACTTCAAAATCCAATTCAAAAATGCTTTTTCCATATGCACGAATGCAATTTGGGATTTTTTTCATGATTCTATTAGTTCAGAAAGTTTCTAGAGACTGTCAGGTCCACCTTACTGCGAAAAAAATCGATAGAAAGGCCTATTATTGTGCTTTACTGCCTCTAATACTTGGTTACTCACCTTGGTTATAATGTGACCCCTCTTGAGATGACGACTTTTTTGATGTGATCCTAAAATTTATTATATTAATGTCTAACTTTTATGAATTATTTATTGATAAAGAAATTATAATATTGTAATTTTATGAGAATACTAAATGATCTCAGATCTAATATTCGAATTTCACTTCTCATACTCTTCAATTTGACACATTTAACTAGATCACAAGGCATTTAACTTGCTAATGGATTCTAATGGATCGCAGTTGCGTAATTCAAGGTGATCGAATGTATCCTTTGTACTTCAATAACACCTGATATCTCTTCACAAATGTTCAATCGTAGCTCGCTTTATATCCTAAAATTTCCTTTCCAGAGAATTATTTGAATCTCGGGTGGAATACTGCATATCGTATACATATTCTCCACTTTTAAAGTATGGTTCTTTTTCTGAATACTTTTCATGTCAACTTTCAGGGGTTAATAACAATTAAAGATACATGAATCAAAAACATGATAGGAATGGATTCAATATTCGAAACCTCATTTTCCACATTTTCAATCATAAAAGAGTAGGGTTCTGAAGTCAAGTTGAATTGAGCGATGGTCGATGGACGAACTACGATCCGGATATCCCTTTGAACTCATAACTAATGTAATGTTCGAAAAAAAACTTACAATCCTTCGTGAGAACTAGATGTTGAAAGTTGTTGCGAGTATGATCTGAATGTATTCACAATATAGGTTTAGGGTAGGAGAGATAAGGAAATAGACTTGAAAAAGCCCCGATGGCACCACTTAGAATGAAATCGTTACATAGGGTGTTACATAATAGTATGTCACAACTTGAGGAGGTAAATCTACGTGCAATTTTAAGAAAACAAAATTCATATAAATATAGGTCCGCAAAAGCTCCGTTACGAAGCTACAGGGTGTTGAAATTTCCAGAAAAAATTGGTTTTTTCATTAAAACTCCTCCAGTTTTCGTGATATTCAGCACATATTTGGTATGCAAGCAATTTTTTACAGCTTCCATCATTACACGTCCCAAAGTTTAACTAGAATGCACAAGGTGTTTTCTTTTCCGGAGCCGTGTCTTCTTTTCCCCTTTCAAACTTTTTTGCAGTACGCCACTGATCAGCGTACAATCAATTTTCATCATCTTTTTGACACTTGTTATTTTTTTGTATCTCCGACCGTTCTCGAGCAAAAAATTATTAAATGATTGTACGCTGAATTGAAAGCACTTCTAATTAAAAAAATGACTAGTAGGTTTTGATTTTTTTCAATTATTTATTTATTTTGACAGTTGCTAAAATTGAACCTGTGTCTGCTCGAATTGTTCATTAAATTAACGATTAGTTTAAGTACTTTTGAAGTTATTGCTGTAAGAAGAAATGGCTAATTTTACTTACGCCGAATTGGCTGATATCCATTACATGTACGGTCTGGCT
The DNA here is from genome assembly GCA_013387265.2 of Cryptolaemus montrouzieri. NCBI lineage: Eukaryota > Metazoa > Arthropoda > Insecta > Coleoptera > Coccinellidae > Cryptolaemus > Cryptolaemus montrouzieri. The sequence continues at coordinate 138,010,832 of JABFTP020000185.1, read as the reverse complement.
GACGGAAACACAACAGAAGCTAGGCGATTATATCAAGTGCGCTTTCCAAATCGAGTAACACCAGACAGGCGAACATTTTCAAATATCCACAGAAGGTTAAGGGAAACTGGTACCTTTACTTCAAATAATCATTAAAAAGTGCAACTCACTATGATAACTCCAGATATTGAGAAAGTAGTTTTGAATTGTATTGATTTGAATCCTCATGTGAGTATAAGGAGAATTGGAAATCAGTTGAATATTTCACATGTTCTAGTTTAGAGGATTCTCCACGACTATTTATTGTATCCGTTTCATATTCAACAGATAAAATTAGAGAAAATGCTCATCTCGATACTGAAATAATGTTCACAGACGAAGTTAACTTTTAGAGAACTACTATCACAAATTTTCACAAGAATCATTATTGGGCTGGGGAAATCCCCCATTTGATTGAAGAATCTCATCATCAACACCAATTCTCACTAAATGTCTGGGATAATTGAGAATTATTTGATTGGGCCATGTTTTTGCCTAACAGATTAAACGGTCCCACTAATCGGCAATTTCTTGAGGAGGAGTTACCTTTATTTCTCGAGGATGTGCTACTTTTGGAGAGAAACATAATGTGATTCATGCATGACGGGGCACCAGCACATTTTAGTGGAGAAACTAGGGAATTCTTGAATAATTCATTCAAAAACCGATGGATGTCGGGGTTGGCTAGAACCATGGCCTTCTAGGTCCCCAGACTTAAATAGTTTAGACTTTTTCTTATGGAGATATCTGGAAAGCTTAGCTCATACCATTCCAGTGAAAACTGTAGAAGAATTGAGAAATCGAATAATAACTTCTTGTGACACGATAAGAGATATCACAGGAATATCTCAAAGTGTGCGTGATAATATGCGAAGAAGGACATAGGCCTGTATTCTTGCAGGTGGAGGACACTTCCAGCAATTTATTTAGTTTTTACTTGCCTTTTTTTTTAGTTCGATATTGAATAAGTATAAGTGGAGTCTCAGAAGACGAACTATCATAATGAAATTAAATTTTGGCCATACCTGTCGAATATTTCTATTATTCTTCATCAAGCGAATGACATACAATTTGAATAATTCAAATTCAATAATTTTTCTTTCGAAAACGGTTGGAGATACGAAAAACTTACAGGTTCTAAACTGAACGAAAATGACGACAAAAAGTAGACATGACCTCGGAAAAGGAAACACCTTGTGAATTTCAGTTAGAATCTAAGACTTGTTGTGATGAAGGCTGCAAAAATAGCTCACATTTCAAATTTGGGCCGAATATCTCAAAAACTTCAGGAGGTTTGAAGAAAAAAACAATTTTTTCCGGAAATGTCAACACACTGTAGCTCCGTAACGAAGCTTTTGCGGACGTATGTTTATCTGGACTTCTTTTCTTAAAATTGAAAGTAAATTTACCACCTAAAGTTGTGACATACTATTATGTAACACCCTGTATTATTACTAATAAAAAGAAAAACTGCCAAGATGTTACTGTTTTGCATCGACTCTATGACAATCGAATATTCCGAGCAGCCATCTACATGATCAACAGACTCTTAAGAAATAAATTAATAGTGAAAAAACAGAAATACGAAATAGTAGAAATCCCTATGCAAACTAAACAAGAAAATCCTGAATTCTGGGACATGGGAATCTCCGTATGCCATCCAGCATTGCGGGAGAGGCTTATACATCCTTCCATAATGTTCTTGTGAACACTGTCCTATTACGGTGAAAATAATTTATGAAAACAAAAAATTGAAAATTGTCAATCAAGATTTAGAAGTCATGAAAAATACACTCGATGCTCTCCAGACAATACACAGAGGACAAACAATAGATGAATCAGCAATTGCCTTCACAAAGTGTAAGGAAAATTATATCAAAACATTGGAGAATATAGCTAGAAACAGAAATAATGAATATATATGTACAGCTGCTAAAAATTTTAGCCAATTTGGGAAGTGATTCGCGGGGAAACGAAACCAGTGTGCGCAGGAACCTCGGAAGCTGAGGGTTTTAACACTTTTTCACTGGGAAATCGGATTCAGGATGTGCTCAAAAATAACAACATCTGTTCATCTCCTACAGTGTCAACAGCCTCTAGAAGAAACCCCTGTTATATGTTCAAATGCACCAAAGAAGGAATTTCAAGCCTTGTCAAGGCAAATAGAACTCAGGACATTTATTAAATGAATAACCAACTCTTCAAGGAAATATCACGTGAAAAAACAAAATCCTTTAGGATATCAATAAATAAATTTGATGGATATTTCCCCATAGAACAAAGGCGAAAGTGGCTGCCACATTTGAAAAGGAAGACCGAAATTATACACTAACTACAATTGCAATCCTTCTATCAAAAATATTTGTATCTATAATAAGAAAGAAAATGATAGAGTTCATGTAGGGCATAGGACTTCTAAATGTCAATCTTAGCAAAGCCCTTGAAAGTATATTACTGAAAAAAGTATTCTATTTCGGATTTGGCGGTTAGACATACAAGTTTAGTTATGGTGTTCCTCAGAGGTCCGTGTTGGGGCCAATTCTGTTGCTTATCTATATCAACGACATCAATATAGGCAATAAAACACATATGACTCTGTATTGTGGTGATACATCTGTGATAATCAGTGGGAGAAACAGCAAGGGTATAGAAAGAAAGTTTGAAGGAGCAGGCGGGAAAATAAAATTATAGTTTGCAGATAACAGACTTACAGAAAATGAAGATAAAACCGAAATACTTATCATTGGATCTCGTGAACCTATGGCATCGGTAAAATATCTCGTCATATGATTAGACTACAGACTAGTCCAAACATATAAATGCAACCTGTTTAAAACTTAGTAGATCCTTGTACATATCAAGAACACTGTCAAAGGTTAATATACTTAAGGTCAGTCAATTAAATCTGTGAACCTTGTACACACAAGTTCTACAACTAGCTGCTTGGGCATTTTGAATTTCCATGTTCAATTTCTTATTATAATCATGTTGAAGGGAGATTACTAAAGCATAGAAGACCTTATGTTAGAAAATTTCTGAATGCATCTATTAATGTTTTTATTCTCAATTAAATGATCTGTCTCCTCCACATAACCTATTCAAATGTTATGAGTGCTTAGCTTTCAATATCTTTATACTTCACGTGTTTTGCAATAGTTATAACGAAAAAATTAATTCTTCTTCTAAAATGAGAAAGGGTATGAAATCAGAGCTTTGTAATCTTCTCTTAAAGTTAAATAACGTGCGGATCAAATTAACCAAATATTTCGATGCTGCAAATATTTAAAATAGTTTCTGTTTGATTGACGATATAGCGGACTGTTTTTCATTAGGAGAAGCTGTTACAATTTTCCTATTTCATGCGGAAACCCTGCTTTTTTCTTTCGGAAAGATACTCGCTACAATATGATCGAAAATATATGATACGATAAGATAAGTAAGAGAAAGGACTTACCAATTGGGTGTACAGGAAATGAGAGAGCAACAAAAAAAGGAAAGCAATGACAGTTTTTCGTTGTCTTGTAGAAGAATTTTCGCCCTCGTCGATATGAAAGTTTTTCACGATTCGGCACTTTCACTCACACACCGGATGAGTTTTTAAATTGTGAAATATTAATATTATTTCGTAATGAAAAGAAAATTTCAAGGAAATGTGGTTCGTCTTCTTGCGTGCGTATATTTCTTCGTATGTCTTGTGTTGTATGCAGTTTCTCTGCTCACTTGATGTTGAGCAGTGTTGCCAAGGTGTAAGGAAGGAAGGTAGAAAGGAAGAAGGTAAGTCTAAATTTTGAAAAAAGATATTTTTAAACAAATGTATTAAATTAAGCCAAAAGTTTGAATAATAAAATTTTGAATTGTTAATAAGAAAAAATAAGAAAATGAAAAACTATAAAATTGAAGAAAAAGGAAATAAAAGAATTGATGAAAGTGGTAACCAAACAGTTCCAGTCTGATCACCATGAGGAGAGAACGATGTGATTCATTTGAAATCCTCATTAAGTGCTCTATGTTCTTTAGAACGCTAAATTGTCCATACAAATGATTCAATTCTGGTAATGAATATTTCTATGTCTTACTATGATCTCCAAGTTCATAATGAGATTCTCTTTATATCTTACGGGTAAACAATGCAAAGACTCCATGCAGTGCAGTAATACTGTTTAAGCTATTTTTAGGCAGATCAGCCCCAGATTTTTGCTTCTAAATAATTTTTGTTTTCAGTTATTCACAACGATCTCTTAGGATTGAAGTTGTAACTTATGTGCTGATATTTCAATCTTCTTAGTGCTATCAGTGTCAAAATGGATAGCTTCAGACATTCCATTCGTTTGTATAAGTTTACACCAACCTAATCACAGAACTCATTAAAGTATGAGACAAGAAAACTTTGCAACAGTAATTTATATTTTCCAGAGTCAAAATAAATTCGAATTTTAAGGCGGGATAGAATATATTGGCTCTCTGAATTTTAGTTGGGAGCAAGGCTCTCTAAGGTGAGGATCGAGTATTAACATGTTAATTACATAAAAGTCGAGAGTCAAAATGTCCCAATTTGAAGAATGCGTTAGACAGAAAGCTATATGTTGTCAATATTATTATATTTGTGCTCTATGGGATAGAACCAAAACTGATACATATAGAGCTTTTCAACAAGTAGCATTGAAGACAAACCGGGTAACGGAATATAGGATATTTCCATATCTGAAATTTGAAGACTCTTGCAGTAGGATAGGGTTTCGGAGTGACAAATCATAGGGTTAACTGGTTTGGGAGTTAAGGTTCGAAACTATAACCTCCTAAGAGGTTAGTTTAACCTGAATTACTTTCTCAGCGATTACCTCAAGTGTTGTGCGAGATAAGAAACCGCAATTGATTCGCTTGATGATAACATTTTCAAGAGGTGGCATCCGCTTACAATGTAATCATGGGTTTTCCCTAATTTGAGATACAGCTTCGGAGAGTAATCTAATGAATGATTTATGTGTTATTAATTTTTGTTCTGCCTTGAACTGTCGGCAGAAAAAGTATCCTACCCTAGATTGAATGAGACTTAAGACTCATAAATAACCTAATGAATTCATATACAACAGTATAAGCTATTTATTCGCGGAGTATATGTTCCGCAAATATGCCGCGATTACAGAAACCGTGAAAATGAAACGGTAATTTACATGGTGTTATGGAATATATTTTTGACCATACTGTAATTTTCATTAGGAAATCACAAAGCTCATTTGCCATTCTTAAACCTTAGATCTTTTCAAATTCAATGTCACGTTTCTAGTACTTGTCGAATCCTCGTCTTCCGGCAATTCCTGAATGTCATTTGATTCTACCTGTTCGAACTCATTTCGTCCAATTCCATTCGCAATTTTGGCAATATTTGCATTTAAAGTTTGAATTTGCACAGAATTAGAGCTTAAAGACCTGGCTCATTCCTTAGTCCATAGGTTGAAGCAGATACGTCCTGTTGGCAGCTAAAAATGTCACTTTTATATTTGGATGCATAGTTCACAATGGTGATCTTGCTTATTGCTCAAAACTAAAACAGCTCTAAAATCTACATTCTTTTCTTTAAATAGAAGCATTAGAACCTTCAGTTTCCAACTTGAATTGAAGCAGTTAACATCTGTGCATCTTTAGATACCGGTGTCTAGTTGACTTTATTTTAAATAATTTAATTCGATTGAATCAATTAAATTATGATGGTCGGTGAAAGTACGTATTTGTGTGCGGCGTGTAGTAGCGGAATTTCCAAAATGTCTCCGGGTTTGAAGTGTTCTGGGCCTTGGGAAAACTCCTTTCATGCAAATTCGCGATGTTGCGATTTATCAAAACATCAAGCTAGTGCGATAAAAAATTTACCAGGTGGCAAGTGCATGTGCAATGATTGCCGTCCCCCTCGTGTTAGCCAGGGATTGACTACAGCTGACGTCGGAAATGTAGACATAGGCGGTGAACTTCGTGACCTTAAACGGGCAGTTGAGTTTTGCAGCAATAAAATCAGCGACTTCGAGGCCAAATTAAATCCGCTGATAAAGGCTTTGGAGACGGTGAAGCAAGAGAATGCGATCCTTAAAAAAGAAATCTCCAGTTTGCGCACTAAAATTAAGAATATAGAACATTTTAGTCGCTCCAAAAACATTGAGATACAGGATGTAGCTGAAAAGAAAAATGAGATTCTTTCTGGTATAATTCAAACTATTGAAGCCCAGTTAAATTTCCCTATCGACCCTAACACTATCGATTATGTGACCCGCGTTCCTACGAAGGCAGAAAATAAAGCAAGAAACATTGTTACTTGATACCTACTAATATTGAAAATAAATATTCAAATATATTAGATACACTTGCTTTTGTCGAACTGAATCAATACAATCATGTGAAGAATACTAACGATAAAATTCTTGACTTAGTCTTGTGTAATAAAGTAATTGTCTCGAATATACATAAAAGTGCTCATCCGTTTGTAAACGAGGACACACATCATCCCACACTGGAGTTTATAGTTGCCTTGTCTAAAGAGAAGATGATGAAAAATTCGAAAATTCAAAATTTTTATTACGATTTTAGAAATGCGAATTATGAAGCTGTTAATGCTTCATTATCGCTGGTGAATTGGGAGTTTTTGCTCAACAGCAGCTCTAAGGGAATTGATGAAAATCTGGATATTTTTTATGAGAGAATCAATGACATAATCGGTTCTGTTGTTCCTAAGAAAAGAGTCACTAAGTGTTTTCCTTCATTCTTTTCGAAAGTTAATATTGCTACAATAAGAGAAAAGCAAAAATTTCATAAAAAATGGAAAATTAGTAAAGACGTCAATGATCTCAATATATTCAAACAGCTTCGTGCTCATTCGAAGGAACTTATTGTGCTTGATTTGAATAAATTTACCTCTAACATTGAGCGGGAACTGCCAACGAACAGCAAATCATTCTGGGACGGGGCGGCTCTAAACTATCTAATGAAATGAGGTATGGGGATATTTCTTCATCAGATGGAAAAGAGATATGCAATCTTTTTGCCCGTTATTTCAAGAGTGTATATGTTCCTGTAAGTCAGCAGCGTAGTCGTAGTGTAACTGTTAAAAAAACTGCAATAATGATGTACTATCAAATATTCACATAGAAGAGGAAGATTTTCGAGAGGTCCTCTTATCCCTTGACATGTCGAAGGGTTCAGGTCCAGATAGCATTCCACCAATTTTTCTCAAAAATTGTGCTCGCAAATTAATTAAACCACTGCATATTTTGTTCAATCAGTCTCTGATTAATGGTGTGTTTCCAAAAAAGTGGAAGGAGTCCGCCGTTGTCCCAATTTTCAAAAGTGGAGATAAAAATGATATTTCTAATTATAGACTTATTAACAAGCTTTCGATCATTGCTAAAGTATTTGAACGTATAATTTATAAGTATCTTTTCTCTCATGTGAAAAATTTCATTATTCCACAACAGCACGCATTTTTTAAGGGTAGGACTCTGGAAACTAATTTGATCGTTTATAGTGAGTACCTGCAGAGTGCAATGGATTCCCAAATTCAGACTGATGCTACTTAAACAGATTTTTCTAAAGCCTTCGACAAAATAAGTTTCGATATTCTCATTTTTAGACTCGCCGAAGCAGGTGTAAGTGGTTGGTTGCTTGAGTAGATCCAATCGTATCTACTGAATAGGTCACATTTCGTTAGTTTAAATGGTTTCAAATCTGAATCTTTCATTAGTACTTCTGGGGTACCGCAGGGAACTCATCTCGGTCCTCTTCTTTTCTTAATTTATATAAATGGCATAAATAAATGTTTCCGGCATTCCAGATTCTTGCTCTATGCAGACGATCTGAAAGTTTTTAGATCTATCACATGCTTAAGGGACTGCCTTGATCTTCAACTAGATTTGAATAACTTGGTTGACTACTGTAGAGAAAACCAATTATTTTTGAATTTAAATAACTGTTTCACGATAACTTTTACTAGAAACCTTTCCCCTATCACTTTTCAGTACTCAATTGGAAATTCATTGCTGCGACGTGTGTCCACGGCTTTTGATCTGGGTGTCACTTTCGATTCGAAGTTGCTCTTCGATGCACACATAGATCGCATAGCAAATAGTTCAAGTCGAATGATGGGTTATATTTTCAGGAAAAGTAAGGAATTTGAATATGTAAAATCTTTTTATATTATGCTTACATCTACAGTAAATTAAATTTTGCCTCATGTATTTGGAACCCTCGTTATGATTGTTATTCCAACCGACTTGAACGCATTCAGAATAGATTCATACGGTTCATATGCTTCAAAACTAACTTTGTTATCTTGAACCACGACTACGCTCCTGCCCGTAAATATTTCAATTTATTGTCACTTGAAAATCGTAGAACTATATCTGATATTTTGGTTTTGTTTAAAATATTGAACTGCGTATTTCAGGTACCTGAGATCTTGCACATGGTTACTTTCAATGTTCCTATGAAATCATTGAGGCACCACGACCTCTTCTCTATAACTTTTAAAAAAACTAATAGTGCACAGAACTCTCCTATGGATAGGATGCTACGTGTCTGCAACACGCATAGGAGTATCAATTTGTTTGGGGTCACATTGGCCTCTTTGAAGAGAACATTACGCTTGCTCTTTACTGACTGATATAAAATTCATTCAATCGTTCGATTTTGTAATATTCATTTTGTATTTCTTTTTTCATTCTTTCTGTGAACATAACTCACTATTAATGTCTTATATAATACTTTTTTAGAATACTAGATTCTATGTAACTAAAATTCATCTAGTGAATGTCATTTTGGCTTTGGCTGTGGACATTCCTTATATTGTACTTAAATAAATAAATAAATAAATAAATAAATGCCTGCAGTGTAACTTTATCCTTGCTGTCCCAAATCCAGAGGTACACTTTTCGCTTTTGGAAACGATTATTTTGTTTGGAATCTTTTACTAAACTGTGCAGCTTCTTCTGCATTGAACACTTGCCCTGGTTTGTATCCTCCATCACCTACTAGGTTTGCCAATTCTTCTGGATATCTTTCTGCTGCGGCTGTGTCTGAAGATGCAGCTTCTCCAACGATTTCAATGCTTTGCAATGATTGTCGCACATTAAATTCGTCAAACCAACATTCCAATGCTTGAAATACTCCACTACCACAAAAACCATCAGGTTCTTTGAAGTATACGCAATGAAACTTTGCCTAATACCACCTAATTGGACCACTCAGGGACACTCTTTTTGGTTACGGTTTTCAATTCGTAATGACAACGCCAATTCCATTTCTTCTACTGCTGGATCGAGAACAATTTTCGCTGACAGTGAAGTAGAAGCTACAGACGACCTCATTTTATCTTCGTATTTTTTATCGATCGCACAGTTGAGTCATTGATATTGACGTTTTTCAAAGTCTAGTAAGTAGCATTTGACGATATACACACAACATAATTCATATGGAATTACCCGATATTTTGCACATTATTGATTTTGTGATATTCTGCCATTCTTCTGTGGCAGCTTGGATGAGCTGTTGTGTGGTTCGTGGAATATCCTGGCGGTACCTAATTTTCCTTTTGAGATTATACCATAAATGTTTAATAGGATTTGGGCCTGGAGAGCAAGCTGGCCAGTCCAAAAAAGCGATTCCCTCTGCTTCAAGATAATATCACGCTAAGTTGCGGTATGGTGTGCATCTCGCCAGAGTGTCACTATATTCTCCATCACTAGGTACACGTATGAATTCTTATGCTGTATAAATTCCTTGAGCGATGTCTTTGACGTATCGTTTTGACTGATACACTGATGTCTGTTGCTTCCAAAAATTGGCTTTGGAGTATAGGGTGGTACGCACTAGGGTCTCTTCTTGAAATTCACCACAAAAAGCAGTATTGTTTTTCAGAAGTGATCCTTTTACGACTTATTCTACGCCTATTTCGCAGAGACTGTAGCTCCACGTATCGGGCGTAGGATTTTGAAACCATCTTGTGCAGGCTTACTCCAGGATTATAACCTGGAGGAGAGTACCTTCATGTCTTAGCGTACCTATGTGGTTTCAAAAAGTTTAAGCAATAGAAGGTAATGCAAAAGTAAAATTTCTTGGCCTAGGCGCATCTTAATTAAAGAACAAGATGTTTGAATACATATTCTTTGACAATTAACATCAAAATGGGTGTTTCTTCCGATATTAAATGTTCTCGCAAATGTAGGTTGTGAATTTTGAACGACGGAAGAAGTAGGACTTATAAAACAAAATTGAAATTATGTGGGAATAAATTGAAAAATTGGATTGACCTTTCTTGTTTTTATCTTTCTAGGTTATGTAAAGTTAGATTGAGTGGTGACACATTACTTCCTTACTCTTATGGTGACGCGACTTGATAAATTGATTAATTTAGTTACTATTTATTCGAAGAAACAACGGTAATAACAGGAATGAAAAATTTAGTATTCAAACTAAAGAACTTTGACAGAACAAATATAGCAGCTAAAGCACAACGATATTTCGAAAATCGGATTCCAACTGCCCAATTTTCAACATAAATTGAATATTCAATGAGTTCATATGGAACAAAAGCGAAACATTACGCTGTGTTATGTATAAACAAAATTTTGTCCTCGCTTCAAATCGGATTAGCAAATCAATCAATGTCATATGTGTTCCCGCAATGAATGTAACATTTTCTGGAGTATTGCAACCGAATAGATTTTTTGATTTTGAAACCAATATATGCAGTTTTCGGCGTATTCAGGGTGGACCATTTTATCTACGCGTGAACATGAGAAACGGGCAATTGATTCTAGGGTTTTCGAAATCTCTAATCATAAATAAAGGATGAATTAACACCCATCAGGTCAAGTTCAAGGTCATTTAAAGGTCGATTCCAGAGATTTCGACCAAGAACTCTGAAAAACTTCACGCATTAATGTGTACGAATCTGTATTTAGTTTATTCGAGCGACGATTTCTAGAGTTTATTTCAGAACAATTTTCAAGTCATTTTGAAGTTTTATAAGGTAAGAATACAGAGAAAAATCTGAAAATATTTACTCGTACCTTTATAACGCCTCCGCATCCAAAAACAAGCTATCTTGACCTATATGATATCCGGTTCAAGGTTATTTGAATTTAGAATCACGATAATCATCACTAGAAACTCGGAAAGAATTGTAACTATGCTATTAAGGTCACAAAATATGAATTCGATTTTAGTTTATTCGAGCGATGCTTCCCTAAGGTTACTCAATGTAATTTCAAGGTTATTTGGTTGTCATGTCAAAATTTTCAGGAATAAAATATTGGGAGCGGTTGGAAAATCTTGAAGAAAGCAAGTGCACGTTTCTTAGGCCACCGAATTCGAATACAAGTTCTACTAACTTTCATCATGGACGTTTCAAGGTCATCGAGAGAATGATTGCCGAAATATCCGAAAAAATTCTTATTAATGTTATTGAAACACTTTACTGCCAATCAAAGGTCAGTTCGTTTTTGTAACGTTTCCTAGTGGTCATTTAATTTTTCAAATTCATCTAGCAGAATGGCTTTATTATCCTTAGGCACAAATGAATATGAAGTCATTGTATAGTGAAGCCGAAAAGAGTATCACCTATTTCTGTTTGGGAGAAATTTTGTGGACTCTTTCATTCTATTTTAGAGTTCCTACGTAAATTATTTTTTCATCCCACAAATATTCACAATAACGATTGATGTGAAATAGTTTTCAGCGTTAACTTTTTTATTTCACCCAAGATGAGGGTTCACAAGCCGAATAATGGCTTGAGATAGTTTACTCATCTTTTTTCGCGTAGCGAAAGACCGTAGTCATTTCCACATAGATCTCTTCATTTATTGAATCATACGCAAGTTAGTATAGTTTCCCTGCTACATTTTTCTGAGCTCACACTTGTGTTTTTCTCACACACACCAATTATAGATATAAGCATTTATTATAAAAACAATCATTCGAATTTTGTAAATCCTCTCTTTTCAAAGGAATATATATATATATATATATATATATATATATATATATATATATATATATATATATATATATATATATATCGAAATCGAGCCAATGCATCAAGGAGATACATATAAATATCTTGGATTTTGTCAAGAGAAGACAATTAACCATAGCAGCACTAAAGAAATTATTAGAAGTTCATATTACAAAAGACTAAGAATTATCATCAAGAGTTATTCAACTAGTAAAACCTTTTCAGAGCTATCAACTCCTATGCTGTTCCTATTCTTACATCTTCTTTTGGAATTATTAAATGGTCTAAAACTGATCTAAATGAATTACAATGTCAAACGAGGAAAATGCTCTGTAAATATCATAGGCACCACCCAAAGTCAGCTGTTCAGAGAGTTACACTACCTAGACATCTTGGAGGTCGTGGATTAATTGATTTGAATAATCTTCATAGTAAACAGATTTTTCATCTACGTTCCCATTTTCATGGTAAACAGAGAACGTCTAAATTACATGATATTGTTGTTGCTTCAGATTATAATCTTACACCTCTGAACTTGACAATGCAAAAGGTAGATTTTGATATATTTGATGATAATTCTAAAAGAGAAAGTTGGATGCAGAAGGAATTACACGGAAAGCACCCTAAAGAATTGAAAAATGATTATATTGATGAAATTGCATCGAGTAAATGGTTAGTATCTGGAGAATTGTTTGCTGAAACAGAAGGCTTGGCAATTGCGATCCAGGACCAGGTTGTTTTCACAAGGAATTATAGAAAACATATCATTAAACAAAATATAGATGATTCTTGCCGTAGATGTTTCTGTTCTTCAGAAACAGTTTTTCATATATTATCATCTTGCTCAGTCCTTGCTTCAACAGATTATTTAGAAAGACATAATGCCGTCGATAATATTATTCACTTCAATCTAGGAATTAAACATGACCTAATTCCCAAAAGAAAAAAATTTCAAAAATATGAACCTGAGATTATTTGTGAAAATGACAAATATAAACTTTATTTTGATAAAAGAATTCTGTGCAACAGAGCTGTAAAACACAATAGACCAGATATCATTCTTAATGATAAACAGAATCAAATAACATATATAATTGATATTGCTATACCCGACACACATAATATACAAAATAAATACAATGAAAAATTTCTAAATATATGATGCTTGGCGATGAGATTAAAAAATGTGGAAAATGAAGAAAATATTCATTCTACCGATAATTATTTCTACAACAGGCGTTATTCCTAGAAATCTTCACAGAAGTATTGAGATTTTGGGTCTGAAGAAAAATTTGTTTGAACAGTTACAAAAGATAACAGTCATCAAATCTTGTAATATTCTTCGTAGGTTTCTTTCCGAAAATAATAATGAGGTAGAGTCATAGGTTTCTCTTTAGTTTATACTGCTCAGAATCTCATTTCATATTTTATTTATTTGTTTATATAAATGTAATATAATTAACTGACAATTTTGTCATATTTATATTCAGAGCAGTATTCTATTCGATCGTTCACCACTTCACACAAAGGAAACGATTAATGAGTAACATTCAGTGTTACTTGACTAAGGTCCGTACACTGGATTTTTCCGGGGAGAAAGCCTCTGACACTACTCGTTGGTACATTGATATCATTGTCTGATGATGCTATAGTATGTATATATTCTGGTAGATTGATATATTCTCATAACATTTAACGTTATCCTAATATATAATTATTCCAGGATATGTTTTGATTATAATCATTGCCTGGCAATGGTATTAATTACCGGGTGGTGGATTTATATTTTTCATGAAATCAGTTTGATTGCATGAACAGATATATGGGCAACTCGTCGGGGTAAAACCCCTATATATATATATATATATATATATATATATATATATATATATATATATATATATATATATATATATATATATATATAAGTATATAACTCATGGCGCACTACACTCAGAGAAAAGTTCTTTCAGAGGGTAAAAAAGCTGCTGCGAGCCAAGTTAAATTCGAAAGCTTTGTTCCTTTTCCTAAACACTTGGGCAATACCAAGTTTGTCTTACTCGTTTGAATTCTTGAAATGGTCACCAACTGAAATGCAAGGCTTGGACACGAAATCGAGAACGATGTTGACAAAACTGACACAACGTATTCACGTTTTAATGGGTATGAGTAACGTATGAGATTCAGGATTAAAGAAGGCCTCTGTATTTTTGCCAGATCGGATGTTGCATGCCAGAGAGAGGACACGATGGTGAACAGCGCTTTCGACCTTGCGTGGTTCAAAATTTGTTTTCAGGATAAAACACGGTTCTTATGCTGTCTATATCGCTCGCCAAACGATATTCACTTCCCTAGACCGTTTCAGTATCTAGGTGATTAGGTGGATTGAACTCTGCCACTCCAATAGAACAGATGAAGCGGGAAGACAGACTGAAATTTTCGCAATCAGCCATAATCTAACGCAGCTAGTCGACCTGATTACCCAACAGACTTCCCACCTTGGATCTTTTTTGACTTCTGATCCAGATGATTTTGGAGTGGAGGTCTCAGCATCTCATCACAACATCATGGCGCTAATCTCAGAACCTAAACCACCCAGATTTGGCACTACAACCGTGCTAACTGGCATGATCTGCGTGAATTCTTTTCGTGTTTTCCATTCAGTGATGTTTTCCTTTCAGATTCTGACATCAATGTGTGCACTGAATCTGTTACAAAATGAAGAGAACAACAGCATGAAAACCATGGTTAATCAGAGACTGCGAGGGAGTCTTAGCAGCCAAGAACAGAGCTTAGAGACGGGCTCTCGAGCAGCTGAACTGCGAGAAGGCAGTTCGTCTTGACGAAATATCGCCAATCGTCCTGCGAAAGTGTGCTCCCCAACTGGCTACCATTCTTAACCGTCGGTTTCAGATTTCTTATGATAGCCAGACTTTTCCGAGCAGCTGGAAAATAGCGAGAATTCAACCGATCCCAAAGAGAGGAAAGAAGTCCCTACCCCAATACCAATCGTCCCGTTGCACTTCTTCCCATTTCGTCCAAAGTGAT
The DNA here is from genome assembly GCA_013387265.2 of Cryptolaemus montrouzieri. Classification (NCBI taxonomy): domain Eukaryota; kingdom Metazoa; phylum Arthropoda; class Insecta; order Coleoptera; family Coccinellidae; genus Cryptolaemus; species Cryptolaemus montrouzieri. The sequence goes on along the minus strand of JABFTP020000185.1, from coordinate 137,995,774 downwards.
GGAGAGAATCATAAACGATGAACTCATCAAATATCTCGAGTTGCAGGGAATCATTGATGACCGTCAGTATGGCTTTGCAAGCAATGATTGACAGGAGATCTGCTCGCCTACGTCACTCTTGTTTGTACATCAACGATGGAAAAGCACAGGGAATCTAGAGCAATAGCCCACGTCATCTATAAAGCCTTCGATAGGATTTGGCATGCAGCCTCGTTGAATAAACTTGCTGCATATGGGCTTTCCGAAAAATTGCTTGGTTGGTTTAGTATTTTTCTTTCAAATAGATTAAAACAAGTTGTGAATGATGGTGTAACATTTGATTGTTTCCAGTTGCAAGCAGGAGTACCTAAGAGATCCATTCTTTGGCCAACCTTGTTTCTGTTGCAGATAAACGATGTTCTGTCAAACATAGGTTTTGCAGACGATTGCAGCCTGGTTTCGTCTCTCAGTAGTCAGAAATGTCAACAAATCAATAACTCAAGCTCTGACTGACAGAAGATATCGTGAGGTTAGATTAGGTCAGTTGAACCTGGTGAGTTTCAACGCGAGCAAGACGAAAGCAACTACGTTTCCTAGACAGGTACACTCTGGAGAACCTGCTTTAACGATTCAAGGCCAATAAATTGTATTCAAGGATTTGATGCACCTTCTCGGAATAACGGTCAACTCCGGGTTCATCTGGCATGAACTACTATCAACAATAACTAAGTCTACTCAGCTAAAGTAAGTTTTGTTTTCGGAGCCAAGCAATACTTCACGTCATCTCACCTCATCGACCACCCGGAGATCACTCGCGATCTCCAACCGCTTGGCTCTCAGAAGACAACTTGCTGACCTTTTTCTGTTTCACAGATACTTCCTCGGAAGAAGCTTCGAAGAGCTGAAAGACCTTGTTCCGAGAGAACTCATGTTTTGCCGCAAACATTAGGCTGGCAAGGAGGTCTCATCATATGGCGGTGCATTTACCGACCCCTCGAACCTCAATTCTATGAGAATGCCTTTATTTACAGGGCCGGTGAGCTGTGGAACTCGCTTCCATTCTACAACTTCCCAACATCCTACAATTTGGCCGACTTCAAGAAGCGAGTGAACAGACACCTCAATTCTTCGCAGACTCTCACTCATGAGGTGTATCAGGTTCATCTATTCCATCAATACAAACAGTTTGTTGTTCTTTCTGATGAAAGAATCAAATGATGGATTGATTGCTAAACCAGCATTAACAAATCTAAGATCTAAAATTGTCTCTACCAGATCCATCTGCTTTGATTTGAAGATGGAAGGAAGAAGCAATAAATTCATAGAAGCTTTCAAGTCGGTAACATCAATATCTTGAAGCTGGGGTCCTTCAATTCCATTATTTATAGCTTCTTTCTTGTTGCTTCGGGTTTAAATCATTTGAATTATTTTTCCTTGAAAATTTTCTTCTATTGCTCGATCTTTGTGCAAGTTTTTATTTGCTTTCTTCGTTTTTTCATCGTCACTTTCTTTCATACCTAGTCCTGCACCTTCTTTCATATTTTTCACCTCTTGTGGTACTTTCTCCGAATCTCCTTCATGTTCACTATGTTCTTGCTTTATATCAGTGTCATGATATCTTTCTTTTCATTATTGCTCATTTAACATTCTCCGTTCTCGTACCAACGAAAACATATTTCCTCCAAATACTCATCTAGAGGGCAGATGAATTTCCGAGAATTTGACATAGTATCCTTTTCTGGTTTTGTTACGTTCATGGTGACGCAAAGTCTCTAAGACTTCTTGGCGTTTGTTTCTTGGAAATTAAAGGTTATCACGAACTGCACAAAACGGTACGATTTAGCCCACTGAGGTCTAGGTTGATTAGTATGAGGGGCAACCTCGCAGCTCTTAGTTGAGGAGATAACTATAGCAAATAACTATAGGCGGAGTCTCTCAGACTCTACGTCATTAGTTAAGGGTGGAAATTTTAGTAACAGGTCGAAAGTCTGCGGGAGTCGTTGACTCAGCAGAGTGTCACTGTAGTTGTTGCCTTGTTGGCGATGTCTGGTGGAAATGTAAGATTGAAATTTGAAGTGATCAAATTATCGAACAATAAAGCTAAGAATTTCATTTTAAGTTATCTGATGATTCAGAGTCGAATGTTAATTTCCTGAATTTGCTTAGTTTTGCTATGTGATGGGTTTCGCTTTCAGTTTTATTTTCAAAATGTTTTCAGGTAACCACACAGAATAAAAGTGAAAATTTACTTCTGTACACTCAAAATAAATACTTCACCCTATATGAGGTGCATATTATGAAATGCCTCATTAAGTTTTAGATTCAATTGATTCCGGAGACGAGATATTCCCTGCGAAAATTAAATATTACGTGACCCTTATTTTGTAATTTCATAATTTATACCAATCAATCATCTGTTACGTAACAATATTTCCAGTGATGTCGCAACATGCAACAGGATCGATAATGAAGTTGAAGTACGTGTAGCACATATTCATGTCATACCAGACATAGAATTTGTTTTGAGTTTGCAATATAAAAACCTCACATTATCAGAGAAAAATATGGTTTTCAGTTGAATTTATTGAAATTATGATATACTCGAAGGTTATTTTTACTAAAATCATATTAATTTTTATTGAGATACAGTAAAAGTTCCTAATTCGTGTATCCTACATTTTCGTATCACTATTCGCCACCCACTTCGTATATTCGCAGATCAGGATTTATCTTTTCGCGGATTTTATCGGTTCATCGGTACAAACACATGAATTAGTAGAAAGAATTCGGTATCGTTTGTTAACGCTTCGTCAAATGAACTATTAATAAAGTAAAATAGACCATATAACTACTACACCTAAAGTATGTTTTTGAATGATATCCATGCTGCATGGATTCGGCTTTTCCTTTGACATAAGCCGCTTTTGCCGTGGTCGGTGCTTTGGAGAATGGGAACGAGGAAAAATGTTTAAGTGGAGCCACATTATTACTCAATGCATGAAGTTTATTGTTGAATGCCACTTATTTGACGTTCCGTCCACTTTGCGTTTCTTATTGTTTCATCTTTCCATTCTTCGAATAAATTCTGAGCGAGTAATATCTCCGCTGTTGTCATCCCAATTTATAAAGTCCCCAAAAAATTGAAAAACGGGTACAATTTCATGCATATCTCGCTCATACAATGTTAACAAATCAACTATACGATCGATGGAAAAATGCAAAGAAAATATGAGGTCACCATAGCTCCAATTGCACTGTCAGCGTGTTCGTGATCCAGCAATATACAAAATAGAATCAGCGTTGTCATTATGGATCGAAAACCATAACCAAAAAGCAGTGCTCCTGAGTGGCCAATTGTCCGACAGAAAGCAAAGCGTCTTCACGGACATTTTGAAGAACCTTGTGGTAGTTGTAGTAGTTGAGGATTTGAAACATTGGAAGATTGTTTCAATGAATTTAAGGTGCAATAATCAATACTTAGCATTAAAATATTTGGAGAAGCTGCATATTCAGACTGCCGCAGCAGAAAGGTATTCAGAAGAATTTTCAAACCTAGTAGCTGATTGAGGATACAAACCTGAGCAAGTATTTAATGCAGACGAAACTGCTCTGTTTTAAAAGAGAATGCCCAACAGAACATTCTATTCCAAAAGCGGAAAGTGAATTTAAGACAGCCAACGATAGAGTTACACTGCTGCTATGTTCTAATGCACCTGTTTTTAGATCATCAAATTTTCTTGCTTTAAAAAATGAAAACAAGTACGACCTGCTAGTGCATCAACTTGTTGCGATGCGAAACCAATTGACTAGACCGTACGTACCAAGTTTCGAAATCCTAGTGTTACTATGTTCACCATGCTTTCTATTCACAGATCACTCTAGGCCATTCCGAACGAGTATGTTTCTGTGCTCGCTATGCTTTCTAACCATTAATTGTCAAGTAGGTCCCTCCCACCAAGCTGTGCACAGAACGTACTCTATGCCTACCTAGCCGAGGTTTCAAATATTCGTGCATTTCTGAGACTCGCGGTGTGTCTCTCTTTCTTCTCCGACTTCATTGAGTTCACTTCGTCTCCGTAGATCGTCTGTAGCACGTTTTGCCATGAGTTGACTCGGCAGATAACCCACGGCGTCGGCCAAACCAACGTTGTCGATAATTAACACAAACACTCGCTGTGAATGTATATGTAAGATTAAATAAAACACGTTATTCGCTGGTACGAAACGGCGGTTGGGCCGACGGTTAGGTTCTGTATAGAGTCGACTCGCGGCAATACCTGCTGCAGACGATCTACGGAGACAAAGTGAACTCGATGAGATCGGCGAAGGAAAAGAGACCGAGTCTCGGAAATACACGGATATTCAAACCTTCGGGCCAGGTAGGTACAGAGAACGTTCTGTGCTTAGATTGGTTGGAAGGGGCCTAGAGCGTTCTATGGTTAGAAAGCAGAGTGAATAGGGTAACACTAGTGTTTCGCAGCCAATTGAAATTCTATATGACTAGAGGTACTACCTATTTCTATCTCGCTTGTTCGAGTATGGCAGCAAGCTATTAGCAAGTGAACTTAAAGTATGCTCTTACAAGTATCAAGCTTTCGAGCAGCTTGAAAAAGCTTGATGTCAAGTCAAGCTTCTCGGTTGAAAGATCAAGTCAAGTCAAATCTTTGATTTGTCTAGAACTTGAATTTCAAGTCAAGTTAAGCTTCTCCAGAAATTTTGAAGCAATTTGACTTGATGAAATCCTACGCAGTTATTCAATAAATTGTAGACTCATTTGTTTCTCTGAATGATCTGTGTTAAATATTCTTCCTGTATTTTTAGTGCTGTTGTTGATTCAATTTGAGAAGGAACAGTACCAATTTCTATTTTGCCTTCCATTGATTTCAATTAGTTGAATTTGAATTAATCGACCCAGCTAGCTAAATTACTGAATTCCTCGGTTTGAACACTTTATATGAACCTAACGCTAATTCCTTCAGAGCATCAAGATACCTTTCCAATGAGGTTTCACATAACGTTCTTTGCGATTGCAATTTTCATGTTTGGAGATGCTGAGTTGGGGAGGTTAATTCCCACAGTTTCAAGTGACATGCTGAAACACCTTTTTCAGTACTGATTTCAATCAGTTCTACTATATGTTCGAAATACACAGGATTCAATGGATTGTCCAGTTATTGAATGAAAATATTTTTTTGTAGTTGAAACTTTAACTCAAAAAATCATGGATTTATAAGAAGAGCCTTTCATACGATGACACCTGACACATATTTCCTATGATTATTTTGTAGTTAGGTGCAGGTAGGAGGTTGATCTGATCAAAGTTGCCATAACGAATAGTCCTCTTCGACACAAAACTCTTTCTTTTGGGGTGACACATATTTGTTGTAACACCTTGTATATATGAGCGTATGTAGTAAGATGTATTCATTTTCTAAATGATAATTCTAAACTGATAAAATTGTTATCTCGACTCACTCAAGAATAGTTTATACTATTGAACTAATATCATCAATATACATCAATTTCAGATATGGAATATATAAAGATTTAGAAATTTTTCCACACCTGAGAAGATGTACCTTTTCGAATTACGTACTTGTATGAAGTCACTTCTGTCGACATACCATTCTGCAATGATAGTGAGACAGTAGATATAAGGAAAGAATGAATAATTTAGGAATTTTCTGGAAGTATTCCTCTACTGTCTCATATAAAGTCTAGAGGAAGAGAGAAGAGTGCGAACTGACGCAAGTTTCCCTTGAGTCAACTAGAATGGAGAATGAAAATAGAAACTATGTTACGACGGGAAAGGTTGTCTTTTATTTGAATGCTTTTTTACCAGAGGCGGTAACAGCCGAGGAAAAGTGGCATTATAACAATAAAAAGAATTCAAGATCACACCTTTTCCTTTCAGACGAAATGACAAATAGACCCACTGGAAATATACTGTATCTACAAATTTTGCCAGCAAATTCTTACCTGAATAGTGTTCGGAAGAAAATCAATAATTTCCGAATTTCTATTACAAGTTTGCTTTGAGCCTTTTCAATTTCAAGTAAAGAGACAACAATACCTTTGAAGTTTTGATTGGGGATAATCTTCTGAATCCGTTAGTAGCCGAAGTCTTCACAGATATAATATGTAATCGATAATGGATAACATATTCGTATATTACTCAATCATGATCGCCAGTTGTATTCTGTCACTTTAACAGCCTCTGAGTATTTCCGCCAGAGGATCAAACTTCACGGTAATAAAGAATTTATTGTTTATATGTTTCGCGAGATTAACACCTGCGATGCGTACGTAGTTACTGAATGAATAATTTTCTTACCGTTTTTTCTTCTTGTGATCGCTTAAAGAGTAACTTCGAATAATTGTATCTTCTTTTAAAGTGAAGTTTTGTTATAACCCTTCAAAGTAAAAGGGTAAGTAGTAATCCATTCTCATCTTGTTTAATTCCATATTTTCATTATAATTTGAGCAAACATTGAATGAATGCAGAAATTCTACGCTTCTCTATATAAATGAGATAAAAAACACAAGGTTTAACTTTATTCTACACTTTATTTGAAAAAATTCGACGACGTTTCGCTGACACAGCAGCTTTATCAAGAATGATAAAAAAAATTGATGCTTCTCTTTATAGATATTTTTTTGCTATCATTTTTCTACTGTATATAGAATCATAATTTCCAATCTGATATCATCTTCCGTAAATCGCACATTTTCTTCAGATATTGTGCGAGCATATAATGCATGTAAGTCTTTTAAGTCATTCTATACAGATATTTTCCATTTGAATTTGGGAGGCTTTTACTTGGTAAAATTCCATTGTCAATAATAAAACCAAATAAGTACTGTGTTTTGAGGAATTTTACTTAATACTTGCGATTTGTAACGCGTTTCACTACACCGTAGCTTCTTCAGACGAATGAATGTACAGAAAATATAAATGAGAATATATATATATATATATATATATATATATATATATATATATATATATATATATATATATATATATATATATATATATATATATATATATTTCCACAGGTCATTTGACATGCCCACAAGAAATGTCTAGACTTGTGTATTGTGTTTCGAGGTGCAAATTCCACATGAGCTCACTACTAAAGGTAACTCTCATATATTTTTCTTCCTCCGCAACTAAAATTAACACAGCACTCAGGATCGGGGGAGAAACAAATATCTTCTTTCTCTTGGTGAATGGTAACATTATGGTATGGGGGGGTGGTTATGTTAAGTTTCTAACACTCACACCACCCCTGAATAGCTGAAATGGCTTTCTGAAGTCTGACAGAATGACTATATCATCAGAGTACTCTTGTATATAAATATCTAGTGCGCCAATTATTGCCAGAAGATCATCAACCAGCAGGAACCACTACAGAAGAATACTCTTCTCTTAAGGCATCCCCTGCCAACCGCAAAACCGACTTTTTTCTTTTACAGGGAAGTGCTGATGACTCTGGAATTCAGAATGATACTTATCCATTCCGCAATAATATTTTAATATTTGGTACTGTTCTGGCTCTCGCAGATCCACATAGTAAACTACGAACTATGAAGGTCTCCTTGATGTATTGATACCCCCTACTTGGTTGTTAAGTGTCAGATCAGTTGATTTACCTTTTTGAAAGACGTATTGATGTTCCCTCAGAGGCTTCAGCGATAACACCTCAGTCCTGATGAATTCATCGTATACCTTCTTAACGTTTATCATAGTAAATATTATGACACATCAATCGTGTGATAACATATACATAAGAATACAAAAACTTCGGTTACTAAACGGTGACTCGATAATTAAGAATGAAATATTTTAAATAGTTGAATATGTTGCTTTTTATTCTCTTTTTCTTTTTATGCACGCCGCCCTAATGTGAAGAACTCAAGCCTTCTGGCCCATTGTTGTGTTGGTGTTATCAGTATTGCAGAAACCTTTCAGAAGTTCGAGAGACTGTTGTAGAGACATCCAGGAACCTCCGGGCACTAGGTGTTGCAGTGCCTAATATCTACAATCTAGTCGCCTTATGAGCGGAACACTCAAAGAGTTTCGTTGTTTCATAACTTTCTAGGCAAATACGTGAATGTGTGGTTTCCGATAGTTTCATGACGTGATATTCAATGAGTTGGTGTCCAATTAATAGGCAAACTATCATCCAAATAGACTTCTTGTCATAGGATAGTAGTTCATGAACCTTCTTTCTTGATCCAATATATATATATATATATATATATATATATATATATATATATATATATATATATATATATATATATATATATATGTAAGGAATTATCCTCAAATAGTTTGTATTGCGCGCGTGAATATGATGATAAATTAGATCTCCCACATATGAAGGAGAATTTATATAGATAAGTTAACACGTGGCAATAAAAGAATTACCTGTGAAAGACTACGAGAGAAACAATTATTGTGAATAATAACTTTGAATATTGTTTCTCATTTATTGCACGTATGATTTATAATAATTAAATTCAATAATAAACTATTGTAAATATGATATAATAAATCTCTTCTCATTTATTGCAGAAACAATTCAAGTGTGTTATTCTAACGTGAGAATTATCCAATTCAACCTCATCCATAATAACATTTTTCAAATAACATTATTATTATTATATAAATATATATATATATATATATATATATATATATATATATATATATATATATATATATATATATATATATATAGGAGTTTTACCCCGACGAGTTGCCCATATATCTGTTCATGCAATCAAACTGATTTCATGAAAAATATAAATCCACCACCCGGTAATTAATACCATTGCCAGGCAATGATTATAATCAAAACATATCCAGGAATAATTATATATTAGGATAACGTTAAATGTTATGAGAATATATCAATCTACCAGAATATATACATACTATAGCATCATCAGACAATGATATCAATGTACCAACGAGTAGTGTCAGAGGCTTTCTCCCGGAAAAATCCAGTGAGAGACTGCATGAAGGCATAACGGCATAAAGGCAAATTAAAGGAGTTTTTGAATTCATGGAAATCTATTGGTGGTTTTGTCTGTTCTTTATAGAGGTTTCTTAACGATTTTCCGTGAATAATGGTCGAAAATGTCCTCAAGCTTCGGTATCATAATTCTGCTGCGATTGTTGGTTTCCTAAGTCTCGGGTTTCTATCAAAACTACTCCCGAAAACTTATAATCTACAAGTCATTGAATAATTGCTCTCGCGGAAGTTTTATTTGAATAGCTCAGGAATAGATTGAAAAGTATAATCTAATATAAATCCCATTTCCGAAAAGCCGAATAAAGTTTCTATTACATTTGAAATAATAATACAGGGGAAAGAGACAAGATTAAGAAATATATTGCGAAAGCACTGTGTAATGAGTATTGAAGAATGAAATTTATTTCAGGAGTAAAATTAGAATCATTTTAAGCGTTGGATTGTTGTTAATGATAATGATATGAGAGTGATACATCAAAGTTGATGTATTGGTCATTAGCGCCAATTGGCCCTCGCTACATTCGTTTTGACAAACAAATAAGTGCATGGATGAAAATAACAAGAGAGCTGGTAAACTGCTCTGTCAATGTAATTCATCTTGCTTTAAATCACTAAGCGTTCCAATCCACATTGCATTTACCAATATACAATGTAGAATTGCGAATACTTAGATGAAGCCAACCATGTAGTTACTAATATCGTCTGGCGTATTTGGTATTTGAAACAGTTGTTTCAGAAATTTCTGTCGAATAGATTGTAGGAATAACGATCTGCAGTTAATATATTCTCTGAGTGGAAGAATTTTTCGCCAAATGGCTACATTCCAACATCAGTTTCATTAAAATTAATTTTATTATCAGATAAAATGGAACTTTCCTAGCATATGCATTGGATTTGCATTGTTATCAATTAGAAAATGATATATTTACTTTTCATACAGGAGCAATAAAATATGAAATAACACTATAAACCTCCACAAACATCATAAGAAACAAACATACGGTGGTGAAAATTTGTAATAATCAAAGATAATTTTTCTTGTAGCTATGCGCATGTTTGAACAAAAACGAAGCTCTGTGTATTAGTAAGGTGGATTGAGTTTAGTTTTAAGTAAAGAGTATAAACACAGTTGTTTCAATAGTGAAGATGGAAACGACCACTTAAAAAAGTTTGTCAGGGGATCAAACTATCTTCCTGGCCCTGTAGCTGCGGCTGCAGAAAGACACGGAGGGTCATCTTAATATTAGTGCACTAGTTATAAAAAGGCTATCAGATCACGAAGTACGTATACCACTAGCGTATTATTTTCAGAGGGAGAGCACTTACAATACCCACATCCTCATGTCCTAGTTCTAACGGAAACTTGAATAATGCCAAAAACAGATACAACATATCTCTGGTTCAATCGCTGTGAGCTGCACTCATAGCTTCGGTCTAAGGATGGGCTCTGTGTTTTTGCCAGATGTCGCGTTCCAAAGAGAGGATAACGCTTTCGACCTGACCCGGTTCAAAATCTGTTTATTAAAAATACCATATTTCTCGAATGTCTGTATCGATCTCCTAAATATATCAACTAACCTAGATCGTTTCAGTATCTATGCGACAAGGTAGAGACGAGCCAAGTACAGCATCCTTCAGCTGAGTTAATTATAATGGGAAACTTCAACTTGTCGATGAGTTGACCAGAATTCTTTAAAATATAAGCGATTTCCACAATACTTTCGATATCGTTCTTGTTTCAGATACAAATGAATTCCTTTCACAGGTCTCAGCATCCTCCGGCAACTTCGATAATAACCTAGTTTCTGATACTAGTAACTTCGTATAGCCACTCAATAAAAATCTAACTCCTGCCACGGAGATATGGTATTACAATCGCCAGCTGGGAGGAACTGCGCGAGTTTTTCTCGTCTTTTTACCTTAATGACGTCTGTTTTTCAGATCCTGACATTAATGGCCGCACTTTGTCCTTCACTGAAGTTATTCTCGCACACATGGTGCAACAATTATTTGTATCGTACGAAAGTTCAAATCTGTTATATTGATTCTTTATAAAGTTGATCATTCAGTCATATTGAATATTTCAATCAGTCCTAAAGTACTGGGTTATTCTCTATCAAGTTACATGCATTTGAATTGTGCCTTATTGTTATTGAAACTGTATATTTTGGGCATAATCACCGCTGTATGCGGATAAGTTTACTACAATTTGAAATCACAATCATATTCGAAGCCATCCACCATCTCAGGTAAACGATGAGTCCCCATTTTTTTTCGATTTCTTAGTTTCGAATAATTTCAGGCTTCAAGTAACTATCTGCAATAGTTTGCATATTAATTGCTGACTACATATCGTAAATATATATCTATCTACCTGTATTTTGGATTGCCGGATTTTGTCAAATACTAGAAAACACCCTTAGGCTCTGAAAACACTTTGAAGGACACTACCACTCTCAGGATGAGTACCCTCTACCAATTTTTTCGTGATTCATTTCCTCCGTCATTTTTTTTGTGGTAATATTTCTGAACTTTCACGTCATTAACATTCGATTCTATATCGAGATTATATTCACAGTGATGCAATTTGATCGGATTATAGATATTTTCACAATCAATCGATAAATTTACTTGATATTTGGTTAACTCCTCAACCATATATATATCGCCCTGACGGACACCCCTTTCGATTTTAAACTGGTTTGATTTTAAACTGGTCCGTCAGGGCGATACAATATCTCCCAAGCTCTTCACAACTTTATCAGAGTATATGTTTAAAAGATAGCCTAGATGAAGCATACGAAATGCTCTCAGAGTTGTCAAGTATCTCCCAACAAGTTGGATTAAAGATCAATACCGCTAAAACAGAATTCATGACTAACTTAGTTCCCAGCTGTAACTTAAAACTAAGGGAAAAAGAAATCCAATTTGTAACCTCATATAAATATCTAGGACACGAAATACGAATTGGAAGAGACAACCAGACCTGTGAACTAAGCAGACGAATAGGACTGACCTGGGCTGCCTTCGGAAAATTACGACACATTTTCAAGTCTGATATTCGAATAAGTCTTGAACGCAAAGTTTATGATCAATGTGTCCTTCCGGTACTGACATATGGCTCCGAAACACTAACACATACCCAAAGGACTGTCAACAGAATAAAAGTGACCCAACGAGCCATGGAAAGATCCATGTTGGGAATAAGCCTGAGAGATCGGATTTCAAATAAGGAGATACGAAGAAGAAGTAAGGTTACAGATGCTGTAGATAGGGTCACACGTTCAAAATGGAACTGGGCAGGCCATGTCGCAAGAATGTCAGACAACAGATGGTCAAAAAGGATATTGGAGTGGCGCCCTAGACACGAAGCCTTCAGAAGCAGAGGCAGACCGCCAACAAGATGGACGGACGACATAAAAAGGATCTCTACAAATTGGATTCAGGATGCCCAAGACCGGTCAAATTGGAAAAGATTAAGAGAGGCCTATGTCCAGCAGTGGAAGAGATGAGGCTGTGAAAGAAGATATATATAATCTGATAATTATGGTTAATTTCACTCTCTGTATTTATATTATTTACATTGATATTTCATGTAAATGAATACCGGCATTCACCTCTTTCATCTATGTATTTGTATATATAAAGGGTTTCATATTAATATTAACGTAGAATTCATAATATTCAGAATATAAGAAATTATTATTTTCTGAACATGGATTGTTGAATATCTCTCCAACAGATCATTTCATTTTTTTCATCAATATAATCATTGAATTCTAAAATATATTGCGTTGTGTATTATTTCTTGAACTGATATAAATAGTCATTTCACTGAGCATCAAATTCAATTATATTTTCGTCAGAGACTTTTTTGATAGTTTGTACTCATTTCGAGGGGTTCGTTTGTCACTCCAGGATTCTATTTTCGTTCTTAACTATCTAGTGCCATTCATTTTATATTATTGGGACCCACCCCATCTTCATTGAGGTCTATAGCCGCGAGCATCCCCTCTTGAATTTAATTATGTTAACAGTCGAGATAGAAAATATTGATTCATAAGTTCATTTCAAAATTTACCATAACAATGGATCTCAAGAGCTCTAAGAAGAGAAAGAGTTTTTGCTGTTAAATCGTCGGTTGACAAATTGAGATCTTGATGATCATGTTGATATTTTGAAAGAATCAGTCAGTACCATTTTGAAGAATGTTATGAGCCTCAGATGCTTCAAATCTCGATTGTACCGATCTTTCTGGGAAAACATCTTTGCGTTGTTGTGTGTAAAAAAAATGACATCTAACTATCTTTTCGAGTTCCTTCCTTTGGGCCAAACCTTCTAAAAAGAATATTTTTGAGCGTCGTTTGCGAGAAGGTAATTCGCCTAAAGAAGCAGGAATTGTGGCGAAACAATTTTTGGTCTATATGATATAGCACCGTCTGAATTGATTCTTCCTGAACATTTGGCCAAGATTTCGACTCATATTGTTCCACTACCTCCGTATGCACCTCAGTTGGCAATAGAAGAGAGATCTGAAGGTGTTTCAAAAATAGACTTCAATAACTCTTTTGAGGTTTGCAAAAGCCGTTGTATCAGAAGCTCATTACTTTGAAGACGATGAAATTGATTTGGAGGTAAAATAAGGATTTGTCAAAAAGTTACCTTACTTTTCAGACATTGTAGTACTAAAGGTCACATGAAATGTTTTGTAATTTGGAATCTGCTGGTTTCTGAACGTTGTTCGAATTATCGTCTACCACAGCGGTTGGAGAAATTTTTAATCAATACCTCTAATTATTTTCGTCTAAGTTGATATCACCCAATGGCGAAGGGTGAAAAATAAATGAAATCGTCTTTATTCAGCATCTTTCATATAATAGCCCTCCTTGATAACAAATTGAAATTCATTGGGGTACAATTGAGGGTTGACAATTTGGGGTACTGCAACAAATTATAATAATAATAACCTAACCCCTCAGGGGATCAGGAACATTGTTTCTGAGTAAGGGCTTTGCAAACCCGAGGTACCCAAGCTGAACTGGCAGTAGGTATAAAATGCAACTTATTCAATGATGTACAAGCTAAGGAATAAACGGGTGAATCGACATTGTACCACCATAACCTCTTGTCGCGTTCAAGATTTAGGAAAAGGGTCGTGTTCGGAAAGTGAGTCACAGTCTCCCTCGGTTAGCGACGGAAGCAGCGTGATATCGAGTAGGAATACTGCAACACAAAACCAAGTGGGAAATAACATCAACACCTCCCAACCGACTCTTGATGTTTCAACGGCGGCGCAAGCCATTATGCCTACGACCACGAGAGCCGGACTCCCTAGGAAACGCACGAAGTGGACTCCAGAAATGAATACCTTCATTATGCGTTCCTATTACAAGATTACATACTTGGAATCGAAAATGACAGCAAACAGATACGCGTTACATCTTGAGTTCATAGAAAAATATCCTGAATTACAGCACATATCCGAGCAGAGAATTTCGGATCAACGAAGAACAATCGTTAAAAACAGGCTACTTTCTTCAGAAACGCTGCAAAGCTTACGAGAAGAGGTCATAATGGAACTCAGAAGCGAAAATGATACTCATAACGGTATACCTGCTGGAGTCAATGAAACTGTTACAGATAACATCGAAGCCACGGAAACGAATATTAACATGGAACGCCCTCCTGAGCCGAAACAGCAGAACGAATATATGTATTTAGCAAGATCAGAACTCAACAGAGCAATAACTGAATTCAGTGGTAGTAATCCAACTAAAAGACCTAAACTGCCCAAACTCAAGACGAACAAGAACACCAATATCATCCTAGCAAGCGTAAACTCAGTGTTTGAAGAATATATGGACCAGAATACCTTGGAGAAGATTCACACTTTGATTTACTGTGGAGCAGTAGCGGTTCTTTGACTTCACAAACAACAAATCTCCACAACTCTGATTCAAGCTGAGCCAAAAAGCGTCAGAAAAGCACCATAGCAAAAACGACGGGAGAAGGATATTGATAATATTAGAGCAGAAATCGGTCGCCTAACAGAATTCCTGATAAACAGAAAACCCTCAAGGCGCTTGAAATCACGTATACGCAAAATTTTTAGGAAAATTGGTAAGAACACAAAACACCCTGATCACAAACAACACATCGACGTGTATATGGACACTTTGAAACAGAAACTCCAAGCAAAAGCAAAGAGGCTTTCAAGGTACGTCAAGTGAACTGAAAGGAAACACCAAAACCAAAGGTTCCTCCAAAACGCAGCCAATTTTCAAAAGGGAAATAACAAAACTGCGACCAGCAATAACAGAGAAGTACCTGACGCACAGTGCTTGACCGACTATTGGTCATCACTATGGTCGAACTCCAAAGAACACAATAGAGATGCGGAATGGATCACGAATGAAAAAGAACGCCTCGATATCAGACATATGGACTTCGATGGAATAACGGAAGAAGAAATCACAACAGTAGTTCGAGCGACCAACAATTGGAAGGCCACAGGTATAGATAATATCCACAACTCCTGGTACAAGAAGTTTGATAAGCTCCATGGAGCCCTAGCGAAAAAGCTCACGTATGTTCTTCAACATCCCACGAAAACACCCACTTTCCTAACGCAAGGCTTAACAAATATGCTACCTAAGAGCGATAGAACACAGGATCCGTCTCAATATAGGCCAATCACTTGTCTGCCAACACTCTACAAAATACTGACCTCATGCATATCCAATCGAATATACCAACACCTTGACGACAACAATATATTAGCAGAGGAGCAGAAAGGATGCAGAAAGAAACACCACGGGTGCAAGGAACAACTCATCATCGATTCTGTGATAATGAAACAGGCACACGTAGGACATCGGAATGTTCATTCAGCTTTTCTCGATTATCTGAAGGCATTCGATAGTACCGCCCATTCTTGGCTTGTTGAGGTATTGCAGATATACAAAATTCACCCAGCCCTGGTAGAATTCTTGAAGACAACAATGACACACTGGCGCACGTCTCTG
Organism: Cryptolaemus montrouzieri; assembly: GCA_013387265.2. Classification (NCBI taxonomy): domain Eukaryota; kingdom Metazoa; phylum Arthropoda; class Insecta; order Coleoptera; family Coccinellidae; genus Cryptolaemus; species Cryptolaemus montrouzieri. The sequence goes on along the minus strand of JABFTP020000185.1, from coordinate 137,979,723 downwards.
CAGGTCAACATGAACAATAAATCAATTAAAACCGACGATATACCCATACGTCGTGGAATTTTTCATGGAGACTCTTTGAGTCCACTATGGTTCTGTTTGGCTATGAACCCATTGTCCTCAATGCTCAATAGAACAGGATACGGATTTAGGATAAAAACAGATAGGAATTATTATACAGTCTCCCACCTGCTGTATATGCATGACATCAAATTATATACTTCGAACAAGGAGCAATTGCATGATTTCCTGAAAACTGTCTCGGCAGATGTTCATATGAAATTCGGGATTGAAAAATGTAAGACCCTGAACATTCAAAGAGGGAAAGTCATAGATGGTGAAACAAAACTTCCAAATGGTGATATAATACAGTGCATGAGGGATGGCGAAACATACAAATATCTAGGATACTAACAAGCCAGATTGCTAGAGCAAAAACAATCAAAGGAGAAGATTCGTTCAGAATACAGTCAGCGTCTGAAGACTGTGCTTAAGTCAATGTTGAACTCGGGGAATCTAGTCAAGGCAATTAACACCTACGCCATTCCAGTGTTGCTTTACTCATTTGGAATAATCAGATGGACTAAGACAGAACTGGATGATATTCAAAGGCAGACCCGGACGATGCTGACAAAGTACAACAATCATCATCCAAAATCGTCTGTGATACGAACAACTTTGAAGCGGAAAGAAGGAGGACGCGGCTTAATAGATGTTGTCTATTTACACACAAAAAAATCTCAGAAAATTCTTCTCTGCAAAAGATTTCACTTCTGACCTTCATAGAGTGGTATCGTTGGCTGATAAGGGATATACACCACAAAATACTGCTACAAGAGATGATCTGCTGAATCTACCGTTCCTATCAGATACTGAAAAACAAGAGCAATGGTCAAGAAAGGAATTGCATGGACGACATCACCATGAGATTAATTAACCACACATCGACAAAGAAGCCTCCAACAAATGGTTGATGAAAGGAGAATTATTCGCGGAAACAGAGGGATTCCTTCTGGCCATCCAAGAACAAGTGATCGTTACAAACAACTACAAAAAAGTTATTATGAAGGACGAAACATCACAAACAGATAGGTGCAGAAAATGCCAAATAGATCGGAGACTATTTAGCATGTTACGTCCAGCTGCGAACAACTGACCAATACGGAATATCTTCACAGGCATAATCAAGTATGCAACATTATCCATCAGAAACTTGCACACAAGTACGGACTTCTGAATACCTTCCAGCCATATCACAAGTATCAACCGGCGCCCGTATTGGAAAATGACTCTATCAGATTATACTACGATAGGCCTGTTATCTTGGACAGAATGGCGACGAATAATAGGCTGGACATAATGGTGTATGATAAGAGAGCCAGAACAGCAGCCAGGTTCAGCTTGGGTACCTCGGTTTCGCTAAGCCCTTACTCAGAAACAATGTTCCTAAGCCCCTGAGGTGGTACAAACAAACATTAGAATTTAAAAAAAAAAGAATAATTGACAACATTCTTCCTTCACGTGTTGGAAAAATTATGTTGTTTCATATTCGATACAATTGCTTCAAAATTAGCTTGATGTAAGAGCGATTTGAATACAGTCTTAGGCGTTCAATCGATTTCTGTTCTTCGTTTTCAAGTTTATTAGAGTAGAAAAACCTTGTTCGCACCAATATGTTGTTCCAAAGGGCAGCATTATTTCAACCGCCTCTTCGTGTGCAATTTTGAAAGCCTTTGCAGTTTTGAAATCCAAAAAGACGTCAGATTTCGTCCACTCTCAAATTAAATACGTGTTTCAGTATCAGATCGTACTTCAAGAATTTCTTCTGCCAAACCCGAAGGTTCTTCTGGTATCATAGCAATTTCACATTTAAAGGGATCTACAATCCAACTGATGGTACGTGTATCAACATCTGGAAAGTAATCTGAAAACCACCCTCTGAGTTTGATAAGATGTCTTACAATTGTATCATTGATGTCAGCAGAAGTAATATTTTCGCAATCTTCCAAAAACAAATCTAAACTTGAAAAAGAAACTATCTTGTTCTGCTCTACTTTCTGTCTCCAATATTGCAGCTCTAATCCAAACGTTGACACTATTTCTCTCGCTGACATGAAATTAATATTATTTCCTTGCAATTCCATGTTTGTTATATTTATACTCTCAAAAATGTCCACTGAATATGCGAGATATGCAACCCAGGAAGAGTTTTTAAACTCAAATCATAAGAATTTCGACTTCAGTTTCGAGAATCCATACTGGATTTAGTACATTTGCGCAATAATAAAGTAGGTCCATATATTCAGCTTCACCGTCCTGACATAATTCATGAAATAGCCGCGTGTTTAGCGCATGCTTCTTGATAAAATAAACAATCTTGATGACATCATGCATGACGGCTTCCAATGTAGGTTCTAACTATTTGACCATAAGGGCCTGGCGATGGATCATACAGTGAGTAACTTCAATAATTGGGTTATTTATATATATATATATATATATATATATATATATATATATATATATATATATATATATATATATATATATAGGTGCAGTTGATGTTTTTTGAAATCTATGAATATAACTCTGAGGTAAATTCAGATTATGCTCTGCTATTGCCAATGCTGCACGTGGATTAACATCAAAATAAGCTAGAAAGGCAATTTCGTTGTCATTTCATTATTGACTACAGGCGATGATGTCTCATTCTGGACCGTTCCAGTCGAAAGAAAATTTGTAACATATTTTTCAGCTGGCGAAAACGGCATATTTGGATATAATTCGTTAAATCTTCTACAAATTCTGCTCATATTTTGTCTAATTGAATGAAGAATGATTTAAGTATCTGCTTATTTGTGTATTTAGCCATTCTGTTCGAATTAATTCAACTGACAGTTAAAACAATAATAGCTTGTTATCTATGATCAGGAGCCTGTCTATGATCTGAGATATGTCTATGTACGAGTAGAAATCTAAGTCTCCTTTACCAACTTCAGGTAGGTACGTAACATTAGTTTTTTCACCATGAAAACTTGAAATCTCAGGTACAGGGCATGTATGGCGAACCTGATTTAGTTTTTAACGGCGAATCTAATGAATTGAAAGGAGATATGGGTTACAATTTGAATGAAACTATTTCTCGATGAGATAATGACTAGTACCTATCACTAACACTCCATATTCTCTCTCTTCAGCCTGTGGATATCCACTCTCGGACAAAGCCCTCTTTCACATCTTTTCATCTCTTTCTATTTAAGACAATCTGAACCCAATTTTTTCCTGCTGTTTTCTGGATATCATCCCGCCATCGTTTCGGAGGTCTACCAATACTCCTCTTGGTTTGTCTTGGGAGCCATACCATTATTCTATGAGTCCATCTGTTTGGTTCTTGGCGGGCTACATGACCAGGCCAGCGCCATTTGAATTCCGCTATTCTTCTCAAAATGTCCGTCAAGCGTGTTCTTAGTTTTATTTCCTCATTTTTGATCTTATCACGCAAACTTACTCTAAGTATCGATATCTCCATTGCTCGTTGTGTCACGTGGAGTTTGTTGGCGTATGCGCGGGTGAGAGTCATTGTCTCAACACCGTATGTGAGGACTGGCATAATACATGTCTCAAACGTTTTCCTTTTGAGATTTATTGGGATTTCTCGAGATTTCAACACATGACCCTGTCTCCCAAATGCAGCCCAACCTAGTCCAATTCTTCTCGATATTTCAGAGGTTTGATTTTCTCTGCCTTGTACGATTTTATGCCCTAGATAAATGTATTCTGTAACATTTTCGATCTCGTGGTTACCGATACTGATTCTTAAATTTTAGGACTCATAACTTTCGTTTTATCCAGGTTCATCTCGAGTCCATAGGTCAAGGTAGCCTCATATAGTGCTTCCAGCATCGTGCAAAGCTCTTCCGCATCATCACTTATAAGAACTATGTCGTCCGCAAATCGAAGATGGTTCAGACGTACACCATCTATTCTATGCATTTATGCATCTAGTTTCCCACTACAAACTCTTGAACACGTCCTCCAGAGCCAATGTAAATAATTTTGGAGAGATCGTGTCTCCCTGTCGTATTCCTCTTTTTACGGGGATTTCTTTTGATGTTGTTTCTTCGTCTATCGTTATTTGGATTGTGGCGTTTTCGTATATGTATTTGATGAGATTTGAATATCTACTGTCCACTCTTGCGTTATCTAGTGCTCTTAGTGTTGCCCAAGTTTAAATCAAGTCGAACGCTTTCTTGAAATTCATAAATGCCATGTGCAATATCACATTGTACTCTGAGGTTTTTTCGATGAGAGTCCGTATCACTTGCAAATGGTCTACTGTACTGAAGCCTTTCCGAAAGCCAGCTTGCTCGACGGATTGATAAGCCTCCATTTTGTTGGTTATTCTATTTGTCATTATTTTCGTCAGTAATTTGTACCACTGCGATAAAAGGCTTATTGGGCGGTAATTTTCTATGTTATTTCTGTCTCCCTTCTTACAAAGAAGAATTACTTGAGCATTATTCCATACAATTGGTATTCTTCCTTCATTTAGGCATTTGTTGAGAAGGATTCGTATGTTATTCAACAGAAATTCTCCTCCTATCTTCAACATCTCGATGGTGATCTTTTCTTCACCGAGGCATTTTCGGTTCTTCATCTGATTGAGCCCAATTTTCAGTTCATTTGTATCAATTTCAGGAATTTCTTCAGAACCGGTATTAAGAATATGTCTTTTAATATATTTCTGTTCTTGATTTTCAGAACTATAAAGTTTTTGTGAAATTCTTCAATGACAACTACGATTTCTTTTCTCTTGCTGACCAAGATACATTCAGAGTTCTTTGTTTTCGTCATTTTAGTTCTTCCATTTGATAGTTTCGATCTGAGGACTTTAATGTTTTTGATGTTTTCAATGGTTTCTTTAACTAGCTGTGTCTTCCAATCTCTTAGGTCTTTCCGAATACTTCTGTTCATTTCCTTATTCTCCCGACTTGTTTTTCTCCTTTTTTCAATTAGATATCTGGTGTTTTGACTGATTTTCTCTGTGTTTTTCTGAGTACTGCACGTCTTCCTTGTTGCCACTTGTAAACAACTTGTTATCCTTTGAGTAATATCATCAATTTCTCCATCTCCCAAATAGTCTGAGTGTTGTAGTTTCGTCGTGACAGCTTTTTAGAACTTTTCTCTATTTCTAGTGAGAACCTCTAAAGTGGGATACTTCTGTTTCTTCAGTATCATTTTGGTTCGTTCAAATTTGGTGTCGAGATGGATTGTCGCTCTAACAAGCTGATGGTCGCTATTTGTGTCGAATTTATTCAGGACCGAAACGTTGTAATATCTTTCTCTCTTGTTTATTATGACGAAATCGATTTCTGTTTTTACTTTTCCATCAGGACTTTTCCAAGTACATCTCCGCGTTTCCGATTTTCGAAAGAAAGAGTTCATACAATAGAGATCATCATCAGAAATTGATGAGCATTTCTTCCCGACAGTTTTTCTCACCAGAACCGAATCTGCCAATGTGCCCGAATTCCGTGTCATTGTTTTTACCAATTCTGGTTCTCCATAATGATCACTACCAACTTCTATAGTCACCGGTTTTCACAGCTATTACCAGCGAGGATCCGGTAAGCATCATTACCGCAATTCTTGTTAATCACCATAAACTTATAAGATTCCTAGTCTAATTTTTGGAATTGATACATATCACCAGATTGACATGGTTGGTATGTATATGGTTTCACCTCATATCAAGTACATAGTTAATGACAAACAGTATTTACCTAAGCAGCTGCAGGATGTTAGTTCCAAAATAGATATTCCTCAAATCACATGAAAAGATTAGATATTCTTCTGTTCTATAATTTGCGTCGATAGTAGAAATTCAATATCATTCAAATATTCGTAGTATTTCCTTCACATTGTATTCATAACCTCAAACATGGACCCTGTGTGGATTTAATTGCAGTCAGAGTATTAAAATTATTCTAGGTCAAGGATAGTTATGGCAGTATTTCATCTAACAAATATTCGTTAACACCATTCGAACGTGAATTATAACAAGCCCAAATATTATACGATGATTACGTATGCGACGCTCTGTGGTCAGAAATACACGACCGTGTTTTCCAAAGCTGAACGCGTTAGAGCATTCGACAAGCTCGAATAAGCAAACATTCAAGTGATAATGAATGTTTTGGGGCTGGTATGCATATCAACAGTTTCAGCACACTGATTAGATCTGCATCACATAGTTGCGTTGATTAGTTAGGTCGTATGGATGTTATAATCAATCCCACATTGAGTTCTAATAATATCGTGATAGAACAAGTTTGACATTACTCTCATGTTGGTTAATTTCGATTTATTGATGTTGAAATCGACTAATTCAATATGACATCAAACTTGAATGACGTGTGATTGAATTAGGAACGTTTCATTTCTTATCAGAGTGAAAATCATAATTTTTTCTCCAGTTTTCTCTTTTAATTTAGTTGAATAATATTGATGTTTTAAATATATTATGAAAATTCATTTTCAACAAAGACGAGGTAAAATATATTTTATACACTCCGCAATTTTATTTCTATAAGCACGACTTGTTTCGAGCATCAATTAAACTTCAAGTGGTGAACTATATACAGGTTGTTCCATTTCTGCGAAACAAATCGAAGTTATGTTTTTTCAAATGGAAAACCTTATTTATTTTAAATTTTGGCTTTGTGAGATCAAATATAGGTGACTTCATTCAATATTTCCTAATCCTAAATTCTAAATGGTTTTCTAAATATTTGAGATTTTTTGAAATTTGATGACTTTTTTGAAAATGTTTTTCTTTCACTCGTGACTTTCCGATTGTGATTTTGCAAAAATAAGTTACCAATACTCCATTTCTGAGTAACCGGCTTTGGGTTAGGTTAGGTTAGGTTCCGAAATTTCGGTAAAATAATGTATGGTGTGTTAGACGAAACTGAATGTGACCGTTAAAATGGTCTCTGCAATTTTGCTGTTTTTTATGTTTCCTGTTAGGTTTAGATTCGGTTAATTAAGACCTGCAGGTAACGCAAAAAAACGCTGATCTCTTACTGCAAGTACACATCAGAGGCGAAAAGACGAATCTATATTAACAGCGACTAATTATGAAATGTTTGATCAACATTTTTATCGAATTATCTGAATAGGAGCTAAAATTTACAAATATTTCGGAATTCCAATAACCATAACAGTATATTTATTTTAAATTAATTTTCAAGTGGTCAACTATATACAGGTTGTTCCATTTCTGCGAAACAAATCAAAGTTATGTTTTTTCAAATGGAAAACCTTATATATTTCAAATTTTGGCTTTGTGAGATCAAATGTAGGTGACTTCATTCAATATTTCCTAATCCTAAATTCTATGGTTTTCTAAATATTTGAGATTCTTTTGAAATTTGATGACTTTTTTGAAAATTTTTTCTTTCACTCGTGACTTTCCGATTGTGATTTTGCAAAAATAAGTTACCAATACTCTTTCTGAGTAACTGTCTTTAGGTTAGGTTAGGTTAGGTTCCGAAATTTCGGTAAAATAATGTATGGTGTGTTAGACGAAACTAAATGTGACCGTTAAAATGGTCTCTGCAATTTTGCTGTTTTTTATGTTTTCTGTTAGGCTTAGATTCGGTTAATTAAGACCTGCAGGTAATGCAAAAAAAACGCTGATCTCTTATTTCAAGTACACATCAGAGGCGAAAAGACAAATCCATATTAACAGCGACTAATTATGAAATGTTTGATCAACATTTTTATCGAATTATCTGAAGAGGGAGCTAAAATTTACAAATATTTCGGAATTCCAATAACCATAACAGTATATTTATTTTAAATTAATTTTCAAGTGGTCAACTATATACAGGTTGTTCCATTTCTGCGAAACAAATCAAAGTTATGTTTTTTCAAATGGAAAACCTTATATATTTCAAATTTTGGCTTTGTGAGATCAAATGTAGGTGACTTCATTCAATATTTCCTAATCCTAAATTCTATGGTTTTCTAAATATTTGAGATTCTTTTGAAATTTGATGACTTTTTTGAAAATTTTTTTCTTTCACTCGTGACTTTCCGATTGTGATTTTGCAAAAATAAGTTACCAATACTCCATTTCTGAGTAACTGTCTTTTGGTTAGGTTAGGTTAGGTTCCGAAATTTCGGTAAAATAATGTATGGTGTGTTAGATGAAACTAAATGTGACCGTTAAAATGGTCTCTGCAATTTTGCTGTTTTTTATGTTTTCTGTTAGGCTTAGATTCGGTTAATTAAGACCTGCAGGTAATGAAAAAAAAACGCCGATCTCTTATTTCAAGTACACATCAGAGGCGAAAAGACGAATCCATATAAACAGCGACTAATTATGAAATATTTGATCAACATTTTTATCGAATTATCTGAAGAGGAGCTAAAATTTACAAATATTTCGGAATTCCAATAACCATAACAGTATATTTATTTTAAATTAATTTTCAAGTGGTCAACTATATACAGGTTGTTCCATTTCTGCGAAACAAATCAAAGTTATGTTTTTCAAATGGAAAACCTTATATATTTTAAATTTTGGCTTTGTGAGATCAAATGTAGGTGACTTCATTCAATATTTCCTAATCCTAAATTCTATGGTTTTCTAAATATTTGAGATTCTTTTGAAATTTGATGAGGTTTTGAAAATTTTTTCTTTCACTCGTGACTTTCCGATTGTGATTTTGCAAAAATAAGTTACCAATACTCATTTCTGAGTAACTGTCTTTAGGTTAGGTTAGGTTAGGTTCCGAAATTTCGGTAAAATAATGTATGGTGTGTTAGACGAAACTAAATGTGACCGTTAAAATAGTCTCTGCAATTTTGCTGTTTTTATGTTTTCTGTTAGGCTTAGATTCGGTTAATTAAGACCTGCAGGTAATGAAAAAAACGCTGATCTCTTATTTCAAGTACACATCAGAGGCGAAAAGATAAATCCATATTAACAGCGACTAATTATGAAATGTTTGATCAACATTTTTATCGAATTATCTGAAGAGGAGCTAAAATTTACAAATATTTCGGAATTCCAATAACCATAACAGTATATTTATTTTAAATTAATTTTCAAGTGGTCAACTATATACAGGTTGTTCCATTTCAGCGAAACAAATCAAAGTTATGTTTTTTCAAATGGAAAACCTTATATATTTTAAATTTTGGCTTTGTGAGATCAAATGTAGGTGACTTCATTCAATATTTCCTAATCCTAAATTCTATGGTTTTCAAAATATTTGAGATTTTTTGAAATTTGATGACGTTTTTGAAAATTTTTTCTTTCACTCGTGACTTTCCGATTGTGATTTTGCAAAAATAAGTTACCAATACTCTTTCTGAGTAACTGTCTTTAGGTTAGGTTAGGTTAGGTTCCGAAATTTCGGTAAAATAATGTATGGTGTGTTAGACGAAACTAAATGTGACCGTTAAAATAGTCTCTGCAATTCTGCTGTTTTTTATGTTTTCTGTTAGGCTTAGATTCGGTTAATTAAGACCTGCAGGTAATGCAAAAAAACGCTGATCTCTTATTTCAAGTACACATCAGAGGCGAAAAGATAAATCCATATTAACAGCGAATAATTATGAAATGTTTGATCAACATTTTATCGAATTATCTGAAGAGGAGCTAAAATTTACAAATATTTCGGAATTCCAATAACCATAACAGTATATTCATTTTAAATTAATTTTCAAGTGGTCAACTATATACAGGTTGTTCCATTTCAGCGAAACAAATCAAAGTTATGTTTTTTCAAATGGAAAACCTTATATATTTTAAATTTTGGCTTTGTGAGATCAAATGTAGGTGACTTCATTCAATATTTCCTAATTCTAAATTCTATGGTTTTCAAAATATTTGAGATTTTTTGAAATTTGATGACGTTTTTGAAAATTTTTTCTTTCACTCGTGACTTTCCGATTGTGATTTTGCAAAATAAGTTACCAATACTCTTTCTGAGTAACTGTCTTTGGGTTAGGTTAGGTTAGGTTCCGAAATTTCGGTAAAATAATGTTATGGTGTGTTAGACGAAACTAAATGTGACCGTTAAAATGGTCTCTGCAATTTTGCTGTTTTTTATGTTTTCTGTTAGGCTTAGATTCGGTTAATTAAGACCTGCAGGTAATGCAAAAAAAAACGCTGATCTCTTATTGCAAGTACACATCAGAGGCGAAAAGATAAATCCACATTAACAGCGACTAATTATGAAATGTTTGATCAACATTTTTATCGAATTATCTGAAGAGGAGCTAAAATTTACAAATATTTCGGAATTCCAATAACCATAACAGTATATTTATTTTAAATTAATTTTCAAGTGGTCAACTATATACAGGTTGTTCCATTTCAGCGAAACAAATCAAAGTTATGTTTTTCAAATGGAAAACCTTATATATTTTAAATTTTGGCTTTGTGAGATCAAATGTAGGTGACTTCATTCAATATTTCCTAATCCTAAATTCTATGGTTTTCTAAATATTTGAGATTCTTTTGAAATTTGATGAGGTTTTTGAAAATTTTTTCTTTCACTCGTGACTTTCCGATTGTGATTTTGCAAAATAAGTTACCAATACTCCATTTCTGAGTAATTGTCTTTGGGTTAGGTTAGATTAGGTTCCGAAATTTCGGTAAAATAATGTATGGTGTGTTAGATGAAACTAAATGTGACCGTTAAAATGGTCTCTGCAATTTTGCTGTTTTTATGTTTTCTGTTAGGCTTAGATTCGGTTAATTAAGACCTGCAGGTAATGAAAAAAACGCTGATCTCTTATTTCAAGTACACATCAGAGGCGAAAAGACGAATCCATATTAACAGCGACTAATTATGAAATGTTTGATCAACATTTTTATCGAATTATCTGAAGAGGAGCTAAAATTTACAAATATTTCGGAATTCCAATAACCATAACAGTATATTTATTTTAAATTAATTTTCAAGTGGTCAACTATATACAGGTTGTTCCATTTCTGCGAAACAAATCAAAGTTATGTTTTTCAAATGGAAAACCTTATATATTTCAAATTTTGGCTTTGTGAGATCAAATGTAGGTGACTTCATTCAATATTTCCTAATCCTAAATTCTATGGTTTTCTAAATATTTGAGATTCTTTTGAAATTTGATGAGGTTTTTGAAAATTTTTTTCTTTCACTCGTGACTTTCCGATTGTGATTTTGCAAAAATAAGTTACCAATACTCCATTTCTGAGTAATTGTCTTTGGGTTAGGTTAGGTTAGGTTCCGAAATTTCGGTAAAATAATGTATGGTGTGTTAGATGAAACTAAATGTGACCGTTAAAATGGTCTCTGCAATTTTGCTGTTTTTTATGTTTTCTGTTAGGCTTAGATTCGGTTAATTAAGACCTGCAGGTAATGAAAAAAAAACGCTGATCTCTTATTTCAAGTACACATCAGAGGCGAAAAGACGAATCCATATTAACAGCGACTAATTATGAAATGTTTGATCAACATTTTTATCGAATTATCTGAAGAGGGAGCTAAAATTTACAAATATTTCGGAATTCCAATAACCATAACAGTATATTTATTTTAAATTAATTTTCAAGTGGTCAACTATATACAGGTTGTTCCATTTCTGCGAAACAAATCAAAGTTATGTTTTTCAAATGGAAAACCTTATATATTTTAAATTTTGGCTTTGTGAGATCAAATGTAGGTGACTTCATTCAATATTTCCTAATCCTAAATTCTATGGTTTTCTAAATATTTGAGATTCTTTTGAAATTTGATGAGGTTTTTGAAAATTTTTTCTTTCACTCGTGACTTTCCGATTGTGATTTTGCAAAAATAAGTTACCAATACTCCATTTCTGAGTAACTGTCTTTAGGTTAGGTTAGGTTAGGTTCCGAAATTTCGGTAAAATAATGTATGGTGTGTTAGACGAAACTAAATGTGACCGTTAAAATAGTCTCTGCAATTTTGCTGTTTTTATGTTTTCTGTTAGGCTTAGATTCGGTTAATTAAGACCTGCAGGTAATGCAAAAAACGCTGATCTCTTATTTCAAGTACACATCAGAGGCGAAAAGACGAATCCATATTAACAGCGACTAATTATGAAATGTTTGATCAACATTTTTATCGAATTATCTGAAGAGGGAGCTAAAATTTACAAATATTTCGGAATTCCAATAACCATAACAGTATATTTATTTTAAATTAATTTTCAAGTGGTCAACTATATACAGGTTGTTCCATTTCAGCGAAACAAATCAAAGTTATGTTTTTCAAATGGAAAACCTTATATATTTTAAATTTTGGCTTTGTGAGATCAAATGTAGGTGACTTCATTCAATATTTCCTAATCCTAAATTCTATGGTTTTCAAAATATTTGAGATTTTTTGAAATTTGATGACGTTTTTGAAAATTTTTTCTTTCACTCGTGACTTTCCGATTGTGATTTTGCAAAAATAAGTTACCAATACTCTTTCTGAGTAACTGTCTTTGGGTTAGGTTAGGTTAGGTTCCGAAATTTCGGTAAAATAATGTATGGTGTGTTAGACGAAACTAAATGTGACCGTTAAAATAGTCTCTGCAATTCTGCTGTTTTTTATGTTTTCTGTTAGGCTTAGATTCGGTTAATTAAGACCTGCAGGTAATGCAAAAAAAAACGCTGATCTCTTATTGCAAGTACACATCAGAGGCGAAAAGATAAATCCATATTAACAGCGAATAATTATGAAATGTTTGATCAACATTTTTATCGAATTATCTGAAGAGGGAGCTAAAATTTACAAATATTTCGGAATTCCAATAACCATAACAGTATATTCATTTTAAATTAATTTTCAAGTGGTCAACTATATACAGGTTGTTCCATTTCAGCGAAACAAATCAAAGTTATGTTTTTCAAATGGAAAACCTTATATATTTTAAATTTTGGCTTTGTGAGATCAAATGTAGGTGACTTCATTCAATATTTCCTAATTCTAAATTCTATGGTTTTCAAAATATTTGAGATTTTTTGAAATTTGATGACGTTTTTGAAAATTTTTTTCTTTCACTCGTGACTTTCCGATTGTGATTTTGCAAAAATAAGTTACCAATACTCTTTCTGAGTAATTGTCTTTGGGTTAGGTTAGATTAGGTTCCGAAATTTCGGTAAAATAATGTATGGTGTGTTAGATGAAACTAAATGTGACCGTTAAAATGGTCTCTGCAATTTTGCTGTTTTTTATGTTTTCTGTTAGGCTTAGATTCGGTTAATTAAGACCTGCAGGTAATGAAAAAAAAACGCTGATCTCTTATTTCAAGTACACATCAGAGGCGAAAAGATAAATCCATATTAACAGCGAATAATTATGAAATGTTTGATCAACATTTTTATCGAATTATCTGAAGAGGGAGCTAAAATTTACAAATATTTCGGAATTCCAATAACCATAACAGTATATTTATTTTAAATTAATTTTCAAGTGGTCAACTATATACAGGTTGTTCCATTTCAGCGAAACAAATCAAAGTTATGTTTTTCAAATGGAAAACCTTATATATTTTAAATTTTGGCTTTGTGAGATCAAATGTAGGTGACTTCATTCAATATTTCCTAATCCTAAATTCTATGGTTTTCTAAATATTTGAGATTCTTTTGAAATTTGATGAGGTTTTTGAAAATTTTTTCTTTCACTCGTGACTTTCCGATTGTGATTTTGCAAAATAAGTTACCAATACTCCATTTCTGAGTAATTGTCTTTGGGTTAGGTTAGATTAGGTTCCGAAATTTCGGTAAAATAATGTATGGTGTGTTAGATGAAACTAAATGTGACCGTTAAAATGGTCTCTGCAATTTTGCTGTTTTTATGTTTTCTGTTAGGCTTAGATTCGGTTAATTAAGACCTGCAGGTAATGAAAAAAACGCTGATCTCTTATTTCAAGTACACATCAGAGGCGAAAAGACGAATCCATATTAACAGCGACTAATTATGAAATGTTTGATCAACATTTTTATCGAATTATCTGAAGAGGAGCTAAAATTTACAAATATTTCGGAATTCCAATAACCATAACAGTATATTTATTTTAAATTAATTTTCAAGTGGTCAACTATATACAGGTTGTTCCATTTCAGCGAAACAAATCAAAGTTATGTTTTTTCAAATGGAAAACCTTATATATTTTAAATTTTGGCTTTGTGAGATCAAATGTGGGTGACTTCATTCAATATTTCCTAATCCTAAATTCTATGGTTTTCAAAATATTTGAGATTTTTTTGAAATTTGATGACGTTTTTGAAAATGTTTTTCTTTCACTCGTGACTTTCCGATTGTGATTTTGCAAAAATAAGTTACCAATACTCCATTTCTGAGTAATTGTCTTTGGGTTAGGTTAGATTAGGTTCCGAAATTTCGGTAAAATAATGTATGGTGTGTTAGATGAAACTAAATGTGACCGTTAAAATGGTCTCTGCAATTTTGCTGTTTTTTATGTTTTCTGTTAGGCTTAGATTCGGTTAATTAAGACCTGCAGGTAATGACAAAAAAACGCTGATCTCTTATTTCAAGTACACATCAGAGGCGAAAAGACGAATCCATATTAACAGCGACTAATTATGAAATGTTTGATCAACATTTTATCGAATTATCTGAAGAGGGAGCTAAAATTTACAAATATTTCGGAATTCCAATAACCATAACAGTATATTTATTTTAAATTAATTTTCAAGTGGTCAACTATATACAGGTTGTTCCATTCCTGCGAAACAAATCAAAGTGTTGTTTTTTCAAATGGAAAACCTTATATATTTAAAATTTTGGCTTTGTGAGATCAAATGTGGGTGACTTCATTCAATATTTCCTAATCCTAAATTCTATGGTTTTCAAAATATTTGAGATTTTTTGAAATTTGATGACGTTTTTGAAAATTTTTTCTTTCACTCGTGACTTTCCGATTGTGATTTTGCAAAATAAGTTACCAATACTCCATTTCTGAGTAATTGTCTTTGGGTTAGGTTAGATTAGGTTCCGAAATTTCGGTAAAATAATGTATGGTGTGTTAGATGAAACTAAATGTGACCGTTAAAATGGTCTCTGCAATTTTGCTGTTTTTTATGTTTTCTGTTAGGCTTAGATTCGGTTAATTAAGACCTGCAGGTAATGAAAAAAAAACGCTGATCTCTTATTTCAAGTACACATCAGAGGCGAAAAGACGAATCCATATTAACAGCGACTAATTATGAAATGTTTGATCAACATTTTTATCGAATTATCTGAAGAGGGAGCTAAAATTTACAAATATTTCGGAATTCCAATAACCATAACAGTATATTTATTTTAAATTAATTTTCAAGTGGTCAACTATATACAGGTTGTTCCATTCCTGCGAAACAAATCAAAGTGTTGTTTTTCAAATGGAAAACCTTATATATTTAAAATTTTGGCTTTGTGAGATCAAATGTGGGTGACTTCATTCAATATTTCCTAATCCTAAATTCTATGGTTTTCAAAATATTTGAGATTTTTTGAAATTTGATGACGTTTTTGAAAATGTTTTTCTTTCACTCGTGACTTTCCGATTGTGATTTTGCAAAATAAGTTACCAATACTCCATTTCTGAGTAATTGTCTTTGGGTTAGGTTAGATTAGGTTCCGAAATTTCGGTAAAATAATGTATGGTGTGTTAGATGAAACTAAATGTGACCGTTAAAATGGTCTCTGCAATTTTGCTGTTTTTTATGTTTTCTGTTAGGCTTAGATTCGGTTAATTAAGACCTGCAGGTAATGAAAAAAAAACGCTGATCTCTTATTTCAAGTACACATCAGAGGCGAAAAGACGAATCCATATTAACAGCGACTAACTATGAAATGTTTGATCAACATTTTTATCGAATTATCTGAAGAGGGAGCTAAAATTTACAAATATTTTGGAATACCAATAACCATAACAGTATATTTATTCTAAATTTTATCACCTTATTATCACCTGATTTGAGTTAATAATTTTCTACATCATGTAATATAAAAGATTCGACGGTAAAAGCTTCTTTACTTTCCAAACTCTGAATAGTCATGTCTCCCCATTAGTCATTAATTCTGTAGAACTATTTACGGGTAAATTGACACTATTTTAAATCTGTCGATTTCCGTATCCCACAACGATGACCGGTAACAATTACCGATGAGTTGATTACGCCACTCGTTGAGCGTTGGGACAACGAGAATTCCCAGAAATCTGAAACGACGTGGTGTTTTGTCAGGCATTGACTCATGTTGTCTTCAAATAAATCCTCTTAACTGCTGGATGAATTCGTAATATTTCTCGTTGTCGACAAAACCGTTTAAAATTTCTGATTAGCAACAGAGTGTACAGTACAAAATTTCTGATTCACGCCTCATTTTTTCAATTTCAAAGGAAACACCCTGTATTTAATATTCTGTTATCATAGGTTATTTTTATACCTATCGAACGATACCCATGTTCCCTATGCCTATCTTTAACGGTTCCTGAGATTTAAGGAATTTAACTAAATAATTGCGATTCGTAACGCGTTTCACTACACCGTAGCTTCTTCAGACGAATGAATGTACATGAAACATTTTCTGTACATTCATTCGTTTCGGTGATAGGTATTTATAACCTTTTTTTTCAAATTTATTTTTATTTTGCTCATATAACTATTTCTCGAAAACCATAGATCATATTAATGGAAATAAATATGCTTTGAATGAGTGGAAATGTTTGACAATGGAGAATACTACATAGAAATGTCACAAAAGATGTTCAAAATGGCCTCCACTTTGCTCTGTGCACAAATTAATGTATTCTCCTTTCTGTGAACCCTTCCTGTGAATTCTTGAATTGTGCGCTCTTGAATTCATTAGTGTTATCAAAGAAGAAGGAAGAAACCTTTTGAAAATGGGGTATTCTGGGGAAAAACGAGTCGATCTGATTCTGACCATTGGAGATTTGGAAAACTGTTAGCTGAAAGACTTTCGCAGCAAAATATTCTGACCAAAGACATTCGAGAAAAGAAACATTCGAGAAATGGCTATGACAATTCCGAGCCACTGATAGTGTGTGCGATGAGAAACACCACTGACGAAAACCAATTATTGCAAATGAAGAAAATGAACGTATTGTTCTAGAGTCTGTGATAGAACAACCAAGTACAAGTCAACAGAACATTGCTCGAGAAATAGGTCTGAGTAGACAAAGCGTGAGAAGAATATTGAAAAATCATCGTTTTCATGCATTTCACGTTTAAGTCAAAAACTGTCCCAATGAGATCATGAACATCGACTCGAATTTTCTACGTGGGTATTAGAAATGGTAGTAGAAAAGAGGATTTTTCGTATTTAATTCTTTTTTTCTGATGAAAGTACATTTCAGTATAATGCTTTAGTAAACAGGCACAATTATCATCATTACTCTGACATGTCGGTCAATACATGGGGAGCAATTATAGAACCTCCTGTAGTAGGTCCTTTTTTTTCGAAGGAAACCTGAATGGACAGATGTACCTCAATTTTCTGGTCAACAATTGACCAAAGCTGTCGGAAAATATGCCTCTTAACATGGGAGAACGAATATGGTTTCAACAGGATGAGTCCCTGCGCACTACAGCCTACAAGTGAGAGATCATTTGATTGAGAATTTTCCAGAAAAATTGATTGGAAGAGGAGGACCCTGCAAGTGGCCAGCGAGATCACCAGATTTAACGTCCCTCGACTTCTTCCTGTGGAGACATGTCAGAGAATTTGTTTATCGTACGCCGCCAACTACACCGGAAGATATGAAAATAGGATTGAGGAAGCTTTCCAGACAGTTATGCCTGAAATGCTGTTAGATCTTTCGAAGGAGAATACATTCATGCATAGAGTAAAATGGAGGCCATTTTGAACATCTTTTCTAACAGTTCTATGTATTGCTTCAATTATTCATGCAATCTTTTCTTTTTCGTGATTTGTAGCAATATTCTCCATTGTCAAACATTTTCACTCATTCAAAGCATATTCATTTCATTTAAAATAATCTATGTTTTTCGAGAAATAGTTATATGAGCAAAAAGAAGAACATTTGAAAAATATGTTATGAATACCCATCACTGGAAAACTTGAAGAGTTTACAAGGGGAAAATAAGAAATATGCTCGAATTAAACAATTTTAACTTCTCCGAACACTGCATTTTTTAAATTGAATTCCTAAATACTCATTTTCTCGCCTTCACATCGGTCCATGCAGAGGGTTTTGATCATTTTCAACTGATGATGAAACTGGTGTTTTGAGCAACACATTCCCCAAAAAACATAGATCATTTTAATGGAAATAAATATGCTTTGAATGAGTAAAACTGTTCGACAATGAGAATATTACAACAAATCACAGAAAAAAAAGATTGCATGAATGATTGAAGCAATTCATATAAATGTTACGAAAGATGTTCAAAATGGCCTCCATTTTGTTCTATGCATTAATGTATTCTCCTTTCTGTGAACCCTTACTGTGGTCATTCTTGAATTGTGTGTTCTTGAATTCATTAGTATTATCAAAGAAGAAGGAAGAAACCCTTCTGAAAATGAAATATTCTCGGGAAGAACGAGTCAATATGATTTTGACCATTGGAGAAGCTTTGAAAACTTGTTAGCTGAAAGACTCTATGCCGCAAAATATCCAGACCTAAGACATTCGTGGAAAGAAACATTCGACAACTGAATTCCATAAATTACTCGTTTTCATCGCCTTCACATCGGTCCATGCAGAGGTTTATTGATCATTTACGAATTATTGAATCAAAACTAGTGTTTTGAGTATCACATCGTACAAACTTTTGTTTTGTTTTCTCAAGTGACATGCACATCTCTTCAAAAATGAAGGAAAACATTTCAAGATAAACATTGAGACACAAAATATTGGAAAATTAGAGAAATCTAACAAACACAACAGAAACTAGGAGATTATATCAGGTGCGCTTTCCAAATCGAGTAACACCAGACAGGGGTTCATTTTCAAATATCCACAGAAGGTTGAGGGAAACTAGTACTGCACTTAATCATTTAAAAGATGCACCTCAAACTATGAGAACTCCAGATATTGGGGAAGCAGTTTTGAATTGTATTGATTTGAATCCTCATGTGAGTACAAGAAAAATTGGAAATCAGTTGAATATTTCACATGTTCTAGTTTGGAGGATTCTCCACGACTTTTTATTGTACCCGTTTCATATTCATCGCGTCTGAACTCTACTTTCTCGCAATTTTCCTTCAAAACTGATTGCTGCCGATGGTTCCTAGATAAAATTAGAGAAAATGCTCATTTTGATAGTGAAATAATGTTCCCAGACGAAGCTAATTTTTCGAGAACTGCTGTCACAAATTTCCACAATAATCATTTTTGGGCTGAGGAAAACCCCCATTTGATTGAAGAATCTCATCATCAAGGACAAATCTCACTTAATGTCTGGGTCGGAATAATTGGAAATTATTTGATTGGGTCATTTTTTGCCTGACAGATTCAACGGTCCCTCTTATTGGCAATTTCTTGAGGTAGAGTTACCTTTATTGCTCTTGGTGAGAAACATGGTTTATGCATGACGGGGCACCAGCACATTTCAGTGGAGAAGCTAGGTATTCTCGACTAAAACATTCAACAACTGATGCAACATCTGGTGGGCCTCCTATGTCCCTAGACTTAAATAGTTTAAACTTTTTCTTATGGGGATATCCCAAAAGTTTAGTTTATACCTCTCCAGTGCACACTGTAGAAGAATTGAGAAATCGAATAATAAACTCTTGTGACACGATAAGGAATACCCCAGGATTATTTCAAAGAGTGCGTGATAATATGCGAATTAGGACAGAGGCCTGTATTCTTGTAGGTGGAGGACACTTCCAGCAATTTATTCAGTTCTTAATTCTTCTTTTTTTGTTTGATATTGAATAAGTACAAGTTGAGTCCCAGAAGACAAGCTATCAAAACAAAAGCAAATTTTGAGCATCCCTATCGAGTATTTCTATTATTATTTTTTTAGCGAATAACATACAATTCAAATAATTCAAATTCAATAATTTTTCAGTCGAAAATGGTTAGAGATACGAAAAATTTACAAGTATGAAAAAGTTTTTGAATTGAATGAGTATGACAAAAATTGATTGCTCGCTGGTCAATGGCGTACTGCAAAAAAGTTAGAAAGGTCAGAAGAAGACATGTCTCCGGAAAAGAAGACACCATGTAGATTCTAGTTGAAATTTAGGACATGTAATGATGGAGGATGGAAAAATACCTTGCATTAAAATTTGGGCTAAATAACTCAAGAACTGCAGGAGTTTTGGAGAAAAAACCAATTTTATCAGAAAATTTCAACACCCTGTAGCTCCGTAACGAAGCTTTTGCGGACCTATGTTCATTCCAACTTTTTCTTAAACTTGCACGTAGACCTACTCCTCAAGTTGTGACATACTATTATGTAACACCCTTTATAAGTAGATGTTAGTAAGATATATTTGTAGTATTCATTTGGTCTTGACAAAATACTGTGTATCGAAACGCGTCGAGTATTCAATAATATATTTTAGTAGAAATCATCGTTTACATGTATTTGTGAAAATGGATTTCCATGATGTAACAGCCTCGTCGATAGAAATACTACTAACCTTGTCGCAAAGAAAACCTATATTTATATAACATATACAGGGTGCTTCAACGAAAACTAAACACAGGCTATATCTACCAAGATATTCATTTGTGATCAAAACGCAAAACTGGTCAATTTTTGTTGCAGGGATGACATCTTTGGGGTACAATACGTGATGATGACTGCCATTGATCAGCATGGATCTGTTCCATTTTACCTCACTGAAACAATAGTCTCAGGGAAATAGTCTTCCCTATCTTTCAGTTGCTCACACTGTATCTTTTACAGTTTTCAATTGAAAATGGAAATTCGTTAAGGACAATGTAAACAAAGATACCACCTTTCTTTTGAGTCATCACTCAACCCATCTTCCTTATTCAAAATGTTCAAGGATTGCAACCCCCGCTTAGGAAGTAGATATTTTAGGCAAGTTTTGTAAACCAAAAGATGTCCCCATTAAAACAAAAATTGACCTGTTTTTGCGTTTTGATCAGAAATGAATATCTTGGTAGATATAGCCTCTGTTTTGTTTTCGTTGAAGTACCCTGTATATTAATATTATTCAATAGTTAAGATTTCGAACAGAAAGGCAAATTAATTAAAAGCAGTACTGAACTTTAGCGAACAATTAAATTCATAATCTCAAGTTTAGAAATAAGTAAGTAGTTTGGTCGTAAAGCTGAACTTAGTCCGTCGTTTGTGTTACTGAGAATTCAGGCTCATAGCATTCATTTACGTAACTGCATTATTGCGTTTCTGGATTGAAGTTAGGTTAGCTCTTTGACTTATGAAATTCCCTCAGAATAATCCTTTAGATAGATAATGTAAGTTTAGTTCAGACAATATTCGATGAAGAAAAGCGTGTTCTAACTACAATCATGTTACATATTTTGATTCACAATGTACTCCAGTTTCAAAATGTCATTCAAATATACTTGTAGTTTAGAGAATTCTGGGAAAGACAGGAGAAAAGGGTACAACAATTTATTTTGTTTTACGAGGTGGAATTTCAGTAGGAAATATCAGATTGGTTGCAAAAGGAACGAGCTTTATTCTAGCGCTTTCTTTTGCGTTGAGTCAAATTTGAAACCCTCAAAGCGTGGGATCAAGATAAGCTGCTGCTTTCATCAGCGGTGAATCAAATTTGATTCCCGGGAACGTGGAATTGGGATATTAACATCTGATTCAAATTATTGGGATACTTGGCCAACAACACAAACTTCCCACTCTCGCGAGGGCAACCGATTTATTATCTATCTCTTAATACAGTGACTGATATCACCAAATTCAATGAACTAGCACCTGAGGAAACTATAGCATATGAACGAGGGTGTTTTAATGAAAATGTTTTCCCTACTCTTACGCAGAAGAAGGCAATGTCAGCGGAAAATGCGATTTTTATTTCGAAGTGGACCATTGTTTATGTCAGGTCAACCCCCTACTCCACCCTACCAATAAAATAATTATAGAGAACCTGGATCCAGTGGTACATTGCTTGAAAATTGAAAGGACAACTATAAGGAGATATTAAGTTATAATAAATAATGAAAAGAAAATGTATAATCAGCAGAAGGTGAAGGAAGAATTGTTGAGCCGAAAGAACGGTGAGAATATTCAACAAAAATCATTCAGAGAAATTAATCTACAATATATTGAATATTTGCTTGTGATGGGAGTTAAGCGATGTGAAAATTACAAGGAAAGTATTTAAAGTAACCCCCACCCATTTCCATACGTTAGGTTAGTTTACAGTTCTCCACCTTACAATAGCAAATATATAGCTAAGTTGCCATAAAAGTTTGAAGGTTCTCTTTACTCAAATTCCCTTCTTGAATTCTCGAAGGTATTTGGTGTACATAGTAGGCATTCTGTCATTATTCTCCTCCGCAGCTTAGTCAAACTCCCTGGCTGCTTAGTTTATACTTTCGATTTCGAATGACCCCAAGAATGAAACCCAGAGGATTTGAATCCGCTCACTTTGCTGACCACTCAGTTGGTCCCTTTCTACCGATCCAGTTCCTTTAACATGGCAGTGAAGATGAGGTGGATTATTTGTCACTCGTGGGAAAGTATTCTCTACTTAAGGGATGGTGGAGATAGGTTGATCTAACACAGGGGTGCTAAAACGGTCGATCGCAAGTGCTTTTGGAGTAGATCGCGAGAAGAATAAAAAATTTAAATAAGTAGGTAACTAAACTATAAAAAGTTATTACGTAATAAAATAACACTCTTCAAGCGGAAAAATGCGGTTTCATAAAAGGAAGCACAGTACTTGTCAAAGAAAAGCCGCGTTTTTATTCTCGCCGTTTTTCTAGAAATTTGGCAATACAACGTCGATACAAAGATTATTATCAAATAATAAAAACGAAGTGCAGCCAAGAAATCTGAAACGTTTCCTTTTAATAACAATTGGGAGGAAGTATTTTTCTTTTGTATGGTGAAGGATAAGTGCATTTGTCTTATTTGTCGTGCGTCAGTTGCAATACCTAAGCGTGGTAACTCAGAGAGGCATCATAAAACGGTTCATAAAAACTGTGAGAAGGAAAAAAGGAAGAAACCATGTTCACAAGACCAGCCAAACAATCAAAAGCTGCTATGATCGCGTCAATTAAAATATCTCATATATTGGCGAAACACAAGAAACCATCCGAAGATGGATCGGTTGTGAAGAAAGCATTTATTGAAGCGGGTGAGACTTTATTTGGAAATTTTAAAATTAAAACAGAAATCATGTCTGCTATAAGAGAAGTTCAGTTATCTCGTCCGATGGTCACAAGACGTATTGAAGTCATGAGTCAGGACAGATAAACTAAAACATGATATGAAATGTACATACTTTTCTTCACAGTTCGACGAATCCACTGATATGACAGACGCTGCTCACCTGTGTTTTTTCATTCGGATGGTATTCAGTGACATGTTGGCTAAGGAAGAATTTTTGACAATCATTCCTCTGAAGGGAAGGACCTACGGCGAAGATATATATGACGTTTTCTTCAGTTTTGTGAAAAACTATAAGCTACCAATATATAAATTAGTGTGCATTACAACCGATGGAGCACCAACAATGACTGAAAACAAAAACGGTTTTGTGGCATTGTGTCGAACTAATAAAGATTTCCCTTAATTTTTTCACTCTATTGCATTATACATCAACCAGTTTTGGTTTCAAAAGTTTTGAACATAGAGCAAATTGTTGGCATTGCAACAAAAATTGTGGATTCCATCCGTGCACATAGCTTGCAACGGCGGTTCTTCAAGTTGCAGTTGGAATATAGGAGTCAGCTGATCTCACTGATTTAGTCCTTCACACGGACGTCAGCTGGTTCAGTCGCGGAAAATTCCTAGAAAGGTTTCAAGATATATTGCCCGAAATAACCGCTTTTCTATACCAGAGAGACATTCAGATGTTGAAAAACGAAAAATGGCTGACTGGCATTTTTGACTGACATCACAATGCACTCAAACAACATTATTCATTTTCATGACTACAGTTAATTGGCAAATATAGCATCATTAATGAGTTAACCTTTTTCATGTAAAAACATTGAGGAATTATCTACTGAAGTAGCAAGTCAGTTTAATATGAACTCATGTTATGTTGAAAATGAGTTGGTGCAGATTATATCAGATATACATCTCAAAGCTACAGCATCTGATACAAATTTCTGGTGTTCTATATTTGAAAATAAACGTCTGAATCTAAGGCAAATCGCCCTTGACGGCAATGTTTGGATCAACTTACTTGTGCGAGTCTGCATTTTCTGAAATAAAGATATTTTAGTAAAAATATTGCCATCGACTATTCGACGATCATATGTCATCATGCTCGCGATTAGCATTCAGTGGTTACGCACCATCCTATGAAAAGTATGCTGAAAATATGCAGTGCCACGCTTCAACTTCTTAAGTCACTCCTTAGTTAAGTTCAACAGCATATGTATATCTTTTGTTTTGTAACAACCAATAAACTCGAAATTTTGAATATCATCAGTTTTTTCATTGATATTATTGAGAATAACCCAACTAGACCTAATTCAAACCTTGACTAAAATTATGTATATTGTGCGGAAAGCTAATATCTACCTACCTAGGTAGGTAGGGTATATCGTCTATGTACGACAACCCTGCATCACACATACATACATTGAGGTAGATCGCCAGCAGTTGAAGTTCGAGCACCTCTGATCTAACATGTCCAAAGTCCATACGAGCTATGGTCCCTCTCGTCTTATTTCATCGTTTTCCTCTGACACTGCCTTTTTCTGAGATGTGGAGGTCGAATTTTTAGTGGAACATTCTGTATCTCATTATTGGTATTAATGTAATGCATGAAAACAGATATATAAAACTCGAAATTATGTTAAATTTAATTTGGATCAAATTTACTCGTAGTCAATTCGATAATATTTAGATAAAATGACTTATATGAAAACGAGTTCAGCAAGTATTCCTCTGCCTTTTTTAGATAAAACCTAGGATAGGTAATATAAACAATTTGAGTTTCACCATTCAATCTTCTTATGAACCTTATCTGCTGTTTTGTCAACTCATTTGCTAATATTTTTGCAGGTAAGTCAAGATGAATTAGATGCCCCCATAAGGAGAAGCAGCAGAAAGTGTAAGTTATTTGTGAAGGTGAATTGAATATAAGAAAAGTTTCTCGAAAGAATCTAGGATTACAGGGTAAGTTAGATGTTATGGGATTATGTCTCTCTGTTAAATCGTACTTTTCAAATATTTTTTCAAGGTTTATATTTTGAACTCTACAGGATGTTGCAATAATGTGTGGTACATCATTCATACATTTATGCAAAGATAAACATAATCTTCAGCGCATTTTCGAATAGTACATCGAATTTGAAGTGAAGTTCAGTATAATTTTTTCATAACTACTTCTATAGTTTTTGAGTTCTCCAAATTTCAAAATTCGAAGTAAAATATCAACTCATTGATTCAAATTTTGGGATAAATTTTTATTCAACAAATCTGGATGGCTTGGAATTTTACGATTAACTTTTCTATGAAATAATTTAATGGAGTGTGTGCACAAAATTGTGTCGAATTTTCAATTTCGATAAATTATAGGTATAATTTTAAATGAAATATCCTACTTATTTAACCTTTTCAATCAAGATTTTCAAAGATACATGAATTTACATCCAGCTGAAAATAGGTAATTTTTTCTCAAGTGCCGCCATTTCTGAGATACAATGATTCAAAAAGTTGTAACCGTCCTAATCTGTACACATTATACGACAAATTTTATGACAAAACAAAGAAATATTATAATTCTCTTTTGTGTTAGAAATTCCCTCAGTTTGGAATAATATAACTTCGATTTACATGGAATATTGTAATTCACTTGTCGGCAATTTCATTATGGTAAAAATTATACCGTTCTTGTCCCTTTCAAGCACGTTTCGGTCATAAACAATAAATACCTATTCATTGATCCTATCTTATCCTTTGAATCTTCAAAGTGTGCGATCCAAATTATCTCCCTTGTCTACAGTATTGAAGAAAATGCACGGACCTAAAATACATCTATCGACCATCATCTATCTATTATCATCGATCTGTCATTCGGTATCTAACATTCACTATATACCGCTCACATTGTATCTTTACTCTGTATCAGTCGTTTCAGTTTTCAGTGAAGTAAAATGGAACAGATCCATGCTGATTAATGGCAGTCATCATCAAGTACTATAGTCATCTCGAATTTCAACCCCTAGAGCAGGGGTGACCACCCTTGAAAATTTGGAAGAGGGTAAATGGGTCGAGTGATACCTAGAAAGAAAGGTATTATCTTTGTCTGCATCCCCGTGAACGAATTTTCATTTTTGATTGAAAACTGTAGAAGATACAGAGTGAGCTACTCTAACTCCTATGGAACTCAACGAGAATAGAATTATTGCGAGCAGTCATGAAAGCAATCGAAATCCTTTACTTGAAAGGTATCACTGGATCGAAATATTACCCCTGCTCTAGGGGTTGAAATTAGAGATGAGGGTGATTTCGGAAGATGATAGCTTTTGATCTAAAATGAATCTATTCCAGTTTTTTGCACTTTTAATTCAATAGTCTTCTCTATTTTTCAGTGGCTCACTCTGTATCTTCCACAGTTTTCAATCAAAAATGAAAAATTCTCTCACGGGAATGCAGACAAAGATAATACATATCTTTCGAGTTATCACTCGACCCATCTCCCCTCTTCCAACTTTTCAAGGGTGGTGACCTAACCGGGTACTCGATGATGACTGCCATTGATCAGCATGGATTTGTTCCATTTTACTTCACTGAAACTCGAATAGTCTCAGGGAAATAGTCTATCCTATCTTTCAGTTGCTCACCCTGTATCTTTTACAGTTTTCAATTTAAAATAAAAATATCTCCCAGGCGATCTAGACAAAAATACCACCTTTCTTTTGAGTCATCATTCGACCTATCTTTCCTATTCAAAATGTTCAAGGATTGCAAATCCCGCTTAGGGGGTTGATATTTCAGGCAAGTTTTGTACCCCAAAAGATGTCCTCTTGAAACAAAAATGACTTGTTTTTGCGTTTTGATCAGAAATGGATATCTTGGTAGATATAGCCTCTGTTTAGTTTTCGTTGAAGCACTCTGTATGTGTGAATAAACAGTGTTGAACAAGCAATAAGTCTCAATGAACAAAAAAAAACTTACAGTCATGTAAATCTCACTGTAAGAAAAATAACAATATGCTCTACGAATAAAATATCGGACTAGGTTTCATTTCACCTGTTATCCTTATAGTTATACGTATGTTTATTTTATATTCTTAGTTTGAGTTACAATTACAAATAGAAAGATCCTTTCACTTTCATTTGAGCTTCAGAGATATACAAACAACCAAATGTATATGGAATCACCCGATATTTTGAATATTACCTCAGGGATTTTGGAAATTCCGAAAGGATTGGCAAAATTGATCCTTTTGGAGATATTTTAATTGAAAAATGGAAAAATTGAATTTTATTTTAAGAAAGAAACGAATGAAAGAAAATAAAAGACTCCCGCATGTAGTTAAAAAATTGGAAAGTGTTTTCCCACGGAGTACGTTCGTTTTTCTCGTCCTCATTAGCTTTGAGTACCTCCTCTTGCCTTGATATGATTCTGAATCCGTCTAGGCATGCTTTGGATTAGGTTTTCGACTTCCTCTGGGGTGAAATTCTTCCATTCTTCTGTGGCGGGTTGGATGAGCTATTGTGGGGTTTCTGGGATTATCCTGGCTCGATATTATTTTCCTTTTGAGATTATCCCATGAACGTTCAATAGGATTTAGGTTTGGAGAGCAAGTTGGCTAGTCCAAAATAGCGATTTCCTCTGTTTCAAGATAATATCGCGCGAGGTTGCTGGTATACGGAGGAGCATTATCTTGCATAAAAGTGGAATTCTCACCGTGGGCACCTCGCCAGAGTCTCACTATGGGCTCCAAAACTAAGTTTACGTAATTTCTAGCTGTTACACTTTCCTGAAACGAAATCAAATCTGTTTTGCCTCCCAGCATAATACCACCCCAAAACGTCACAATGCCTCCTTGGTATTTCGGAATTTGTCTTGCTACTCAGAATCTAGCTTGTCTTCCACGACTCCTCAAAACCCGAATCCGGCGGTCATCTGATCGAACACCTACTCTGGTCTCATCCGAAAAAAGAACATTTTGCCAATTCTCAATATTCCAATTGTGGTGCTCGATACACCAATTTAGTCTGTGAATTTTTTGTTGTCTGTTTAGCTCTGGTACTCTTGAGGGCCTTCTGCTGTATAAACTCTTTGAGCGAAATCTTTGACGTATCGTTTCGACTGATATACTGATGCCTGTTGCTTCCAGAAATGGCCTTTGGAGTATGGGGTGCGACGCACTAGGTTCGAAATCACCCCCTGATATACCCTTATTGTGGCCGCTATATTCCTCAGTGTCACCCTCTTCAACGAAAGCAATTATTCGACCCCTCAGTACATCGGAGAATCCAACGTAAGGCATTTTCATTTATGATTATAGGTTTTTCAAATTTTGAAATTCACATTTTCAAATCAGTGACGATTGAGTTCAATATTCCGAGCATGTGGTGACAATTCGACATTTCTTATTATACTATCCAGTTTTTTATAACAAAAACTTCATTCTCCACAAGTAGTCAAAGATCCATGGTTAAAACAATCAATAATGTCAAATACCAAGTGATTCCATATCAATTAGGTTGTGTGTAAATACGTGGCATACTCATGCATATTATGACGATCACAACTTTTTGAATCGTGTATCTCAAAATGGTAGCTCTTAGAAAAAACGTATTGAAATCATTTTATAGATAATTTCAGAGTCTATAATTCCTCATGTAAGTAATTTTAAGATGAAACTTTCGGTGAAAATCGCGAAAAACCCATTTTTTTGACTTCCGACGTCAGGGAAATTTTTATTTTGAGGACCGGAATGATTAGAAATTTTGAAGTGTTGTTTTCAACTATGTTTTGAACTATTTTCCTCATTTTCAGCTGAATGTAAATTCACCTAACTTCACTCAAATTTGAACGAACCAATCTAACCTATGATGGTTTCTTATACTTTAATTCAACGGTTTTCATTTTAAGAATGATCACTTGTATTCAAGTGGCCGTAAGCAAAAATCTAGACTAGTTTGAAAGTACGTTTCCTAGAAATTCGGGCAAATTTGAAAATGATGCAGTTGTTAATTCAGTTCCTTGAGTAGGTATCCGATGACAATTTCGACATTTGCCTGTCTCATTCTTCTGTTTTTTTCCAAGATTTTGCTTTATTGACATTAGCACGGTGAACTTATGTTTTTATTCTTAACGCAAACTTGTTAGGCTTAATTCGAGTTGGGAACCATGCCTGTATTTTTAAAATGTTCATGGAGTCTTTCAAGCGCTTTTCTTCGTTGTCATCTCTTGGTATTTCTACATAAACTCTCGAAAATGAGAAGCAATTTTCTAAACGGTATTCAAACGCCAGAATCATAACTATTATTTCTTGAAAAGAAAAACTTTCATAATATCTTGTATAGAGCTATGATTTACGTGAACAAATACTTCTGAGTAATAATGAAATACCAATAAATGGTTACAACCGAATTAAACACTTTTTTCTTTTTGACAGCACACGGAGGTGGAAGGGGGCACTTTGAACAGTCTCTTTTGTAATTTTTACCCCAACTTCATTACTCTCACTATACGCAGGAATTCATAATAATGTAGACTAATTTGTATCCCTGAAAGATTGGTGTAATTCATTATATTACATACATAATGAATAGTAACTATTTCAACTTCATATTCTGTTGGTAACACATTTTCCAGTTATTTTGGATCTGATACAATATTTCAATTCGAATTAATCGACTCAATTACCCAGCTAGCCTCGAAAGATCTTTCCAATTAGGTGTCACGTCTTTGTGATCAAAATTCTCGAGTTTGATGACCCTGAGGGTTAAAAGTTGATCCATACCTCAATTCAACACGGTATTTTTTCTGTATTAATATCAATCAGTACTACCATTTATTCAAAATACATCTAGTTCAAAGGGTTGTGCAATTATAATATATCTTTTTGTAGTGTATCGAAAAATTAAATAAAAAAATTATCGATTCATATAGAAAGCCGTGACTTTGCTAGCGATGTGTCGATCAACATCAATTGGTTATTGTGTAGGTGGGCAATGGTGGGGGGAGAAAGTTAATTCAATATGCTGAAAGTTGGCATAATTAATGATCCTCCTTAGAACAAAAATCGACGTGTTTCAGCGTTTTCTGCTGACACTGTCTTTTTCTGAGTTAGAGGGTGAGGGAGTCAAATTTTTATTGGAACACCCCGTAGAAATCTCTCGAATATTTTCGAAGAGACGAAAGCTTTACGAATTTTCCGATTACTTACCTGATTTATAAGATATGAATTTGGGAGGCTTTCACTTGGTAAAATTCCATTATCAATAATAAAAAAACAAGTACTGTGTTTTAAGGAATTTTACTTAATAATTGCGATTCGTAACGCGTTTTACTACACCGTAGCTTCTTCAGACGAATGAATATACAGAAAAATATAAATGAGAATATAACTATAAATGTTCTTGAGTAATAAAAGCTTATTGGGTTGCATCTTCTTAAGTGGTTATTTATAACAGGTATATCCAATAAAATTAAGGAATAGATTGCTCCCGAAAAGATTCAATTGAGGGAAGGGCTTGAATCGACTTGTTCATTGATGAGTCTACCTGAGTGTTTGTATTTATTGATTTCTAAAGTTTCTCAAAGATCTACCTTCCAAGATTTATTATCTGTATGCAGAATTTCAAACTGTGGGTCGAAAGAGTGATTATTTTTAAGAGATGATTCGCGTAATTTGAATCTGATTTTTTATTTGAAAAACTGCGTTTATGTTCCGATATTCTAATATTGAAATTTCTATGTGTTCTACCAATGTAGAAATTATCACAGTCATTGCAATTCAATTTATAAACACCTGATTTATTGTTTTTACCTGGTTTGGTTTTATTATGTTTTATTTATTTGCCTAAATTATTATTAGTTTGGAAAGCTATGTTGAAATTATTGCTACTTAAGAATGATAATTATATATATTTATATTTCTAAAACTGAAGAATTCTTAACAGCCGGAAACTATATAACATCAACTAAGGATCCTACCGCAAAATTTCAGAAAGTGGTTAAAAACATAATGTCGACAGCAAAATCATTAATTACAGACCACGAAAAATATAAATTCATTAACTCCAATCCACAATCCCCCGAATTATATTCGTTGATAAAACTTCATAAACCTAATTACCCTATTAGACCTGTTGTTTCTTATGTAACGGCACCTTCGTTCAAACTTTCAAAATTCCTCAACGACTTGCTAATAAAACATTGCAATTTTAAATCTAAATTTTCGGTCAAAAATTCATACGAACTTATTGCCAATATCAAAGATACCACTATACCACCTAATTCCAAACTCATTTCTTTCGATGTTAAGAATCTATTTCCATCATTCCTCCTAAAGATACGTATTACTTAGTTGAAGAATTATTAGAAAAGAATCATGTCAATACTATCATTAAATCAGATATTCTTTCATTATTACAACTTTGTTTAGATCAAAATTATTTCCATTTCAATAACAAATATTATACTATTGAAGACGGCTTGATTATGGGCAAGTCGTTAAGTCCTTTGTTAGCAGAAATATTCATGAATAACTTAGAGAAATTAATTCATAATCATCCACTCAGTAAATATTGTTTATACTGGTATCGCTATGTAGACGATATCATTATTTGCTTCACAGGAACAGATAGACAGTTGAAAATTTTCGAAAATCATATAAATTCATTACATCCAAAAATTGCATTCACAACCGAAATAGAAAGCAATAATTCGATAAATTTCTTAGACGTAACAATTTCGAATGAAAATGGAAAACATGTTTTCGCAATTTACCATAAGCCGTCACATACAGATATTATAATACATAACTCGTCGTGTCATCCATATCAACATAAAATGTCAGCATTCAATAGTTTTATTCATAGATTGATTGATTAACATTCCGTTATCACCAGAAAATTTTAACAAAGAACTAAATTTGATTAAACAAATAGCCAAAAATAATGGTTATAATCCTAAACTAATAAATAATATTTCAAATGAAAAACAAAGTAGAATCGCATTGAATGAAGTTTACCCTGTCGATAAATTGAAACAAAATTCAACACCTTAACCTACGTTGGCATTACAAGTGAGAAACTGAAATCATTCTTAAGTAGTAATAATTTCAACAT
This sequence comes from Cryptolaemus montrouzieri, assembly GCA_013387265.2. Classification (NCBI taxonomy): domain Eukaryota; kingdom Metazoa; phylum Arthropoda; class Insecta; order Coleoptera; family Coccinellidae; genus Cryptolaemus; species Cryptolaemus montrouzieri. The sequence goes on along the minus strand of JABFTP020000185.1, from coordinate 137,947,272 downwards.
AGCTTTCCAAACTAATAATAATTTAGGCAAATATATAAAAATAATAAAACCAAACCAGGTAAAAACAATAAATCAGGTGTTTATAGATTGCATTGCAATGACTGTGATAATTTCTACATTGGTAGAACACATAGAAATTTTAATATTAGAATATCGGAACATAAACGCAGTTTTTCAAATAAAAAATCAGATTCAAATTACGCGAATCATCTCTTAGAAAATAATCATTCTTTCGACCCACAGTTTGAAATTTTGCATACAGATAATAAATCTTGGAAGGTAGATCTGTGGGAAACTTCAGAAATCAATAAATACAAACACTCAGGTAGACTCATCAATAAACAAGTCGATTTAAGCCCTTCACCTCTATTGAATCTTATCGGGGAGCAATCTATTCCTTAATTTTATTGGATATACCTGTCATAAATAACCACTTAATAAGAAGCAACCCAATAAGCTTTTAAATACTCAAGAACATTTATAGTTATACTCTCATTTATATTTTTCTGTATATTCATTCGTCTGAAGAAGCTACGGTGTAGTGAAACGCGTTACGAATCGCAATTATTAAGTAAAATTCCTTAAAACACAGTACTTGTTTTTTTATTATTGATTTATAGGAGGCAATATCTCAACTTCTCTGAAATCTATAAGAATATAAACTAATACAAGAATTTAATTGAAACAGGCCTTGAACGTATTTTTCCTGAAGTTTGAAGAACTCATGGAACGTACAATTAAACTGTACCGATCATTATTTTCGAACCCTTCAAACAAGAAGAGTTTCAATAAATTATTATTAAGCAACGAAGTTTTTTGATGTTAATTTTACTATTGACATCATTCTTTATGATGAGTAACTAACTAGCTGACCCACCGAACTTTGTTCAGCCTTAGAGGCAATAAATGAGCAGAATTTGGATTTTATTGAGTTGAAGTTTTTTATCAAGATTATACGTATAAATAAAAAAAAATGGGTTGCACTCTTCAGTGAAGCAGAATGTGATAGACGTTATTTTTTGTTTTATTATCAGGCGCAAGAACAAACAACGCTGATGGTCTACCTACCCGCAAACAAGACACACATAATTGACAATGGGAAAGCCATAGATTTTCTAGATTCAGATTACAAATTTTCAAAGATTGGCCTTGTGATTTGTTAATGGTCATGTCGAATGCAAGATGAATCGGAAAATAGAGTCGTTTAAGCCCAAACAGCATATCGGTTGGGATCATCGGGATACTCGGAATGTCCATCAATTTACCTACCAGCAAATGCGTTCCGTTGCATAGTTTTGGTTGATTTATGTTTCGAAGCATGATTACTACGGAATCAACTTTTAGTCATACATTGTGCGATGGTAAGCCAGGCACTTCCAAGGAGTTCAAAAATTCAATTGGATGGTTGGTGGCTTTATTCCATTTGTGACAAAAACTATAGAAAATTTCATTTATCCTTCAAAGTACTCTTTTTCTGCTTTTCGGCTAATGACATGCCAGGGAATTCTGTCACCTCACTAACCTGGGTAATTGGCCGATTCCTTCTCGTGTCGAGAGAAGGGATATTTGGTAACCAACACAATCCTGTCACACAGGACCGACGGTTTTACATACTACAGATCGCGCTCAAGCGATTCCCAGAATCCTAGAAATTCGTACTGACTTTGTGGGGACTAACCCCAGATAATACGCAGAGAACGAGCGACCCAACCAATAGATTTGAATGAATGCGGTGTACCGATGATCTCTTTCGAATTATGAAGTTTAGTCATCTATATCTTTATTCTTAGCCGCCAAAGTAGCCCACTCAACCATTCATTGTTTTTGTGGTTAGTAATGATGTTCGGGAATATTTTTGTATTTTAGAGTGTTCGCTAGTCGTGATTCGAGAGTTTCACCACGAAGCAAAGGTGGCAGTTTCACTTTTCCACTTAGGCAGCACGATTCTGACGTCTATCCCGAAAATCTCAATTTTTATTACTATGCGCGCTTCTCAGAAATAGGGGAACCTAGTACACCACATAAGTGGGCGCCTGAGAAAAATCACCAGCCCTCTAGAGAAGAGAATTCTTATAGAGAGAGGTTCGAGGGGTCATTAAATGTACCGCCATATGATGAGAACTCCTTGCCAGCCTGGTGTTACGGCAAAAAATGAGTTTTACCGGCACAAGGTCTCTCAGTTCCTTGAAGAATCTTCTGTGGAAGTATCTGTGAAACAGAGAAAGGTCAGCAACTTCTCGTCTGAGAGCCAGCGGTTGGAGATCGCGGGTGATCTCCGGGTGGTCGATGAGGCGCACAGTCCGTCTTTGCACACTATTCAATATCCGCAACGAATGTTTGGGCGCAGATCCCCATACATGGGAAAAATTTTCCAAAGCTAGTCGAATCTGCTTCTTATATACAAGCAACAGTTGAGATGACGTGAAGTATCGCTTTGATCTGAAAAGAAAACAAAGTTTTGCTGATGCAGACTGAGTTATTGCTGATACATGTTCATGTCAGCAAAACTCGGAGTTGACTGTTTTCCGAGAGGTGCATCGAATCTTTGGATGCAATTGGTTGGTTTTGCATCGTTAGAGGAGGTTCTCCAGCGGGGACTTTTCTAGAAAACGTAGGTGCTTGCGTCTTTCTCGCGTTGAAACCAGGTTCAACTGACCCCACCCAGATATCCTCTGTAAGTCAGAGTTTGAGTTATTGATGTGTTGACATCTCTGACGCTGAGATTTCACAGCTGTAATCGGCTGCAGACTACTGAAAGACGAAACCAGGGTACAATCGTCTGCAAAACCGAAGATCTTGTTCTCTGTAGATGACAGGAGATCGTTTATCTGCAACAAAAACAAGGTTGGCGAAAGAATGGATCCCTGAGGTACTCCTGCTTGCAACTGGAAACAATCAGATGTTATACCGTTGACCATAACTTGTATTGATCTATTCGAAAGAAACTTACTGATCCAGCCCCGCAATTTTTCAATACGTCATAATACTCATGAACACCGTCCATTGGCCCAATACAAACACTAGTATGCAAGCAGTTATCAGTGCTGCAATCGTATAGAAACGCTGCTCGATTCTAACAGCACCCGACAAATTTCTTCTTGTGCATCGTAAACTATTTAGTTGTTGGTTTGCTGCCTCCTCTTGTGATTGCAAAGTACGAAGTCAAGCCATACTGACGCGGCGCTCTTCACGTGCAATTTCTCGTTTTTCTTCATTTCATTCGGGATAATTTGAAACATACTTGCATTACAGCGTTGTCGAGAAAGATTTAATCGTATTGGTCGCGGCATAGCATTAATAATAATTTGTTTAGTTATTATCAAAAAGGAATGTCAACAGCCGAAGCCAAAACGAGATTCACTGAAGAAATACATAAAAAAGTGTAGCAAGCAATACAAATCAATTTAAAAACAAAACATTTAGGAAAAGTACTGACTAATACAAGTTATTAGAATTTACTGCGATTAACATCACTGATAAGTTATGAATGAAAGAGAGAGTGAATCACAGAAAAGTTGAACGACATTTCGTTCTCAAGGAGATAAGAGAGACTCCACACAAATCTAAATGAGAATTCAGATTGGCAGAGTGCACCATTCTACTGATTGGGGAATTTTGTGCACAGTTTGTTTTTTTGAAACTGATTGAGAGAAGATCATAGTTTCTTAGTGATCTACTGGAAATATTAATTAAGATCATATGTAGCACCTCAGGAGCTCGAAAGATATAATTCACGATTTTGAACAGAAACAAAATATCGGAAATAATCCGGCGATCCACTAGAGATAATAAGTTTAGATATCTTCGAGCAGGTGTATAGTCGTGATTAGTAATCTGAAAACCTATTCTATAGTAAACGAATCGAATAAGTTTAATCTGAACCTTTTCAATTCGATTTGAGCAACACATGCATCGAGGATTCCATATACAAGACGCGAAATTAGGTTTAGTGAAAATATATGTATAGAAGAGAATGAGAAAAGATTTAACATTACAAATTCTCTACCCTTCCGAAATATAAAGCCCAACATACGATTGGAATCACTCACAATCCGACTGATGTGTGCACCAAAGAGAAGTTTACTATCAAAAGGCACACCCAAATCTGTGATCGAAGACACTTTCTTGAGTGTACATCCGTGAATTGTATAAGGAAACGTGAATGATCAGTGATTCTAAGTGAATGAAATAGAACAGCACTTTTTCAAACTCAGGCAAAATGGTTATCCTCATAGTAGATAGATAAGTTATTCAAATCACTTTGAAGCTTCATTCATTCATGCCAACACCCGATTGGCCTAAACACCTTCAAGTCGTCCGCATAAAGTAGAACTCAGAATGTGTTAAGCAACCCCCGATATCGTTAACGTAGATGATGAAAAAGAGTGGTCAAGTGCGTTTCTTGAGGCACACCGGACTTACTAATCAAGACAATTAGGTGAAGCAGGTGTTGACAGTGATTTTCTGAGAGAATGCAGTCTATTCTACGTTCGAGATAGGACTGAACCCAACTCAGAAGATCACCGTAAACACCTGCTACACCTAATTTACATATTAGAATCGATATACAAATTTTATCGAATGCTTTTGAGAAATCGTTGTAGACGGAGTCTGTCTGAGTCTGAGAGTCTAACAGGCCATGAAGGTACTCTATATATACAACCAAAATCGTCTCAAGAGTCCTGCCTTTAAAAAATCCGTGTTGTTGCCGAATACTAAAGTAGTTCACATTTGAAAATTAAACGCTCGAATGCTTTGGCTATTATAGAAAGTTTACTTATAGGCCTATAATTTGAAACAACTGTTCTGTCGCCACTCTTGAATATGGGTATTATGACAGATTCCTTTTATTTAGTAGGAAAGACTGCTTGTGCTAACGGCTGATTGAATAAGATGTGAAGAGGTTTACATAATGTGGAGGCACAGATCTTCAGAAAAAAAAAACAGGAATTGAATCTGGACCAGAACTCTTGGAGTCATTGAATGCTGAGAGGACCTCTTCAACTTCTTTCTCAGAAAAAAGTTAAAGTAGACAAGGTACTGTTATTCTCATTTCGAACATCTATATTTTCTTGACTCGATTGATTGTATGGGATGTGAACACTTTTGAAGTAAGAAGCGAACATATCGCAACTTTCTTTTTCCTTTGATGCTCATAAACCATTTCGCTAGGAATCTTACAATTATTATTTTTCCGGAATGATACATATTTCCAGAACAGTTTGCTATTGGAAGCGAGCTCTTGCTCTATTGAAGAGGCAAAGGCAGTCATATCCATGGAAATGAGCTGCTTAGATCTTTTTCTCAATGGTTTGAAAATATTGTAATCATTAATATTTCTACTGAGTTTCCACTTTTTATGATAAATGTGTTTTTCCTTTATAGTTGCAACAGTAGGTTTCGAATAATATGATGGAAATCCCACCTGATTTCTTCGTTTTGGATTTGAATTTGGGAAGCTTTTACTTGGTAAAATTCCATTATCCATAATAAAAAACAAGTACTGTGTTTTAAGGAATTTTACTTAATAATTGCGATTCGTAACGCGTTTCACTACACCGTAGCTTCTTCAGACGAATGATTATGCAGAAAAATGTAAATGAGAATATAACTATAAATGTTCTTGAGTAATTAAAAGCTTATTGGTTGCTTCTTCTTAAGTGGTTATTTATGACAGGTATATCCAATAAAATTAAGGAATAGATTGCTCCCCGAAAAGATTCAATAGAGGTGAAGGGCTTAAATCGACTTGTTCATTGATGAGTCTACCTGAGTGTTTGTATTTATTTATTTCTAAAGTTTCCCAAAGATCTACCTTCCAATATTTATTATCTGTATGCAAAATTTCAAACTGTGGGTCGAAAGAATGATTATTTTCTAAGAGATGATTCGCGTAATTTGAATCCGATTTTTAATTGAAAAACTGCGTTTATGTTTCGATATTCTAATATTAAAATTTCTATGTGTTCTACCAATGTAGAAATTATCACAGTCATTGCAATTCAATCTATAAACACCTGATTTATTGTTTTTACCTGGTTTGGTTTTATTATTTTTATATATTTGCCTAAATTATTATTAGTTTGGAAAGCTATGTTGAAATTATTGCTACTTAAGAATGATTTCAGTTTCTCACTTGTAATGCCAACGTAGGTTGAGGTGTTGAATTTTTGTTTCAATTTATCGACAGGGTAAACTTCATTCAATGCGATTCTACTTTGTTTTTAATTTAAAATATTATTTATTAGTTTGGGATTGTAACCATTATTTTGGCTATTTGTTTAATCAAATTTAGTTCTTTGTTGAAATTTTCTGGTGATAGCGGGATGTTAATCAATCTATGAATAAAACTATTAAATGCTGACATTTTATGTTGATATGGATGACACGACGATTTATGTATTATAATATCTGTATGTGACGGCTTATGGTAAATTGCGAAAACATGTTTTCCATTTTCATTCGAAATTGTTACGTCTAAGAAATTTATCGAATTATTGCTTTCTATTTCGGTTGTGAATGCAATTTTGGATGTAATGAATCTATATAATTTTCGAAAATTTTTAACTGTCTATCTGTTCCTGTGAAGCAAATAATGATATCGTCTACATAGCGATACCAGTATAAACAATATTTACTGAGTGGATGATTATGAATTAATTTTTCTAAGTTATTCATGAAAATTTCAGCCAACAAAGGACTTAACGGATTGCCCATAATTAAGCCGTCTTCAATAGTATAATATTTGTAATTGTAATGGAAATAATTTGGATCTAAACAAATTTTCAATAATGAGAGAATATCTGATTTAATGATAGTATTGACATGAACTGAAGAATTCTTAACAGCCGGAAACTATATAACATCAACTAAGGATCCTACCGCAAAATTTCAGAAAGTTGTTAAAAACATAATTTCGACAGCAAAATCATTAATTACAGACCAAGAAAAATATAAAGTCATTAACTCCAATCCACAATCCCCCGAATTATATTCGTTGATAAAACTTCATAAACCTAATTACCCTATTAGACCTGTTGTTTCTTATGTAACGGCACCTTCGTTCAAACTTTCAAAATTCCTCAACGACTTGATAATAAAACATTGCAATTTTAAATCTGAATTTTCGGTCAAAATTCATACGAACTTTTGCCAATATCAAAATACCACTATACCACCTAATTCCAAACTTATTTCTTTCGATGTTAAGAATCTATTTCCCAACATTCCTCCAAAAGATACGTATTACTTAGTTGAAGAATTATTAGAAAGGAATCATGTCAATACTATCATTAAATCAGATATTCTTTCATTATTAAAAATTTGTTTAGATCAAAATTATTTCCATTTCAATTACAAATATTATACTATTGAAGACGGCTTGATTATGGGCAATCCGTTAAGTCCTTTGTTAGCTGAAATTTTCAAGAATAACTTAGAGAAATTAATTCATAATCATCCACTCAGTAAATATTGTTTATACTGGTATCGCTATGTAGACGATATCATTATTTGCTTCACAGGAACAGATAGACAGTTAAAATTTTCGAAAATCATATAAATTCATTACATCCAAAATTGCATTCACAACCGAAATAGAAAGCAATAATTCGATAAATTTCTTAGACGTAACAATTTCGAATGAAAATGGAAAACATGTTTTCGCAATTTACCATAAGCCGTCACATACAGATATTATAATACATAACTCGTCGTGTCATCCATATCAACATAAAATGTCAGCATTTGATAGTTTTAGTCATAGATTGATTAACATCCCGCTATCACCAGAAAATTTCAACAAAGAACTAAATTTGATTAAACAAATAGCCAAAAATAATGGTTACAATCCCGAACTAATAAATAATAATAAAAAACAAGTACTGTGTTTTAAGGAATTTTACTTAAGAATTGCGATTCGTAACGCGTTTCACTACACCGTAGCTTCTTCAGACGAATGTGTAGTGTAGTGTAACGCGTTACGAATCGCAATTAGTAAGTAAAATTCCTTAAACACAGTACTTGTTTTTTATTATTGATAATGGAATTTTACCAAGTAAAAGCCTCCCAAATTCAAAAAAAAAAAAAATAATAATAAATAATATTTTAAATAAAAACAAAGTAGAATCGCATTGAATGAAGTTTACCCTGTCGATAAATTGAAACAAAAATTCAACACCTTAACCTACGTTGGCATTACAAGTGAGAAACTGAAATCATTCTTAAGTAGCAATAATTTCAACATAACTTTCCAAACTAATAATAATTTAGGCAAATATATAAAAATAATAAAACCAAACCAGGTAAAAACAATAAATCAGGTGTTTATAGATTGAATTGCAATGACTGTGATAATTTCTATATTGGTAGAACACATAGAAATTTTAATATTAGAATATCGGAACATAAACGCAGTTTTTCAAATAAAAAATCAGATTCAAATTACGCGAATCATCTCTTAGAAAATAATCATTCTTCCGACCCACAGTTTGAAATTTTGCATACAGATAATAAATATTGGAAGGTAGATCTTTGGGAAACTTTAGAAATAAACAAATACAAACACTCAGGTAGACTCATCAATGAACAAGTCGATTTAAGCCCTTCACCTCTATTGAATCTTTTCGGGGAGCAATCTATTCCTTAATTTTATTGGATATACCTGTCATAAATAACCACTTAAGAAGAAGCAACCAATAAGCTTTTAATTACTCAAGAACATTTATAGTTATATTCTCATTTACATTTTTCTGCATAATCATTCGTCTGAAGAAGCTACGGTGTAGTGAAACGCGTTACGAATCGCAATTATTAAGTAAAATTCCTTAAAACACAGTACTTGTTTTTTATTATCTTCGTTTTGGAATATTCTGAACAATTAACTCATTAATTATATTGTAAAATGTTGCCACATTTTTATCGACAGAATTTTGGTTACTGAGCAAGAACTTCCAGTCCAAGCTAGGTATTGCATCATTCACTACATTATAGTCGGCTTTTTTGAGTTTAAGATGAAATTTTTTCTCAATGATTTTCTTCAACAACTTTTGCTCACCGAAAGGAACTAAAACTCAAGTGCAGGATGATGCTTGGACTCTGCATCGAGAGGGTGATCACAATGTACTAAACCTGAGACAAGGTTTTTATTATACAAAACCAAATCGAGAATTCTTTCATTAGAATTTTTTATATAATTAAATCGCATAAGCTCAGCAAATAGAAAGTCCCCATCAGATCAGAGTATTTATTCCCGATATTTGTAGGTATAAAATAATCATTATGACTCACCCAATCTTCCCCAGTAGGACAATTGAAATCACCACAGAGGAGAAAACGACAGTTGATAGAAATTTTCTTCCAATTTTGATGAAAAAAGGTTTATTGCAATAACATCACCTGGTGACAAATAAACGCAGCAAATATAAAATTCAAAATTGTTTATTTTCAACGACACCAATATTCAGCATCACTATTATATTTCACCACTGAATGAGATTCGAATTTTTGTGAACAGCGACGAACGCGCCGCCACCATCCATTTTAGAGGAAGATCGTGTCTCTATCACGTCGGTAGACGGAGTACTCGGTCAAATCAACCACTTCAGCGTCGAAGACATTTTCATTAAGGATATCGTATAATATAAACTAATAGAAACTTGGAACTCACACATCAACCGGTCAACTTTAAAATTTCAAATTGTCGCATAACTTAACCATAGACAACATTTTAGTAGTCAGTTGCTTTTTGTTATTCCATGTGAGTGCCGTCTATTATAGTTATTCTATGTCAGTTATTTTTTTAAACCACGTCTTATGTGTCATCCCACGGGAACGAGATAAAAAGAATACTATGTCTGTCTCCTGGTTTTCAGCTACCTTCCTACGAATTTTCAGCCAAATCGTTTCAGACGTTCTTGAGTTAATTAACCAATCATTATTTCTGCAACTGATTATTCCTAGAAATCTTCTCAAATCTTTCTCGTCTTCTACACGGAATTTATATCAACTTTCACAGAAAAAGAGTAATCAAGTCTTCCTAGATAAGTTTCTTCCAATGGTCTTAGTCATAGGGTGACATATTAATATTCATTCATGAAAGTGTTTTAATTACATGAACAGCTGCTCCTAATTTGTTTGATGTAAATCGAATTCTATTATTTTCTCCTCAAGAACGAACTTCCTTCATGCGTGGTTTCGTGGCTTTGTCTGTTTTAATTCCGTAATTAATTATGTCCGACGCATGTTCAAGCTCTAGGTATAATACACAGCAGAATTATTCTTTCAATTGGAAAACTTTTCAATTATTCAAAAACAATTCTGATTCGGTTTTTTTTATTATTGAACGAACCTTGTAATATGTTTGCATTTAGCAATTAACTACCAAATCTGGCATCATTAGATTTAATCGCTTCACTGTTCAACTGAGTTACTTATTCAGCGCTAGTCAAATTTTAATTGGAAATAGCCATACTAATAAAGGATGTGTCAGCTAGTTCGGCTGATTCATTAAAACGATAATTTCTATTATCTGTTTCTAGAAGACAATCTTGGAGATAATTAATATAGTAGTTACATTACAGGGCAAAAATTGTATAGAATTCTATTTTGAGTTTTCATATCAAATCAGTATAATTATATTGGAGCATTCATCTTAATGATAGTTTTGCATAAACATCAGCCTACGAGACTCAAATAACTCAATAATATAAAGTTTCGTGAATGGACTTCAGAAACGCCTAGAAGTTCTGCAGCGAAATGTCTTCATTCCCATGGATTTGTTCATTAACACCAAACCGGGGGGAATAATGGTATGTGAAAATTGCTGGAGATGTTCGATTTTCCGAACATGTTCCGACTCGGTGTCGGACGTTCTTTGTTTAATCAATGTGGAAACGGAGAGGCAAAATAATTCTTTGTAGTTATTAACGTAAAATTGAATTGCCAAATTGTGACAATTCCTTTTGATATTTCCTGAACGATTCTTTTTGAGCCTAATTTATTCATTTAGTTGTTTATTGTTACAAAACATAGAAACCCCTACAGGATAGACCCAATTACCGGGTTGACAAAAATGATAACAGAAATATAAACAGAAGTGAAATTGTCAAATAAATGAAAATATTAACTTTCATAAAAATTCAGGAGAGAAAAAAGACTCACTGAAGATTACAGAATCAGCAAAATATTATAAAAACTAAAAACTACTACGATGAGGATGATTTAGATCTAATAAGATATGCAATAACATTATTTTTGAAAGAATAAAGAGGTTCATGAAAATATCTATACTGGCAATATGCCAATCGTACAGACGCATTTTCGTAAGAAAACAGAATGAAAACATAGAAGAGTGCATTTCGAGCACTAGGATACACGGGAACATTGAAAGTGAGATAATTAACGAAAAGTAAAAGAATCATTCAATATTCGATGAAGAAATACAGTGTCGAAGAGCACTCTCCCCTGATCCAGGCTTAAAATTTCGTGATGACGCAAATTAATTGATAATCATGGTTAGAACTGAAAAATCTAAAGTTGAAAATTTTGACAAACTTTCTCTGGACTCGTTCAATTCTGTCAATATACTTCTAATAGTGTGGGGACCAAACAAATTACTCCTCATCAACGAGAAATATAGCACTTCTGAAGAACTCGGACCACTGCAACTTTTAGTTATTTTTCGAACGAAACCTAACATTTTGAAAGTCTTAGAAACTATATGATCAATATGATACTCAAAGGTCAACTTAGAATCAAGATATATGGTATACCAAGATCCTTAATTAGGTTTACCCCCCCCCCAATTGCAAGCGCATCAACAGAAAAAATAGCATCGAAGACATTGACATCTTTGTCAAACTTATTTGCCTATACTTATCAATATTTTATTGAAAATACCTACTTTGACAAAAAGAGAAAAGTCTGTCAAGATCACTCTGAAACCGCAAAATATCATCATGGGACCGAATAGCGCTGTACAGTCGGCATATAAATCATGCTTTCTATAAAGAAAACATTCCGAACTTTCATTTATGTAAATTGAAAAAAAGAAGGGGACCCAGATGCTACCCTTGAGGAACGCCAGAGGTGACACGAACGAAACCGGAATGGGTGCCATAGAGTTCAACATACTGCAGTCTATCCATCAGATACCATTCTATCCATTTCAGTGAGGACCCCACTACACCAAAGTCCTCTAGAACCAACAACAAAATTGCATGATGAAACTTATCAAAGGCCTTAGCCATGTCTGTGTAGACGGCATCAACTTGAATACCATCATCATACCACCATACTACTTATGAAATGAACGTAAGGAGTTACATTAGTTAACACCGACCTACCTTTGAGAAATCCATGTTGAGATTGAATCAACTTGGAACTGGATGAATGAAAAAATTATCAGCTACTATTGCTTCAAACATTTTACCGAAGTAACTTAGAATAGAGACAGTTCGGTAATGACTTACTTCATTTTTCTTACCACTTTTGAAAATAGGTACGATCTTTGCCGCCTTCCACTTATTTGGAAAGACCTTGTACTAAAGATTGGTTGAAAGTAATTTGAAGTGGAGTCGCCAAACTAGCGGAACAAGTTTTCATAATATTGGTGGGATGGAGTCCGGACCTGGACCCTTCGTGACATTCAGTCACTCGATTTTAGCTTTGACATCCTTCAGATCTATCGTGTTAAATGTAATCGATGAAGAAGATTTATATCTAGTTTGGTAAAGAACAGGCTTATGCGGATCTCCATAAACACTAGAAAAGTACTCAGAAAAACATTACATAAAGCCGAACTATTTTCTAAGATTTTTTCACCATGACACATGGATTGAGGCATCCTCTGGCTATCTCTCAACTCGCCCACATAAGACCAAAAGTGCTTATGATTTTTCACAATTCCGACCTCTACAGAAGCAATATGTTTCTTATGATCTCTTTCAATTAAGACTTTACATTGTCTACGCAAAATACAAAAATTTCATACCGAAAACGGCCTAGGAATTTTTAAATCTTTGATGTAGGTTAGTTTTATCGTTAATGCATTCAATAGTATCTTTACCAAACCACGAAGGGAATTTATTACACTTAACAGATTTATGAGGTACATACTTATCAATAACTATATTCAAAGCAGAATAAAATAAACCAACACATTCATTCAGATCGGTAGAACATGACAAAGTTTTCCAATTCAAACTTGACAGTGCCGAATTTATCGTTACATACTCCGCGTTAAAAAATTTGTTAATCGATCTAGATTTGCTAGGAGTTTTATACAAAGAAAATTTTGCATACAGTTCTAAGGCGGGATGGTGCCGGTCCTCCGGAACGAAAGGCTTACAACATCGAACAGAAGACACGTCAGTAGAATTCGATAAAATCAAATCCAAGATTTTATTATAATGATTGGTGATACCATTGAACTGATTAAGGGAATTATAAGAAGAAAAATTCCTGAACGAGGAATACGCATCACTGCGAACAACATAACTGATGAAGCCGCACTCAGTGCCATCAGAAGACCAAGAAAATGAGCCGAGATTGAAATCCTCAACTATCCTGAAGATTTCATTGGGGTGCGACTCCATGAGAGATTTCACACAGTCAAAAGATGACAAAATCTTCACTTTTTATATCTGGCGGATAGTAACAAACCCTCAAAAATAGTTTCCCATTTCCTGTAATTGACACTTTTACCCATAAATCCTCAACTGATGACATATTTCTTAGTGATACACCATCAGTCTTAATTTTTCTGTTGACGCCTACGAATACACCACCACCCTCACCCTTAACACTTTGGGAATCGCTCCTATCGCGTCGAAAGATGTTATAATTATCGCAGATAAATTCAGAGCTGACAACATTCTGGTTGAGCCAGGATTCAGTAACACAAATCAAGTCAAAAGTACTGTTCAAATAGGAAATATAAAAGTCTTTGGTTTTGGTTCTCAGACCTCGACAATTTTGATAATACAAGCTAAATGAGCTCCATTAGTAGGCACAACACAAACTGATAATTCTGGGATCTTTAATATGAAAAAAAATAGTCTTGGCAGATCAGCTTCTGATGTTACATGTCGAATTTTGGATCTTTGCTGTTCATCCTTACGCACCAGTACTTTTGCTATCTTATACCCAACAAAATTTGAAGCCATTATCCCTACAAAATTGCCTTGTTTCATAAAAGAGTTTTTTGTTATAAGCGGTCAGACTATTGATGTTAACTCTCGAATCCGGACCTGTAAATCACAACGCGGTTGTCATCAAATCCTTTAGACGTTCGTAGGTCTTCATAAAGTCTGATTTATGTAAGGTAGTTTTGAAACTTGCAACGATAGGGCGTTATCTATCAGAATTTTTGGAAACAGAAATAACACGATAGCAATTATTCAAACAGCTCTCAACAGAGGCAAAATTGAGTTTGGAAGCCACGTTCTTAACAATATCAATTATATTTTCATTCTTTAATGGAAATACAACAATATTTGTTGTTTTTGATTTTTCGTTTCGCCTATAACAAACCCCTTCGGGAGTTCGTGAAGACTTACTAATAATAAAAAACAAGTACTGTGTTTTAAGGAATTTTACTTAATAATTGCGATTCGTAACGCGTTTCACTACACCGTAGCTTCTTCAGACGAATGATTATGCAGAAAAATGTAAATGAGAATATAACTATAAATGTTCTTGAGTAATTAAAAGCTTATTGGTTGCTTCTTCTTGAGTGGTTATTTATGACAGGTATATCCAATAAAATTAAGGAACAGATTGCTCCCCGAAAAGATTCAATAGAGGTGAAGGGCTTAAATCGACTTGTTCATTGATGAGTCTACCTGAGTGTTTGTATTTATTTATTTCTAAAGTTTCCCAAAGATCTACCTTCCAATATTTATTATCTGTATGCAAAATTTCAGACTGTGGGTCGAAAGAGTGATTATTTTCTAAGAGATGATTCGCGTAATTTGAATCTGATTTGTTATTTGAAAAACTGCGTTTATGTTCCGATATTCTAATATTAAAATTTCTATGTATTCTACCAATGTAGAAATTATCACAGTCATTGCAATTCAATCTATAAACACCTGATTTATTGTTTTTACCTGGTTTGGTTTTATTATTTTTATATATTTGCCTAAATTATTATTAGTTTGGAAAGCTTTGTTGAAATTATTGCTACTTAAGAATGATTTCGGTTTCTCACTTGTAATGCCAACGTAGGTTAAGGTGTTGAATTTTGTTTCAATTTATCGACAGGGTAAACTTCATTCAATGCGATTCTACTTTGTTTTTATTTAAAATATTATTTATTAGTTTGGGATTGTAATCATTATTTTTGGCTATTTGTTTAATCAAATTTAGTTCTTTGTTGAAATTTTCTGGTGATAGCGGGATGTTAATCAACCTCTGAATAAAACTATTGAATGCTGACATTTTATGTTGATATGGATGACACGACGAGTTATGTATTATAATATCTGTATGTGACGGCTTATGGTAAATTGCGAAAACATGTTTTCCATTTTCATTCGAAATTGTTACGTCTAAGAAATTTATCGAATTATTGCTTTCTATTTCGGTTGTGAATGCAATTTTTGGATGTAATGAATTTATATGATTTTCGAAAATTTTCAACTGTCTATCTGTTCCTGTGAAGCAAATAATGATATCGTCTACATAGCCATACCAGTATAAACAATATTTACTGAATGGATGATTATGAATTAATTTCTCTAAGTTATTCATGAAAATTTCTGCTAACAAAGGACTTAACGGATTGCCCATAATCAAGCCGTCTTCAATAGTATAATATTTGTAATTGAAATGGAAATAATTTCGATCTAAACAAATTTTTAATAATGAAAGAATATCTGATTTAATGATAGTATTGACATGATTCCTTTCTAATAATTCTTCAACTAAGTAATACGTATCTTTTGGAGGAATGTTGGGAAATAGATTCTTAACATCGAAAGAAATAAGTTTGGAATTAGGGGTATAGTGGTATCTTTGATATTGGCAATAAGTTCGTATGAATTTTGACTGAAAATTCAGATTTAAAATTGCAATGTTTTATTAGCAAGTCGTTGAGGAATTTTGAAAGTTTGAACGAAGGGCCGTTACATAAGAAACAACAGGTCTAATAGGGTAATTAGGTTTATGAAGTTTTATCAACGAATATAATTCGGGGGATTGTGGATTGGAGTTAATGAATTTATATTTTTCTTGGTCTGTAATTAATGATTTTGCTGTCGAAATTATGTTTTTAACAACTTTCTGAAATTTTGCGGTAGGATCCTTAGTTGTTGTTATATAGTTTCCGGCTGTTAGGAATTCTTCAGTTTTAGAAATATAATCGGTTTTACTAATCGCAATGACGGTGTTACCTTTATCTGCTTTAGTGAATACTAAATCGTTCTTGGTACTATTTTCACGAATTGTTTTTATTATCTTATAATCGGAATTGCAATGAGGTGATAATTTCGAAAAGTCTTCTTTGATGATTTTTGCTGTTTGATGTTTGGCTAAAATATTATCTCTGGAGTTTTTGAGAATAATTTCGGAGTCTATGCCTAACTGTTCAAAATTAGTTTTGTTATGTTTTGGATGTAAATTATGTTTGAATCCTTTTTCTAATAGATCTTTTGTGGTTGTGTAAAATCGGTATCAGTTAAATTAGTGAATCTTCAACCGTACGGTTGAAGACACATAACGACAGTGGACCAGCAAGAAGAGCAATTGAGAAAGGCCAACGCACATGGCTCAAAGAGGATATGAAGATCCAGTACAACAGGAGGGACGTTGCAAACATATATTTGAAGGTAATCCATACGGAATTATTGTTTAGATTGCACCCTGTTGAGTTTGATATTTTAGACTCTGAATCCAGATACGATGTCAAAATTTTAATTCAGAAAAAGTTTCAGCAACAACAGAAAAAGTTGAATTCACTTAAATTCAAAATTTCTCCACCCAAACCTTCAACTGATAAATTTTCAGACCATAAATTTTTGAAAGATTCACTAATTTAACTGATACCGATTTTACACAACCACAAAAAGATCTATTAGAAAAAGGATTCATACAATCCCAAACTAATAAATAATATTTTAAATAAAAACAAAGTAGAATCGCATTGAATGAAGTTTACCCTGTCGATAAATTGAAACAAAAATTCAACACCTTAACCTACGTTGGCATTACAAGTGAGAAACTGAAATCATTCTTAAGTAGCAATAATTTCAACATAGCTTTCCAAACTAATAATAATTTAGGCAAATATATAAAAATAATAAAGCCAAACCAGGTTAAAACAATAAATCAGGTGTTTATAGATTGAATTGCAATGACTGTGATAATTTCTACATTGGTAGAACACATAGAAATTTCAATATTAGAATATCGGAACATAAACGCAGTTTTTCAAATAAAGAATCAGATTCAAATTACGCGAATCATCTCTTAGGAAATAATCATTCTTTCGACCCACAGTTTGAAATTTTGCATACAGATAATAAATATTGGAAGGTAGATCTTTGGGAAACTTTAGAAATAAATAAATACAAACACTCAGGTAGACTCATCAATGAACAAGTCGATTTAAGCCCTTCACCTCTATTGAATCTTTTCGGGGAGCAATCTATTCCTTAATTTTATTGGATATACCTGTCATAAATAACCACTCAAGAAGAAGCAACCAATAAGCTTTTAATTACTCAAGAACATTTGTAGTTATAGTCTCATTTACATTTTCTGCATAATCATTCGTCTGAAGAAGCTACGGTGTAGTGAAACGCGTTACGAATCGCAATTATTAAGTAAAATTCCTTAAAACACAGTACTTGTTTTTTATTATTGATAATGGAATTTTACCAAGTAAAAGCCTCCCAAATTCAAATGAAGACTTACTGGTTACGCCCCTCCTACCCAAAGGTAGTTCAGGCGTTCTGATGCAAAGATTAAGAGGTGGGATACTTCTAGGAAAATCCTCATATAATATTAGCGTAAATAACGAAGTAGATATTACCCTACCCATATATTGGCATACCTGATATAAAGGATTCAGCTAATTTTTTCAATAGAAGAATTTTGATGGATTGTATCGTATCTTTCCTTCGATATTTCATGCAAATGTGATACATGTCTGAAGAATCGACCAACGAAAAACTTTTTTCAACATCAGATTTAACATTTGAATTTGGGATGCTTTTACTTGGTAAAATTCCATTATCAATAATAAAATCAAGTATTGTGTTTTATGAATTTTTATATTTGAAATTTACCGTAGCTTTCAGATGAATGATTATGCAGAAAAATGTAAATGAGAATATCTATAATGTTCTTGAGTAATTAAAAGCTTATTGGTTCTCTTAAGAAATTTTGACAGGTATATATCTCGAAAAGATTAATTGAAAATTTGACTCGAATCAGTGATTGTATTCATTATATCAATTTCCCTGATTTTCAATAATATATATTTGTAAATTGAAATTTCAATCAATTACAAATATTATACTATTGAAGACGGTTTGATTATGGGCAATCCGTTGAGCCCTTTGTTAGCAGAAATTTTCATGAATAACCTAAAGAAATTAATTCATAATCATCCACTCAGTAAATATTGTTTATACTGGTATCGCTATGTAGACGATATTATTATTTTCTTCACAGGAACAGATAGACAGTTGAAAATTTTCGAAAATCATATAAATTCATTACATCCAAAATTGCATTCACAACCGAAATAGAAAGCAATAATTCGATAAATTTTTAGACGTAACAATTTCGAATGAAAATGGAAAACATGTTTTCGCATTTACCATAAGCCGTCACATACAGATATTATAATACATAACTCGTCGTGTCATCCAAATCAACATAAGATGTCAGCATTCAATAGTTTTATTCAGAGATTGATTAACATCCCGCTATCACCAGAAAATTTCAACAAAGAACTAAATTTGATTAAACAAATAGCCAAAAATAATGGTTACAATCCCAAACTAATAAATAATATTTTAAATAAAAACAAAGTAGAATCGCATTGAATGAAGTTTACCCTGTCGATAAATTGAAACAAAAATTCAACACCTTAACCTACGTTGGCATTACAAGGGAAACTGAAATCATTCTTAAGTAGCAATAATTTCAACATAGCTTTCAAACTAATAATAATTTAGGCAAATATATAAAAATAATAAAACCAAACCAGGTAAAAACAATAAATCAGGTGTTTATAGATTGAATTGCAATGACTCTGATAATTTCTACATTGGTAGAACACATAGAAATTTTAATATTAGAATATCGGAACATAAACGCAGTTTTTCAAATAAAAATCAGATTCAAATTACGCGAATCATCTCTTAGGAAATAATCATTCTTTCGACCCACAGTTTGAAATTTTGCATACAGATAATAAATATTGGAAGGTAGATCTTTGGGAAACTTTAGAAATAAATAAATACAAACACTCAGGTAGACTCATCAATGAACAAGTCGATTTAAGCCCTTCACCTCTATTGAATCTTTTCGGGAGCAATCTATTCCTTAATTTTATTGATATACCTGTCATAAATAACCACTTGAGAAGAAGCAACCCAATAAGCTTTTAATTACTCAAGAACATTTATAGTTATATTCTCATTTATATTTTTCTGCATAATCATTCGTCTGAAGAAGCTACGATGTAGTGAAACGCGTTACGAATCGCAATTATTAAGTAAAATTCCTTAAAACACAGTACTTGTTTTTTATTATCAGATTCAACAGTTAGAACGACTCAACGTCGGTTAGCTCTTATTGGAAAAAATTCCTTTTTAATTAACATAAAAGACGCTGCAAACCAACTAGGGATTTGTTGCACATAAAAACTTTATTTTTGAAAGTAGATTTATTAATTACAGAATAATTACAATCAGTTAATTACAGAAGCAATGATCAAGATGCATAAATTTCAACAAAGACCCTGACATCTTTACCGGCAGGAATAACAAAATCAATCTCAACGCTGTCGCTGTAAATATTAATATCATCACAGTAAGCTCTCTGTCTACCAACGTTTATGAATCTCACAGAGGTAATGCTTTGCTGTTTATTGAACGTAGCAGAATACTGGAGGCTTAGATCTTTGGAGCTCACCGAGGGGTAGATTACAAGATCTCGAAGTAATAATGCATCACCATCCTGTCTTTTCTTGAACACTTGGTCGCCCCAGTTGGTAGTACCATCATCATAAGGTAGTGAGGTTAATGGGAAGCTCTTCTTCTTTCCATCCAGCTTCAAAATTGACTGACCAGGTTCAACAACTTTTAGGTCTGTTGAAACGTCGTCTGCGGCTAAGACGTACGACGCCAAAAACAAAACACAAATTGCTTGTGTCACTTTAGACATTTTGAGTTATTTACGAAGGCTTTTCTGACTGATCTGAAGCTATGAAAGTTGGTATTTATACATTTCGTCCTGTGTTATCTGAAGAGAGCCACAATGTTATCATATCGATTCTCTCGAAATGCTCGAAATGGGGATTTCTAAGTCAAATGAGTTTTTTATGATGTTATTGTATTATAAATAGATTTCGACATAAATATATCTTTAGTTTTTTTGAATTATTATATTATTATAAAACTGCAATAAATCATTTGTTTATTGTTCCAGAATTTTCATAGATACAAAAGTTTATTTCATGAGTATTTGATAACGGATTCAAATAGAGATAACATAATCCTGTTAGTTTGATTGGAAGAATGTGTCGAGATGTCAGAAAATATTTGAGGTCAATCACTATTATTGTGTAATGCTTATCGATAGTATGAAATATAATTGAAATTATCCATCAAATTCTATTTTTCTTTAAATTTATCTTACGTCAATATTATTTCGACAAAATGTCTCGGGGACACTTACCAACATCTTTAAAATATGAATTTTATGATTCGAATTTATAGAAATCTAAATATATAACGTATTCTCAAGAAAACAAAATAATATTTGAAATTGAAAATGACGAAATTTGGTAAAACACAAAAAAAAATTCTGAACTAATATTTTCGAAACGATATGAAAGCACTTATATTTTTCAGTACCCAGAAGGTCCACCTATGTTTTTAATGACACTTTGGCATCGTCGCGGCATTCTCAATATTAAATTGTCTATTACATTTTGGCCTAAGCAGATTGCTTTTTAGGGTGTCACACACATGCTCGATGGGATTCAGATCTGGGGAGCAAGATGGCCTTGGTAGAAGATCAATATCATTCTCTTCAAGAACGTTCAAGACAACTCTTGCACGATGAGGAGAGGCATTATCTTGTGGATTTTGACCCATTGTTTGGAGATACGGTACCACTACAGGTAAAACTATCTCATTTGCGTAGGAATTTCCCGGGAGGTTGTTCTGTATGAAAACGAGGTCAGTTCTTCCACCAAGGCTTATACCTCCCCAAAACATCACTGATCCGCCTCCCTGTCTAACAACTTGTCGAGCATGCTGGGGACGGTTTTGCTTTCCAGGTTCCCTCCATATTCGAATTCTTCCCGAATCGGGATAATAACTGAAGAGAACTGTGGCCCACCTCTCTTGATCGCAGTTTACGTGTTCTTGGCACCAAGCTAAACGAGCAGCGCGATTTCCATGGGTCAGTTGTGGAACTCATAAATGGGAGTTGACCTTCGTGCAGTCGATTTCTCATAGTTTGGTTGGAAATTTGTACATTATGAACTCGTGATAGCTCTTGAGCTAATTGAGATGCTGTGGTAGTACGATCTCTGCTGGCTTGTAAAACCAAAAATCGGTCTTGGGCGACTGTAGTAATCCTGAAACGACCTGTATGGCGTTCTTTTAAGCTACCTGTTTCATTGAAACACGACCATAAATGGTTTATGACGTTTGGGCTACTTCCCCGAACCTTGGATACTTCCCGTTGTGAGCTCCCAGCTTGGAGCATGCCAACGGCTCGTAACATCTCTTCTCTAGTCAAATGTCGTCTTTCCATGATCGAGTCACAAAACTTGAATCTTTTATTTGTGCTTACAACAGAAACAAAGTGCCAACTAACTGATTTCAAACATTGAATACATGAAATGATTATAAAGCAGCGACGCATCTGCTGCATTTTTAGTTTTTTATACAAAAAACCCAGACTTTTTTGAGGTGTTTATATATATAATCATTTAAAAGCCGTTTTACTGAGTAACGATGTAAGGCTTGATACAGAACATAATTTTACAATATTCGAAATGGCGAAAGACTTAATCAAAGATTGAATAATGAAAATCAACTTAAATAATTTACATTCGAAACTTTCTAACCTCTCTATGATTTTGTTGTTGAATGTCACATTCGGATTATTTCTGTTATTCCATATAACTATAATTTTCGGTTTTTCTTCATTCATTTTTAGGGAACTTTTTGCAAGGCAGTTATTCCAAACATCCATATTGTACTGGAGACCATTTTCATTCCTGGCAAAAATCGCCAAATCATTAGCAAAGGCGCACTCAGTGATTTCAACTGGATGAATATTTCTGAAACCCAAGTGGAGTTTTCGGACTTTAGTTCTCGCCTCTTTGATAATTCCATCCATGACCGCTATAAACAGAAGGGGACTCAATACGCTACCCTGTATCAAGCCTTGTTCGGTGACAACCTCTTAAGATTCTGTCCCTGTTACTCTTACCACGTTTCTGCATACAGCATATAAGCTTTTTAGTGCCCTTAGAAGATTGTGTCCTATTTGTCTTTGTGCCAAAATTTCCCGAAGTCGATGTCTCAATATCCTATCGAAGGCTTTCTCTAGATCAATGAACGCTATCCATACCTCGAGATCCTGAATGAGTATTTTCTCGGTGATCTGTTTAAGGCTGAACATATGATCCTGGATACTGTACCCCTTCCGAAATCTGCTTTGCGAGTCAGCCAGTTGTTCCACTTTCTGTAACAGTTTCCTTTCTAGCACACTCTCATAAACTTCCGCAACAACACTTAGTAAAGTTACCCCTCGATAGTATTGGCATTCTTTCTTGTTTCCCTTCTTGAAAACTGGAATTATTAAACTAACCTCCCAGTCTCTCGGTATCTTACTGGTCTTCAACTCTTGCCAATAACTCAGTTAATGCAAAGATTTCTCCTTCTCCAATAGATTTAAGTATTTCTGGTCTGATACTATCATATCCTGCAGCCCTTCCGTTTTTCGTTTTCTTGATGCCTTCCGATATCTCCACTATAGTGATGCGTTCCTGTTCGCTGTTGTCATAATAATCTTCGGTGGTCTCTCTCTGTATAGTCTGATTCTCATCTGTACTCAGTATTTCTTCAAAATATTCCCTCCATCAATGCATCATATCTTTTTCTTCAGTCAATGTTCCTCCTTGTTCATCATTTATCTCTAATAGTAATATCTTTTTTATCTCCTTTAAGCGTTTTGAGTATTCTGAAAAATAATATCTTGTTTCCCGCCCTTGCATTTTCCATGCGGTTTTCGAAATCTTCCCATGACATCTGATTCGATTTAGTCACTAGTTCTTTCACTTTCTCATTATGTATCTTATATTCTTCATGTGCCTCAAGTGTTCTCAAACTCAAGTATTTTCCCTATGCCGTTTTCTTCATTTTCACTTGTTCTTTTAACTCCTTGTTCCAACAAGCTGGTTGTTTTCTGGTGTTGTCAGACCTTGTACTTCCTTTGCAGAGTTGTGTAAAACCTCTTTGAATGCTATCCACATTTCATCAATAACTCCTCTTTTCCATATATATTCTAAGTTTCTCAATCTTCCATCCATGCTCTATTTGTATTTTGCTGCCATATTGGTCTCATTCAACTCATATACTCTCATCGTTTCATATCTCAATTTACCTTCTTCTTCCCCATTCTCTCGATTTTTCTCATGAACTTTCTCTGCTTTTATTTTTTCTACCAAAAGAAATTGATCGCTCACTATTTCCACCCCTCCTTTTACTCCAACATCTTTTACATCTTTCAAGTATTGCTTTTGAACTAGTAAATAATCTATAATTGAATTTTCGTTTCGGCTTTTCACCTCTTTTGTGAACTTGTGTATGTCTTTGTGCTGGTAGAACGTATTCGTAATGGCCAACTGATTTTCTGTGCAGAAATCAATCAATCTTCTTCCGTTATTGTTTCTTGTAGGTTCACCCCATTTTCCGAGTAGGTTGTTTGTCGTGTTATCTCCTATTCCTACTCTGCCATTGAAGTCACCCAATATAAAAATTTTCCCCTTCCATTTTCCACCTCTATTGAGAGATCTTCCCAGAAAGTATCTTTGTTTTGTTTACTATCATCCTCGTTAGGTCCATATACAATTATAACTGTTATCTCAGAGTTTTTTCTTTTGAAATGTAAACTCATGACTCTTTCTTTCCGTAGAAACATTCTCTCAAGTTTATTCCTCCACTCCTTTCCTATTAAACATCCAACTCCTGCTTTTGCTCTAGTATCTTCTGCCACTCCTCTATATATAAAAAGATGTCCATTTTCCAATTCAACCTCCCTTAACCCTTTTTTTAATTTCTGTGACTCCTAAAATATCTAAACTCATTCTTTTCGGTTCCTTACTCTTCTAATTTTCCGTTGATACTTTTCACGTTCCAAGTAGCGAATTTCTAAATAGCGTCTGTCCTTTTGCCTTTTCCGTCTTATCCCAAACCTATCCTACACCATTAATAAAAAGTTTCTTGTAGCCGATTCTCACACGTTTTCGTTTCTCTGTTTCCTTTTTCACAATTTCGCTTATGTCCGTTTGGATTTTCTTTTCTTTCTGGGTTAAGTCACTGTTTATGAAAATCTTATTTTCTCTCAGAAATCTCACTTTTGTTTCTCATTATTGCAAGCTTAGATTCAAAGAAATGCACCTCAATCACACACAGGTTGTTGTTTATACGGTATGCTGTGTTGACACCCTCTCTCAGATTCAAATAACCCTTGAGCAAGCCTTCGATCTCATCTCTCACCTCCGCATCATCTTTTCGCTACAAATTGATACCTGATATCAACAGATTATTTTTTCATTTCTCCCTCTCTAGTTTCTCTATTTTCTGTTCAACCAACTCCAACTGATCCAATCTTTTCTTCAAATTTCCGATCTCCTTTTTCAATGCTGTATTTTTGTCCCTATTTAGATGATTCACTGTTTGTACGGCACTTCAATTCTGGGCATTCTAGGAAATCTAATCAAATACAGCCTTGATACTTGGCCTTGCCCCTGTTCACCTGGTGATTGAAGGTGTAGCTAGAACGGCTACCTATAGATTCCCGAAATGAAACAAGTATGGTCAGCTTCGTGCCCGGCGCTTAAATCGAAGACAACAAGGTGCAGATTATGAAGTCTGACATAGCAATACCCATGAAGAATATGCGTCTGCTATTCCAGATCATCATTCCCAGCAGACAGAAATGGAAGAGCTCCAAGATCCGTTTACTTGGGGGCCCCTGTTGGTTCACAGAAGGTGTTGGAGCATGTGTATATGGTCGAGATGCTGTCAAGGAACAGTCCATCTATCTTGGCGGACTTCTGAGTGATTTCCAGGAAGAAATATTTGCCATTGTACACTTTCCTAACAAGTTGATTGCGGGGGAATTAAAAAAGTGGTCAATAAAATCATTACTAATATCCAACACCTGCACGTCATTAATGGTGCACGAATTTCACTCTATCCTCGACTAACTGGGTGAAAGAAATAGTTTCCGTTTGATCTGGATATCAGGACACTGGGGCATTGAGGGCAATGAGGAGGCCGCTCGAGGAACAGGCTTGGGAACTAAAGGTGCGAGAGGACTTGTTGAGCCTCACAGGTCTCAGACAGTCTTGACTTTCTACTGCGAGAGCCAAGACTTGACTTACACTTCAGGATAGACCTGAGAGTTCTTACTCCATAAAAACGGGTCACTCTTGCCTAAAAAATCACCTCAGTGAGTTACTATTGATTGAGAATCCTTCATGTATACTATATGAGGAAGAAATAGAATCAATGGAACGTTATGTGCGAGTGCCCAGATGGGGACAGGGTTAGGCTGGAGGAAGATGGATCGAATAAACAGAAACTATGCTTTCCTAGCTTTCACCCGCAAAGCGTATATCATTCACAAGATGGATGGAGCTTGTAAGTGAAATTTAG
The DNA here is from genome assembly GCA_013387265.2 of Cryptolaemus montrouzieri. Lineage (NCBI taxonomy): Eukaryota > Metazoa > Arthropoda > Insecta > Coleoptera > Coccinellidae > Cryptolaemus > Cryptolaemus montrouzieri. The sequence continues at coordinate 137,921,131 of JABFTP020000185.1, read as the reverse complement.
GACAGAGTGTGTAACAATAAATGCAGTGGCCAATCATTCAGGTACTAAATATCTATATCTAGTAAATATTCTCGGCAAGACATCTTAGAAATGCTCAAAGGCTTAGAAAAGTCCAGACAGTTCACTGCTATAGATGCGCTACCCTAATGGTTTATGTGCAAACTCTTTCAATTGCACAACTGATCTCATTTTGGTTAATAACTATCTAAATGCGAACTTCTACTTCAATCAGATTCTTCAACTGTTTGTGCAAGCATATGCTGCAGCAACTTTGGGGAAGCTTTCTAATCATAGCTATGATCATCATCTAGGTCTTTTCTTCCTGACACATCTTCTTTCTGGTAGATTCTATTTCGATACAACAGACGTTTCAAAACTCTTTTTTCTTCGCGTCCCTCCAAGAGTTATTATAAATAACATTTCAAATATTGACTTCCATCACAAAAACTATGGTTGGCAATCACTTTTTCCAATAATTTGTGGCAGGAAAATTTTTTGAGTGATGTCGATTCCTTTACAGGTATCATTTCAGCTTTTAAATCCATTTCAAAGAGACCCGTTCTAGATGAATAATCTCTGAATAAATTTTTATAATGTTTTATTGTTTTTGTTATTCATACACTTTCAAATGATGATTATTATTGTTGAGTGTGTGATAACTTATCTACCATACCTAAATGTAAATGTAAAGGTATTTTCGATATTCGAAATCGATAACAATTGTTCCATGATAGTTGATTGATTTGATATACTACATCCCAAGAATATCTTAGTAGCTACATTTTCAACGTGTCTGGGATGCAAAGGACTATAATCAATTTACGAGGGACCATATTCTATGTTAAAATTTATTTAAAGGGATTTTTCTGTCACAATATAATTTCAAGAAAAGTTAATGAAATTTGAATTTTCCATTGATTTCATTTCTGGAAGAAGTGACATTCGGTTTTTGTTATTGTCTCTGATTTATTGATTACAGTTATGTTTTTTTCAATTTAATTTAACAATGAATATCAGATTTTCAGTATATTCACAAACGTCTCACGCGTTCCACCAAACTGTGGCTTCTTCAGTCAACTAGTTTCATAATAAAATTCGTATGGTCATGCAAAGATGTGAAAAGCAAAATTGGAACGCTAATGACAGAAAAGTGGAATACCACTGTAGTAAAATACGCTGAATTTGAATAAGCTAAGAAAGTATCAATTGCTTTGAACAGAAAAAGGTCGCAAAATCTTGATAAGGCACTGGATATCTAAGCAAACTTGAAATATTGTTCAAATAATTGATCGATGAAGCCTGAACTACGTGATAGTTGATATTCATAATGAATAATAAAATAAAACAAGTAACTATGTTTTGAATATCATTAATTTATTGATATAAAGAATGACAAGATTTTACATTGGTTGGACCGGTTTCCGACATATGTCCAATATCAACAACAAGCTAATGAAAACTGAATACTCATGTACGATACAGGAATTACCATCAATAAAATGCTAGTAGAGGTCACAGTAACTTGAAGAATGGTGATTGGTAGGTAATGAAGTCTACCTGGTTGTTAAGGAGCTTAACCCTTTCTACCCTAGATGCCTTGAAAATTTCCATTGATGCAAAGAAATTGAGTTTATAAGATTTATCACAGGAATGAAGAATTGTTAGCTGTTGAAGTTCTGGAAAAGGATGACATTCATTCAGACAATGTGCGGCTAAAGCTGAATCATATTTCTGATGGAAGAATGACCGGAAATGTTTTTTGTATCTAGCCTTGAAAGAGCGTCCTGTTTGACCTACATTAAAGGAATTGCACTCAGAACATGTTAACTGGTATACTCCTGATTTTTCGAATTTATCGGTTTTATCTTTTGTGTTGAAAGCAGGCCTGACAATTTGCTAACTGGTATGAATGCAATATGAACTTTTTTACTATCAGACAAAACTCTAGCAACCTGTTCTGACGTCTTCACAAAATATGTTAGAGACATAAATTTTTCGGGCTTTTTTCTCTTGGATTGGGAACATATCATGTTGAATGTGTTGTTGCATATTTTTCGAATAATTAAACTTTCTATTGCTTTTATATCGAAGCCGTTGTTCTCTGCTATTAACATAATGGTGTTAAATTCTGAATTTCGGTTTCATGTCCGATAAAGGCAAAGAATTCGCTCTGTGAATCATGGATTTGAAGGCTGCTATTTTTTGAGAATACGGGTGAAATGAATCTATGGTTATGACATTATCCGTGTACGATGATTTTCTGAAGATATTAATTGATTAACGGTTATTATTCTCCCGGGTAATTGTTAGATCTAAGACATTGATTTTACTATCAACTTCTGTTTCTACTTTGAACTTAATTTAAGGATGAATGTTATTAATGAAATTCAGGAAGGTTTCTAATTGTCTATTCGTTTCAATGAAACAGGCTAAAATGTCATCAACATATCGGTACCAATATAGAATATGCCTTTTCGTCAAAGGTGACGTCATAATTTTAGTGTTTTCCAAATTGAACATGAAAATTTCAGATAGAAGGGGACTGAGGAGTGAACCCATAGCTAAACAATTATTTTGTGAATATATCTCATAATTGTACTGGGAATAATTTTGGGTCAAGCATAAATCAAACACAGAAATTAACTCATCTTTACAGACCACGTTGAGGTTTCTTACCTCTAGAATACTTGATATTAAGGGGACACATTCTGTTGCAAGTATATCCGAAAACATATTATCTGCATTTAATGATATTAATTTTGCGGTTGGTGGCATGAGGCAATTATTTATTTTATTCGATAATTCTAATGAATTTTTTTTACTATATTGAGAATGAAAATCTGAAATTGATTTGAATTTGGTATTCAGTTGCTTAGCAAGTATTTGTGACGAAGGGGGTTATTTTCTGTATGTGTTTTAATGAGACCATATAATTTAGGAATTCTAGGATTCATTTTAATCCATCTGTTTCTCTCGAAGCTACTAAAAAGTGATTGCATATCATTAGCGGCTGCTCTAAGTTGTTTCTGTATAAGTGGTGTTGGTTCTTTATGAACGAATGTAAGTGCTTCTTTATTAATAAAATCTTCCTGTTTTTCCTCATATTGTACTTTCGGAATAATAATTATAGCACTCGACTTATCTGCTCGCGTGAGTACTAATGAATCCTCCGAAATTTTGCGTTTGATATTTTTAAATAAAATTTTAGCTTTTGAGTTGGTTTTATGGTTCTTTAAAATTATCTAAATTTTTCCTTTTCAAAATTGCCAGTATTTAATTGTATTGTACATGAGTATTCAGTTTTCATTAGCTTATTGTTGATAATGGACGTACGTCCGAAACAGGTCCAACCAATGTATAATTTTGTCATTCTTTATATCGATTAATTAGTGATAGTTAAAACATAGTAACTTGTTTTATTTTATTATTCATTATAAAATATTGTTCTTCAACATCGGCTGATTTCGTACTGAAGAGAAATTGAATGAATACTGATAGTCAAATATACTCATTCTTGTCTCAGACGTGTTTGAGATCGAATGGAAACAAATGTTACTACATGGATAAGATTTTTTTCCCCTCATATGTCCGAAAAAATATGTTGACAAAGAATTGGCGATCGAGCTGCTTAATCGATTGTGGAATTCAGAATACCAGAATACAACAAATTTTGTTGTGTGTGTATTTCTTATAGTTGCAGTACTATCACGTTGAAATCAGTCCAGTCTGTAAACATCATTCGATACTATTAGTAGAATTCGGTTGTTAACCATGTAAAAAAAGTATAAACTGTTCATTTTTATGACATGAATATTCGAAAATAGCTTCTGCTTATCAGCGCTATTTTGTTTTCATTCAGTTTCAATATTTGAAAATTCGTTCACTTTCAGAAGTAGCGTGTATTAGCTAGAACGCTCCAATCATTCGCAAACACAATAGACGACCGACGGCAGTACAATGTATGCTTAATCAACCTGATATTCAAGTAGATAATAATTTTCATCAGGGGACCCCTTGACAACACCTCGATAATGCACACTTCGCTTTGTGTTGGTGTCGACGAGGCGTCTTTATTTTATTTAGAGCGTTTCAGGCTTTTCTCTGTATAAGTCCAACCTAGGTCATCTAACATTACTGCTTCAGCACATTCTTCCGGTATTAAATTTCACGATACGGGTAGCATTATTAACAAAAATTAAAATTTTGAAGAAGAACTAGCGTTACTCTTGAAAATTGATTAACTATGCTATTACCAATATGTTGTGTTTTCTTGTGAAATCTCAATTTACATCTTTCATTTTATTTCTCATGAGAAGAATATGTGCACCAAGAAAAACGTCGAATATTGTTGGCATATGTCGTTACATATCCGAAAAAACATGAGTGAATAAATTGAGTGTACTCCTTGTCTTGTAAGTTTATGAATGATTAAGGGATCACATGATCGATCTACCTTTGTTGAAATAGTCGAAGCGAGTGATAAATTTTTAATATTTATTAATCCAGCAGTTTATTGTGCCTGATAAAATATTATCGGTGAATGATCTCAATTTCATATCTTTTATTTATCAGATTATTTCAATTTCCCAAATATGTGACATTTAAAACGAACCTTCTGTTTCAAAACTATGTATGCGCTCTAAGAAGAAATTAAATATTCTGATGATATCTGTGTCTCTACTTGTTGTGCGAATAACTGTATAATTGAGCAAATTATAATGCTAGGTATTCAATGTAGCAAAGCTTCTAATGGTCTTGTTGATGCAGATTGCTTAAAACCGCTCAAACAACTGCGGGATGTTCTAAGAGCTCAATGTAATTTGCTCCTAAAATCCCTCCCTTATTGAACCCGATATTTCTACATGACCTCGATCTCTAGGCTCTATTATGATGTTTTACGCTTATAGTTGAATTTGGGTTACAGATTTGATAGTGCCATTTATTGATATGGGTGCTTTCCTTTTATGGGCTATTATGCATGTTATGAAGCTTAAATATCCATGAAATGTTAGTATGCTACTTAAAAATCATTCCTACAGAGATAATTTTTCTATTCTGAGACCAAAGAATTGTTCAACAAAACACTGAGTTATTAATTATTATTGTAATTATTACAATTCAATATAGGCAGGGGCTAAAGGCCCTTTCAATAATAACATATTTTTAACTATCCGAGAGACGGGAACAATGAACTTTCACCTAAAAAAAAACACAAGTGTAAGAGAAAAAGTGAATGAAAATAAATAATTTGAATTGTGGAGGCCGTTACTTGATGTAGATCCATGATATAAATGAGATAAAAACACAAGGTTTAACTTTAATCTACACTTTATTTGAAAAAAATTCGACGACGTTTCGCTAACACAGCAGCTTTATCAAGAATGAAAAACAGAATGAAGAGTATGGTATTATAAACAAATCGTAGAACAAGTTGGATGAATAACAGGAAAATCCACACCGAGCCATTGTACAGTTAGTATGAAAGGTAATAAAACTAATTAATCGAGTTAGGTAGGGTGAATAATTCACATCTACCTGTTCATTCAAAAGCTTGTCCGAATGTTTGTATCTATTTATTTCTAATGCTTCTAGGAGATCTAATTTTGGACTTTTTGATTTTATATGTAATATATCAAAGTTTTTATTGAATGAATGGTTTTCTTTTATTAGGTGGTTTGAAAAATTTGAATCAGATTTATTTTTATCGAAGCTACGTTTATGTTCAGATGTTCTTATGCCAAAACTCCTATAGGTCCTACCGATATAAATTTTATCACAAGAACCGCAATTGAGTTTATAGATTCCTGATTTACTTGATTTTTCAACACGAGATTTATTATTTTAATATGTTTACCTAAGTTATTAGAAGTTTCGAAAGTTATATTAAGATTTTGTTTGACGAGAAAGGATTTAATATTTGTACTTGCAGAACCGCAGAATGTTAAACTGTTGAATATTTTATAGTCTTTATGAATAGGATATACTTCATTTATTGCTTTCTGATACAGTTTTTACGAATGATTAGATCTATCATATCCGGATTATATGATTTATTAATGGCTATCTGTTTGATGATGTTTAACTCTTTATTATAATCTTCTACTGATAAAGGTAAATTGAGTAACCGATTTACCATGCTGTTTAAAGCTGCAACTTTGTGTTGAATTGGATGTAATGAGTAGTTATGTATAATTGTATCAGTATGTGTTGGTTTACGAAAGACCGAAAAACATGATTATTATTTTGTTTAGTGATTTTTAAGTCGTGAATTTAATGTTCAAATGGATGGAATTATTGAAATTAAGAAATAAGTCTAATTGACGAGTAGTTCCAATGAAACATACTAAGATGTCGTCAACATATCTATACCAATAAAGAAATTTGGAAATGAGTGGATGTGTATGAATTTTCTGTTCAATATTATTCATAAAATCTCTGCTAAAAGTGGACTCAAAAGATTTCCCATGATCAAACCATTTTCACTACTGTAATAGATGTTGTTGAAAGAAAAATAATTTTGTTCAATGCGAACGTCCAACAGATTCAATATTTCTGATTTAATTTAGTGGTTAATATGATTCGAATTCAACATGTTTTCGATTAATATTTTGACATCACCTGGACGAACACTTGGGTATAAATTCTCATCATCAAACGAAATAAGTTTTGCGTTAGGTGGTAGGTTAACGTTTTTATGTTATTTATCAATTCGAAAGAATTTTTATAGAAAATTTTGATTTGAATGAACAATAATTTTAATGATATCTATAAGGTAGTGCGACAATTTCCGGCTGGGGCTGTAACGTAAGATACGACTGGTCTAACGGGGTTATTTACTTTATGCAATTTAATGAGTGAATACAGTTGAGGTGGTTGAGGGTTTAGTAAAATTAATTTGTATTTATCTATTGCTTTAATTAAAGATTTTGCGTCATTTATTGCAATTTTAATATTTTTCTGGAATTTGAAAGATAAGAAGAAGAAGAAGAAGTTATAGATCAACTCTTCTGCTTTGTAGAAATTATAAGAGAAAATAAAAAATTCGGAAAAATTTTATACGGAGGCAAAACTAAAAGTGTTTTTTTGTCAAAATTCGTAACACCCTGTGGAATTAAGATCGTGGTCTAACGAGTTGAAACGTATTGCAATATCATGATAAGAAGAAGAAGAAGAAGTTATAGATGTCAGACACATCTTCCTACAGTAATCGCCTTCCTACAGTAACGCCCTTTGTTTCATGCACTTATCTCTATTTTACAAGAGAAATCCAATTTGAAGCGAAAAGTCACAAATTTCAAGAATTTATTTTAATAGTGCGTAGGTGCATAACTAAATAAAACTCGTCTCCACTGAGCATAACTAAATAAAACTCGTCTCCACTGATTGATTGTCCATGCTACATGCTCCCTAGCAAACGCCAATCTTGCTACCCGATGGGCTCTATCGAGTCTTGGTGCTCTTGCTTGCGCGTATGATCTCAGACCAACTGCATTTAATCGTCTTCTGACTGTCCTCACACTGACGTTAATGTTATCCACTGCTTGTAAAAGGTTACGTGCCTGAACAGCAGTAAGACGAGGATTTCTTATGGTTTGATTGACGATGAAACGGTCATGTATAGCGCGGGTTGCCCGATTTCTTCCTTGTCCTCGCCTCCTCACGTACAATCCAGTTTCCCTGTAACGTCGGTAGATTCGATGGATAACCGACGTCGAGACACCCAACATGGTACCGACTGAGCGGTAGGTGCGCCCTTCCTCGATCAATGGTGTACATGTGTAAATGAAAAGTTTTATCAATGGTCCCAGAATTCGGTTGTGTATTTTAATACCTACCGACTGTTATCTCCTATGAATTCTAATGTTCACCAAATTAACCAACTGATTGTAAATCTCTCATTCTGAATGGAAAAATATCAATAACTAATGCAACCCATCAATTCGAACATAAACAAGTGCAAAATACAAAAAACGTGTGTTGTATTTCATATTTGATAAAAAAACATGTGTAAATGAAAAGTTTTATCAATGGTCCCAGAATTCGGTTGTGTATTTTAATACCACCGCCTAATGATGCAATTCGAACATAAAAATCGCAAACGACAATTTCGACACGCCTGAAGATAATAAAATTCCAAATTGATTAACGAATTTTAATGACAATTTCTTGATTCAATGGAATTTCTCCAAAATGGTGATTTTCGACTTGAAATTGAATATATTTTGCAAAATAGAGATAAACGCATGAAACAAGAAGGGCGTTACTGTAGGAAGATGTGTCTTGACAGACCATAATATTGTACGTTTCAACTCGGACCACGAAATTTCAAATTCAAATTTTTTTGTTTTCTCTTATAATTTCTACAAAGCAGAAGAGTTGATCTATAACTTGCCACCAAATCATCTGAATCGGTTGAGAATTAGGAAAAATATCGAACTTCGAATTTGGTTAAATTCTCGAGTGTTCCGCTAATTTTGCCTCCGAGTGTATGAAAGTTTCTGTTTGAAAAGTATTTAAAAGAAATAATAATATGTGAATATGAAACAAACAGGTAATAGTCTTTAATTAACATTTCACAGAAATCAACATAAATTAAACTCATGAACACAACTACGAAAGTTGGTTTAGTCTTAAGAAATATCAAATAGTGTTTTTGTGCTACAATGGACTTTGAAAGGAAATTGTTAGCAATCATTGCTTGTTGTGACAAGTTTACTACCTTTTTTCTACCAAGTAACGGTGTCCTCTCTTATAAAGACGTTTTGGCTTGAAGTAGCGACACTAGACGTCGACGGTAAAGACGCCGTGTTAGCTGCTAATGAATTTTCAATTATACCCGAAAATCTCTTGGCTATATGAATACTCAGTTTTTCAATTCAAGATGTGCTCTTTGATGGGTTGTAAACCGAAAATTTTATCTAGTTCTTTTGCCTTTTCACAACACATAGCCGTTTACACCAGCAATATTTAGAATATCAGCAAATACTCCTTCTTCATTAAGTGCTTATCCTTTGTGGATGTTAGCGATCACTTTGGTTCATTTTATTTTTTTCAAAGTGGATCTATATAAGGCTGTTGATGACATCCTGGTCCGTTGTCTCAGGTTTTTTAGCCAGGAAACTCGATTTTTCCTTCTAGAATCAGGCGGAGTACGCGATACTTTTCATTCCTCATAATATGTCCGAAGTAAGCAGCTTTTCTAGTTTTGGTTTCTGGTAAGACCTCTAATCCTTTCTGCACTCTCTCCAAGACTTTGTCATTAGTGACGTGATGAATCCACCATATGCGAAGCATACTCCTGTAGCAACACATCTCAAAAGTTTGTAGTTTTTTACAAGACACATCAGCCAAGGTCCATGCCTCAGCTCCGTACAGAAGTGTGGAAAATACATAGCATCTAAAGACTCGTGTTCTCTATCTCAGACTCTCCGTCTTGCGACACAGTAGAGTTTTCTGGTGATTGAAGGCACTTCTGGCCTTCTCTATTTGGATCTTTACCTCTTGAGAGTGATCCGAATCCTTGTTTAGATTGAAGCCCAAGTACGTCACTCTTTTGGCTTGCTGCAACACCGAATCATCGAAATGGAATTGTGGTTCTACATGATGGCCTCTGCTGACTATGGGGATGTGGGTTTTCTTGCAGTTCAGCTCTATTCCATATCGCCTACTCACATCTACCAGACGATCTATTAGGTTCTGTAATCCTTCTGAATTATCAGCAATGAGAGTAATGTCGTCTGCTCATCTGAGGTTGTTTATTATTTCTTCGTTGATGTTGACACCATCTTTTACATCCTGCAGAGCTTCCTGAAGTAGGCGTTGAAGAATATCGGTGAAAGATAGCCCTGCCGAACTCCCCATCTCACAGAAAATTCAACCGTTTCTTCCTGTTCGATTCTTACTTTCGCTCGCTGATTCGAATACAGATTTCTATAGGTCGCAGATCTCTATCATCAATATTTGTTATTTTGAGAGTTTCAAGAAGTCATGGATGGTTTATTATGTCGAAGGCGGTTTTATAATCAATGAAGCACATATGCACATAATTAATATCTCTCGCTCTCTGAATCAGAATCTGTACAGCAATCAGAGCATCTCTAGTGCCAAGTCCACTCCTGAATCCAAATTGTGTTTCCAACATGTTTGCATCAATTTTTCTGTAGATTTGTGTGTGTAAGATATTCGAGAGAACTTTCAAGGCATTGCTAATGACACTGATAACCCGATGATCTTCACATCTCGTTGAATTCCTCCTCTTTGGGATTCATATGAAAGTTGACAATAGCCACTTCTGGGGAAATGTCACGAACTTGTTCGTGATCCAGAAGATCCATCAGGACTAGGAGACTTGTTATTCTTCAACCTCTTGATTGCAGCAAGAAGTTCATCCTGGGTTATTTCTGGTCCAGTTTTCCCTTGTGCTACTTCCACCATTACCTCTTCACTGCCGAAAATTTTCTGCTGTGATCCTTCCATCTTTCAATTCTACCTTTCTTGTCGTGAATAAAGTTATTGTCTTTATCTTGTGAAAGATTGATGCTGCGTGTTCTTCTCATTCCTGTTGCATCTCTGATTTTCTTGTGGAGATTGAAAGTATAATACTCTTCCTTAAGTTCCTCGATTTCGCAACATTTCTCCCGATCCACTCTTCTTTTGTCTCTTTCATATTCCTCAGTACCATCTTATGTGTTTCTCTGTACTTTCTGTGATCCTCGTTCTTATATTTTCGTCTCATCTCCATAAGTTCTAAGATATCTTTTGTCATCCATTCTTGTTTTTTTTTTCTATATAATACTAACTCCCCTTCTGTTACCCTTGTATTTTCTATTTAATCCTATGTTTGCTCAATGTCAAGTTGAGGAGTAACTCGCGAGGATATTTCATTCAATTTGTCACTAAGATCTTCTCGGATTTTTTCTATCATGTTATATCCAGGTTTTGCATATCCATTCTTTTTTGCCTATTGAAATTTTCATCTTCTCAAAACAGAGTCTGATCCTTGAAAGAAGAAGCACATGGTCAGAATATATGTGTGCCCCTGCGTATTTCCTGACAGATCTTATAGAGTTTTTGAATCTTCCGTAGATGATGAAGTAGTCGATCTGGTTTTTTACAATTCTTCCTGGGCTATCGACTGGGGATCTCTACGCATAAGGTCTTCTAGGTGGTAATTTAAGAAACGTGTTTATAACAACATACTCTTCTTCAGAACAGAATTCAATGAGCCTATCTCCTCTAGTACTTTTTACTCCGAGTCCATGTGTTCTGACTACGCCATCCAATTGTCCCAATCCAACTTTTGCGTTGAAGTCGCCAATAATTATATTCACTTCTTCTTCTCGGGTACGCTTTTTTTCAGTTGGTCGAAAAAAGCTCTATACCATCTTCTGTGCTTTCGGATGGTGGATTGGTGCATAATATGTTATTATATTTGTAGTAATTGGTGTTGTATTCATTTTAATTATCGCAACTCTATCTGATATAGGAATGAATGCAATGACGCAGTTGTTGATTTCTTTTCTGATGATTATCGCGACTCCATTACGGTTTCCTGGAAGTCCCATCCCCAGAGGAATATATATGATGATCCTCTATTGTTGTTCGCCCAGAATTGGTTCATCACAGCCCACTGCAACTTAATATATGTCCAACCTCTTCATGTCCTTAATAAAATTAGATGCTTTTCCTGATTGAAACAAGCTTTCTACGTTCCACTTGTCAATTTTCATCTCCTTTTTCACTCCAATTCTGCTAGTAGTTTTCCACCGGGAGATTCTTCGCTCCCTCTCCCTACCTAAGGAGTACCCGGGACTGATGCCTATATTTTCTGTAGTATAGTCCATTGTGATATTCTGGGAAAGAATAAGTCAGGTAATTTTCTCTTGCTTTCCTCACTGTGGTTCCAGCAGCTTCTACATGGAGAACAGTCGCTGTTTGCAGTTACCCTATCAGGGATCCAACGCTGCGATCCTGATTTTGGTCCATCCCGAGTATTTCATTTCCTCAGTACCACCCATATCTGGGAGGCATTCTCCGATCCGCCACCTGGTGAGATATCCGATGGGTGACCAGCAAACCAGCAAAGGTTTAATGTGGTGTTATGCGGGCTACTGATTAATTATCGCATTTTTGATCAAAAACATACACCTTTCTGGAGAAATCTTAATTATCTCCGGTTTCTTTACGTTTTTGTCATAAGGCATCTAAGAAATTCTCGAAACGCTCTAATTTTTCTGGTACAGAAGAAGATGATGTTATTCCAGCTGTTAATCCAAAAGCAGAAGATCCTGGTTCTCTGAGCTTATGTGATTAGAATTCAGTGAGGATTTCACGATTTAGTTTTCTTCTTGTTTGAGGTCAAATTTCTCGAGTAATGCATCCAGTAACTCTACCGAAAAAAATCAATTATCTGCTGTTGTGTCACTGTTTGATCCAAAAATAGGAGAAGCCAACTGCAGCATGGACTGTGTTGGAATAGAATGGTGACCTCTGATGCGTTCCTGCTGTTTGCCTGTATTCATAAAAGCGTGTTATGAATAGTGATTCTCGACAGCAACCACACTTATTGAACAGGCTTCGACATGTATACCCTGTAGTTTTCTGACAGTTTTCTATGAGCTTATCAAATATTTCAGAATTAAGTGCTGCGCGGTTTACAGATTTTCTCTCTTTTCCCTATCGTAAGTTACTTGTAGATTTAATGAACTGCTATAATCTAAAAGTCTCATCAGATAATCCTACCAGAGTATTCACGAATATCACAGGTCACACATCAATTTCTAAGGTTGATTATATTTTGACCAATGCAGAATTATCAAATTGTAATGTACAAATTTATGAAGCCCATATCAGTGACCACCTTGCCCTCTCACTTGATCTATGTATTAGCTTCCATAGAAAAGCCGAAACTGTATCGAGAATGGTCAGAAATTTAAACGATCAAAATCTTAATAAGTTTGCATCGAGTATTTCTCAATGTAATTTTCAGGACTTATACATAGATTCTGATGTTGATGAATGTTTTGGGGCATTTGTAGATACCATTCAACATATCTTTGAAATTTGTTGCCCTCTTATGCGTAGTACCAATTATACTCATAACAGGAAAAACTGGATTACTCCAGAAATTGTTTTGGCCAAATGTGACCTACAAAATCTTCATTGGTTACATTCTAATATAAAAACTCAATCCTCTAATGATTTATATAAGAAAGCCAAATCCTATTATAAATCCTTAATCCTAAGAATCAAATACAATTTTCACAGTGAACTTATTGATAAATCTGCAAATAAAAATAGAACTGTGTGGAATCTAGTAAATACTATGACTGGTCGAAAACGTATGGAACAAAATTCTATTGCACTGGTTATTGATAATGTTACGCATAACGATCCCAAGGATTTGGCTGAGATTTTCGCTAATCATTTCACTATAGTTGCCGAATCTTCCCTCAACAGTTATTATAAAGACTCAATATCATCCTCATGTACGACGTCACGTATGTTAGACACAACCTTTTTCTTCCACCCAGTCCTGGAGCATGAAATCCATGATGTTATAAGATCACTCAAAAACAACAAAGGTTCTAGTGTTGATTTCATCTCAGCACGAATTCTGAAGATGATAGGTACCGATATCAGCCGACATTTCGCTCATGTTATTAACCTGTCAATTAGCACAGGCGTATTTCCTCGTATTCTGAAAAAAGCAATCGTCATTCCTATTCATAAAAGGATGATGTACACGATATCATGAACTATAGACCAATATCTATCTTAAGTGTCTTTGCCAAGGTTTTTGAAAGAATAGTGTTTGATAGAATGATGAAGTACCTAGATAAATTTCAAATACTTGATACTGCACAACATGGTTTCAGAACCGGCCGCTCGACTCAAACTGGAGCATTGCAGTTCGTGGAGTTCGTCTATCGTTGCCTTGATAATGGTCAATATGTTGCTGGATTGTTCTTTGACTTGTCTAAAGCGTTTGATAGTCTTGCTATCCAGTTTATATTGGATAAATGTTATGATCTTGGATACAGAGGCGTGTTTTTGAACTGGATTCGTAGTTATCTGGAGGACAGAACTGCCTCAATCAGGGTTCACGACTCGTTCTCAAATGAACAGTACTATAATTAGGAGTACCCCAGGGTTCTGTCTTGGGGCCACTTCTATTTCTGTTATTCATCAGCGATCTGCCACCAAATTTGAAAAAAATATTCTACAGAAAATCTAATATTCGCAATTTATTATCAAAAATAATCTGGTTGATACTGTTCGCTGATGACTCTTCCATAGCTATTACTGCTGAGACTCTTGAGGAGCTTCAAAAGTTATGCGAGCTGCTGGTGGAGAATTTCGTAGAATGGTGCCATTTTTATGCTATTATGATCAATGTCAACAAGACGGAATGCATTCACTTCACTCTGTCGTCTTGTGATCAGGGTAGCATAACAATAAGGTATTTAGATACAGTCATCTCTTCGAAGGACACCACTAAATTCCTCGGCGTTCACATCGATAAGAATCTGAAGTGTAGTGCACATATCGATGCGATTTGTAAGAGGCTGAATAGTTCCTATTATGCCCTAAATAGAATCAAGAGTTCACTACCTCTAAGTTCCCTTGTGAACGGTTATTACAGTTTGGTATATAGTCACCTGTCCTATAATATCTTACTGTGGGGAAATTCCTCAGACGTAGGATCCAGAAAAGAATTCTGCGAATGATGTTCGATACAGCTCCACAATCTTCATGTAGACCGTTGTTCCTGAAGAATGGTATCCTCACATTGGCGTCTATTTTCATTTTGAGATGCCTCGTTTATATTAAAGAGAATGAAAGTAACATGACTAAACTTTCTAACTTTCATTCCCACAATACTAGAAATAAGGAAACATTATGTATCCCTAAACACAGAACTTCTAGATTTGAAATGTCGCCCCTGTACCAGGGTATCAGATTGTTCAATCATCTTCCACGGCATATACAGGGTCTAAGTGTAAATAGATTTAAGGTAGCAGTTAAGAATTTACTTTTAGCAAAATGTTTTCATACTGTGAATGAGTTTCTATGTGTTGATTTAGATAATGTCTAAATGTCTTTTCTATTGACCTGTCCTATACATACTTGTGATGTCTTAAGGGATCATTAAATTATTATTATTATTATTATTATTATCTAAGTGTAAATAGATTTAAGGTAGCAGTTAAGAATTTACTTTTAGCAAAATGTTTTCATACTGTGAATGAGTTTCTATGTGTTGATTTAGATAATGTCTAAATGTCTTTTCTATTGACCTGTCCTATACATACTTGTGATGTCTTAAGGGATCATTAAATTATTATTATTATTATTATTATTATTATCCAATGTCATAAAATCGAAGATTTGACCAAACGAAAAAAACTATTTTGAGACATTGTAGCTCTAAAAATGGTCTGTCTGTAGATTCTTCGTCTCCATGTCCTAACTTAAACACTTCTGTCGGCAAAAAAAGACCTATGAAAGCTATCATCGCTGTTACAGACACGTGGATCGTCCATAATACATCAGTGGCTGTCTTTTCCGAATTCTCGGTAATGTTTTCGGTGGTGTAGATTTTAAGAATTTGTACAATATTATCGACTAGCAATTCAAACGGTTCTTTGGAAGTAATATCACTTTAAGATGCAACAGGGCCAATCAAACCAGTGTTGCGTGACACTCACCAAACCAGTTAATGGTTTAACTACATGAGAATTATTCAAATTGGTTGAGAAATTCAGAAACATTAGTTTGGTCAAATTTTTAGTTATTAGTTATTTGATGTAATTAATATACAATTAAGTTGGAAAATCATGAAAACGATGACGACCGTACATTTTTCGGTTATTTTCGAGCACAATTTTTCTCCATATTGACAGGACGAAAAAATGACTTACAGTACGATTCAGTCCTTCAAAAATTCGAAAAAAATGCATGAAATAATTAATAGTTCAACCTGAATCATTGCCTGGAATAATTACCAATTAAGCTGTATGTAGGCATGCGCACTTTCCTTCGGAAAATCTGTAATAATTACAATTAATCTTCATATGATAAGACACTTCAATTTAGTCTACATTTTGAAAACTGATGATAAATGCATGAGTCAAAACATCCAGACAAAACACAGAATATCTAGCTCTGAAGTTGTATATATTCAATATAGTATCAGAATATGAGGGAAATATTTTGGATTTCATAAAATATATATCAGTTCATGAAAGGAAAATCTAATCTGGAATGAGAAATAACTTCTACGTTTGCGTGGTCGAAACCATTGATTCGACAAACCGATAAATAGCTCATTTCAAGATTGGAGCACCGAACAATCACTAATCCCCCCTTAATAGTTCTAAAGAAATGGAAAAAGAAATGAGTTAACGAAATCGGGGTATTTCTTGGGAGAAATGTCAATTTTTTCCGTCCTTCTGTTTTTTCTCATGATTCAAGTGTCAGATGCTTCTCTTTGTATAACAAGATAGGAGAATGCTGAAATATATTTTAGCCAAGTCTCGTTTAGGCATTTATAGACTTGTGGTATTATTATATTAAATATGAATCCAAAATATTATTATTAAGTTATATATTTTGGAACGGGAGAAGATTTCATATCTGTTGAACGAATGTAATGTTACGTTTGAATTAGAAAATTCCAAATTTATATGATCCGGGTATTTTGGAAGAAAAATTTAGCCTACGCCACTGAAAAAAAAGCATGTATAGCAATGCGATATTTTACCGTGTACAGTTTTTAATTCTCGTATGAAACAAAATCAGAAAATGTTATTCAAATATATTATCTGATAAGTACCTACCAGAGTAAAGTGATTGTATTAGAACTGCTGGCAATATACCTCAATATTTTTAGACTACTTACGATCGACTCTGAGAGGTTGCAAGTATGTGTGATGCAGGGTTGTCGTAGCTTATGCAGATATTAGCTTTCCGCACAATATGCATTATTTTAGTCAAGGTTTGGGTTAGGTTTAATTAGGTTCTTCTCTATAATATCAATGAGAAAACTCATAGTAATTCAAAATTGCGAGTTTATTGGTTGTTACAAAACAAAAGAGTTACATATGGTGTTATACTTAACTAAGGAGTGACTTTGAATGTTGAAGCGTGGCACTTCATGTCCTCACAATACTTTTCATAAGATGGTAAGTAACCACTGAGTGCTAATCACAAGCTTGAAGACATAAGATCGTCAGGTAGTCAATGGCGATATTTTGACTTAATTATCTTCATTTCAGAAAGAGCAGACTCGCACAAGTAAGTTGACCCAAACATTGCCGTCAGTTGAAGGGTGATTTGCCTTAGATTCGGATATTTATTTCCAGATATAAAACACCAGAAATTTGTATCAGATGCTGAAGCTTTGAGATGTATATCTGATATAATCTGCACCAACTCATTTTGAACAGAACATGAGTTCATATTGAACTGACTTGCTATTTCAGTAGCTAATTCCTCAATGTTTTTACATGAAAAAGGATAGCTCATAAATGATGCTATATTTAACAATATACTGCAATTATAAAAAGGCATGTCGAATTGTCCCAAAATATTCAATAATTCAGCCTCATACGTGAAAAATGCCAAATCAGTCAGCCATTTTTCGTTTTTCAGCATCTAAGTGTCATTACTTCTTTCGTCTAGTAAAACTGTTGTTTTGGGCAATAATTCTCGAATTTTCCGGCAATTCAACCTCCTGACGTCAGTGTGAAGAACTAAATCAGTATGTTCAGCTGTCTCCCTACCTTCCAACTGCAACTTAAAGAGCCGCCGTTGCAAGCTACGTGTACGGATGGATTTCACAATTTTTGTTGCAATGCCCATAATTTCCTCCGCGTTTGAAACTTTTGAACACAAAACTGGTTGATGTATAATGCAATGGAGTGAAAAAAATTGAGGGAAACCTTCATAAGTTCGACACAATGCCACAAAACCGATTTTGTTTCAGTCATTGCTGGTGCTCCATCGGTTATAATGCACACTAATTTTCATATTGGTAGCTTGTTGTTTTTACAAAATTGAAGAAAGCGTCATATATATTTTCGCCACGGCACTTACCCTTCAGAGAATTGATTGTCGAAAATTCTTCCTTAGCCAACATGTCATTGAATCAATCTGAATAAAACTACACAGCTGGGCAGTGTCTATCATATCTGTGGATTCGCCGAACTGTAAAGAAAAGTATGTACATTTCATGATATTATGTTTTCGTCTATCTGCCATGTCCTGACTCATGACTTCAATACGCCTTGTGACAGTCGGACGAGATGACTGAAGTTCTCTAATAGCAGACATGATTTATGCTTTAT
Source organism: Cryptolaemus montrouzieri (assembly GCA_013387265.2). Taxonomy (NCBI): domain Eukaryota; kingdom Metazoa; phylum Arthropoda; class Insecta; order Coleoptera; family Coccinellidae; genus Cryptolaemus; species Cryptolaemus montrouzieri. Next base: position 137,902,781 of record JABFTP020000185.1, on the reverse strand, counting down.
TTTCAAAATCTCGAGATAAAATCTCTCCCGCTTCAATACATGCTTCCTTCACAACCGATCCATCTTCGAATAATTTCTTGTGTTTCGCCAATATATATTTGCGAGATATTTTAAATGACGCGATCGTAGAAGCATTTGATTGTTTGGTTGATCTTTTGAACATGATTTGTTCTTTTTTCAAACAAGATATCAAATCACGTAATTTTCGTACTCTCAATTCACTCTGGCGCGGAAAATCCTTTTCATAGTTTTTATGAAACGTCTTATGATGCCTCTCTAAGTTACCACGTTTAAGTAATGCAACTGACTCACGACAAATAAGACAAATGCACTTATCCTTCATTGCACTCATTTTGTACTATTTAATAATGAACTTCGTATCGACGTAGTATCGCATTCAAGTTACTATTCAGAATGACTCCATTTACTGCAGGGGCAACATTTATATCGGCGTGAACGAAAGTCTCGAATGTTCCCGTCAAACGCGCCGCACGAAATTTCTAGAAAAAAGGCGGAAGAATAAAAAACGCGTGTTAGAGTGCAACTTTTTATTGTAGAAGTAATACATGTTCGGCTATACTAGATTTTTCTATTCGTCCATATTTCAAGTGTGCCATATGTTCTTTTACTCCAGTGGTAATAGATCTTTCAGTTCGACCGACAAACTTCGAATTACAATCCTTACAGCAAATTTGGTAGATCAAACTAAAAGATCTATTACCACTAGAGTAAAAAAACATATGGCACACTTGAAATATGGACAAACACGAAAAATCTAGTATAGCCGAACATGCTTTCGAATGCAATCACAATGTAGATTTCAATAATGTTAAGTTGTTAAGAAATGTAAATAATGTCAATACTTTGAATGCGTTTGAAAGTATTGAGATTATTGAATGCAATAATAGATTAGATAGAGACAGAGGCCCGATACCCGGAGCCCGTTGTACAGGTTGATCGATTGATATACGCCCCTCCCACTGTAAGCGAGTCGACCAATCAGGAAACAGGTTTGTTGAATAACCTGTTTCGCTGATCGCTCTAAAGTATAAGTAGGCTAGCATTGTAGTTTAGAATTAGTATATTATCATCTCCTGATGATGCTAACTTAGTTAGCGAAACGCGCGTCGAGAGTTGAGGTTAAAGTTTTGGTGTAGTGGTGATATAGTGTCTTCATTACCCTATATTTTTGATATAGGTCACTACACAGTATTTGAGATAAAGATATATCTATTATTTTCACAAGAGAAATTTTTATATAATTCAATTATTTCAAATACAATTAAAATGGATTTTGAAGAACTAATTAGCTTGAAGGTCTGCGCCAAAAAGAAAGTGTGTCGTGATTTTAACACGTTACACCAGAGATGACGCTAGACCGCCAACCTTTTAGTCAAGGGTGGCAGGTTGCTGATCTTTCTCTTTTCTACCAGTACCTCTATTGTGAATACTCTGAAGAAAGAAAAGGCTTGGTTCTAAAAAGAATCCAGTTCCGAAGATAAACCAGTCTTGTGAAAAACTCTCATCAACGGACGGTTGTAACAAAATTAGCTTTAATAGGCAGGTTAAGCCCAGAGAAAAATGCGCAATGAGACTCTAATTCAATATTCGTCACTGAAATCTTGGAAGAAAAGTCGGGAAAGTTTTACTTGGATATTTAATCAATTACATAAATTATGATAATGATACATAGTGTCACAAATACTTCTTTATGTTAATACATGCAATAAGAATTATCTTCGTGGTTCTTGGTCTTACTGCTGCCTTTGGGGAAAACCTCTATTTCAGCTGTTGAGCTCCACGTACAAGTCTCTACCTAGGAACGCCTATCTAGGGCTTCTCACCTAGGAAAGTCTGTCTAGGGCTCCTCACCTAGGACTTCCTATCTAGGGCTCCTCACCTAGGAATTTCTATTTATGGGTCTCCACCTAGAACTGAATTTCACAAATTAGACATGAATCACCAAGATATTCTATGCTCTAACATAACATAAATTAACACGAAAAGTTACAGAGATTCTAAAAAAGTAAACTCGTGCTAGCTGTTCAGGTAGGTCATAGAATTAAAAGATAAGTTCTATAAAAAGCGAGGAAGCATCTACAAAGAAAACTATTTGCAATAAAAAGGAATCTACATAAAAAGCGAGGAAGCATCTATAAAAACTATATACAAAAATTACAGATGTTTGGCAACCATTTTGAAAATTTGAAAGAATTTCATGATTTACACCATAATTTCACGAAAATTACTTGAAAATAAAGGAAATAATGAATGAACGAAGGAGTTTGAGTTACTTTTGTCGTTTTCTTCTCAAAAAATTATTTTGATCAAGTTTATTAATGAGGAATCTATCAAGGTCATCTTAAAAAATTGTAGAAATTAAAGGAATACGATTTTGAAATCCATCGTGAGAAAAAGACAAATTCTGTAGAGCAGAATTTGAATTTTTAATAGTTACTATAAGGCATTCAAGCAGTTAATAAAAAAATGCTGTAAGGAAAAATTATAAATCAGATTTCCAAAGTTTAGTGCGGCATTTTGCTAAATGAACTTTTAACTTTTATTTACAAATAAATAGCCTCACCTCTTTCGCTGATGAACAACAAGGATTCAGATCTGGAAGATCTTGCACCGACGCTGTATTTGTCATACGACAAGTAACAGAAAAGTCGATAGAATATAATAAGCCAGCATTTATGTGTTTTGTTGACTTGCTCAAAGTTTTCGACCGGGTCCAATTTTCAGACATTATACATCTGCTCTACAACAGGCAAATCCCACGTAATGTAATAAAGACTATCGAAAATATATATACTGCGAACAAGATCCAGGCAAGATTAGATGGGGAGCTTACCACACAGATACCAGTGAGAAGTGGTATTCGTCAAGGAGATTCGTTAAGCCCCCTTCTGTTCAACGTCATCATGGACGAGATAATCAAAAAAGTAAGAGGAATGAGGGGCTACAAAATGGGGAACAAAGAGATAACTATCCTGTGTTACGCCGATGACGCTGTGTTGATTGCAGAAAATGAAGACGATTTACAGCGCCTCCTACACCAGTTCAACCGTACAGCCAAATCGTTTAATATGATAATTTCTGCCTCTAAAACAAAATGCATGACTACATCGAAAACACCATTGAGATGCAAGCTTGAGGTTGATGGTAAATCTATCCAGCAGGAAATTAAATTTAAATATCTCGGCAGAGAGATTTCGGGCTACGGAGATGTCGAGGCGGAGGTAAGGGAGCAAGCAACAAAAAGCAACAAGAGTAGCAGGATGTCTGAATGACACAATATGGCGCAATAAGCATATCGGAATTGAAGCCAAGGCACGAATCTACAAAGCAACTGTAAGGCCCATTATGACATACACTGCAGAAACTAGACCAGAAACAACGAAAACCAGGCGGCTACTGGAGACAACCGAAATGAAGGTACTTCGCAGGATAGCCGGGAAAACATTGCTCAACAGAGAGAGGAGTGAGAATATTAGAAACATGTGCAAGGTGGACAACATTAACAACTGGGTATTGAACAGAAAACAGGAGTGGAATGACCATATAAACAGAATGGATGACAGAAGAATAGTGAAAATCGCCCGCTATAGATCTCCACTGGGGCGCAGAAGCGTGGAACGACCACGAAAAAGGTGGAGTGACAACTTGAACGTTCCGTAACAGACAAACGACCGAAGAATAGACAGGCGGTTTTGCCTAAAATAAAGTTGGAAGACGAAGAAGAAGAACTTTCAACTTCCCCTTTATTTTGATATAGTTCACTACACAGTGTATGAGATACAAGATAGGAATTTTAATATAATTGAATTAACTGCAATTTAGGGGGATTTTCAAGTTCAACTAATTCGTTCGAAGGTCTGCGAAGGAAGGAAAGCCTAAACTGAAGAATGCTCGTAGTAAATGTACTTATCATATGCGGATTATGCGCATCAGATTGTTAACACATATAGATAGTTGACTGGAATCAGGTGTCTTAACTCAAATTGTTGTGACGTGCTTTTAGCACGTTACACTGTCCAACTAGCGACGTCACGTACCTCCCTCTTTTAAAATTCTTTTGTTTACCGGGATTACTACTGTGGAAATCGCGTTCATCGAACATCTTTCAGATATCTTACAATTTGGTCCTCTTCAACAAGCCAGTGAACACACATCACATCACCTTGAGCGACGACAACCTTGTTATGACAAGCATAGCTTCCTCCCATGTGTCAAGTTTACAAAAAGAAATTTGCAGAATTCAGAAACATAAGCTCTTCACGATGAAAATGAAATAATGGGAGTTTGCATCTGAAAAAATGATCGATGGTGATATATTTAGATGAAAAAAATTTTTCACTTGGCTTGAGAATGTCTACTCAAATTTGAAAATTTTCTGCCGAAAACTACAGTGAAAGAAAACATGCATTTAATTCCGCATTTCACATTCGAACTGTGTATGACTGTGACTCCACATAGTGGAAGATCTCCTAAATATTGCTCGAAGCGATTAATTTTTATGATCATTTTAGTATGGCTATATCCTCAACATGATTTTCAGAAAATAATAATCTTGTCGCCTGAACTATCTTGTAGATTTAATAACATGTTTCCATGCATGAATTTATGACAGGGTTATTGCATACACAAAATATTGAACCCTATTTACGATGAGGGAAACTTAACGATGAAAACTCGAACATAAAAGTGAATCGTTTTTCACTGGAAATCATTTTATAGGGATTTCGTTTTATGTATATTTTATTTTGAGGAAATCAAACATTTACATATGGAATGGATTTACTATTTTCGGAATATTTTTCGTCATGATTGATAACCTTTCGAATTATTTTTCAGTAATCCATGTATAGTCGATAATTTGAAACTTGAAGACCTTGAAAAATAGATCGAATGAAGAGAGGAATGTTATAAAAGTTTTAATCAGCGAGTGTATAACAATTTGAAAGGATTACACATATTATCAATTTTGATCAATGAGTAAATATTTTACAATTTAAATAAACATATCTACAAATAAACATAACTTTTACTTTTGGATTTGGGAGGCTTTTACTTGGTAGAATTCCATTATCAATAATAAAAACAAGTAATGTGTTTTTAGGAATTTTGCTTAATCATTGTGATTCGTAACGCGTTTCACTAGTAGCTTCTTCAGACAAATGAATGTGTAAGAACTATAACAACTATATATAGATAAGACTGAGAATATAAATACAAAAGTTTTTGAGTAACTTTAGTAATTAAAAGCTTATTGAAATGCCCTTCCTTAAATGGTTATTGATGACCGGTATATCCAATAAAATTAAGGAATAGATTGGTCCCTGAAGAGATTCAATAGAGGTGAAGGACTTTGATCGACTTGTTCATTGATAAGTCTACCTGAGTGTTTGTGTTTGTTGATTTCTAAAGTTTTCCAAAGATCTACCTTCCAATATTTATTATCTGTATGCAAAATTTCAAACTGTGGATCGAAAGAGTGATTATTTTCTAAGAGATGATTCGCGTAATTTGAATCTGATGATTTATTTGAAACACTGCGTTTATGTTCAGACAAACTGGTATTAAAATTTCTATGTTTTCAATTCAATTCAATATATTGACACCTGATTTATTATTTTTATCTGATTTTTTCATTATTTCTTATATATTTGCCTAAGCTATTATCAGTTTGGAAAGCTATGTAGAAATTATTGCTACTCAAGAATGATTTCATTTTCACGATTGTAATGCCAACATAGGTTAAGGTGTTGAATTTTCGTTTCAATTTATCGACAGGGTAAACTACATTCAATGCGATTCTACTTTGTTTTTCATTCAAAATATTATTTATTATTTTAGGATTATAACCACTATTTTTAGCTTTTTGTTAATAATAATGATATTGTCGTTTTGATTTACGAACCGAGAGAATGCTTTGCAAATTTAGAAAAATGCGTTAAAAGACAAAGATTGAATGGCAATTGTTTGGTACATTCGATCAGCGTTCAGCATCAAGGGCTAGCTTTGAAGTAGCCTGGTTGATTGCTTGAAATAAGAAACCATACACTTTTAGTAAAGATTTGGTATAACAAGCTGCTGTGAAAATGCGGAGATTATATGTTAGTAAAGATTTGGTATTAACAATGTGAAAATGTGAAATCTCGTGGATTGAGACACTGTATTTCTGTATTTTTGATGGAGCTTGAGTCATAATAATAAAAACAAGTACTGTGTTTTAAGGAATTTTACTTAATAATTGCGATTGTGGTCAAGAAGAAGTGAAGAAACTGAATTCAGTGCCCTTGTCTGCGAGAATTGTGAAAGAACGAATTTCTATATTAGCAGAAAATGTGAAGGAACAGGTTATTCTCGCATTAGAAATAATTTGCTATTCAGCATGATGAGACAACTGATATTAGTAGTAATTCACAGCTATGTTCGCTACAAAGGTGCAGATAATTTTGAAGAGGAATAACTGTTTTGTTCGCATCTCGAGTTGAGATCTCGTGGATTGATGTCTACAATAAAGTAAATGAATACTTCAAATTGCAAAGTTTAAAATGGGAAAACTGTATTTCTGTATTTTTTGATGGAGCTATGCTGGGTCTCAATAATGGTTTTCTGGCTTTCGTGAAAAAGAATATCCTAAATATTGAAGTTACTCACAGTATGATTGATCGCCAGGCTCTTATCGTCAAATATTTAGAACCTACACTGGAAGCCGTCATGCATGCTATCATCAAGATTGTAAATTTCATCAAAAGACATTCCCTAAACACGCGGCTATTTCATGAATTATGTCAGGACGGTGAAGCTGAATATATGGACCTATTTTATTATACAGAAGTAAGGTGGCTCTCTCGCGCAAATGTACTAAATCCAGTATGGATTCTCGAAACTGAAGTCGAAATTTTTATGGTTTGAGTTTGAAAACTCTTCCTGGGTTGCATATCTCGCATATTCAGTGGACATTTTTGAGAGTATAAATATATTAAATGAAGAATTGCAAGGAAAGAATATTAATTTCCATTCAGCGAGATAAATAGTGTCAGATTTGGATTAAGGCTGCAATATTGGAGACAGAAAGTAGAACAGAACAAGATAGTTTCATTTCCAAGGTAAGCTTTGTTTTTGGTAAATTGCGAAAATATTACTTTTGCTGACATCAAAGATACAATTGTAGGACATCTTATCAAATTCAGAGAGCGGTTTTCAGAGCACTTGCCAGATCTTGATACACGTACTATTAGTTGGATTATAGATCCTTTTAAATGTGAAAATTCTATGAAACCAGGAGAACCTTCAGGTTTGGCAGAAGCAATTCTTGAACTTAGATCTAATACTGAAGCACGTATTCAATTTGAGAGTAAACCAAATCTGACGTCTTTTTGGATTTCAAAAGCTGCAGAGGCTTTCAAAATTGCACATGAAGAGGTGGTCAAAAAATTTCTGCTATTTGGAACAACATATTTGTGCGACCAAGGCTTTTCCACTCTAATGAGAATAAAAACGAAGAACAGAAATCGATTAAACTCCAAAGACTGTACTCAAATCGCTCTTACATCAAAAAATCCTAATTTTGAAGCAATTGTATCGAACTTGAAACAACACAATTTCTCCAAAACGTGAAGGATGAATGTTTTCAATATTATTTTTTTCTAATTTTTTAATTTGAATTTTGTTTGTACCACCATTATCGTTATTATTTATTATCGTGAACTTATGCACTATCTCAGCTGTTAGCTGAATATAATTTACCTTTCCCAGATTTAGCAATCAAAGGGAATAGGCTCGATTACAATATACTTGACATAAATTTCCTAACTATCCTACATGTATTAAGAATTACAGCTTTTTGCATTTCTATATAGATATTCTTATGCAATTCTAATTTCTTAAGGCTATCATGCAAAGTTCTGGGTATTAAACCAGTCGAGGATACGATGACAGGAACAATATCTATGCTTGATCTCAATAGCAAGGTCTGTGTATTTGGACTTTTTCTCCTGGAACTTATTCAGCACGTTGTTATTATTCGGTATGGCGACATCCAGCAGCATTGCTGTTCTGGCTCTCTTATCATACACCACTGTGTCCGGCCTATTATTCGTCACCATTCTGTCAGTGATAACAGGCCTTTCGTAGTATAATTCGATAGAGTCATTTTCCAATACGGGCGCCGGCTGATACTTGTAATATGGCTGGAGGGTATTCAGAAGTCCGTACTTGTGTGCAAGTTTCTGGTGGATAATGTTGCACACTTGACTATGCCTGTGAAGATACTCCGTATTGGTCAGTTGTTCGCATCCGGACGTAATATGCTGTACAGTCTCCGATCTTATATGGCATTTTCTGCACTTATCTGTTTGTAATGTTTCGTCCTTCATTATAAATATTTTGTAATTGTTTGTAGCGATAACTTGGTCTTGGATGGCCATAAGGAATCCCTCTGTTTCTGCGAATAATTCTCCTTTCATCAACCATTTGTTGGAGGCTTCTTTGTCGATGTGTGGTTGATTAATCTCATGGTGATGTCGTCCATGCAATTCCTTTCTTGACCATTGCTCTTGTTTTTCAGGTTCTGATAGGAACGTTATTTTTATTAATATAATTTGTAACAGTAGCCTAAATTGTCAATCCTCAATTGTACCCCAATGGGTTTCAATTTGTTATATACACACCACAAAAATTGTCGCATCACCTGGTATTCTGAATTCCACAATCGATTAAGCAGCTCGATTGCAGTTTCTTTGTCAACATATGTTTTTGGACACATGAGGGGAAAAAATCTTATCTACGTAGTAACATTTGTTTCCAAATGATCTCAAACACGTCTGAAACAAGAATGAGTTTATTTGACTATCTGTATTCTTTCAATTTCTCTTCAGTTTTCACGCTGAATTAATGCAAGTCTTCTGTGTTTCTTGTTGATTTTCGAATCTTTGAATTTATTATAATGACTGCTGAATGTCCTGGACGATCTTTGAGTGATCATGAAGTGGTAAGAATTGTAACACTTCTAGAGGAAGGGGGGAAGCCAACGTTTCGTAGCCAACTCGTTGAATGTTAACAGAAGCGCTATTTCAAGAGCAATTAATCGATACCACGAAACAAGAGAATATGGAAGAAGGGCCGGACACGGAAGAAATCGGATAACAACACCAGTTGATGATAGTTGGCTTCGTTTAACTGCACAAAGAGTTCGGCACTGTACTAGAACGCTAGGATGCTACAACATGAAGTTGCACTTTCCAGAAATGTGCATATTTCATTTCAAACTGTTAGGAACAGACTTGGAGGAGACGATATCGGACCAAGGATAGCTTCTACCGGCCCGCATCTCACCAGAGAGCATCGAGTTGCAAGACTTCAGTTAGCGAGGGAACATGCAAATTGGGGTATTCCAGAATGGTCGAATGTTCTCTTTTCCGACGAGTCCAGGTTCTGTCTAGTATCAACTGATAGATGCATGCCTGTATACATATGATCTGGGAAACGGTATCAGCAATGTAATATCCGGCAAACCGAAAAACTTCGGAGGGGGCTCAGTTGTGGTGTAGGAAGGCATCTCTTTCCATGGTCGAACTGAGGTAGTCCTAGTGAATAATGGAAGAATGACAGCGGCCAGATACATCGCAAATATCCTTGAACCCCATGTTGCCCCTCTGGTCATTGATTGGTGAAAACTTTATTTATATGCATGATAATGCTCGGCTTCATGCAGCTACAGTAGTTACAGAATTTCTGCAAAATGCCGATACTGATATTTTAAGATGGCTAGCTAGATGTCCGAACTTGAATTCCATAGAACATGTTTGGGATAACATGGGGTGGTAAATTCAGCAACGTAGGATGCCTTGTAGAACGCTCCAACAACTAGAAAATATGCTTCCTGAAATTTGGAATTCAGTGACTCAAGAGTACATCGAAAATTTGTTTGAGGGGCTTCGAGACGTATACTGGCAGAAATTAGGGCCCAGGGAAGAAAAATTCGATTTTGAAAATGATTAGTAACCATTCGATGCTAGTTGATTGGTCTCTTCGCGAATGTTTGGAGGTGGTAGAATTTTTTAATTTTTCATTAACTCGAAAATTGTTGATATTTTCCATCATAAACTCATCTCTTTTGAATTATATCTTCTTATTCAACACTTCTGAAAGTTTTCAAGTGACTCTTGAATGACCAACCTAAAAGTTTATATAGTATTGTCGTGAAAGTAGGGTGATGCGACAATTTTTGTGGGGAGTGTATATTACTTATATTACTATTACTACCGTTATGTATTACTAGGTATTACATTGATAAGCTGAATAAATAGTGTTTGAATTAAATTTTTAGTTATTGGTTTCTTTTCAAAATTATCATAGTGGGCTATAATATGAAAGCTGATAAAATTTTCGTTTTTTTCAGCTCTAAGCCATGGGGTAATATAAACTTCACAAAAATATTTTAGGGTATTGATGGAAAAGTTCCCCGAACGCTGGTCTAGGAGTTGAATTCTCAAAGTAGTATTTGCCAGGAAAATATTGAGTTTAATATTCAGTATTAAGTCGAGGGAGGGTTTGTTGTAAACAATACAACTGTTTTAAAATAGCAAGATCTTCGTACATGGTCTATTTATGGTCTGATCAGAGACAACCAACCAATCCTTTTCATTAACTGATATTGAACGTACAGATGAACCGATCAGATCCGCGAGTTAAGAAATCATTAGCCGCTAATATGGTTATTGGGCCGCAATTTTTTATCCTCGAATAGTTAAAACTACAATGAAGGAAGCACTAATTAGGAGCTTTTACTGTAGCCACATAAAAGAATCTTTATTCGATCGAATATTCAATTGCGTTCCCTAAAGGAGCTGGACTCTAACCGATCCACTCTTCCTAAGCACACAGCAGCGGTACAGCTCAGTCTGATGTCATCAATAGGAGCAGTTTCGATCTCCTTCGACCTCATTAGTATTGCATACCCATTCACAACATCAGACCAGACTGCCACCTACTTATCTCCATCCGTTGGAGCGCAACAAAACATGTAAATGGTATTGCGCCCTTCAAAGAACTGACACAGAGGCCACTCACCATCGCCAACAGGAAACCATAAAAACAAAGGGTAGATGAACAGAAAACCGTAAGAGATCACACTATCTCGACTATTAACCGCAACGCTACACACCGTGTCAACAAGAAAGCGATCAGTTGACAGACTACCGTTCCTTATTCATATCTGGCTGTCGATCAGGAATACATCACATCTCATCAATGACAGCTAGTGAAATTATCGCTATATAATATAGTTTATTCAGATTTGAATAATGTATAACAAATAATATGAATTTCTTACCTAATAACTATTATAAGTCTGAATGAACGTTTAATCACAGAGACATTACATAATGTCTGTACGTGAATTGAACTTAAATAAACAATATATTTCTTCCATAAGTACAAAAAATAAAAATATAAGCAAACAACAAAAAACAAAACCAACATTTCTAATTAGTACCATTGAAATTTCATAGTCACCACGAAGAAAATTACTATCAATGTCCCTTGACATGTCGCTATCGTTGGGAAAGTCACCATCGGTGTGAAAGTCACTATCGGTGTGAAAAATCACTATGTTAAGTCACTGTCGGTATGAAGGTCACGATCGGTATAAAAAGTCACTATCGGTATGAATAGAAACTATCAGCATCAAAGTCACTAATTTGGTATTTAATGTCACATATCTGATTAAGGCAGCTGATTTATAACATTAAAAAAGATTTGCCTGCCACTTCGTTGTATCCATCTTCTTATTTTTCTCTTGAAATTCTTATACATATAGGCTGTTCTTAATTCTTGAGGCAACATGGCATATATTCTTGGTGCCAAATAGGTAAAGGATCGTTGCCCAACTCTTTTCTCAGCTCTCGGGGTTTCAAATCTATTTTTCTTGTTTCTGGTAGAATAAATATGTTCTATTGAATTCAATTGTATTTTTCCTTGAAATGTGTGAAACAAAATGTGAGCCGAGAACAACTGATGAATGTCAGCTATTCCTGATAATCTATACAGTTCGTCTCCATCAGAGGTAAGTGGTCTCCCAAAATAATCCTCAACAACCATTTTTGCATTGTTTCGATCTTTTTAGTTGATTCTCGTAAGCACCCCCCCAACCTATAATACCATATGATAAGTGGGATTCCACGAGAGCAAAATAGAGTATGCGTAGGTGCTTGACGTCAAGAATCTTCCTTAAATATCTGAATTTATAAAGCAGCCCTCTTAACTTCTTAACTATATTATCGACATGTATATTCCATCTCATATGTCTGTCGAGGGTAATTCCTAAGTATTTTATACTCTCCGCTGCAGGTATGATGGTGGAATTGTTGACGTGTAGGGGACCCATTTGTGGCAGACCAGATGCATATGATACAAATGGTAAGTAAAATGTCTTTTCTAGATTGAGAGTCAGCTTATTACATTCGAACCACTTTTTAATTTGTAGAAAATCACATTCTGCATATTTTTTTAACTCTTTCCAGGATTTACTTTCATGAAAAATAGCAGCGTCATCTGCAAAACATATAATTTGTCCTTTTGTTTCCATTAACAGAAGATTGTTTATATATATTGTAAATAGGATCGGACCTAGTACTGTTCCTTGTGGTACTCCGTATGTTACTTCTTTCACACTGCTTCTATATTCTCCGATTTCCACCATTTGTTTGCGATCTGTTAAATAACTTTTCATCAAATCATATCCTTTTCCCCTGAAGCCACACCGGTAAAGCTTATCTAATAGTTTCTTGTGAGATACAGTATCAAAGGCCTTAGCAAGATCTATAAATATGCAGAGGGCTGGGATTTTTCATTTAGACATTTGTATATCTTTTAGTTAGTTCTCCGATCGCATCTTGAGTTGATTTACCCCGTCTAAAACCAAATTGATTTTCGGCAATAATTTGATATTTGTCCATAAACCCAATGATACGTTTTTTATAATCTTCTCTATAATTTTATTTATATTCGACACTAGCGATATGGGCCTGTAATTTTGTAGTAAAGTTTTGTCACCAGATTTATAAATAAGTTTAATTACTCCAATTTTAAGTATATCAGGCTAAACTCCAGTTTCGAAACAAAGGTTGGACATATGTGCAATAGGTTCTGATATATATTCCTTTATATTTTTCAACACCTCTGATCTAATGCCATCGTGTCCAGATGCCTTTTTGTCTTTAAGTTCTGTTATGATCTTTTTCACTTCTTCTGAATCTGTTGGGTAAAAAAATAAAGTTTTATTTAAAAATGGCTCGACCTGTTCAAATCCCCCCGGATCTTTTATTTTTTCCGCATATTTTTTTCCTAGAGAACTAAAATATTCATTGAATTCATCAGCTATATTTTGTTTATCACTAATTAATTTATTTTCTGCATTTTTTATTTGTTCTATTTTCAATTCATCTTTCTTTTTGTTACAGATCTCCCTACACAATCCCACAAAGCTTTCGACCTGGACTTGTTTTCTATTATTTTATCTTGAAAGTATTGTTTTTTGATTTATTTATAAGTTTATGCAATAGATTTCTATAATTAATATATTCCTCTCTGAGTTCCAGATTATTTAAATTCTGTGAAACTCTTTTATATAGCTCATTCTTTCTTTTTATAGACTGAAGAAGGGCTGGCGTTATCCAGTCCTTTTATTGGATTTTTACTTTTTATTTACTCTAGATGTATTAATTGTTATCTGCTCATTTAATATGTTAATAAACCTTTCAGTAAAAGTGTTTACGTCCTCTCCTGTATCCCTTTTGTACCAATTTACTGAATTTAGTGATGTTTTTAATCGGTCATAGTTTATGAATTTTTTTATTTTTAAGTTTGTCTGCAAAAGATTTGTTGGTGGTTTGATATCTTTAAGGCATAATATTATTGGATAATGATCTGAGATATGTTGCTGGACTATAAAGGCTGCCTGACTCTCCAGGGAGGTGTTTTCATCAGTTTTTAGGAAAATATGATCGAGACAACTATTACTAGAGGGTCTGGTGTAGCTATTAATGTAAGATTCGTATCCAAAAGAATTTAAAATATTTTTATATTCATCAACAGCTGATAAATTTATATTCATATCCCCAATTATTATATGATACTTTGCTGTATTAGATTTTCTTATATAGTTATATAAATTTTCATGAAACAATTTTATATTAGAGCTTGGTGAGCGATAAATGCTTGTTATTTTCAATGTTTTATTCAATAATTTGATATTTACTTCTACTGCTGTGCTTTCACCTAGTGACACAACATCATACTTGAATTTCAGTTCTTTTGCTATATATACAAGAACTCCATCATTTCTGTTGTATTGCCCATTGCTGTAAACACTTGTGTATCCTTCGATATTGAATAATTCGATATTTCCTATTTGAAAAGTTTCTGAAAGTATAATTGCATGAAATTTTTGAGAGCTTCCTCTAAGAAAAGCCTGAACTCATCTAAATTTTTTCCACACTCCTAATATTTATGTGTAAAATCTTTAGATGTTCGGATACACTGTAATGTTGTAGTTCCGTTAAATTATCAATAAGTATTGTTTTGTAAGTATGAGTATTATAATCCCTTATATAAGAATCCATTTCCTTCTGAAGAATTATTTATTTATCATTTGTTTACTATTTTCATGCCGAATCTATTCTTCCTCTTTGAATTCCAGCTAATCTAGCGCTGGTCTTAATTGGTTGGTTTTTGACCTTGTGCTTTTCTCTATTGCTAGAAGGTTGACTCCAAATTTGTGATGCCGATGATTCTGTATACGCACATTGAAGAATTTTTATTCAGTGAACCATATTCAACCTTCCCTAGAATGTTAAATATCCTTCCCTGAAGGAGCTGGTTTTCCGATCCACTCTTCATAATCATCGTCAACAAGCAGCAGCTGTACAGCACGGTCGGATGTCATGAATATGAGAAATATACTGCAGTTTTGGTCTCATTCAACCTCGTCAATATTGCATACTCATTCACAACATCAGGCCAGACTGCCACCTACTCATCTCAATTCGTTGTAGCACACAAAACATGTAAATGTTATTGCGCTCTTCAACTAACTGGAACAGAGGCACAAACAAATTGTTTTCATGGTTTCCCGGTTACGATGATTCTTCATCTTATGTAATTTTGAAAAACATTCTGCAAAGTTCGTTATTAACAATATCTTTAAGTTTATATTTGACCTGACAATTTTTCAGAGCTGTACTCCCTGTTTTCAATTCATCACTTTATTCAAATCTGGCATTACGTGAAATATAATGTTCTGTTTATTTTTGCAACAGAGCAGGTTGGAAAAATTATACTATCCTAATATACGGAGAAAAAAGGAAAAATAAAAACGAACTGAGCCTCATGGTTCCCTCGATGCTCAGTTCCAGTAATCCACTCAATGACTGAGGTGCTATTCTTGTTCTCAAGAAATGCTTCTAAGAAGCAACTATGCTGCTTAGGTATACTATTTAGTTGCTGCATACATCTTCCGTATCGTAGTATACAGTATTATAAGAATGAGTCAGTGAATTAAACTATTTCTATAACAATATTTAGTTTTGAATTAATGACAAATCGTTTTCATTTTCCAGTCTTTTCGTCTAGTGCTTTAGGAGCGATGCTGACATATAGTATGGACATTCAAGTTCATTTATAGAGATTGAGTTGTATGCGAATCTTGTGCTTTCGATCAACAATATTTCACGCATATCCAGGTGATTAATGGTACTAATGAATCAAGCAAAACCCGCTCACCGTTAGATACTTCTATTATTTCCTTCCTCTATAGTCTATCCCATCCTCATTTCCTGTTCAATGGCATTTGCAAAGTTCCGAGGACAGAATTAATGGTTAACTCTGTAGTTAAGTCCTTTTACGGCTGGCTTCCAACTTCGCATGTCGTTAATTAATCGAAAGACTTTAGGTATTGTCAGGCGAATAAATTAAATCAATGGCTGTCTGATTGCTCTCTATTACCGAGCCCAATAATGGAATATTTTTTGTTGCAAGGGTGGTAAACGTCAATCAATATTTGAAAGCTTTTGGGATTTGGATATACATTTAAAGTTTTATTACATAAAATATTTATAATTATGAAAATACTTCTCAAAGCGTAGAGATTTGCAACAGAATCGAAAGTTATTTACGAAACGAAGGCGTATTTCAAGAAAACTGAGGCCATCTGAAACCTTCAATTTCGCCTAAGCCAGTGTACACCTGCATTATCAGTTAATTCTTGTATTTCGAAAAGAAAATATTGTTATCCTCTCAGAAAATTATCAATAAATCCTTTTGAAAACCGATCTTCCTAAGATCTCGATACTATAACACGTGGTTTCACTCGGGCGGCAGATTTAACAACGAAGAAGAAATAAAAAATGATTATAGTCCTTACTTGGGTTTCAATGAGCTTTTCTAGTGAGTGATGTTTTGCCTTTAGGTACGCTCGTGGGGAGAAGGCGTGGGCTAAGCAACTCAGCTCAAGGTTCTTCGACTCCACGTTTGATACACGACTCGAACTTGGAGAAATCGTCACGATGTCTGTGAAGCTACAATTAAAATACCACAGTTCTTTGATTTAAAAGGAATTCATTAATCCATAAAAACACAAATAAAGCAAGATGGTCTTGTGACTCATCGTATGCGAACAGATCGATATGTATTAAATATTGATAGAATAATTGATAATCTCAAATGAGATGTTTTGAAAAAGAATCAAAATTTGAGCTGTATGACTCAAATTTTGGTCACAAGATGCGTACAGTTTGAATTTACAGTCAAGTAATATATTTCTTTTATAATTAATTAAAAATGGACCAAATAAAATTCAATACCAAGGTTAAATTCACTTGAATCATTTTCAATAGGAACATTTCTTCAAGAATGTATCTCATCTGTTTCAAATGCTCTATGTAGTACAGGGTGGTTGATTCTCCCAACAACGGTACAGCTAAAATGCCAAAACCAATCGTAACCCCAAGCTCCAATTCTATGTTACAGATCTATCCCTCTATCTCAGATCTATCTATATAGTTGTTATAGATACTAACTAAGAATTCTAGTCCGGAATTCTTTACACAAATTCTAAGTTCAACAGCCAATTTATGTTATCTCGCCAAGCGTACATTCTATATTGAATTCTAAATTCCTACAAGTTACAAAATATCCCAAAGTATCACGAAATCTAATACAGGGTGCTTCAACAAAAACTAAACAGAGGCTATATCTACCAAGATATTCATTTCTGATCAAATCGCAAAAACAGGACAATTTTTGTTTCTTGGGGGACATCTTTTCGGGTACAATACTTGCCTGAAATATCAACCCCCTAAGCGGGGGTTGCAATCCTTGAACATTTTGAATGGCGAAGATGGGTCGAGTGATGATTCAAAAGAAAAATGGTATTCTTGTCTACATTGCCTTGAACGAATTTCCCTTTTTAAATAAAAACTCTTAAGGATACAGGGTGAGCAACTGAAAGATCGGGAAGACTTTTTCCCTGAGACTATTCAAGTTTCAGTGAGGTAAAATGGCACAGATCCATGCTAATCAATGGCAGTCATCATCAAGTGCTATCCTCATCTCGAATTTCAACCCCTGGACCAGGGGTGACAACCCTTGGAAGAGGGTGGATGGGTCGAGTTATACCTCGGAAAAAATACATTATCGTTGTCTGCATCCCCGTGAACGAATTTTCATTTTTGATTGGAAACTGAAGAAGAGTGAGCTACTGAAATAAAGAGGAGACTATCTATCGCCCTGAGGTATCACTGAATCGAAATATTACCCCTGCTCTAGGGATTGAAATTCGAGATGGGGGTGATTTCGAAAGATGACAGCTTTTGATCTAAAATGAATTTATTCCAGTTTTTCGCACTAATATTCCAATACTCAGGGGTAAAAATTCGAGATGAGGATGGTACTTGATGATACTGCCATTGATCAGTATGGATCTTTTCCATTTTCCTTCACTGAAACTTGAATAGTCTCAGGGAAATAGTCATGCCTATCTTTCAGTTGCTCACCCTGTATCTTTCACAGTTTTCAATAAACAATAGAAATTCGTTCAAGGCAATTTAGAGAAAGATGCCACTTTTCCTTTGAGTCATCACCCGACCCATCTTCCCTATTTAAAATGTTCAAGTATTGCAACCACCGCTTAGGGGGGTTGATATTTCAGGCAAAATTTGTACCCCAAAAGATGTCCTCTGTTTAGTTTACGTTGAAGCACCCTGTATAACCGAAGAAAATTTCACAGAATGATCAATTAAAGGGTTTTTATTTACGCCAAGATGTGAAGGGGAACCACGTGCTTCTTTCAAGATCAGGATGGTTGCCAAATCCACGCAAGACGTTTTCTTCAAGTGTCAAAGTCTCGAAAGAGGAATACACAGCCCAGTT
Source organism: Cryptolaemus montrouzieri (assembly GCA_013387265.2). Taxonomy (NCBI): domain Eukaryota; kingdom Metazoa; phylum Arthropoda; class Insecta; order Coleoptera; family Coccinellidae; genus Cryptolaemus; species Cryptolaemus montrouzieri. The sequence goes on along the minus strand of JABFTP020000185.1, from coordinate 137,884,343 downwards.
AGCCAATTCAGAGCAAATCCTGACATATAAAATAGAGATATTCTCACAATCCAAACTTTTTCAATATGCCAGAGCTCAAAAAACTTACACCCTCCATTCCAAAATTAACTAAACTTTTCGAAAATAGAAACAACCAGTACTAATTGTGATACAAATCTTATCTGTTGATTAATGCATTCGCCTTCTATATTAATACACAAATTAGTGAGTTTCAACAGGTTGTCAAACGACCTCTCTATCTCATATTTTGGAATGGTATTTGTCGCGTAGTTCACCCCACTTTCCATGACCTCAATCGAATCGTGCCTATTTCGTTTCATCGTCAAATGCAGGTGAGGGAACAGATAGTAGTCGCACGGAGTCACGTCTGGTGAAAAGGGTGAATGTTGCAAGGCAATAATGCGACATTTGCACAAAAATTCAGTCACAACTCTTGAATGATGCGATGGGGTATTATCGCGCAAAACAGTCAAATTGCCGTTTTCTCTCCACTCAGCACTTTGTGTTGTTTCGGACTCATACAGAAAACACTACGTCTCGTCACCAGTTACAATCGTTTTCAAGAAGTTTGGGTCCTAATCTTCGCTATGCTCAATTAGATTTAAGTTTTGGTCAGGGTTGAGTTTGACTGGTACAAACCTCGAATGAATTTTCGTGAGGCCCAGAACTAAAAGCGTTATACAGATGTTTGAAGAATACCTGATTCCATTTCATTAAATTTAACCGATGATTTTTCATTATGTTTGATTAATGCGATAGTCCAGTTTTGGGATGACCTGATCGTTCGTCAACCAGGGTCACTTCATGCAGACACTGTGTGTAGCGTTGCAGTAAATATTCGAACTTGTGTGATTTCTTTATTTCTTCTTGGTTTTCTGTTTATCTTCCTTTTGCTCTTATGGTTTCCCGGTGGCGATGATGAGTGGCCTCTGTGTCAGTTCGTTGGAAACATTTACATGTGTTGTTGCGCTCCAGCGGATTGAGAGTAATAAGTGGCAGTCTGGCCTGATGTTGTGAATGGATATGCAATACTGACGAGGTCAAATGAGTTCGAAACTGCAGTCTATTGCTCCTATTCATGGCATCTAACCGAGTTGTACTGCTGCTAAGTGGTCCTGGTTGACGATGCTCATGAAGGATGGATCGGAGAACAAGCTCCTACAGGAAAGGATATTTAACATTCTACGGAAGGTTGAATATTGCTCCATGAATAAAATTCTTCAATCTGTCTACATATATAGCAATAATTTCGCAGGTTAATATTGAAGAGATTCAAGTTTGTAACAATACCAGTGCAGCAGTGTCTTTAAAGCCAAATCCCATAGGATTTCCTCTTATACCATAAACTGTTTTGCAAAATATAGACAACTGAGAATGAAAAAATTCCCCATTGTTGAAAGTTAATATCCAGAATTTCAGAAGAGGTCTAACTTAGTACATTTGGTCATTTCAATCAAGCTTTAAATTATCAGCAATATGCAAAATTTATTTTCATTTCCTGAAGCGATTTCTTAATATAGCTTTGGACACTAACAGTATAGACATATTCTCAACTAGACTTCTAAACAAACGTCCCTTAGTATCTACATACTAGTCAATTGTATCCCCAGTCCAAATTGTTTGCGCTTTTGGAGTTTTCTTTCTTTAAGATGGATTAGATTCGAATTTTTGTTTCGTTTTATCCATTCTTAAAGGGGAATATTCTCTTAATCGTCATAATATAATTCAATTACCACTAGTGAATTTTTGGGCAGGACGAAAGAATCGCATTCATTTTCATCAACATCCTCTTCATCAGTAAGTTCATCTACTTCAGGAAGCATTATAACAATATCTACGTTATGAACATTGTGATTACTTATATCTTCAAATGCTGTGTCAAGCCTTTCGAAGCGCCTTTCATAAAAGATGGAATACTGAGCTCCCTTAATTATTCGAGTATACAATAATTTGAATTCGAATTACAGTATGACCCCATAAAAACCATTGTCGAGGACAGCAGCAAAATACGATCAAAACCATTATAAAAACACAATTGATTTCGAATCATTCACATAAAGTATTGTACTGAGCATCTTAGAAAGTGTTCACAACCTCAGAACCAATAAAATATAAATGAACAATAAGCACATAGTCAAATTGAACCCAATAAAATATAACAGTTGGGAATCCCATATTTGTCTGAATTTGAATGAAACCATCTATTGTATAAACGCACAAATCATCTCAGTAGGTGTCTTAGAAGTCCTTTATATTGACTTTATATCAAATTTCACAAATAAATGTCTCTAGTAATATTATTAGTAGTATTAGTAATATTGATTCCATTGGAGTACCGTGGGACCAAATGGGAAAAATTGGTTGAAAACCACCACTCGAAGGGTCTAAATTGAACAGTATCAGGATAACTAACCTGTGTTCAATTTTTAATGTGGATTTGAAATAAGTGGACGAATGATTACACTCCTCACCAAAATTTGGTGGACAGGAGGCAAGTTTCAGAGTATTGGGCATATGGCCCTTTGTGGCGAAAATTTTATATAGCATTTCTGCATCAACCTCAAAGGTTCTCGGTTTTACCGTTACTATTGCGTTTTCATTATATATTCTCATTCTCATATTCACAATAGATGAAAGATAACTAGGTAAATATAATATATAACTGATGAAAAACGAAACATCAAAAACATTTTCTCATTATGAACAGGGTGGGCAAATTTCAATGTATTTGTACGGCAGCTATGTGAAATATTGCAGATAGAGAAAAATGTACCCTCCTCTCTCGATCTTATTTTCAGGGACTAAATTAGTGGTACCAAAATTTTGCTCATATCTCTTTCCATTCTGTACTTATTCAAAATTTCTCGAATTTTGGGAACAACATCCTTCACGGATATCTCGATCATCATCAAAGTTACATAAAAATAAGTTTGACATTCTACATGCTCTTTTATGAGTAGAATGTGCTAAAAATTTTTTTAGCTCAGCAGTTTTCGAGTTATAATACAAACACTGTGTTTTTCGATACGAACGATAGGAAATTTTACTCATTAGATGAAATAATTTTTTTCCTTTTCTAAAATTAACAGGGTGCTTCAACGAAAACTAAACAGAGGCTATATCTACCAAGAGATTCATTTCTGATCAAAACGCAAAAACAGGTCAATTTTTGTTTCAAGGGGGACATCTTTTGGGGTACAAAACCTGCCTGATACTACTCAAGTTTCAGTGAAGTAAAATGGAACAGATCCGTGCAGATCAATTGCAGTCATCATCAAGTACCATCCTCATCTCGAATTTAAACCCCTAGAGTGACCACCCTTGAAAATTTGGAAGAGGGTACATGGGTCGAGTAATACCTCGAAAGAATGGCAATATCTTTGTCTGCATTTCCGTGAAAGAATTTTCATTTTTGATTGAAAACTGTAGAAAATACAGAGAGAGCCACTGAAAAATAAAGAAGACTATCTATCGCACTGAGCTATTCAGGTACCCTGCTCTAGGATTTGATTTGAATGGAGTTTCGGAAGATGACAACCTCTGATATGGAATGAAACTGTTCAATTTTTTTGCACTAATAGTTGAATAGCTCAGAGTGATAGATATTCTCCTCTATTTTCCAGTAGCTCACTCTGCATTTTCTACCGTTTTCAATAAAAAATTAAAATTTACGGGGATGCAGACAAAGATAATACCTTTATTTCGAGGTATCACTCGACCCATCTACCCTCCTCCAAATTTTCAAGGTTGGTCACCCCTGGTCTAGGGGTAAAAATTCGAGATGAGGATGGTACTTGATGATGAGTGCCATTGATCAGCATGGATCTTTTCCATTTTTCTTCACTGAAACTAACTTGAATAGTCTCAGAGAAATAGTCTCTCCTATCTTTCAGTTGCTCACCCTGTATCTTTTACAGTTTTCGATCAAAAATAGAATTTCGTTCAAGCCGTTGTAGACAAAGATACCACCTAACTTTTGAGTCATCACTTGACCCATCTTCCAAATTCAGAATTTTCAAAGATTACAACCCCTGCTTAGGGAAATGATATTTCAGGCAAGTTTTGTACCCCAAAAGATGTCCCCCTTGAAACAAAAATTGACCTGTTTTTGCGTTTTGATCAGAAATGAACATCTTGGTAGACATAGCCTCTGTTCAGTTTTCGTTGAAGCACCCTGTATAATACTTGTAGTAATTTATTGCGTTCAATAAGTCATTTCAAAGAAAAACTTGAAATTGCCACAATTCCATTCATTAGGTGCATTCCCATCAACGATTTATATTGTTCTATGACTAAAAACTACAGATTTCAAAGATCCTATCTAAGATCATGGCTATTTCTATGGTTTGATTCGATTTAGACCATAGTAATTAACTATGGTCTTCAGAGTTTGATTCAAGTTTCAGTATAGGTATTAATGTTTATTGAATATCGAAATAGCTGCTTATTAGTTGTATGTTCCAACTATTTCATTTAAGAATTTGTTCACCTTAGACTTCGGTTGTTTCGAAATGCAGAAAACAAATAATAGCTATGAAAATAATGAAATGTTCGATATGATAGAATGTAATATTCTTAGTGTGTATGATTCAGCAGCATCGGCCGAAACATATTTCAATCGGTATCCCAAAAGGCAACAGCCAAATTAATCTATTTTTCAAAGGATGAAAGGGAATTTTATCAATAGTGGCTCATTCATAAAATCAAGAAATAAAAAATATCATGTAAGTGGTAGAGAGAAAGCAAGGATCGATGTGTTAGGAGCTGTTACGGCCAAACCTTCAATTTCGAGTGGACAAATAGAAGCAGAAACAGGAATTTCGACATGTCGGGAACTCGGCATTCTGAAAGAAAACCAATTCTAACCCTACAAACTGCGTGTCTCGCAATTTTGGCAGCCAGGGGATCCCCCTCGTCGACTTAGTTTCTGCAATGGGTGTCTAGAAAGTATCCAAGAACGCCCAGACTTTTTCAGAGAAGTCATATGGACGAATGAAGTCCGAATCACTAGTGACGGGATATTCAATCGCTTGAATGAACAACGCCATATTGTTGTGCAGCATCAAGAAAGATATGGTTTCAATGTGTGGTGTGCACTGAAACATAGTGACGTTTTGGCATTTGAAATTTTTTATGAAAATTGGATTGAAGCACGATATGAAGAAATCATCAACAATGATATCATTGAAGGATTTCTCGACCACTTTCCGTTAGCACTGAGATCAAATATTTTTTCTCAACACGATGGTGCCCCTTCCCATAAAACAAGGGCCATTACTGATCTGTTAAATTTGAATTTTGGACAGCATTGGATAGGGCCTAAATGTCCTGTGAGATGGCCGCCTCGTTCCTCTGACTTGACCACACTTGATTCTTTTTTTTGGGGTTATGTTGAGTATTCTCTATACAAGAGGAACAATTTAGAAGAGTTGAAACAGCATTTCAGGGAATACCTTGCTTCTGTTAGCAATATTCGTATTTACAATGCCTGCCGTAGTGTTTCTCGGCTATGTAATTTATGCATTGAAAGCAATCGCAATAGTTTTGGATATTTGCGATAAAATAGTTTCCCCCATTCGTATCGTTAGGACTTTTTGTTTCTGTTGAAGATTTTCGTATGGGTCTTTGGTTTTCGTTTGAGAAAAGTTTAGTGTCATAATAAAAAACAAACAAGTACAGTGTTTTAAGGAATTTTACTTAATAATTGCGATTCGTAACGCGTTTCACTACACCGTAGCTTCTTCAGACGAATGAATGTACAGAAAATATGAATGAGAATATAAATATAAATGTTCTCGAGTAATTACTTATTGGAATGCTTCTTCTTAAGTGGTTATTTATGACATGTATATCCAATAAAATTAAGGAATAGATTGCTCCCCGAAGAGATTCAAAAGAGGTGAAAGGCTTAAATCGACTTGTTCATTGATGAGTTTACCTGAGTGTTTGTATTTATTTATTTCTAAGGTTACCCAAAGATCTACCTTCCAATATTCATTATCTGTATGCAAAATTTCAAACTGTGGGTCGAAAGAGTGATTATTTTCTAAGAGATGATTCGCGTATTTTGAATCTGATTTTTATTTGAAAACTGCGTTTATGTTCCGATATTCTAATATTAAAATTTCTATGTGTTCTACCAATGTAGAAATTATCACAGTCATTGCAATTCAATCTATAAACACCTGATTTATTGTTTTTATCTGATTTGGTTTTATTATTTTTATATATTTGCCTAAATTATTATTAGTTTGGAAAACTATGTTGAAATTATTGCTACTCAAGAGGAATTATTCTTTGTTGACAACAAGGAACTAAATTTGATTAAACAAATAGCCAAAAATAATGGTTACAATCCCAAACTAATAAATAATATTTTAAATAAAAACAAAGTAGAATCGCATTGAATGAAGTTTACCCTGTTCAACACCTTAACCTACGTTGGCATTACAAGTGAGAAACTGAAATCATTCTTGAATAGTCATAATTTCAACATTGCTTTCCAAACTAATAATAATTTAGGCAAATATATAAAAATAATAAAACCAAATCAGGTGAAAACAATAATTCAGGTGTTTATAGATTGAATTGCAATGACTGTGATAATTTCTACATTGGTAGAAGACATAGAAATTTCAGTATTAGAATATTGGAACATAAACGCAGTTTTTCAAATAAAAATCAGATTCAAATTACGCGAATCATCTCTTAGAAAATAATCATTCTTTCGACCCACAGTTTGAAATTTTGCATACGGATAATAAATCTTGGAAGGTAGATCTTTGGGAAACTTTAGAAATCAATAAATACAAACACTCAGGTAAACTCATCAATGAACAAGTCGATTTAAGCCCTTCACCTCTATTGAATCTCTTCGGGGAGCAATCTATTCCTTAATTTTATTGGATATACCTGTCATAAATAACCACTTAAGAAGAAGCAACCCAATAAGTAATTACTTGAGAACATTTATATTTATATTCTCATTTATTTTCTGTACATTCATTCGTCTGAAGAAGCTACGGTGTAGTGAAACGCGTTACGAATCGAAATTATTAAGTAAAATTCTTTAAAACACACTTGTTTGTTTTTATTATTGATAATGGAATTTTATCAAGTAAAAGCCTCCCAAATTCAAATATTTAGTGTCATAGATCTTGTTTTTCATAATAATATATTTTTACTCGCATAACTTTCTAATCAATCTAATGAAATGTTACGAAAGCAGAATGCCTGGACTTATATGTTACGTAGATTTATTAGGTTGGCAAGTTAGGAGATTCAAAAAATTAATGTTCATCTGTAATTGGATTTATGAAGAGTAAAAGTGACTGTCGAACTCTAAGATCATAGTTACTTACTATGGTCTAAATCGAATGAAACCACAGAAATAACCTCAAAAAGTATCTTTAAAATCTGTGGATTTCGGTGATAGAACAACATCAATCGTTGATAGGCACCTAATGAATGGAATTGTGTCAATTCTAGGTTTTTTTTCCTGAAAAAAAGGTATTGAATGCAATAATTGTTTACAAGAGCTATATATTTCTGAAAAGAAGAAATATTGTTGTATCCAATAGAGGTAAAATTTTCAATGGTTTGTATTTAAAAAAAGCATGATTGCATTAAAACTCGAAAACCGCTGAGCTAAAGAAATTTTTCACACAGCACTGTGTTCTACTTAAAAAAGTGCCTATGGAACGTCAAACTCATTTTTACGTAACTTTGGTGATGATATATCTGCGATGGACGATTTTCACGAAATTGGAGAAATTTTGAATAGTTCCAGTACTGAGAGAGATATCAGAAAAATTTTAGCACCACTAAACTAGTCCCTGAAAATAAGCTCCAGAGAGGTGGGTTCATTTTTCTCTATCTGCCATATTTCACTAGCTGCCGTACAAATACATCGAAATTTGTCTACCCTGTACATGCCTAACATTTCGTTCAAAATATTTCACATGCTTGGCTCAAAAAACTGCAAGACGATGAAATATGTATAGGAAGCACAATTAACTTTTATTTACTATTTACCTGCACGTTCACTATATTTTCTTTGGTATGAAAAGTGCAGGTAAACAGTATGCTATTGTTCCAATTATATTCCAGCGTAAATGTTCTCATTCAGAACTGAGTGGAGTTGGAAACTATTGTTATCAATGTTAAAATTCGTAGAGGCGATGCGCTGTGTTCGTAATCTCCAGAAGGTATTCGTTCGGTTAGTGAAAAACGTCCATAAATGGCTTTGAGAGAAATGTTTTTAGTCAAGATTAAAACTTTCTGTGATACTCAGGCGAGAAATGGGATATGAAAACTTATTCCAATAAGATTTATTTCCTTTAATAGACAATAAAATTAAATTTCTTGTCGTCTCTAAGTTTAATGTGTTGATTTGAATTTGGGAGGCTTTTACTTGGTAAAATTCCATTATCCATAATATAAAACAAGTACTGTGTTTTAAGGAATTTTACTTAATAATTGCGATTCGTAACGCATTTCACTACACCGTAGCTTTTTAGACGAATGAATATACAGAAAATATAAATGACAATATAACTATAAATGTTCCTGAGTAATTAAAAGCTTATTGGGTTGCTTCTTCAAGAGTTCTTCTTAGTTACTTTCAATTTCAATCTAAATTATTTAAACAAAATTCAGGTCTTCCAACGGGATCATCTCTGAGCCCCTTACTAGCTGACATTTCTATGGATAATTTAGAGAAAAACTCAATATTAGACACAGATTTAGCTATAAAACACATTATTTTCTGGTACAGATATGTAGATGATATTTCAGTTGGTTTTCGTGGTTCAAACAGACAAATTCAGCAATTTTTAAATTTCCCGAATAAAATACATTGCTGCATTGCAATGTGGTAATAGAAAATAATAACTCAATTAATTTCCTAGTCTTAACCATCAAAAATTCAAGTAACCATCTAACTTATAAAATTTACAGAAAGAAAATATTTACAGACGCTTCAATCTCAATGGACTCGTTCGGTCATTTGAGCTGCATATAACTCCATTATTCTTAGAGGTTGCTCTGTTCCTCTTTCGAAAGAAAATTTCCAAACTGAACTTAACATCACCAGAAAAATTACTTCAAATAACAATATACCACAACATTTTGTAAATACATTTATTAAACGCAAAGAACAACGTATTACCTCTGAATTATTATATAGCATCCTAGAAACCCCGGAAAAAGGTACACTAGTCTCAGATACACTGGCAAACTCCATGACTAAATCAGTAATTAGTTTTCCTAATTCAACATAACTACTTCAATATCAAGGAGCCCAAACTTAAGCAGATTATTATTATACAATGCCAAACAAAAGAACGATAAATTAAAGCAATCAGGAATTTATCAAATCAAATTCAATGAGTGTCAAGTAGCCTATGTCGGACAAACAGGAAGAAGTTTTGAAGCTAGATTCAAGGAACATATTTCCTCTGATATAAATTCGCCAATATTCGAACACATAAGATCAACCAACCGCTCGATATCATTAAACAACCTCAAAATCCTTCATAAATGTAACAAGGGGAGAGACATGAATTTGTTGGAAAGTTTGGAGATAAACGAACTATGTAAAAATCCACAATTTACTACAGCCAACTAGAGCTGAATGCATCCCCACTACTTAATATCTAGGATAACTTTGACTCTGTACTGGTACTTACCTACTCATGTGTTATGTTGTTATTCACTTGAAAATGACCGTCGCGATTATTGAATAAATTGTGGAAAAGTGACAAAAGTGTCTTATATAGTTTTACTTTGAGGAATTAGTTTGAACGTTTGAGCAATTTAAATGATTTTTATCGTCAATTGTATTAAGCAAAATAGTATAGTTCTGAGCATATTTCAATCAGTAACTTGAATGATCCGATATACTTAATAATTTCATCCCACAAAGAAAAAGCAGTTGTTGAAAAAGTTCTTGAATATCTAGTCTCTTTTGGTAGCGAGGGGGATCATTTTTCTCTATTTACAATATTTCACATAGCTGCCGTACAACATTGAATTTGGTTCACCCTGTACAACCATTACCTAATTGTTGTGATTGGTAAATCCTTACTCAAATCGCGATTGAGGCAATTTCACAAATTTGGTTTGTTTACTAAATTACACTATTTCGAGCTAAAACTTCGAATTAAGGTTAACAAATGAAACGAAGGTCAATTAGCAGAATAAACATTTACGGTCCTTGTGTACCTAATATGTGAGACTTAGGAGCCATTCTCCTTCATTTGAGAAAATTATGAATATCATGCATACTACCAATATCTTCAAAATTCAGATCATCCGCCATGGAAAAAGTTTAATTCCCAACTGTGCCATAATAAAAGTTCGATTGAAAATCGAATAATTGTTGAACGGAAGTATTTTTTTCACCTATGTACAACATATGGAACACGGATGCGGAAATAAATTATTCTGCTTTCTGCTATTATCATCTCTATCTGATTCGAAATTCTGTATAGCTGAATTATCTTAGATATTCTATATAAACCGAAAAGTTAAACGAGGCAACTTGGGTCCCAAGACTAGATCCGCTACATTTTAGATCAAGACGAAACCTTCAAAGCCTTTCCTCCTGTTTTATTATTCAGGCCGCAACTTGCTCTAATTTCAGAAGGATTCTCAGTTCATCATTATTTGGTGTCATGGAAACTTGAAGCATTGTCCACGATATAGTAATAATTCCGTAATGTTATATATTTTTCTCCGACTAAGATCACGAAGGAAATCTTTATGATTTCATCACATATACAGGATGATCCACGTAAGACGAAAATAGGTTAAGAAGATGAAAGGTGAGATTTAATATTTTCTTTGATACATTCGGGTGTATTATTTTATCATAAATTATTTGCCTATACAGGATAGTCGGTAACAAAGCTACATATCAGAGGTATACTTTTTCATGTAAGATACCCTTCAACGGATATCTTTCAAATTTCATATTTCAATCTATTTAATTTCATAATATTCTCTTTTAGTATTATTTTCGATTCCTCGATTTTCGGGATTTTGATATGTGACGATATCTCAAATCCTAATTAAGCAAAAAATATTCATGTTTGTCGAATGGTTTCGGATGTATGAAACTCGGACATAAGCTATTTGATATGTGAAATTTGAAATATAAAATTTGAAATTTAAAATTTGAAATTTGAAAAATGAAATTTGAAATTTGTAATTAAATATTTGAAATTTAAAATTTGAAATTTGAAATCTGTAAACTGTAAAATCGAACTACGTGCAGACATTTCTTTTTAATTCAACGGTTTTGAACGTGAAAACGTTTTATAATTCGATGGAGCCAGCTACACGCACGAAAAAATATGACTCATGCATCGTTACCTCGCTATGAGGCGTTTTTTTTTTGAGAATACTGAGCGTTGGTTTCATAGATACCTTTGTTTCAATTTCAATTTGTCTGCTCGAAATAGATAGGTTGACAGTTACACTACCTATACAGGGTGCTTCAACGAAAACTAAACAGAGGCTATCTCTACCAAGATATTCGTTACTGATCGAAACGCAAAAATAGGTCAATTTTGGTTTTGAGAGGTACATCTTTTGGGGTATAAAACTTGCCTGAAATATCAACCCCATAAGCGGGGGTTGCAATCCTTGAACATTTTGAATAGGGAAGATGGATCGAGTGATGACTCAAAAGAAAGATGGTATCTTTGTCTACATTGCCTTGAACGAATTTCCATTTTCAATTGAAAACTGTAAAAGATACAGGGTGAGCAACTGAAAGATAGGGAACACTATTTCCCTGAGACTATTCAAGTTTCAGTGAGGTGAAATGGAACAAATCCATGCTGATCAATGGCAATCATCATCAAGTACCATCTTCAACTCGAATTTCAACCCCAAGGGGTGATCCCCCTTGAAAATTTGGAAGAGGGAAAATGGGTTTGGTGATACCTACAAAAAAAGGTATTATCTTTGTCTGCATCCCCGTGAACGAATTCTCATTTTTGATTGAAAACTGTAGAAAATGCAGAGTGAGCTACTGAAAAAAAGAGGAGAATATCTATCGCCCTGGGCTATTCAAGTATTAGTGCAAAAAATTGAAACAGATTCATTCCACATCAGAGGCTGCCATCTTTGATCTAAATGAATCTATTTCAGTTTTTCGCACTAATACTCCAATAGTCTTGAGGCGATAGTCTTCTCTATTTTTCAGTGGCTCACTCTGTATCTTCTACAGTTTTCAATCAAAAATGAAAATACTTTCACGGGAATGCAGACAAAGATAATACCTTCATTTCGAGTTACTCGACCCATCTACCTTCTTCCAAATTTTCAAGGGTTGTCACCCCTGCTCCAGGGGTTGAAATTCGAGATAAGGATAGTACATGATGATGACTGCCATTGATCAGCATGGATCTGTTCGATTTACCTCACTGAAACTTAAATAGTCTCAGGGAAATAGTCTTCCCTATCTTTCAGTTGCTCACCCTGTATCTTTCATAGTTTTCAACTAAAAATGGAAATTCGTCCAAGGCAATGTAGACAAATATACCACCTTTCTTTTGAGTCATCCCTTGACCCATCTCTTCAAAATGTTCAAGAATTGCAACCTTGGGGGTTGATATTCCCCAAATATTGTACCCCAAAAGATGTCCTCTTGAAACAAAAATTGACTTGTTTTTGCGTTCTGATCAGAAATGAATATCTTGGTAGATATAGCCTCTGTTTAGTTTTCGTTGAAGCACCCTGTATATAGTTCTTCCTCATAGTTGATATTTGAAAAAAATGCAAGTTCGCTAAATATTTCAAAAACCGTTAGGCAAAACAGCATTTCTGGTATACTTCGAATCAACGTAAATAAGTGCCAGTCCACCTGGTACACATGCCCTTTCGGTATTTCGGCATTCAGTGTATTTGTGAGGAAACAATCATCTTTAAAGGATTTGGAACCTACAGCTGACAAATATGCTAAATTAGATATCTTCAGATTATAGATACGTGTGTGGGAAAGTAAATATAATATACGCCAGTATATTGATTTCCATATCCTCACTTTGATGGGAGCTGGATGAAATCACCATTTACCCCACTTAACTTCAAATAAATTTTCAAGAAGTCTGAAATGAAGTAACTCAAATGAAAAGAGTATACCATTGAAAAAAGTTGTTTTCTTTCATTGGCATTGTGATATTCTATATAGAACGTTTCTGTTGTGTTGGGCAGTTGCGAGAGAACAACCGATTCCAAAGAATGGGAAATGCCTACTCCAAAATTATCGTTCAATCGCTGTGTTGCGCATTAAAAGTCAAAAGCCATGGAAAGAGTGATGATGAGCTCATAAAATATCTCGAGTTGCAGGGTATCATCAGTGTTCGACAATACAGTTTCGGTAGAGACCGTTCAACTGGTGACCTCCTTGTTTACGTTACTCATTTGTGAAAAGCATGGTGAATAGAGAGCTATTGCTGTTAATATCTTTAAGGAATTCGTCAAAATTTGGCACGCAACCTTGCTGAATAAACACTAATAGCTTATGGAATTCCTGCAAAATTGAGTGATTGGATTTATAGTTTCCTCTTCAGTAGGTTAATTCAGGTGGTGGTTGATGGTGTATTGAGTGAATCTTTCAATGTTACTGCAGGAGTACCCTAGGTATCCATACATACGGACGACTGTACCCTGGTGTCCTCATTTTCTAGTCAGCATCCTTGAACTGATGGGACACACCGGCAAAGATACTAACAGAGCATGTCACTGAACTCAGATTCGAACTTAGTTAATTTTAATGCGAACAAGATGTAATGAACAAAGTTCTCTAGAAAAGTCACTGCTGGAGAACCTGCTCTCTGCATACAAGAACATCGAATTACCTCAGAAGAAAACCTGCACCTTCTCGGCATCTCAATCAACAATGGAGTTTGCTGGCAGGACCATGTGTCGGCCATTGCCAAATCTGCTTCAGCTAAACTCAGTTTTCTTTTAAGGGCTAAGCAGTACTTTACGCCATCAAATCTGATGTTTTTTACACAAGGTCCAGGTGCAATCTGGTCTGGAATAGTGTTCGCATGTATGGGACTTTGCATCCAAGCATTCATTATATCTATTGGATAACGTCTAGACAGAGCGTTGCGCCTAATTTACCACCCAGAGGTCCTGCGTAATTTCCAACTCTCACTGAAAGGCGGCACATTTCTGATCCTCCTTCCTTTTTTGCAGAGATGTACATGTCAAATACTCTGGAGGATTGAAAGGCTTGGTCCCGGAAAGAATTCATCACCGGACGGTCAAACTAGCACAGCAACGTATATCTCTCTATGAAAATTCTTCTGCTCACAGAGCTAGTGTGTTATGGAACTAGCTTTCATCGAATATCTCAACTCACAAACTTACAACTTCTCTTCAAGAAGCGAGTAAACATAAACGTTTAATCACCTGGATCGACCACAGCTGTATTTAGATCGCCATCGCCACCTCCTGAGAGTTGAGAATAAAATAAAAGAAAATTATATAAAGATGCAGACTCAATTCATCGTGTTTCGTAGCTCTTTCTTTCATCTTTTATCAGCTGTCACATTGAGTCATGTCGCGAACACTCCGTATAGATATGATGTAAAGATTAAAAGCCCTATGCGGTTCTCGTGTTCTGCATAAATTGTTAATGTCATTATTACGAACTTCAAGAGGTTGGCTTTATTCCCACGAGATTTCGAAATGGCGAATTTCAACTAATTAGCATGTGATAGAATTTCCTTCGAATAGCTTTCTGTTCATTACTTCATTACTTTCTGAAATGTCTAAAAGGAACATTTCGGGAATTTATGAGTAGCAATTTATGTTCTCATTCCGCTCGAAAACTATTATATATTCAGCGAGATTATGGAGTAGAAGATAATCAACTCTTCACATTTTGGTTCTCGATTTATAATGAGAAGCTCTTTTATAGTCAGAAATTAGGACCTCCTTTACTGTCGTTCGGCCATTTAGGTATACAACTGCTCTGATTCTGGTCGAGAAGATTCTCGTAACAGAAAGCAGATCTTCATTTTTGTAAGGAAATACACTTCTGATAAAAGTACAAATATTCGATAGCTTTTCAATAGCTCAATAAGATTCTTCTACATTTGCAGGTACTAAATATAATGAGCGGATGGATAGCTATAATGAATATTAGATCTGAACCGTGTTGTTTACAATAGTATACATAAAAATAAGATTATAGAATAGTCTTATATTGAGTTTCGAAGTGAAAGACTCTCTGTGTGTAGAGAAGAAAGTGTTTTAACTACTAATGCAGCCGCCTGAGGTAAGTGAATGTGCAAAATCCGAGTGACGGCAAGTATGACCAGATTCCTATACCTAAGACCCTAAATAATAACAAAACCTATTTTGCTGCCAGATGTTATGGTCCCTTCTCTCTCCCTTTGTATGTCCCTCTTCGCCCATATGAGAAATGTCATATTTTTCGAACGACTGTCAAAATTTTTCAGCAAATTCTTCTTAAAATTAAGCAAGTTCCTCGAAGAAATAATATATCGGCGATGTCAACCCAGATTATTGGGTCCATAATGATTCTAAAACATCTATAGATCATAATTGGCATCACTTGGAAGACTCAATCTGGCCATTGGGGCCCTCTCGGTCAAACAGAGATGGAAATTTGAGGAAATATCGCAGGTTATGTATTTTTTTTATTATCTCCCTAGTCATTTCATGACCTTGATTGCTATGTAAAATCTTTTCCCATATTTGGTTGGACATATAAGAAGTATGACTGTTGAAATATTTTTCTGCTGGGTTTCTTTTTCCATTGTTACAGATTCCTGTCCCAAACCCCCTTTCTTTGACCCTTGTCTTCGTTTGGAAAAATCATGAAATGCAAGAGAGAATGAAGCGGCTAAGCAGAAAAATCTTTGGTACTCTTTTTGTACACACGACACTAACATAACATAAACAGACAAGCTATTGCTAGTGCAATAGCGACAGGGAAACGAGTTTTTTCCTCAGGTTTTTTCACTCGTTTACTGAATCATATACAAGATAGTGTGGTTCCCCTGTTACATTTCCTGAGCTCACACTTGTGTTTTTTCTGACACACACCAAAATTATAGATATAAACATTTATTGTGAATACAATTATTCAAAGTTTTGTAAATCCTCTCTTTTCAAAAGAATATAAATATATATATATATATATATATATATATATATATATATATATATATATATATATATATATATATATATATATATATATATATATATATATATATAATATATATATATAAATATATAGATATATAAATATATATAAAATATATATATATATATATATATATATATATATATATATATAAATATATGGATATATATATATATATATATATATATATATATATATATATATATATATATATATATATATATATATATATATATATATATATATATATACAGGAAGCATAGCGCGTGTCCACGAGTTTCTTTGAAGTGTATTGCATTGAACGTCGCATATGATCTGAAGATTGGAATGCATGCCCCCAAGTAAACTGCAGGAGCATTTAATGCAGTTGGTTGCGACTTAGTACAAGAACAGTCTCAGAATCGATCTTCTGCATTGGTATCACTAAAATGAAAAAGCTATGCAGAGATGGTTGTTTCTGTATTCTTTCAAAAATAGCATTCACTCAATGCTTACTTCATACATTAGAATATAAAGTGACACTACATTAATAGTCATAACGAATGGACACAATCGAGAATTTATGCGGAAAGTATAAGGTTGTAATCCATTTGGAGAATATGTGCTTCGCAATATTTTCACTGGTGAACATGCGGAAGAATGAAATTCGTGATGCTTACTTTATGTTAAAGAAAATGGGGAAACTTCATTAACTATAAACGAAAATGATTTGTAAAGAAAATTAAGAAATTATCGGACTCTATACAAAAAACAAAATTTTACAATTTTAAAGACACTCTTTCCAAACCAAACAAAAATACTTCCAATAAGAAATTGCAAGACGTAACAGACATAACAATTTTCCAAAAATGATTCAAGAAACCTTCTCAACGTGCATTTAATACAAGGATATTAACATCGTATGAAATATTAAATTACTGTACCTATTTGACAGTGATGTACCCAAAATGCAGTTAAATAAGTTCTATATTTGGTGATTTTGCAGAGGCATTCTTCAAACTTTTGAGATTTTTTACTTTGCCTGGCGTTAAGAGAATATATATACCGGGTGTAACTGGAAACAGGCTCACCCCTATAACTTTGTTCCTGTCCAATATTTTTCAATGAAATTTTCTGAAATTAATCAAATATTTATTTCAACTGACACTGACAGTTTATCTGAAATGTTTCCGGTTTCAAAGGAAATTAGCCAAAGTTTCGATTTTCAAATGGCTCACCCTGTATATTTTTTTAGAAATCGAATCAAACTCGCTCTATCTATACATTCAGCATGTTTCAAGACGAATTTTTAATTTTTTTATGATAAACTTGTTTTCAAGTCAAGGTGGCTATGAAAACAAAAAAACTGCGTGATTTATAAACCGAAATCGAGTACATTCGGATTCATTACTGAAACTGTAGAATTCCTTCTGTTATTGGCTTCGTAACATTCCAAATATTGTTTCTTTAAAAAAAATCTTATTTCCGCAAGGTATAATAGAGGCTCATTAGCACTGTAATATGCAGAATATTTTCACGAATATTTTGATATCAAATTGATAATTTTTCGTTGAAAATTTCCATTCGTAATCCTGGACATAGTATAATACTCGTTTTTCAACTCATTATCTGAAGTGCTTTGGAAATCATTGGAATCCTATCACAGATAGATCACAGATCATAGAATTTTAGAATTTTTGTATTCACTTTTAAATGTTATAAGATAAGATTGTGTTGCATCTGAATCGGTGAGTTGGTGTAAATTGTTCATAGTTTTTGAATTTTCACAGCTGAAAAACAGACGAAATGCTTTATACACAGAATGAAAAAGTGGATATGCTACTCATTTATGGCGAATGCCGAAAAAACTCTACAGCATCAGCAATTTTATACGCTAAACGCTTTTCAGAACGGCAACATCCTTCTAGGCACTATTTTCCAAAACTGGAAGTGAAGTTTCATCAGCAACCGGTTGTTGCAGATAATCAAAATTCCATAGTAAGCGAAAATTCTGAAATTGATGTATTAGCGTACATTAATTTGAATTGTACGGCATCTACCAGAGAAATCGCACAAGAAATAGGGATAAGTCATCAGAGTGTTTGGAGAATTCTTAAGAAGCATAAATTTCGCTCGTTCAAATACAATCTTCAACACCTTTATAAAAATGATAATGGCCGAAGATTAGAATATTGCAACCAGTTTCGTCAAAAGATGGAAATGGATCCAAGGTATCCTTATAAAATTTTATATTCAGATGAATCCCGATTTACTAACAACGGAATGTTCAATAGAAACACACGCTATTGAGCCCACGAAAACGAGCATTCAGTACGTGAGGGTAATTTCCAGGAGCGATTTGGGTTCAATGTATGGATGCCAATGGTAGGGCGACATCTCATAGGTCCAATCATTTTTGGTGGACCATTAACAGGGGGAAGATATTTAGGATTTTTACAAAACGAAATAAGCGATCTGATTGATAGTTTACCACTGTCTCTTGCTAATAACTTAATTTTCCAACAAGATGGAGCACCAGCGCACAACTGCAGGGAAGTTGTCCAATACCTAAATAATAATTTAATCGCCCGACTTGTCCCCATTAGATTTTTTTTGTGGGCCCATGTGAAAAATCGTGTTTATAGAACTTCTTCAGAAAATCGAGATGATTTAGAGAGTATAGTTCGGGGAGCAATAAATGAAATTTTTCCAAATCAAATGGATAATGTAGTACGGGCTACCATTCTTCGCAATAGGCTGTGTCAGGCACAGAATGGGGGTCTCTTCGAAAACCTGTTGTGAAGTTATGCTCAATTGATTTGATGACATTCCACCAATGGTCCATTAGTGTATTTTGCGTTATTTATGTGTTTTGTTAAATTTTTATTCATCTGGAATGTACGATGATGAGTATGTGCGTAATGCCAAAATAAAGCTAAGGTTTTGCGTTTATGCTTTGTGTGCATTACAATTCTAGAACTAACTGAGTCGTCATAGCCACCTAGACTTGAGAACAAATTTATCAGGAATGATTTAAAAATTCGGCAAATACATCTTTAAATATACTGAATGTATAGATAAAGAGAGTTTTATTCGATTTCCCAAAAAATATACAGGGGAGCCATTTAAAAATTTAAACATTGGCTCATTTCCCGTGAAACCGGAAGCGTTTCAGATAAACTGTCAGTGCCATTCAACTTGAAGTAAATTTTTAATCAATTTCAAAAAATTTCATTGAAAAATATTGGATAGAAAAAAAGTTTCAGGGGCGAGCCTCTTTCGAGTTACACCCGGTATAATATTTGATGAATGTGTCGACATTCCAATGAAATTGATCGAGAAAAAATTACGAAGTAAAGGCCAGGTCATTGAAAATATCATTATTTCCAACCATTCAACAAGTACTCCTGCTTATTGTGAAGTTTTTTTTTCCTAACGCTCATAATAAATTGCAACTCGTTCGATTTCTTTGCCCTAATGCTCCGAAATATGCACAAGTGAAAGAAGACAGCCAGAATTATATTTATGGATGATTCAACGATCCAAATGATTGTTTCAAATTGCAGAGATCTTTCGTTGATTGATTTGTGAGCTACAATTAGTAGCTGATTCAAGAATGTTTTGCCACATATTTCACGCAGTAAGGAGTCAATATGCTCATATTATCATAATTAGCGCTGATACAGATGTATTCGTCTCGGCAGTTTATTTCTGAAAATACTTAGCACATATTGGGTATCTGGGTATATGGTTTAATGGTTCTCACATAAAGAACATAACAAACTACACAAATCAAAAATTAAAACAATCTCACAAGAACTCTTCAATACTGTAGTAGGCCCCTTCTATTGGCAGGGAGCACGACGAAAGCAACATCTGATGGTAGCGTAAAACCATGCTCGTCAATGGTATGACATATGAAAGATTCGTGTCAAAAATAATAAATTGGCGTAAAAAAGAATTTAAAATTAATATGTGTCACAAAAACTGTGCTCGTGTTTTTAGGTTGAAAAATAGATAAAAAGTTATTACGATGAAAAAAGTAAGTATAAAAATGTTTATAAGTAACTGAAAGAACTTTTTAAGAATCACATGAGGTTAATCAGTGAAATGTAAACAAGAGTGATAAATGACAATTGCAATAATAAAATTGTAATAATTGTTGATTATTAAAATGATTATCTGAAAAAATTAATAAGAATGCAATTGTGAATCGTAATTTAGTTGATAGGAATTGCTAATTTTAAATTTTTAATCATTTTAGATAACTGTCAACATAATAATCCAAACTAGATTTGAAGCAATTACTCATGGCATATTTTGGCAACCTGATACGGTTAATAAAGAAAAATATGTAGTCGCAGCTGGTCACGTAAGAGATGTTAAAGAGTTTGGAAGAGATGGGATAAGTTATTTAATTACCTCGAAGGTAATTCGACAAACTGCTGTAAACTTACCACCTCACGACACAGTTCTACAGGTAAGTAAAAAAATTCGAAATCTTCAATTTCACATCCAAGTTTATCATAATTTTTCATATTGTAGATTGACGCTGAATGTTCTGTTAAACAAATGTGTTGTTCTTGCGTTTACAATCGTAGCGGCAAATGTAAACATGTAGCAGCTTTGATTTATTATATAAATCACGAAAAAAGTCTAACAAAAACCAGCCAGGAACAGCAGAGGGGTAAACCTCTCGTGAAGAAAAAGTATGCAAAAGGACGAAATTTTGAAGACATGTATCCCAGTAAAAAATCGATTCTCCTGCAAGAAAATTTACAAATGTACATCTTCCTATTAATAATAATTTGTCGTTTTGTTTCCATAATTTCTGTTTGGATCTCAGCATCACTTTTGTTAGCACCCACATACATGTATCTATTGCAGATAAATGTTTTTCCAATGTCGTCAGAGTTGGGTAGAAAATCTACTTGACAACCCTTATCAGATTGTTCACATCGGTCTATTACAACATCATTAATTGAATTCACACTATTATCCGTATTCTGTGGAATTGCTTCAGTGTCAGTAATCATTGCAGTCATTTGACTTTTAGCTTGTCGTCGGTTTAAGAAACGTTTATGCCTGAAAACAATTTTATAGGATGGTATTAACTATGTCATTGCCATTAATATTCACAAGTTTAATAGCAATGAAAAAATTTTAATTTAATACCTGCTTATAGATGTTTTTTCATTGATCTTCGATTTTTTATACACAGAAGGAAATATTGATGGAATGTAGCTTGGGCTTATTTCCTCTTCTGACTTTCGACCCCCAACGAAATGGTCACTACAGATGGTATCAGTTAGTTTTGGAATCCACTGTGATAAATCAGCACTAAAAATTTGTTTTTATTAGAAATTGAGCTTAGATTATACAACTTTACTCTAAAACTCATTACTTACAAAATTTTTATATTTATTTTAACAACTTATTTTCCTTTATTATCATAAATATTGAATTTCACTTTTCATTTAATTATATAAATTGAATTTTTTAAATGTTAATATTTTCTTTTATATTTACAAATTTAATATTAATTTTGGAGTAGAATATACACTACTCGAGTTGGCATGCTACTGAATAAGGTTAAACAGTACTTACTTCTTTCTTTTCACAGCATTTATCCATTTATTTCTTTTATCAACTTCCCACTTAGCTACTGGGAATGTTTAAAATTTACACTTACTGTTTCTACCTGTATTTTTGCAATCAACAACACAACAACTATTATGAACCATTCTTTATGTAATTTTTACGTGTTCATGTATGACAAAAGCATGACTTGACGATAATTTGACCACATCGAGCGCTGTGATCGATTCACCAGTCCCCACTATATACTTCGCTCCCTGCCAATAAGAATATTTTTGATTTTATCACAGAAAATGCTTTCCATTCCGATGCCCTACGTGTATCTGTTTCATTATCACAGAATCGATGATGAGTTATTCCTTGCACCCGTTGGGTTTCTTTCTGCATCCTTTCTACTCCTCTGCTAATGTATTGTTGTCGTCAAGGTGTTGGTATATTCGATTGGATACGCATAAGGTGAGTGTTGGCAGGCAAGTGATTGGCCTATTTTGAGACGGATTCTGTGTTCTATCGCTCTTAGGTAGCATATATGTTAAGCCTTGTGTAAGGAAAGTGGGTGTTTTACTGGGATGTTGAACAGCATACATAAGCTGTTTCGCTAGGGCTTCGTGGAGCTTATCAAACTTCTTGTACCAGAAGTTGTGGATATTATCTATACCTGTGACGTTCCAATTGTTGGTCGTTTTAACTACTGTTGCGATATCTTCCTCCGTTATTCCTTCGAAGTTCATATATTGGATATCAAGGCGTTGTTTTTCATTCGTGATACTTTCCGCATCTTTGTTGTGTTCTTTGGGGTTCGACCATAGTGATGACCAATAATTGATCAAGCACTGACCGTCAGGTACTTCTCTGTTAATGTTGTTCGCAGTTTTGTTATTTCCCTTATGAAAATTGGCCACACTTTGGAGGAAACTTTGGTTTTGATGTTTCCTTTCAGTACACTTGATTCTTGAGGAATTCTGTGGAGCGACCGATCTCAGCTCTGATATTGTCAATATCCTTCTCCAGTCATTTTTGCCATGGTGGTTTTTCGACGCTTTTTGTCTTAGATCGAATCAGAGTTGTGGAGACTTGTTGTTTTGTAGTCGAAGAACCGCTAACGCTCCAGAGTAAATCAAAGTGTGAATTTTCTCCAAGGAGTTCTAGTCAGTGTATTCTTCAAACACTGAGTTTATGCTTGCTAGGGTGATATTGGTGTTCTTGTTCGGCTTGAGTTTGGGCAGTTTATGTTGTTTAGTTGGGTTACTAGCACTGAGTTCAGTTATTTTTCTGTTGAGTTCTGATCGTGCTAAATACATAATAATACATAAATGAGTATCACTATTATTATTATTTTCTCACGGCAAAGTGCTGGCGTTGTGCAAATTCTCCTTTATTCAGGTGCTCGACATCCATGAGCAAATAGGGGTGAAAGTGCAGGTCTTGTTGTGAAATTCTGCGAACAATTCGGCCACTCCTTTGGAATGCTGCAGCTCGTCTTCGGACGGAGCGCCTTGGGCTTTGAATTGCAGCTTGTCTCACTCTTTCCATGGAATCCGGTGTTATTACACTCCTAGGACGACCTTGAGGTTTCCTTCTGAAATTCTCTACCCATCAAATGATTGTGTCACGTTTCAAAACTGAAGCACTACGAGCAATGTTGAAGCGCTGGCGAAAGCACCGCTGCAGAACATCGACAGACTACCGGTTTCAAATACTCTTCAACTGCGATCGCACGGTGTTCTCTTATCCAGATAGCCATTGTGAAGTCAATAGTAACTCCTCTTGAGTCGAATGACTTCAGCCGCTCCCTTATACTCACTCATCGTTACGTGTAGTACCCGTTCCAAAAACGCCCCACTTTGTATATGCGTAACCTATGCAAGGAAGTTAGCAGTTGATTGTTGTCCACGGAAACCATTTTGTCGATCACTGATGATAACTTGTAATTCGAGATATTCAATGAGCTCATCGTTTGTCACTCTTTCTTTGACTTGCGACATAATGGGATTCAATGCGTTTGAAAGATGATTTTGCAGAAGGCTTTTCTTCCTTGTACTCTAGCTACCTTCCAACTACAGAAACGAGTAGTTCTTATACGAAATCTGACGATTAAGAACAGGTGCTAATACATTTCTTCAAAACAGTTGGTGGTATTCTATCAAGATCCACTGCTTTCGTACAGTTCATTTGTGAATTCAGTTCATACAACTAACTGTGAAAATAAGAAAATATTTATCTTCTTTAGGAAATAACCAAAAATCACAAAGTAGTTTCTCGAAATTAGCCTGCTTTTAGAAATATATTTAAAGGAAAAAAAATACAATTTATTCAAAGAGACTTCATTTTCATTCTGAAATAAGCTGATAATCTGTTTAATCAAAAATTAATTCTTTTATTGTTCTTTTCACCTCCCGTGTCTCATAGAATGACTCAATATTGTCGCCTGAATTAACAATACAGCTTATTGCCTCGTTTCCATAGCATTTTAACCATCAATTGATTCCTTTACCTCCTTGTAATTAACTCAAAATTCTTAATTCTCCCATAGTAATTGCCTAATCCTAAATACCATTAACTAATGATGAAATTCGATTACTTCATTACTAAATTTCTATCGATGCCAACTGTGAGACGAATTTGATGGGATTTCAAACCAATTCCATTGAAAATTGATTGAAATTCTTTCAGGGCGGTGAAGGTTCGGAAATTGATGAATTTCGAGACGGACAAATTGTATTATACAACGAATGGCGAATAGAGTAATAAGAGATGTAGATGAGGCAATCGATAAAATATGAATATTTAATCTTCGTCAGATCATGCCACACTCTATAATTTTCTAATATTTCAAGCGAGTTAGAAAAACTGGAATTCACATAGAAATAATTTATTATATCATGAATACGATATAATGAAGTGTAATAGCACATTTCAGTAAAATTAAAACAGTGCAATACTTTTATCCTTCTTCTCTACAATTACCACGATCGTTTGTGAGGAAAGTTCAGTTCTGTTCGTAAAAAGATATCATTTGCAGCCGATATTCAAATTGTTCATCGTAAAACACCAACAATTGAACGAATTTCAATTGTTAAACCTTTAATAAATGGGCACTGTTTACACCATACAATAGCAATTCTGTTGATATTTGCCTAATTTTTGATGACGGTTGCAAATTCGTGATTAGAACTTCTGTATCAGCTGTAGTTTAGAAATATTTAAAATGACTCAATTTACAATTGAACACGCTCTAGAATTGATCATATTTTATTAAATTCTTTAATTGAGAAAATCTAGAGCAGGGGTGCTCAAACGGTCGATCGCGATTGCTTTTTTTTGAGTAGATCTCGAGAAGAAAAAATTTTTTAATAAGTAGGTAACTGAAGAGCAAAAATTCATTGCGTAAGTAAATATCACTCTGCTAGCTACGCGTGGTACTTGTCGAAGAAAAGCAGTGTTTTTTATTCTTGTCGCTTTTCTAGAAATTTCGGGCGGCGCGTTTCGTTCACGCCGATATAAAAGTTGCGCCTGTAGGAATTGAATTTCAACTTGAAGGCAATACAACGTCGATACAAAGTTTATTATTAAATAGTACAAAATGAGTACAGCGAAGAAATATAAAACGTATCATCTAAACAACGATTGGGAGGAAGAATTTTTTTTTGTATTGTGAAGGTACTGAGACGACCCAGAACCGGGGTCTATTTGTGGTTTTTTCTTCGAAATTCCTGCAGTTTTTTATATATGCAGCCCAAATTTGAAATGCACGATATTTTTTTACACTTCCTGAATTTCATCTAGAATCTACATGGTGTTTTCTTTTCGGGGGTCATGTCTTCTTTTGCCCTTTCAAACTTTTCTTCAGTACGCCACTGATCAACGTAGATTCAATTTTCGCCATCTTCGTTCAATTTGAAAATTTTTTTGACACTTGAAATTTTTTCGTATCTCTGACCATTCTCGAGCAAAAAATCATTAAACGATTTTAGGCATTCGCTGAATTGAAAGCACTTCTAATTGAGAAAAAATGACCAGTAGGCTTTGATTTTTTTCATTTATTTATTCATTTTGACAGTTCCTGAAGTTAAACCAGTGTCTGCTCGAATTGTTTATTGAATTAACGATTAGTTTTAAGACTATTGAAGTTATTGCTGTAAGAAAAAATGGCTAATTTCACTAACGCCGAATCGGCTGATATCCATTACATGTACGGTCTGGCTGACGGAAACACAACAGTAGCTAGGCAATTATATCAGGTGTGCTCCCCAAATCGAGTAACACCAGACAGGTTAACACTTTCAAATATCCACAGAAGTTGATGACAGTTGAATATTTCACATGTTCTAGTTTGGACGATTTTCCGCGACTTTTTAGTGTACCCGTTTCATATTCAATTCAATTTCCTCGAGATTTTTCTTCAAGACTGAATTTCTGCCGATGCTTTTTAGATAAAATTAGAGAAAATGCTCATTTAGATAGTGAAATAATGTTCATAGACGAAACTAACATTTCGAGAACTGATATCACAAATTTTCACAATAACTATTATTGGGCTGAGGAAACCCGCCATTTGATTAAAGAATCTCATCATCAAGAACAATCCTCACTAAATTTATTACGGGGCACCAGCACATTTCAGGGGATAAGCTAGTGAATTCTTGAATAATACATTCAACAACCAATGGATAGGTCGAGATGGGCCAGAACCATGGCCTCCTAGGTCCCCAGACTTAAATATTTAGACTCTTGCTTATAGGGATATCTCGAAATATTAGTTTATACCACTCCAGTGAACACTGTAAAAGAATTGAGAAATCGAACAATAACCTCTTGTGACACGATAAGAAATACCTCAGGCATATTTCAAAGAGTGCGTGATAATATGCGAAGAAGGACAGAAGCCTGTATTCTTGCAGGTGGAGGACGAGCTATTAAAATAGAAGCGAATTTTGGGCATACCAATATAAATTGAACGAAGATGACGAAAATTGATTGTACGCTGATCAGTGACCTACTGCAAAAAAGTTTGAAAGGGCAAAAGGGAGATGGCCTCGGAAAATACCTTGTGAATTCACGTTCAAATCTAGGTTGTGTAATGATGGCGCTGTAAAAAGTAGCTTTCATTCCAAATTTGGGCTGAATATTTCAAAAACTGTAGGAGTTTTGAGGAGGAAACCAATTTTTTCGCAAATTTCAACTTCCGGTAGTTCCGTAACGAAGCTTTTGCGGACCTATGTTTATATGAACTTTTCTTCTTAAAATTACAAGTTTTGACATACTATTATGTAACACACTGTAGAAATCACAACATTTGTAACTGGAAAATTAATTGATTTATTATATTCACATGATTGGAAGTTGAAAATTTTTGCTTTTCCTGTAGACTTAATTAAATACGACGACCAAAATAAAACACTGTTTTATTAAAAATTTCATTGAGAAGTTACTTTGTAAAGAGCTAATACTTCTAATACTAAATGAAGAATAAGTTAATTATCCAAAGAATATAAGTGAATATTTGCATTTCTTGATATATTACCACCCTGTATACTCAATATAACCTAGAGATTGAAAAAAATTTACCGAGATAATTCGAATGATTTTATTTATGTTAGGTTAGGTTAGATATTAACGTATATGCAAGGCATCAACGAAGTGCCTCAAACCATAAAATTGAAGAGGGTAAAGATGTTGAACAATATCTCGCTTGAAAGCCCTTTAAGGCCCCTTCATAATGGTGTGTGAGAAAAGTAATTTCGTAAGAAATTATTTTTTACTTCAATCGCGCCACCTTGAATATTTTGGCTAATTTCAAGACTATAGGAAAAAAAGGAACACAAATTTACTCATCTTATGGTCTTAGACGAGAGGAAAATAAGTTTCGTTTCAATGCAAATTGAGAAACTTTCGCCAACAACAACAGTGTCAGGTTAGATTATTTTATTTGTATTGCAATTTTTTCTTAATCAATGAAATAAGTTTTCCCGGAGCATTTATAAATGGAAAGAAGTAAATGATAACTCCTAATTCAACTTAGTTTTGTTCTTAGAAGCGAGGTCTTTATGAGAAATACGTGTTTTCGATATATTCTGAATGAATTTGACTTACTACCTTGCAGAAGTATTTAACTTTTTGGAAATTATTATATTTTACACATAGCGAGAACGTGTTGAGCTGAAAAGCCTTCATTTCCAAATTCGAAATCGTGCCTGAATGGCTTCAAGGATAGTCAACTAACACCATTTCAAAAAAATGTATTGAGACGGGTTCGGTGATGAACAAAAAAAAATGGGCGCCCATTAGAATTGTGAATCATGAAGTAGTAGTTATGGCGATATTGGAATATGTCCAATTTTCATCGTAAGTAACATGGTGTATCTATTTTCTTCTGAAAAATGTGATAGTCGTTAATTATTTCGAATCGCAGATAACATGAAAACATCAAATATTTATTGGACGATATCCATGCAAAAATATGGAGAAATATAATTTTGCATGGAATAATATTATATTTGTCGATATGAATACTTTAATCCTTCAGCTTTAATATGGAAGATTTGGTAAATTCAGAGAATTACCAATTACCAGAGTGTACAGACATTGCCCTATTCTAACTGTTCTAATATCAAAAGGAAATATGTAAGAAATGAATGATTGGAAATTAATTAGGCCACCATCTATTGAACACATATCATAAAAGAAACACGTATTCGGATTAAACTATCAATTTCGTAGAATAATTAAGGAAAAAACTGTACGTCTTTATTGTATTCACTCCATTCTGTTCATGAAAGAAGCTTTCGATAATGAGATATAAGCTCACTCAAGTAGTTGAAAACTTCGTCAGCTTCAACTGAGGACTAAGTTAGCAGCGATAAGATCCGTAAGAAATACTTAAACAAAGTTGAATTTTTGATCGATTTGTAAAGTAAACAAGCAAGTTCGTTCTCCATGTTATTCTATCTCATTTTGCGATCTCAATTCCGCTGCCATCGTAAATCAACAGTGCAGTGATTAATTTCAATTCCTGTCTAATCTCTCGCGCTAATTTTTCTTGCTTGAGAATATTCTTTGTAGGAAGAAACCAGTGAAACGTTTTTCATAATTCAATATTTTTCGAATCTAGAAAACAATTTTTGACTGATGTTAACTTTATTGTATACTGCTAATTTTCTTTTACGTCGATTTACCGTTGGTCACAGAAATCTTGAATTGATTAAATATAAAATCTTGAGACGAATGGGAAAAAAATTGAAGATGAATTACCAATGAAACATTTCGAAGTATGGAAAGATCTATTTCTAAATAAGTGCTCGTAGGATTCGGGTCTGAAATCCCATTTTACGATGCATGTAGAAATACATGTGTCTTTTTCTTCATCAACTACTTCAAACCTAATAGTATTAGAGATAGCGTTGTTATTTTGCAAGTGTTTTCATCCTTATATACTTGATAATCAAATAAAACAAATAATAAAATTGAAGTCGCTTCTTCAGACAATTTAGTATGCAACAGTGACGGTAATTCATTTATAAGTGAATAAGGAATTCAAATTCTCAGATTATGTGGATGTAACAATTCCTCCCTGTGAGATTTATTTAAGCTGAAGCATTCAAATTTGATTGTTGATGATATTATTCCAGTGTTTGTGTTCATTAATGTCTAAAATTTACCAATAACTATTTTATGTGTACGATTTTGAATTTTGTGTCGAAAGAGTACAGTAAAGGATCCTTATTCGCACTTCCTATATTCGCATTCTCACTATTCGCGGATTGGTACATCGGTATATACATATGTATTATTAAATAAGATTCGATACACTTTTTGAACCCGTTGTCAAAAGTAAAATAGACCTCATTTTTGCTGCGCCTGAAGTATGTTTTTAAATGATATCGTCTCTGTATTGCTTCCGCATCAGAATCGAGTGAGCCACGCAGTCAAAAGCCATAGTAAGGTCCAAAAACAGAGAGAGTGAATGGAACTCTAATTCAAAACAGTTAAGAGTATTATTGATGAACCGAATTGATGCTGTGAAAAAAGCATATTTTCCTCAAAGTAACGAACTATTTGATTACAAAGAATTTTTTCAAAAACCTTTGAAAATATTGGCACTAAAGAGATAGGACGATAGTTGGATACATCATTAGTATCTCCTTTCTTGAAAACAGGAATCAGTTTTGAAAATTTTAATACTAACCTTCAGCAATACATTTGTTACTAAGATGTGTAAGAGGATACACAACACTATTGATATTTCTTTTTAGCAACTCCTCGGAGAGACCATAGAAGTCTTGAGACCTTCTATTCTTGAAAGATTTGATCGTGTCTCTCACCTTTATAAAACTAACCTCCTCATCTGCTGAGATTAGACATTCCGCTTTGTAATTGATCGACTTTTTTGAGTTAATGAGGTTCCACATAGCTTTTTAAGGATAAGAGGAACCTAGAATCAAGTTATCATTAGCCTTAGTTTTTTCTGTTTCAATTGCTAATCTATATTTGAGTTTAAGTTTAAAACTGTTGCGTATATACTTGAGCTCATCAGTCTAATAACGCTCGAAAAGATTATTAAGAAGTGAGAGATGAGATCTCATATCTCTCAGTTGAGCATTATACCAATGAGCATCGATCGAATTCGCACTTACTCTTAACTTAACCACAGGAAATGCTTTTTAAAATGCGTCAACAAAATTCAGATGGAAAACATTGTAGGCCTCATTGGCTCCTACGCTATCGGACCATTTGAAATCCCAGTTAAAGTTTTCTAAAATGAAATGAAAGCTACTAAATCCGTTCCCAGTCAAAGACCTATAAATTCAAGTATCTACATTTGGATTACGTATCTTACCCGGAAACTCTACTGCAATCCCCTGTGCTTTATGTTCAGAGAATTTACAGTTCGTAGATCTACTCTTTCACTCAATATGAATATGAAAAGATATTATTCATACAGCTTAGACCCCTTGTGGGTTAGATTTTTGTTGGAACCCATACGAGCTGAAGGAGTCACACAGTGCACCTGAACACCTATCTGAAACATTGAAATGAACATTAAAATCACCGCATAATAATATTTCATCTGTGGACTTGAAAAGATTCCAAACAGTTTCTAAGATACTTAAAAACCTATCAAAATTACCTGCAGGAGATCTATAAAAACAAGGAATAAAAATGTTGACATCAATAAGTTTAATGCCTGAAACTTCATAATGAAGCTTCTCAGAGTAGTGAGCTAAGTGATCCAGATTTAGGAAATTTTTCTTACTAGACAATATTGGGTGTCAATCCTTGAAAATTTGGAAGAGGGTAGATAGTGATAACTCGAAAGAAAGGTATCATCTGTGTCTGCATTCTCGTGAAAGAATTTTCATTTTTTATTGAAAACTGTAGAAGATACAGAGTGAGCCACTGAAAAATATAGGAGACTATCGCCCCAAGACTATTGGAGTACTAGTGCGAAAAACTGGAATTGATTCATTTAGATCTAAGATGACAGCCTTTAATCTGGACTGAATCTGTTCCATTTTTTTGCACTAATACTTGAATAGCTCAGGGTGATATATAGTCTCGTCTATTTTTCAGTAGCTCACTCTGTATCTTCTACAGTTTTCAATCAAAAATGAAAATTCGTTCACGGGGATGCAGACAAAGATAATACCTTTCCTTCGAGGTATCACTTGACCCATCTACCCTCTTCCAAATTTTCAAGGGTGGTCACCCCTGCTCTAGGGGTTGAAATTCGTAATGAGGATGGTACTTGATGATGACTTTCATTGATCAGCATGAATCTGCATCTTCAAAATGTTCAAGGATTGCAACCCTCGCTTAGGGGGTTGATATTTCAGGCAAGTTTTGTACCCCAAAACAAAACAAAAATTGACCTGTTTTTGCGTTTTGATCAGAAATGAATGTCTTGGTAGATATAGCCTCTATTTAGTTTTCGTTGAAGCACCCTGTAAATATTTATATATATATATATATATATATATATATATATATATATATATATATATATATATATATATATATATATATATATATATATATATATATATATATATATATATATATATATATATATATATATATATATATATATATATATATATATATATATATATATATATATATATATATTTTTTTTGAGAAGAGAAGGATTTATAAAATTTGAATAATTGTATTTACAATGAAAATATATATATATATATATATATATATATATATATATATCACACAAGTATGAGTTCAGGAAATGTAACAGGAAAACCATACTATC
Source organism: Cryptolaemus montrouzieri (assembly GCA_013387265.2). Taxonomy (NCBI): domain Eukaryota; kingdom Metazoa; phylum Arthropoda; class Insecta; order Coleoptera; family Coccinellidae; genus Cryptolaemus; species Cryptolaemus montrouzieri. The sequence continues at coordinate 137,852,301 of JABFTP020000185.1, read as the reverse complement.
TTGTATATGATTCAATAAACGAGTGGAAGAACCTGAGGAAAAAACTCATTTGTCGCTATTGCACCAGCAATAGCTTGTCTGTTTATGTTGTGTTAGTGGCGTGTGTACATGAAGAGAACCAAAGAATTTTCTGCTTTGCCGCTTCATTCTTTGTTGCATTCCATGATTTCCAAACGATGACGAGGGTGAAAGGAAGGGGGTTTGGGACAGGAATCTATAACAATCAAGAAAGAAAACAAGCAGAAAAATATTTCAACAATCATACTTCTTATATTTCTAAACAAATCTAAGAAAAGATTTTACATAGCAAGCGAGGTCATAAAAAGGATAATGAAAAAATACATGACCTGCGATATTTCCTCAAATTCCCTCTCTGTTTGACCAAGAGAGACCCAATGGCCAGGTTCAGTCTTCAAACGATGCCGATTATGATCTATAGATGTTTTAGAATCATTATGGACCCAATAATTTGGGTTGACATCGCCCATATATTATTCCCTCGTGAAACTTGTTTAATTCAAAGAAAAATTTGCGAAAAAATTTCGGCAGTCGTTCGAAAAATATGACAAATGATAGATAGATAGTCCTCCAGAAGATTGAATTTATCACCGATACCCTGATTATTCTAATGAAATAGAGAAAAAGTTACCTCCTTTGTCAGCTCAATATCATAATTATTGTTCTTGATCAGTTGATCTCTTCGTCGTCATTCTTCCTTGAAAAAAAACCAGTAACAAGTTCACGGCATATCGATGGAATATTATACCTCGCTAATGAAGACCTTGTACTGTATATCGTTTTCGTTTCGTATCAGTATCAAAGGAAATATTTTGCAACGTGAACTACTCGTACATCAATCTAATTCCATGGAATTAGTTCCAATTTTTTGTGCGGAAATAATTAGTATAAACCACATATACTAAGCGACGAATGAAACAGTTTTAGACCTAGCATATACCACGTATTTCACAGTGATATATCGACATAATAAAATCTGCTCCTTACGGGATACAATCAGCCATTATTCGATGATGGAGAGGGACATTAAAATGTTCAGATAGAGGGATTGAACACATTCTCCCTGCATTCCAATAATCTCATTACTGAAATGAGTTTGGAGTATCTCTAATACACCAAACGAATAGAACTTAATTGTATGCATGACGATTCTATAGTTTTGTATTGTTACGTTGATTCGAAATTTCTTTTTTATATGTGATTCGAAGAAAATTTTGAATTCATTGCTTCTCGATGATATTCAGTTGAATCCAGAAGTCATTGGGAATGAAGCAATTTGGTGAATTACTACCGCAGGTTTGTCATTAGTTCTTTGTGTTGTATTCAATGGAGAACATCAGAGAAATTGGAATTGGAAAAAATATTAGTATAGAGAAAAAATAAGCAATATGAAAAATTTGATTAAGTAGGTCGTTACTTGATGATAATCGATATACATATTTTCAATGAAATAAAACTATGGTATTTAGATTTTCCCTATATTAACAAAACTATGACCGGTTTCACCACACTGTGGCTTCATCAGGTGCCCCGCAGCCCGAAATGGATTATTACAAGGCAAGAAGAAATGGTTCAAGTTAAACATCAAGTTTCAATACAGCCAACGAGACAACTACAACATATTTTCAAAGGTAATCCATTAAGAGTTGCTTCACAAATTGCATTCAGTTGAATTTGACATTTTAGATTGTGTAATAAGACTCAAAGGTCATTCATTAATTCACAAAAAGTAAAATATTCAGTTGCGAAAATTGAATAAATTATTGAGTAATAAACCTGAAACTTCAAAAATCAAGTTCAAATTTTCCGATCACCAATTTAATGATAGGTTCAGTAATCTTTCCGATGCTAATTCTTCCGAAGATGAAGGGTTTTAAACACAATTTAGAGTCAAATAACGCTCGTCTCCATTTCGATCTGCTAGGCATTCATATTCATCGAAAGCCAACACCTAAAACATTCTTCAGCGTTACTAAGTCAAAAAGAGTTCAATAGTGAAACACCCCCAACCCCAGTCTACGGAAGACGATGCATAATGCATCGCTTTTACGTAAATTGCAATACCTGAATTATCTTATTTTCTTCCCCATTTAATTACACCCGAGACCGACTGAGATCGGTCAAATGAAAAGCCATGTGATCGTCTAGTACCTGAACTTGCCTTGAAGTTCTCTTATATAAAATAGGACGTTTTTCTTTGTTGTGTTCTGTATTTGTAGTAACCTACCCAAGTTCTTTTATGTCAGGTTTGATGTGATACGACCAATTCTTCGTCGCTTAAACCATAGGTAAGGAAATTAGAAAATCAAAACAGATTCGGTAACAATGTCTATTTGATCTTTGTAGCATTTGTATTAAATTCTTATCCTTGCATTCTTTGGCGTCTTTTAATGAATTTAATAAATATGACCATTCAGATAGAGGCCCAATTTGCCCTCACCCATATTTTGAGTGGAAGTTTATACATTAGATTATTTTATACAGACCTAATTGGTCCTCACCCATATTACGAAAGGAATGTGGAATATTGAATTACTATAAACAGACCTAATTGGTCCTCACCCATATTACGAGTGGAAATTCTAATATTTAATTATTATAAACAGGCTCACTTGGCCTCACCCATATTTTGGATGGAATTCGGATATGAGATTATTGTAGACAGGTCTAACCGACCCTCAACCATTTTATGAGTGGTAACTGACCCGATCAAAGGGTTTTGGTAATATGATATCATGTTTTCTGACGAGGTCGTTGCCCTGATACTCCAAACTCTGAAAGATTTACTTTTGAAATTCTAAGGAACACGTCCACAGCTGACAACTTGCAAGCGTTAATTCGCTCGCGTATTTTAATCGAATTCAGTAATTCGTATAGTATCAAAACGTTATATATGGAACTAGAGGTAAGCCCGTAAAGCTGTACGTGATTCTTTTGCTCAACTGAGCGCCAACGGGCAGTTTATTGTCACTGACTGCGGATCATATTCTATTCCCATATCGCGGATTTGCCAACCAGGGAATCATGCCCTCTGATCATACACCTGTATGTACCACAAACGTCACATACATTCTCCAACTCAGACATTCTTCAAACCTTTCATACCGACAACATACAAGCCTCAATGTTTGTGGGTCCATACATGCGTATCGTCCCTAAAGCCATTTATTTATACTAATGAGTAATGATATTATTCGTAGGTGATCATTACACCTGAAGGCAGGGAAAGTTCCCTTATTGAGCTTAAGAGTATCGGACCTCAAATCAATAATTTGAAAGTAAGATCTTCCCCATAGTTGAATACAATGAAATATAAACATCTTGGTTACAGGTTAAGTATGTTCTGCTAAGTTATAAACTGAAATAAATAGAAATACCGAATAAAAGGATTATGGTATTTCAAATAGATAATTGGCCCATTTATAGAAGCAAAGATAAGAATCAATATTAAATGTTCTCACATTCGAACGTTATCGTTCATCAGATTGTAACAAAAGATTTGAATTGGCAGAATGGTTAAGTAACATTTCAATGAGATCAATTTTCTGAGTTATAAAAGTAAAGTTTCACATCAATATTAAACTTCATAACATTTCAAATTCAAATAGTTATCAAATTATTGGAATCAGTACACAATAGCTTAATTACGTTTCAATAACGTTGCCAGTTTAATAAACAAATGTTGAAATCAATACTAAGGAATTTTAGTGTACTTTAAAATAATGTGTTAAGTTAAAAAGCTATTGAAATCAATATAAAATAAATTCAGTACATTTCATATTCTACCAAGTTACGAAAGCAAACGTTTTAAATAAGTGTGAAAATAACTCTTCAAAATGAATATTAGAAATGTCAGTGCAGTTCAAATAGATCATTTGCCAAGAAGAAAAAAATATGTGGAAATAATTTGGAATTTGAGAAATGATTATTTCAACTCGTCCTCAGTGCGTTCAGAAATTACGTAGCATATACTTCAAGAAATTCGTGAAAATCAAATAGTGAGCAGAAATATAAAAGAAATTCAGAAAGTAATCACCTGTGAGACACAGCGGGAACGGTGCTTCTTCTTCCCCTGTCCGGCTTCTCGGAGAGGAACAATGTGCGTCTTCCATTCTTCTGGACTCATGTTGTGCACGATTAATTAACTCAAATTTAAATCCGATTCACACGAATGAGTAAATTCACTGAGCTTCGAAAACTAAATAACTGAATTATAAGAGTAACTGCACATCTGACGAAAAATAACTCAATAATAATCGAAATCATAATAATGAATGAATGATTGAATGATCCCTTAACGTCGCGATCGTGATACTTAGATATGCGTGACCCAGCAGTCCTTACCCCTCGTTTCCCTCAGCCCTTGGTACTCAAGTACCTGTTACATAGTCTTTTACAGACGCGTTCCTTCGTCCCGACGTGGGAATTGCTGATTTAGAAAACACCAGCTGGGGAATCGTGGATATACGGAAGATGCTTAAGAGCTTAGGTATTAAAGTCGAATATTGCTTTCGCTGGATTTCTTATTTGGGTTAGATAAATTCCTTCGTGTCTATGTTTACACTATTGGGTGATTTTAAGCTGTCTTAAGAATACGTAATATTCTACTATATTGAGAATTTAACATGAAATTATTGAATCATTCTGGCAAATGACCGTCTTTTCACTGTAATTTTGAATTCAGATGAACAATATGAAATGTTATGTAGGTAGATCTACAAAATACATTTATCATAATAGATAATAAAATTCTCTTAGATAAAAACCAAGAAATATATGGATAGTTTTAGCAAATTAACAAAAAAAAATTAGACCCCGGTTCTGGGTCGTCTCAATAGTTTTCAACCTAAGAAATTCGGAAATACAACTTCCATTAAGTCTAAGTTCCAGGAGAAAAAGTCCAAATACACAGACCTTGCTATTGAGATCAAGCAGATGATGCACCTCGATAAAAAAGATATCGGTCCTATGATTTCTTCTACTGATTTAACACCCAAAAGTTTGCATGATAGTCTTAAGAAATTAGAATTGCATAAGAATACTTATATAGAAATGCAAAAGCTTTAATTCTTAATGCATGTAGGGTAGTAAGAGAATGTATATCAAGTATATTGTAACCGAGCCTATTCCCTTTGATTGCTGAATCTGGGAAAGGTAAATTATATCCAGCTGAAAGCTAAGATAGTGCACAAGTCTACGATAATAATGCTAATATTTTTGAACAAATATATGCAAAGTCTTGAGATTGGTATCATTTTAGATTCAGCAATCAATTACTACTCAATAATAGTAGGTATTATTATAGATTTTGTATGTTTTTGATAAGGATATCGAGGAGATTTAAGTATAAGAACTATTTAAATAAATTATATTTCATTTTCAATAAATTAATCCAACAATGAAGAGTGAAATACATGATTGTTTATTCTATCAAGAAAACTGATCATGATTATTTCCACTTCTGATTTTCTAGTAATGGACTTTTTGAGCGTACGCAATAGCTGGGGAAGCGTATGAGGCATAGGCAGCTGGGGCAGCGTATGAGGCATAGGCAGCTGGGGCAGCGTATGAGGCATAGGCAGCTGGGGCAGCATAAGCAGCAATAGATGGAGTAGCATGGACAGCTGCTACAGCTGGGGCATATGATTTAACGACAGGAGCGGCAGCAGCATAAGTTGCAACAGGTGCTGCATATGAAACAGCTGGGGTAGCATGTACTACAGGAGCGGCGGAGTAAGCGGCTACAGCAGCTGGGGCAGCGTATACAGATTGGGAAATTTTGTTGTTGTAAGCATAAGATGTGGCAGCAGGAATAGCTTTGGCAACAGCGACAGGAGCAGCATGAACAGCAGCTACTGGAGCAGCATAGGAAACTGCTGGGGCAGCATATGATACTGCTGGAGCGGCGTAGGCTACTGGTGCAGATTGAATTTTGTTGGTATATGCGTATGACGAAGCTACGGGCGCAGCGTGAACAGCAGTCACGGCAGGAGCAGCATAGGCGGCAATAGCTGGAGCTGAGTAGCTAGCTACAGCTGGAGCACCCAAAAAACCAGCGTTGGCATAAGCCAAAGCGGCGAAAAGGACTACGAGCTGAAAGAAAAATTTGGATTATTATTTCGATTTTAAATTTTTCCGAGATGGCAGTCAACATTGAGAATTCAGTATACAGAGTGTTACATAATAGCATGTCACAACTTGAGCGAGTAAGAAATTTTAATAAAAAAAGTTTTTATAAACATAGGTCCGCAAAATCTTCGTTACGGATCTATAGGGTGTTGAAATTTTGGGAAATTACATTACACGTCTTAAATTTTAACTGAAATTCACGAAATCTCTTCTTTTCCGAGGCGTACAATCAATTTTTCATCATCTCCGTTCAATTAAAAAACTTTTTTGGCACCTGTAATTTTTTCATATCCCCGACCGTTTTCGGAAGAAAAATTATTGAAATTACATTATTTGAATTGTATGTTATTCGGTTAATAAAAAAAAGTAGAAAAACTCGATAGGTATACCTAACATTTGCTTTTATTTCGATTGCTAGTCTTCTGAGACTCAACTAATACTTATTCAATATCAAACTAAAAAAAGAAAAATTTAAAAAATAAATAAATTGCTGGAATTGTCCACCTGCAAGAATTCAGGCCTCTTTCCCTCTTCGCATATTATCACGCACTCTTTGAAATATTCTTGTGGTATTTCTCATCGTGTCACAAGAGGTTTTCATTCGATTTCTCAATTCTTCTACAGTGTTTACTGGACTGGTATGAACTAAACTTTTGAGATATCAACATAAGAAAAAGTCTGAACTATTTAAGTCTGGGGACCTAGGAGGCCATGGTTCTGGCGCACCCCGACCTATCTGTCGGTTGTTGAATGTATTATTCAAGAATTCCCTAGCTTCTCCACTAAAATGTGCTGGTGCCTCGTCATGCATGAACCACATTATGTATCTCACCAGAAGTGGCACATCCTCGGGCAATAAAGGTAACTTCTCCTCAAGAAATTGCCGATAAGCGGGACCGTTTAGTCTGTTAGGCAAAAAAATGGCCCAATCAAATAATTTCCAATTATTCCGACCCAGACATTTAGTGAGAATTGTTCTTGCTGATGAGATTCTTCAATCAAATGGGGTTTCCTCAGCCCAATAATGATTATTTTGAAAATTTCTGATAGCAGTTCTCCAAAAGTTAGCTCCGTCTGTGAACATTATTTCACTGTCAGTCTTGAAAGAAAATCTCGTGGAAGTAGAGTTTGGACGCGTTGAATATGAAACCAGTACAATAATAAGTCGTGGAGAATCCTCCAAACTAGAATATGTGAAACATTCAACTGATTTTCAATTTTTCTTGTATTCACATGAGGATTCAAATCAATACAATTCAAAACTGCTTCCCCAATATCTGAAGTTCCCATACTTTGAGTTGCACCTATTGAATGATTATTTGCAGTAAAAGTACTAGTTTCCCTCAATCTTCTGTGTATATTTGAGAATGTTCGCCTGTCTGGTGTTACTCGATTCAGAAAGCGCACATGATATAATCGCCTAGCGAAACTGTTTTGTTTCCGTCAGTCAGACCGTACATGAAATGGATATCAGGATATCACCCAATTAGTAAAATTAGCCATTTTTTCTTACAGTAATAACTTCAAAAGTCTTAAAACTAATCGATAATTTATTCTAAAAAGTTTCTAAATTGAACGAAAATTAATTGTTCGCTGATCAGTGGCGTACTGCAAAAAAGTTTGAAAGTGCAAAAGAAGACATGGCTCCGGAAAAGAAAACACCTTGAAGATTCTAGTTAAAATTTAGGACTTGTAATGATAGAGGCTGTGAAAAATAGCTTGCATTCCAAATTTGGGCTGAATGTCTCAAAAACTGCAGGAGATTTGAATAGAAACCCATTTTTTTTCCGGAAATTTCAATACCCTTTAGCTCCGTAACGAAGCTTTGGCGGACCTATGTTTCTATGAACTTTTTTTCTCAAAATTGCACGTTGATTTACCCCCTCATGTTGCGACGTACTATTATGTAACACCCTTTATAATTACATTTTCAACTTGAAAGATTTTGATTACATAAAATTTAGTTTAACAATAAAGTTATTAATTATAAAAACAATACTGTGTTTTAAGAATTTTACTTAATAATTGCGATTCGTAACGCGTTTCACTACACCGTAGCTTCTTCAGACGAATGATTTCATTTCATTCGTCTGAAGAAACGGTGAGTGAAACGCGTTACGAATCGCAATTATTGTAAAATTCTAAAACACAGTACTGTTTTTATTATTGATAATGGAATTTTACCAAGTAAAAGCCTCCCAAATTCAAATGATAAAGGATTATGCATACAAATCGATTGCCGTTTAGTAATTGAGAAGGTATGTGTCTTTTCCGATCAATTATTTCTTCGTTCGTTACCAAATTGCAAAACCTTTTCCCGGTAACTCAAAATGATATCCTAATGATCGAATATTATAAGGTTTCTAGTATAGGAAACTCGAATTGAAATAGTAGAATATTTAATATCCTATCTTTTGGAAATCTCTACAGAAAAATTTATTTTTTTATATCATTACATATATGGATTGTTTCTTAGCATTAATTTATTGAATCATGTTACATTTGAGATACTTTTGTAATTGTATGAAGAAACAATGAAAAATACATGATTCAACTAGATAATGACCGATCTAGCCTTAACTATAATAAATTCGTTAATTTCACTGTAATTTCTATCATAATAAAATTAAAATGATGATTTGATAAAATGATATTCCTTGTAACTTACCTTAGTTGCCATCTTGGAACAAGTTTATTTCTGTTGCAAACGGTTGAGTTCGAATGATATATTTTTTTCAATTCGCCTGTCTTTTATACGCTATTGACTTCAACTGAAATAATTGTATAAGTTCAAGTTGGGCGTGTACCCACGTCACACCGTACTTGATCCAAATTGTTAATATGAAAACCAGTTTCTCTGCTCCCCGCAAATTTTAATTATTGCCAAATTATCAAGCTACTAGTTTGATATTCAATTTGAATGAATTTCAAGACCATTTCCAAAAATCAGAGAAATGTCAACATCAAGGTTCAATTCGTAATTGTATCTCTTAAAGTTTAAGGCTTTCATTAATCGAATGAGTATTGTATAATTCAGTGCTTGTTATCATACGATCAAAATCAGCAGGTATCGCTCCGAATTCATTATAATACCTGCCTGCAGCTATTATTATGATCGATGTACGACACGTGCGACACCTTAAATTTATTGATGCAACTTTCCCATGATTAGAATCCTCAACTACCACAACTACTGCCAGGTTCTTTAAAATGTACGTAAAGATGTTTTACCTTCTCCCGGAGAAGTAGACCACTTAGAGGCACTCATTTTTGGTTGATTTCTATGATTCATAATAACAACGCCTGTGTAATTTTTTTATTGCTGGATTACGACCAATTTTCGCTAACAGTGAAGGTTTTTATCGATCATACAGTTGATTCGTTAACATTGAATGAATATGATATGGTTGCAAAAGTTTCTCTAAGCTGCAAACGATCAAGCATTTTTATTTTCATTTTAAACGGTACCTCTGATTTTTTCGTATCGAAACTCTTTATTCAATTTTTTAGGCGACATTGTCAATAAGGAAGCGGCTTTCACCCACGGAGGGAACGAAACAAAAAAACTTCAAATTGTTGAGGCCGTTCTGAACAGTTTGAAAATTGATTGGCATTTCATATGTCAATGAATTTTCAAATGATTAGAAACTCATCATTTTTTTCAATTCAAGCTTTTTCTCTTGAATTTTGGATTGCACAATTATTATCCAGAACTATTGAGCGGATTTTAACAAAAATGTATTGGTTGATTTTACTATAAGGATTTTCAATCAAAATATCAAGGTCGTCAGATCAGTTTAAGTTACCTCAAAAATTTATACTAGAAATGTAATATTTTGATTGATTTAGCTATTGTTGCTATTTTGAGGCATTGTTTATGAATTTTGAAATTTTCAAGCCATCCTAACTTGGGTAAGATTCACTTTAAAAACTCTTTTTCTCTTCAATTTTCCTCTAAAATTATCACAAACAGAAGTAGTAAAAGGAATGATATTTATAAATTTTTTTCCACATTTTTCCCCAACCTACGTCGTAACTTACCTGTGCATTTCTGCCCGTTCTTCGAATATTGTTATAATACCTTACCAAATATAAGAACTTAGCGACTCGATTTGATACCACTTGGGGTGAAAAGCGTCGAATTTTCCCGCCCCCCAATTTATATTTCTCATTAAGTTATTGTATAGTAATAGTAATGTTGTGTTGTAATCGGTCCGGGAATATCACGAATTTTTGTTGAAAAAGTAACTATTAAATTATGAATCGTAGACAGTGATGAACTTGAAAAAAGAAAAACCTGAAAAGTGAAAAAATCACCAAGGGTGTTTTATCGGTAATAATTCTTAAAATCATTGCGGGAAACCATTGCATCAGTTCAATTGAAACTTACTGTGTGTATTTATTCATGAATAAACATCATAAAAAGGTGCAAAAACTTTACACACCGGTGTCGCTGGCCGCCGCGCCTTCCGGTAATCACATCGGTTCATCGTTATATTATGCATTTAATATTAACTGATAAGCAAAAACATTATAAGATTAAAAATAAGAACAGGACCGGAGTTAGCACCCATATTATTACTGAGAAAACAAATCTAGAGAATTTAAAATGTCACCGCTTGGTTAAATTTAACAACTTGATTTGTGTTCAGTGTTGGACCACCTTTCACGCGGCATGTCTGATGAGGACGAAAAACTGGACACGAAAGAAAGGGTCTAAAATCATTTGTTCACAAAAGAAATCAAAAGAATGGAGTTCCTCGAGGAAGCGTTCTAAGTCCTACCCTTTTCTTAATAGCAATAAACGACATATTGAACGGTGTCTCTGCCCCAGTAAAAGCCCAACTCTTTGCAGATGACTTGCAATTATTTGTGAAGGGCGTGGATGTTGAAACTATGCGAAGTCTAATTCAGCAATCGATAAATATTATATCACAATGAAACCTTACTAGTGGATTTCAATTCTCTGCAGAAAAGACGAAATGTGTTCTTTTTTCAACGAGAAACAAAACGTATTCTGTGATTTCATTAAATAATATGAATTTAGAATTTGTAGGTAGCGTGAAACTTTTAGGCATTTGGTTCGATGAAAAGTTGAATTGGAGGAAACATATTGAGTCCATTAAAACTTATTGCAATAAAATACTCAATCTATTGAGGGTCCTAGGAAGTCAACAATGAGGAGCAGACTCGAAAAGCCTTTTAGACATATATAGCTGTTTAATTAGATCAAAGATTGAATATGGAACTCTTGCTCATTCAACTGCTAGGAAAAGCTATCACCAGCAATTGGAAGCTATTTTAAACCAAGGACTGCGAATTGTTAATGGAGCTTTTCGAACAAGTCCAATTCAAAGTCTACATTATTTAGTAGGTGAAATGCCATTGAAATATCTTATTCAAATCAATACCTTGACATATGCATCCAAAATCAGCTACACAGTTAACCATGGTAACAGGAGATATATAACATTGAGCCGACAAAATGATATAATCACAAATACAAACTTTATTCGTTCTTTTTATAAAAGATTTAATAAAACACTTGAAGAACTGCAAATTCCTGAACCTTCTCACTTACCCCTACCTTCATCCTCCATACCTCCCTGGTGCGTACATAGAATGGATAGAGCTACCAACTTAGCTGAATACATAAAATTTGAGACCAGCCCGGAGCTTCTGAGGACACTATTCAAAGAAGAAGAACTACATAAACATCCTGAGGCCACATTCATCTACACCGATGCATCGCTAAATACATCCACAGGTGTGGTAGGCCTTGTTGTTACACCCGAAGGAACCCAAACATATGCGATTGAAAATAGTAGTGTCTTTACTGGAGAAATGCTAGCCATTCACCAGGCCTTGGTATATATTCTGAATAACCAGAAATGTTCATACTGCATCTGTACTGATTCACTCAACTCAATTCAGAAGCTATCAGAGTTATATTCAAACTGTGCTCTGGTGCAACAGATAAACCAACGGAGACATAAGATTCACCTGCTCAATATGTCATTACATTTCGTATTCACGCCCTCACATGTTGGAATTACAGGAAATGATAAAGCCGATATTGCCGCAAAGAATGCTTCCAATGGAACACCTAATCTCCAATTATTAACTCCAGGTGATTTCAAGTGTATGACCAAGAAGAAAGTCCGAGAAATTTGGCAAACGCAATGGTCTCAATCAGGGACATTTTTGAAACTGATTAAACCAAAGAGCTACGAAATTATCGATTCACCAAAGAAAAGGAAAGATCAAGTTAAAATATCGAGAGTTCGATTAGGCCATACTCGTCCATATCCATCAACACCTAATGGCGAAGGAGCCTCCTCGAAACTGTGAGCTATGCAACGTAGGGTTAGACATCAGGCCTATCATTGTAGAATGTCCAAAATATGACCAGGAGAGACTTGCATCAAATTTAAAGCCGACACTACAAGATGATCTTAGGAACAATGTCACCAATATATATGATACTCTCAATTATTTCAAACTCATCAATTTATATGATATGTTATAGTTTCCATAACAAACTTATAAAAATATGTACCGTCAGTGCTAATGGTCTTTGCAATCGAAGCACTCAATCTGAAATAAAAAAAAAGTGAAGTTGGGGAAAAATATTTCTTGCGATCATGGAAGTACTGAACAAGGTGATGAAAAGGATGGTGACAGTGGACACGCACATAAAACGGAAGAAAGAGATGCACAAAGTAGAGACTCATGTAATATAGATGAAAACGACACTGATATGTGGCAGATTAGCCCAATGAATGGACAAGATACACAGTACTATGTTAACCTGGATCTGCCCTATACCTGCCAACTAAGTGGAAAAGAGGCAATCTTGTAGAAGAAATTTGAGGAACTGAAAAAACGCGTTGCGTCACTGTTGATTGAAGAGCATGAAAGAGATATGCAGGTTGAACTTCTGAATGGCCAGATTTTTAGCATACCGCAGGAAATACTTGAATATACGACTACATTGAAACGCCTAAAGGAAATAGCATACATTTAGAGGTGAAGGCCACAGAAACGAAGGAGAGTTATAGGACACAATAGCAGAGAAATTTTGAAGAGATTGATATGCTGAGAAATAAGAACGAAGCTATAGCGAGAGAGAAGGATGAATGAGGAACTGGACTTGTGCAGGAAACAATGCAATGAAGAAAAATAAGAACTCAACCTCTCTATGCATTAGAGAAGAAGGCATTCCAACTGAAATTGCAAACTTGGTTAACATATTCCAACCAAAATTCAAGAAGCAACTACAGAAAAACACCAGATGAAAATGAATAACTCTACGCAGACCTGGTATATGGAAACAGCAATGGAAGAGCGACTGTATGATGAACTAAAATTTACTTCAACTAATTATTTTGAGGGCAAGTGGAAAATCTTATACACAGGGTGACTAATAAAAGCAAACCTAATAAGACCCAATTAGCCGATGAAAATGGGGTGAATAACACACTAGGAGGAACACACAAAAGTAAGACCCAATTAGTCTATGAAAATTGTACAAAGCGTAAACAGAAATTTCCAGCTAAAACGAATAATTGTGGGTTAACTAGAAAAAGTACCGCAATAGATGAGAATTGTACTGCAACTACACAAATAATTAGCTCATCAAAGATAGCCAGGACTATAAGAGAAGTGCAAGAAACTCTGGAAATCGGAAAAAATGAATCGTTATCCAGTGTTACCAGGTAAATTCATCAGTACAATCAGACGCACCTCAGTTGTATGACCCTTTGTCTGCTTCAGCTTGTAGACCTACAGGTTACAACACAAACATGGGATGATGGAAAGAGGCAGAAAATCAAACATTTGGGATGAAAAAGATAATCATATTCAGGATGAATGTGCAAATGGGTGAGAATGGGATGGCATGTATAAAACTAGGTTCATTATAAACACGGAATTCAAGAGAAATGCTGTAAGGGCAGATAATGTGGGTCATTATTCGAACCAAAATTTTCAGTACAGAGCCTCGTCTTGGCACCCAAAGAAAACCTACAACAAGAGGACATAAGCAATGATTATTATTAGATATGAATTTACAGAGTTCCGAGGGTAACACAAACCTTTTGAATTTCAATGAAAAGGATAAGCAGGACAAGTATATACATTTATTGCATCTCAATAAAAATCACTAAAACACAAAATACTGGACCTGGAGGTTTATCTGAATGATCTTAAAGAGGTACCACAGGTATTATGTTTCACAGAGCCCTGGTTTCCGGCAGATGAGTTGCAGGGGGTACATTTGGAGGGTTATGAACTCATTTCTTACTTTTCTAGATTTGATTCATATGGTGGACCGTGTGTCTTTGCGGTTACTGGTTGTGACATGATGGACGAATCTGAAATAAAACAGTTGAACATTAGTAATCATGTAGAAATTTCAGCAGGAGTGAGTAGAACGCTCAGAATGATTGTCATAAGCATATATAGACGGTCATGTTTCTTGATACTATAGATAAACTTGAAAAAAAAATTCAAGACATACCAAGTTGCATTGTGCTGGAATTTTAATATTCATTTTGATAAGAACTATGCTTTTGTGGATGTCTTAAACTCATATAACCTGACACAAACAATATTTGAACACACATATAGAATTGAAGGATAAGGTTCACTTATTGACAATATTTTCATAAATTTTTCTGAAATGCACTGTGGACTTGTGGTTCCGTGTTATTTGTCTCCACATGTTTTCCAAACTGTGAGAATACCTGTGGAACTGTCGGTTAATTCAAATCCCGCTGAAAAATCAAAAAGGGAAATTTTAAACTCAACAAAAACTGGCCAGCCTGAAGGAAGAACTGGTACAAAAAGATTGGTCAAAAATAATGAGTTTGACACTTCCAAATAAGCCTTTAATGGTTTTTCTGACATTCTTCAATCAGCTAGTGATCGGATTTTCATACTTAAAACGGTCCACTCAAACAAAAAGAAACAGTGGATAACGTTGGGTTAGGCATTTCCTCAAAACGAAAGTTGGAGCTATATCCAATGAAGAAACTTGGACAAGTTACTGAGGAGTACTTTTAAGCTTATGATAGAATTCTTAAACGGGTGGTTCCTAGAGCGAAAAAGGTACACAATGAGAATTATATAGTGAACTCAAGAAATTGAAGCTCAGCAACTTGGAATTTAATTGGAACTTACACTAACAAGCAAAAAAAGGCAGCATTTTTTTTGAGTGAGTTACGGAGGGTGAGGATTGCTGGTTGTGGGAGGATACTGGATCAAATGAATAGAATGTTTGTTGGACCTCCTTCACCTACAGCAGAAGGCCAAAGAAGGCAGTCATCTGATAGTGACTGTAGTGTTTTCAGTTTGCGCAATAGTTTGGTGCTAAGAGATGTAGAGCCAGATGGAATGGTTGGTGTAACTGGGTCCTTGAAAACGCAAAATCTGTTGGCATGGAAGGTGTACCTGTAGCTGTCCTGAGATTTGTTGCTGAAGAGATTTCTTGCGTACTGGCACCAATTTTGAATCTTGTGTTTGGTAGTGGGGTCTCCTTTGATGCTCTAAAGACAGCTAAAGTCAGGCCCATATTCAAGAAAGGGAAAACACAAAAATGGAAAATAATAGACCCATTGCTATTTGAGTATTATTGAGAAAAAAGGTTTGAAAAACTTATTTAAAACAGAATATTTGATTTTTTCGAAACATATAAGGTGCTCATTGAAACTCAAAACGGTAGGGGAAAACCACTATGAGAGCAATATACCAAGCAATATCATTTGTTTTAGATGGCTAAAATAAAGGGAAAGTAATGGCTCTTATGTGTTTAGATATAACCAAGGCGTTTTACATTGTTAGCCACGATTTTCTGCTGGAGAAACTATACAGACTCGGAGGGGAACCATACTATCTTGCATATGATTCAATCATCGAGTGAGAAAACCTGAGGAAAAAACTCGTTTCCCTGTCGCTATTGCACTAGGTATAGCTTGTCTGTTTATGTTGTGTTGTGTCGTGTGTACAAAAAGAGTATCAAAGATTTTTCTGCTCAGCTGCTCATTCTCTCTTGCACTCCATGATTTCCAGACGAAGACAAGGGTGAAACGAAGGGGGTTTGGGACAGAAATCTGTAACAATGGAAAAAGAAAACCAGCAAAAAAATATTTTGACAGTCATACCTCTTATATGTCTGAACAAATCTAGGAAAAGATTTTACATAACAAGCAAGGCCATAAAAAGGACTAAGGAGATAATCAAAAAGTACATAACCTGCGATATTTCCTCTTCCGCGGAGATGTTCTTCCGTCGCAGTGTGAGTCTCCTGAAACATAATCACTTCCTCGTTCTTGCTTGCCAATTTTGAAGTATAATCGCAGAAAACCCTTCAATATTCAAACTCAACAAAACAATTTCCTCTCTGTTTGACAGAGAGAGCCTCGATGGCAGGTTCAGTCGTCTAAGTGATGCCGATTAGGATCTATAGATGTTTTAGAATCATTATGGACCCAATAATTTGGGTTGACATCACCCATATATTAGTTGTTCGTGTATCTTGTTTAATTTAAAGAATAATTTGCGAAAAAATTCTGAGTCGTTCTAAAAATATGAGAAATGTAGTTGTCATGAATGAAAATACACCACCCTCCAGTTGGCCATTGGGTATTATTTGTGAAACTTTTCCAGGAAAAGATGATATCATTAGAATGGTTTCTGACTAAACTAAACATGGTCTATATGAGCGGCCCGTCACAAAATTTGTCCATTGCCAACGCAATAGTGTTGTGTTTTCATTATTCACTCTCATAGTTAAACCCGCAAATATTTTATGTCTTTTTTCTTTGAATCTTAGTTCTTCAGTTTTCTCTTGAAAGATTTTGATATTTTTCGAAGTCGCGGGAGGATGTTCGCGTCAAAACAAAGGTGATAGATATTATCCTCAAAATTTTATTCAAATCATCGGAAAAACGTGTCTTTTATCAACATCTTTCGAGCCTTTGCAGCGAGCGTCTTTCTATTATTCCGCAGTTAAGTTGTATCTCGATTATACATGGATACGATACGTTTGCTAATCGCAATTAGAATCTTCCACTCATTATAGAAATTCGCCTAAAAATATTAGTTCGGCTAATCGAAAAATATAGTCGAATCCGCTTTAGTGTGCAAAATCGTACAAATAGAGTATTTCGCTGAAACTATAGTTCAAACCACTAAATAGAGACTTAGGATTGTAGAATCTTAGTGAGAATATCATCTTTCCTTCCTTTTTTTTAAAACTTCCTGGTTTCCCACAAGTTGAAGAACTCATGCCTACACTGAGGATGAGCTGCAATCCTATGAAATCGGGTCACCCTGAAACCGCTATTTTTTATACAGTCCAGTTTTATCGAAAACATACAGATTCATTCAAATAAAAGGACCAATTCGTACAAATACTCAAGGATCAGAAAGTGTGTATGCGTTTTCTGTTTTTTTATTCTGAACTACCTCAAAAGAAAATTTAAAAATCCTCCTATATATCCAGAATGAACTTGTTAAACCCAAGGACTTGAATATCAGTATTACTTTCTGAAATGAGGTGGATAAAATTCAAACTCGCTTTGCGTGACAAGGCATGCTAAAATTAAATAGTCATGCAAAAGGAGAACCGTTTACAATCCTCTCGAATCGAAGTGGTTCCTGGAACAAATTTCACTTCACGAAATTCTTTCGAGATGACAGAGTTCGAAGGAATTTTTAGCTCGCAAAAGCATTTTTCAGATTGATTGCAACGTGGGTTGGGAAATTCGATTGGAAATATATTCTAATAAATTCTCCAGTTCAAGAGATGTTTGTAAAGTTTATGAAATAGACAAAGTAAGGGAATGTGGAAGGACATAACGTGATGTAAAATATTTTACGAGCATATAAATTCGAAATCTCATATGTAATCTGAAAATATATAGTTTACTCATTAGCATAACAAACGGAAAAGATTGTGCATAAATTTTCGCACGAATATTTTATCGTGGGTTATCTACATTTCGGCATATATGAGTTGAAGTTATTGCTGCGAAGATAATATTCTACCTCAAAATTGAATAATCGTTTTGAATGATAAATTCAAGTAGCAGTCCATCAGTTCTGAGATTTAAGGATTGATAATTAATCTCGAAAAATATTATATTTATAAGTAAAGAACTTTTTGAAAATATGGCAAATGATCCACTATATGAAAACGTTGAAACAAAAGACAATAATTTCCATGTACACGGTCTTTAGTTCTCTCTCATTTCATTAAATAATAAACGCAGTTATACATTCTATCAACATAAATCACAATGAAGAGAACTAAAACAAGTGTTGCTTCTAGACCAGGCCTTCTTAAACTTTTCACGACCCCATTTATGCTTGCCAGTTTTCTGGCGATCCCATAAAAATACGAGAAAGAAAAGTGAATGGTTTAATTTCTAGGTTAGGTCAGATTTGGACCCCCAGCTCAAACAACGGAGCCTTGAGGATTTTTCGAAAATTTTCGCCGAAACGTCGCCGAGAGCGAACGGGAAGTCGAAACGGCGAGATTTCTTCGGAATCGGAAACTTCACTGTTTCGGAAGGTGATCGGAATGATCGATCGAGCGAAGATCCTGAAAGAAGGCCCCGAAAAAGCGAAAATAAAAAAGGTCTCCGATTTTTCGCAAGTGGAGGGGAAAATTTTGTCGGACTTTCATGACTATACAATTGTTTCCATCGCGTTCGATCGTTTCAAAACCTGAACCAAGAGAAAGCCACGAGTTTCGCATGTTGCGCCGCAATAGCTCAATTCCCGTTAAACGACGGGAAAACTGGAAAATCTTCAATTCAACGAAGAGCTATCGACGGATTTTTGCAAAATTTCGCTCCATTTTCCTCATTTCAAATATCTCTTTCTCTGACGGTCAGAAATTAACGATTGTCGAGCTGTCAAAATAAGTGGTTTTCTTGCATCCGTTCTACTCATACGGGGTTACCGGGAGAATGGATTCGGGTGCTACCAACATCTAGAATATAGTGCTCTCTCTCTCTCTCTCTCTTCTGAGTGACAATTTAATCTAATCTTATTTCAATAAGTCTCATAGTCGATCTGCCAAAAAAAAGTGATTCCGAATTTTATTTGTATGAAGAGTTTAACGAAACTTGAAATGATTTTTTAGGGGTAAGTGAACGTCGTTTGATGTTTATTTTATCCATTTTTGTATCTTTTTTTAAGGAAAGAAACGACAAACTTTCAAAATTTATAAATTTGACATTTTGTGGTTATTCTAACCTAAACAATGTGATTTAAGCGGAATGTTATAATAAAAAGGAGTTAAGGAGACTTACATTAAGGTTTGAAAGGTAAGTGAATGTACTTTGAGGTTTATTCATGTATTTCAGTGTTTATGTTTTTCCGCATGCTCAAGAAATGTACTCAGAATTCACATATTTCATATTTCTTTCGTAATTATTTTAACCTCTATGTGTCCTGGAATTACAAGGATTTTTTCACGAATCAATTGGGGAACTTACAATATGATGGGATATCCTTTGATATGATTCATTGCTATTTATAGGTATTGAGCTCTTTTGTATAATTACAGTTTTTCTGGAAGGAACTCGACAAAGTTTTCGTTAGGTCAATTAGAGTATGTATCATATAAATATTGAAAGCTATCCACTATAGGCTGTATCTATATTAAAATATTTCAAACTGGATGTCAAAAAGACTATGCCATTTAAAATTGAATTTTCGTTTCAGTTTATGCAAGAGGAAGTACGTTTCTATTCAACAATTATTCAAATGTAAAAGTAAATGATATTCAATGTGTTTGGCAATGTTCAAGTTTGAACCAAAGAAAATAAGATCTCAAATTTGCACAAGAGGTAATTATTGTGAGTTCCTTCTATTCATAATTCATAGTTACTGTTTCTCAAGGTTGTTGAATGATTGACAGGAATTCCTCATTGATTTGAAAGTTTCTCTGTTAGAGGTGTCTGATAGTGGGAAACATGATGTTCAAACATGTATTGAAGAGAAGTAAAATTGAATAGAAATTTTAATTATTAGAGAGCAAGTTTATAAGAAGCTGACTGCTCGAAACCAACTGCCAACTCGACAGTTGATGATCTAGGAAATTAACAGTTACAAGGAACAGATTCATCGAAATTGTTATATAGTTAACATCATTGTATTGTATTTGAGGATCCACAATGTAATTTACAAATTTGTGGGTCCCATTTCTGCTCTCCACAAGAACACTTCAATTCAAAAGATGTTTGTTCTTTTTGGTAGACAAATTGTGTGTATCTTGGTCAATTTGAATTTAGACAACATAGTTACATATGGGGCAATCACATAAGGTGTAATTTCTATGTATTGAGTAGTGTTCCTTCATTTGATTACTAATTTCTCGCTTTTGTCTTTTGGATACTCCCAAGAAATTTTAATTTAAGAGGAACTTTTATTTTTCATTTTATTAAATTACTTGGGAAGTAATTCTTCCACCTTGATGTTTTCAGCTCATATCTGTTGTTCATTATAATTCATGAAACTTCTTCGATTCGTATCTGAACTAATACGAATCAGAAATGTTGAGTAAAATTAAAAATTTGAAACGATAGATCTGCATATATCGATCTTTTTAAGTATATATTTAATACTCTTGGAACTAAAAATTTGAAATATTATGAATTAGTATTAGAATTGTTAATGATTGAATTTCTATGCCTAAAAAGTGATTGCACAATTGGTTTTTTGAATCAATGTTGAGATGTTTTTAATTTCATCTTATGCTAGCTCAATTGGAGAAAGTTGAGATTTTCAAATTGAATGTGTCCCTTTGAATTGGGATAGTAGTGAATAGTGTTGAAATTTGTGTGGTTGATGAGTCAGTATCCATAAAACAATACTGAAAGCTACGTTAACCTAAGGATGACTTAGGCCATATATGAGAGAGTTTCATGTAACAGAAAGAACAATTAGGTATAATTTTGAATAATGAAGTGAATATAATAAGCTGTCCAGTATAGATAGAGTTAGATATGAAAAGGCGTTCAGTACATTTGGCGTTTATTATATTGGCTATTTAGATATAAAAGGCGATCTAAATGGGCCTAGTAGTGTGTTTTAAAGCTGTAAAAGATTCGTAACATGTTTTTACATCAAAGGAAATAAGCTTAAAGTTAGAACTAATTTCAGGTAAGGAGTTTTTGTTTTAGGCATTGGAATTTGAGACGGTATGTTCTGAACGAACGTTTGTGAGTTCTATAAGCTTATAGATTGATAAGTTACCCGACGAAGTATTAATACAGAATACAACAGGCCTAACAGTTTTTCCTCTTTAGGTGATCTCTACGGAATGGACTGTTTTCAAATGCTTCTTTTCATTGGGTTTTATCTAATTATTTTCAATTATTTCGGCGATTTTCTTCTTACGAAGATTGGAAATATGTGTTGACCAAAATTATTTGAACAAAATCTGGACTTCTTATGGAATCGCCACCCATCTCCCTATTTTAAGATATTTTTATGAATAACTTAAAAAACACATCAATACTGAACAGCGACTTAGTAAAAACAACTATTATGTTCTAGTACCGATAGGTTGATGATATTGAAGTGGGTTTTCATGGCCCAAACAGACAATAAGATAATCAATAAAACTCACAATCATTCAAAATTAACCATTGAAGTTGAAACTGATAATTATAACAAACATAAACAATATCCTAACTTATTATATAGATGAAAAGAATCATTCACAGCAGCAACAATTCTTATGGGCTCATTCAATCATTTAAATCATAAAACCACCGCCTACAGTTCTATGTTCTACAGAGGTTTCACTATCAACCTTTCAATTCAAGATTTCAAAACGGAAATAAATATCATAAAAGAAATAGTCTCCAACAACAATATTTCTGACTCCTTCATGAATAAAATCTTTATAGGTAAAGAACAAAATCGAACATCACAATTATTATATTGCATTCAACAAAAACCCGAAGGAAGAAATATTAGTTTCAATTATGTCTGCCCACTTTCTCATGAAATAAAACATAATTTCAACTTCAGAACAACCACCTCGTTTTAAAGCGGAATTAATTGTATCAAATTAATTTTTATGCAGAACAGAAAACAGATAATTTCAAACAATCTGGTATTTACAAAATCGAATGTAACGAATGCTCTTCAGCTTATGTATATAAAACAGGTGAAAATTTTGAATGCAAGTTCAAAGAACATATATCTCAGATAAGAGATCCCCAATATTTGAGCATATTCAAGCAGCAAACCACACAAAATACTGGGACAATTTCAAAGTCTTCCACAAATACTTTGAAGGAAGTAGCATGAAATTAATAAACCAAGAATAACCTCAGAACTCTTAATCGCCCACTTGCAAATTACAATTTCCACCTACTTATTATTTAAGGAAAAAATATCTTCGCACCTTAGTTAATATTCAGCATTTGAAAGTGACCGAAACAGGTTTTGTATCACCAAATTAACGTGAAAAACGAACAAAAATGTTTCATACTCTGTTTCACGAGTTCGGTTTTTCTAGCTGATAAACACGAGAACTTGTGACACATTTATCTGAGGTATTTACCAAATCTTTTACTGAGAGAAAATTGGTCCCAAATATCTGTGGCTGGTTCCCAGGCTATAATGTATAGGTCGGCATTTCAGAGGAGAGATTGTTCGAATCATTATTGAGAGGAAAATTCTACTTGCTAAGTTTACACGCTTTTACGCTTTTTCGCTGTTAAAACTTTGAGAGCTTTCATCACCTTTTTATCTGGACCATCAAAGTACCGATTTGTAATCAGAAGTTTGGCTTCAGTAAGATAAAACCGTGTTTGTAGGAAAATTCATTGGTGAAATTACTGAATGACTAGAAAGGTTGGTTGAAATTCTCCTGAACTTTCTGTTGAGGTATTATTTCGTATCCAAATTTTCTTCAAGTGAACCAAGATATATTGAAATATTGAACTATAGCATTACAACCGAAATACGAGATATTTCACCAGAAACGATGCAAAACGTTTAGGGAATCTTTCTTTCTAGACTTGTATGCTGTCAGGTTGTCAACGCTATCACTCTAAGCATTTATAGATATAAGATTTTTTCATTTATCTTCATTAACATCAAAGCACTCTTCTATGCATTTTTCATTCACGCTATTTACTGCTACGTTATCCTTCAAAAGAATAAGGGAAAGCATCAAAACAAATAGAATTAATGATAGGATAAAATTACACTGTATAATAAATAGTTAATGACAAAATTGCCGGAAGGGCTCTAGCCACGGCCTTCTCTATACAAGTTTGGAGCTGCTGAGGATCGGCAACAATGCTAGCAGGGCTATTGACGGCCCGTACCGAGTGCGCATCATGCGGGCCATTGTTTACAGTTGGGTAAAGCACGTTAAAGATAGTTCGTATTTTATTCGTTTTCGAAAGTTTTAGTCATTGTTCAAACAATCTACAGTATTCATTGCGAACTGTATTCATTCGAGTGTAACATCACTTCGACTTTTGAATAATCAGGTGTTTATTCATCATATATATATATATATATATATATATATATATATATATATATATATATATATATATATATATATATATATATATATATATATATATATATAATGAATAAACACCTGATTATTCGAAACAACAAACACGTGTACAATTCAATTTCACCTATCTACCTGCATTCCCGAAACTAGTAGCATTTAATTCATGAGATAATGGATTGAGGCAAAGACAAAACCAAAGAGCACTTAAAGAATCACCTTGAGAAATGCCTCTTTTGATTGGAATTACTTCGGATTTTAACGATTGTTTTGAAATATTTAAATGAAGATTGGTTCTCCAATTTTTCATTACGAATTCAAGAAAATGACGAAGTGTCTTATCAATTTTATAAATTTCCAAAATTTCTTGAAGCCATGAATGGGAGAACTGTCAAAAGCCTTTTGGTAATCAATGAAGGCTGTATGAATATTTCTCTTCTTAGTTTGAGCTTGATTCAAAGCAACAGAATCAATTACAAGTTGCTCTTTAGTACCAAGGTGTTTTTTCTACATCCTTTTGATGTTCGGAAAGAATATTATAATTCTCCAAATGTGCATAAATTAAATTTTTTGGGTAATACATGCAGTTAGAATTTTATATATTGTTGGAAGGCAAGTAATTGGTTTATATTGAGACGGATCAATAGTATTATCACTTTTCGGTTTTAAATAAGTAATTCCTTGTGTGAAAAATAAAGGAGTAGCTGAGGGTTCTTTATTATAAATGAAAATATTCAGCCAATTTTTCATGAACGCAAGAGAATTTCTTGAACCAAAAGTTATGAATACCATCAACACCTGGAGATTTCAATTTTTGTGTGTTTAATAACTGATGTTATATCTTCGTTTGAAAATTTTTCAAATTGCATGCATTCTATTTTAGAAAATCGAGACCTTTCATTTAAAATCCAACTTGCATTGGAATTATGTTGCCTTGGCACTGCCCAAATTGAAGACCAATAATCAGTTAAAATATCAATTTTAGGAACTCCATTTCCAGAAATATTTTCATTTGAACCTGAAATAAATTTGTAAAAATGTTTTTCATTATTTTTGAATAGTTTGTTTTGGAATTTTCTATCTGAATTTATTTTATATTCACGTAGTCTAATAGAGTATACTGAAAGTTTTTGTTTTAAAGTATCGATGTATTCTATCAATTGTCCATTACTTATCTCATTATTTTTATGGGTTTTATTTTTGAGGAATATTTTTCCAATATGTGCCATAAGTTTTTTGATCGATTACCTCTGGAATATTGAGTCAATCTTCCTAAATCACATCTGATAGAAGAAATTTTACCTTCTAACCTTTTTTGCCATGAAGGTTTTTTCTTGATATTATAATTAGATCCAAAATTTTCTAATTTGTATCCAGAATGTTTAACTACTGTAATAGCGGCACAATATATAATCAGATGAAGTGTATAGATATTCATTAATTTAACAAGTTGCTTTGGAAGAATATTTATATATATATATATATATATAATGAATAAACACCTGATTATTCGAAACAACAAACACGTGTACAATTCAATTTCACCTATCTACCTGCATTCTTGAAGAAACCTTGATTAAAATTAAGGCAAGTGAATAATAATAATTATAATGTTGAATTAATTATAATGTTTTCGACTTTTCAGGAAGAATGAACTTTGCTGGATCACTTACGTACTATGTCTGAAACCAACTCAAAATCAAGAATGCAAATCGAGAAATCACTCGAGTGAAATAACCAATTATAATAACAGAATATGAAAAGGAAAGTTATTGTTTTTCCTACATCAAGTAACACAACATGATTGACTTATTTTTGTTTCAGCTGAAGAACCATTTGCCATACTGTTGATAAAAGAATTAACAGGATGAAACTGTACTGAATTGATTGTTGAAATTTTCAAAATTAGATCGTAACATCTCATATGTTTTATTCGAATTAAGAAATTAGACGACTACATTGATTATGTCACAAAGTTGAACGAAAATACAGAAATCTTTGAAAAGATGAAAAATGAATGTAAATTTGGTATGGAATGTAGTTATCACAAATTAACGTTGAAACTTCGCAAATCGTACGGTTTTTTCAATTATTTTCTTTTTCTGGGGAACAATGAAGTTTTTACAATATCAGTATTCTGTGAATTGAATTGCAAATGTTATTCGTTAATGACCTAGCCTTGTTTGACGGACTTAGGCAGCAATGTTGGTAGAACGTATTCCTTGTTTTACGCAATGCCTCTTCATTAGATATCCTTACAAACATTTAGGGTTATTATTTGGTAACATAACACAGCGCACTAAACATTGTAGGCGTAGCGGTCCTGATGTTCGTTAACGATGTTTGTGGGTAGAGATCTGTCCGTCTGTGTTTCTATGCCGCCTTAGCATTCTTTCGCTCATTATTCCAAGCTTCATGAAACGCATTTGTTTTTAATCATTCAGTTCAATAAAATATTCAAGACACTCTATGACTATGTTCCTACTACCAACAAATTATTATTTGATACTGGTAAAAACAAACTGAAAATTCCATTCATGGTTGATGTAGATGGAATTCATTTTTTATTTAGATTATCGAGCGTTATTATTCTTATTCTTATCTTATTTTAATAATAAAAACAGACATTCGTCTGAAGAAGCTACGGTGTAGTAAAACGCGTTACGAATCACAATTATTCAGTAAAATTCCTCAAGAAACATTGCTTGTTATACAAGTAATGTTTCTTGAATGATGGTCATTCTTGATAGAGCTGCTGTGTCAGCGAAACGTCGTCGAAATTTTTCAAATAAAGTGTAGAGTAAAGTTAAACCTTGTGTTTTTATCTCATTTATATCATGGATCTACATCAAGTAACGGCCTCCACAATTCAAATATATATATATATATATATATATATATATATATATATATATATATATATATATATATATATATATATATATATATATATATTTTCTTTTGAAAGGAATTGATTTTGAGTTATCGTATTTACAATAAATGCTTATATCTATAATTTTGGTGTGTGTCAGAAAAACAAAAGTATGAGCTCAGGAAATGTAAAAGGGGAACCATACTATCTTGTATATGATTCAATAAACGAGTGAAATAACTTGTTTACCTGTCGCTATTGCACTAGCAATAGCTTGTCTGTTTATATTTCAACAATCATACCTGACTCTTTTATGCCTTATTACACTTGAATTTAAGAAAAGATTTTACATAGCAAGCAAGGCCATAAAAAGGACTAGATAATGAAGAAGCACATAACCTGCGATATTTCCTCTTTCGCGGAGATGTTCTTCCGTCGCAGTGTACGTCTCCTGAAACACAATCACTTTCTTGTTCTTGCTTGCCAGTTCTGAAGTATAATTGCAAAATCCGTTCAATATTCAAACTCAACAAAACAATTCCCTCTCTGTTTGACCGAGAGAGGCCCGATTGCTAGGTTCCGTCTTCTAAATGATGCCGATTATGGTCTATAGATGTTCTAGAATCATTAGGAACCCAATAATTTGGGTTGACATCTCCCATATATTATTTCTTCGTGGTTCTTGTTTAATGTTTTTTTTTTCAGAATAGAAAGTCGTGCTTGGATCATACTTTCATCCGAACAAAAATAGAACCACAGCACAATTTGCCCATAGTATCCTGTCATTAGATAACTGACCACAGTCCTGTTATTCTGAAGATATCTGCGCAACAAAAAAAGCACAAGTATTGAAGTAGGGTCAGAATATATTATTATCGACTATGATTCTTTCGTGAAGATCATATCTCGTACAGAGTTCAGATTCGTAAATTCCGGAAATATAGACTATAGTGTCAATAATTTCGTCAAAATTATTGAGGGGGGGTTGAGCTTCTGCAACAACGTTGAAGAAATACAGTTCAAATAATAATATAATAAACGTAAACAATGGATGACAATAGGTATCATTAAGTCAATGAATGAAAGAGATAGGCTCTTCAAGCAATACCCCAAGAATAAAAGTAACAAAATATTGGAAGAACGGTATGAAATTCATAGATAAAGAATTAACGACTTAGAGAAGCAAAATTGATATTTTACAGCCAGCAATTTGAAAAACATAAAAATGATTCAAGAAAGGTGTGGAAATCATCAAACGAACTCACTAGTAGAGTTAAGAATAAATCAATCACTATAATGGACATTGAGAATCAGAAACGGGTGAAACGACGAGAACAGAGACAGAAAAGGCAAATGAATTCATTAATGAATTGAAAAATACTTCCCCAGGCAATGATAATATAACTTCAAAGGCTCTGAAATTATCTTCAGGTTATTTCGCAGAGCCAATATTAATCCTTATCAATAAATCGTTCGAAACTGGTATCTTCCCAGAATGTTTTAAAACGGATATAGTCTAACCAATTTATAAAAGTGGTGAGTCAAAACAGCTCCGAAATTATCGTCCAATATCTCTTTTATCAAACATAGCTGAAATATGGGAAAAAGTATTAAAAAACCGAATCTTAAACTTCTTGGACAAACATGGTATACTTTCAAAGAGACAATTCGGATATATGACCGGAAAAAGTACAGCAGATACGTTGACCATTTTGATTCGTACAGTATATGATAATGTGGATAATAGTCAGCCCTCTCTTGCCGTGTTTTTAGACTTAGCGAAGGCTTTCGATGTCTCATGATGTTTTGTTAACATAGGTAAAAGTAGCAGTGGATTATTGAATATAGATTGTGGAGTACCTCAAGGTACGATGCTTGGTCCCCTACTTTTCATCGTGTACCTGAATGATCTTTTACTTGTTGAGTGGGCTAGTGTGCACATTGTGTCTTTTGCCGACGACACGGTAGTGTATGTAACTGAAAAAACATGGAATGAAATATATTCAGCAGCTTCCAAAACTATAAACGAAATAAAAGAATGGATGGATTGCAACCTTCTTTCACTGAATATGAAAGAAATTGTTCATTTGGCTTTTTCAGCTAATAATTCTACCAGTCAAGCATAGTTTTCAGATTCATTCATCTTCATATGGAAGTAAAACAACTTGTAACTGCGTTGAAATTGAAAAAGTGAATCGAGTTAAATACTTAGAGCTAATTGTTGATGAGATTTTGAGATGGACCATCACATAAGTTATATATCTGATAAATTGAGGAAAACATGTTACTTATACTACAGACTTAGAGATGTCTTACCACCAGAATCGCTCAGAACGTTGTATTTTGCAGTGGCTCAGTCCATATTGTAGTACGGTATAATAGTTTAGGGTGGAGCGTATAAATCCCATTTGAGAAATTGAAATAATACAGAGATATATCCTTAATATAATTATGAGGAAACCTAGAAGATTTCCTATAAAATCTTTTTTTGATGAGGCAAAAGTTTTTGAGGTATTATAGTTGTATGCTGGGGAGGTTTATAGATTCGTTTTTCTGTTATAGATTGTTTGATCATGGATATGCCACTGGGAATCAACATCTTTCTAATATAAGAATCAATAGAGTAGTTTTATGAATATTGCTGTTTCACTTCATAATATTTTACCATCTGAAATAAGAATGTAAATAACGTACAAGCACTGCCAATGTTTATGAAAAATGTAAAAAGTTCGTAGCTTCATACAAAACCGAAATACTTGAGTTGTTGTTGTAGAGTTATATTCATTCGTTGAGTTGGTATGAAGAAAATTTTGATAAGTGCAGTACTTGACTAATTTAATTGTATGATAATAATTGTGATTATTCAATTTTTAATTTTAATTTAGAATGGTTAGTCAGTAAATAATATTTGTTCGCACACAAAATTTTATTTTAGGCGAACATGCATTATATCAAATAAAAATGATGAGGATATAATGTATTGTAATTGATTCGTATCGTTAATTTTTCAATAAATTTATTATAATTATTATCGGGGACTTATGCACTACCTCAGCTGTATGCTGGATATAATTTACCTTTCCCAGATTCAGCAATCAGAGGAATGGGCTAAATTGAAATATACTTGACATCAATTTCCTAATTATCCTACATGTATAAAGAATTACAGCTTTTGAATTTCTATATAGGTACTCTTATGCAATTCTAATTTCTCATTTGATTGATACTTGTACTTGATGGATAATGTTGCACACTTGATTATGCCTTTGAAGATAGTCTGTTTTGACCAGTTGTTCGCAGCCGGACGTAATATGCTGTATAGTCTCCGATCTTATATGGAATTTTCTGCACTCATCCGTTTGTAATGTTCCATTCTTAATAATATTTTTTTTGTAGTTGTTTGTAGTGATCACTTGGTCTTGAAAGGCCATAAGTAATCCTTCTGTTTCCGCAAATAATTCTCCTTTCATCAACCATTTGTTGGAGGCTCCTTCGTCGATGTTTGGTTGATTAATCTCATGGTGATGTCGTCCATGCAATTCCTTCCTTGACCATTGCTCTTGTTTTTCAGTATCTGATAGGAAAGGTACATTCAACAGGTCATCTCTGGTAGCAAGATTTAGAGGTGTATCTCAGCCAACGATACCACGCTATGGAGGTCAGAAGTGAGAAATTTTGCAGAGAAGAATTCTCTGAGATTTTTTCATCTGATGGGTGTGTGAATTGACAACATCTATTGATCCGCATCCTCCTTCTTTCCGCTTCAGAGTTTTTCTTATCACAGACGATTTTGGATGATGATTGTTGTACCTTGTCAGCATCGTTCGGGTCTGTCTTTGAATATCATCTAGTACTGTCTTAGTCCATCTGATTATTCCAAATGAGTAAAGCAACACTGGCATGGCGTATGTATTAATTGCCTTGACTAGATTCCCCGAGTTCAACACTGATTCCAGCACAGTCTTCAGACGCTGACTGTATTCTGAACGAATCTTCTCCTCTTATTGTTCTTGGTCTTTAATCTGGCTTGTTGGTATCCTAGATATTTGTACCTTTCGCCATCCCTTATGCTTTGTATAATATAACTTTTCGGAAGTTCCCTCTTCGAATGTTCAGGGTCTTACATTTTTCAATCCCGAATATCATACGAACATCTGCCGAGAACTTAATGACAGTTTTCAGCAGATCATCCAATTGCATATAATTCAATGTCATCCATCTACAGCAGATGGAAGATTGTATGGTAGTTCCTATCTGATTTCATCCCAAATCCGTATCCTGTTTTATTGAGCATTGAGGACAATGGGTTCATAGCTGAACAGAACCATAGTGGACTCAAAGAGTCTCCTCGAAATATTCCATGACGTAGAGGCAGCTCGTCGGTTTAATTGACTTATTGTTTATGTTAACCTGCAGAAACGTGCGCCAGTGTGTCATTGTAAATTTTGTATGACTGCAATACCAACAATGGGCGGTACCATCGAATGCCTTCAGATAATCGAGAAAAGCTGAATGAATATTCTGATGCCCTACGTGTGCCTGTTTCATTATCACAGAATCGATGGTGAGTTGTTCCTTGCACCCGTGGTGTTTCTTTCTGCATCCTTCCTGCTCCTAAGGTAAAATATTCTTGTCGTCAAGGTGTTGGTATATTCGATTGGATATGCATCAGGTGAGTATTTTGTGGAGTGTTGGCATGCAAATGATTGGCTTATATTGAGACGGATCCTGTGTTCTATCGCTTTTAGGTAGCATATATGTTAAGCCTGGTGTTAGGAAAGTGGGTGTTTTCCTTGGATGTTGAAGATCATACGTGAGCTGTTTCGCTAGGGCTCCATGGAGCTAATCAAACTTCTTGTACTTATTACTATCATTATTTATTATCGTGGACTTATGCACTATCTCAGCTGTTAGCTGGATTTAATTTACCTTTCCCAGATTCAGCAATCAAAGGGAATAGGCTCGATTACAATATACTTGACATAAATTTCCTAACTATCCTACATGTATTAAGAATTACAGCTTTTTGCATTTTTATATAGGTATTCTTATGCAATCCTAATTTCTTAAGACTATCATGCAAAGTTTTGGGTATTAACCCAGTCGAAGATACGATGACAGGAACAATTTCTATTTTCTCGAGGTGCCACATCTGCTTGATCTCAATAGCAAGGTCAGTGTATTTGGACTTTTTCTCCTGGAACTTATTCAGCACGTTGTTATTATTCGGTATGGCGACATCCACCAGCATTGCTGTTGTGGCTCTCTTATCATACACCACTATGTCCGGCCTATTATTCGTCACCATTCTGTCAGTGATAACAGGCCTATCGTAGTATAATCTGATAGAGTCATTTTCCAATACGGGTGCCGGTTGATACTTGTAATATGGCTAGAAGGTGTTCAGAAGTCCGTATTTGTGTGCAAGTTTCTGGTGGACAATGTTGCACACTTGATTATGCCTGTGAAGATACTTCGTATTGGCCAGTTGTTCGCATCCGGACGTAATATGCTGGATAGTCTCCGATGTTAAGTTAGATCTGTTTGTAATGTACCGTCCTTCATAATAAATTTTTTGTAATTGTTTGTAGCGATCACTTGGTCTTGGATGGTCATAAGGAATCCTTCTGTTTCTGCGAATAATTCTCATTTCATCAACCATTTGTTGGAGGCTTCTTTGTCGATGTGTGGTTGATGGTGATGTCGTCCATGCAATTCCTTTCTTGACCATTGCTCTTGTTCTTCAGTATCTGATAGAAATGGTAGATTCAGAAGGTCATCTCTGGTAGCAAGATTTAGAGGTGTATATCCCTTATCAGCCAACGATACCACTCTATGGAGGTCAGAAGTGAGAGCTTTTGCTGAGAAGAATTCTCTGAAATTTTTTATCTGTTCGGTGTGTAAATTGACAATATCTATTAATCCGCGTCCTCCTTCTTTCCGCTTCAAAGTTGTTCGTATCACAGACGATTTTGGATGATGGTTGTTGTACTTTGTCAGCATCGTTCGGGTCTGCCTTTGAATATCATCCAGTTCTGTCTTTGTCCATCTGATTATTCCAAATGAGTAAAGCAACACTGGAATGGCGTAGGTGTTAATTGCCTTGACTAGTTTCCCCGAGTTCAATATCGATTTTAGCGCAGACTTCAGACGCTGTCTGTATTCTGAACGAATCTTCTCCCTTGATTGTTTTTGGTCCAGCAATCTGGCTTGTTGGTGCCCCATATATTTGTATGTTTCGCCATCTCTCATGCACTGTATAATATAACTTTTTGGAATCATCCAATTGCTTCTTGTTCGAAGCATATATTTTGATGTCATCCATATACAGCAGGTGGGAGATTGTATGATAATTCCTTTCTGCTTTTATCCTAAATCCGTATCCTGTTCTATTGAGCATTGAGGACAATGGGTTCATTGCTAAACAGAACCATAGTGGACTCAAAGAGTCTCCTTGAAAAATTCCACGACGTATGGGTATCTCGTCGGTTTTAATTGATTTATTGTTCATGTTGACCTGCAGAGACGTGCGCCAGTGTGTCATTGTTGTCTTTAAGAACTCTACCAGGGCTGGGTGAATTTTGTATATCTGCAATACTTCAACAAGCCAAGAATGGGCGGTACTATCGAATGCCTTCAGATAATGGAGGAAAGCTGAATGAACATTGCGATGCCCTACGTGTGCCTGTTTCATTATCAGCTGTTTCGCTAGGGCTCCATGGAGCTTATCAAACTTCTTGTACTTATTATTATCATTACTATTATTATTCACCGCAATGCTTTCCAGGACAATATGGCATTGGGACCGAGTCAGCTGGGGAGATCTGCGAAAGTTTTTTTCGTCTCTTTCCCTTGATGACAATTGTTTCTCAGGTCTTGACGTCAGACGCAGCGCTGGGTCCGTCACCAAAGCTATTCTTCTGGGTATGGACCTCTAGATTCTAAACTCCAGGAATAAAACATCCGCACGAAAGCTTCAAGTCACTAGAAACTGTCAAAAAGCTGTCACAATTAAGATAAAGGCTTACCAATATTGAAAAAAATTCGATATATGCAATTGATAAGGCCAAAGCCTTCAATGAAAAAAATAGAAATAGACTCTTGGAACAGACCAGTGGGACTCGTCTGTGGTGAAGACAGTCAGCAACATTTTTTGTAAGTCATCCATCCCGCCTTTGATTGAAGAAGACGGTTTTATCGCATCATCACCCAAAGAAAAGGTAGATTTCTTTGCGAAAATGTTTTCACAAAATTTGGTTTTTTAGTAACATCACACGCAGAGCTATCTATCATCCCACAGATTCAATCGAATATGTCTGAGTGAAGGCGCGTTATTCAATACCTAAACTTAAAGTAAGCAGTGAGTCTTGATGAAATACCACCAACAGTTTTGAAGGAATTAGCTATAGCACCTGTTCTTAATCGTCTGATCCAAATTTTATCTTCCAGCCACTCGTTTACGGAGTGTTGGAAAGTTGCTAGAGTACAAATGCCTACCCCAAAATCATCGAACAATCGCATAGTTGACATATTGTCGAAACTCCTATTTCCTAAGGAAAGAACATGCATCTACTTGGTGTAACAGTCATCACCGAAGTTTGCTGGCATGAGCATTGCTGCATCTGCTTCTGCTAAATTTAGTTTAATTTTCAGGGCCAATTACTTCAGGATATAGCTGATAATTTTATATAGAGCACTCGTGCGGTCTAGTCTGAAATACTGTTTTGCAGTTAACAAAGGGGAAATGAGGCGTACAGTTTTCACTTTGTTTTCGTATTCCTCGAAGGTAAAAGTGGGTTTCATAGATTTCACGTAGAATTGTTTTCCTAAGAACTTATTGTGTTTCTTACTGCAACTAATTTGCAGCTAATAAAACAGAAAGAATTTATTATCCCTATGTTTCAATGCTATGTTACGTGACATTCTCACCTCTGAAAGACGATGGAGTTTAAATGAATTAAAAGAAAGTTATATCGGAAACCCCACTAAATTGAACTGAACTTTTATTTTCAATTCAGTAAAATGCCTGGAAAAAGTATCAACGCTCGTATGACATGATCGATAGCCAAACAGAATTGTCCGAAGCACGTAACAGCTGAACTGTGTATGTCTCGATATGAGTATGATGAATCCGCGTATTATATAGCCAACAGTTGAAAAAGGGTGATTAATCAGCAAGAGATCGTTTAAGTGTACCAGATATTCGCCAAGAAGAAATGAGTTCACCTACATTGAATTTAGAGCGTGATCGAAGAATGAATCCAAGTGCCAACGTGTTAAGATTTAAGTTTTTCGTTATTCGAAGTCATGAAATGTCCATTATTTGGATGTGAATATATAGGTTGTTGCAACGGAAATTCAAACCACTCTCTAACTCACAAGAAAGCAGTGTTAACGGAAAACCCTGAAACAAGTGGATCAAATTGTCTTGAGCATGTCAGATCTACGCCTAATTCTTTTTATTCATAACTCTTGACTTAATGTGTGTGTCCACTCTTTTTAAAAGAGGGCCAAATTATAGGTTATTGGAAAGATGATCGATGGAAGTGCGTTCTACAGCACATTAGCCCTGTAAACAGAGGAGTTTTTTTTAAGGGAAGTACGTACCGTAGCTAATTGGACCGTCCACTGATTGTTATTGGAAAGCCTGGTTTTTCTTTGGAACTGGATTCTTTTCGGAACCAAACCTTTCAGAGAATGTGCCATGGAAGTAGTACTTGTAGGAAAGAGAAATATCAGAAACGTGCGATCTTTAAGCGAGAGGTTGGAAATCAAGCGTGATCTCCAGATAATTGATGGGGGGGCATTGCACTCTTCTGGACACTATTCAATAGCAACGTCATGTAACTAATGTTTAAGTGTCAATATTTTAAGACTTCCTATCATTCTGTGCATTTTGGCAAAGTAAAGCGTAAACATCCTATATATGCAATATTAGAAGCTAACTTAATACATTTGTTACAAGATACTTTCCGTCCCAATCATTGAATACGAAAAAAAAATGTTTACCGTATTTCGGATCATGAAGTAATGTGACCAGAGTGTTGAAGATTTACATGATAATTCCGTGAAATAAACCAACCTGACTGATTCTGAGAACGATTTTATACTCTTAGAGTCTCTTCAATTCATAAAAGATTCATAACACTTCTAGTACAGAACACGCGATTAGTAGTAAATTTGAAGAGGTAATCTGTGCAGCTTCTTTAACATCAGATGGGGTAAAATTCCCTTTCACTTTCGTTATCACAGTCCATTTTCATATCGATTGTATCCAAAACAATGATTTGTTTCGAGGCAAATTCATATAGACGTTTTGAAACTATAACAATCATGATAGAAGCGGATCAGTTCAATAGTATTGAACTGTCTCCAAGTAATTATTGTTTTTATCGATCAACTTGTTCTCGGAAGGTGTGAACTCAATACTTAACCCGTGTATGATAAGAATAGGCAATCTATAATGACATCAATACATACGGTTATGGATATTGAGTGACATTTCACTTGAACGTCGAATGGA
Organism: Cryptolaemus montrouzieri; assembly: GCA_013387265.2. Taxonomy (NCBI): domain Eukaryota; kingdom Metazoa; phylum Arthropoda; class Insecta; order Coleoptera; family Coccinellidae; genus Cryptolaemus; species Cryptolaemus montrouzieri. The sequence goes on along the minus strand of JABFTP020000185.1, from coordinate 137,816,196 downwards.
TAATGTCCTTATTATTGGATGATCGTGAATAAATAATTCTTTCTGGGGCAATATTGAATTTACTCTCAAAGATTTGTTTGAATCATACATAGGCTTTGAATTTCTAATATTTCTCACTTTGAATTATTCTCAAAATTCTAGTTGTTGATATTTAAGTGGTAGTAACTTCACGTTCAAGATCTTTCGGTATATTTAAGTAGAGTAGATTACATATTGGGCCGTATTCATGGAAAAAAGAATATGCTCAGAAGTATAAGTTGAAAGTATAAGGTAATGATGAGAAGTAGGAGGTTGAAATAAAAGCATATCATTCTTTTTTTATATTCTTAATGATTACCTCATACTTGAGTGGTTATCCTCTTCGCGCAAGTAGATGGTTGACACTGAGCGTCAAGTTAGGACTTGTCTTTTACTGCACTTTTTGGATTAGGTAGGTACTTAGTTGTGACTAAATTCTTTATCGATTCGTACTGTAAAAATGCCTTTTCCATGCTCAGAAAATGAAAGTGAATTTCATTTTATGGAAAATGTGAATAATGAACTCGAATTCTTTTCAGAAGGGGTGACCGTTTCTCCTGTTATTTTGGAGAAGTTTCAGGTTCCACAAATGGAACGAAAAAAGGGCGAAGCTATTCATGATTTTTTGGAGAAATTCGAGGCAACAGTTGGCAAACCCATTGATAGAAAAAGTATTTTGAAGAAACTGAACAATATAAAAACGGGGAATAAAGCAATAACATTGTAACATTGGGAAAAACAATTACTTAAGGCTATGGAGGTAGATAGCAATCCAACAATTGGAAAAATAAAGGGGGCAATTCAAATTTGCGAGAATGAAGATGAGAACCTTGAGGTGAAAAGGACTGAAAACTCTACAGAATATATATATATATATATATATATATATATATATATATATATATATATATATATATATATATATATATATATATATATATATATATATTCTGAATTCTGTCACCTCACTAACCCGGTAATTTTGCTGAACCCTCTCGTGTCGAGGGAAGAGATCTTTAATGTCCAACACATCTCTGTTAGACAGGACCGACAGCTTTACATCTCCTCCGAAAGATGGACACTCAAGCGATTCCCAGAATCTGAAAAATCGCACCGACTTTGTGGGGATTGAACCCAGGTAACTCTGCGTAGGAGATGAGCATCATATCCCATACGCCACCTAGCCGGCTAGGATTCACATATATTTGAATAATTTTATTTACAATAAATGCTTATATTTAAAATTTTGGTGAGTGTCAGGAAAAACACAAGTGTGAGCTCAGGAAATGTAACAGGGGAACCATACTATCTTGTATATGATTCAATGAGCGAGTGAAAAAACCTGAGGAAGAAACTCGTTTCCCTGTCACTATTCCACTAGCAATAGCTTGTCTGTTTATGTTGTGTAAGTGTCGTGTGTACATAACGAGTACCAAAGATTTTTCTGCTTAGCCGCTTCTTTCCCTCTTGCATTTCATGATTTCTGAACGAAGACAAGGGTGAAAGGAAGGGTTTGGGACAGGAATCTGTAACAGTGGAAAAAGAAAACCAGCAGAAAAATATTTCAACAATCATACTTCTTAAAAGTCTAAATAAATCTAAGAAAAAGATTTACAGAACTAATAGACATATGATTCGGAGCATCATAGAAGCAAGGGGGGAGCGATGGATATTTCGATCTATCAGGTACTAGATCCATGGCGCATAAATCGTTAGTGCTACCACCCAAAACAATTATCTCAACTTTGAAGTATGACACAGACGAAACGAAGGGACTGACTAATAGAGAACGACAACGCTTTGTTCTTTTGCAACAATACCAAACTAGTATTATGCAGAAGCAATATTATGCAAAGAAGTTGGAAATGATGAAACTTAAGGATTTTATAGCCAAAATTGTTTCTGATGAACAACAAATATATTTCAATTTATGAAAACTCAGTAAAATATTAATTTTATGTTACGGTCTTTTTCAAATGTACAAATTACTGAATTCAATTGTTGAAAATGTTTATAATTATTTATAATTTCATTGGTGACGAAAAGGTGTTACATCCAATTATTGATTACCTCATCATGTTCCTTATCTTCGAGCTCATCTCCTTCTCGTATCAATTCAGTTGGATCGAAGCCAGGATCACCCAAAAATTTCGCCACATTATGAAGGACAAGTCACTATTACTTCTGATATATTTTCCAATTTCATACGACAGGCGTATTGAAAAATAGGAAACCTGCATTTCAATTGGATAAAACATCCTTCAATTATTACCCTCTCCTTTTTAAGAAGCTTATCTTAATTTTATTCGCCTTTTTCAGTAGGATTTCTGAATCCCTAAGTTGCACAGCATTATGCTTTTTTCTTCATTGTAAGCATATTTGAGAATTTCTCCATATACTTGAGTCGTGCACTGATCCAGACCACCTGACGTCAATACTCGTGAACATTTCTCTGGCATCACATGTAGCTTGCACATTCATTGTTGATTTTCGTTTTCGATTAATGTATACATCCCCATGAAGATTCGGTTTCAGAATCCCTATGTGGGTACAATCAATGGCGCCAATAGCTGCTGAAAATTAGTATTTGCTTTGCTATAAGTTTTCCGCTTGCATTATTTCATTGTTGCTGCAGGAAACTTAGTCCATTCATTTGAATGTGCATATATTTTGTCAATTGTGTCATAAACGATTCGAGATACCGTAGCTTGACTCATTCCAAGTTCTTGGCCTATACCTTTTTGATAACCTGGATCACTGCGGTAACGTAAACATATCTTCATTTTGTGGACAGATGAAGACGCACCACCTCTAGTTTCTTAACTAATTTGTAAGAACCTGTTTGAAAGCCACTGTACATTTTCCTCTTTAAATCGGTATAATGCTTTAAAATCACGAACAAGTGTAGGCAAACGGAGCATGTAATGTTCAACACCCCTGACAGCCATAACTTCGGAGTTGAGTCAGATACTGAACAAACTCGGCTTTTTCGAAAGATTTACTTTTCGCTGGAAGAAAAAGGTCGCTATAATAAATTCTCATTCATTCCTCTACGAGTATGAGGACTTCCTTGTACTCTTTTGGAAGTATAAGGATCCGCTAGAAATGATTTTGAACATAATATGAAAGATTTTCCCATTATTGTGACAATATAAGTATATCCTTTTTATTATGAATACAGCCCATTGTTTACAAATCGTTCTCACATAATATGGTTCGCCTTTATCTCAATATTCGGGGATATGAGTCCAAATATATTCCATATATTTGCTATGTTTTATCAAAATTGAATTCGATGACTAAAATCAAAACCTCACCAGCCCTATTAATTCAATGAAATATTTCTTATCAAGTTCAATTCATAAGGTATGATTCGGTATTCTGAACATAGTCCAATTCAGAAGTAATATTCGTGTGTTCAAACTTTAGAATAGAAAATAGATCTTCTGACACGAGTTGCTAAAGGAATGTGTTCGTGTCCGATCCCTGTAGGAAATAAAAAAGCTGGAAAGTTCACCTCCTGAGACGAAACAATTATCTCTTCAGCCCAAAACAGAATTCAGTCCACTTTCCCCAGATGAAAACTATACGTGCATTAGGATAAATTTACTCATGTGGGAGTTTACTTCCTACGAATACCATTTGCTGTAGAATATCCCGAAGGAGCCCCTTCTCTGTGGCTAGAACTTCAAGACAAAGATTTGTGAAGTGTTTACGTGGAAACGACAACACCATCATGTAAAAAACAGAAAACAGACTGTCAGTAAAATGTAACTATTGAATCTGGAGAATATATGGGTAGAAACAATAGATGTGGAAGTTTTCAACTATCTGATTTTGAAAACTTTTATATTGACTTTTGTTGAAAAATATTACATCATTTTGAAAGGTGTATTAAAAATAATTTAATGATTCTTGAACCCTTATACCTAAACTAATATCTCTTTTATTCGAACAATAAAAACGTAGAAGTTAGGTTTATCATTATTAACAATAAACAAGATTTTAACCAAATGAAGTAAAAAGCTCGAACATTGATGAATATGAAAATGATTTAAGGAAAACTTCATATGAATTGGATGATTTAAAATTACAGAAAACTTCATATCTACGTTTCGGCTAGTAGTGATTTAAGGAAAACTTAATATGAATTGGATGATTTAAAATTACAGAAAACTTCATATCTACGTCTCGGCTAGTAGATTATGATACTAACCTCTTTCGCAATATAGTCTATCCAATATTAAAATAAAATGAAAACTTTTTAAAAACATAAAATGGATATGAAATAATCATTTTCCTCGTTCCTTGAAGTATAGCGTTGCAAAGTAGGATAGACTATCCCTAATAATTAGGTAGTCTTCAGGTTATATGAAAACGTTTCAACAGCTCCTTAATCATTTATGGTATTATCTTCTCATAAATTTTGTTATATTATAAATTATCAATCAAAAACTTGGCGAAGATTTCACAAAAATTCATTAAAATACTGAACATGACAAAATGAATGGTTTTACTTTGATACAGGGTGATTCACGAGTTTTTTTTATGCGCGCTTTCCAGGAATAGGCAAACCTGTTACACCACATGAGTGGGCGCCTGGAAACAAGTGAGGTGTCTGTTCACTCGCTACTTGAAGAGGGCCAAATTATAGTTTGTTGGGAAGATATTGGACGGAAGCGAGTTCCATAGCTCACCGGCCATGAAAACAAAAGAATTCCTATAGAGAGAGGTTCGAGGGGTCGTTAAATAAACCGCCTTATGATGAGAACCCCATGCCAGCCTAGTGTTGCGGCAAAACATGAGTTTTCCCTGAACTATGTGTTTCAGCTCCTTGAAGCATCTTCCGTGGAAGTATCTGTAAAACAGAGAAAGGTCAGCAACTTGTCTCCTGAGAGATCGTGGGTGATCTCCGGGTGGTCGATGAGGCGCACAGACCGTTTTTGAACACTATCCAATAACCGCAACGATAGTTTGGGAGCAGACTCCCATATACGAGAACAATATTCCAAAGCAAGTCTGAGAAATGACGTGAAGTATCGACTGGCTTTGAAAAGAAAAGTAAGTTTAGCTGATGCCGACTTAGCTATTGCTGATACATGTTCATGCCAGCAAAATTCAGACTTGACCGTTATTCCGAGAAGGTGCGTCGAATCTTTGGATGCACTTTGTTAGCCTTACATCATTAGAGGAAGTGCTCCAGCGGGAAACGTAGTTGATTGTGTTTTGCTCGCATTGAAGCTCACCAGGTTCAACTGACCCCACTCAGATATCCTCTGTAAGTCAGATTTTAAGGTATTAATTAGTTGACATCTCGGACGCTGTGATTCCGCAGGTGTAATCGGCCGTAGACTATTGAAGGACGAAACCAGGGTACAATAGTCTGCAAAACCAAGGATCTTGTTCTTTGTAGATGACAGAAGATCGTTTATCTGCAACAGAAACAAGGTTGGCGAAAGAATAGATTCCTGAGATACTCCTGCTTCCAACCGGAAAGAATCAGATGTAAAACCGTCGACCATTTATCCAACCACGCACTTTTTCGGGAAGCCCATATGCAGCAAGTTTATTCAACAATGATGCATGCCAAACCCTATCGAAGGCTTTAGAGATGTCGATGGCTATTGCTCTAGATTCCCCATGCTTTTCCATCGTTGGAAACATGAGTTACGTAGGCGAGCAGATCTCCTGTCGATCTTTCCAGCGAAAACCATTATGACGATCGTTAATAATTCCTTGCAACTCAAGATATTTGATGAGTTGATCATTTATGACTCTCTCCATCATTTTGGACATAATGGAAGAAGTGTAAAAGGGCGGTAGTTTTGGGGTAGGGACTTATTTCCTTTCTTTGGGATCTCCAGCTGCTCAGAAAAGTCCGGCTTCCATAAGAAATCTGAAACAGACGGTTAAGAATGGGTGCCAGTTCGGGAGCATACTTTCTTAGGACGATTGGAAGTATTTCGTCTAGACCAACTGCCTTCTTGCAGTTCAGCTGTTCGAGAGCCCGTCTTACAATGCGAACTTAGTGGCTGCCATGGAGGAATTTGAAGGTGGAATATTCAGTGCGTTAGATGAATCTAGAAAAGAATTCCTTGAGAACAAGAGAGCAAAGAGAACGGCTTTCTCTTTGGGAGATGATGCTTTTTGTCTTCTCTAACAAGGGGCGGAAACGCAGAATTGCTGAAATTGGCACTGACAGTCTTCGCCATAGACCAGAATTGGAGTTTATTAATTACCCTTTTGTTGAAATTGGCCTTTGTTGTTGCAGTTGTCAGGCTGCATACGTTCCGTATTCGTACGAAGATTGTTCTTGTTTCTTCTGTAGGAAATCTTCCATGACTTGTATGTTCTGCTCTTGGCTGCAGTGGCTCTTTCGCAGTTTTTGTTGAACCATGGCTTTTATGCTGTTGTTTTTTTCATGGAATGATGGATGTAGAGATCCATTCCTGCATGAATGATTTCTGTAACAGATTCAGTGCACACATTGATTTCAGGAGTAGTTGAAAATCATCAAATATTAATATCTTCTCCGTGGATTTATGGAAACCAAATTTATGAATAGCTTATCAAAACGCTGCCAATTGAATTCAGTCAATGTTAATTCATCTAGTAATGATCTCTATTCTTCACCAAAATAATCGAAATAGTAAACTGATATCCTCATGATTTATTCTGGTAAATATTTCATGAGAAATGTAGGGATTTAAATAAATGTTAACCCTGAAGAGTCATTCCTCCGAAACTTCAGTATCAAGAAATTATGGCCAGCAATAATGAAACGAGCTATGTTTGCATTTTGCACAAACTCTCAAATTGTGTGGGTTTGTTCAGATGAGTTTCGGTTGAATGCTGGTTGCAGAGTCCCTAGACGATTGAAATCATTTATCATTCTCTCTCTGCGTATTTCACTACAATTTTATGTCCAATTGCATGGAAAATTCAGGCTTAAGTTCAGAGATCCGACACGGTAGGTAGATGATTTTCTTCAAATGTCGGATTATTGCGAGGGTCTAAAAAAGTAACAGATCTCCATCAGGCTGATCTTGACGAATTTCTGAATTTTTCACGTCTGAAAGTGGAAATGTGAGAAAATACATTTACGCGAAGGATCATTACTTCAAGAAGGAGTGTGAAATCTTTTTAGTTCGAAATATTCTCATTGTATGGTTTTAGCGTTGTGAAATGTCGAAATTATTTTCTCTTGAACTTGAACATATTAGGAATGTCGACTTTTTAATACTTATATTTTTCGATATCATGTGTTATCAGTATGCGCACAGCTGTGGTCCAGTGAGTTTGGTTCAATATTTATCGACTAATTTACAGGTGCTCTAATTACTAATCTTTCTTTCGAGTCTTAATTTTCAAATTCGGTCTTCACCATCGAAGGGGAATCTGTTTCAACCACAAAGACTATTGCGAGTGCTCTAAACATACTCATCCACGATGATGTCGATATGGATCATCAATAAATCAACGATGAAGTTACAATAGATAATTCAGTGATTCCGTTTCATGTTTTTTTTTATTCTTTAACGTGCTCTACTTTTGCCTTTCAGCTAATGAAACGCCAGGAATTCTGTCACTTCACTAACACGGGAATTTTGCCGAACCTTCTTGTGTCGAGGGAAGGGATCTTCACTGTCCAACACATCTCTATTTGATAGAACCAACGGCTTTACATCTCCTCTGAAAGATGGACGCTAATGCGATTCCCAGAATTTGAAAAATCGCGACGACTTTGTGGGGATTGAACCCAGATAATTCTGCGCAGGGGACGAGCATCATATCCTCATATCCTGATGATTCTGACAAAAACGCCTTCACCTGTTCAGTTATCAATACACCCATTACTCATCAGACACCGAGTTGTAACTAAACTGATAAATTTACACGTTTAACAATGAAAATTTTACTGGTCAAGCCCAGGGAAATATGAGCAATGAGACTCTAATTCAATAATTGTTACTGAAATCTTGGCAGAAAAGTCAAGGAAGTTTGGCTCAGATATTTAATTACATATTATAATTATAAGTAAAAGTTAAAGCGAACAATATTAACAAATTCTTTTTTTATATGTACAATTAATACACTTATCTTGCTGATAGTCAAAGATTATTGGTCCTGTAGAAACAATTGAGGCAGAAGTCGTTGACCTTGAGTTCAAGTTCCAAAAGTCTCCTATAATCTTATGGAATGAAAACCTCTATTCCAACTTCGGATTCATCTAGCTTTCTGGGCTTCAGATATAAATTATATTTCGGCCTCTTGGCTCCACCTAAGACACACAGGTTAGACATATATCACCAAGATATTCTATCTAGCGTAACAGCCAGCTTCACCAGGAATTTAAAGTAACAAAATAATGTGAGTTTAACATTATTTGAAGATAAGAATTAACAGGAACAGTTACAGAGATTCTGAAACGTCAACTTATGCTAGCTGTTCCGGTAGATCATAGAATTGAAAGATAAGTTACATAAAAAACGGAAAGCATCTACAAAAACTATTTACAATTAAAAGAGAAGCTACATAAAAAGCGGGAAGCATATACAAAAACTATTTACGAAAAATTTTAGATGTTTGGCAACCATTTTGAAAATTTAAAAGAATTTTATGATTGACATGATAATTCCACAAAAATAATGGAAATAATGATTAAATATTGAAGTTGTGAGTTACTTCTGTCGTTTTCTACTCAGAAAAATTATTTTGATCGAATTTATTAATGAGATATACATCAAGGTCATTATAAAAATTGTAGGAATTGAACAAATACGATTATGAAATCTATCGTGAGAAAAAACAATTTCTGTAGAGCAGAATTTGAATTTCTAATGATCACTATAAGGCATTCAAGCAGTTAATAGGAAAATGCTTAAAGAAAAATTGAAAATCAGATTTTCAAGGTTAAGTGCGGCATTTTGCTAGATAAACTTCCAACTTACCCTATATTTTTGATATAGGTAACTACACAGTATTTAAGATGAAGATTTATCTCTAATTTTCACTAGAGAAGTTTAATATAATTTTATTATTTCAAATACAATCAACGATGATTTCAAAGAACTAATCAGCTTGAAGGTTGGCGGAAGAAAGAGAGTGCTGAATCTTCCTGAAGCGGAGTTGGTAGGGAAAGTTATCTGATAGTTGGCTCATGCGCATCAGACTGTTAACCAGTAGCGTGAGACAGATAGAGGGTTGACTAGAATCAGGTGTTTTAATTTAAATTGTTGTGACGTGATTTTAGTATGTCACAGAATGATACATCGAAACAAACAACAATAATCAACAACAGCAGAGATTTATCTCTACGTTATGATATCTCGGATATAACGTTGTGTATATTGAATCCAAGAGTGAAAAATCGAAGAGTATCTCCCAACTTCAAGTAGGAAAACTATCATTCAGGAGCAACAAAAACTTAGCCGATAACATAATCAACATTAAAAAATCCGGTTATAAACGTGTAATAATTGAAATGAGAACGTTTGTGTTTGTTTTTCCTTTAACGTGCTCTATTTCTGCCTTTGGGCTTATGACACGCCAAGGAATTCTGTCACCTCACTAACCCGGAAATTTAGCCGAACCCCCCTCGTGTCGAAGGAAGGGATCTTTAATGTCCAAGACATCTCTGTTAGACAGGACCGACAGCTTTACATCCTCTCCGAAAGATGGACACTCAATCGATTCCCAGAATCCGAAAAATCGCACTGGCTTTGTGGGGATTGAACCTAGGTAACTCTGCGTAGGAGACGAGCATCATATCCGCCACCAAGCCGGCACAAATGAGAACGTATTTGAGTGCAAACTCGTTACTTTCCTCCGAAATTCTTCAAAATGATGAATTAGTAGCCTTTATCTCGATGTTCTTTAAATCCCGTAAAGGGCGAATCCTTCAAGGTTATGGATATTCGCAGATTTAATAGAAAAGTGATCAATGATGATAAAACAGTCAGTTATCCGAAAACCACCTCGATTCTTATAACCTTCAAGGATGTTGGACTTTTCGGATACATCCGCGAGGTGCATCTTTTTGTTGAGAAGCCTGTTTTATGGTGGTACCGTTACGCCCATGGTGACGAGGTCTGCAAAAGCGAAATTATGTGCCTGAAATGCGGTGATAATCAGCAGTAAAAATCCTGCAAGAGTAATGAAATGCATTCATATATATATATATATATATATATATATATATATATATATATATATATATATATATATATATATATATATATATATACAATGCATATATATATATATATATATATATATATATATATATATATATATATATATATATATATATATATATATATATATATATATATATATATATATATATATATATATATATATATATATATATATATATATATATATATATATATATATATATATATATATATATATATATATGATTGTCACCAAGGTGACAATTATTCCATAAATGAACATCACTGCTAAAATTTTGAATTTTGAAAAGTTTTAGATATTTAAATTAGTTATATTTTTCAGATAAGTATCTTTTAAGTTATTAGAAGTAAGTACACATAAAATTTCCTACCTTTATTGATTCATTTTTCAGGAAAACGTTTTATGAAATATATTATTGACAACTGTCGAATTCCAAAAATGAATACTTCATATGAGTATGAATCCGATGATAAATATAATCCACCAAAATATCCTTCCGATTCATATAATAGATATTTCTTGGAGAAGAACTTCAAAATCTGCACTCAAGATCGTTTAGATGCAGGACCATCAGATTCTCAAACTTTCATATCATCTGATTCAGGTAACGTTGCAAAGAAAATTATTTCTGGGCCCGTTAATCATGAATATGATGATAAAGTAAACAACTTAAATGAAGGTAGGAATAATATTTTAAAAACTATACATTCATATCATACACGAAGTAAATCTAAGGGTTCTGACATTTCTACTTGTTCTGTCTATTCTTCAAACAACAAAAGTTTTGATGACTGTTTTCAAAATCATGTAGAATCACCTTGTTCCTCTAATCTTATCATAACTTTATCACCTAATTCAGACCTTCACAAAATTAATAAAGAAATAAAACGCATGAAATGGACGTATGAAATGAATAAATTCATTATGTTTTGTTATTACAAAATATCAAATAATGGAACAAATAAAAAGGGTATATGTCTAAACTATATAATATGTTCAATGAAAAATTCCCCAATTGCTGTATTTCAGAACAAAGCATTGCGAATCAAAGACGGTATATTGAAAATAGAAACTTTATATCTGAATCAGAATTAAAATCAATTAAAACAACATTCAACAAGAAGAACATTTAAATTTTGAAGTTTCAAATGAAAACCTAGTCCCATTCATGAAAAGCATCGAAAATAAATCAGAAAATTCATCTAAAATAATGATAACAAATATATAGAAAATTTATTTCTCAATCAAATGAATTTATTTGAAAATATTGACCCAACTTTAAGACCTAAACTTCCTAAAATTCATTATTCAAAGAAAATTTTCGATTGTATAAACGAGCTTAATGGGAATATTCTTCCAAAGCAACTTGTTAAAGTAATGAATATCTATACACTTCATCTGATTATATATTGTGCCGCTATTACAGTAGTTAAACATTCTGGATACAAATTAGAAAATTTTGGATCTAATTATAATATCAAGAAAAACCTTCATGGCAAAAAAGGTTAGAAGGTAAAATTTCTTCTATCAGATGTGATTTGGGAAGATTGACTCAATATTCCAGAGGTAATCGATCAAAAAACTTATGGCACATATTGGAAAAATATTCCTCAAATATAAAACCCATAAAATAATGAGATAAGTAGTGGACAATTGATAGAATACATCGATACTTTAAAACAAAAACTTTCAGTATACTCTATTAGACTACGTGAATATAAAATAAATTCAGATAGAAAATTCCAAAACAAACTATTCAAAAATAATGAAAAATATTTTTACAAATTTATTTCAGGTTCAAATGAAAATATTTCTGGAAATGGAGTTCCTAAAATTGATATTTTAACTGATTATTGGTCTTCAATTTGGGCAGTGCCAAGGCAACATAATTCCAATGCAAGTTGGATTTTAAATGAAAGGTCTCGATTTTCTAAAATAGAATGCATAAAATTTGGAAAATTTTCAAACGAAGATATAACATCAGTTATTAAACACACAAAAATTGGAAATCTCCAGGTGTTGATGGTATTCATAACTTTTGGTTCAAGAAATTCTCTTGCGTTCATGAAAAATTGGCTGAATATTTTTCATTTATAATAAAGAACCCTCGGCTACTCCTTTATTTAGGTAATCGATCAAAAAACTTATGGCACATATTGGAAAAATATTCCTCAAATATAAAACCCATAAAAATAATGAGATAAGTAATGGACAATTGATAGAATACATCGATACTTTAAAACAAAAACTTTCAGTATACTCTATTAGACTACGTGAATATAAAATAAATTCAGATAGAAAATTCCAAAACAAACTATTCAAAAATAATGAAAAACATTTTTACAAATTTATTTCAGGTTCAAATGAAAATATTTTTGGAAATGGAGTTCCTAAAATTGATATTTTAACTGATTATTGGTCTTCAATTTGGGCAGTGCCAAGGCAACATAATTCCAATGCAAGTTGGATTTTAAATGAAAGGTCTCGATTTTCTAAAATAGCATGCATAAAATTTGAAAAATTTTCAAACGAAGATATAACATCAGTTATTAAACACACAAAAATTGGAAATCTCCAGGTGTTGATGGTATTCATAACTTTTGGTTCAAGAAATCCTCTTGCGTTCATGAAAAATTGGCTGAATATTTTTCATTTATAATAAAGAACCCTCGGCTACTCCTTTATTTTTCACACAAGGAATTACTTATTTAAAACCGAAAAGTGATAATACTATTGATCCGTCTCAATATAGACCAATTACTTGCCTTCCAACAATATATAAAATTCTAACTGTATGTATTACCCAAAAATTTATGCACATTTGGAGAATTATAATATTCTTTCCGAACATCAGAAAGGATGCAGAAAAAACACCTTGGTACTAAAGAGCAACTTGTAATTGATTCTGTTGCTTTGAATCAAGCTCAAACTAAGAAGAGAAATATTCATACAGCCTTCATTGATTACCAAAAGGCTTTTGACAGTTCTCCCATTCATGGCTTCAAGAAATTTTGGAAATTTATAAAATTGATAAGACACTTCGTCATTTTCTTGAATTCGTAATGAAAAATTGGAGAACCAATCTTCATTTAAATATTTCAAAACAATCGTTAAAATCCGAAGTAATTCCAATCAAAGGAGGCATTTTTCAAGGTGATTCTTTAAGTGCTCTTTGGTTTTGTCTTTGCCTCAATCCATTATCTCATGAATTAAATGCTACTAGTTTCGGCTTCAAAATAAAGAGTTTATTAACTGAATTCAAATTAAGTCACTTAATTTATTTAGATGATATTAAATTATATGCCGGAACCAGATCTCATTTAAAAAGTCTACTTGAGATTACTTTCAACTATTCCAATGATATTCATATGAAATTTGGGCTTCCAAAATGTAAAAATCTTTCTATTGAAAAGGAAAGATCACCTCTGATTATATAAAGATTTCCAATATCGAAATCGAGCCAATGCATCAAGGAGGTACATATAAATATCTTGGATTTTGTCAAGAGAAGACAATTAACCATAGCAGCACTAAAGAAATTATTAGAAGTTCATATTACAAAAGACTAAGAATTATCATCAAGAGTTATTCAACTAGTAAAAACCTTTTCAGAGCTATCAGCTCCTATGCTGTTCCTATTCTTACATCTTCTTTTGGAATTATTAAATGGTCTAAAACTGATCTAAATGAATTACAATGTCTAACGAGGAAAATGCTCTGTAAATATCATAAGCACCACCCAAAGTCAGCTGTTCAGAGAGTTACACTACCTAGACATCTTGGAGGTCGTGGATTAATTGATTTGAATAATCTTCATAGTAAACAGATTTTTCATCTACGTTCCCATTTTCATGATGAACAGAGAACGTCTAAATTACATGATATTGTTGTTGCTTCAGATTATAATCTTACACCTCTGAACTTGACAATGCAAAAGGTAGATTTTGATATATTTGATGATAATTCTAAAGAGAAAGTTTGATGCAGAAGGAATTACACGGAAAGCACCCTGAAGAATTGAAAATGATTATATTGATGAAATTGCATCGAATAAATGGTTAGTATCTGGAGAATTGTTTGCTGAAACAGAAGGCTTGGCAATTGCGATCCAGGACCAGGTTGTTTTCACAAGGAATTATAGAAAACATATCATCAAACAAAATATAGATGATTCTTGTCGTAGATGTTTCTGTTCTTCAGAAACAGTTTTTCATATATTATCATCTTGCTCAGTCCTTGCTTCAACAGATTATTTAGAAAGACATAATGCCGTCGCTAATATTATTCACTTCAATCTAGGAATTAACATGACCTAATTCCCAAAAGAAAAAATTTCAAGATTATGAACCTGAGATTATTTGTGAAAATGACAAATATAAACTTTATTTTGATAAAACAATTCTGTGCAACAGAGCTGTAAAACACAATAGACCAGATATCGTTCTTAATGATAAACAGAATCAAATAACATATATAATTGATATTGCCATACCCGACACACATAATATACAAAATAAATACAATGAAAAAATTTCTAAATATATGATGCTTGGCGACGAGATTAAAAAATGTGGAAAATGAAGAAAATATTTATTCTACCGATTATTATTTCTACAACAGGCGTTATTCCTAGAAATCTTCACAGTATTGAGATTTTGGGTCTGAAGAAAATTTGTTTGAACAGTTACAAAAGATAACAGTCATCAAATCTTGTAATATTCTTCGCAGGTTTCTTTCCGAAAATAATAATGAGGTAGAGTCATAGGTTTTCTCTTTAGTTTATACTGCTCAGAATCTCATTTCATATTTTATTTATTTGTTCATATAAATGTAATATAATTAACTGACAATTTTGTCATATTTATATTCAGGGCAGTATTCTATTCGATCGTTCACCACTTCACACAAAGGAAACTATTAATGAGTAACATTCAGTGTTACTTGACTAAGGTCCGTACACTGGATTTTTCCGGGGAGAAAGCCTCTGACACTACTCGTTGGTACATTGATATCATTGTCTGATGATGCTATAGTATGTATATATTCTGGTAGATTGATATATTCTCATAACATTTAACGTTATCCTAATATATAATTACTCCAGGATATGTTTTGATTATAATCATTGCCTGGCAATGGTATTAATTACCGGGTGGTGGATTTATATTTTTCATGAAATCAGTTTGATTGCATGAACAGATATATGGGAAACTCGTCGGGGTAAAACCCTATATATATATATATATATATATATATATATATATATATATATATATATATATATATATATATATATATATATATATATATCAGTCAAAAGCAGTCAAAAGCCTGCAAGAGTAATGAAACGAAATGCATTCATATATATATATATATATATATATATATATATATATATATATATATATATATATATATATATATATATATATATATATATATATATATATATATATATATATATATATATATATATCTTCCTGGAAACAGCCTTCAAACTCGACATGAGTTACGCTAATATCGTTGCTCAAAATCCCAATAATGATGTAGTTTCTACTGATTACTGTCTTGATGTGCCATTAACGCAGACAATTCGATAAATTTTTGATTCTCATAAATAGTATGCATCCCAAAATGAAATTTAAAGTCGAAAAAGTAACTAAGAAGCAAATACTATTCTTAGATCTATCATTTTCACATTAAAACAATAGAAACAGCTTCAATATATTAGAAAACCAAGTTGCACAGACATGTATACCAATAGACACTCATCACCCTCAATCGCATAAAATTTCGGCATTCGAACCGAGCTTTCTCTTTACCCCTTTCATCCGAAAACCTACTAATAGAAATTGAAACCCTCAAAACTATATCACATAACAACGGTTTCAATTATTAAGTCATAGACAAGATAGTGCAACGAAAAAGATTACACATGCTTTCAATCAAGTATATCCAATCGTAAAAGTAGATAACCCTAACACATATAATCCAATTTGATACAACGGGCATGCAAGTGAAAATATTGCTAATATTCTTTCAAAGTCACCACCTAGAATTTCATTTCGGCCTCAAAATAAATTATCTTCTCTGTTTTTCAATGCAAAATATTCATCCCAAAACCGAGACAAATCAGGAGTTAATAAGTTGACGTGTCCAGATTGTAATAATTTTTACATAGGTCCGACTGGTCGATCTCTTAAGATTAGATATAAAGAACACCTAAATCTGAGAAATAAAAGAACAAATTAAATTGATGTGAGCACTGATGAACTCAACTGTTTCTTCGTCAAATAATCTTAAATAGAACTTACCATCCTACAGTTGATCTTTCGATGAATATCTGGACCACCTAAGGGGTGCAGAATTTTTCCATTTTCATTTAGTCACCCAACCTTTATTCAGGTGGGAGACACTGTTAATAAAATGTCAAATGAAAAAGGAAAGGACCATTATGGACTAGATATTGATTTGGTAGGAACTGTGGTGTATATTGTTGTATACCCACTCACCAAGCTTTTCAATCAGTATATTGACGCCGGATTTTTTCCTGATTCTCTCAAAATCTCTCGGGTCGTGCCTGTGCACAAAAAGGGTCCTACTAATGACCCAAACAATTACGGACCTATCGCAATAGTTCCGATTTTCTCAGAAATTTTCCAAACTTGTCTGGAACTGCAGATACATGAGTACTTTGAAGGGTCAGGGGTCTTCTTAGCTAGGCAGTAGGGATTCCGCAAGCACCGATCCACTGATGACGCTATGAAAAAGTTGATCGAATTAATAGTTCAGGGTATGGAAAGGGGTTTCATTGTCGGTACTTCTTCCTATGATTTAAGTAAAGCGTTTGATTGCCAAACATATTGGTCGATAGATTGAAATGTTATAGGTTTGATACAGCTAGTTGTAACATTATACGATCCTTTCTTTCGAACCGTATTCAGTACACAGTGGTGAATGGAGTCGCTTCCGGCTGTGCTGGTGTTGTAAGTGGCGTACCACAAGGATCAGTTCTTGGACCATCTCTTTTCCTGATCCTTATTAACGACCTTATGCAGGCAGTCGGCGCCGCTGATTTGCTTTTGTTCGCTGACGACACTGGTATTGTTAGGAGCGGGGAAAGTTACCCGAGGTAACTGCAGCCATGAACGACACTCAGACTTCCATCTTAGAGTGGTTCAGTGTTTACCAACTGAACATTAATTTCTATGAAAAAATGTTATTCGCGCACAAAGATATCGATTTTAAGAATAAGGAGCGTGTCAGGTTTATGAGTGTTCAGTTTGACCAAGCACTTTGAGTTGGAGGGCTAATGTGGACTTCATATCGGGAAAAATATCAAGTAGTATTTTTTTGATTCGTAATCTTGTCGGACTGATGCCCTAGGATGCGATGAGGATTGCTTATTTTCTGTCGTCTAGTCTCACTTAAATATGCAGTGACAAATTGAGGTCACAAAATGCACACTAGCAGGAAATTTGGATTGCAGAGAAGAACACTAAGGGACTTATCTAATAGAAAATTTAGGGAGATGTACGAAATGTCTTCGTTGAAAAACGAATTTTCACTTTCCAATGTTTATAGATCTACCATTGCTTGGTAAGAAAGATGAAGATAAGAGTATTTTGACGAAAGATATCCATAATTGTTTTATACGTAATCAATGTAATATACGTATTGACTTTTTATGACTACAATCTAGTTGCTTTGGTGGAAATTATTTCAGTTTGGTTTTTATGAACAAGTTACCTTTGAACGTCTATTTTCTATTTTTGCAGTATCTCTCACTGGGATGCGGCACATTGAAATTTTTTTTCTCTTCTCTCAATTGACAAATGTAAGCTTTTAAGATTGTAAAACATGCTACATATACTTACTTACTTTCAAAAAGAATAAACTAGATTCAAGTATCGCCAATCGTTGTATCGAAAATAGACACTCATTTCCTAGTATAAACAGTTTAGCAATTTTAAACATTGCTCCTATAAGCAAGAAATTGAACTTCCTCGAATCAGTTGAAATCTTTGAATCACTTCATAATAGTAACCCGCAAATAACTAACGACAAGATTGATCTATGGAAATCCCAAATATATGATATATTTAATTAGTATCACCCTCTACTACCTGCTTGGTTCTTTCCATCCACCCTTTAACTCACAAATATAGTTAGTAATCGTACGTTGTCCTCAGTTTTCTTATTCTGTCTGAAGATGAATGTTAAACATTTGAAACTGCAGTAACAGTGTATATTTTATAATTTACTGGTAGTAAAGCATAGTAAACCTAACCTCGTGTTTTTCTAAGGCTTTTACTGTACTCAAAATACTCCATAATAGTTGAATATGAAACTGTGGTACCTCAACAAATGTCATTCAATGTAACATTTTTGTATCGAAAATAAAAATCAATGAAAAGTCGTTCGAATAAGTCCTCCAGGAAGAATATATAACATGTTTCGGCAGATGCCGAAAGCCCAATTGATGGTTGAAAATGGGAATATTCTTTATATACCCGTATAAGCTGAATCTGAGATCCACCATGCATCAATTCACCAAAAAGTAGGAGTCTTCATTCAAGCCAGGGCAGCTAGATTGAGGGTAAAGCTATAGCAGTCGTAATTAAATATGATGGATTCAATTTAACTCAAAAAAAAAGTAAAAATTGTCTTGAATATCAGTTAACGGCATTACTACAATATTTATATGCAAACGACCGAATCATTGTCATCAACAAAGAGAGATATTTTACTCTGGGCGTTTCAGAGAATGGAGGAAACGATAGATTCCATATTGAAGACGTGGAAAGCTACCCCGATAACAATAAGTATAAAGAAAATGCAAATCTGTAGATAAAAGTTTAGTTTGATGCGCGATTTTCTCTGTAGGGTTTATAGGGAGTAAATAATGGGCGTTATTTTGAATAAAGAAATGAAAGATCTCAATAGGAATAAATTTATTACATTTCGGTCTGTATTTTTCGAAAGCTTGTATATTTCGTCGAAAAACTACCGGGAATTCTACATTTAAAAGATTGTCAAAATTATCATTGTGGTTAAGATGGCACCAATTTTTTCTATACTGACGTGAAGTTTGAACGCGATGTGTTATTTATTTTGTTCACAGTGCTGGATTTTGTCAATTCTCTCGAAATAATTTTGCGATTGTAACTATGCGTGAAAATATCAAACAAAGAATATGTCCTAAATTTTGTATTGCAAATAGAATTTCGTGTATTGAGTCGCTGAAAAAGTTACAGAAGGCTTATGGTACATCGATTTCATTAGAAGCACGTGCGTATGAGTGGTGAAGTGCATTCAAGAGCGTCCGAGATGTGGTGGAAGATGATTTCGAACGATTATTTGGGAATGAAATTCATTGCCGTTGGCCTAGTTTCAGAAGACCGGAATATTATTCAGAAATTGAATCGCGTGAAGGTCACTGAGGAATTTCCATATTTAATTGAAAACTGTAAAAGATACAGGGTGAGCAACTGAAAGATAGGGAACTATTTCCCTGAGACTATTGAAGTTTCAGTGGAGTAAAATGGTACAGATCCATGCTGATCAATGGCAGTCATCATCAAGTACCATCCTCATCTCGAATCTCAACCCCTAGAGCAAGAGTGACCACCCTTGAAAATTTGGAAGAGGGTAGATGGGTCGAGTGATACCTCAAAAGAAAGGTATTATTTTTGTCTGCATCCCCGTGAACGAATTTTCATTATTGATTGAAAACTGTAGAAGATACAGAGTGAGCTACTGAAAAATAGAGGAGACTGTCTATCGCCCTGAGCTATTCAAGTATAAGTGCAAAAAAATGGAACAGATTCATTCCAGATCAAAGGCTGTCATCTTCCGAAACATTGATTTCAGCAACTTGCTTTCCTGATACTAATATTTTTCCACTTGTTCTATTTTTGTTTCCTATATCTTATAGATAGAGGGGACTCTATTATTATCATATAAGGGACTCTATTATATAATTATAAGCGGAAGCAGGAGATCGGAGTATTTCAAGACAACGGAGGAACTTAGACAAGGTGGGCATAGTTCTCTGTTTTTTTTTGTTTTTAAAAAAACTAAGGTAATGGTGATTGGAACACAAAAAGAAGACATAAATATACGTATATCATTTATCATTTTTAGACATGAATATACATATATTCATGTCTTACTTTTGTGTTCCAATCACCATTACCTTAGATTTTTCTTTGTTCATTTTCATAGCACTCTTTCCCTCTTCTCTGTTCCATATATTCAAGTTTTTCTGAAGATCTTCTGCATTGCTGGCCATTATCATTATATCATCCGTGTATGCCACTTCTGATAGTTCTACTTGCTTTTAGTTTCTATATCCAATCTGGATCTTCCTCACGTTGAGAAATTTTTTATTATTTCATCCAAAAAGATTATAAACAACAGAGGACTAAGCCAACCCTGTCTAAGTTCCTCCGTTGTCTTGAAATACTCCGATATCCTGTTTCCGCTCATAATGCAATTTCTATTACTTTCATATATATTCATTATCAATCTTATAATTTTTGCTTTGATTCCTCTTCTACATAGCATTTCCCACAATCTTCGTCTAGGCACCCTATCAATAGCTTTTTCCAAGATCATGAATGCTAGGTATATTTTCTCCTTCATCCTGTTAGATTTTTCCATCAATATCTATATGCTGAATATATGATCTTGAAGACTTCTTCCTTTTCGAAATCCACCTTGTGTCTCTTCCAAAGTTCTTTCAATAATTGGCCTCAGCATCATATCTATTATTTGTTCATATATTTTCATAGCCGTGCTTAATAACGTGATTGCTACATTCATGTTTGTCACCTGATAAGTAAATTGGGATTATCATTGAGATCTGCCAGTCTTCCGGTATTTGTTCTTCTTGCCATACCCTATTATATATTTTCAAAAGTACGTCTTCTCCATATTGTCCCATATTCTTGATCATTTCGGTCGTAATCTTGTCATAGCCTGGGGCTTTTCCATTTTTCAAGCTTTTTATAGTTTCCTGTTATTCCTGTTTTGTTATTTTTTTCTTGATTTCTATCTTCTTCTATGCAAACTGCACTATCCTCTAACCCGTTTACTGCGCTCCCAAGTAGCTCCTGAAGATATTACTCCCATCTTTCCATTACTTTCCTGTCATCTATGAGTATTTATCCATTTTTGTCCTTGATGTTATATATTTCAGAGTTCTTTTCTTTCTACATGATTCAACAATTTTCCCCGAATTTGACCCAGTTTGTTCTTTTAGATCCTTCACTCGTTTTTTTGCCTGTTTGTATTACTCATGATAGTTTCTCTATAGTTTTGTAGTTGAGATAAATTGCCCATGCTCTCTTCTTAATTCTCACTTCCTCTCTAATTGCATCTGTCCACCATGCCGTTTGTTTTCTGTTATTTCTCTTGCTGCTGCTTCCACATACTTTTTTTGCAGAATCTGGAAGAGTGCTTTTGAAATACTTCCATGGGCCTTCTGTGCTTATTTTGTCTGTTGCATCTCCTATATTTTCTAGTTTCCTTGATATGGTTTGCTCGAAAATTTTGGCGTATTCTGAATATGCGAGTTTGTGAACCTTTATCATATTCATATTCGATTTTTTTTTTACTGATATCTCTTTACCGTCGTCTTTCTTTCCTTTTAGATATAAGCTACCAGTAAAATTTGTCGCTCCCTATTTCAGCTCCTCTTCTTACTCTAACGTCTCTTATTTTTTTCAGGTTGCTTTTCTCTACCAATATGTAGTCTATTATCGATTTCTCGTTTTTTATGTATATTCTTGTGTACGAAGAAACTGTTACTAATTATCAAAGTATTCATTACCTCAAAGTCTAATAGTTTCGTCCCATTGCTATTTCTTGTCTGTTCTTCATGTTTGCCTTAAACTGTCCTATAAATACTATTATTATTTCGCTGTCCTACTCTTCCGTTGAAGTCACCTGTAATATAAATAATGCCCTCTGCTTCTCCTGTAGCTTCTGTTAATTGGTCCCAAAATTCGATTTTCTTACTAACTGATGTCTTCGTTTGGTCCATAGACCACAATTATTGTTCTTTTATTCATGTTCTGATTCCTTAATTTAATTGTGAGTATTCTTGCTGACCACGCTTTCTAGCTTTATATCTGCTCTGCGATTTCTTTATTTATCAAACATGCAACTCCTGCTGCTTCCCTGGTTTTTTCGTTTACTCCGCTGTATATTAATGTGTTTGTTTTCTAACTCAATTATTCCTTGGCCTTTTTTTTTCGTTTCTGTTATAGCAAGAATTTCAAGTTCTGATTTCTCAAATTCGTATTCCAATCCCTTTTCTTTGCCTTGTATACTCTTTGTGTTCCATGTTCCAAGTTTTCATGTATCTTTTTTTCTAAGTTCGATTTTTAATTGTTTCTGTATACTTTCTGACTGATTCTTTGCGTTTCGTAATTTCATATCATTATTTCCATAATCTTCATCCTTTTCTATAGCCAATGTCTGCGTAATGTTCATTCTATCTCCATTCTTTAGTAGTTTTGAGGACGATGCCTCAACTCCCATTCTTTCTATTATCTTTCGTTTCGCATAATTCCATTTGTGGGTTTTAACATCCATTGCTAGTTTCTGGTGCAAGACTCTGGCTCTTTTTCTACTTGCTTTTAATTTTTCAGCTTCTTTCTAATACGTGCCTGTATTTCGGCGTAATGCGGCGTTTGAGAGAGCAAATTCATCGAAAAAGACCAGATTTGTTGAAAAAAAACCACGATAATACACCGTTTCACAAGGCAATCGTTATGAATGATTTTCTGATCAAAAACTCAAGAAATACCATCGAACAACCGGCTCCAGCCTACTTCTTTCTTTCACCAAAACTTAAATCACCACTTTTAGGTACCGTTTTAAATCGATGAAAGAAATAAAAGAGATTTCGCAACTAGAACTGTAGTCGATTCCGAGAAAAGTTTCAAAAATACTTTGGAGATTGAATTATTCGTTGGCGTAAATGTAATATTTCGGAAGAAGCCTACTTTGAATGCTATACTTTAAATTTCAATAAAGAACAAATATTTAGTATTTCATAGACCCGATACTTTTTCGATAAAATGTCTAACAGAATTTCAATTAAAATAACACTAATGTATAAGATAAAACTTCTCGATATTTCATCTTATGGTTTCTTTGTAGAATTATATCGATCATCCTGCACTTTTACAAAAAATACAATATGAAATTATACAGTGCATATCGATGGTATGAAAAGAACGAAATATTTGAAGGTGAGAGTATGAGAAACCAAATCGAAATGATCCTACGTTTTACATAAATCATGAAGACTAATTAATCATTAAGATAAATGAAAATATTTTGTCCACGCTGTAAGGATGGCAGGATATTTCATCTTTTCCAAGTAACGACTATTCAGTTTATCACCAAAGAAGAAAATCTAGCAACGGCAAACCCTCAATAACATGGAGAACTGGTCCTCCAGTTCCTATCCAATTTACTCAGGAATTCAAATTAAGCAATTAATTCACCAGTGACCCTGAATTGATGAAATGAACCACCATTTTGTAGGAAGAACTTATGTCCTTCAACTAATTGCACTTCATCAAGGAATCGCTCGAAAACAGTTTGATTCATTATTAGGAGACACTTTGTGAGATACAGTTTTTATCGCAGACGTCAATCACCTATTGCCAATCGAAATAAGTCCAATTTGAAATTTTGATCAGACTCAATATATAATTCGCTCTGCTCTATATTATTTAGGAGTTTTACTATAATTAGGATTTTGTTTATTTACATGAGGCCAACTTTCATTTTGTCGAACGAATCCGATAAGTTTCCCTTACTGCACTTGTGTCATAATTGGTTTTGCTCCCCCACGACGATGTAATTCATAATCATAATTACAAAATATGAAATATAAGTATCAGCGTTTTTATACATTCTGTCGAAAAAGTACCGCGAATTGATTAATTGAATAATCTGCTTGAAACAAAACAAAAACAAAGTTTTTGTTGTTGTTTAGTTGGCACAACTGCTTTTAATACTGACACGGACTTCAAACACGATCTATCATTCAATTCTTTTACAGTGCTTGATTTTTTCAGGTCCCACAAGTGTGTTTTGCGATTCTTATAATGGAAAAAAGTATCGAAAAAAGAATTTGTCCCGAAATTTGTATTGCAAATGGAAGTCCGTGTGCCTGATCGCTGAAAATGATACAGAAGGCTCATGGTGATTCGATTTTATCAGAAACACGTGCCTATGAGTGATACAGTGCATTCAATAGCAGCCGAGATGTGGTGGAAAATTTGCCTGGTTCAGGTCGGCCATCACATCTTCAACTGAAATTAACATCGATGAAGAGAAATGGTAATTGAGAATCATCATTCAAGTTTGACAGAGATAAGCAATTAATTTTGTGACTTTTCGTACCATGTTAAACGATTGTTTCAGCATGAACCGGGTTGTGTTCAAACATGGGTTTATGAGTTTGACATATATAATATACTTGAGCATTATACGACGGTGGAGAGAGCAGATTCGTCGAAAAAAGCCGGATTTGTGAAAAGAAAATTAATAGACTTTGCACGATAATGCACTATCTAACAAGGCTATTATTGTCAATGTATTTCTGACAACAAATACCATCAAACAACCATGTATTCACCTGATATGTCAATCAAATGTTTTCCTTGTTCCAAATTCAAATTACCACATAAAAGAGAATGCATAATTCGCAACATAATTGCCGATGTTTCTAGACATAGTGCACAGGTATTGATAACGAGTTTCGATATCGTGTGTGTTCATCAACTGGATGCATGGTATCGTACAATTCATTCATAACAAGAAAATTTCACCGTTAAGTAAAATTGTTGCATTATTGCAACAGTTCCACTTTTCTTAATTATAATGATGGCGGGTGCAGCCCCAAATTGAATTGATCTAAAATGACCAGGTTTCTGATGCCAACGTTTCTATAAACACTTTTATCCCTAAGAACTGGTATGCAACAATAACTGAGAAATGTTCTATATCAAGCAAAGAGCAAGGAAGTTTTTTAGAAAGAATCAAAGGCACAAGCCTTGATCTGTATATTAGAGCTGCTGGTAACATAGTAAAGCCGAGAAATGTGATATCAGTCTATATCATTTCTAACATGCACATAAACATCTTTCTATCAAGTAAGCAAATTGTTGAAGACTTTCTATCAAACCACAGCTCCATACTGATAAATGATGTTTCGGTAATCGTTAGACTTTACATTTCGAGAGACAAAAAAGTTACAACTTTATATATTCCACCATTTATTCCTAACAGTCACAACGATGAAAGCTAGTATAAAAGACGAAGTATTCATCAAAGAAGACGACATTAAAAAATTACCAGAATTGTGTATTCAGGAATCACACTTCAAAAAAGATAGTTGTATAAATATTAAGAGATACAAAACATTTCACAAGACCAGACACAACACCAACGTAGCTAGTGGAGGAGTAGTAACCTACATGAGTGACTCTTTACCCGACGAAACTTATGAACTAGCAATCGTGAATGATAAGGAAGTTGTAACTATTTCTGTTGAACTGAACAAAACCAGAATTCATATAGCTAAAGTATATCTTCCTAATAGCTATGCTTTCAGGAAATCCGATCTTGAAAATTTAACTATTCAATAACCTCAACCATTTTTACTCATTGGTGACTTCAATTCGCATAGTACAACGTGGGGCTCCAAACACACTGACCAAAGAGATAGAATCATCGACAATATGTTATTTGACCAAAATATCTTCCTTCTAACCTAACCTACCTATTTCAGCACTGCTAATTGTGAAACTAGCACGATCGACCTTTCACTGTGTTCTCCCAGATTAGTAAACTCAATAACTCATCGAACCTTAGAGGATCTATCTGACAAAGATCATTCCCCTATACTTTTAGAGTATAAGTCCTATCTAGAGGCTGAACCTATTTTCATACAAAGATGGAAATTTCATGAAGGTGACTGGAATAAATTTCAATCAATAATTAACCATCCAAGCACAATTACCGAAGACAGCGAAATGGTCATCAACTTCACAATTCAAAAATTCACATAAACCATACTACAGGCAGCTAACCAAGCAATTCCCCAAACTGAAGCTAAATATGCTAGGAAAGAATGCTCCTGGTGGAACGAAAACTGTGAATTCGATGTGCGACAGTGTGAGCAAGCCAAAAACAGATACAGACGTCAAAAAACTATAAGAGTCCAAAACAACCTATAATCAGGCTAAAGCTAAAGGAACTATTTTCAACAGTTATAAAGAAACATGGATTAATTATCTCAAGACTCTAATCATTATAATTTCAAGCAAAAAGGTCTGGAGAAAGATCAAAGGACTATCTGGAAGCTGCCACAAAAATCAATAAGAGACACTAACAATATTTCCTTAACCGACCCTGTAGAAATGGCGAATGCCTTTGGAGAATTGTTTTCGAGGAACTCTGCCGATCAAAACCTCCCTGACGACTTCATCAGATGCAAATATTGCGAGGAAAATAATAGCAACCTATTTCTAGAAGACGACAACAATGCATCACAACTTTTAAATGAAAACATAAAGATGCATGAAATAACCTTTACCCTTCAAACCGCCAATAACATAAGCGCTGGGCTAGATAACGTCCCATATATATTTATTAAGAATCTGCCTGACTCAGCTCTCCTATATCTAAAGAATATATACGATTACATTCTATCAAGAAAAATATTTCCCGACATGTGGAGAAAAGCAATAGTTATACCTATAAGCTAGCACGATAAAGTTCCCACTCTGATAACCAGTGATAGACCAGTACCTCTCACTTGCTGTCTATATAAACTACTCGAAAAAATTATCTGCAAGAGAATTGAATGGCACTTAGAATCCAACGGCCTCTTATCCAACCTTCAGAATGGTTTTCGAAGAAATCGATCAACCACAGACCGCCTGGTCGCACTTGAATCTGCAATAACCGACGCCTTCTCTAATAAAAGACATTTCTTGCAAGCCGCTTTGGATATAGAAATGTGCTTCAACATGCTTTGGAGACACAGAATTGTCAAAAAATCCAGCGAAATGGGTATCAAGGGCAATATTTTGTATTTTATACATAACTTTCTTCAGAATAGATCCATCAATGTTAAAATCAATGGTCACTAATTTGCTATAAATAATGGGGTACCACAAGGATCTGTTTTGGGTGTAACTGTCTTTTTGATTACTATGGACGAAATATTGAACAAAATTGACAAACCCATATTAGCTACCAGGTTTGCTAACGATCTTTCCAAAGAAATAACTGGTGTCAAGCTGAAAACCACTGAACAACTTCTCCAAGAAAGTCTCTCAACTATCGTTAATTTTTGCAATAACAATGGCATGAAATTATCTGATAGCAAATCTACTATAACATTATTTGAAAAGCGCTGCAGAAATACTTCACCCTGCTTATACGTCAATAATAAGTTGAAAGTCGTGGATGAATGTAAAATATAAGGACTAACTTGGGATAAGCACATGCATTTGGTCCCTTGTATTGAAAATTTGAAGCAAGACTGCAGTAAAAGAATGAACATCTTGAGAATTTTGAATACCAAAAACAGGGGCGCAGACGAGGATCTACTGTACAAATCATAAATCGCATACGTGAGAAGCAAACTCTATTATGGGTGTTTTGTATATGACACTGTAGTTGCCTCTAAGCTTAAAGCACTAGAAGTAATAAACAACAAAGCTGCATGAATGATTACTGGTGCCTTCAGGAGCAGTACAATACCAGGAGCTTTGGCTGATTCAAATTTGGTCCTCCTGCACATTCGTTGGAAAAATTTACTACTTAGATACATCTGAAATGTAACCACTAACCCGAATAATCAGAATCATGCAATTATCACTTCACATCCGAGCGCCTATCACAAGCACACATTCATGAACATGAATCATAACTGCAGAGATATTGTTGGTAATTTCGTGAATATACTAAGCAATTTGTTTAACCACAATGTTACCGTTATACCTCCTTGGCACAAGTTCAAACTGAATGTCGATCTCACGCTATCTGATGTGAAACAAAAAGGCTCTGCTAAGCACAAACTTTTATGATCACATTACGAACAGATATAGACACTTGACTGCTATCTATACAGACGGATCACTACAAGATGGCAAAGCTGGATGCGCCATCAGAGTTCCCGAAACGAATCATATAGAGAACATGAGACTACCTAAAGATTAAAGTACGATGTCAGCGGAAGCCTATGCAATACTCTTGGCGCTGAAATTCGTCAAGAAGAAAGATCTCATTATCACCCTAATTTGCTCAGAGTCTCTTGGTTGTCTCAAAGCAAGAGCAGTTCGATACAGTAATAACAGTCTAGTAATCATCATTCGGAATGAACTATTTACTCTCAACAAGCAAATAGTCCTACTTCACACACCAGCACTCTGTGAGATCCGAGGCAATGAGGAAGCAGATGGCGCTGCTAAAGAAGCAGTTCACTCAAACCTAACAACTGATGTACATATCGTAAAAAAAGGGTAGCTATGAAGTGCTAAAAAACAACTAGAACATTTTTGGAACCGAGAATGGCTATCGCAGGAGAACAACTAAGAGTAATCCATAAGAAATAACTTCTAAGAGGAGAACCCTGCCATATACTTCACCATAAGGGAACAAATAACGATCAATGGACTTAGAAATGGACAAACAAATAAACACCTCAAAAAAGTCTAGGGAACACTCACCAATATCTTTAAAATATGAATATGATGATTCGAATATATAGAAATCTTTCGGTTTTTGTTAAGATGTATTGTATGTAATGTATTCTCAAGAATACAAAATGATATTTGACTTCTCCAAAGCACCTATCATAAAAAAAAATTTGAAATTTGAAAATGACGAAATTTGGTTAAACACAAAAAAAAATCCTGAACTAATATTTTCGAAACGATATGGAAGCACTTATATTTTTTAGTATCCAGAAGGTCCACCTCTGTTATCAATGACACTTTGGCAGCGTCGCGGCATGCTCGATATTAAATTGTCTATTACATTTTGGCCCAAGTCATTCCAAGCCCCTGAACTGCTAATAGAAGCTCCTGTTCATGATGGAAGACATTTGGACGCAGGAGATTTCTTTTTAGGGTGTCCCACACATGCTCGATGGGATTCAGATCTGGGGATCAGGATGGCCACGGTAGAAGATCGATATCATTCTCTTCAAGAACGTTCAAGACAACTCTTGCACGATGAGGAGGGGAATTATCTTGTTGGAAGAGTGGATTTTGACCCATTGTTTGGAGATACGATACCACTACAGGTAAAACTATCTCATTTGCGTAAGAATTTCCCGTGAAGTTGTTCTATATGAAAACGAGGTCAGTTCTTCCACCAAGGCGTATACCTCCCCAAGACATCACTGATCCGCCTCCCTGTCTAACAACTTCTCGAGCATGCTGGAGACGGTTTTGCTTTCCAGGTTCCTTCCATATTCGAATTTTTCCCGAATCGGGATAATAACTAAATCTAGATTCATTACTGAAGAGAACTGTGGCCCACCTTTCTTGATCCCAGTTTACGTATTCTTGGCACCAAGCTGAACGAGCAGCGCGATTTCCATGGGTCTGTTGTGGAACTCTTAAAGGACGTCTGGAGTGGAGTTGACCTTCGTGCAGTCAATTTCTCACAGTTTGGTCGGAAATTTGTTTATTATGAACTCGTGATAGCTCTTGAGCTAATTGAGATGCTGTGGTAGTACGATCTCTTCTGGCTTGTAAAACCAAAAATCGGTCTTGGGCGACTGTAGTAATCCTGAAACGACCTGTATGGCGTTCTTCTACGATACCTGTTTCATTGAAACGCGGTCATAAACGGTTTATGACACTTGGGCTACTTCCCAGAACCCTGGATACTTCACGTTGTGAGCTCCCAGCTTGGAGCATGCCAGCAGCTCGTAACATATCTTCTCTAGTCAAATTTCGTCTTTGCATGGTCGAATCACAAAACTTGAATCTTTTATTTGTGCTTACAACAGAAACAAAGT
The DNA here is from genome assembly GCA_013387265.2 of Cryptolaemus montrouzieri. Lineage (NCBI taxonomy): Eukaryota > Metazoa > Arthropoda > Insecta > Coleoptera > Coccinellidae > Cryptolaemus > Cryptolaemus montrouzieri. The sequence goes on along the minus strand of JABFTP020000185.1, from coordinate 137,785,907 downwards.
GCCAACTAACTGATTTCAAACACTGAATACATGAAATGATTATAAAGCAGCGTAGCATCTGCTGCATTTTCAGTTTTTCATAAAAAAAAACTGAAATCTGTTGCGGCACCCTACATAATTTGGTGAGAAATTAATGCAGGTGTTCATTTCTTACAAAAAATCATCCATATTGATTGTTCTGGATACGATATATCGATATTCAGAAGTGTTCCCTAGACTTTTTTAAGGTGTTCATAACACACGTACACCTATTCAATAAAAAAAAAACTAACTGCGAAGCCTGCCTATGCGAATTGAATGTGAAACACATTCTACTAGATTGCTAAGAGTACCGTGTGATTCGCCAACATCTAGGACTAACTAGAAACCAGAAATCCGTACTAAGAAACACAGCAAGACGGTCTTGACGTTCCTGCGAGAAAGCCATCTATATAACAAGATCTAATCTTTTTGAAATTCATTTGTAACTTGATACTTTTTTTTGTCCTGCAATACATATTGTTGCATGAAGTATTTGAAAACAGTACCACAAAAATTGTATTATATACCACTGTATCGCAATGCATAGGAGTCGGTATTACTCGAAAGAGGCATGCGACTATAAATAAACGAAATAAAAAAAAACTTTCGAAATTGAAACCTGAAATTGCATTCAGACCTCGAAATAAATTGTCATTACACTTATTTAACCCTAAGAATCCTATCTTAAATTGAAATTAATTTTGGCCAGACTTAAATAATTCCCACAGAGGTCAGACTGGTCGTTCCTTCATGATTGGATAAGAAGAACATCAAACGTCATTCAATGGAATTGAACAAGATCCAACATGCATGCAAAATGTCACACCTTTCGTAGTATTGAAAATTTGAAATTTTTACGCATTGCTCCAAAGGGTAAAATCTCAAATACCTAGAATCAGTTGGAATTTAATAATAAGTATTTGATGGCATCTTTCATATAATGAACTACCAGATACACCAATATTAATCCAAAATTGTGAACTGCATACCTAATATCTGTTTTTTAAATCAACTATTTATATATATTTCATGTCATTTTCTATTTGAAAAGTAAGAAACTTTCAACTGATAAATGGGAACAGAGTTAATATGTCATTTATGTTTGAATCATGCTCAACTATGAAGTAATGACGGCTGAAGCCATACAGTGTCTTAAAACAAATTAATTTCATACAATAACTCAAAGCTTATATTGCACTCTCAGGAGTGATTTTCCGAAAAATTCACAGCAACTTAATTTTTTTCTTGTATCTATAAAAAATGCTAAACATTCTTTGTGAAGTTTGAAGTACTAGATCTAAGGGAAATGTCTCAAAATATATTCCAAGAATAGTGATGCTCATATTTCCTGCTTTGCGTGTAAGAACTTGAATTCTAATTTTCCTGTCTTCCCTCAGAATTCTCATATGAACTATCAACCCTTACTTCACACCCTTAATAATGGAACTTTGAGAACAAAGTAGCCGGTTTTCATTCCTGAAGTTCATCGTATGTTCTTATCAAATTCCATGAAACTTTGTTAGGCGGTTTATAGTCTAGTTCACAAGTTTTAACTATTGTTTTACCAGCACGTAATGAATAGTAGAATACATAAACAAATTAAGGTGAAGAAGAAATTAGTTTTCAACGAATAATTCAGAATCTCTTACAACACCGTGAAATACACTGTGTGCAACAATTATTCGGTATAGCAACTGCTCTGAGATTCCTTATCTCAATGAGTGTCCATCGTTATCCGTTCAAACTCATACCCGAAAATGCGGATTATACTTCGCCGAACTCCATTACTCCAAATATTTTCTCTGTTTGTATTTGGTCATACTCCCAATATTTGCAAGAATTTTTCCTACATTTGTGGCACTGTACTAAATACACTCACATATAAGCTGAACAAGATTATTTCGAAAGAGTATATAAATGCTGTTCATCCGCTCGATAATAGAACTTTGAAATTACCAAGAGAAATCATTAATTTGATTTGTTTTCATAATTATAATTTATGGAGTAAATGTTAGTCGTATATCTCTATGACATGGTCTTGTTAAGTTCGTATGTGAGATGAGCTCCAGTGAGTCCAATATGTTAAGAACAATTACACAAGTCTGCAATTGAAAATTGAGTGCTATTTCGTTTTTTTTTTTCGCGCAATTATTATGCAATTGGTTGTACTGACCCCGAAAATGGCCTTCATTTTTTCATGGAATGTCACATTTTCTGACAATGTAGGGGTCTTGTTGAAAAAGTTATGATATTAAAATAAAAGATTGAAGACTAAAACTTTTCGATTTATAATTGCGAACCAACAGTTATTCATTTATTTATTAGAACTGCTTCAAGGATTATTTTTGAAGGAACTATGAAAATACGACACTGTGCTGGGTTGTATGATATTTTCAATGTATCCATCAAATATTCAATATTAGTTTACTACACCAACTCGTCACATTAAGCAAAGTAGCAAATGAACGGCTTCTCACGAAAAGCCACTCATACCCTGATCTGCAGTATACTTTTCTTACAAAGTCCGTAATAAAGAATTGTTGCTTTAATACCATATATTCGCCATAAACATGACTGAAATTGTCAAAGGGATTCACACTCTTCCGCACAGACGACATAATACTGGAATGACAAGTTAGCACGTAATTATACTACGCCACTTTCTATACTATCAGAGCGCGTACTTTCAGGCTACATGTTTATGTTTCTAAATTCAGATCACACAGGACGTTCCTTATTTTGAAAATAGTGATGATAATGATCTTTATTAATTCAGAAACACTAATTAAGATAAAATTTGTAACTAATATTTATACGACTCAAGTGGGCCCAAAAACCCTTTTTTAAATAAGGCCTTACGTTCTGGCAAAATAATCTGCCATATATATATATATATATATAGGGGTTTTACCCGACGAGTTGCCCATATATCTGTTCATGCAATCAAACTGATTTCATGAAAAATATAAATCCACCACCCGGTAATTAATACCATTGCCAGGCAATGATTATAATTAAAACATATCCTGGAGTAATTATATATTAGGATAACGTTAAATGTTATGAGAATATATCAATCTACCAGAATATATACATACTATAGCATCATCAGACAATGATATCAATGTACCAACGAGTAGTGTCAGAGGCTTTCTCCCCGGAAAAATCCAGTGTACGGACCTTAGTCAAGTAACACTGAATGTTACTCATTAATAGTTTCCTTTGTGTGAAGTGGTGAACGATCGAATAGAATACTGCTCTGAATATAAATATGACAAAATTGTCAGTTAATTATATTACATTTATATAAACAAATAAATAAAATATGAAATGAGATTCTGAGCAGTATAAACTAAAGAGAAAACCTATGACTCTACCTCATTATTATTTTCGGAAAGAAACCTACGAAGAATATTACAAGATTTGATGACTGTTATCTTTTGTAACTGTTCAAACAAATTTTCTTCAGACCCAAAATCTCAATACTTTTGTGAAGATTTCTAGAATAACGCCTGTTGTAGAAATAATAATCGGTAGAATAAATATTTTCTTCATTTTCCACATTTTTTAATCTCGTCGCCAAGCATCATATATTTTGAAATTTTTTCATTGTATTTATTTTGTATATTATGTGTGTCGGGTATAGCAATATCAATTATATATGTTATTTGATTCTGTTTATCATTAAGAACGATATCTGGTCTATTGTGTTTTACAGCTCTGTTGCACAGAATTGTTTTATCAAAATAAAGTTTATATTTGTCATTTTCTACAAATAATCTCAGGTTCATATTTTTGAAATTTTTTACTTTTGGGAATTAGGTCATGTTTAATTCCTAGATTGAAGTGAATAATATTAGCGACAGCATTATGTCTTTCTAAATAATCTGTTGAAGCAAGGACTGAGCAAGATGATAATATATGAAAACTGTTTCTGAAGAACAGAAACATCTACGGCAAGAATCATCTATATTTTGTTTGATGATATGTTTTCTATAATTCCTTGTAAAACAACCTGGTCCTGGATCGCAATTGCCAAGCCTTCTGTTTCAGCAAACAATTCTCCAGATATTAACCATTTATTCGATGCAGTTTCATCAATATAATCATTTTTCAATTCTTTCTTTCCGTGTAATTCCTTCTGCATCCAACTTTCTCTTTTAGAATTATCATCAAATATATCAAAATCTACCTTTTGCATTGTCAAGTTCAGAGGTGTAAGATTATAATCTGAAGCAACAACAATATCATGTAATTTAGACGTTCTCTGTTTATCATGAAAATGGGAACGTAGATGAAAAATCTGTTTACTATGAAGATTATTCAAATCAATTAATCCACGACCTCCAAGATGTCTAGGTAGTGTAACTCTCTGAACAGCTGACTTTGGGTGGTGCTTATGATATTTACAGAGCATTTTCCTCATTTGACATTGTAATTCATTTAGATCAGTTTTAGACCATTTAATAATTCCAAAAGAAGATGTAAGAATAGGAACAGCATAGGAGTTGATAGCTCTGAAAAGGTTTTACTAGTTAAATAACTCTTGATGATAATTCTTAGTCTTTTGTAATATGAACTTCTAATAATTTCTTTAGTGCTGCTATGGTTAATTGTCTTCTCTTGACAAAATCCAAGATATTTATATGTATCTCCTTGATGCATTGGCTCGATTTCGATATTGGAAATCTTTATATAATCAGAGGTGATCTTTCCTTTTCAATAGAAAGATTTTTACATTTTGGAAGCCCAAATTTCATATGAATATCATTGGAATAGTTGAAAGTAATCTCAAGTAGACTTTTTAAATGAGATCTGGTTCCGGCATATAATTTAATATCATCTAAATAAATTAAGTGACTTAATTTGAATTCAGTTAATAAACTCTTTATTTTGAAGCCGAAACTAGTAGCATTTAATTCATGAGATAATGGATTGAGGCAAAGACAAAACCAAAGAGCACTTAAAGAATCACCTTGAAAAATGCCTCTTTGATTGGAATTACTTCGGATTTTAACGATTGTTAAATATATATATATATATATATATATATATATATATATATATATATATATATATATATATATATATGGCAGATTATTTTGCAGAACGCTTTATTTAAAAAGGATTTTTGGACACACTTGTCGTATAAATATTAGTTACAATGTATGGCGCGGTGCTCTGTAGCTCGTACCTTCTTGACGATTTCATTCGAACGGTATTGGATTTAGAAAGTAAGAATCTACTTCAGCAATTTATTTTGCAGTAAACAGGATGTACCAATTTTCTATAAAAAATATTGGGTGGTTTTTTCAGTTTGGAAAACCACTTTTTTATTCAAAATTCAGGAGTGGCCTAAACTCTGCTTTAAGTGTTAAGTTATTTTGGTGAGTCGTTCGTTTTTTTCCATAATAATTCATGAAAATAGGTTCTCACATCATCCCTTGCTCCTTCGGCCAGGAAGGATGAATACTTTCCTTTCGTTTTCTTGTTGCCCAAAGATAGCTTTATTGATGAATTGAAATAGATTATCCTCATTTCATACAGGGGTGACTCGAAAAAATTATTGAATATTGAAATTTGAAAAATATCATATCTTGATTTTTCCAAATGTAACATGTTGTATTTTATTATTCCTGTCAACACATAAAATATTGTGCCATATTTCTGCAGAAGTAACCGCATCTTTATTTTCGAACATTTTCCCAATAAAAAAATGAACTAAAATAATAAAATCAAAAGTTGCGAAAGAAGAGTTTATATATCATTATACCTTTCACCCTTATCTTCGTTTGGAAATAACATAAACAGATAAGCCTTTGCTAATGCAATAGCGACAGGAAAACGAGCGTTTTCCTCAGATTTTTTCACTCGTTTATTGAATCATATGTAGGAAGTATGGTTCTCTTGTTACATTTCCTGAGCTCAAACTTGTGTTTTTCTGATATATATATATATATATATATATATATATATATATATATATATATATATATATATATATATATATATACAGGAAGCATAGCGCGTGTCCACGTTTAGTGTGTTCTTACATCTGTTGATGTACCATCGTTGCTTTGCTAATAAGTCGTATTTTTGTATACGTAAAATAATTGTATTTGTTGTCAATTTTAGAGTTTCTTTGAAGTGTATTGCATAGAACGTCGCACATGATCTGAAGATTGGAATGCATGCCTCAAGTAAACTGTAGGAGCATTTAATGCAGTTGGTTTTATATATATATATATATATATATATATATATATATATATATATATATATATATATATATATATATATATATATATATATATATATATATATATATATATATATATATATATATATATATATATATATATATATATATGACCGAGAGGAATGGCAGTATAAAAGCTGCCATTATGAAGCAAAACTGCTTTGAGGATTCTCTTTGAAAAATCTATGAAGATACGCGACTGTGCTGGGTCCAATGAGATTTTAAATCATCCAACATTCAATTTGGTAGAATACATCAACTCGTCTCCTTAAGCAAAGTAGGAAGTGTTCTGAACAAGATACGTTAAGTATCCTTTTTTACAAAGTCCTTAATATTGAGTTGTTGCTTTAATACCATATTTTCGCCACAACATAATTGAAATTGTTAAAGGATTCACACTCTTCCGTACAAATGACATAATACTATAATGGAATGTCGAGTTGGCCGAGATGAATCATAGCTCCAGAGCACGAAAAAAATCAGATTATACAAATACAGGGATCTAAATTTCGGCTGAATACGAACCTACATTTTTTTTCTTCATGAGTCGTTTCAGTGAGGCGGGCCTAACAAATTCTGAACGACCTGGAGTTACTTTATCCCCATTACAGTATAAACATTTCGTTCGAAAACACCCTGTAAATTTTGAACTTCTGAAAATTACATATCGTTCGAAATAAAAGTTATATTGGCTTGGTATTATGATGCTTATATGGAAGTAAATTTTGACCACTACATAAATTATAATACATAAATATCAGATGATCTCAATGAATTACACTGATTTTAAGTCATTTGGATGAAAGTCCCTTTAAATGATCAGTCGCGCATTTTTTGGGATTACGTCGGTTTTTCGCGATTTTATGTATCTCATTGCTTCTATTTCAACAATGAAGAAAAATAATACGAAATTTATCTACAATAATCCATCTCTCCAGCATAACATTAGTTAATGGGAAATCTTAAATTTCGATAAAACTTCCCGACGAACATGTTGCAATAAGAAAATTCATAGGCAATTTAGGTCCGGAATTTCTGAAATATTGCTCTTCAGCTTTATGATATAAGGACTCTGGGGATGGAGAATTATTACTTCCTCATCTTCCGCCTTGTCGGTGTAAAATAATGACGCTCTAAAATATACTTTGTTCATCCTGCCATAAGAAATATTTGAAAGAAACAGGAAAGGTATGACGCTTGATTCTGTGAAAAAATCGTTTTTATTCAAACTGTAAAAATTTTTTTAGAGTTATGACTTATCTGAGTAATTTAACTGATAATTGATTTTATGCAGCGAACGTATCGATATATTTTTTTATCTATATTATCAAGGTTTTTTTCGGGAATAATCCGAGGGGATAATGGTAGTTTGAACTAGGTGGAGAAGAAGGGATGCAGCGAAAAATCGGGGGCTGAAGGCCCCCGCGAGTTTTTTTCCGGAGGCGAAGGGTCTGAGGATGGTCCGTGCCAAATTTGGAGACCCTAGCTCAAACGACAGAGCCGAGAGCGAGCGAAAATAAAAAGGTCTACGAGTTTTCGTGAGTGATGGGGATAATTTCGTCGGACTTTCATCTCTATACAAATTTTTCCATCGCGTTCGAGCGTTTCAAAACCTAGACAAAGAGCAAGTCTCGATTGTCGCATGATGCGCCGCAATAGTTTTATTAAACCACGGGAAAACTGCAGAATCTTCGATTCAACGAAGGCCAATCGGCGAAATTTCGCTCCATTTTCATCATTCCAAATATCTCTGATGGCCAGAAATTAACGAACGTTGATCTGTCAAAATAAGTGGTTTTCTTCCATTGTCCTACTTATACGGGGTTACCGGATTCGGAGGTCGAACCATTCCAACATATCTCGAGATCAGATCCGCTACGAGAAATTGTTACTCTACGACTTAATTTTCGAATTTGGAAGCATTTTTTGAGACCTAGATTTTTGAGGAAAGCCAGTCGCCTCTCCTACTGCCCCTACGATCGATATTCATTGTCGGAAGTGATCCTTACCAACGTGTAAAATTTAATGCTCTTTCTCTTTTGAATGAAAATAGTGAGATGGAAATAGTTCGTAACTTCTACTTGCACCAACATAATTTCGGTACTACCAACATCCAGAATATAGTACGCTCTCTCCTCTGAATATCTTAAATTCGATTTGTTAAAATAAGTAATTCCGAATTTTATTTGAATGAAAAGTTTAACGAAACTTAAATTCAACTTTTAGAGGTAAGTGAAGGTAGTTTGATGTTTATTCTATCCATTTTATGTATATTTTGTTCAAGAAAAGAAATGACGAACTTTCGAAATTCATGAATTCAACATTTCTTGGTTATTTCAACCTAAATAATGTGGTTCAAACGGAATGTTATGATAAAAAGAAGTTGAAGGTACTTACAATAATGTTTGAAAGGTGAGTGAAGGTAATTTGAGGTTTATTTATGTATTTTATGTATATTTTTTCAGTTTGCTCAAGAAATGTACTCAAAATTCACATATTTGATAGTTATTCTCACCTCTATGCGTTAAAAGATTTCTTGGAATTACTAGAATTTTTCAACAAATCAATTGGCGTGACGATAGTATGACATAATCAACGATTTAATTACTTCAGAGGAAAATACACATTCAAAGGATTTAAAAAACTGATTTACTTTTATTTTTTTTATAAAATTGAGATTAATGAGATTTTCAATAAAATAAGAGGGTAAAATACTGCAATCGGCCATTTCGACTGAAACGCCAATCACAGCGCATACTTGTGAACTTCACTGTGTTTTGATTACTTACCACTGATTGCGCGCTACGATTGATTTTCTTCTGTTTTTGTGATTTATCGACTGGAACCAATGGGTTACTATTATTATCATGCTTGATTCAAAATGGTGATGTAGAAACAGAATGTAGACACGGCTTCAATGGTGATGTCATCTGATTTACCGAATTAACTTTTGTTTGGTTAGCTTTACTTCTAAATATTTTACATACTTGTGTACTTGAATTGCTTTATCCAACATTCGTGGTGGTAATTGGAGAACTTCTTCAACAATCTGCTGAACTGTAAAACAAATGTTTTGTTATTTAAATGCAATGTTACAATTATGAACACAAATAGAAAATTAAAAGATTACAAAAAATCTATGTAGTTTTATAGCCAGTATCACAGAATGAATCTCAAACGTAGATCATTTCTTTAGATTTGTACAAAAAGATTCCGCTATATGAGATAATCTGTAATACAGGCGTAAGTATACCAACAATGTATGCAATAATACTGAATCAACATTCTAATAAATAAGTTTTCTTTTGAACTTGATAGCTCTTTAGTCATTTATTGAGGTTATGTTTGTGTTAGTGTGGATTATCATTCTTATTATCAATTTTAATTGTTACCTTTGCAGTTTTCAGTTGCCAAATGATTCGGAAAATTATATAGAATACCATGTGATGGCGTCGGTATCACAAGTATGTATGAAACCAGGATGTAAGTCCACAAAATTTACTTGCCAACTAGACAGAAAAACACAAACATCTAACACAACAGAGCGACTCTATGTAGTTAAAAAACGAAGGATGATGATTCTTCATGAGTGTGAAAAGCAATTTGAGGAAAGTACTATAGTTAAGGACATATAGAGTTTGAAAGAAAACTTATTTATTAGAATGTTGATTCAATATTATTGCATATATTGTTGGTAATGCATGCAATAATACTGAATCAACATTCTCATGGATAAATTTTCTTTTGAACTTGATAGCTCCTTAAATATAGTACTTTCTTCAAATTGCTTTTCACACTCTTCAAGAATCATCCTTCGTTTTTTAACTACAAAGGGTCGCTCTGTTGTGTTAGATGTTTGTGTTTTCCTGTCTAGTTGGCAAGTAAATTTTATGAACATACATCCTGGTTTCATACGTACTTGTGATAGCGACCCAATCGCATGGTATTCCATAAAATTTTCCGAATCATTTGGCAACTGAAAACTGCAAAGGTAACAATCAAAATTGATAATAAGAATGATAATCGTCCTTTCTTGAATCGTTAGGGTACCCCGATGTAGCTTGTTAGGATGCTGAGAAACGATATGCGACACTGATGAGATCCTAATAAGGACAAAACTGCAGTCTGCCGCTTCGTTTCTCGGCATCCTACTTAGTTGCACTATTGTGGCTATTGGGGGCTGCTTGCATGGCGGGCAGATTTGGGAACTACCTCTTGTCAGGAAGGATTATTCATTGATCTACGGATTTTTGGTTCTTCTTGTCTCAAGTTTACATATGTAGACTCCTCGCGAAGTTTATCACGGAAGATATTTGTCTCATCAGAATCGAATAATATTCATGAATTTGGAACTAGCTCTTGTCCGGAAGGATTATTCATTGATCTACGGATTTTTAAATGGTTCTTTTTACATTCGATTCTTATCTGATTTAATCCGAACCAGAACTGTTAAATAAAATTGGAAAATTCGAAACTATAGATCTGTATATTTTCTGAAGTATTTATATAATACTTTTGGAACTAAAAATTAGGATATTGTGAATTAATATGTGAGTTGATGATTTCTATGCCTAAAGGGTGATTGAACAAGTCGTTTTTTTAATCAATGTTGGAACTATGTTAATTTCATCTTATCCTAGCTCAATTGGAGAAAATTGAGATTTTCAAATTGAATGTATTTCTTTGAATTGGGATAGTAGTGAATAGTGTTGAAATTTGTATGGTTGATGAGTCAGTATCCATAAAACAATACTCGAAGCTTTGTTACCCTAATGATGTGTAAGGCAATATATGAGAGAGTTCCATGTGACATAAGGAATTATTAAGTATAAATATTAGTGAATACATAGTAATCAGTATAGATAGAGTTGAATATGGAAAGGCGTTCAGTATATTTGGGGTTTAGTATATTGGGCGTATATTATATAAGGTGTTTTTGTATATTAGGAGTTTAGTATATTAGCTGATTAGATATGAAATGTGATCACAATGGGCTCACTAATATCATTATAAAGTATATTTCTTTTGGAGAAAACTATTTCGAATATCTGTGTAGAAACAAATTTTAAATAGAACCAAAAACAGTTTGAACGAAGCAATGCAGATGATACAAGGAAGAAAGCATCCAACTGGTGAACATCTCGACATTTTCGAATGAAGCAACTTCTCACCTCAACAATTCCAGTAATCACAAAACATTACTGATATTGATAAGAGAGCTGGCATATTGATAGACAGAATAATTGGAACACTTTTCTTACGAGGAAAACCGCTGGAAATTTTTGTGATGAACTTCTGCCAGATGACTATAAGAAAATAAAGTTATGTATTATACTGACACAAGAGATTTATCGAAAATGAGGATTGCAATTTTCAGTCTCTCAACCATTTTCATCTGACAACCAGTATTGAGATAAAATTGAAAATATATACATATATAAATCGGTAGGTTCAAAATTAATAAGGATGCAAACAAGTGGTAATAAACTAATTATGAGAAAAGCAGGTTTTATTTAAATATTTCAAATAGGTACGAGTAAGCCGGACCATACTGTTCGTTCCAAAAACTATCCCTATCGGGGGGGTTCATTGCAGTTTGATAATTTCGATGGATTCCAAGAATCTAACTTTTGGTATTCTGTGAATAATTTCTATGGGTGGAAAATGATGGCCATTCTCGACACAATATGAAGCAAAGGTAGTTTCGTCTGTTCTCTGGTTATTGTAATATGATCGATGCTCTATATATCGTTTTGAATGGGCAATCAGTTTGACCTAAATAGACGCCACAGTCCATAGAGGACAACTTGTAAACTCCAATATCGTCAAATTTATCAGTTTTATCTTTACTTTTGAGAAATTCTTGCGAGAGTTTCATGTGTGTCTTGAAAGCTTCTTTTTTATTCTGTTTTGAAATGACATTCGCAATCTTTTCGTTGATGGGGCCAAAATTAATGTTAATGAAATATATTTATAGTAATTCCACATTACGCGTCCACTGCAGGGTTAATAGACACAACATGGAAATCAATGATTTCCCTTCTTAACTTTTGAGGAAAGAATATATCTTGTTATCATCGTACGAATGGTTTTCCACGGTAAACTGACAAAAGTGTTTGAATTGTGGAGGCCGTTACTTGATGTAGATCCATGATATAAATAAGATAAAAAACACAAGGTTTAGCTCTAATCTACACTTTAGTTGAAAAAATTCGACGACGTTTCGCTGACATAGCAGCTTTATCAAGAATGAAAAACAGAATGAAGAGTATGGTATTATAAACAAATCGTAGAACAAGTTGGATGAATAACAGGATAATCCACACCGAGCCATTGTACAATTAGTATGAAAGGTAATAGAAACTAATTAAACAAGTTAAGTAGGGGTGAGTAATTCACATCTACCTGTTCATTCAAAAGCTTGTCCGAATGTTTGTATCTATTTATTTCTAATGCTTCTAGGAGATCTAATTTTGAACTTTTGATTTTATATGTAATATGTCAAAGTTTTTATTGAATGAATGGTTTTCTTTCATTAGGTGGTTTGAATAATTTGAACCAGATTTATTTTTATCGAAGCTACGTTTATGTTCAGATGTTCTTATGCCAAAACTCCTTTAGGTCCTACCGATATAAATTTTATCACAAGAACCGCAATTGAGTTTATAGATTCCTGATTTACTTGATTTTTAACACGAGATTTATTATTTTTAATATGTTTACCTAAGTTATTAGAAGTTTTGAAAGTTATATTAAGATTTCGTTTGACGAGAAAGGATTTAATATTTGTACTTGCAGAACCGCAGAATGTTAAACTGTTGAATATTTTATAGTCTTTATGAATAGGATATACTTCATTTATTGCTTTCTGATACAGTTTTTACGAATTATTAGATCTATCATATCCGGATTATATGAATTATTAATGGCTATCTGTTTGATGATGTTTAACTCTTTATTATAATCTTCTACTGATAAAGGTAAATTGAGTAACCGATGTACCATGCTGTTTAAAGCTGCAACTTTGTGTTGAATTGGATGTAATGAGTAGTTATGTATAATTGTATCAGTATGTGTTGGTTTACGAAAGACCGAAAAACATGATTATTATTTTGTTTAAAGATTTTCAAGTCCAAAAATTAATGGAATCGTTCTGTTCAATTTCTATCGTGAATTTAATGTTCAAATGGATGGAATTAATGAAATTAAATAGTTCCAATGAAACATACTAAGATGTCGTCAACATATCTATACCAATAAAGAAATTTGGAAATGAGTGGATGTGTATGAATTTTCTGTTCAATATTATTCATAAAAATCTCTGCTAAAAGTGGACTCAAAGGATTTCCATGATCAAACCATTTTCACTACTGTAATAGATGTTGTTGAAAGAAAAATAATTTTGTTCAATGCAAACGTCCAACAGATTCAATATTTCTGATTTAATTATGTGGTTAACATGATTCGAATTCAACATGTTTTCGATTAATATTTTGACATCACCTGGAGGAACACTTGGGTATAAATTCTCAACATCAAACGAAATAAGTTTTGCGTTAGGTGGGAGGTTAACGTTTTTTATGTTATTTATCAATTCGAAATAATTTTTTATAGAAAATTTTGATATGAATGAACAATAATTTTTAATATTATCTATAAGGTAGTGCGACAATTTCACGGCTGGGGCTGTAACATAAGATACGACTGGTCTAACGGGGTTATTTACTTTATGCAATTTAATGAGTGAATACAGTTGAGGTGGTTGAGGGTTTGGTAAAATTAATTTGTATTTATCTATTGCTTTAATTAAAGATTTTGCGTCATTTATTGCAATTTTAATATTTTTCTGGAATTTAATAGTTGGATCTTTGTTTAAAATTGTATAGTTTCGGACGAAATGAAATTTAGAGTTTTAAATAGGTAGTCATTTTTATTTAACGCAATAACAGTATTACACTTATCTGTTTTGTAAAAATAACTTCATTTAGTTGAGATTTTTGTTTGATGGCCTTTAAAATATTTTGTTCTTTACTCGGTTTAAAGTCAGCTAATGATTCATTTTTTTAATGTTAGATGCTAAATATTTAAGGTGAGTGTTATTAGTAATATTTTTCAGAGAAATTTCAGTATCTATGCCAAGTTCCTCTAAATCAGATTTTATCTTGTTTGATTTAATATTGTGTTTGAAACCTTTCTTTTGTTTCATCAGTTGTGAAATACTATCAGAACTTTCTGATAAAATATTTTAAAGGCCATCAAGCAAAAATCTCCACTAAATGAAGTTATTTTTACAAAAGCAGATAAGGGTAATACAGAACGATTCCATTAATTTTTGGACTTGAAAATCACTAAACAAAATAATAATCATGTTTTTCGGTCTTTCGTAAACCAACACATACTGATACAATTATACATAACTACTCATTACATCCAATTCAACACAAAGTTGCAGCTTTAAAAAGCATGGTACATCGGTTACTCAATTTACCTTTACCAGTAGATGATTATAATAAAGAGTTAAACATCATCAAACAGATAGCCATTAATAATTCATATAATCCGGTAATGATAGATCTAATCATTCGTAAAAACTGTATCAGAAAGCAATAAATGAAGTATATCCTATTCATAAAGACTATAAAATATTCAACAGTTTAACATTCTGCGGTTCTGCAAGTACAAATATTAAATCCTTTCTCGTCAAACGAAATCTTAATATAACTTTCAAAACTTCTAATAACTTAGGTAAACATATTAAAAATAATAAATCTCGTGTTGAAAAATCAAGTAAATCAGGAATCTATAAACTCAATTGCGGTTCTTGTGATAAAATTTATGTCGGTAGGACCTATAGGAGTTTTGGCATAAGAACATCTGAACATAAACGTAGCTTCGATAAAAATAAATCTGATTCAAATTATTCAAACCACCTAATAAAAGAAAATCATTCATTCAATGAAAACTTTGACATATAACATATAAAATCGAAAAGTTCAAAATTGGATCTCCTAGAAGCATTAGAAATAAATAGATACAAACATTCGGACAATCTTTTGAATGAACAGGTAGATGTGAATTATTCACCCCTATTTAACTTGTTTAATTAGTTTTTATTACCTTTCATACTAACTGTACAATGGCTCGGTGTGGATTTTCCTGTTATTCATCCAACTTGTTCTACGATTTGTTTATAATATCATACTCTTCATTCTGTTTGTCATTCTTGATAAAGCTGCTGTGTCAGCGAAACGTCGTCGAATTTTTTCAAATATAGTGTAGATTAAAGTTAGACCTTGTGTTTTTTATCTCATTTATGACGAAAGTTTTATACTCTATCATATTCCACTTATAGAAGACTATAATTCGCTAACATCCCCTCGACTATGATATAAAGAATATAAATAGCTTTTAATTAATTAATTAACAGTGTCCACCACGATAAAATCGCATTGCAAAATTCATTTAAGGTATCCCTTGAGAAACGAGCTACCGTATTGCTGTTCTTTCTGTTAATGTCTTCATAAGTATCTAAATAGCAATACAGCGAAAACTTCAGTAACATTGTTGTATTCCATATTTTTTTATACTTACAATTCTTTGTATCAATACTTTTCGATTGCTAATGTTTTTACTAGCTAGAACCAAATGAGTTTCCGGATGATCAGCGTTTTGAAAGAACCTCCTTACGCCCCCTGTTGGTAAGATTTTCAACCAAACTTATCATGTAGGTGTTTGAAGTTTGGAAAATTACACGATAGAGTGCTCTGTTGTATTCAGCGGAATTTTCTATTCTTTAATGATAATTTCGTGAAATTGGAAGAACTTTAAGCATACTGATATTTCGTATTTCTTAAAACAGCTCGTTTATTCCAAAACCGTTCTTTATAAGTTAATAACTTTCTTCGTAGGAGGAGTTGTTATTCAAAGTTCTGAAAGTCAATTAGTATTTCAGTTAATCCCCTCTAAAAGCGTACAAGTTAGTTTCAAGATTTCTTATCAAAAGCTCCAGAATAATCCATTTCGACATTGAAAAAACATTCGAATTTAATCAATATCCTCTTGATTTCCTCGCAATCCGCTAGGGGCGCTGAGCGTTGCTTTGTACGAATGAAGTAGGGTTCTCATTGAGGAGATGAAAACGTTCGCTTTTCAGAGCATTCGTCTTCAAACGTTCGGCCGCACGCATGTTACTCAGAATTTTCATCTCAAATGACAGTTCGGAACGTCGTGTTCATGAAACGTCAAAAGTTTTGAACCATGGAAATAAACAAACGTACATTCAAAAATTTAAATGAGTTAGAAGTATCGAGAATGAATTAACTAATGAAACATATCACGAGAATATTTGAAATTTTGAAGAAGGAAACGGAAGGGAGTTCTTCGTAGTATTTTGATAATTTTTACGGGACCATTTTCTAGGTATTATAGGATAGATTGAATGTTGAACATTTCAAATATATTTATTAATGTTAGAGATAAATGTGCTCAATTAGTTAATAAATGTTGCATATCCTATATAATGTTGAAATATTAGTAGATGTTATATTTATACATGTTTAATGTGGGGCCATAAAATCCATTCGAGGATTAACATGATAGTGCCAATTTATCAGGAAAATTTATAGCAAAAGAATATATCAAAATAAATTTGGAGTGTCAATTTTACACCTAAATTATTGGAGTCATTAGAAGAGAGATAAGAAGAAAGATAATTAGAACATTTTGCTAATTTATTATCAATTCAGAAGTACCAAAACACTACTTTAAA
Organism: Cryptolaemus montrouzieri; assembly: GCA_013387265.2. Lineage (NCBI taxonomy): Eukaryota > Metazoa > Arthropoda > Insecta > Coleoptera > Coccinellidae > Cryptolaemus > Cryptolaemus montrouzieri. Next base: position 137,768,859 of record JABFTP020000185.1, on the reverse strand, counting down.
TGATAACTAGCCGGTAACGTATTTTTACGGAGTTGGACTCTATGATATGGCGAATGTTGTACCTGATTTAAAACCAGTTTCTGCTGTTGTAACAGTTAAACCAGAAGGTGAAATGGATGCTCTTCTTCTTGGACGAACAAGGGTGAGTGAAATTTTACGACAACAAATACACTCCAGACAAACAATGATACAGCGCAAATAGAAAATGTGTGAACGTAAGATGTAAATTAAGAACGATATTCCCGCAAGATTCCTATTTTTAATATTCGCTGAATGAATTAACGAAATCAGAATGTAATAAATAAATGCTTATTGAGTTCTCTTTGAGTTCAGAAAAATTTTACTGTAGAAGTTTTTCTCATGTTGTAATATACTGGGTGATTCACCAATGGCGCGGTGCTCTGTATCTCGTAACCTCTTGAAGATTTCATCTTCGTTGGAACGTTATTGTATTTAGAAAGTGAAAATCTACTTCAGCAATTTATTTTGAAGTGAACAGAGTGTCCCACACAACTATGTTTTGTCTATAGCAAAAGCTTAGGAGTTTTTTTCAGATTGGAAGACCCGTATTTCGTTGAAGATCCAAGAGCGTCCTAAGCTCTCCTATAAGGTCTTCCAGTATTAAGTTTTCTGTTGAGTAGTTTCATCACAATATTTTTTTTCCGTAAAAATTCATGAAAATAGGATCTCATATCATCGCATGCTCCTTCGGCCAGAGAGGATGAATACTTTTTTCCTTTCGTTTTCTTATTGCCCAAGGATAGCTTTATTGATGAATTGAAATAGATTATCCTCATTTCTTACAGGAGTGACTCAAAATAATTATTGAATATTGTAATTTTGAAAATAACATATCTTGATTTTTCAAATGGAACATCCTGTATTTTATTATTCATGTCAACGCATAAAATATTGTGCCATATTTTTGCAGGAGTAACCTTATATTTATCTTCGACCATTTTCGAAATAAAAAAAAATAAACTAAAATAATAATCTGAGGTTTTTGGTGACATGATCTACAAGGTGTTGAACTATCTCAATAAGTGTTTGAGATGTTGCCCGTTTCTTTGTAGTCACAACACAATCCTTCTGAGGTAAGACTGTTGAACTCTCGACAACATTTGTGTATTAATGGACTGAAAGGCGTCGACTATTCTCTGTCTCTTATCCAATGTAATGTGCCGGTGCTCCATCCTGTTGAAACTACAAATCTTGTCTTATATGCTCTGGTACATTGGAAAATAACATTGTTAGATGATTTTGCAGAAAATGTAAATACATTTCACTAATGAGGTGCCCGTCGAAAAAGTGCGGCCCAATTAGGTATCATCTACTAAAGCTGCCCATACATTCAAGGACCAACGATGCGGGTTATGAATTTGTCTCATGAGGTGTGGATTTTCCGTGACGTAATAATAAAAGTTGTGCCTGTAAACAAGCTCATGTGGAAAGTTGCCTCGTCTGAGAAAAGAACTATGATAAACATATTTGGATTTTCCGCTACTTTTTACTTGCCCAATAGCAAAAATTGATTCGATTTTCATATTCTTAATTCTTTGGTTCCCAGTGCAGCTGTCCTTGATATGCATGAAATTTATTCACTTTCAAGATTCTCTGGACGGAAGTTTGACCTATATCTGTTAACTGAGAAATCTCTCTTTGGCTTTTATATGGGTCTACTGTCACTGACAACAAAACTGATAACTGATTGTCTTCAGCTGTAGAAGTTTTTGGTGTTTCATGTTTTTTGTAAGCGATATTACCTGTTTCGATAAATCTAATTAGAAGTCTTTCAGAGCATCTTGCATTAAGATGCCCCTCATCAGGATACCTTTGTGTATAAACTCTACTTGCCAACAAAAATTTCTATCACACTCACCCAGAATAAAAATCATATCAACCATTTCTTCTTTGGAGAACTTCATGACAGTCAATTGAGAAAATTGAAAACGAAACACTGATGAGTTCACCATTCAAAATGCAGAATATGATATGTCCGGACACCTAACAGAAGGAACAAATAAGAAAAAATGTCAACACATACCTCGATTTACGTTTTAAGCATCTTTATTTTATCATTCGTTAAAAGAATAATCATGTTTAGGTTTCATTCTTCTTTCCTTGAATCATTACAGAAGGAAAAACCTCTGTGCAAATAATGATGCATGTTGACGAGTTTGATACGGTTTGTAGAATTTTCATCAAAAATTTTTTAAATAATCGAGTATGTTGAAAATGATCGAAGATAAAGATAATCTTACTTCTGCAAATATATTGCACAATATTTTATGCGTTGACATGAATAATAAAATACAAGGTGTTCCATTTGAAAAAATCATGTTTTTGAAATTACAATATTCAATAATTTTTTTGAGTAAAGGAAAGGAAAAAAGTATTCATCCTCTCTGGCCGAAGGAGCATGCGATGATGTGAGAGCCTATTTTCATGAATTTTTACGGAAAAAATATTGTGACGAAACTACTCACCGAAAAACTTATTACTTGAAGACATTTTAGCAGAGTTCCTGAATCTTGAACAAAAAATCTGAAAAAACCACCCAAGATTTTTTATAGAAAATTCGGACACCCTGTTTACTGCAAAATAAATTGCTGAAGTAGATTCTCACTTACTAAATGCAATACCGTTCGAACCAAAATGAAATCTACAGCGAGCTACAGAGCGCCACTGGTGAATCACCCGGCATATTCTCAATTTCATTGATGATATACGAATAGGAGAATGGCTTTTCACATATTATATTTTCACTATATCATCTTGTTCAAAACATTATGAATTGCGTCTTACTAAGCATCAATAGGAGACAGTTATGCTAATGTGATCTATATATAGGGTGCGTCAGAGAAAACCGGACAACTTTTTTCCATTTTAACTTTCGCAATCTTAGAGCTAAATCATTTATCCTTGCTGCATTTGTAAGCCAAAGGACTAGATTTTTCAGAAATTATATCGAAATTCCACTTCCGGTGATATTCAATATGGCTTACTAATTCGCAAATGAGCAATATTTCAAAATCGTAACGTTTTCTTTTCACTAAAAAATTCGAATGGGGCATTCAGTCTTTTCTGAACAATTTGACATATTGATCTTGAAATATTCCAAGAATTGGGAAAAAAGAAGCGTGAGGAATTTTTTTCATCCCAATCTTCAGCTGAAATCGAAATATATATTTCACCTCATGACGTTGGCAGTCCTAAAATTGTTGTGTTTTTCATGGATGCTTCAGGAAGACAATGAACCATTCAACAAACTAATCGAAAATTTGATTTCCGTTCGAATTCAAAATGGTCGACTTCCTCAAATATTAACATTAAAAAAGTTTTCGCGGTCGTAATGAATCATTTGCATAATTCAATCACTAGACTGAACCTTGCCCATGATTTTGAAGGGTCGAACTCGAATATTGATTCAGAATTGTGTCAGTTGTCTTCAATAATGTTTCACCGTCATATGCACCTCCCGTTGTGGAACCTCTGAACATAAACTTCATACAACAACTCTATGATAAACAAAAAATAATGAAATGTCATCGAGTTTTTTACGACATCTGGTTTGATTGAACTCGATGTTTATCTTGGTGTTGCTTGTTTTTGACGTTTGAAATTGTTAACGATGCTCTCAACTAATGAGGATCGGCGTTTCATTGAATGTTTATTTGTGCGTGGCTATACTATTAGGCAAATATATCGCTAATTTGCAGTCCCTAATTACAGAAGAAGTACAATCTATGATCTTGAGGAAAAATTTCGGACAACAGAGTCATTAGGAAGAAGACCAGGTACTGGTGCAGCTAGAACTGTTAGAACTCGCCCTTTTCATAATCTGTTTCAACTCTTCGTTTTTTGTATTACAAACTCCATTGACAATTTCAGGATAACATTTAGCGAATTTCTGAAGTAGCAGTCAGCCCTATTAGGACTCCAGGAATCAGCTTGAATGTTCCCCAAATGTCTCAGAGATGCCAAATCTCAAACACCTCTGTGAGAAGAATAATAAGACACGATTTGTGTCTTAAGTATATTAGGAGGCACTACAATTTTCAATTGACTCAAGCTGTTAAAGAGCGCAGATTCGAGCGATGCAGAAAGTTATTAAATAGACTTAGAACACGTAGACAAATCTGGTTCACATATGGTTTGCCACACCAAAAAACAGCCAGAATTAGGGAATTTCCGTTCCGACGAATGAAATCAAGAGGAATGCGCCTTTAATTCATTTGCAGGGGAAAAGACAACAATTTTTCCAGGCATGTAATGGTCTCTTCCGGTAATTTGAGGAACTTTTAATCAAATATCATTTGTATAGAACAAGGCATAAGATTAAATTCGGAAAAATATAGTCATATAATTCTCGATCATATGTTACCAACTATTGAGGTGTCAACTCATCAGTTCACTTTTATGCAGGTGAATGATTGCTGTTTTTTGTATGACATGAATAAGTACAGTTACCACCAGCTGAAAATGAACGGCTGCGAAATTGAGTAGTTTTTTGATGATTTTAATTGGTTCAAATCTTCTTTGGAATTCTACAATCTTTTCCATATTCTTCGGACAACGTTCGTCAAAGAAATAAACAAGCAGCACTATATCACAAAAAAACGCTTATTACTCTCAACTGGCAGGTAGATGTATCTGAATGAAACCTTGTTCAATTGATTTTAGGATGGAGCCAGATGTCATACCAGTCACTATACTATCGATCATCATAGACAACGTGTAGACGATATCATATAACCAAAACAATTGCCCCCAAATAGTCTCGATCTTAATCCGTGCGACTATTTCTGTGGGGTCATTTGGAAAAAAAGATGTATAAAAATGGTATTATTTTCAATAATTATGAGGAGCTGAGGCAAAAAATTCATGAATGTTGCAACAATCTTGATCAAGAAGTAATTTCGAGATCCATAGAGAGCTGGAAATTACGAGTGCAGATGGTTGTGGTTGCCAATGGAGGTCATATTTCATTATGAGTACTTGATTCTTTTTGTTGAATGCATTTACTCATGTAATTTGTTAAACAAAATCATGTCGTATTATTATTCCTTTAGATGTTTTCAACAGTTGGCATCTGTGAGATATTTGGGAAACAGTCATTCTGACCTTCTTCCTAATGACCCTGTTGTCCGAAAATTATCCTCAAGATCATAGATTCTATTTCTTTTGTAATTAGGGGAAATTGGCGTAATATTTGACTATATAGCTGTAAAGCCTTGCACAAATAAAGATTCAATGAATCGCTACCCACATTTGTTGAGACCATTGTTAACAATTTCAAACGTCAAAAACAAACAACACCAAGATAAAATACGAGTTCAAACCAGATGTCGTCTAAAACTTGATGACATTTCATTATTTTTGTTTCTCATAAAGTTAACCCATGCAGTCTATGTTCAGAGGTTTCACAACGGGAGGTGCATATTATTGTGGAAAAGAAACATTATTGATGACAATTGGCACAATTCTGAATCAATATTCGAGTTCGACCCCTCAAAATGATGGAAAAGGTTAGGTTAGATCTCAATCGAGTGATTGAGTTACGCAGTTTATTCATTACGATCGCAAAAACTCTTTTAATGCAGAAGGAAAATTGTTAATATTTGAGGAAGTCGGTCATTTTGAATTCGAACGGAAATCAAATTTTGGTAATTTTAGTGAAATATGGTTCTTTGTCTTCTTAGAACATCCAGGAAAAACACAACAATTTCAGGAGTGCCAACGCCATCAGGTGGAATAAATATTTCGATTTCAGCTGAAAATCAGAATGAAAAAAATTCTTCACTCTACTTTTTTATCAATTCTCAGAATATTTTTGGGATCAATATGTCAAATTGTTCAGAAAAAACTGAATTATCGACTGAATGCCCTATTCAAATTTCTAGTGAAAAGGAACGTTCAAGCGATCTTGAAGTATTGCTCATTTTCGAATGAGTAAACCATATTGCATTTCATCGAAAGTGCAATTTTGATACAACTTCTGAAAAACCTAGTCTTTTGGCTTTTCAATAAAGCAAGAACGAATGATCTAGCTCTGAAATTGCGAAAGTTTAAACGAAAAAAAATTGTCCGGTTTTTTTTCTCAATATGAAAATAAAAAAAAACAATATATTAAGCGGTCAATCAGGAGGCTCGAGTAGATTTAATTTTTTCGCATTCAATATAAATTGCTATGCTTTTCAGGTTACAGAGATTCTACCTGACTAATTAGAAAATAAATTATCTAATAATAATTGGAAAGACAATTTTCATGATTTTCTTTAATCATGTGAGTGTAACACGTCGAACCTCCTTATCAATCAAATTAAATTAGATATATGAAGAAATACTTAACAGCGGCTGAGTTCAAAACTTATTACTAAAGAGCGGTTTATTAGAAAGCCGGAAATGTGAAAATATGTAAATATATATGTAATGAATTTTCTAAAATATGTGAAAAATTTTGAAAATATGTAATGTGTAAATGTTCTTAAGCACAATGGTAACAAGATCCCTTAACTAAGAATTCATTCATCAAACTCAAGGTTATTATATTCTCTATTATAAAACGAATTAATAACTGAATTAAATTCAACATTTTCTGAAGTGTAATAACGACGTTTATTTGTAAACATATCTTTATATAAAGATAATTTCATTCTATATCTACTGAGGTGATAAAAGCATGTTTTAAATGTGGCAGCATGGTTTGGCGAGTTTGAAACTTCATAGACAGACTCTCCCGATTTTAAATACTCTTCAACTACGAACGCACGTTGCTCTCTTGTACAGATACCTTTGTGAACTAAATGGTAACTTCTCCTCAGTCAAATAACGTCAGGCGCTCCCCTCTACTCACTCACCGTTACGTGTACTACCCTTTCCAAAAACGCCCTTCCATTACGCCACACCCTGTATAACTGTATTTGAAGGCGAGCTTTGAGAGAAACTTTCCTTATATTGCTTATTAGCTCATTCACGAGTAGAAATTTTTCTCAAATAATTTCTGGTAGTCTTTTCACTTAATGAGCCAACCATGTGATGTGAACTACAATTTCATAAAATATTTTTACATTTTCTCCTGTCTTTATCATATTAAGTGCAGTATCTGATGAAAAAATTATAAATTAATTCAATGGAACTGCATTTGGTAAGAAAAAAATTCTTAATGCATCTTGTATGAATGTTGTAACAGTTACATTATTCGCTTTTCAGGATGCTTATAGGCTATTAGTAATGTATGCCCTGAAATATTTTCTTCCAGTGCCTAAACGAGCAAATGAAATATGTATCTTCCACAAACATGCGTTGTTTAGTCCAAAATAACACAAAAGTGATTTTCGCTTATAGCTTCTCTGATTTCATTCATTACAGTTCTGAAAATATATCCAGGGCGGGATATTGAATTCACAACACATTTCAGGAAACACATAATATTATTGTTATTTAATTTTTCAATGGAATATATGAAAACCCAACGCTCTTTTCAATATGGGTCTCATTTTTTCAAGATTCGTCCGGGATATTGAATTCTTCAACACATATTCAAGAAAGACATAATATTATTGTTATTTAACAAGCACTGTGTTTTAGGAATTTTTCAATGGAATATCAGACGAATGAAAACCCAACGCTCTACAAAAATTTTCACTGAACTGTTTCTTATTATTTCTCATTTTTTCAGAGACATATTGTTTAAAAGATTGCTACCCTTTTCGTCCGCTCTTTAATCTTGAAATACTTGAAACATGCATTCACAACCGGCAATAATTGGATAAATCAACTTCAATCTGAAACATTTAATTTCAAATTATTTGAACGTCCTTTCAACATAAAATGTCAGCATTCAATAGTTTTATTCATAGATTGATTAACATCCCGTTATCACCAGAAAATTTCAACAAAGAACTAAATTTGATTGAATAAATAGCCAAAATAATTTTCCTTTTAAGGTAGATTCCTCTTCAAGTAGCAATTTTAAATATTCCAAACTAATAATAATTTAGGCAAATATATAAAAATAATAAAACCAACCAGGTAAAAACAATACACTAGGCAACGTAGTTGAGAACTAACCGTTGAAATCTTAGAAAATAAATTCTTTCGACCCACAGTTTGAAATTTTGGATAATAGATATTTTCACCTACAAAATTAAGTTAAATATATACAGAAAGATTTTATTGGATATAGATATAATGAAGAGAATTCTCTTACCCTACTTATAGGAAAAAAAAATGAAAAATATTTTGATATGGAATACCGTAAACGTACGCCCGATTTTCGAACATGCTCTGCAAAATAAACTTTCTCCTTCCGTGGTCATCTCTAAATATTGTTCAATCCATTTCGCGTTTAATTTCGGCATTATTGAACTGTCTTCACACAATTTAATTTCAACCCTGAATTTTTGGAAATACTTGTGAAAAATTAAAATTGCTTAGATATGCTGGTAGTATATCACATATCAATTTATTTGAATTGAAGAAAAAGGTTCGGCAGGTAATCGAATTATAGTTTAATCATTCCTATTTCTGGCACAAACGTCCAAATGGGTTTTCTTACCATTCTTTAGAATATTAGGTGATAGATACTGTAGGTACCTGGCCTGTTTGATTCAGAACCCTTGGAAGGAACATCATTTAAGGAATCTAGGTAAATCTGAAATATGGATCATTGTTCAAATGTGGTGGAAATGTGTGAAATATGTTTTTACAGATATTTGCTCTTCATTTATTACATTAGATATTGAATGAATAATATCTTGAGATTAATATACAATATTTTGTGAATATCATAAGAGAATAGTGAATATTGTCATAAATTCTTACAGATACACTTCTCATATATATTCAATATTTGATATGATCTTCATTTTCGAAATGAACTAATTCAAATTGTTTCCATGAAACAAATCATTTAAAGTGTTTTCTAGAAAATCAATGATATAATACCTGTATGATGTAGTACATGATTTTTTCCAGACATTGTTTTTCAAACTAATCGTTTTTTTCTCTCACTTCAACCTACCATTTTACCGTTTCGACAGAAAAAAAAGATGCAAACAAAATTTTGGTGATTGTTTCCCCTTTCAAAGGTTGGGAAACGCTATACTTCTAATTTTTTATGGAGCACCAAGCAATAACCATTTCGTAAATTAAAACGAATTTTTCACAGACAAGTGATACCACATCAGATTAACTGTTAAGATGTGTGATGATAATGTAGATCGAGTATAGAACCTGAAGTTGATTGTGGTGGAAATTCTTATTGTGGGCTAAAGCTGATCCAATTTTTTCTTTCAAAGGCGATATAAAGCTCTAATAAAGATTAAACAAAAGAAGAATCTATAATGAATAAAATTTCAAAATATATGATGGCAATGTATCAATTATAAAATCTTTGCGTTTCCATAAGTTCTGATATCTTTGCGTGAAGCAATGAATGGACGTTTATTGAACAACGCAATAAATGGTTGCGGTTTTATTTAAAAGTGGAAACACAATTCGAAAATTATTGCTAAGTTTTCGAAATTAGCGGATAATATTTTTCAGTTTTTTTTCATTATTTATTTGAAAATGAATAACAGCTCAAGCGCTGTTGTCGAGGTCACTTCTTTTTTTGCCAATTTCTGACTCTCCCACTCACTCACGTGACATTCAAATGTCGGATTATTGAATTGCGCTCTGTTCAGCATGTAATCAACCCAACTAACGTTAATCTAATATGCTTTCATAATTCTGATCGGTTGTACTAGACAGCTGGTCCCAATATAATAGACTCATATATGCTGAAGGTACAGGGTGTAAAATATGCCTTTCTTATGGTAAATTACCATGCTCGAGTAAATACTAAAATCTCCAAGTGAGCATTTCTACTTCAAGAATACATAAACATAATATACTTGTTCTCTTCGATTATTTCGATTTATTTCATGTCATCAGTCAACATTAATGAACGAACATTTTTTCAAGTATCAAATCACTCCAAACATTACTCAAATTTTTCAATTCGAAATCCATACTTGGTTATGCTCATTCCAAAAACTATGCACTCATGTCATGAGGGACATGTGCTCTAGGCGTCATTCCACATTTCATAAGCTATTGTTTATGTCTTACGCGCTTCAACTGGAATAAACAATGATTTGAGCTGGTGCACCAGACAATACAAGCTCATTTCACAATTTTTAGAATATACTACAAAATGGCGAATGCGCCACGAAAAGAGACTACAAACATGAAAACTTTTGAATGCTACCGCAATAACTATAACTGATAATCATTTGAAATTTATCATTGCAGTTGAAAGTTATGAATCCATAAATTTTCTAAATTTAACTATAACAATCATAAACAATAGCCTAACTTATAATATCTATAGAAAAGAATCGTTCACAGACGAAACAATCCCTATGACATTCAATCATTTAAATCATAAACATACCGCCTACAATTCTATGGTCCGCAGAGATTTTTCTATCTCCCTCTAAATTCAAGTTTTCGAACGGAAATAGATACCATGAAAATATCAGCCTCCAACAACAATATATTAGCATCTTTCATAAATAAAATCATTAGACGCAAAGAACAAAATCAAACATCACAATTATCAGATTGCATTCAAGAAAAACCCAAAAATATGCTATATATATATATATATATATATATATATATATATATATATATATATATATATATATATATATATCTATTTTGTAAGAAAGTGAGCCAATTTCGTTGGCTTCCTTTCTTATAAAATAAAATATTATTTTTCTAAATTCAAAATAACCCTTTATTCTCATGCAGTCCGAAACTTAGCAAATTACTTTCCAATACAAAACAGGAAACGGATAAACTCAAACAATCTGGTATTCACAAAATCGAATGTCACTAATGCCACCCAGTTTATGTGGGTCGAACATGTGGGAATTTTGAATGCAGGTTCAAGAAACATATATCTTCAGACAAAAAACCTTTATATTAAAGCTCATTCAATCAACAAACTACTCAATAGTTTTAGACAATCTCAAAGTTTTCCACGAAAGCAATGAAGGAAGCGAAGACGATTGAACCTTAATAGCCAACTTGAAATCAATAATTCCCCCTACTTGACATTTAAGGAAAAATATATCTTAAAATCATCTTCGTATCTTAGTTTGTATTCAGCACTCGAAAAGGATCGAAGAGTTGAAACCACTCGTTTATCAACGAATGAACGTAGAAAACTGACAAAAATGTATACATATTGATAATTAAGACAAGTAAAGTTTTTGAACTGAATAACTGTGATTTGTAACACGCTTTACTACACCGTAGCTTCTTCAGACGAATTAATGTACAGAAATTATGACAACTATATTTAGATAAAAATGAGAATATAAATACAAATGTTCTTAAGTATTTAAAAGCTTATTGAGTTGCTTCTTCTTAAGTGGTTATTGATAACAGGTATATCCAATAAAATTAAGGAATAGATTGCTCCCTGAAGAGATTCAATAGAGGTGAAGAGTTTAAATCTACTTGTTCATTAGAGAGTCTACCTGAGTGTTTGTGGTTGTTGATTTCTAAATTTTCCCAAAGATCTGCTTTCCAATATTTATTATCTGTACGCATAATTCAAAACTATGGGTCGAAAGAGTGATTATTTTCTAGGAGATGATTCGCGTAATTTGAATCTGATTTTTTATTTGGGAAACTGTATTTATATTCCGATATTCTAATATTGAGATTTCCATGTGTTCTGCCAATGTATAAATTATTAGTCATTGCAATTCAATCTATGAACTCTATTTATTATTTTATCTGATTTCATTTAATTGTTTTTTATATATGTACCTGATTATTATAAGTTTGGAAATCTTTCTTGAAATTATTTCTACTCAAGAATGATTTCAATTTTTCTCTTGTTATGCCAACTCAGGTTAAGGTGTTGAATATTTGTTTCAATTTATCGACAGGATAAACTTCATTCAATGCGATTCCTACTTTGTGTTTTATTCAAAATATTATTTATTATTTTGGGATTATAACCATTATTTTTAGCTTTTTTTTTAATTAAATTTAATTCTTTGTTGACATTTTCTGGAGATAACGGAATGTTAATCAATCTATGAATAAAACTGTTGAATGCTGACATCTTATGATGACACGACGAGTTTTCTATTATATCTGTATGTGACGGCTTATGGTAGATTGCGAAAACATGTTTTGCCATTTTCATTCGAAATTGTTACGTCTGAGAAATTTATTGAATTTCTGCTTTCTTTTTCGGTTGTTAATTCAATTCTAAGATGTAATGAATTTATATAACTTTCGAAAATTTTTAACCGTCTATCTGTTCCTGTGAAGCAAATAATGATATCGTCTACATAGCGATACCAGTACAAACAATATTCCTCAAAAACAATATTTACTAAGTAAATGATTATGAATGAATTGCTCTAAATCATTCATGAATATTTTTGCTAACAAAGGACTTAACGGATTGCCCATAATCAAGCCGTTTTCACTAGTATAATATTTGTTATTGAAGTGGAAATAATTTGATCTAAATAAATTTGTAATAATGAAAGAATATCTGATTTAATGATCGTATTGGCATGATTCTTTTCTGATAATTCTTTATTCGAAAGAAATGAGTTTGGAATTAGGTGGTATAATGGTATCTTTGTTATTTGCAATCAGTTCGTATGTTATTGTGACCGAAAATTCAGATATACAATTGCAATGTTTTATTAGCAAGTCGTTAAGGAATTTTGAATATTCGAAAGAAGGTGCCGTTACATAAGAAACAACAGGTCCAATAGGGTAATTAGGTTCATGAAGTTTAATCAACGAATATAATTAGGGGGATTGTGGATTGGAGTTAATGAATTTATTTTTTTCGTGCTCTGTAATTACTGAGTTTGCTGTCGAAATTACGTTTTTAACTTCTTTCTGAGATTTAGCGGTAGGATCCTTAATTGATGTTATATAGTTTCCGGCTGTTAAGAATTCTTCAGTTTTTGAAATATAATCGGATTGACTAATCGCGATGACGGTGTTACCATCATCTGCTTCATTGAATACTATATCGCTATTGGTAATGTTTTCACGAATTGTAGCTATTATTTTATAATTGGAATTGCAATGAGGTGATAATTTCGAAAAGTCTTTTTTGATGATTTTTGCTGTTTGATATTTGGCTTATATATTATCTGTGGAGTTTTTGAGAATGATTTCGGAGTCAATACCTAACTGTTAAAAATTAGTTTTAGTATGTTTTGGATGTTAATTATATTCGAATCCTTTTTCTAATTGGTCATCGCTATGTAGATGATATCATTATAAGCAATAATTCAATAAATTTCTTAGACGTCAAAATTTCGAACGAAAATAGAAAACATGTTTTCACAATCTACCATAAGCCGTCACATACAGATATTATAATACATAACTAGTCGTGTCATCCGTATCAACATAAAATGTCAGCATTCAACAATTTTATTCATCGATTGATTAACATTCCGCTATCACCAGAAAATTTCAACAAAGAATTAAATAATTAAACGAATAGCTGAAAATAATGGTCATAATCCCAGAATAATAAATAATATTTTGAATAAAAACAAAGCAGAATCGCATTGAATGGAGTTTACCCTATCGATTACTTGAAACAAAAATTCAAAACCTTAACTCACGTTGGCATTACATGTAACAAACTGAAATCATTCTTGGGTAGAAATAATTTCAACATAGCTTTCCAAATCAATAATAACTTAGGCAAATATTTGAAATACAATAAAACCATGTCAGATAAAAGTAATAAATCCGGTGTTTATAGATTGAATTACAATGACTGTAATAATTTCTATGTTGCTATAAGACATAGAAAATTCAACATTAGAATATCGGAACATAAACACAGTTTCTCAAATAAAAATCAGATTCAAATTACCCGAATCGTCTCTGAGAAAATAATCACTTTTTCGACCCACAGTTTGAAATTTTGCATACAGATTAAAAATGTTGGAAAGTAGATCTTTGGGAAACTTCAGAAATCAACACAAACGATAATCTATTCCTTGATTTTATTCGATATACCTGTCATCATAAACCACTTAAGAAGAAGCAACTCAATAAGCTTTTAATAACTTAAGAACTATTGTATTTATATTCTCTTTTTATTTATATATAGTTGTCATAATTTCTGTACATTAATTTGTCTGAAGAAGTTACGGTGTAGAGAAACGCGTTACGAATCACAATTATTCAGTAAAATTCCTCGAAAAACATTACATATTTTCATTGCTGATAATGGAATTCTACCAAATAAAAGCCTCCCAAATTCAAATGTAAACATATTCCTTCAAATTTCCAATGAAATAAACTAAAGTATTTAGATTTTCACTATATTAACAAAAACTATGACCGGTTTCACCACACTGTGGCTTCATCAGATAGATACAAACTAATGAACAGAGTTATTCCTTATACATATATTAGTCTTATTTCCTACTTAATATTACAATAGGAACAAGAGATATGTTGGAAATCCCATCAGAGTTGCTTACGTTATGAATTCAAAAGATTGAGTGAAGACGAATGATTTAGATCTAATTGACTATTAAGTAACCTACCTGAATTCTTTTCTTTGTTGATCTATAAATTTTCCAATAGATTTTTTTGTTTGTTATTTTCAATGTGTATAATTTTGAAATTATCATTAAAGTTATGGTTTTCTTCGAGTAAGTGATTAGAATAATGGGAATCTGATTTATGATGATTATAACTACGTTCGGATAATCTAACTTTGAAATTTCTGAAAGTTATACTAATATAAATTTTATTACAATCCCTGCAAGACAGCTCATAAACACCGGATTTATTACTTTTATCAATTTGAGATTGGCAGTTTTTGATATGTCGAACTAAAGAATTATCAGTTCGGAATGCTATATTGAAATTATAATGCGAGAGGAATGATTTTAATTTTAGACTAGGATTACCGGTATAAGTTGAGCTTTTGTATTTTGTGTTAGAACTTTTTATACTTGGAAATACTTCCTGGATTGCTCTTTGAAATTTTTTGCGTGAAATCATGTTCTCAATCATAGTTGGACTGTAACCGTTATTCACTGCTATTTGTTTAATTATATTTAGCTCTTTTATGAAAGTATTTTGTGACATTGGGATATTAATGAGTCTATGTACCATACTGCTGCTAATTTTTGTGGATAAGGATGTGTAGATGACCTGTGAATAGTAAAATCTGTATGCGATGGCTTATGAAAAATAGAAAAATCATGTTTGCCGTTAATTTTAGTGTTAGTTAAATCCAGAAAGTTTCCTGTTTCGATTTCTAACGTGAATTTAATATTATAGTGAATTTTGGTAATGAATATTTTGAATGACTCTAATTGTCTGTTTGTGCCAGTGGAACAACAAATGATATCGTGGACATACCTAAACTAATAAATAGAGTGTTTGAATAACGGATGTTCTTGGATAGTTTTTTCAATATTATCCATGAAAATTTCAGCGAGCAGATGGCTCAGAGGATTACCCATGATTAAACCTTTTTCACTATTATATAATACTCAATTGAAGTTGAAATAATTTTGTTCTAAACAAAGTTCTAAAAGGTGTAAGATTTCTGATTGAATTATCGGATTGACTTTATCATTTTGAAGGGCGCTCTTGATGAGTTTCACTGTATCACTAGGTGGAACACTAGGGAAGAGATTTACAACATCCATGACATAAGTTTAGCGTTCGGTGGTAGTATCGTGTGCTGAATTTTATTTATTAGGACTGAAGAGTTTTTTTATTGTGAATTTAGGTTCAAAATTAGCGTACTGTTGAATGTTTCACGCTCTCATAGACATCATTCGACAGTACGCTAATTTTAAACCAAAATTCTCAATAAAAACTTCAATCTAATAAATAAAATCCAGCACACGATACCACCACCGAACGCTAAACTTATGTCATGGGAAAGTCATCAACAACGCCCTTCAAATTAATCAAGTCATTACATTCGAAATTTGCTTAAAACAAAATTTAACTTCAATGGAGTATATATAATAGTAAAAAGGTTTAATCAAAATTAACGAGCCTCTGCTCGCTGAAATTTTCATGGATAATATTGAAAAACTATCAAAAATTAACTTTATTTATTACATATGTCGACGAATATTACTGGCACAATCACGTTAGAGATAGAAACAGAAAACTCCATTAACTTTCTGGATTTAACATTAAATATTAACGGCAAATCCATTAGTTTTCTGGATTTTATAAGCTAAAATTAACAGCAGACTCATTAACATCTCATAATGTCACAAAATAATTTCATAAATTAGCAGCTTACAATATATGGTACATAGACTCATTAATATCCCAATGTCACAAAATAATTTCATAAAAGAGCTAAATATAATTAAACAAATAGCAGTCAATAACGGTTACAGTCCAACTATGATTGAGAACATGATTTCACGCAAAAAATTTCAGAGAGCAATCCAGGAAGTATTTCCAAGTATAAAAAGTTCTAACACAAAATACAATAGCTTAACTTATATTGGTAATCCTAGTTTAAAATTAAAATCATTCCTCTAGCATTATAATTTCAATATAGCATTCCGAACTGATAATTCTTTAGGCCGACATATCAATCTGAAATTGATAAAAGTAATAAATCCGGTGTTCATAAACTGTCTTGCGGGGATTGTAATGAAATTTATATTGGTAGAACTTTCAGAAATTTAGAAGTTAGATTATCCGAGCACAAACGTAGTTATAATTATCATAAATCAGATTCCCATTATTCTGATCACTTACTCGAAGAAAACCATAACTTTAATGATAATTTCAAAATTTTTCACAATGAAAATAACAACAAAAAAACTATTGGAAATTTTTAGAGATCAACAAAGAGAAGAATTCAGGTAGGTTACTTAATAGTCAATTAGATCTAAATCCTTCTCCTTTACCCAGTATTCTCAATTCATAAAGTAAGCAATTCCGATGGGTTTTGCTCTTGTACGTATTGTAATATTAAGTAGGAAATAAGACTAATATATATATAGGAATAACTCTGTTCATTAGTTTGTATCTATCTGATGAAACCACAGTGTGGTGAAACCGGTCATAGTTTTGTTAAAATATTGAAAATCTAAATACTTTAGTTTTATTTCATTGAAAATATGTATATCGATTTTCATCAAGTAACGACCTCGTCAATCAAAATATTCCTTCAATTATAATGCTAACTTGATCTGGGATTTCCATGGTTTGAAAATATATTCCAGTAATAATTCAATACTTGAGATGATTAATATCTAACTGTCCAATTATGTGAGTAGATAGTCCAAAATTCGTTCTACTTTCGCTTCCTCAGATGCTCTACATCAGATAACTAATGAAATATAATCATATCAAGAGCTTAGAGTTTATTACCGCTAACAGATTACATCGACCCTTCGTTCTCATCACATAATTTGAAAGTTCTGCTGACGTTATGCCTTTGAAGAGTGGTTTGAGAATATTCTCTTTGCGTCGCACTTTCCACTGTTAGTCAGTTATTAAGAAGTGTCTCGTTTCCTTGAAAGCATTTCAGGAATCACTGTTATAAATTTATATAAGGAAATATGATTTCATACATCATTTCGAAATGTCAGTTAACCAAAAATAACTAGTTATTATAGCCCAATTTATTTTTCTGAACAATGTAATATGTTCAAGTGAAAAAGTGATTATCTTCAATGAATGATTAATAAAGGAAAATTCGATTTACACCTATTTACCACATTTGTCAAGCGTTTCAGCGACACTGTTTCTTCATCACAAGTACAATGTCAAAACGAAGCTAAGGTACAACAATTTATGTATAATCTACACAATCGGATTCAAACTGAGTAAAATTACCTTAGGTTAGGTTAGATGCTGCTACGTTCAGGAGGGACAAACCGCCTGATGGCAACTTTGATTTTTCTGAAGTCACTTATAATGAAGTGAGGTATGTTGTCCACAATCTAAAAATAGTAAATCCACGGATTACTATGGACTGGCCACTATTGTTTTGAAGAACATCAACTTCATCATTTGTCCTCTACTTCACTTGTGAATCGATGTCTTCGGTCTTTCCTGGAAGTCTCACAAGTTCTCAAAGTTCATTCCAATTTTGAAGAAAGGGGAGCGAGAGGATGTTGCAGATTATCGGCCTATGTCTTTAGTACCACTTTTTTCAAAGGTAATAGAAAAACTGATGTGTAACCAAATTGTTAGCTATTTTGAGGCAATGAATCTTTTTACAAGTAACCAATTTGGATTTAGAAAAGGCAACAGCACCTGTGATGCTGTTATGGGTTTTGTCAGTACTGCTGTTGAGTGTCTTGGTTTGCACTCATTGACACTTTTCCTTGACCTGTCCAAGGCGTTCGACTGCGTGTCTTAAGAAAAGCTCATGTGGAACAAATTAAGTGAAGAGAAATTATTGTCAAAATCTACCTGTTGAAAAGCTGATTTCTTCTAAATTAAAAAAATTATCAATATTAAGTTTCCGATCTTATGGTTTCCGTAATTAGAAGTTTTCCCTATATGCATTGTACTACAATTACTGCAGCCAAGTTGGAATACACCAGATTCCATTTCTTCATCTATTTTTCGATAATTATTTTTGATGGATTTGGTAAGTTTAATATTGGTTCAAGAAGATATGTGTTCTTGGAGTGTTTCAAGTAAATGTTTTGAATAATGGCTAACTTTCTGAACATATGTGAGGCTACTTTATTGTTTATTCGTATTGTTCTTCAGCTTTTGGGCACACTAAATCTATGTTGTGTTTTCGTTCTTTGTTGAGTAACTCAGTTATAATAGCGCTTTCTGTTTAATAACGATGAGTTTTCTATCGGAGTTATCTGTGCTTCAAGATGTGCCGCTTCTATCAAGACATATCTGTAGCTCATGCGTTATAGAACTTTAGCTCATTTTTGTGGTCTATAATAATAATAATAATTTATTTACACAATGAGTAGAGTTGAACATATAGTATGAATGGAATATTAGTATGCTCTTTTCAAAAACTACTACTCATCACAGCCCAAAAGGAGCATGAGGAAAAACTTCCGTTTACAAATTAAATTGAATTTTATAAATAATATTAGGGATGTAGCAGCAACATAATATTGACATCAAAATACACACACACATACACAAATTGAAACTAACATATATTTGACATTTTATTTAAACCCATTCCCAAAATAATCATCGAAATTTCTTGTGAAAATTTCCATAAGGGAATAAAACACATTTTCAACGAGAAAAGTCTTAAGCTGTCTCTTGAAGACAAGTAAGAAGTTGACTGATTGTAAGTGTTTGGGCAGATGATTTAAAAATTTTATGCCTGCATAAAGAGGTCCTTTTCTGTTCACGTTCAGTTTATAATCTGGTAAAATATAATTATTATGCCGGGAGTTATAAGAATGTGTTGACTAAAAGTATCTTTCCACACCATATTGCAAAATGCTCTGGAAGTAGGCGTAATACACGGTTTTGGCAGCTTCAAAGTTTGTTCTGTCTGATGGTGAGTATGGAAAATGCTGCACTGCCCAATTTTATATTCAAGACAGAAAGGTGAGTCTTCCAATTCAAGTTTTGATCGATAATAATGCCCAGAAATTTTACACTCGTTGCTACAGGAAACCCGAATTCATTCAGTAATCTCTCTCAGATATCTTTCGAAGGACTGACTGCTAACTTGTGGGTCTTTTGCATACTTAAGACTGGTCTGTTTGCGCAGAACCAGTCAGACACGCTTGACAGAATATAACTAGTGTCATCCGCAAATAGGACGAGGAATGCCTCTGGAAACCTTACTATGATGTCGTTGATATATACGAGGAAGAGAAGGGGCCCAAAATTGAGCCCTGTGGTACGCCACACTTCACATCGTAAACTGGGGACTTGACTCTGGTTAGTGTATTTGCTATGCATGTTTCGATTTCCACCCAGAATTTACGTTTCTTCAAATACGACGCGAACACTATTATGTCTATTTTGGGTCCACTTGAATCAGCAAATTCATAATTGCTATGTGGACTGTATATAAACCATAGAATAAACTTCCATGACCCATAAACTCCTCTTCCTATACGACCATGTTTTGATTTTACCCTAGTAAATTATGTAAATGAACTGAGAATTCGAGTAATACATTCTGTGATACATCGCACCACTCAATGAGGAAAAGGGCGACGCTATGCATTTTCGCTCAAGCTAACCAGTTTCATTTACCTTCGCAATAATCATTTTCTCTTTCTGTTTATGTAACAAATTTAAACTACGAATAGGTGGGTAATATTAATAATTACTACACCTTGGTTAATAAGCTAATTTCTAACGAAATACATTTTTTTTGTGTACTTAGACTATGTTGTTCAGTTTTCGATTGATTCTATTCAGATGGGGTTGAATTTTCAACTAATAAATTTATTAGGCACACTTCATACAAATAACCTTTCTAGATCTTTCTGAGTAATAATAATTTTTCATTGAAAATGCTCACTGATACGGAAAAATTGCTCATTGAAATTGTGATTGGTCATAGGGTGTTAGACAAGAATTGGGACTCTAGGAAACTGGCACCTTACAAATTGTTAAAACATTTCAGAATGCGAAACTATGCAAATGAGTTACACTTTATCTTTCAGATATTTCTTTCGAAAACTTAGAGAAACACAAACAAATCCTGAATATTTCAACCCCCTGTATACATAAATGAAGCGTCTACGAACCCATATTCGTAGATACATTTTCTCTTTCCCCTAAAGTACTGAATACTTTCGAATCAATTGTGAAACAAATTTACATGTGTTACATGTGTGTATAATTATGTTCACATTTTAGTTTAGTATTCATAAATCCAAATACACTCCCCACAAAAATTGTGGCATCACCCTACTTTTACGACAATACGATATAAACTTTTAGGTTGGTCGTTCAAGAGTCGCTTGGTAACTTGCAGGAGTGTGAAATATGAAGATTTCATTCAAAATAGATAAGTTTATGATGGAAAATATCAACAACTTTCAAGTTAATGAAAAATTCAAAAATTCTACCATCTTCAAACATTCGCGAAGATACCAATCAACCAGCATCGAATCATTTTCAAAATCGAGTGTTTCCTCCCCGCACCCTAATTACTGCCAGTATACGTCTCGGAAGCTCCTCAAATAAATTTTTGATGTACTCTTGAGTCAATGAGTTCCAAATTTCAGGAAGCAGATTTTCTAGTTGTTGGATTGTTCTATGTTACCGTTTCCTCTACGGTATCTCACCATAGATCACTTTAGGCCCCTACGCTTTCTTAATCACAAACCGCCTAGTAGGCCCTTCGACCAGGCTAGGCATAGAGCGTACTCTGGCCTACCTGAACTGAGGGTTTAAATATTCGTGCATTTCGGACTCACTCACTTTCTCTTCAACGACCTCTTCGAATTCACACTGTCTCAGAAAACCGGCTGCAGCGCGCGTTGCCACGAGCCGGCTTTCCGTACCCACGCCATATTGCCAAACCGCCGTTGTTTACCAACGAACCACGTGTTTTTATTTCATTTTGAATTCACGTTTATAAAGAGTGTTTGTGTTAACCATCAGTGTTTCCATCGTGTGTGTGACCCCACCCCGGTAGCAAGTGGAGACCAACGTGTGCATTAGGGCATTGTTTTCTCCGTTGAGAAAAAGAACCTATCCCGACTGAGTTAGCCGATAAATATTGATACGAGAGTCCAAGTGAAGAATTTCGCTACTTTAGCACACGAAGTGAATCCGACGCACGTGGTAGGACCAACGCGAACAATAGCAACGATGCACGTGGATAGTATTCGTCTAATCATCTACCGCAGAATTAATCCACCACCGCAGCAGCCGTGAATGAAGCATCCGTTTCTTGGACCGAAGACAACACCTAGTGGCGCCCAAAGACGAATGTGTGAGTGAAGTATTGTAAAACGATCAGTGCGCTAGTGAATCTAGAACCTACTCACAGTTGCAGTTGTTCAACGTATGATAAACTCATCATGTGTCCTATGTGTCTTAGGTTAGTGAATTGGTTTTTTTTCAGTACTATTTTTCTCTTTTTCAGGTACTTTTAATATGTAAGTTTTATGTGTGATTGACAAATAAAGATACGAAGTAGATGCGTTTCAACCCCCACCCCCTCAGATTTGTTATTGTACATATCTTAGATTTAAATAATTTAAATGGAACCTTGAACCACGCTCTCATAATGTAAGTAGCTAGACCATACGACTCGCTTACGTGAGACAAGGTTTTCTGTGGTTTCCCTTGTGATCATCGCGTTGATCCCTAATGGCGCGTAAGATAGTAAGACGGCCTCAGACGCACTGCACACAGGGTCGTATTAGATTTAAGTAGGATAACTTGATAAAACTTTTTTCTTTTGATGGTATGATGTGCACGTATGCACATGTCTTTAATAAAGATACAACATGGATTGATTACCCGGTATGGCAATATCGAGGCGCCTAACCGCGATCTTCAGAGGGGGGCCGTGTTACCGTTTCCACTACGGTATCTCACCATAAATCGCTTTAGGCCCCTCCGACTAAGCGTGTTACCGTGTTAACCACACTTCCTTAATCACATATCGCCTAGTAGGCCCTTCGACCAGGCTAGGCACAGAATGTACTCTTGGCCTACCTGAACCGAGGGTTTAAATATTCGTGCATTTCGGAGACTCACTCACTTTCTCTTCAACGACCTCTTCGAATTCACACTGTCTCAGAAAACCGGCTGCAGCACGCGTTGCCACGAGCCGGCTTTCCGTACCCTCGCCATATTGCCAAACCGCCGTTGTCTACCAACGAACCACGTGTTTTTATTTCATTTTGAATTTACGTTTACAAAGAGTGTTTGTGTTAACCATCAGTATTTCCATCGTGTGTGTGACTCCATTCCGGTAGCATCTACAAGGCATCCTACGTTGCTGAATTTGCCACCCGTGTTGTTCCAAACATGTTCTATGGCATTCATGTCGGGACTTCTGGCTGGCCACCTTAAAATATCAATTTCGGCATTTTGCAGAAATTCTGTAACTACTTTAGCTGCATTGGGCCGAGCATTATCATGCATTTAAATCAAGTTTTCGTCAATCAATGGGCCAAAGGGTACAACATGGATTTCAAGGATATCTGCGATGTATCTGGCCGCTGTCATTCTTCCATTATTCACTAGGAAATGCCTCCCCACACATATTGCATTGTTGATACCGTTTCCCAGGTCGTCTGTATACAGGCATGCGTCTATCATTCGATCTAGACAGAACTTGGAATCGTTGGAAAAGAGAACATTCGACCATTATGGAATATCCCATATTGCATGTTCCCTCGAAAACTGATGTCTTGCAACTCGATGCTCTCTTGTAAGACGCGGGCCGGTAGAAGACACCCCTTGGTCTGATATCATCTTCTCTGAGCCTGTTCCTAATAGTTTGCAATGAAATATCTACATTTCTGAAAAGTGCAAGTTCCTTTTGTAGCATACTAGCCGCACAGTGCCGAACTCTTAGTGGAGTTAAACGAAGCCAACGATCACCAACTGGTGTTGTTATCCGATCTGTTCCCTGTCCGGCTCTTCTTCCATAATTCACTGTTCCGTGGTACCAATTAGTTGCTCTTGAAATAGTGCTTAGGTTAACATTCAACAAGTTAGCAGAGTAAAGTTGGCTTCGCCCCTCCTCTATAAGTGTTACAATTCTTACCAGTTCATGATCACTCGAATAGCGTCCAAGACGTTCAGTAGCCATTACAATAAATTCAAAGATTCGAAAATCAACAAGAAATACAGAAAACTTGCATTGATTTAGCGTGAAAACTGAAGAGAAATTGAATGAATATTGATAGTCAAATAAAGTCATTCTTGTTTCAGAAGTATTCGAGATCATATCGAAACAAATGTTACTACATAGTTAATATTTTTTCCCTTCATGTATCCAAAATCATATGTTGACAACAAAACTGCGATCGAGCTGCTTAATCGATTGTGGAATTCAGAGTATCAGGGATGCGACAATTTTTGTGGTGTGTGTATTTACGACTCTTTCACATTGTCTTGTTGAGGAAATTGAGGAAACTTTCGGTCGATTGGTATGGTCGTCCTTCACTCGCAACAAATAGTCTCTTGATTCCTTAATTTCGAAGGGATTTCGTGTTGTTTTATTCTACCTGAAGAGTAAAATTGTTTCGTTATACGTCTGAATGAATTTGTAGAATAATGAATAAATAAAAAAACTTCAAAGTTGAGAGTTCTTTTACAATATTTTATAATATTATAATCCAGATGAAGGGTCAATAATGGGCAACCTTTTGAGTCCCATCCTATCTGAAATTTTCATGGACAATTCAGAAAAAGAAATTCATAGTAATCCACTCAGTAAACTTTGTCTATATTGGTTCCACTACGTTGATGATATTATTGTCTACTTTACAGGTACGAACAGACAATTAAGTATGTTTGGAAAATTCCTTAATAATTTGCATCCGAAAATAATATTTACAACAGAAATCGAGAGAAATGGCTCAACAAATTTTTAGGTTTAACTATAACTAATAATAAACACAATTTATCACAAACCTTCACACATCGACAAAATAATACACAACTCATCACATCCCTATCAGCATAAAGTTGCATCTTTCAATAATTATATACATATTTTTTTCAATGAAATAAAACTAAAGTATTTAGATTTTCACTATATTACCAAACTATGACCGGTTTCACCACACTGTGGCTTCATCAGATAGATACAAACTAATGAACAGAGTTATTCCTTATATATTAGTCTTTTTCCTACTTAATATTACGATAGGTACAAGAGGAATGTTGGAAAACCCATCGAGTTGTTTACTTTATGAATTGAAAAGATTGAGTAAAGGAGAATGATTTAGATCTAATTGGCTATTAAGTAACCTACCTGAATTCTTTTCTTTGTTGATCTCTGAAATTTCCAATAGATTGATTTTTTGTCTGTTATTTTCATTGTGTAAAATCCTAGTCTAAAATCAAAATTATTCCTCTCGCATTATATTTTCAATATAGCATTCCGAACTGATAATTATTTAGGCCGACATATCAAAATCTGCAAATCTAAAATTAATGAAAAAAATAAATCCGGTATTTATAAACTGTCTTGCAGGGATTGTAATAAAATTTATATTGGTAGAACTTTCAGAAATTTCAAAGTTAGATTATCCGAGCGCAAACGTAGTTTTAATTATCATAAATCAGATTCCCATTATTTCTAATCACTTACTCGAAGAAAACCATAACTTTAATGATAATTTCAAAATTTTACACAATGAAAATAACAGACAAAAACTGAATCTATTGGAAATTTTAGAGATCAACAAAAGAAGAATTCAGGTAGGTTACTTAATAGTCAATTAGATCTAAATCCTTTTACTTTACTCAATGTTTTCAATTCATAATGTAAGCAACTCCGATAGGTTTTTCAACATACCTCTTATACGTATTGTAATATTAAGTAAGAAATAAGACTAATATATAAGAATAACTCTGTTCATTAGTTTGTATCTAAAAAATCTAAATACTAGTTTTATTTCATTGAAAATATGTATATAGATATTCGTCAAGTAACGACCCCTCAATCAAATTATATACATAGACTCCTCAACGTACCTCTATCGACAGAAAATTTCGTGAAGGAATTGAATTTAATCAAACCAATTTATTTTATCAATGGATATAACCAAATATAATTAATCACATTTTGAAAATGAAACAACTCAGATTAGCCATTGAACAAGTATATCCATGGTCAGAAAAATAGAATGAATCTTATAAATGTCTAACATATTTTAGTAAAAGTAGCGAAACCATAAAAACATTCTTTGGAAATTTCAACTCAAATATAGCTTTCACAAGAAACAACTCCGGTGAATATATTGAAAATTACAAAACGAAAACTGAAAAAGAAAATGAATCCGGAGAATATAGTTTGAACTGTCTAGACTGCGATAAGTTTTATATTGGCCGTACTAAAAAACTAGAATATCGGAACATAAACGTAGTTTCAATAATAAAAAAGGAGATTCCAATTATTCCAATCACCTTTTAGATTGTAACTACTCATTTAATCCGGACTTCCAAGTTAACATGCAGAGAGTAGAGGCCAGAAGAATTACCTTTAAGCTCTCGAAATTAACAGATAAAAAATTCCAAGAGTATACTTGATGACCTTCTTCTTCAAGTGCCATGCAGATTCCTGCGTAGGCGTCCATCCTCTCACTCATCATATGATTCTATTGATTGCAGCATTTTGTAGTGTCTGGAAGTCCTGTATTCCTGTCCACTGTCGTATGTTCCGTAGCCAGGATAGTTTTCTCCTACCTACTCCTCTTTTTCCTCCTTCTATTTTACCCTGGATGATAAGACGATGAAAGTGATAGCGTTCTCCGAGCAGTACAGCAGTTCGAAAGGTTCACGGTCTATCAAACCAGTTCTTCTCAGTATATCCTCATTCGTTACATGTTCAACCCACGATACCCTAAACATCCGTCGTAGGGTCCACATCTCGAAGGCCTCAATTTCATTTATATTTGCTGTTTTCAACGTCCATGCTTCGACTCCGTACAAAAGAACGGGCCAGACGTAACATCTTACCATTCTATATCAGAGATTGAGATTTAGGTTTTTGTCTGTCAAGAATTTATAAACGTTGTTCGAGCATGCTCGATTCTGCATTTTATTTCTTGATCTGGGTCCCATTTTTGGTTGATCATGCATCCCAAGTATTCAAATTGAGTGACTTGTTCAATGTTTTCTTCATTTATGGATATTATGGCATTTGGGGCATCGTTTCTGCTAATGGCCATACTTTTGGTTTTACGGATGTTAATTTTCAAACCCAATCTCTGGCTTTCTTGATTGACCCTATCTAGTAGAGCTTGCAGGTCATTTGCACTATCTGCCAGTATCACGGTATCATCCGCGTATCGAATATTGTTGATGGGAATTCCGTTTACTTCAATACCCATGGGACTGTCGGAGATTGACTCGATGAAAGCTCTTTCCACATATAAGTTGAACAACATCGGAGACAAGATACACCCCTGGCGGACGCCTTTTTTTATTTCAAAATCCTCAGTTGTTCCTGCATTTTGAATTCAGATTTCTGCTTTTTGGTTCCAGTATAGATTACCTATAAGTCTGATATCCTTTCCATCCAGCCCCAAGTCTCTAAGATATGATATGAGGAGGTCGTGCTTTACATTATCAAATGCCTTCTCGTAGTCGATAAAGCACAGAAAAACGTTCTTTCTTTGGTCTTGGCAATTCTGCACTAATGTTTGGAGACTAAATATGGCTTCTCTTGTTCCAAAACCGTTCTTAAATCCAAACTGACTGGCACCACTCACTTCCTCGCACCTCCTGTATAGTCTCGACTTAATGACCTACTAGATATAAATCAGTCACCCCTACTCAATTTATTCCCAGAAATGCTTGATAGCCCTTGAATGGATTTCCCTAAGCTGGTTGTCATTGCTCTTTGTGGTGTATTTGTAGTACAGAATATCAGTAGTATGTAATCTTGCACTTGAGAAAGACACAGAGTGTCGAAACGCGTTATGT
This sequence comes from Cryptolaemus montrouzieri, assembly GCA_013387265.2. Classification (NCBI taxonomy): domain Eukaryota; kingdom Metazoa; phylum Arthropoda; class Insecta; order Coleoptera; family Coccinellidae; genus Cryptolaemus; species Cryptolaemus montrouzieri. Next base: position 137,741,205 of record JABFTP020000185.1, on the reverse strand, counting down.
TAGTATATTATCCTAGTAGAAATCTAAATCATTTGATTTATTTTTATTTGATGCTCTCAAGTATTCATCGCGTTACCTACAAATGGCAGCAATAAACTACCATCGAGTTGGCTACAGTTCGTCAATTCCGTTAATACTACCTATTAATATAATAAAATATCAAATTTCAAGAGCCATTATAATGGATAGTTTTAGAAACTCGTACTACGAACGGCAATTGCTCGGCCAACTGTTGCTCGATTGATTTTGTATCGCTGTTACAGAATTATAATGGAAAAATAGTAGATCATTCAACGAGCGTGTAATGATGGCTATTACTCGCGTGATGAGGTTTGCGTAATTCAATCGAGCGAGCAATATTTGCCATTACACGAAAGTAGAATTCTGTACTTTATCTACAACACAAAAAAATCGAAGAGATTTTTTCATTTCATTCATTTTAAAAAGGAAAAATTCTGGGTTACATTACTTGTTAAAATAGTAGTTTATTGTAACATTACAATTATTGAACTATTGAATTATTTTGTGGCACCGTATCATGATTGAAAACAATCATTCTTCATCATTGGGTCAATATTATCATTAATCACGTTCTGTGTGGGGACATTTGATTTCGTTATTGTGGCTACTATTTTTTCACCTCGATCCAACTTATTTTGGTTATTGTCGGTGACGCAGCCTTCAGCGCATGTCGTCGACTTCCATCCTCCAAGTTTTTGGACGGCTGTGATGTCACCTCTCCTGTGATACAAATGGTGGCCGATGATCGGCGAAGTTAATCGTGTACATTGATGAATCCTTTAAGTTCAAAAATTCAGCTATCTGCTTACCCATTGTAGAGAATTCATTTATTCAATTGACGAGGCTTTTATATGATAGAAATCTATTTTCACAAATACAATCTTTATCAAGAGCCAATGAATACTACAAATATATCTTACTAACAAATTTTTATATATACTAAAGAGGCAATCCACTCAGAGCTATCCGTACCTGAACTTATGTTTAGGAAATAAATTTAATTAGGGTGAGTTATTTATGTCTACCTGATCGTTAAGAATTTCCGGTGAATACCTAAATCTGTTGATTTCAAGTATTTCCATAAGGTTGAGTTTTATACCTGTATTCTTAGAATGTAGGATTTCAAATTCTGAATTGAAAGAGTGACCATTTTCCTCAAGATGATTTGAATAATTTGAATCGATTTTTCCATTGATGAAACTGAAACAATGTTCAGAGATTCTAACATTAAAATTTCTTCCTGTTCTACCTATATAAAAACATTTGCAATCTGCACAATCCAATCTATAAACACCAGATTTATTTTCTTTATTAATTGGAGATTTATAATTCCTGATAAATGAACCTAAATTTGTTGATGTTTTGAACGCTATATTTAAATTTGAATTGTTAAGAAGGATTTCACATTATTGCTTATATTGCCTATATATGTTAAACTGTTGAATTTCTTGCCTTGGCGTTCACCGATTGGATATATATGTTGTAAAGCTAATTTTGTATTTTCTTATGTAATATGCTGCTAACTAAATTTGCATCATAACCATTATTTATTGCGATCTGTTTTATCAAATTCAATTCTTTGAAATAATCATCATTAGACATCGGTGTGTTCAAAAGTCTATGTATATAGCTATTAAACGCTGCAACTTTATGTTGGTAAGGATGTGCAGATGTATAATGAATTGTGATATCTGTATGAGAAGGTTTTTTATAAATTGAAAACTGGTTTTAATTATTTGATGTTGTTATTGTTAGGTCTAGGAAATTGATCGAATTGTTCTGTTCTATTTCAGAAGTGAATTTTATTTTTGGGTGCAGGTTATCTTCGGATTCTTCAATCGTGTACTTCAATGGATAATAGTTTCTTGGAGACTTACGAGTGCAGAAGCCATGCTGGCAAAAACAACTTAACTTTCGATATTTCAGGGTTCCCATTTCTTCAGTAAACACTTGATGCACCTTCATTGCACCAATCAGATGAACGATTTGTGTTGGAATTTCTCTCACTTTTTTATCTTTGTCGGTTATGAGGTACATCTTCACTTTACTGGTATCTTTTAGAGACTGCTAGAATGAAGAGGCATTGGAAATGTATTTTCCAATGGTAACAAGTCGGTCCATTTAAGAAAACCACCAACGCCATCAGCAGCTTTCTTGCCGTGTCCCGCCTCGAAGAAGTTCCATGTTACTTCAATAAAGTTGGGAGCAGTCTGATGCATATTATGCTTCTTCCAGTACTGAGTAGCAAGATCATATGGAAATATGTGTATTGCTTTTACGCGAAGAAAACCTTCTTGAATTGGGGAAAGTTAGGGGTGAAAGTGACTCTAGATTGCTTATGGGCCGTATTCTACATTGCTTTATACTGTATAGAAAGATTTGACGCCTAAGTGTTGATTTTCGAGTTTCGCTTGTACATCACGCCAATATGTGAGGATGCTTGGCTACGGGAATCACCAAAGTGGTGTGATGTTATCTCCTCATGCAACTTGCAAATATAATTTTCACTAAAGTCAACATGTAGTGCTATTTCCTGTTCTGTCAACCTATCTATACAAGCTCTTTAACGTTTGTATTGTATTTTTATATCATATACGTATCTTTTAAAATCTCTTCAAATACCGCTATCAAATTCTCTACGTTGCTTACTAACCAGGGTTTATTATTAGATTTGCCGTTCTGTGATGCCGTGCGGGTTCCCAAGGCCTCTGTGGTACCCTTGTATATGTTTTCTTTTAGTTTGAGCCATGCTATGTCGGGGTTATCTTGCTGCAATATTGGATTACGTGTTATATACTGTTTGCAACGGTTTGAATAAAGTTGTTTTGTGCTCTCATTGTTGAGCGATTCTACGTTAAATTTTTCAGTTTTTACAGATGGTGTTTTCTTTTTTAATTGAGTTGTCATCTTTAGTTTCCCTAGAACGAGCTTGTGGTCTGTTCCAATGTTAGCTGATGACAAAACTCTTACATCTAAGATTTGCATAATTTAATTTAATTGATAATGCATTCAACGTACGATAATAAAAGCTTTGCATTAAATTCGTTAGAGAAGCAGCATCTGCAGACTCTGCTACGGCAGAAAGATATCCAGAAGAATTCGCAAACCTAGTTGTTGAGCAAGTATTTAATGCAGACGAAACTGCATTATTTTGAAAAAGAATGCCAAACAAAACATTCATTTCCAAAAGAGAAAAGATAGGCCTGAGATTTATAACAGAAATGATAGAGTTACACTGCTGCTATGTTCCAATGCAACTGTATATTGTGTCATCAAGCCACTGATGCTTTACAGACCGTTAAATCATTGTGCTTTAAAAAGTCGAAGCGTGGACGAGCTGCCAATGTTCTGGCGTGCTAATAAGAAAGCTCAAATAGAAAGCGCTTTTTTAACTATAGAAAAAAGTCTTTAGACACTAAAGCTGTTCCAGTTTTGGACAATGCACCAGATCATCTTCGGGATCTTGGAACTATGCCTCCAAATGTAAAAGTGACATTTTTTTCGTTTCCTTCAACAAGTTCATGTAGATTCTTACTTTGAAATTCATTTAAATATTTCCGGCAAATATTCAGTATCTTCTCAACTCTGGTTTTCATTGTTAAAGAATATATAAGAAGGTTCAATATTTTATTGCAATTATGTTCTGATTGAAGTTTCCAAGATATGCAATTCAAGAACCATGAATTTCCAAGCTTTTGTGGAAAAAAGCTCGACTAGAATTCTGAAAACAATTGCTTGATTTGAGCTTGACTTAATTTAAAATTAAGTCAAGTCAAGCAACTTAATTTTTAAACCGATCTGTGAATTCTTAAATTTATCAGTAGTGGAAAGATGATATTGCTAGATACCATTTGTATTTTGAGATTAGAATAAACTTATTATTCCATATCTCGGTTTATGTCAAGATTATTTGAATAATTGGATCTCATTCTGGAACTTCTTCATTTCATCAATGATGATTTTTTGGTTTTCCTCTTTCTGCTTCTTTGTTATTTATGTATATTCCGTACATCCGCAGATCTTGAACTACCTTCGTTGAACGAAAACTTTCTCATGAAATATTTAGTGACGACATTGAATGTATTCCGGATTTTTATATATTGATTCGTTTTCCGAAGTTGCAAATCCGCCAACGATTGTTGAATACAGAACGATGTAAGATATTCACACATTTTTGCATTCAATCACTTAGCGATCGATTTCTATAAGCGAGTTGTGAAGATTTATCTACATTTTCGTTGAATTTAAATAGCATCTGAGAATTGGATCTTTGAAGAAATTTATTTTTTATTGGTTGTGTTTTCGTGTACTGGGTTGCTACTGGTATTCATAATTGAGCATTGATTTTGAACGAGAAAAGAGAAACTTAAACAGCGAATACGTAAATACACGTATTATTCGTATGTTAATGGATTCATAAAACATTTTCATTAATTTTGGCATTTGAGCTATGAACGAAAAATAAACTGACATCATCTTTTGAGATCCCTATGGAAATGTACCAGATTAGAATTTGTGGTGGCATCTCACGAATTAAATTGTGTATGAATTTGTGAGGGATATTTCCCCATATCTGTAGCAAGGCTTCTTCGGTCTATTAAGGAATTTCATGAGGGCTTTAAGGAATGAAATAAGAAATTGATTCATCCTTCGAAATTTTATTGTTCAACTAATCACAGCTATGTTCGATTTGATCGGTTAATGTATTCGTGCATGTATTTTATAATCGTTTATTTACTGTATCAAGAATAATTATCGATTTGTTATGTTATACATGATAGAATATATGCAATAAATTTGTAAAAGAGAAAAGTATGATAAATCCAATCTGAAGCAGGTACTTTTGCCCATATCTGTAGCAAGGCTGTTTCAGTCTGTTATGGAATTTCATGAGGGCTCTAAGGAATGGTAAATTGAAAATTTCAAAGAAATTGATTCTTCTCTTGAAATTTTATTGTTCAACTAATCTTAGCTATGCCGGAACTATGAATATATGAATGTATTCATAGATGTATTGTTTTAATCGTTTTTTTAAGTATCAAAAACAATTACGGATTTGTAATGTAAGACATGATACAATATATGCAATAAATCTGTGAGAGGAGAAAGTATGGTAAATCAAATCTGAAATAGGTATTTATCTTAGATCGACCCCTGTGACACTCGCCGGTAACTCGCGTTTCTCAACCTTGAATTTGTGTGCCAAAAAACAGATTTTTCTTAGCGTAAATTAAGGTCTGTTCAAAACAGTTGCATCCATAAGTAACTGCGGAACGTATATCTTCCCAGAAATCTTAACAGAAATCAAATAATATGGTTGTATAAAAAATTTTGAATGTCTAATTCTCTAGATTGTATTCCTTTTAAATATAAATGTAGTAAATTTGACATCTTACTCCAAAAATAGGAATCTTAATTACCTAAAATCCATAAAACTTTTTCAATTTCTTAGTTGAGATATTTCCCTGATTTTGAACTAGACTGATTTGCGTGAATCAAATTGCATCAGATACCTATGTAATTTATATGGGTCTGAATAAGAATTACAGTGACAGCCCTAATTGTGTAATTGTTTGGTTGTAAACTACCGGGTGTATTTGAAACAAGGGCCACCCCTATCACTTTTTTCCTAATTGGAATATTTTGATGAGATTTGAGAAATCGGATACAAGACAACATTTTGAATTTGATAACATTTATATGTTTGACATATCGTTTCTGGTTATGCCGGAAAAACTGTCGCTTTCCAATTGGGACCTCTGTACTTTTTTACTTTTTTACAATGTTTATCCTATCCTACGACGTTTTGACATATTCTTGAAAGAAAAATAAAACACAATCTTTTTCCTGCAATTATCATCTCTCGTACTAGAAGGCCATGAAGAATGACAGTTGCCTTAGCTCAACACCTCCTATCACGATAATACAAGATTGTATCTAAAAATTTAATAGCTCATTTTTTACAGGGTGTCAAAGTAAACGACAGAAGAGCAAACAGCGAAAACGAAAAAATTATAATAAATGTTCAAAAATACCACCATTCTCACGAACACAACATCACACACAATTGATGGTTCTCCTCACAAGATCATTAAACTGTTGGGCTGTAATTCCTGCAATAACCTGTCTCAAACGGTTCTCCACTTCTTGTTGTGTTGTAACAGGTGTTTGGTGAACCGCATTCCTCAAATGGCAAGGTAGGAAGAAATCCAGTGGATTGAAATCTAGTGATCTAACTGGCCATCTTATGGGACCATTTGTAGTAATGAGGTGCACCGTCTTGTTAAAATATATTTCATCCACAACAGCTAATGACAACTCGTCTAATTCTTCTTGTATATAGGTCCTCAAAAATTCGAAATAACTCTCCCCTGTCAATTCCTTCAAAAATTAGAGGCCATATCAAATGTCTTCCCATCGTCCCCATCCAGACACTGAACACAAACCGTTCTTGGAAGTTTCCATTTTGATATCTATGCTTATTTTGTTGCAACCAGAACCTGGTATTTTGCCTATTAAACATCCCATTGTTCGTGAAAAGTGATTCGTCACTGAATAAAACCTTCGTGGGATACTGTGGATCACCCTATATTTTTCTCAGGTACTCTTCACAGTACTGGAGTCGTCTAACACTATTGTTAACATACATCTGTTGGTGTAGTTGATATTTAAATGAGCGGTACTTATGTTTTTCCAAAATTGTCAATCCAATTTGGTGGTTAATTTTAAGCTCCTCGGCAATTTCCCTTATTTATGTGGTTGGAATAACATCAGCAAATTTCAATACTTCTATGTCAATATCGAAATCTTCCTCATCAGCAGGTTGCACCTCACGAAAATTGTTCAGCTAGAACGCTATTTTGCTTGCACTCTCCATATATAAGGAGCACATCGACTTTTTCACTTTGGGTCTATTGATTCATACTCGAAACTAAATTCACTAATTCGTGATGTAGATAATTAACAACAATGGAATTTTGCATCGCCAACGTAGTTTTTATTATAAGCGAATGAGGAAACCGCAAAAATTGCCTAGGTATTTTCCACTAGAACTCCGGAACCGTTAAGAATAGAGTGACGTGAGTGGTAATAATAATAATTCTGCTTCTGTAATACTGGGTAGCCCGATATGGTTGTCTCAGAAGAAAACCTCCTTTTTGAGGAAAAAATGAAATTTAAAAATTTGACTCCCCTTAAAATGAACAATAAAATTTTTAAATACAAATTTTCATGTTAGAAGATGTTGAGCTAAGCCAATTTTCAGTGTTCTTGGCCTTCTAGAACGAAATATAGAAGTAGCAAAATAGATTGTGTTTTGTTTTTCTTTTGAAAATATATCAGAAGGTTGTAGGATGAGATGAACAATTGAAATATGCAAAAAATTCAGGGTGTCCCATTTGAAAATCGAAAGTTGGTAGCATTTCCGGTATAACCGGAAACAAAATCTCAAACATATTAATGTTATCAAGTTTGAAATGTTGTTTTCTATACGACTCCCAAATTTCATCAAAATATTCCAAATAGAAAAATAGTTGCAAGGGTGGCCCTAGATTTAGTTACACCCGGTATAGTAAAAACGTATGTAGATGTTTCACTCAGTTGTTTAGAAATTCACCAGTGCAAAATGATTTAATTTCAATGGCCAGTTAACAAAATTGCAGATAACAATTTAGTGGTTAATTTCTTCATTATGATAAAGCCAATATTTTTGTATCAATAATTTTTTCATTAGACAAAGGTTCGAATATCATTCAGGGACCGAACTCTTTGATTATCCATTTCTTGAACATAACAATTTCTCTGAGAAGCTAACGAATAATCTTTCGAAATTCTCTAAATTACCTTCAGGTTGTCGTACCAAATTTTGAAGCCATACCAAACATTGCCTAAGAATCCATCGTAGAAAACGGTCTTGTCGAGATTTTCTTATGTCTAGAAATCTAACGCCTGTTACCACGGCGAATTGCATGCTCAGAACCCTTTTTTGCACGAGAAGTTGAAAGAAGGTGCATTTTGGCAGACAGTCAAATCCTCGACGTGATTTCATGACTACTAGCACATCTTGAGTCATTAACTTTGTAAAGAATACTTGTCCAAACGTACCTTAATTACGATGTATCATTCTTTGGTTGTTTCCTGTAGTTTATCCTCCACCCTTACCACTAAGTTACAATATATCGAAATAGTGGAGATAGAAATACAACAAATGTTTCGAAAAATCAAAACAAAAAGATAAATACAAACGAACTTCAAGAAATGCAGAAAAAAAGCAAGAAGTTTTCTAACTGAAGTTTTAGCTGTTGATGAAGATTTTATTAGTGAATATTTTTATATTCTTTATACAATAACTAAAAAATTGCATAATTTTTCATTCATTTCTGTATAAGATAATAAAATTATCAATTCATTATATCCATTATGAGAAAACCTTGTTTAGGTTCCCATTGAAGACGAATATTTACATTATATCCATGACGATAAAGGTTAGAATTGGGCCTAAATGGAGCTTGCGGTTGAAGTATTATGTTGAAAATTAAAATCAATTATTGATACTAAGTAATTATTCCAGCGACATCCAAGTAGCTACCAGTCAATGCCAAAAATATCCTAATTGATCATTATACAACATAAATTAGAAACATCTAGTGACCGTTCCGTGTCTACAGCACAATAGTTGGCTTAGTAATTATTAACTCCCCTAACACCTCTATTGATACTCTGGTAATTCCAAAACAAAATTGAACAGATACGTAAATTGATACAATAGTTGTTATTGAATATTTAATGACTCTAATGACATATTTGTTTTGTGTGGAAATCCATTTTAAAATATGAAAAAGACAAATTTTCACCCAGAATGAATGGTATGATCAAGCTACATAAAAAAGAAGAATCTGATATAGTTGATTTCGTAAAGCCGTAGAGTAATACATTTTTAAATGACAGGTCATAGGCGTGCCATTCGGATAAGAGTTGAAGAGTATTTAGTATATTCTCCAAATTTAATTTCAAGAAAGATAATTATTACTTACACAGGGTGCTTCAACGAGAATTAACAGAGGCTATATCTACCAAGATATTCATTTCTGATCGAAACGCAAAAACAGGTCAATTTTTGTTTCAAGGGGGACATCTTTTGGGGTACAAAACTTGCAACTTGAAAGGTGATATCTCTGTCTACATCGCCTTGAACAAATTTCCATTTTTAATTGAAAACTGTAGAAGATACAAGGTGAGCAACTGAAAGGTAGGGAATACTATTTCCCTGAGACTATTCAAATTTCAGTGAGGTAAAATGGAACAGATCCATGCTGATCAATGGCAGTCATCATCAAGTACCATCCTCATCTGGAATTTCAACCCCTGGAGCAGGGGTGACAACCCTTGAAAATTTGGAAGAGGGTAGATGGGTCGAGTGATAACTCGAAAGAAAGATATTATCTTTGTCTGCATTCCCGTGAAAGAATTTTCATTTTTGATTGAAAACTGTAGAAGATACAGAGTGAGCCACTGAAAAATAGAGAAGACTGTCTATCGCCTGAGATATTCAAGTAACCTGCTCTAGGGGTTGAAATTTGTGGTGTGAATGGTGTTTCGGAAGACAGCCTCTGATCTGGAATGAATCTGTTCCAATTTTTTGAACTAATACTTGCATAGCTCAGGACGATAGATAGTCTCCTCTATTTTTCAGTAGCTCACTTCTACAGTTTTCAATCCAAAATGAAAATTCGTTCACGCTAGAGCCGCACAAAGTAAAAGCGAAAGCTCCCAGGGAGATTCTTAATCTTGCAAGGGATTTAGACCTACAGGAAAATGAATAAGAAGGGTTACGAACAAAAGACCAACATGATCGCAGTTCGGAAAGGCTTGCAAAGCCAAACGAACGAATATAATGTAATGTAATATAATGTCATCTGCGAATTGCATAAGTAGGTCTTTAGTCAATTCATTATTATTAATTGTGAATTTATATAACAAATCATACAAAACTTATATTTTTTGTCGAAATGGCAAAGAACCGGGAAGCTAGTATACTCCACCTTCTACCTTACCACTGCGAATTGATTCCGATTGAACTAATATGGGCACAGGTTAAGGGTGAAGTGGATAGGAAGAACACAAGCTTCAATGTGAAAGACATTTATTTCAAAAGTACAATGAAAAGTTTTACATCCCAACACTAGAAAAATTGTATAGATCACGTCATTGAAAAAGAAAATAAAATGAGGGAACTGGATCACATTATGGATACTGTGATCGATCCTCTCAAAGTGCATTCAGGTGATGAAGATGCATCATCAGAAGATGAACTGCAAAAATTTTATGAAAATAATATAGCTTGAAATACATATAAGCATTTTGACACTCATATTATTTTGATTTTTATAATTTTAAAGTGTAGAAAGAAATTGAATTTAGAACTAGATGTTTCATAAAGTGAAATTATATTGTTTAACATGCTTTTAGGTAATGTTAAAACTCCTGAAAAATTTAGCTTAAATTAGATACTACTATACTATAATATAAAATAAAATAAATTTTCATAATTTACTAATATTATTGAGTTATCTGAAATATCATAAATATTATTTAATTATTATATATTTTAACGTATAGAATTAATCGTAAGTTGAGTATGCATTAAATTTATGAAATAATTATTTTTGGTAAATGTAACTAATCTGAATATGCACATTGAACTATCGTTTTTAAGTACATTAGTTTGCAATTAATTCAATTTTATTTTTGAAGAGAACCCTGAAACATATTCATCTTCTTTACTGACTACAAATTTTGGAAATATAGTGAAAACATTTTATTTCAAACGAGGACAGCAATATTCGCAAGCGACAGAAAAGACCGAGAAGGTCGTATTCTGGTATTTGGAGATTTATACGAGGGTTTCTTTTCGAGATCCGGCAATAAATTGGTACGTGCTTCAATACGAAATCATAGAAAGTACATTTATTTTTGAATTTGTCCACGTACTCCATTTTGAAGGGATTTTTATACTTAATGAGATTTTATTACTCTACATCTTTATCAAATAGACTAAAGACCTGTAGTATCGTACATTAAATGTACTCAGGCCAAATTTTAAATCCATAAGTTTATAGAACTCTAGAACTTTCGCTCTGAACATAATATTTTGAACGAGCTTATTCAAAAACTTTCATTGCTTAAAACCAGTCAATACTTTAAGCTTGTTTCTTATAGATGAATGTTTTTCTTCATTTTCAGACATTTTCACCAAGACCAACACAACATGTTTAGACCTAATGGAGTGTTATAAGCGAGAATATTGATGATTTCTGTGGACTGTATATAAAAACACATAGGAGAAACTGATACGCTAAAATGTATCATTCAGTTATGAGTGCTGAACGAAAAATATATATAAAATTTACGAAAGATTGAAAGAAACGAATGTAACGAGATTGTTCAAATATTGTCTTGACTTACTTATGGAGGAGACCCAGGATGCGAACAGCCATGCATTCAAACTCAGTTCACAATCACTATAGGGCACTAGGTTTTATGCACTGTAGTTTCACTGTAGTCCAGGCCTGGAAAATGTCTTAGTTTGGGTTTTAATGATTTATAAGTTAAATGTATTTCAATAGTCTCTTATGTCACGATAGATTGTTTCCACATGGAAGTGAAAACGAGGTTTTTTGGCGCAATCTTATATTTAGATCGGCACTATACGGTCGATAGTACTCTCTGTCGCAGACTGGTTGGCGCGCTACCCTGAGGCACGATTGCCATTCACAAATGTGCGGGAAATTGAAAACCGATCAAAGTTTAATGAAGAAAAAAAAATTAAAAATTCTTAAACTCAAAATTGAAGACGAAACACCTAAATTATTTCCAGTTTCAACACAAAATGGGACTTCGTAGGGACGGCTTTCGTCAGATTTTTGGACAACTTATAAAAAATATTAACATCGAACAGTGACCTAGCCAAAAAACATATCATGTTCTGGTATCAATTCGTTGATGATATTTTGGGTAGACTTCATGGCTCAAATAGATAATTACATATATTTTTGAACTTTCTCAATAAAACAAACGATCATATCAAATTAACTGTGGAAGTTGAAACTAATAACTCCATACATTTTCTAGACTTAGCTATAAAAATCACAAATAACATTCTAACTATTCACACTTCAATCAAACTCTGGTTTGCCAAAAATTTAATGGCGAAACGCTCGTAGAATGGCCTTGTCTGTATACCAATATATGTTCTTGAAATGAAAAAATTCAAGATTTTCTTTCCGCCATCAGTATCAAAAAACACCTACTGATTTTTATATCTGAGACATGGCTTCAGGCAGATATTACTGATAATTATCTCAGTATACAAGATTTTACCATGTATCGTTCAGACAGCAAGTCAACGCCGGACGACGCTGGTGCATGCATTTATGTTTCGGATGGTATAACTTCTTTCTTCACAGTCACAATGAATTCTATAGATACACCGGGTATAGATAATATCTTTCTGAATATTGGAACGATAATTTTCTGTTCTCGTAGGTTGCATCTATTGACCAAGGGATTTTAACATGCCTGACATCGATTGAACCACACTGTTTCACCCGAATTTTGATTCTCCTTCAGGTCAGTTTCTCAGTGTAATGAAAAACACCCAACTAATTGAACATCCTACTCGGTGTAGACTGAATCAAACCCCGAATATATTAGACTTTATTTTGGCGAAGGATCCTTCTCCCACCGTATCTATTGAACATTTTTCACCTATGGGCAAATCGGACCATGAAGTCCTCAAAACGTCGATACAAGCCAACATTACCGAACATTCCCGAAAAAGAACTAAAACCATATCCACTGTAGACTACGAGCAAGTCGCATCACTATTGGCCTCGATAGACTGGAATACAGTTCTCGTAGAAAACGATGTTGAGTTGAGTTGGAACCGATTCTTGACGGTCGTTGCCAAAAAAGTTGAGGTTGCACAACAAGGAAAATTATCACAATTGATATTACTAAACCGTAGTTAAACGCAGGTCTAATGAGTTTTCTGAGGCGCAAAAAAACTCCTTGGTATCGTTTCTTATGAAGCAGACGAAATGACGACTTTAAAACCATCGCAATTTCTCTAATTTTCTAACCAACGCCCTTAAAAATGTTAGAGAGGTTCACGAAAATAAACTGGTGATAATAAATACATCAGATCGAGCTTCAATTCCAAGGTGAAAACTCCTAAACTTCGAACGAATTACATGATATGCGAGAGTGGCGACAAAACAGCGAAGGTCTTCTCAGATCATTTTTCCGATTCCTACAATCAAGAACCTACAGGCCCATTGCTCATAATAACAAGCCCCCGTTATGAATTTCCGATTACCTCCATAGATTTCAACTCACCTAAAGTAGGAAGTATGTTAACATTATCAATTCTAGTGCAAGGCCTGGAGTAGACGGTGTCTCCACTTTCTTACTTAAGAGCTGTTCGTCCTCTTTATGTCTAACTCTATCGAAAATTATGAAAACTTCTTTCGAAAAATCTAAGCTGCCTTCAGACTGGAGAAACGCTCGTATAACTCCTATTTTTAAGAAAGGAGATAAAATGAATCCAGCGAATTATAGACCAATCAGCATTATATCACCTGTAGTAAAAGTGGCTCAAGAAAATAATCTTCGATAAAATGGTCGAATTGTTGGTGGCGAACTCTATAATTCAACTATAAAATCAACACGGGTTCTTGCCGGGAAAATCGAATTTACTCAAATTTGTTCACGACTGAACTATCTCTTTCGATGACAAAATCACGACAGATGTTATATACCTCGCCTTTGCCAGGGCTTTTGACAGCTTTACCTTTAGACGACTGCTCCACAAACTGGAACACTTCGCAATTCGGGGGCCTCTGCTGTAATGGATAAAATTTTTTCTGACCAATTTAACATCCAAAGTCAGAATAGGTGAACATTTTCCTCCCGAGTTTGTTGCTTCCAGTGGTGTTCCACAGGGTTCATTATTTGGTCCTCTACTTTTTCTTGTGTATACAACTAATATTACTTCTACTCTTAAATCCACTGTCTCGATGTACGTAGATGACAAAAAGTTGTACAACAATGATTTATCCAATCATAATACGCTCCGAAATGACTTAGCCTCGATCCTTAACTGGTATAAAAAGTTGCGTCCCGAGCTGAACTACGATAAATCCGTCGTACTAGATATGGGTAAGAATAATCCCCGCCGAACGTTCCATATAGGAACTTTCCAACTCCAGGAAGTTAAGAGTCAACTAGATCTAGGGGTGGTGATATCACATGATCTGTCTTGGTCAGAACACATAACACGAATAACCAATAGAGCAAAAAGGATCCTTGGGATGATAGAAAATTCATTTCGTCAATGTAGTCTTGAAACTTTTAAAGTATTATACAAGAGCTTTATTCGACCTATCTTTTACCCTTTTTAGTGCTCCGTCCTACAAAGAGACGTCCTTCTTCTGGAAAATATACAAATGAGGCTAACTAAAATAAGTTTTCGTAGATCTCGCCCCAATTATGAGCAACGTCTCGTTTACAAGAACCTAACAACTTTCAAAACCAGAAGACTCTGAGGCGATTTGATTTTCCTCTTCAGAGCAGTTCAGGGGCTTTTTAATTTCGATTCAAATTTTCTGTTTGAACTTTCCAAGAACACTCAACTGGGTGGCCACTCATTCAAGCTGAATAGAGAGAAATTCTCTACGCCTCCAAGACAACATTTTCTTAAAAATCGAATCATTTACGTATGGAACCAATTACCTGAAGAAATATTGACTTCCGCCTCAGTGAATGCCTTCAAAAATAGGTAAGAGGGACGTCTTGTAATTCACTTTTCACATTCGTTTTTTTCTCCTTGTTCTGTATTCATAAGTTACTCATTTTCATTTTCTAAAAAAAACATAAAGGAAATAACGCTAAAAAGTGGTTACTATCGTTTTACAATGACATACTCAGGTCAGGTAGTATTCCCGCTGAATTTAGAAAGGCTAAAGTTATTGCCATTCTCAAACCTGGGAAAAGTCCAGAACTTCCTACTAGTTATCGACCTATCAGTTCACTTTCTCTTTCTTTCAAAATTTCAGAAACCCTTCTTTATCAGAGGTTAGAACCAATCATTGACAGAGCTCTGTCCACTTCTCAGGGAGGTTTTCGAAAAAACTGGAATTGTTCTGATCAGGTTTTAGGTTTATTCACTTCCATTGAGACAGGATTTCAGGGTTAACTTAAAATAGGCGCTGTATTTGTAGATTTTTCTTCGGCATATGACACAGTTTGGAAGAATGGTTTAGTTTATAAACTCTTTGAAGTAGTTCAATGTGGAAAAATTGTAAAGTTGATTGAAAACAGGTTATCTGATAGAAGACGAGTTTTCATCGGTGAGCAGAGCTGTAGATTTTACACTCTCAATGATGGCCTACCTCAGGGATCTGTTCTTGCACCTCTTATCTTCAATTTATATATGTCTGAAATCCCTGAAACTTCCTCTTCAAAGTTTATTTATGCTGATGATATTGATTTGGTTTTTCGACATTATGACTTCGAAACAATTGAGCATACACTGACTTCTGATTTAGATATTCTGAACATTTTCTTCAAAAAATGGCGTTTATGTCCAAATCCTTCGAAAACTGAGGTTTCTTGTTTTCATCTGAATAATCGTGAGAAGGATAGGCAACTGAGAGTATTCTTCAATCGAACACTATTAATTCATAGTTTCACTCCAACATATCTTGGTGTGAAACTTGATCGTTCTTCGACTTTCAAATTTCATATTGATAAATTAAGTCAGAAGTTGAAAACAAGAAACAATATTCTACATAAACTAGCTGGATCTGATTGGGGCGCCGGAGTCCTACTTTGCGAAATTCTGCTTTGGTTTTAGTATATTCAGCAGCAGAATATTGCTGTCAGGTGTGGTTGAATAGTGCTCATGTCAATAAGATTGATTCTCAGTTGAACTGTTCTATGAGAGTAATAAGTGGATGTATCAGTTAAACTGCTACCCTTTGGCTTCCGGTTATTTGTAATATAGTTCCTTCCCATATTCGCAGGAAATTAGCTCTTGAATCCTCTTGGGATAAGTATCACTCATTTCCAGAAGTTTTTCCGATAAAGCACGATCTTCAAAATCCACCTAACCTGAGATTGAAATCTAGATAACCTATTTGGTTGATTGACTTTTTGCATACACAGGTGAAGGCTGTTGATCTTTGGAAAACTGAATGGCAGGAAGATGATGTTTTTAATAAAGTTCTCATAGAGGATCCTTCCAAAAGGGTTGCAGGTTTCGAAATAAGTAGGAAAAATTGGTGTACTTTAAATCGTCTCAGGACAGGACATGGTCGTAATAATAGTATGTTGTTCAAATGGAATAATGTAAAAAAAAGTCCGGCATGTAAATGTGGCGCAGCTGAATAAACAATAAGACATTTAGTTCTCGATTGTCCTATTTACCATTTCACGGGAGGTTTTCAAGAAATTCATTCCGTTTCAGATAATTTCATCAACTGGGTGGAGAACTTTAAGTTTATTTAGGATATTAGTTTTTGCTCCCTCTTAGTGTTTTTTTCCTATGGTACACCATAAGATAACACCATGTTGATGAGGCAAGGGCTACACCCATGTAGGGCTTCATTCCTAAAAGGTGTATAAGATGTTCCCTGTTGGAAAACAGGAGCATTAGTTAAGTTCTTAGATTCAAGTGAGTTAAGACATATAAGAGTTAGGTATGTTTTGATGAAATATTTTTCTGCTGGTTTTCTTTTTCCATTGTTACAGATTTTCCCGCTCCCAATCCCCCTTCCTTTCCACCCTTGTCTTCGTGAAGAAGTCATGGAAATCATGGAGTGCAAGATGACATTGAGAGAATGAAGCTGCTAAGCTGAAAAATTTTTGGTACTCTTTTTGTACACACAACACTAACACAACATAAACATACAAGCTATTGCTAGTGCAATAGTGACAGGAAAACGAGTTTTTTCCACAGATTTTTTCACTCGTTTACTGAATCATACGCAAGTATGGTTCCTCTGTTGAATTTCCTGTGCTGACACTTTACGGCCAATCGTAGGAGGCATGATGCGAGTTTAGATGCCAGATTAAGGAACAGGCATGGTCTGTTTTTTCCTCTGGTATTCTATTTATTCACTTGTTTTTACGATTGTGATTTTCTGACACACAACAAAATTATAGATATAAACATTTATTGTAAATACAACTATATTTATATATTTTCTAATATATATAATATATATATATATATATATATATATATATATATATATATATATATATATATATATATATATATATATATATATATATATATATATATATATATCGAAAAGAATCATTCATGAACTAATTCAATCATTTAAAACTCAACGCCTTCAATTCTATGGCTTGGACTTTTCCCTCTCAATTCAAGATTTCAAAACGGAAACAAATATCATAAAGAGAATAGCTGCCAACAACAATATAGCAGCTTTTTCATAAATAAAAACATTAGTCGCTAAGAACAAAATCAAACATCAAAGTTATCATATTGCATTTAAGAAAAACCCGAAAAAAGAAAGTATATAGTTTGAATTCTGACGGCCACTTTCTTATGAATTGAAACACTAATTTTCAAAATTCAAATCAATCTGGAATTTACAAAATCGAATGTAAACAATGCCTTTTTAGTATGTCGGTCGAACAGGTAGAATTTTTGAATGTAGGTTCAAAGAACATATTTCTTCAGATAAGAAGTTCCCAATATTTGAGCACATCAATGAACAAACCACACAAAAATTTGAACAAACTCAGGGTACTCCACAAATGCATTAAAGAAAGCAGAATGAATCTGTTGGAACGTCGGGGAATTAATAAAATCAGGAAAATTCTACATTATACTTCTCTTAATAGCATTTAACGAAAAAATATATCTTGTACTCATCTTTGTATTTCAGTTTGCATTCAGCGCTAAAATAATGATCGAAGTGTTCACATCGGTCATGTAGTAACGAATGAACTCGGAAAACTGTCAAAAGCGTTTGTTCTCTTTCGTATTATTATTAAAGATTCAACGACTCTTTTTCATTTAATTCTACTTCGATGTATACATGATGATGTATATTATTCTTTTACATAATATATGTCATAATATAATATTATATTACATAATATATAATTATAATAATAAATAAATTTGAATTGATTCATAAAAATAAAGTTACAAATCGAAAAAAAAGGGACCAACATTTTGAGAAAGGAAATGAAATTAGGAGATGTATAAATTTTTCCTTCTATTTCGACTAAACTGACTTGAAAAAATCGAGTATGCGTTTGCTAGAAGAGCCATTTTGCTGACTTGAGATAAATAATATTTTTAGAAATTATCGGTGATTTCAATATGTTCTCTTAAGTATCCAATATTCTGGCTTTTTGCTTTATTCGAATTCAAGTCGAAGAGGGATCGAAAACGCTGATAGTTGCTCCATGAAAAGAAGTGTATAGCTATTTCTTAAACTCGATTTGATAAAGGCACTGCAGTATCCCAGTAACTTCAGGGTCTATAATACTTTGGAACAAATATACTCAAATTTGGTTTGATAAGTTTTGAATAGGACCACACCTATTCTGAACAAATAACTTTCCATTGAAGTGAAATACTTTAATGTTAATTAATTTGATCAAAAATTTTTTATTTGTGCCTTACAGTTAGATCTTATAGTTACCCTCTAAAACTAGGCAATCGTTAAAAGCATTTAAAAGTGAAGTAATAGGTTTCCTCCATTTATATTCCATGAACGATTTTCTGAGAGTTCCATTTTATAGTCAAAACTATTTATCTGAAACGACTTCAGTTTAATTGCTGTCGTTTCTTAGAGATAAATAGTCAATTATTTACTGATGAGCGTAATGATTTCAATGTCTGTTTACTATCTATCGTAACGTTCTACTCTTTACATAGAACCGAAAGAGTCATATAGGGTTTACGTTTAAGGCAAGCCGTGAATAGGACCATTTTACTTGTTACATAATGATCTAATGAAAAAGTGATTTTGCTTCATGCAAATTTTTTTCTTTCGACATCGAATAGTATGTACACCGACCAAATTAATATGGAATCACCCGATATATTGAATATTACCTCAGGGATTTTGGAAATTTTGAAGTATTTTTAAAATTGATCCTTTTTGAGATTGAGTGAAAATGAATAAAGGTTTATTTTAAGAAAGAAACAAATGAAAGTAAATAACAGAGTCTTTCCGCATGTAGTAAAAAAATTGAAAATTGTTTTCTTTTGGAGTAGGTGTTTTTTTCTCCACCTCATTAGTTTGTGTTACCTCCTCTAGCCCTGATACAAGCCTGAATCCGCCTAGGCATGCTTTGGATTTAGTTTTCGAGCTCCTCTGGGGTGATATTGTGTCACCTTTCTGTGGCGGTTTGGATGGATCAAAACATCACACTGCCCCTTGGTATTTCAGAATTTGTCTAACAGCTCCGAGTCTAGCTTGTCCTCTTGAAACCCGAATCCGTTGGTCACTTGATCGAACACCAATTCTGGTTTCATTCGAAAAAAGAACATTTCGCCAATTCTCAATATTCCAATCTCGGTGCTCGATACACCAATTAAGTCTGTTAATTTTTTGTAATCTGATTAGCTCATAAACTCTCAAGGTACTTCTGCTGTATAAACCCTTTGAACGAAGTCTTGGACGTATCGTTTTGACTGATGAACTGATGCCTGTTGCTTCCAAAAATTGTCCATGTAGTATGTGGTACGACACACTAGGTTCCTTTCTTGAAATTTGGCACAAAAAGTGGTCTCGTTCTTTGAAAGTGATCTTCCTACGAATTCTTCTAGACCTATTTTGCAGAGATTGTAGCTCCACGTATCAGGCGTGGGTTTTTGAAATCACCCCCTGTGATACCCCATTGTGGTTACTTTATCCCTCTGTGTCACCCCTATTTCAACGAGAGCAATTATTTGACCCCTCTGCACATCAGACAATTCAACATAAGGCATTTCCAAATATGATTATAGACTTTTTTAATTATGAAATTCACAGTTTCAAATCTCAGTGAGTACAATATCCCGAACATGTGGTGATAATTCAGCATTTCTTATTATACTATCCAGTTTTTCACAACAAAAACGTCATTCTTCACAAGTAGTCAAAGATCAATGGTTAAAAACAATCAATAGTATGAAATACTGAGTGATAGAGAAACCAGATTCAAAGAAGACAATAAATCTTATATGTTAGCATATAAAACTTCAAAAATGAAAGATAATGAGAATCTGTTGAAATGTTTGGAAATCACCCTTATAGCCACCTTGACATTAATACCTCTTAACTACTTAATATCAAATTAGGTTAGTGGGTATATGAGCAAGTTCATTCACTGTGGTTGACTACTTCATAATGACTTGACAGTCGAAACCGGACGTGTTCCTAAAAATAAAATTGTGAAAAGTATAAAATCTATTTCATTTCATCTGCGTTCTATACTTACAGATTACATTCTTGTAAGTTGTTGAAGCTAAAAATGTTTCACGGCCAGTGATAAAATAGTACATTATTCAACGAGCGTGTAATAATGACTATTACACACGAGATGAGATTTGCGTAATTCAATCGAGCGAGTAATAGAAATTATACGCAATTAGAATACTCTACATTATCTACAACACAAAAAATTATTCACCAGAGAACTTTTATATAAGTTAATTATTTCAAATACAATCAACGATGGTTTTCAAGTTCAACTAGAAAAAGAAAAGGAAGCAAAATGAAGATTCTGAAGCGAAGCTGGTAAGACATTTCATCTGATAGCCGGATTATGCGCATCAGACTATCACCAGTGGCGTGACAGTGGTTGACTGGAATCAGGTGTTTTAATTCAAATTGTTGTGACGTGATTTTAGCACGTTACAACAAGCTACATGTGATGTCAAAGAAATGTTCACGAATGTTGACGTCAGCTGGCTTGGATCAGTGCACGACTAGAGAATAAGGAGAAATTCTCAAATATGCTTAAAATTAAGAAATAGGCATAATATTGTGCTACTTGAGAATAATGAATATGGGATAGAGCCATGCCTAATGACTCCATTCAGAAATCCTACTGCAGGAGCTGGGCCAAATCATAATAAGCTTCTAAAAAAAGGGAGGGTAATTGAACGATGTTTCGTACAATTGAAACGCAGGTTTCCTATGTTATAATACGTCTGTCGTATAAAATTGAAAATGTTCCAAAAAATAGTGATTTTTTTCATCTCATTTATTTGAAAAAGGAACAATTCTGAGTTCCATTACTTGTTAACATAGTAGTTTATAACAATTATTAAACGTATTTTGTGGTACCCTATTATGGTTGAAAACAATATTTTCATTCTTCATCATTGGACCAATATTATTATTAATCACGTTTTTTGCGGGGACATTTGATTTCGATATTGTAGCTACTATTTTTTCACCAATTTGTTTTGAATATTGTCGCCGATGAAGCCTTCACCGTATGTGGTCGATTTCCATCCTCCAAGTTTTTTTGATGGCTGTGATGTCACCCCCTCCTGTAACATAAACGGTAACCGATGATCGGCGAAACGAACGCCCGATGTACATGAACGAATCCTTCAAGTTCAAATATTCAGCTATATGCTTAACCATTGTAGAGAATTCATTTATTCCAACTTTTCGAATGAAACATTTACCAGATTGGTAATTTAAAAAGAAATCAACAGAAGTTGCATGCTTTGGACGCAGATTCATATATCTTTTAGAAATAGCATAAAATTCATCAGATACCATGAATTTCCTAGATGATTTTGTCTCTGTGGGAGGAATATTAACAATTTTCATTGCACATTACTCAGTGGATCAACAAGCTTCCATTATTCCCATAATCAGAGCTGGTTTCGTTAGTAGAAACTTTTCATCAGGTGCTTCCTTGATGAACTTATCCAATCGTCCTGAGAAAGTGTGCTCCCGAACTGACAACCGTTCTTAACCGTCTGTTTCAGATTTCTAATGAAAGCAGGGCCTTTTCGAGCAGCTGGAAGATAATTCAACCGATCCCAAAGAAAGGAAATAAATACTTACCCCGAAACTGCCGCCCTGTTGCACTTCCTCCCATTATGTCTAAAATGATAGAGAGAATCATGAATGATGAACTCAACAACTATCTTGAGTTGCAGGGAGTTATTAACGACCGTCAGTATGGTTTTCGCAGGCAAAGATCGAAAGGAGATCTGCTCACCTATATCACTCATGTTTGTACATCAACGACGAAAAAGCATGGGGAATCTAAAGCAATATCCCTCGACATCTCTAAAGTCTTCTATAGGCTTTGACATGCAGCTTTGTTGAATAAACTTGCTGCATATGGGCTTCCCAAAAAAATGCCAGGTTGGATAACCAGCTTTCTTCCGAATAGATCAATGCAAGTTCTGGTCAACAGTATAATATCTGATTTTCTCCAGTTGCAAGCAGGCTTGCCTCAGAGATCCATCCTTTTACCAACCTTGTTTCTTTGTAGATAAACGATCTTCTGTCTTCTACAGAGAACAAGATCTTCGGTTTTGCAGACGATTGTACCCTGGTTTCGTCTTTCGGTAGTCTGAGGCCGATTACAGCTGCAGAATCTCAGCGTCAGAGATGACAACAAATGAATAAGCTAAACTCTGACTTACAGAGGATATCTGAGTGAGGTCAGTTGAACCTGGTGAGCTTCAACGCGAGCAAGTTGCAAGCAACTACGTTTTCTAGAAAGGTCTCCGCTGGAAAACCTCCTCCAATGATGCAAGGCAACAAATTGCATCCAAAGATTCGTAGCACCTTCTTGGAATAACGGTCAACTCCTGCTTTTGCTGGAATGAACATGTATCAGCAATAACTAAGTTGGCATCAGCTAAACTTAGTTTTCTTTCCAGAGCCAAGTGATACTTCACCTCACCTCAGCTGTTGCTTCTATATAAGGCGTATATTGAACCTGCTTTCAAATATTGTTCCCATGTATGGGTATCTGCGCCCAAACATTCGTTGCAGATGTTGGATAGCGTGCAAACACGAGCTGTGCGCCTCATAGACCACTCGGAGATCATCCGCGACCTTCAGACTTTTTTTCAGAAAAACGACTGCAACTTCTTGTAACTATCCAAACGAATTTTATGATAAAGAGTGAGAGTGCTTCACAACATTGAATGAAATGCCCATAGAGACGAAGGCTTGTACTTATCTGTTCACTAAAATACGCAAGTATTACATTTTCGGACAATCAGTTAGTCTTTTTGTTTGACAGTCCATAAAGTTCCGATATGAAGCATTATATTTGTCTTTTGACTTGGGTGGTAGTAAATCTTCTGTTGCATTAACTGCTAATTCCGATAATTCGGGCGGTGTACAACATAAAACTTCTTCGGTCATTTTTTTGATCTATTTGCAGCCGAAATAATCTTATTTCACAATCTCACACAATTTCCTAACTGAATTCTGTGGAAAATAATACTTAACAATTGACACTTCATAAATTATGTGACAGACAAGAACTGTCATCGCGTTAGGATCACAGAGGAATTGAAACGAAACCACAGAGTGGACGAGCCCAAAGAAATGATTCATCGTTGACATATGCATTGAGTAATGGGCTTATTACTCGATGCATCTGTCATTATTACTCACGCATAAATTTAATTGACGTCATTACTAACCGAAAATATTCGAAAAATGCATAGATCAGTGGTAGGTTGTAGATAAAGTACATTATCAATATTTTTCATGAACTGACATGTGTAAAAATAAATATATTATATTCTCCTGGAATTCTCTTTACAATTCGTCAATTCATCAACTTTATAACCACATATTCTATCCCTAATAACTTTTCAGATATTACCATTGACACATTGTGTCTCTGAAATAGCATTGTGATGATAATATGTAGTCCTAAGAAATCTCTTGCAAGCAAAAACCAGGATCCGCTTTTTCCTGATGATCCCTCTGCAATTTATGATACCCATTTCAATACGGACGACGGATTGTTATTGGTGAACGTGACCGATAAACCCTGAATTAAGCATGAATTTAAATTTTCGATGAGGGGGGGATTTATTTGCATGAGCATTTGAATGTGGAGAAACTCCGAGTTCTACTAGGTTTCAACCAGAAATTCTGATCCTCACAACTATGCATTTATTAAACTGCAATGAATATTCACACAGGTTCTTGAAGAAAGTTGATTCATTGAAATTGTTTCTCTCTCAATCCTTTGTTTCATGTAGTTATGAGACAATTATATTTTTAGCTAGGTTAGAAAAGTATAGAATTTTTACATTCTTACCGAGTAACAGAGTATAAATCGAAAACATATAAATTAAATCTGGAAAAAAGAAACAAGGTATTCATTGGGAAATTCGTATTGACATTGCAATAATATCAATATTTTTATTATGTGATCACTATTTGAAACAAAAATTGGTGCACATTTTCAGTTATACTTTTCAAAATGGACTGAATATTTGAGGTAGATTATACTTTCGTATAACATGAAGAACTGAAAGATGAAGCGACAGTTTCTGCTGAATTGGCTCCATTAATTGAAGAAACCAATTAATTTGCAATATTGATTCGTTTTTGCAGAGTTGTTTCTATGTATCCTATTGCTACTTGAGAAGATTTCCAGTCTCCATGACTTTTTAGTGATATCCGCACCTGCATTTATTAACGTTGTCACTGAAGAACGGCGGAAACAGTGGCAAGTTATTATTCTGAATTGTTTACATTCAGAAATGTGGAAAAATTGTTCAGGCATATTACCATGTCTATTCATTCCAATTACTGGATGAGTACATTTATTGTCTTGGAAATTAATGAGAAAATTCCGAAGGAGTATTACATGGTTTCAGATCTGAATATTTTTATAAAAACATAATTTCGTTAGAAAATATTCAGATCTGAGACCTTGTAATACTCCTTTGGAATTTTTTCATTAATTGACAAATGACAAGGCGACATATAAATATAAACTTAACTAATTTCAATAAGTTTTTCACCTTTGCACCTGCATATATCTCATCCTAAGCATTTTCTCAATATTGTTTCATATTTATTTCTGTAAAAATCTTCCCTTCTCAGCTATACAATTTTAAGAAGATCGTTTAAACATAGATTTCAATTCTTTGTACTTTGAAATATCGATATCATGTGTCTGAAATGAAGATGATTAAGTCAAAATATCGCAATCGACTAACTGACGATCATATGTCATCATGCTTGCGATTAGCACTCAGTGGTTACGAACCATCTTGTGAACAGTATGCTAAGGACATGCAGTGCCACGCTTCAAAAGTCACTCCTCAGTTAAGTTTAACACCATATGTAACTCTTTCGTTTTGTAACAACCAATACACTCGAATTTTGAATAACAATGAGTTTTTTCATTGATTCTATAGAGAAGAACCTAACTAAACCTAACCTAAACCTCGATTAAAATAATTTATATTGCGCGAAAAAATAATATCTATATATGCTACTGTACACCCTACCTACGTGGGTAGGTAGGTAGGGTGTATCGTATATGTACGACAACCCTGCATCCCACATACTTGCAGCCTCTCAGAGTCGATCGTAAGTAGTCTAAAAATATTGAAGTAGATCACCAGCAATTCAAGTTTGAGCACCCTTTAATAAAGAGAGTAGAATTAATCTGTTGGAAAGTTAATATTATGTTTTAATAATATCGTTAAAAATATCCAGATCCAAGGCCCTGTAATACTCCTCTGGAATTTTTTCATTAATTGCCAAATTACAAGGTAACATAAATATAAACTAAATTAATTTTAATAATTTTTGACCTTTGCACCTAAATATATAACTCATCCGAAGCATTATCTCAATATTGTTTTATATTTATGTCTTCTTCCTTCTTAGCTATATAATTTTAAGAAGATCGTTATAACAAAGATTTACAATTCTTTACACTTTGAAATATCGATATTGTGTCTCGCATTTATTGTTCCTTTTAGGATTGAATAAAATTATCATTGAGATGAGGATTTTCTTTTTCTAATAAATCACCAAAGAAAGTAAAACATTTTCAGAGAACGAGTTCGTTTTCTTTTCTTGTTGCTTATCTCTGAACATTGCGTGAAACTTTTCGTTTTCATTATTAGATTTTTGCGGCAGCAGGTTCTCGATTATATTATTTGCATAATTTGTGATTTCAGGTGGAATATTTTCAAGTTCTATATTTAATGCTCTCGATTTTCTACTAATAATCTCATTCAAATAATTACGTTTTCGGAGAAAATTATTATGATCTCTACATTTATATCTGTCACTGACACTGTTTCGAAATTCATGGCAATCGGTGATGTTTGGTTCAATTACGGAATAATGCTTCCGTATTTAGACGGGACTGACCTTTTTCCGGACGTTATAAATTCTCTTTCCAAACTCTTACAAAAAGATATTTCTGAGCAGAACGTGAGCATATTCATCAAGTGAAGACTGATACTTTCGAATTCATGAAGATAGAGTTCATCGCTCAAGGGTACGAGAGTAGAAATCGCACAAGATCAAACTGTTGCCGAAAGAATAGACTACAAAATCCTTGAACGCAAATCGCAGTGATCCAAAAAATAAGTGCCATATAAAAGGCAAACTGCTTTACGTCAAAGAGAGTAAATTTTCTGCTGAAGAACTTCGGCAATTGGAATCTAAGGACGTACCAGTAGGAAAAAGTGACATTGAAGTTCCTGTAGAGTTGAGTGCTTTCAGCAATAATTGAGCTGGGGGAAGAGGCAACAAGACTCATCTGAGCGATTTCAGGAAAAATAATAACTCTGGTACAGTTGACCTAATAAGCCTGAATCAGTCGAGCAGAAGATATCCCCCCAGACGAAATGCAGCAAACCGGAATGATTAAGGGATATCGGAAAAGAACGCTGTGTTTCTTTTTACTTTTTAATTGTCCATTTGTTTATTTGTTGCTGTTGAAGAGAATATATCCTACTTTTTTCGATATCGTTGTCGTTGTGTTGTTGCTGTATTGCTCTATTGGACACTTGGAAGCGATAAGTGGAAATCAGCTGTTGTCTTTCCATTTCCGAAAAAGAAGCAAAATTGAAATATTAGTTGGGATGGATAATTTCAGTCGGGACTTTCCAAACTGATGAAATTGAAACATATGATTTAGAGGCAGTTAGTGAGCTGAATGGACTAATCAGTATAAATAGAGTGAATCAAAATTTAAAAATTCTGGGTCTGAATATAAGAAGACCCAAAAAACAATTTGATGAGTTACAAGTTATTTTGCATGGTCTAGAAACAGAGTTTGATATAATTAGTAATGGTTTAGTTTCTAGAATATCTGAAATTGGAGAAATATTTCAACTCTATTGGAACTAAGAAATTTAAATAATGAAGTTGAATGAGATTAAATGATAGCAAGGCTAGTTGGAAGATTAAAAAATTGACACTACCCATTAATACCTATGCCTAGCTAGATCAGAGTCCCTTTATCCCAGTGTATGAGATCTTCGTCTAGAACCTACGTCTTAAATATAGCCTTAGAAATAGTACAAATCACTTCATTCAACTAGCTTCATTACAAGATAAATATCGAAATCAAAATAACTGATTAATAAATAACTAACTATAATCGAGGTAACTAATACAAAAAAAACTTAATTATAAGTTTAACCAATTACAATAAAAGGAGTCTAGATAAACTTAAACTACATAGTACAAATTTTCATTTTCATTTAAAACAATCTGAGCTTTTCAACGAATTGAAACTCAATGATAGAGCTCAGTCAACAATTACCGAAGATAAAAGAGAAGAATATGATCATGAAGAGAAACACTTAGCTTTTTAGAAATGAGATTAATTTCCACGATGATTGGATTTGGTGTTTTACATCAGTTTTCTGGTATTCCTGCATCTTACAGCTTACAGGTTACTTGATTGGCTGAATATGGTTCGCAAGGTGACTGACTGCCCTAGGTGGCAAGACTAGTTCCCTAAAGACGTGGTTACCCCAGTCGTGAAATATCAAGGTTTGGCATAGAGATGAAAACTCAAAATATCTTGACGGTGAAAAAAAATCTATAACAATACCATATCTCTAGAATATATATTTTTAAAATGAACAGAATGAATTTGACTTACCCCTGGAATAGCAGATATCGATCTAGGTTAATATAATAAAAGAAAATTCGAAATCTCTCCACTGTCTAATTGAATAGGTTGTCGAGGAAATCCGGCAAAATTACCGACTACTTATAACGCCTCAGGCGATTGGAATTTATCCAGAAAATCAAGGAATACTTAATTTTTATTACTGGAAATTATTCACTCCAATCGCTACAACACAGCTCCAATAAAATTACAAACGATTCCGAAGATGGAAAGGAGAGAATCTAATGAATTCCGAACTTATATAGACTCGGTGCTATAAAAAACTATTGATTTTCAAAAAAAAAACTAATAAAAAGCGAAGTAATTCTCTTCACAACAATAAAGTGGAAACGAAACATAGAATGAGTACTGCTTTCCGTTTTCCCACAGAAACGAGAAAACGATCTTCTTTCAAGTACTGACTTCACAATTAACGGGTGAACAACCTAGATCAATAGCAGCGACACCTTACTATAATTTTCATTGGGTATCATTACATGTAGATTCTTGATTCAAATTTCAAACTGTTTGAATATTTATCTTGATGAAAAGAGATTGAATTATTAATAAAATTATAAAAACTGAGTTTAAAAGATATAAATGATTAATTCGAGAAATCGGACTGTTACAAATTGTTATGTCAGAGTACTGGAGAATAGACAATGTCGGCCAATTAGCGTTACCAGGTTACAGAACATTTTATAGTGGCGGCAACCGGAACCAGGCCGATGGAGTTTTGGTATAGGTTAAGGAAACCATTGATTGTTGTCATGAGGTTGTTGATATTGGGGGCCAGAAAGTAGTGGAAGTAACGTTTAGAATAGCAGAAGAGGAGATGAAGATGATTACAATTTATCGAAGCCATGAAATGAATGTAAGGATTTTCATGAATGCACTAGAAGATTTCATGGTCAACGAAAAAAGAACCAAATGCAATTTCTTGCTAGGTGACATTAATATAAATATTTTACCTGAAGACGCACAGAAACACGAATATCTCAACCTCATGACAGAATATAGATACATATCTCTTATAAATAACCGAACCAGGGTTACTGTTCCAACTGCCACGTGCCTGGATCACATATTCATGAAATATGATGGCCCACAAGAAGAAAGAACTATTTCTTTTGTATACCGAGCAAAGATAACAGATCAATGTGCAGTCGGGATGTATTCTTTAGATTGAGAAAAACCATATCATCAGCATGAAATGGTTGGACAAGAAAAAATATGAATTATAAGGATCTGAAAAAAAACCTCATTTTGAAGAGTTTGAATTCTTTAGTGTATATCGAACACGATGAGGAAATCACTGAGGAAATTATCAACCTGCTACAGGGCCACATCGAAGTATGTACGAGAACTATGCGAATTCCTAAAAAGCAGAAAAAGAAAAGAGCTTCATGATGACAAGGGGAAACCACAGAAAACCTTGTCTCACGTAAGCGAGTCATATGGTCTAGCTGCTTACATTACATAATATCAATACATAAGAGCGTGGTGCAAAGCTCTATTTAAAATATTTAAGTCTAAGATACATGTGCAATAACATATCTGAGGGGGGGGGTCGCATCTACTTCGTATCTTTATTTGTCAATCACACATAAAACTTAGATATTAAAAGTACCTGAAAAAGAGAAAAATAGTACTGGAAAAAAAAAACAATTTACTAACCTAAGACACATAGAAACATGATGGGTTTATCATACGTTGAACAACTGCGTCTGTGAGTAGGTCCTAGATTCACTAGCGCACTGGTCGTTTAACAACACTACAACACTACACTCACACTCGTCTTTGGGCGCCACTTGATGTTGTCTTCGGTCCAAGAACCGGATGCTCCATTCACAGCTGCTGCGGTAGTGGATTAATTCTGCGGTAGATGAATTAGACGAATACTATCCACGTGCGTCGTTGCTATTGTCTATTGTTCGCGTTGATCCTACCACGTGCGTCGGATTCACCTCGTGTGCGAAAGTAGCGGAATTCTTTTCACTTGGATTCTCGTACAATATTTATCGGCTAACTCAGTCGGGATGGGTTCTTTTTCTCAACGGAGAAAACAATGCCCTAATGCACACGTTGGGCTCCACTTGCTACCGGGATGGGTTCACACACACGATGAAAACACTGATGGTTAACACAAACACTTTTTATAAACGTAAATTTAAAATGAAATAAAACACGTGGTTCGTTGGTAAACAACGGCGGTTTGGCAATATGGCGTGGGTACGGAAAGCCGACTCGTGGCAACGCGTGCTGCAGTCGGTGTTCTGAGACAATGTGAAGTCGAAGAGGTCGTTGAAGAGGAAGTGGGAGAGTCTCCGAAATGCACGGATATTTAAACCCTCGGTTCAGGTAGGCCCAGAGTACGTTGTGTGCGTAGCCTGGTCGATGGGCCTACTTGGCGATCTGTGATTGAGAAAGCGTGGTTAACACGGTAATACACTTATTCGGAAGAGCCTAGAGCGATTTATGGTGAGATACCGTTGTGGAAATGGTAACAATAGCTTTGTTCGTCGTCCTCAAAAAAGCTTTTGACGCAGTTGATCATCAAAAATTAATTATGAAACTGCCAGATATAAGTTTTCGACGTAGTTTCTTATATCTGCTCAGTTCTTATCTGCAAGACCGAACACAGTGCGTTCGTATCAGAGACTGGTGTAGTGGTTTCTTACCTATTGTTTGCGGAGTTCCACAAGGCTCGGTACTAGGCCCCCTCCTTTTTTTGGTATATGTGAATGACATATTTCGGTTGAACTAGAAGGGCCTGCCAATAGCATTCGCTGACGAAACTTCGATGGTCTTTGAGAACGTTTCGTGGGAGACGCTGAAAATTCAGATACAACATGAACTGAGTACGTTACTGGATTGGTTTGCTATTAATAAACTTACCGTTAACATCGAAAAAACACTTTTTGTACCTTTCGGACTTCAGAGCTCTTCTTTGCCTGAATACGAAACAATGGAGATTGAAAATGAAAGTGATGAAGGAAGACTAGTTAATAAAAGAGAAAATAATACGACTTACCTTGGGATAACCAGGGCTCTCATTTCCGCTGGGATCAACACATATTGATTCTAGTGAAGAATCTTAGATCGGTCCTGAACAAGTTTCGTTCAGTGAAGAACGTAATAGATCAGAGACTTGCCAGAGCGTTCTATTTTTCCTGGCACAGTCTCATCTACGCTATGGTCTGCTATGCTGGGGTACTGTTGCAAACTCATACTTAAATCCACTTAAGATAATCCAGAATTGCTGAACAGAAATAGGCGGTAATATACGGATTTGCTGTATGAGGAAGCGAGAATACTTGACATCAGACAGATATATTATTTGAACCTAGCATTCGATGTGATCCGAAAGGAGGGATAAGAACTAAAGAAGATAGAACATGAATATCAAACGCGCAGAGGATGTCCTTCTCTTATACCAAGGACTACCTCTTCAAGGGCGTATAAATCGAGGGAATCCATGGTGACAAATGTATTCCATTCATTGCCAGATGAACTGAAAAAGATTGAAAATCCCATAAAAATGAAAAATGCACTAAGAAAAAAATTATTTCTTCGAAAAGATCCTATTTAGAAATATTTCTGGAATCGGATGGGGCAGCCTCTCCTAACCTTTGGAAATGATGCCTACTGTACTCTGAAAGAGTTGAATAAATAAATCCTGAAAGAATCAATCTACGTAGTTCAAGATATTCAACGTGCTCATTATATTATTATAAATATTGTTTTATACTGAACTATAATTTATCTATTTACTCTAATCGTCTATTTGTCTATTTACTCGTTTTTGATAAAATTGTATTTTAATGTGTATGTACTTACTATTTTCTGGAGAATTCCTATATTTATCATTATCTTAAAATTTAAAATTTTCATTTCCCATGTACAAACAGTAAGTTTTCTTTTGAGTATTTGATATGTCCTTCGATGTATTCGAGTAACACAAATATATATATATATATATATATATATATATATATATATATATATATATATATATATATATATATATATATATATATATATATTATTGTTATTAAATGGAAATTCATGAAGAAAGAAAGTCAAGTGTTTTAGAATAAGTATTCGAAGTGTGAGAATGTTCAATCTCTATTGTTGGGGATAATTTCAGAATTATTACATCCAGTCATGGTCATCTAAAAAAGTATTTCATTGAACAAACTTCCTCAGAAAAAAAGAGGAATCGAACAGTTATCAAAAGTTTGATTACTTGTCGAAATCTTTCTTCGGGGCTATAAACAACGTGCTAGGAAAAATTGAATGTGAAAATTGCCAACCAAGTTTCCCGTATCAAAAGTTCTCAATACTGTATAATGATGAACTTCTATGATGAAAAAGTTTGCCAATATCGTGAAAGTACGTAGTGAGCGCACTTTCAGGAAATATGCCAGAATCTATAAATATAGATTACAAATGAACTTTGATTGTTACACCATTGCAATAAATGAGCATTGTTCTAATTTCTTATTATATCGAAAGTTCCATGAAAAACGTCTATAAGTCCTACAATTGTTGAAAAATTTCAATAAAACAAAAACCAAAATGCAAATTGAATAATATACTAACATTCTAAAATATTCAACTTGATTTTTCGCCTTCGAAAATACCGGAAGATGATCATCAAATGGACTCACTAAATGGTAACCTTTCATTAAAAATATTTTTTCGGATTACTTATTCAGTTTTGAGTACCTACTGCCAAAAAAACATCTCCTAAAGCGCTTTATTTTCCGAAAAAAAATAAGAAATATAAAAATTTCGAAACAAAACTGGCATTCCCAATTATACAATATAACTCGTAAAATGGCGGCTGTCTGAGTTTGCGAATACACATTTCTTAGATAGAAGTGTTAAGGAAATTTATTCAGTTGGAAAAAGTTTCTTTAAAAATATGAAATAGAAAAAATAGTTTTGTATTATTTCCACGTTTATTTGTTAATACACGACCGATTTCGACTCTTCGTCATTTGCAAGTGCTTCCGTGTTTAAAACTTTTGAACACAAAATTTGTTGATGTAGAATGCAATGGAATGTGAAAAATGAAGAGAAATCTTCATGAGCTCGACACAATGCCACAAGACCGTTTTTGTTTTCAGTGATTGCTGATGCTCCATCAGTTGTAATGCACACTAAGTTATATATTGGTAGCTTCTAGTATTTTACAAATTTGAAAAAATACGTCATATATATTTTCGCCAAGGACCTTCCATTTCGGTGGAGTGATTGTCAAAAATTCTTTCTTAGCCAACATGTCATTGAATACCATCCAAATAAAAATACACAGCTGGGCAGTGTCTGTTATATCGGTGGATTCGTCGAACTGTAAAAAAAAGTATGTACATTTCATGATATCATGTTTTAGTTTATCTGCCATGTCCTGACACATGGCTTCAATACGCCTTGTGACAGTCGGACGAGCTAACTGAAGTTCTCTAATAGCAGCAATGATTTGTTTTATTTTTAAAATCTCCAAATAAAGTCAATAAATGGTTCCTTCACAACCGTTCCATCTTCGAATGGTTTCTTGTGTTTCGCTAATATATGAGATATTTTAAATGACGCGATCGTAGCAGCTTTTGATTGTTCGGCTGGACTTGTGAACATGGTTAGTTCTGTTTCTTTAGATATCGCTATTTGTTCAAAGACCGTCGTGTTTTTCTTTCACCTGATATGTCCTTACATATTCACTATCAGAACGTACGAGGACTTCGCACCAAACTAAATAACTTCAGGTTGAGCTCAATGGCAGGTTTTTCTGATGTAATGTGTGTTACCGAATCATTTCTGAAAGATACCGTTTTCGAGAATGAATTGGTCGATAATTGTGAATATTCTGTGTTTCGTCGCGACCGAGATTCATCGGTGTCTTCTAAGAAGGATGGTGGTGGACTTTTCATTGCCGTTCGCAACAAATTCGGCCCACGGCTCTTGAATGGCTTCGGAAGTGACGCGGAGGATATCTGGGTATCTCTGAATGTGAATAGTTCGAAGTTATATATTTGCTGTGTGTATTTTCCCCCTGGGGATTCTGTGGCAAGTGATGTGTTCGCTACTAAATTGGAGAGCAATAAAGTTAAAATAAAATGTCCATTTCTTGTTGTGTGGTGACTTTAATTGTCCCTCGGTTGATTGGAAGAGCTCTGATAAGAGTTACTTGATACCTACTAATATTGAAGATAAATATTCAAATATATTAGATACACTTGCATTTGTCGAACTGAATCAATATAATCATGTGAAGAATAGTAAAGATAAAATTTTTGACCTAGTCTTGTGTAATGAAGGAATTGTCTCGAATATACTTAAAAGTGCTCATCCGTTTGTAAACGAGGACACACATCATACCACACTGGAGTTTATAGTTACCTTGTCTGAAGAGAAGATGATGACGAATTCGAAAATTCAAAATTTTTATTACGATTTTAGAAATGCGAATTATGAAGCTGTTAATGCTTCATTATCGTTGGTGAATTGGGAGGCTCAACAGCAGCTCTACGGGAATTGATGAAAATCTGGATATTTTTTATGAGAGAATCAATGACATAATCGGTTCTGTTGGTCCTAAGAAAAAAGTCACTAAGTGTTTTCCTTCATTCCATTCTTTTCGAAAGTAACTATTGCTACAATAGGAGAAAACCAAAAATTTCATAAAAAATTGAAAAGTAGTAAAAATGTCAATGATCTCAATATATTCAAACAGCTTCGTGCTGATTCGAAGGAACTGATTGAACTTAATTTGAATAAATTCACCTCTAACATTGAGCGGGAACTGCCAACGAACAGCAAATCATTCTGGAAATATGTGGCTCTGAACTACCTAATGAAATGAGATATGGGGATATTTCTTCATCAGATGGAAAAGAGATATGCAATCTTTTTGCCCGTTATTTTGAGAGTGTATATGTTTGTGTAAGTGAGCAGCGTAGTCGTAGTGTAACTGTTAAAAACTGCAATAATGATGTACTATCAAATATTCACATAGAAGAGGAAGAGGTTCGAGAGGTTCTCTTATCCCTTGACGTGTCGGAGGGTTCACGTCCAGACAGCATTCCACCAAATTTTCTCAAAAATTGCGCTCAAAAATTAAGTGAACCACTGCATATTTTGTTCAATCAGTCTCTGATTAATGGTGTATTTCCAAAAGAAGTGGAAGGAGTCCGCCATTGTCCCAAGTTTCAAAAGTGGAGATAAAAATGATATTTCTAATTATAGACTTATTAACAAGCTTTCGATCATTGTTAAAGTATTTGAACGTATAATTCATAAGTATATTTTCTCTCATGTGAAAAATTTCATTATACCACAACAGCACGGATTTTTTAAGGGTAGGACTCTGGAAACTAATTTGATCGTTTATAGTGAGTACCTGCAGAGTGCAATGGATTCTCAAATTCAGACTGATGCTAATTACACAGATTTTTCTAAAGCCTTCGACAAAATAAGTTTCGATATTCTCATTTTTAGACTAGCCGAAGCAGGTGTAAGTGGTGGGTTGCTTGAGTGGATCCAATCGTATCTACTGAATAGATCACATTTCGTTAGTTTAAATGGTTTTAAATCTGAGTCTTTCATTAGTACTTCTGGGGTACCGCAGGGAACTCATCTCGGTCCTCCCCTTTTCTTAATTTATATAAATGACATGAATAAATGTTTCCGGCATTCCAGATTCTTGCTCTATGCAAACAATCTCAAAGTTTTTAGATCTATCAGATGCCTGAGGGACTGCCTTGATCTTCAACTAGATTTGAACAACTTTGTTGAGTACTGTAGAGAAAATCAATTATTTTTGAATTTAAATAAATGTTTCAAGACAACTTTTACTAGAAACCATTCCCCCATCACTTTTCAGTACTCATTTGGAAATTCATTGTTGCGACGTGTGTCCACGGCCTTTGATCTGGGTGTCACTTTCGATTCGAAGTTGCTCTTCGATGCACACATAGATCGCATAGCTAATAGTTCAAGTCGAATGATGGGTTATATTTTCAGAAAAAATTAAGGAATTCAAAGATGTAAAATCACTCATCACTTTGTATTATGCTTACATCTACAGTAAACTAAATTTTGCCTCATGTATTTGGAACCCTCGTTATAATTGTTATTCCAACCGACTTGAACGCATTCAGAATAGATTCATACGGTTCATATGCTTCAAAACTAACTTTGTTATCCTGAATCACGACTACGCTCCAGCCCGTAAATATGTAAATTTATTGTCACTTGAAAATCGTAGAAGTATATCTGATATTTTGGTTTTGTTAAAAATATTGAACTGCGTACTTCAGGTACCTAAGATCATGCACATGGTCACTTTTAATGTTCCTATGAAATCTTTGAGGCACCACGACCTCTTCTCTATAACTTTTAGAAAAACTAATAGTGCACAGAACTCCCCTATCGATAGGATGCTACGTGTCTGCAACACGCATAGGAGTATCAATTTGTTTGGGGTCACATTGGCCTCTTTGAAGAGAACATTATGCTTGCTCTTTACTGACTAACATCAAATTCATTCTATCGTTCATTTTTGTAATATTCATTTTGTATTTCTCTTTTCATTCTTTCTGTGAATACAACTCTCTATTAATGTCTTATATAATACTTTTTTTTATAATACTAGATTCTATGTAACTAATATTCATCTAGTGAATGTCATTTTGGCTTCGGCATTCCTTATATTGTACTTAAATAAATGAATAAATCACCGTTTTATGATGCCTTAAGTTACCACACTTGGGTATTGCAACTGAGGCACGACAAATAAGACAAATGCACTTATCCTCCACCATACAAAAGAAAAATTCTTCCTCCTAATCATTATTCAAACGATACGTTTTAGATTTTTTTGCTACACTCATTTTGTACTATTCAATACTTAACTTCGTTTCGACATATTATTGCATTCAAGTTACAATTCAGAATGACAACAATTCCTGCAGGCGCAACATTTATATCGGCGTGAACGAAAGTCTTCCAGAGAAGCGGAAAGAATAAAACACGCCGCATTTCTTTGATATGTACCGCGCGTTCCTTTGATTAAGCCGCCTTTCACCGCTATAAGAGTGTTATTTTATTACGTAATAAAATTTTGTAGTGTAGTTACTTACTTATTTAAAATCTTTTTCTTCTCGAGATCTACTCAAAAAGTACTCGTGATCGACAGTTTGAGCACCATTGCTTTATTGCATTTGTAGAAGACTTCAAGGTGGTCTAAAACTTCACAGAAAGTATTTGATTGTGATGTTCAGGAAAACTTTGAACTTCATTATGACAGCATTCAATTTTCTTTGATTTCAAAATAAAATTCTGATTCTGGGTAAATACTCTCTAATATCTCACACAAATTATATTTTAACAAGTATTTTTGTTACAGGTAAGAAAAAGCGGATTATCAGGATACACTTATCTAGAGAAAAGGATATGATTCCTAGGAAACTAAGTTATATCCCTCATTAGTGGTACAGGTACGAAATAACGCTCATTCTATATTTGTTGTGAACGATAAATTATGTTTATCATTTCCTCAATCGTATAAGGCATAATAATAAAACTAGGATAATAGGAAGTGAAAGAATTAAATGATTAACATCTAGCATTTCGGATAACATATGAAAAAACACGAAACTAACAGTTTAATCCTGGTTGGCTTCGCGAATTCTTATAGAGGATATGCAGACCTGAGTGAGTAGAGCAGGAAGCACTTAAAAGTGCACACTATATAAGTAATTGTTTTGACGAATAGTTTAAACTATTATTCTGCTTCATTGGAAAGACGACACAATTCTTCGATCATACTTAGTGTTATAAACTCAACTCAGAAGGTGTTTCACAAACATTAATTTTCAGGACAATTCTAAGTTTCCTTCATTCTTGAATATGATTGCTTATGAATCTATGGATATTATGTCCTATCCTGACCACTTGGTAGATATTTGATATAACTTGATTGATTGGTCAGGAGCTTCAGTTTTTCAATAATCACCCAATTTTTCATTAAAAAATAAGTTTATTAAATACTCAAATATTGAAGGCATCACTTTACTTCAAATCTATCAAAAGCCGAGATAAGGGGTGTTCAAATATAAAGAAATTTTATTTTCCCTGAAGTCAACAAATTCACATGCTTTTTTTCATCAAAAATTTGTATTATTTGATACTCAAATATGACACGCATCAAAGTAATTTGATTAATTCGAAAGCTGAGGTAGAGGATGTTAGAAATTGAGGAACTGTTCTCCTCGACGACGAAAATTCCACACCATTTCTTTCAACAAACATTACTTTATTAAAAACTCAAATAAAGCAAGCATCACACTAATTCGATTTATTCGAAAACTGATGTACGGGACGGGCCGTTCAAAATTGAAAATTCTGCTCACCTCAAAGACAATAATTCAACACAATTTCCTTCATCATATACTGAATTTATTAAATACACAAATATGACTAACATCATATTACTTTATTCCTCCAAAAACCGAGATACAGGTCATTGAAAATTATGGAAATTCTGTTTTTCTTGTTTTCTTGAAGACAACTATTCAAAACCCTTTCTTTCATCAAAAATGATTTTATTAAATACTCAAATATTGTAGGCAGGGTATACAAGATAGGGAAACAATGTTTTTCATGAACAGAGCAGCTAGAAAATAGGGATAATTGAACCGATTCCGAAGAAAGAAAAAAAGTCCTTACCCCAAAACTACTGCCCGGTTGCACTTCTTTCCATTATGTGCAAAGTGATGGAAAGAGTCATGAATGATGAACTCATCGAATATCTTGAGTTGCAGGGAATTATTAACGACCGTCAGTATGGTTTTCGCAGGCAAGGATCGACAGGAGATCTGCTTGCCTAAGTCACTCATATTTGTACATCAACGATGGAAAAGCATGGGAAATCTAGAGCCATAGCCCTCGACATCTCCAAAGCCTTCAATAGGGTTTGGCATGCAGCCTTGTTGAATAAAATTGCTGCATATGAGCTTCCCGAAAAATTGCGGAGTTGGATAAGTAGCTTTCTTCCAAATACATCAATACAAGTTGTGGCCGACGGTATAACATTTGATTATTTCTAGTTTCAAGCAGGAGTACCTCAGGGATCCCTTCTTTTGCCAACCCTGTTTCTAATGCAAGCATGATGACATATGATCAGTTAGTCAATTGCGATATTTTGACCTAATTATCTTCATTTCAGAAAATGTAGACTCGCACAAATAAGTTGACCCAAACATTGCCGTCAGTTGAAGGGCGATTTGCCTTAGATTCGGATTTTTATCTTCATATATAAAACACCAGAAATTTGTATCACATGATGTTTCTGTTGCAGATTAACAATCTTCTATCATATACAGAGAACGAGATCTTCGGTTTTGCAGACGATTGTACCCTGGTTTCGTCTTTCAGTAGTCTGCGGTCGATTACAGCTGCGGAATCTCAGCGACAGGGATGTCAACAAATTAATAACTTGAACTCTGACTTAAAGAGGATATCTGAGTGGGGTTAGTTGAACCTGGTGAGCTTCAATGCGAGCAAGACGCAAGCAACTACGTTTTCTAGATAGATTCCCTCTGGAGAACTTCCTCTAATAATGCAAGGCCAACAGATTGAATCCAAAGATTCGATGCACTTTCTCAAAAATAACGGTCACCTCCTAGTTTTCCTAGCATGAACATGTATCAGAAATAGCTGAGTCGGAATCAGTTAAGCTTAGTTTTTTCAGCGCCAAACGATACTTAGCGAAATAAGGGTTTGGGTTAGATGCGTTTGCAAAAATGGGCTGTGTGCCTCATCGACCACCCGGAGATCACCCACGATCTATAATCGCTGGCTTTTAGAAGACGAGTTCTCTGTTTTACAGGCAGGGAAGATACCTCAAAAAGCTTATAGACTCTGTTCCGGGAAAACTAATGTTTTGCCGCAACACTAAGCTGGCAAGGAGCTCTCATCATATGGCAGTACATTCAACGACCCCTGGAACCTCTCTCTATGTGAGAATTCCTTCGCTAATAAAAAACAAGTACTGTGTTTTAAGGAATTTTACTTAATAATTGCGATTCGTAACGCGTTTCACTACACCGTAGATTCTTCAGACGAAGCTACGGTGTAGTGAAACGCGATACGAATCGCAATTATTAAGTAAAATTCCTTGAAACACAGTACTTGTTTTCTATTATTGATAATGGAATTTTACCAAGTAAAAGCCTCCCAAATTCAAAAAAAAAATTCCTTCGTTTTTAGGGCCGGGAGCTGTGGAAATTGCTTAATTCCAACATTTTCCCAAGATCCTACAATTCGGCCCTCTTCAAGGAACTAGTAAACCGACACCTCAATTCGTTCGCTTATTCCTGGGAAGCGCGCATGAAAAAAGAAAAAATAAAACATTTTCACACCCTTTCTCTCATCGAATATCAGTGATATTAATTACTCAAATATGATAGGCATCATTTTATTTCGATTGATTTAGAGAGTCGAGATACAAAGTATTCAAATTTGGAGAAATTCTGTTTTCCTCGAAGTCAACGGCTTAATGCCCTTTTTTACATCTTATATTAATTATATTGAATACTCAAATATAACATCACAATAATCAAATATCACATCAATTCAAATCCTTGAAGAAGTGAGATTTCAGGGGTTCAAAATTAAAAATTCTGTTTTCCTGATTTTATTGAGATCAAAGTAGACATATCTAATGTCTTAGTTATTTTCTTTCTCAGAGACCCCTTTTTGAAAAAAGAAAAATTCAATAATTCTACGAGGAACCACTACCCCTATTTAGAGCTATCGTTGTTATTTTTTATACATCGCCTGAAAAGTTCTGGAATAAAATGAATACTCAGAATATTTGCATATGACAGCGTTCCATACATCTCTGAAAGTCAGGCTGCTACAACAATTCGTTACGGAGAAGTGAAAAGTATTTTCAACGATTTTTCATTGAAGCGTTTTTCATTTTAAACGGCAGTAAAAAGCTCATTCGAATTGTTTGGCTACAAATAATTTTATGCAAATTACGAACGCCGTTGAATTAACTTTCGACAATGCAAACAAAAGGTGAACATTTTTAATGTTTCTTTGAAATTTTTACTCCTTGTTATTCTGCCACTTTTCTAGATGTAAACAAAATGAAGTTCGTTATCATAATTACATCCGAAGCAATAATTGTTTAAGATAAGTGATTATTAATTATCTGCAGCTTTATCTCTCGAATTGAGAAAAATGACCCCCTTCGCTTCCGAGGATAAATTATTGGTTTGAAGAGATTGCAGATATCTTTTTCCGCTTACGACCTCTTCCAAATTTTTCAATTTTCCGGAATTTTGGCATATGCCATTATCTAGGTTGCTATTAAAGTTAGCTGAGAACTGTTTTAATATTGTACAAACGCTTTTTTGAATAGAATGCAAGTGCGTATTTAATCACCATTTTCTTATTGAATAGTTTTAAATGATTGGTTTATCACTTGACAAAGGTTTCACCAATATTTATTAAAATACTCGACATATCTTTCGGGTTGTTAGCCCATTATCAAGAGTAATACAATATTCAATACAAAATGAGTGATTTCACTTATGTATAACGGAATCCACAACAGGAGGTAAATTGAAGTCTAGTTTGTCGTTGCAACTGGCTGTATTCTCCAAGATGTCCATCCTTTTTCCTTTATTACCTGGATGTATGAGTTCAATATTCTCGAAATCTATGAAATTATTCTTGTTGATGCAGTTGTCCGAGGACCCGTAGAATTTTCATTTTGGAAAAAAGATATTTTATATTCTTCAATTCTCTTCTCGGTACTTCTTCCGGTGTGGCCTATATAGAATGTCTCACATTCACTGCAGTGTATTTTATATACTCCGCTTCTATCCAATAATTTTGTTTTATCTTTATTATTAACTAACAACAAACCCAAATTCATTTTATTAGTGCTGATGGTGTAAATATTATTACTGTGTAATCTGTTACATATCTTGATGCGAATATTAGGAATATAGTTAATTGAAATTTGCAATGCTCTGCAATAATAGTTCATATCGTTTTTGTCTTATTAAGGTATCAATTAATTTTGGTTCATAGTCGTTGTGTTTAGCAATTAATTTCAAAACCTGAACAAATTAATAGAAAGCAATCTGTGCACGAATGAATGAAAACCAATCAATTTGATACTCTGGAATTGCGAACTACTGTTATGAATCAAGGTATCCGAATAGATTAGTTTTCTGTATATTTAAAAGGCGAGTGAGTCATTAGCCCTACTAATTGACAAGTCCAAAAATTTCAATTTTTCATTTTCCATTGTGAATTGAATCGATCGATGAAAGGAATTTCAAAATAGTAAGAAACAATTGAGTTGTCTGTCTGTGCCAATCCAAATAAAGAAGATATCATCTACATATCTTTTCCATAAAAATACATTCTTAATTAGGATGTTGGATGAACTAAAATGGTTTTCTCGAATTTGAATATGAACCAGAGAAGAATAAGAGCGTATATATATATATATATATATATATATATATATATATATATATATATATATATATATATATATATATATATATATATATATATATATATATATATATATATAATAATTGCGATTCGTAAGGCGTTTCACCACACCGTAGAATAAGGAGCGTATATATATATATATATATATATATATATATATATATATATATATATATATATATATATATATAATAATTGCTATTCGTAAGGCGTTTCACTACACCGTAGCTTCTTCCGACGAATGGATGTACAGATAATAAGAATGAGAATATAAATATAAATGTTCTTGAGTAATTAAAAGCTTATTGGGTTGCTTCTTCTTAAGTGGTTATTTATGACAGGTATATCCAATAAAATTAAGGAATAGATTGCTCCTGAAGAGATTCATAAGAGGTGAAGGGTTTAAATCGACTTGTTCATTGATGAGTCAGCATTCAATAGTTTTATTCATTGATTAACATCCCATTATCACCATAAAATT
This sequence comes from Cryptolaemus montrouzieri, assembly GCA_013387265.2. Lineage (NCBI taxonomy): Eukaryota > Metazoa > Arthropoda > Insecta > Coleoptera > Coccinellidae > Cryptolaemus > Cryptolaemus montrouzieri. The sequence goes on along the minus strand of JABFTP020000185.1, from coordinate 137,697,953 downwards.
TCAGAAAGAATTAAATTTGATTAAACAAATAGCCAAAAATAATGGTTACAATCCCAAACTAATAAATAAAAGTTTGAATAAAAACATAGTAGAAATGCATTGAATGAAGTTTATACCCTGTCGATAAATTGAAACAAAAATTCATCACCTTAATGTACGTTGGCATTACAAGTGAGAAGTGAAATCTTTCTTGAGTAGCAATAATTTCAACATAGCTCTCCAACCTAATAATAATTTAGGTAGATATATAAAAATAATAAAACCAAACCAGGTAAAAACAATAAATCAGGTGTTTATAGATTGAATTGCAATGACTGTGATAATTTCTACATTGGTAGAACACATAGAAATTTTAATATCAGAATATCGGAACATAAACGCAGTTTCTCAAATAAAAAATCAGATTCAAATTACGCGAATCATCTCTTAGAAAATAATCACTCTTTCGACCAAAAGTTTGAAATTTTGCATACAGATAATAAATATTGGAAGGTAGATCTTTGGGAAACTTTAGAAATCAATAAATACAAACACTCAGGTAAATTCATTAATGAACAAGTCGATTTAAACCCTTCGCCTCTATTGAATCTCTTTGGGGAGCAATCTTTTCCTTAATTTTATTGGATATACCTGTCATAAATAACCACTTAAGAAGAAGCAACCCAGTTAGCTTCTAATTACTCAAGAACATTTATATTTATATTCTTATTCTTATTTTCTGTACATTCATTCGTCTGAAGAAGCTACGGTGTAGTGAAACGCGTTACGAATCATAATTATTAAGTAAAATTCCTTTAAAACACAGTACTTGTTTTTTATTATTGATAATGGAATTTTACCGAGTAAAAGCCTCCCAAATTCAGATGAACTTTCTTTCATTGAGCAGTTTGGAAACAAGTTAATGATGAACTGATTGATATTGTCTAGTCAAGTAGACAAAGCAAATATCGACAGTATGTCATCTGGCAAACTTTCTTGTAGAAAGTTTATTGTCTCACTGATTCTTTTCTAGACCGCCTTCCTCTTGTAGACTATTGTCTAACGAAAATAATACCATTCAGCCTAAAGAATCATCTGGCAGTCGATTTCAACCCGAACATAATCTCAGAAGTATAATTCAGGCTTCTAAAGTAATATGTCATATGTCTTGACCAGATATTAGAATTGATGGCTTCATGATATGTTCGAAAAATTCCAAAATAAAGATATTTCAATGAAATCTTAGGATTTCACCATATTTCCGTAATCATATTGGAAAATACGAACATTATTCGGCTAGACTAACTCAAATCGTTCTGCTTGATATTGTGGCGGAAAATGAAATATTCTATTTTAAAAGCGAACGATAATATGCAAATGGAATATAAAAGTGCAATAAAATATCTACTTGAATTTCATGAAAGTCACTTGAAAAACGAGCTCAATGTAGGAAAATCCTGGAGTTCCGAATTTTATTCAGAGGTTAGTAGGTTAATATATTAATTTTATGCATGCAGTTAAATTTGAACTAATCTAATTCTACATGAGAAAGATTTCATCTTCATTCATAATTTAGTAAGTAATGTTGATTTGGAAATTTGAAATGAAACTTATGAAATTATTATAGTTTCTAATAAAGCAAGCATTGTTTTATTTTTATTACGAAAATATCGGTTCGATATTTTTTTACCTAGTAAGATATTAATAAAAAGTAACTAAAGAAATGAATACACTGGTCTACAATGGTTTTGTTGCCCTAGATATGAAAATGATTTTGGGTCTATTTATGCTCACAATTCGTGAAACTATCAATGATTTTGTAGGATTTGCTCTGATTTCTTTTTAAATCTTTATTTTCATTTTACATAACAAAATCGTAAAACAAGAAACAAAATAACAGATATATTTATAATGTCAGTTATGTTTTGAGAAATTCGGATACATCGAAGTAAATAAAGAGGAAAATGTCGAAAATATATTTCATATTTCCATAAAACGCCTTTCATGAGCTTTTCTTCTATAATTTTCAGGGACAATCTCTTTTCAAAGACCAGCAGTAATCTGCCATCATGTGACAATCTCATCGACCTTGATACCTTTCTTCCATCACTTTTAGATCTTGATGAAACCGCTCTCCTGTTCCTCACTATAATTTCCTAAATTATCCGGAAATTTATCTAGATGATTGCGAAGATAGTGTAACTTAATACTCATATTTGCTCCTAAAGTCTGAAAGTTTGTCAGCATATTTTGCACAATTTCTTCATAATTTGCCTAGGAAATTTTCGACAACCAACGCAAAACTTTGCCAAGCTCTCTTTTCCGGAACAGTCATAACTTTGATAAAATCTGAGTCTTTCATCAATTGCCGTATTTGAGGACCATCAAATATTCCACCTTTCAATTTTTCCATACTAAGCTTCGGAAATTTTCTGCAAATGTAATTAAAACAATTTCCGTCTTTGTTCAACGCTTTTACAAATTGCTTAATCATACCTAACTTAATATGTAATGGTGGAAGTATGATTTTGTCTCTGCTCACCAGCGGCTCCCTTATTACGTTGGCTTTAACCGACAGTTAAAGAATTTCTTACAGGCCAAACATCTTGTTCCCAATGAAGTTGCTTTGCTCTACTATCCCACATACAAATAAAGCAAGGGTATTTTGTATATTCTTTTTGTTGGCCAAGTAAAAAATTAACCATTTTTAAATCCACACAGATCGGCCATTGATGCTCAGAGTATTTAATTTTCTCTAAAACTAATTTTACATTTTCATATTCTTCTTTGAGTTTCGTTGAATGGGCAATTGGAATTGATGCAAATTTATTTCCATTGTGCAATAAGACGCATTTTAAACTTCTTTTGCAACTATCAATAGAAAGGCGCCATTCAGTAGATTTGTACTCTTTTAAACCCATGTCTATAAGCAGCTTCGCGATATCATTACAATACACTAATCCTTCATTTTCACTAAAAAATTGTAATAACTCTTTTTCTCGCGTTCTGTATGTTGTATTTGTTACTGTTGGTGTCAATAAATTTTTTTCTTTCAATCTTGAGGCTAACAGTTCTGATCCTTGTTTTGATAAATTGAGATCACGTATTAAATCACTGAGTTCATTTTGAGAAAATAACTTTGGCGTAGATGTTTCACCTTCCCATTCACTTCCACTAGTAGATGGTCCCGATTTCTGTGAATTTGGTAACATCATTGTTTCTGAGGGCATGCGAATTACTTTTGAAATGTATATGGGCCGAGGGAGATTTTCACTCTGTAGAACCGGACATTTCGTAGACTGTAAGTCTGGGTATCTCCACGTTTGATTTCGATTAAAACCTTTAACATCTACTACGCAAAAGTAACAATCATCTAAATGATTCGTAGGCTCCATCCAGATCATAGGAATACCAAAGTCTAATCCAGAACGTTCACCTTTTTTCCACAACCGTAAAGACTCAACACAGGACTTACAAACTTTATTAGGAACCCATGGTTTACCTAATTTGTCCATTTTGAAACCAAAATATTCAACATAAGTCTCCTTGACAAAGTCTGTGATATTTCTTTTTGTTTTTTGGTATATAAACACCGCAAATATAACAAAATAAATCACTACAATATTTACACTTTCTTCGTGACGAACTCATATTTTAGACTAGAAGACAAATACATAAGAATGGACATTCAGTAATTGAAACAAAATATTAATCCATGACACTTTATCCAGATTTACGTGTATATGTACTTCAATATCGTCAGATAACTGAGATCTCAGCTGTTCTGTGGAGCAAGAGGTCTGAGAGTGGGGATCAGGTGATGTTTGTATGCGCGAAAAAGTTGCGCAGAAGCCTAATTATGACTGGAAAATTAAATTTTATTTCTAAGAAGCTTATAATTGTTCAAAGGATAAGAAATGCAAAAATCATGAAAATACGAGCACATTGAGAACTTTCATGAATATATTCGTAATCTGGGCACTTAAAAACATAAAAATTTGCGATGATATCCAGGGCAACAATAACAAAATTTTTTTTTGTAGAGCTGTGTAATCTAATAATATATACAAGTCCATTAATCATCAATTATAATTATTAGGTAAAACTGAGTGAATTTCAAAACAGTGAAACCACATACGAGCACCATGAGGACTGAAGCTAAAGTCAATCACGTGTTCAAACAACGTGAGAACAGTTTTCCTCCTAACCATTAGCTAGTCAGTTTGTAACTTTTGTAACTATAGTTATTCTGGTGGAATATCTTGGGTTATTCTTGTAGCTAAGTACTTCTTCGTCTTATGCATCTGTCTTGGTATGACCTATCAATATCATATCGAACAATGTGAGCGTAATCGTGTGGTGCCCCGTCCTGCTGAAACCAGATATTATTTGGCTGTTGTCTACCTCCTGTGCTGAAACCACTAGTATCTTTGAGAGCTGGCATGGTTGTATAAAGCTATTTCACAAATTGTTGAATCTGACAATTTGTCAACTTTATGTGACAATCATAATTGGGTTGCATGAATCACTTAACAAGAAACTAACAATAAATCAGTCAGCAATGTTTCGAATCTACGTTAACTCAGTATACTGGGTTAGGCAAAAGTACCGGAACGGTTAATTAAGTCAGTTATTTAACGAGCGATTTTTTTGAAAATTGGTATTCCTGCATTGCTGAACATAAAGAATTCAGTGTTGATATTTTGAATTGCAAATGTAACACCCTATATGTTTTTTTGTTTAATTCAGAGAAAAAAACTGTTTTAGAAATAATCAACAAAAAACAGTTCCTTTCAACGTCGAGTTCATAAAATATTAAAATTATAAAAATTATATCACCTTAATCAAATTACTTTAGCATTAATAATCAATCTGACAGGTTGACAAATAATGTCAAGTATTTGTTGAAGTTTAGATTTTTGCACTTCAATTCCTAATAATGGTATTTAAGCTCGGTGAAGCAGAACGGATCGGGTTTTGATGATGCGCGAATATGGTGACAGACAACGATCTTATCCAGAAGTTAGGAGTCTGTTCAATACTGTTCACCCAGATCATCAAATTAGTAAATCTACAGTATGCAGAACTATTCAGCGATATGAAGCAAGTCGGCTTGTAAAAGATATTTCCAGAGCAGGACGCCAGTCTGGCAGTGACGAAGAAACAAATGTGGACATTTTACTGGTAACTGAGGAAAATCCTCAGATTTCTACAAATAAACAAACTTTGAATCATGATATTTTTCAGAGGTCTGTTTGTAGGATACTGAAAACAGAAAAAATGAAACCATATAAAATTCATTTCGTCCATGAGCGTACTGAAGACGATCCTGACCGTAGAGTACCATTTTCAGAGACCATCATGGAAATGATTATGGCGAATCCAAATTTCTTGAAGAGAATCGTATTCTTGAATGAAGCTATGTTCTGTCTCAACGGTATAGTAAATAGCCATAATTGCCGTATTTGTTCGAGAGACAATCCACATTGGATTAGAGAGGTTCATACACAACATTCACAAAATTGAATAGTTGGGCCGGTGTTATCGGTGACCACATAATTGGTCCATTTTTTTATAGAAGGGAATTTAAATAGAGAGCGATATTTGGAATTATTGAGAAATGAAATTGTGCTAGCCATAATAGCTTTATTATCAAATTTAAATAATCCGTTAACCCCAACTGATATTGCATGGTTACTACAAGATAGAGAAAGATGGATGGGTAGAAGCGGTCCTATCGGGTGGCCTCCGCGGTCACCTGAACTATCGCCTCTGGATTTCTTTTTATGAGGCCACTCGAAATGCCTAAATTAAAGAGAACGACCTGCCAATCTAGATCAGTTAAGGAGTCGCATAACAGAAGAAATCAAATTGATACCCCCACAATTTCTGAAAAATCAGCGATCGATTAGGTTATTGTCAGGAGGTGAATGGAACTCATTTTTAACACTTGCTATAGTTTCAATGAAAAAACACTTGACAATAATTGTCAACCTGTCACGTTCATTAGGAATTCGATAGAAATTTGATTTAGGTGATAAAAGTTATTGTCATTTTGATTTTTTTATGAACACGACATTAGAGGAAAAGCATTTTTCTTGATTGTTTCTAAGGAAGTTTTTTCGTCTGAATCTAACAATAAATGAACATACAGGGTAATATATTCGAAATTCTCATATTGTGGTCATTTCCGGTTACACCGGAAACACTATTTAGCACAAAATATTAACACTGAATTCTTTGTGCTTCACAATGTAGGAATATCAATTTTCAAATCTCAATAACTGAGATAATCAACCGTTCCGTTACTTTTGCCTAAGCTCGTATATATCACTGATTTGGATTAGCACAAAAAGTAACTCTTTATAACAGATCTGGCTCTTTTCATTGGTATGTATTGTACCCAACCTAATTTACTTTTGTACAACATAAGACTTTCATCAATAGTGATATGCTGTTGCGATGTATATGCATCTTGGAATTTCCTAGGAAGATGAAAAAATACAGGCCAAATTTTGTTGAGTTTTTGCTGTAGGTGTATGGCGGGGCCATATGTTGTGTTGTCTTTATTTTTGAAAAAAATAATTTTTCAATATTACATCAACTTAGCATAAAATTGAGGATCTTCTAGGCCAGTACAAATTTTTTTCTGGCTTTTTGGACAATGCTCATAGCCATAGTAACGACAAAGAAAACTGAATTCTGTGAAGGTGGTATTTTTAACATTGGCGGAAGATGTGGATGGTCTTTCCCTCATAGTTTCTACAAAGTAAAAATTTTTTTTAGTCTACAATATTTTGTACTAAATCGTCATCGAAAAAATATACCCAGTTTTGAACACCATAAAATTTCCTCATTTATCTGCGAGTTAGCAGTAAAGCCAAAAGATGTTGATGCAGCGGGTATATAGGTTTCGATATTTATTTCCGTCCTTTCGTCAAATATATCGTTTTGCGACTGGTTTGAACCTGTTCCATTGTCCAAACTAGAACACGGAGCTGTTGAATGAGTTTCAGAATGTTCAAAATCGAACTCCTCTGCGCTATGGCTTTCCAATCTACAAAAAAATATAAAAAAATCTGATAGACTTAATGAAAATTGTTGAATATAGAAATTGATGTATGAATATAACGTAAAAAATACTTACTTTACGATCAAAAACAATAAATAAAAAATATTTGCAAAATAATACACTCAAAATATGCAACTGAAAAACAATGCATAAAAACGTGAACGCCAAGAAAAAGCTTGTCTAATTGTGTTTGTTTATATCCTATTTGTTATACACATGGGGATGCATACCTCTGGCGCACTCATTAAATTCGAACGAGCATACAATAAAAATACTCTAAGCTCTATGAAATACAAACGGGTGAGAAGGTATCGCTCCAGATAAAGATATAAACATAATATTCATAAACGGCGAAAATATACAGGTCAAATTTTGTTGAGTTTTGGCTGTAGATGTATAGCGGGGTCATTTTTTGAGTTATTTTCAAAGTGTAAGTGTTTTTTCATGAAAATAAATTTTCCATGAGACATCAACTTGGCTTAAAGTTGACGATCGTCTAGTACAGTACAATTTTTCTTCTGGCATTTGGACAATACTCTTAGCCATGGTAACGGCAAAAAAAATTGTCATTCCTGAAATGGTGGTAGACCATGTATTTTCAACATGAGCAGAAGAGGTTGATGGTGTTTCTCTTATAGTTTGTACATTGAACAAATTTGTTTGGTCCACAATATTTTGTACAAATTCGTCATCGAAATAGTAGTTGAAGAATTGCCTCGGTCTAAAATACGATCAAATTTATCTCATTTATCTACGAATTAGCTGTAAAGTCAAAAGATGGTAATGGTAAGTATATCGTTTTCGATATTTTTTCCGTCTTGCGATCGATTTGCATATACTTCATTGTCAAAAGTAGAACTCAGACTCGAAAACACCTCTCCGCTATCGCTATCGTTTTCCATTCTGCAAAAAATTGAAAAAAATCAGATAAATGAATGAAAATTGTGGAATATAGAAATTGGTGTATGAATATAAAGTAAAAATTACAGTAAAACTTCACTAATCCCGCGCATGCCCGAATTTCTGAAGTGTCTCGAATTTGTTTCATTTTCATTGTTTCATTTTCAAAATAGAAACAACCAAAAATCTGTTAAAGCCGAGTTTATTATAAAAATATCGAAAAATTGAACAAAAAATAGTTTCTATTATAAAACAGAATCAAATTATAAAATTTCTATTCATTATGATCTTTTAAGCTAGTGTATATAAACAACATGCTATTCCTTATGTGGTTTAAAATATCCATCGATTTGACTCTGAACTTTTCTCGATGCTGCCATCTGAACTGATTTTTCCTTGAGCCTTTCAGGAGCAATACGTCTTCTATAGGAAGATTATTATGTTCGGAACAACTGATAATCAGGGAGCACGCATTGACAGTATCTGCATGTTTCACTTTTACCATACTATTTAAACCATCCTATGAGTCAGAAGATTCCTCTACGTTTTCAATATTCCTTCCTAAAGCATCCTGTATAAGCTCTTCTTCAGTCAAAACGATAGCAAACTCTTTGTCTCCCACAGCCCAGTTGGTAATGTTCTCAATGGTTGAGTCATTTTCTGGATCAATGACCCTTAATGATTCGGCAATATTTTTCAAATCATTTTCACTGATTGGACGAAGTTTCTGCTCTGAGAGTGGAATATTTTCATCATGTGATTCTTCTACTTGTGTAGTGTCATGCTACAATGCTGTCCAACTTTTTCTAATATTTTTTGATATAATGGCTCTCCAAGATTGAGTAAGATTGTTCACGGCATCTTTCAAATTATACTGCTTCAAAATGGAAGTTATCTCTTCAACTTCATGCAAAATGATATGATTGAGAAGGCATTTTCTATACGACACTTTAATTCTGATCCATAGGTTGGAGAACGGCAGTACAGTTGGGTGGCAGAAACATAACTCTGAAGTTTGAATCTGTATTAACCTCTTCATCAGGTAGGTGCGATGGTGCATTGTCTACGAACAACAGAGCTAATCTTAGTTAAAAAAATTTTCACCTCGGGGATAAAAGATATTTTAAACCATTCATTAAATAATGGTCTGGTCATCCACCCTTTGGTAGATGCCTTGTATACAACTGGTAGTGAACTTTCGATTTTGAATGCTCGTGGATTTGATACTTCTCCCAAGACTAGTAAAGGTAATTGGTGAGTTCCAGCCTTGTTACAGCATGGCATCAATATTAAGCGGTCTCTTGACACTTTTCGACCTGGTGCTGATTTTTCCCCTTGATGAGCCCGAGTTGTATCTGGTGAAAATAAGCCTAAAATGGCCGATTCATCAGCACTATACATCTGTTCTTTGCCTTATTCCTTCTGTTCAACAACCGATAGAAATTTTTGCATAAATAGTATCACAGTGGAAATAACACTGGAGAGTTTTTCACCACAAACCTTCAAGAAACGAATTCTATGTGTAAGCTTGTATTTATCTAACCATCCCAACTTTGCCAGAAAACCTTTTTTCCCGTGATTTGTTCATGAAACTGTTTGGCTTTTGCTCTCAATATGTCTGACGAAATTGATACGTGGGCGTTGCGTTTTTGAAGAAACTAGTTATATTATGCGATTTCATTTCTCAGCTTCTATAATTAATTTTCTCTTTCCTATAAAATTAACTTGGATTGAATTAATTCGAGAAAAGTTTAAAATAATATGCCAACTAGGGATGCACCGAGCCAACCGAGCTCTCAGGCGTGATACTTGGCATGCAGTAATTTTGTTTGGCCGAGAGCTTGGTAATCGGCTGTTTGTGAAAACCCTTACTCGGTGCATCCATAATTCCTACCTGTTCCTTGATAGGATTTTATGTCAAACACTGTTGATTTTGGAATAGTGAACATTGCTGCTATTCGACGAGTACTCATTCCGTCATCAATGAAATATATTATTTTTTATTTCTCTGCCAGTGTGAGCTTTTTATGATTTCTCTTGGTTGGAGCCATTATGCATACCACCGGCGAGATTTAAATGCAAAATGTAACTGTAGAACGATACTCACCACTCATAGATAGTACAAGCACATACATACATGTACAAACAGGAAAATTATTATTGTTTGTATGTCAGCCGGCGTCAACGTGCCCGGATTATAGAGGTAAAATTCCCGAATGAGTTGCGTGCCCGAGTTACTGGAGTGCCCGATATAGCGAATGTCCGGACTTGTGTTGTACTGTACTTACTTCACGATCAAACAATTAAAATATGCAACTGAAAAACAATGTATAAAAACGTGAGCACAAAGAAGAAGCACGTCTGATCTTGTTTCTTTATGTTTATTTATGTTTGTTTTGTTATACGCATACGGGCGCATGTCACCAGGCCCGCCGCTAGCGGTTTGAACGCCGGTGTGCAATTCCTATCGTGCCGCCCCTATCTAACTACAAAACCTAGGTGTTTATAAAAATGTGAAAAAAATGCTGTACAGTGAAAAACTATGTTATATTAGGTTATTTTATACAAGATAGATAAACTAATACGACATTAAATGAAAAATGAAGGCAAGAAAGGTGCAGTTTATACATATTATGTAGGTAGGTATAGGTATTAAGTTATTTTACAGAAACTGCACCTTTCTTGCCTTCATGTTGGCAAAATCAGCTATAATTTTTTTGGTGTCTAGTCTATTTAGAATCTCATGTTCAATTGAAATTATTGCTAAATTACTTAGTCTTTACTGGTGCATAGTTGATCTCAAATAGTTTTTTATTATTCTTAACTCTGAAAATGACCTTTCACCAGATGCAACTGAAACCGGCAATGTAAGTAGTATCCTTAGCGCTATTGCTGTATTCGGAAATGTTGACATTAATTCATTAGCAAAAATATATTGCAATAGGGTTTGTGGATCATTTGACTGGTTTTCAGTTAAATGCAACTTTAAAGCATTGATTTCATTAAACATATCTATACCGTCAATATCTGCGTCACTACTTGAACTATCTTTTAGCTTCACATTCAAATCTTTACAATGTTTCATTAAATCATCTTTGGAGTAACTAAACAAGTTATTATTGGTGAAAAAGCCAAAAACGTCGGTAAAAGTTTCCAACTCATCGATTCTACGTTTTAAAGAAGTTAAGGTTTGGTCCAGGATCCTAAAAAAAACATCTACCTTGTATTTCGTTTTAGGGTCTAGTAAGACTTCATCACTCTGTTCATACTGAAATTGAGTTGGTTTTTTACGTGGACGAACGGTATCTATAGGCGGAAAATCTGCATGTACATTAAGTTCCCGAGCCACAGTGGTAGCTTCTTCTAACACCCTTTCGAAATGCTCATCTGTGCGATATGCGGTGAATTCATGAATCAATTTATTTAACAAATTTATGCAAATTTGAGTATTTATTGTGGGGTTTTGCATCATTTTGCTAATAGCATTAATTTCGTTTAAAATATCAAACCAAATTACAACTAAGCAAATAAATCTATAATTTTGAATATTCAAAGCAAGTGAATGTGCTTTGTGAGTTGTTGTACAATCCCATTCCGACGAATTGTTATCTGATATTTCAAATAAAGCGTCAAATATTTTTTCGAGGTGATACCGTAAAGATTTGACTGCATCGATTCTGCTAGACCATCGCGTGGCACTTAATGCCTTTAGTTTTAAATCAGGTAAATGCTTGCAAATTATGGACCACCTTTTGATAGAAGACGAAAAGAAAACGTAAATTTCTTGAATTAAGTTGAAAAAGTTGACCGTTTCGTGCGTTATATTTGCCGCATCGTTAACGACCAAATTGAGACTATGCGCCGAGTATGGAACGTAAAATGCACGATTATTCATTTCCAATATTTTTTTTTTGTAATCCATTGTGTTTTCCACGCATATTAGAACCATTGTCATAACCTTGGCCACGTAAGTTTTTAATATCAAGGTTTAATAGCGAAAATAAATCTAAAACAAAATTTAATAGTCCTTCACCTGTGGAGCTGGTTATCGGACAGATGCCAATAAAATTTTCACATATTGTAACATTTTTAGCTTCACTGTTTAAAACAACATACCTTAGTATAACTGTAATTTGTTCTGTGTGACTTACATCTGGTGTGCAATCTAATATGATAGAGAAATATTTTAATTCTCTGACTTTGTTCAGGATATAATTTTTTATCGTCGTGCCAAGTATATCAATGATTTCATTCTGAATCTGATCTCCTAAATAGTGAGTCATGCGAGTTGAATCGAATTTCGAGGCTTGAATTCTGTGAATATGTTCCCGCATAACTGAATCAAAGGATGCTATCATTTCTATTGCTTTGAGAAAATTACCATTATCATGCTCATATAATATTTTGGACGAGCCCCTAAACGCCAGACATTGATGAGATAAAAATTTTATAACAGCTATGATCCTTTTCAATACATCACACCATTGTTTTTTTTCAGATTCTAATAGTCTCAGTTGCATTTGATTTACAGTAGTTTTATTTTTTAACATATGATTTAGTTGGACCCAACATTTTAAATTTTCGCTATGGGAAATGCTTGTTTCGTGTCGTTTTAAGGTAGATGACAGATGTTGACAATCGGAAAAACCGCTTGGAGCTGACAGACTACTTACAGTTTTACTGAATATTTTACAACAAGAACAATAGACTGAATCTTTTGACGTAGAGTAAACAAGCCATTTTCTGTTAATTTTCTCTCCATTAGGAAGACTTCTAGAGTAATAACTGTTTGCAAATTTTCTTCCATCGATATTAGCAGGAAAATTGTGGTTAAACAGCTGCACGGGACCACGGCTAACCAAAATATTAACAATATCATTAGTCATACTGGCGGGCCACGAACCGGGATCATCACCACAATCTAAACAGCTACTTGATGACGATAAATTGCTTACAGGTTCTTTAGCACTACTTTCTTTTTTTTTAGTTTCACTGGAGTCTCCTTCTGAAGGACTAACATTTTTCTCTTCAGATACTTCCATAACTTCTAGATTTAAAGCTGCGCTTGTTGAAGCTACATCTACGTCAACATTCTCTTGACATTCCCTATTTTCTGGTTTGCTAAAAAATTTCTCAAGAGATCCCGCTAGTTTTTTTTCTCTGTATCTTTTTCTCATTTTTGCCGTCGAAATTGAGCTCCTGAAATTTTTTTCCTTTTTTGCGGTTCCTGGAATTTTTTTGAAAAAGTTTAGTATACGGTTGTACAAAAATAACTTAAATCCCAAAAAGGGGTCGATCATTCCACCCATTATTGCGAACAACCTTTACTAGAGGGTCAACACTGAAATCGCGAAAAAAATCAGCAGTAATTTTTTTCGCGATTTCACCGTTGACCCTATAGTAAAAGTTGTTCGTATTTATGTGTAGAATGACTCCCTTTCGGGATTTAAGTTATTTTTGTTACACCCTGTATAGGTATAATTTTAATATTTTTTTATAAATCTTCACTCTTAAGTTGTATAACAGAAAAAATACCCTTTAAATCACAATAATAATCACAATACTACTGCGAAAAAAATTTTCATACCTACTGCACACAAATGTAATGGAATAACTAATTTTTTTCGCGACTTCAGAGTTAGTAAAAGTTGTTCGTATTGATTAGATGAAATGTCCCCTTTCGTTACTTAAGTTACTTTTGTTACACTCTGTATTAATTTTAATACATTTTTTTAATAAATCTTTACTTTAAGTTTTTTCAGTAAAATAACCTTCAAATTTTACATGAATACCTGCTGTTTATATGAATGCGCCTATATGCTGATTAATTAAACAAAGACACTTACCATAATTATGATTTTTGCGCCGACGGATAATATAAATAATTTTCTAAATTATTTTTATAGTCAAACTTCGCACAAAAATATACAGAATATTATTAATTTTAAGTACCCTGGACCGTTTCTGGATCTCACATTAGGGCTATAACCAAATAATTGAAGTTTGTTGTTCACTTACATCACTTTCGCATTTGTGTTAAATAAATAAAACCAAAGAAATGAGTATATATAGTTTTAAGAGGATTTCCCCTGATATCTGTGGGATTTCCCTATTTCGCATAGAACACGATACGGATTAACTTTGTTCTCATGAATTTCAATAGATGGCGCTATGTAATGCTACGATATAAAAGAAATATTTGGGCGCCGTTCATCATATTATTTTTATAAGGATAATCTTTTTAGTATTGTGAGGTGACAATGTCTGAATTTTAGTCGATGATTGTCTGATTTGCCGCCCCCCTGAATGCGCCGCCCGCGTGCATTGCACGCCTTGCACGCCCGCTTACGGCGGGCCTGCATGTCACTGGCGCACGCATTAAATTCGAACGAGCTTTCAATAAATATACACTAAACTCTATGAAATACAAACGGGCGAGAAGATATCGCTCCAGACAAAAAACATTAACATAATATTCATAAGTGGGGAGAGGTACTCGGGATAGAACAAATCGAAACACATTCGATGCACTAGAGGGGTCTCGTTCGAATTGCTTAAGTGTTTAATGAATTAATTCAATAAGAATATCAATTACATGAATTAATTTTTCTGTTAGAGTATCCTAGCGTGTATTGTGATCATGAGTGAGGATGTTTAATCTTTGTATTATACGACTTGTAAAGGTTTATTCAATGAAAACATTGCAACCAAGATAGATCGTATACTCTCTTACGTCAATATTTAGAAATTTGTTCCTATAAAATGAAGGACTTAACATTCACCAGCAACGAGAGCGTGAGCTATTCTGAATGTTTTGCATCAGCTGATGCTTGAAGCGTCGGTTGTCTTGGATACGTTATATTAATGCGTCCAATATGAAAGCACTTCGCGATAAGGCCAATTTCATTTCACTGTTTGCACTGTTGGAAGGATAACAAAAATTGTAATTACGTCCATATTCTGTGCGGTTCTTTCCGATTGTTATGAAATATTATATTGTAGTATTGTGTATTGCTATATAAAATCTCAACGAAGTTGGGGACTAGATCCCTTGGCGTTATATCACACTGAAAATATTGTACACCAATTCATGAAAACTATGTCTGCATCAACTACGAAAACCAAATATCCGTGTGTGAAGCGCGTCGTCGATAGATCTATTCAAATTTATTATTGAACTTAATTCAACTCAATATCTAAAGAGCGTGGACTTGAATTGAGGAAGATATGTCAAACGAATTTTCTTCATAAGATTGTAACTCTGAAGCCTGTTGGCTAATCAAACGTTTTTGAAACTTTACCATATACAAGTTTCATCATTAATTAAATTGATTCATGAATTAAATGATAATGATTTGGGTCGATTACAACAATTGCGAAATTAAGGCTGAACGTATCATCATTTATTGTACAATGTTTGCTATCTAGACGAGTACACATTTTCAGTTCAGGGAGACGTCTACCACCATAACTGTAGATTTTGGACCAATCCTCATTTATTTCGAGAAGCTGACACAAAATACCTGAAGAAGGAAAACGTTTCTTTAGGAATTTTGCCTAACCATCCATCTGTATCCTCTTATTTCTTGTAGTTTTAACGGCACAATCTAGATATTTCGGTTCACTTGAAAACATGTATGTTGAAAATGAAATTATCAAAACGTGTATACAATAGAAATTAGGAAACTGAAAAAGTTTCTAAAGCAAACAAAAATGAGCAGAATGCTGTTGGCAGTGATGAAGATGAGAAAGAGGGTGAATGTTTTGGTTTCCTCAGCTTGTCGCCATGTTCTGCAAGAAAATCTACAGATGATTGATTCCAGTGTCAGGATATAAAGTTATTGGCTCACGAAGCAGCTCAATAATTCATGTGTTTCTGAATATTCAGACTGATATATGGAGTGATTATTTTCAACTTTATTAGATTAGGTCCTGAAATTAACAATATAGAGAGTGACTGAATGAGTACTAGAAGAATTATATTTTAGTTACAAGAATTCAATATTCTTCAAAAGTTAACATTAGCTTGACGGAATTTATCAATGTGTCACTTTTTGTCTTGATTAAAAATAAGACGTACAGGAGTCTATTAGTAATAGAAATGTTAATTTAAATTGAATTGCTGTTTTTTATAAACTAAATTCAGTTATAAATATTTAATTCTTTAGTGGGAAGCTTATGTAATTAAATAAAAGTACCTATAGTTTCTAGACTAGAATATTTATTATGGTTACTAGTTTCGCTCTCTATACATCAGAGCATCTTCAGACCAGTGACTACAAGGAAAACAAATATTGAAAGTATAACGTAACAAATTACGCTTCTTGAAAAAACCTATCCAATCTTTTCTCAGTAAGTAAAGTCAATTATAGTAAAATAAAAACAATCAATAGAACCGACATTTCACAACAAATTGCAATGGTATTTGATCAATATACCTATCAAAATTATAAATTAATACTTAAAACCATTCAAGCTAAAAATTATTTTTATGACAAGACAATAACGAATAAAATTTAAACGGAAAGTTTGGTTAGGTTAGATCACTTGACTATTTATCAATGTCACATCACAATTTTATTATGTTTTCACAATTTCTTATTTTTCCAGAAAATCTTTCAGTCCAATATTATGAGATGTATGCAATTACTAAAAATAATTCAAATGGTTATAATTATGGTTGAATTCTAGTAGAAGATTACCGAAATGAGCTTCTTGACCTTCTTTGTTTAGTCTTAGAGGTTTCAGATGTTCACTCACTCTTTTTTGAAAACTCCTCACTGTTTGACCTATATAAACTGCTCCACAAGTTTCACCTATATAAACTGCTCCACAAGTTTCACATGTTAACTTATATACACCCTTTCTACCTAGTAAAGGTGTAGTATCTCTATTGTTTAGTACCAATCCACCTAAACATTTATTTGACTTGAATGCTACTTTGATGTTTTCTTTCTTTTCTAATATTTTACTGATTTTAACCGAAATTGGACCTATATATGGTAATGAAACATACTTACAACTTGGTTTCTAACTGGAAAATTATCAATTATTAATTTTTGTTATAGTTTCTCACACAACATTCTGATAATCAGGTCTATATCATAATTATTATCTTCCGCAATTTCTTTGATCATACTGAGTTCAGTTTAATAGTTATTTTTGTTCATCGGAATATTTATAAGTCTATGGATCAAGCTTTGAAAAATTGCTGTTTTATGGGACCAGTGGTGTTGTGAAGTTACATCTGTTATATTTTTTGTATGTGAAGGTTTTCTATATATCTTGAAAGAATGTGAGCCATTCATCATCTCTATTGTTAAGTCTTAGAAATTGACTGAGTTATCATCATCTGACTCTAGTCTGAATTTTATTTGACTGACACATATATTCTTATATTCAATAAATCTCTTAAATTTTTCATTTGTATCCTAACATATTATAAGAACATCATCAACATATGTACTCACGATAAATATTTTTGTTGTTAAAAATGAAATTTTCGTAGAACCAGTCCATGTACCTATCAGCAAAAAGTGGTGAAGTTGGAGAACCCATTGCCAAACCATTTGTCTGTTCATATATGATTTTAACAAATTTGAAAAAAATTCTGTTTCATGCATTGTTTTGACAATGCAACGGTAGCTTCCACTTCATCATCTGTCAAATCAGGTTAGGTTAGGTCTAACCTAACCTAACCTTCATTCACCTGTGTATTCTTTATCTTGTCTACTAGATCTTCTGAGTTTTTGATAGTATGTGTTGTTCTAAAACCAGTTACCTCTTTATAATATTTATTCAACCATTTTATACGATGGACTGTTGCAAAGTACTACTACTGGTATAATCGGTATCGCTTCTATACGATCATTCTTTTATTATTACATGAGTCCATACAACAAATATTAGTTTCTGTTGTAGTCACTGGTCTGAATATGCTCTGATGTATAGAGAGCGTAACTAGTATGCATAATAAATCTTTAGGAGGAAGCTATAGGTAGTTCTATTTGAATACATAAACTTTCTACTAAAGGGTTGAATATTTATAACTGAAAATGGCTGAATTGGCTAGAATAACCCAAGACTACAAAAGACTTATATTCAAGAGGATGAGATTGATGGAGAATATTTTCTTTAACCAACAATGTCTGATGAATCAAATTATACCTAAGTATATACAGAACAAATTCAGGAGAGAGAAGGGTAAATTGGCAGACAAATTTATGTTAAGCATATCTAGGAGAATGATGAAAAAAGAGATCAAGGTGATTTATCATATGTTAAACAATATTAAGCCTGAAACTAAAATATGACGCTATGAAACAATTATGTCTTTACGAAGAATTGAATAGAAGGTGTGGTGCTATTTTTGTTGGACTAGACAGAGCAAGAGAGATTAAAAGGAAAACTGATTAACAAACTGAAGAACTTGAAAAAAGAAAAGGAGGACAAAAGACTATGAGTCATGGAAAATCAATTTCATGAAATTCATGACAATGTGTTCAACTATACATGTGTTCAGTTCAGAAATGCAGAGATAGAAATGTTGGAGTAAGGTTCGAAACATAGTCCTTACTTGAATTCAAGAAGAGAAGAGCATCTAGTCAATTTGACAGCAGAAGTGGACCTTACTGTCAAAAATTTCATCAATAATGATGTAGAATTTAAAGACTTGATGAAACCTCTCATAAGGAAGGTGCACCACTCAACAAAAATAAACACAGGTTTAACGAAGGAAAGAGCTTTCAATGATAAAGTCATCAAATCCATTGGGAAAAAGCTGAAAGAGGAATAACTGATAATAACCAAAGAATGAAAAAAAAAGTGATAGCCATATCAACGTTAATCAAAATAACAGAAGAATTATTGAAAGGAGTAAAATTTTTGTTCGGGAAACACCTCATAAAGAAACTTATTTCAGAAAATACAAATTTTCCTGTGTTGTATGGACTCATGAAATTACATAAGAGTGATCGTGTAGAAGAGATACCAATTAGACCAGTAGTAGTACATTGCTACAGTCCATCATTTAAAATTTCGAAATGGTCGAATGAATATTATAAAGAGGTAACTGATTTCAGAACAAAACATACCATCAAAAATTCAAAAGATCTAGTAGACATGATAAAGAAACACAGGTGAATGAAGGTTACAAACTGGAAACAATGGATATTAAAAACTTATTTGCAAATATAACAACCGATGACTTAACAGAACTTATAAAGATTGACCTTATAGACTCTGATTTGACAGATGATGAAGTGGAAGCTACCTTTGTATTGTCAAAACAATGCATGAAACAGAATTTTCTCAAATTTGACAACATCATATATGAACAAACAAATGGTTTGGTAATGGGTTCTCAAACTTCACCTCTTTTTACTGATACGTACATGGACTGGTTTGAGGAAAATTTCATTTTTAACGTCTGAAATATTTATCGTGAGTACATTGTCTATTATCTTAGATATATTGATGATATTCTCATAATATGGAACGATACAAATGAAAAATTTAAGAGATTTATTGAAAATTTCAATACATGTGTCAGTAAAATAAAATTCAAATTACAGTCAGATGATGACAATTCAGTCAATTTCAAAGACTTAATAATAGAGATAATAAATGGATCACATTCTTTCAAGGTAACCTTCACACACTAAAAATATAATAGATGTAACTTCATAACACCACTGGTCCCATAAAACAGCAGTTTTTCAAAGCTCGATCCATAGACTTATAAATATTGTATACTTAACTCAATATAATCAAACCTGACCTGATTGACAGAATGTTGTGTAAGAAACTATAACAAAAAGTAATAATTGAAAATTTTCCAGTTAGAAACCAAGTTATAAGTATGTTTCATTACCATATATAGGTCCAATTTCGCTTAAAATTATTAAAATATTAGAAAAGAAAGAAAACATCAAAGTAGCATTCGAGTCAAATAGATCTTTAGGTGTATTGTTACTAAACAATAGAGATCTTTACTAGGTAGAAAGGGTGTATATAAGTTAACATGTGAAACTTGTGGAGCATTTTATATAGGTCAAACATTGAGAAGTTTTCAAAAAAGAGTGAGTGAACATCTGAAACCTCTAAGACTAAACAAAGAATGTCAAGAAGCTCATTTCGGTAATCACCTACTAGAATTCAACCATAATTATAACCATCTCATAATATTGGACTAAAAGATTTTCTGGAAAAATATGAAATTGTGAAACATAATAAAAATTGTAATGTGACATTGATAAATAGTCAAGTGATTTTCAGAGACAAACAAATTATCGATTGTTTAATTGATTAATGTTATAACCATGTCTGCTATTTTCGAAAAAGAAGATGATTCACTATTATAAGATCTGTGGTTAGCTGACATAACCTCACTTTCCGTTTGAATTTTATTCGTTATTGTCTTGACATAAAAATCATTTTAGCTTGAATTGTTCTAAGTTTTAATTCATAATTTCAATAGGTATATTGATCAACTACCATTTCAATTTGTTGTGAAATGTCGGTCCTACTGTTTGTTTTAATTTTACTATAATTGACTTTACTTGCTGAGAAAGGTTGGGTAGGTTTTTCAAAAAGCAGAATTTGTTACGTTATACTTTTAATATTAGTTTTTCTTGTAGTCACTGGTCTGAAGATGCTCTGATGTATAAAGAGGAAACTAGTAATCATAACAAATCTTAAAGAAGAAACTATAGGTACTTTTATTTAAACTAAATTCAATTCAATGCTTGACTGCATATCTCAGACACAAAGACAACCATCCCTAACCCGGGGATAAAAGTAACACATTCCATTCCTTCAAAAAATTTCTTTATAATTCACCACATAATATAGGAGAGAAATACTTTATTTCTTCTTGAACTTCTATAATTGCTAATAAAAACAAGTACTGTGTTTTGAGGAATTTTACTTAATACTTAAAACACAGTACTTGTTTTTATTATTGATAATGGAATTTTACCAAGTAAAAGCCTCCCAAATTCAAATTCTATAATTGCATTATATACCAATATATAAATGTTAATTCTGAGCTTTGAACTCTCCTCTCTGTATTACATATATTATCTTCAGAAAAAATGTCGATAATGTCAAATTTTCGACATATGTCGTTGAAAGAATAAATACATTTTTCAGCGGCTGGGAAAACGAAACCAAATTTCATAATTTGGATTGTATAACTCAATTTTTTTTCTGCAGCACAATGCTATCGCGTAAATTTTTCTGTGAGATACTATAATTCATGGAAATATTTCGATTCAGTTGAATTCTCTAGTGAAGTAGATAAATATAAAAGAGAAAAGATGATAAGAAGGTTTGATGAAACAAAACCATAATTCTCCCAAGATTAGTGGTTCTATGAATTACCAGACATCTCCCAGATGAAGTTTATTAATGGAATGAAGATGGAATTGCATTAGAGACTAGTTCTGTTCATAAATAAAATCTCTTTCTCGGAAATCCTTTCAGGATTAATTTTCACGCTTTGATGTTCTCATCTCGTCTTGTTTGCACTCAAATATTAGAAGTTCTTCAAATCTTTATATTCGATCTTAATGAAGTGGGTGGTTCTTTTCATGTTTTATGTTGAACTATAAGCAGTATATTAGGAGAGTGGTTATTTTGTTCAGGAAATATACGTTTACTAAGAAAAATATTTTGTAGATTTTCTATTCAGTATTTCTGATATTTTTCTTGATTTAGATGGACGAAGCTCCCCGTATCTTAAATAATCCATCGATTCGACTTATTTTATATTCAATCTTGAGCTTCTTCTTTACTCACAAAGCATCCAGTTATGTGAGGTTAAATGATAGGATGAATGAAATGAAGGAAAATCCCGAATGGAAATTGAGACTTCCTTTCGAATGGGGTAACTGGAAAATTATTCATTGAATATAATGTTATCTGAATGATGAATGTCACGTTCCTGGCAATTCTTTATTCTTCAACTAATTTTATTCAGTGCGACATGACGTTTCCACAGTTTCATTCTCCATTGAGTGAATTGATGTCTTTTAGTCACAGATCCGAAAAATTTGGTCTGAAAGCTATTACTATCATTTTTCTCACGAAATTACAGCATTCAGGAATATTTCTTCGTTTGATCTTGATTGAACGATTATATGCGGACAGCAGAGGGCGTCTGACAAGCATCATTCGATAATTTGTTCGAAATCTGCTGAATTGTATTACAAAGTCGACAATAATTTCACTAATGGAGCCAACCTAACAATCTTCTTCATGAATTAATTATTAACTTCACCGTGTCTCTCAAGTTGTGTTGCAGTATGCTGGAACATAGAGAAAGTCTTTAGTGGGGAGAGGAAAGTAATTTCTATTCTTATCAAGAGGAAAACAGTTACTTTAGTAAGTTCATGCTAATCTTACTTAACCTACAAAACGCTTATGGTACCATTCATCAGGTAAAAGAGGATATTTGTTTCTCCTTCGACCCTGGGGTTAGACATTCCTTATGGGCATGTCAAATGACCTGTAGAAAAAATGGGGTGTTGCCCCAAAACAACTTCAGTGGCTATATGTGATGGTGATGAGACCTCTTATTACATACGGCTGCATTTTGGTGGGAGTGCAGTCTTAAGAAGCAATCTCAACTCAAGCTCTCGGAATTGCAGGAAACGACCTGCATGATGATTACTGAAACTTTTCGCTCTAGACTCACTGCGGCCATGGAACTGATATTGGGCCTTGGCTCTCTTTATCTGGGGATAATAGGAGTAGCTAGAATTCTACAGTTTTCATCATTTTTCCTGAAATAAAGCGACTCTGTACCTGGCGCCTTACAGTCTGAAGAAGAGGACATACAAAGTCATCATTCCCGATAGACAGGAATGGACCAGCTCCAAGGACTGTCTACTTGAGAGTTCTTGTTGGTACACGGATGGCTCAAAAATTGCAATAGGTGTTGGAGCTATTATCTACGGTCGAGGTGCTGCCAAGGAACAGTCTATCGCTCTTGGTGGTCATGCGATAGTATTTCAAGCAGAAATATTTGCCATTGATCACTGTGCTAACCTCTTGCTTGCGAGTGGATTAACAAATGGGTCAATAAAAATCTTCACCGATAGCCAAGCTGCACTGAAGGCATTGGCATCCGATACCAGTACATCACTTATGGTGCAGGAATGTCGCATCACCCTTGCCACACTAGGAGAGCGGAGCAGGCTCCGTCTACTATGGAAGGTTGGTCACCTGGGCATTGGAACGAATGAGAAGGCGGACTAATTGGCCGCTAGAGGAACTAGCCAGGAGTTCATAGGGCCGGAGTTTAAGCTCGGAACTCCCCTGGAGACTGCAAGGATGGAAAACAGCCGATGGCTGGACCTGAGGGTATGTGAGCACTGGATGAGTCTCTCAGGTTTGGGACACGCTCGACGTGCCATCAGTGGACCTTCCACTGCAAGAGCCAGGGTCTGTTTTAAACTCTTTAGGTTAGAACTGAGAGTTTTAACTGCCCTACGAACAAGGCACTGTGGCCTCAGGAAACACCTAAATGAGTTGATTGATTGAGGATCCATCATGTAGGCTATGTGAAGAAGATATAGAATCAATGGAACATGTTATGTGCGAGTGACCAGCTGGAGACAGAGTCAGGAACAACTTTGATCTAGCAAACTGAAGCTGACTGAGCCTATTAAGCTCTCACCTACGAAGCACGTATCGTTTACGAGAAGGATGGAGCTCGTGGATAAGATTTAGGATAGAGTGTGCCACAATAGACTACTGGGTCGCAGTCGGCAGGATGCTAGGCAGCCCTCACTCATATGATACCTATAATCTAGAGAAAGTTCATGCTGATAATAATCGAAATACTAGGGTAATTTTTGAGAGTGACGAAACTGATATCATGGGAATAATAATTGAACTTAAAAATGCCAAAACCTGCATGGGTGATAAAAGCTTTCCAAATTCCAAGATTTCCTAAAAATTTGATAAATAAAAGTATAACTACAGTAGTATTCCCTAGCGACCTAAAGCAGGCTGCTAAAACACAGATGTATAGATCTTATGACGAAACAGATATTGAAAATTAGACTATTAACTCTCATTTCCTCCTTGGCAAAAATATTTGAGAAAGTGCTAAAAACATTAATTGAAAATTTTATACAAAAGTTCAAACAGCTATCAAACAAACCGTTTGGATTTCAGAGAGGCAGATTAACTGATGATGCAATTGCGGAACTCTTCAATAACAGACGCAATTGACGAAAATGTACCAGAGCTTTGTATCTTCGTTGTCCTATCCAAAGCATTTGACACGAAAGAACACCAAGAGTTGCTGAAAACGCTTGTACGATTTGGATGTAGAGGAGTTGCATACGACCTAAAGAAAAATTACATTAAAATTGAAAACGAGACGAGAGTGAAGAATAATTGATTACGTGTGGTGTCCCCCAATGCACGGCATTGGACCCTATGCTATTTTTGACTTAGGTAAATGAATTTTTTGATTCAAATATATAAGCGGAGACGATCGCTACTGAATTAGTCAATGGACGACTGCTTTTATGAGAGAGGGCCTTTCCTACTTTGCGTAAGTGTTCCGTCTCCGTCTTCATTGTTTCTCCGCCACAAAATCCATGTGTCAACTACGCGTGAGTGAACCATAAGGAAATAATTCTTTTATAATAAGAACGTGAAGTGCATTTTTTGGAATTTCACTTAATAATTATGATTCGTATTGCGTTTCACTGCAACGTAGCTTCTTCAGACGAATGAATGTACAGAAAATAAGAATGAGACTATAAATATAATTGTTCTTAAGTAATTAAAAGCTTACTGGGTTGATTCTTCTTGAGTGGTTATTTATGACAGGTGTATCCAATAAAATTGAGGAATAGATTGCTCCCCGAAGAGATTCAATAGAGGTGAAGGGCTTAAATCGACTTGTCCATTAATGAGTCTACCTGAGTGTTTGTATTTGTTGATGAATGGCGTAATTTGAATCTGATTTTTTATTTGAAAAACTACGTTTATGTTCCGATATTCTAATATTAAAATTTCTATGTGTTCTACCAATGTAAAAATTATCACAGTCATTGCAATTCAATCTATAAACACCTGATTTATTGTTGTTACCTGATTTGGTTTTATTATTTTCAATATATTTGCCTAAATTATTATTAGTTTGGAAAACTATAATGAAATCATTGCAACTCAAGAATGATTTCAATTTCTCACTTGTAATGCCAACGTAGGTTAAGGTGTTAAGGTGTGAATTTTTGTTTCAATTTATCGACAGGGTAAACTTCATTCAATGCGATTTCAGTTCGTTTTTATTCAAAATATTATTTATTAGTCTGGGATTGTAACCATTGTTTTTGGCTATTTGTTTAATCAAATTTAATTCTTTGTAGAAATTTTCTGGTGATAACGGGATGTTAATCAATCTATGAATAAAACGGTTGAATGCTGACATTTTATGTTGATACGACGAGTTATGTATTATAATATCTGTATGTGACGGCTTATGGTAAATTGCGAAAACATGTTTTCCATTTTCATTCGAAATTGTGACGTCTAAGAAATTTATCGAATTATTGCTTTCTATTTCGGTATGAATCCAATTTTTGGATGAACTGAATTTATATGATATGTTGATCAAGTTGATCATGTAAAGTCCCAGCACTGAACAAAGTAGGTTCACGGCTCTCAAGTGGCGATAATACACTTTTGGCTTGTAGACAGTCTAGCTTTTTGTGTTGCTTATCGTCAGGGAAATATCTTCTCTTTTTTGAGAAGGTTTCATATCAAATCAAATGACCAAACCTACTTGAATTCCATCAATTGTAGTAGTTTTTGCAGTTATATGTCCTTTTTCTTCTTTTCTCAACTGAACTCAACAGCAAAATACCATCTTGAGTTCGATATACCTGTTAAGTGGGGCTATTGAACTGATTACACAGCACCAAGAAAAAAATTCGAAAAATTATGTCAGAACCCAGACCAGTCTCACAATATTTTTTGTGGTCGCTAAAACCAAATCCGAAGTAACGTCAGGATTTTTCATAACCTCAAAAATAAACTCCAGAAACCATATAAATCAGGCGAACATTAACTTTCGGTCTTTATAATCTTGAAAACCGCATAGCTTCTTAACTACGTAGCTCCATAACTCTGTTCACTCAAATCTTTATAGAGGCCAAGCAACACACCTCTACAAAGCTGCGGTTGCTGGATGACGACGCCTGGGGGCCCACTTGCTCACCCCTACTAGCAGTCGACGCTGAGGATCCGACCCTCTGCATCGTAAACTTTTTCCGTATGTTTGCCATGACGGCATTAAAGCCGTTATCAAAGATCTCTACCGCATCACGGATGGACTCTGTGGCTCACCGTCAGCCACGTGGAGGTACTCTGGATTGCAAACATCAAAGTTTTTTGAAAGAATTTTTTTTCACATAAGTGACTTCCATTAAGGAGTTCAGCATCACCCAATTTGGATACGTACTTTAGAACTCTATTGCTAGTTGTATTTCGAGGTTATGGCATTATGCGATGCATTGAAAACCCCATCCGCGACCTCATAACATAAAAAGTTAGATCCTATAGTAGCCGCTGGGTTGGGCTGTGAAAATAGAGTTATTTGGAAATTTCGTTATGGGATAATGGGAGTTTGAAAGTTTAAGTTAGAGGGGTTTAAAGAGTCAAGTTATAGTGTTATATGGGAGTTTTACTGTTGGCAACAGACCACTTAGTGCAATATTCCAGTAACACAATTTCGTATTACTGTTTCTGGGTCAGATTTTGAGGTTATGAAGTAATCGGGTCATTAAGTATTTTGGTAGTCATGGGACTACGTGGTTAAAACGGTAAGGCGGTTTTCAAGTTTAAAATACCCGAAAGTTATTATTTGCCCGATTTATATGGTTTTCGGAGTTTATTTTTGAGGTTATGAAAAATCCTGACGTGATGGAGCGATTCAGACCTCGGATTTGGTCTCAGCGACCCTAGAAACATATAGTAAGACTGGTCTGGGTTCTGGCACATTTTTTCGAAATTTTTTGTGGAGCTGTGTTATCGAAAAAGATCTTATGATTTTTGTGTTTTGGTACGGACTGTTTAATCTTAGTAGGCAATGATATTCAGAATAGTGGTATATATCAGTTTTCTGTAGGTTCTCGAGTTAGGCTTATTTCACAAGAAAAGTCTCAAAAATTTGCGAAAATTTCAACATATCATTTTCATATAAACACAAACACACTTATGAGTTATAATATCAATATAACCAACCGCAGGCATTTTACTGTATTCAATATATAGGAATAATCATCAGGAAAAAATAACTTCATTCAACATAAATATTTCAAGATATCTTTATATTCATTTCGGAAATATTTTCAAATTTTTATTCATAATCTCGTAGAACATACCTTTTGACATTATGCTTTATTTGAAGCCTGAAACAGTTATCGGCACCTTCTTGTATTTTATGAACAGTTGAGAGTTGCGTGTCTTACCGCACCGTCATTATAACGCAAACTGTGACAGCAGCAACTTTGACTATGTTAAAATGTGTGAAATTTTCTACATCGATTTGCGACATTCGACCAAGTGATTCGTAATCTCAACCAGTGTGCATCGCCGTGTAATGCTACAATTGGATCGTGGATATTTTTAGATGTAAATTTCTTATCTAATATCACTGAGTATATGATCTGTAAAATATCCTATTGGAGTTAGTGGATAATATTGTCTTTGTCAGGTCAAATTCATCAAAGCAATTATATCTGAAGTATCACTCATCTCAGAAACTTGAGTTTATCTGATAATTGTATTATGAAAATTTCGTTCCAAGCATCACTTCAGTTTAAATTTCAATTGTAGAATCATTTTGTGGTCAGTACCCTTCGATTTTCTGTTTGTCTCCAAACCCCTGGACTTCACTCAGCGCTTAAAAGGTCAGATTGAGCTTTAATCGTAAAGAACATCTCTTAATTTCGGTATAGAACGCTTTCTTATCAAATGCAATTCAGCTCTTCTTTGATGCGGTATAATAATTTAGCCTAATGGGTTACTTTAGGTTAATGATGAAAGTAACATGCGGAGTCATAGGAGAGAAGTGGGAGCTTTCTCGATTTTTATAAGGCTAAGGTAATAACTTTGATAGCTTCTTACGTCAGTGTCTTTCATTTAACGCTCAATGATAGCCAATTGGACAGAATTTATCTCATTTGATACATTTAAGCGGTCGCCACGTTTCATATTCTTAATTCGCAAAAGAAGGGAGAGTGACTCATAATAATTGCACTTCAATGAACGTTTTTCTTGTTCAGGATTCGTAAAAAGTACATATACGAGGGTGAACTGATTAATCAGATTAAGATCATGAAGTGTTGACACCACTACACAGAAGTTACAATATGTTTAGATAGCACAGTGCCTTAGAAGTACTTATATGAATATTCTTAATGATTATTAGATATAGATAAATATTAATTAGTATTGATTTGTTATCCAATGGAACCAGAAGTGTTGCTTTTCTCTTATTAAAATATAACAAAATGAATACCGAATGTTAGAAAACTATCTCAGAAGATTTCTCTATAAGAACTATGGTGATTCATAAGTGGTTAACTGTTTTCATTTGTGGCGGCAGAAGAACGGAAGATGCTGCTTGTCAAGAATGCCCCACTAACTCAACAATTCCGGAAATTATTCAAAAAGTCCACCATATTTTCAATAGACGATCGATGAGTGAAGTTGAGGGAGATAGCGAGTACTGTAGCCATATCACACGAACGAGTTTGCACATGAGAATGTTATAGGCAAGATGACTGCCGCGTTAGTATCAAAAACGCGAATTAGTGAAAATTTACCAGGTTGATTCTCGGTACTTTGGACAAAACCCATATAAGTTTTTCCGACGTTTCGTTACGGTAGGTGAAACATGGATACATTCATATATTCTGGAAACAAATTAGCGAACCAAGCAGTTGGTGTAAGTCGGTGGCAGTTCAGTCAAAAAACCCAATGATCTATCAGTTTCAAGACGATAATGCAGTTGCCTGTTCTTCTACTAATGCACCGGCGAAGTTGTAGGGTTACGATAGGAACTGGTACCTCATCCAGGATATTATCCTGATTTTGCCTTCAGTCGTTTATATTGTTTGTTTTTTATTCCTTTCAAGTGTTCTATTTCCGCCTTTCGATCAATGACACGCTGGGGAATTCTTTCACCTCATTAACTCGGAAATTTTGCCGAACCCCTCTCGTGTCGAGGGAAGGGATCTTTAATGTCCAACACATCTCTGTTAGACAGAACCGACAATTTTAGATCTGCTCCGAAAGCGATTCCCAGAATCCGAAAAATCGCACCGACTTTGTTGGCATTGAACCCAAATAACTCTGCGCAGGAGACGAGCATCATATCCTCTACTCCACCGGGCCGGGCCGGTTAGTAGTTTATATTGATTCCAAAACATTGAAAATATATATATATATATATATATATATATATATATATATATATATATATATATATATATAAAATATTAAAGAAATAACGACCATTACAGAGAGGATACAGAAAAGCTCTAAGCAAGTGTAAAACCCTAAAAAGAGATTATGTTAGTAAAAGAAATGACATCCAGTGGAGAGAAGTAAATAAGAAAGATCAAGTTTCTGTAAAGAAAAACGAATTACTGTAAGATTCATACAGATTTCTCCAATAGAATTGTTTTGTTTCATTTATTTTACTAACATAATCTCTTTTAGGTTTTTAGAGTTTTTTTATTCTCGTTATTTCTTTTATATTATATATATATATATATATATATATATATATATATATATATATATATATATATATATATATATATATATTAAAGAAATAACGACCATTACAGAGAGGATACAGAAAAGCTCTAAGGAAACAGGAAAATCGGCAATGTGAGTGATGTAATTAACATAAGACGTATCGCGACGAGTGTAATCTTTTAGTTTGAAAGTAAACAAAATAAATGGAAAAATTAAAATATAAATCGTATGGAAATGTAGAAAAATAAGAATATATTCAGAGTGGAAACGAAACATTTCCTCCCAGCAGAAAATGCCCAGGTATTTTCTAAATATTAATTAAAAGGTAAAGGGCAAAGTTTTACCAATGGTGTTTTAATAAAAGGAGTGAATACGCTGAGATCATTAGAATCACTACTTTAAGGACATAAAGGTCGTGAATTAGGAACGGCCTCGATTTGAGTATAGCCTATATTCAATTCTTCGTAGGCTAGAATTTGCTTACCAATAATACGATTGAGGTGATTTTTCACGGTTTTAATACATGCCTCCCCCAACCCACACATGTGCGGTGACGAAGGAGAATTAAAATGCCATGAAATTGTTTCAGCATTGGCACAGTGGAAAAATATCTCTTTCAAATATTTTGCACTTGCAATAAAGTTTGTACCGCAGTCTGAATGAACATTATTGCAGCGTCCCCTGCTTGATACAAATCGGCGAAATCCCATTAGAAACGTTTCAGCAGACAAGTCTGAAAGCAGCTCCAGATGTACTGCT
Source organism: Cryptolaemus montrouzieri (assembly GCA_013387265.2). Lineage (NCBI taxonomy): Eukaryota > Metazoa > Arthropoda > Insecta > Coleoptera > Coccinellidae > Cryptolaemus > Cryptolaemus montrouzieri. Next base: position 137,667,448 of record JABFTP020000185.1, on the reverse strand, counting down.
TTAGTCGAAAAACATACAAATAGAGCAAGATAAGCTTAGAACATTTTGGACTCTCGTGACCGTCCCATAGTTATGGAAAATGGACCACCTAAGTCAACACCTACATTTTGAAATGATTTTATCTGAGAAATTCAATTTGGACTCTTGTGACCGTCCCATAGTTATGGAAAATGGACCACCTAAGTCAACACCTACATTTTGAAATGATTTTATCTGAGAAATTCAAGTTTCCCATTGGGGGTTGAAGCGAAATTTGATTCATTTTGAAGCAAGTACGACATTTAGAAAGTACCGATCGCTTGAGTTCCTTCGCAGAGAAGACCCAGAACATTTGAAATAAATGGAAAAGCGTTGAATTAACACCTGAATGTAAAAATGTTATATGAATATATGAAATTAGCATTGATGTGAATTTACTTTTAGAAGGTAAAAGAATAAGAAACTTCCTATCGTAATGCAATTCAGCGTATCTTAACCCACCTCCTATTCCCAAAATTCAACTTTTATCCACAAATGGATTCAATTTGCGGAGATATTTTGGGATTTTCTGAGCTGAAGCTACGAAATCGATTTCAAAATTCAATTCTTGTGTTTGTATTTCTTTTGAGAGGAGCAGTAATTCTCTATGCAGTTTAAAAGCAGAAATGCTATCAGTAATGAAAAATTTATCATCTTTGTTTTTCAAAATCGGCAAGCATAACAGAATTCTCAGAATCTTTTAGAGAGACGAAAATTTTACGTGTAATGAATCTATATAACTCCATGGTATTGTCGAAGTTGTAGAGAGTAAACAAATCTTAGTAGATTCGTCTAAAATTTCATCTGTTTCATCCGTAGCGGATTCAGATGAATGCCATTGGTCATGAGGGGGTACGTAAAAGATGTGGCCCACTCAGCAAGGAATGCCAGTTAGCTAACTCCGAAGGAAACAATCCTCGTGTGCCAAATTCTGCTGAAATGAGTTGAGATTGAATGTGAACCCAACGTTCTGGAGGTGGAAGGTCTTGTATGTAAGAAATCGTGGTACCCACGAAAGGCTTCGTTCGATGAGGAGATGATTTCATTCAAAATAACGCCACTGTGGATTCCGACCAAACCGAAATCGACTGAAAATTCAATTTCCTTTTATAAGATTCAACAACGCATTTCAATAATTTAGAAAGTAAAACTGCCGAACACAGTTCAAGTCGGACTAAAGATAATTCTTTCAAAGGTGCTACTTTAGAATTTGAGCAAATGAAATAAGTTTTAATCAAAGAGTCGTCATACAAGATTCGTAAATATATATTCGCGCAATAACCTTTTTCAGATAAGTCGCAAAATCCATGAAGTTCACACTTTTATGACTGTACTCTGTCAAAATATCGCGGAATTTGTAATATTGAAAACTGATTCATTTCCGATTGAAATCGTTGAAATTTCGACACTTTTTCTTTCGGAGGAGGGTCATCCCATTCTATGCTTAACACCCATGTTGGTGGCATAAGAATTTTCAGAAGAATAATACAGGGATCTAAATAGCCCACGGGTCATACATCCTGGCTATAATAGAGAGAATTGTTCTCTTTATACATGTGGAAATCTGATCAAAAGTAGAATAAGTAAATGTATCAGAAACACGATTCCATTTTAAACCTAGAACTCCGAGAAAGTTTTCTTCGTTTTCGTGAAATGTTTACGGAGAAGTGAGGATATGTGATGGTGAAATGACAGTGAGAAGATCATGTTCATTGCTGCGCCACTTGAGAAGTTCAAAGCCTCCCCTTTTCAGAAGTAAAATGAGTTGTTGGATTTTCAAGCGGGCTGTTTGCAAACAGTCATTGCCTTCAGTCACATCATCAACATATGTAATTTCTGAATAACTGAAACTAACAGAAGCTAAGAGTAGATCATTGTAATCGTTAGCTAGTTGTTTTATAGTAAGTAGGGCAAGGTACGGGCTAGAAACTAAACCAAAAGGTAATATCTTCAATCGATATTCTTTTATTGGTTCGAGCATGGAAAATCTCTACAGGAGTTGAAGGAAATCCCTCTGCGAAGGAACTACTCGTATCATTCGATACATTTGGCAAATTTCTGAGCGGAAAATATAGCAATGTCTGCGAAAATTGAGTAAGATTTTTATGAGTTTATTTTGAAATTTCGGACCTGTATGAAGGGCATTGTTCAAAGAAATTTTATCTGAAAATCTACTGTTACACTTCTAATCCAGTTGTGGAAACCTCAGAAAATCATCCCTCTAACTCTAATTCAGCCGAAATCATTTCTTTCAATGGCTTAGTTGCTGATCACGCATATGAACATCAACACGTTTCATTATCAACTGTCGAACAGAATATTTTGGACTCTTTTGGTAACGTGCATCAGGTTAGGGGTAGAGCGGACTCAGGTTCACAAGTGTCATTCTTTTCGTAGGACATAGCTTCGAAATTGAATCTTAAAAAAATTCAATATTGCGATTTCAGAACATAGACTACATGGAATGAGTACATCGGCAAAGTCATGGGTTCATTGTAGAATTTCCTCGTTTTATGATTCATAAGTCTCTCTCAATGTGGACAAGATTTGCGATGATGCCTAGTGCCTCATTTTCAGACGGAAAACGGGGTCGATTCTCAAATTTATTACTTGCCGATCCAGATTTCAATAAATCAGGAAAAGTTGATATTTTACTTGGGGCAGATATATTTTCTTCAATCTTGCGAAATGGTCGCATTGCAGGCAATTCGAATAAACTCGTAGCAATTAATACTATTTTCGGATATATTTTGATGGGAAAACTTCTCTTCCGTTACCTTCAATACAAACTACTTCTGGTTCATATGGAGTCTCGTTAATTTCTAAGTTTACCTCTCCAGATTTCGGAGATAGTCGCATTTTAGCACTTTGTTATTTTCATTCACTCGAAAGAAAACTTTCTAAAATTCATATTGAAATATTTTTTCGAGAAGACTTACGCAATAACCATATGGAAATTGCACCAAAATATAACGATCTAGACAATTCATTCTATTCACCACATTCTTGTGTTTTTCGAGCAGATTCTTTGAGTACACCTACTCGAATTGTATTCGGTGGAAGTAATTGTCGTGAGATTGACCCTTCGTCGCGATCTTTCACATATGTTCTCGCATTTCTATCCTCCATTCTGTTTTTTGTGATTTAGTCCATATGACTTGTGGATATGGAAACGGATTGAAGGAGGGAACAGGTGAATCGGCAATCTGATTGATGTAATTAACATAAGAAGTATCGCGACGAGTTTAATCTCTATATTCGAAAGTAAGTGAAAATAAATGGAAAAATTGAAATGTATATCGTATGGAATTGTAGAAGAAAGAGAATATATTTGGAAACGAAACACCACCCAATTCCAAACTCATTTCTCTCGACGTTAAAAATCTACTTCAATATCATTCCGAAAGATTCCTACTACTTATTTAAGGAATTACCAGAAACGAATCATGTCAATACGATCATTAAATAAGATATGCTTTCATTATTATGCATTTGTTTACGTCAAAATTATTTCCATTTCAATAAAAATATTATACTAGCGAAGAAGGCTTGATTATGGACAATTCGTAAAGTCCTTTGTTAGCAGAAATATTCATGAATAGTTTAGAGAAATTAATTCATAACCATTCACTCAGTAAAATTGTTTTTACTGGTATCGCTACGTAGACGATATCATTATTTGCTTCACAGGAACAGATAGGCTGTTGAAAATTCTAGAAAATTATATAAACTCATTACATCCAAAAATCGAAACCAAATCAGATAAAAATAATAAATCAGGTGTTTAAATATTGAATTGCAATGACTGTATTAATTTAATAATTGGTAGAACACATAGAAATTTCAACATTAGAATATCGGAACATAAACGCAGTTTTTCATATAAAAAAGCAGATTCAAATTACGCGAATCATCTCCTAGAAAATAATCACTCTCTCGACCCACAGTTTGAAATTTTACATACAGATAATAAATATTGGAAGGTAGATCTTCGGGACACTCAAGAAATCAACAAAAACAAACACTCAGGTAGTCTCATTAATAAACAAGTCGATTTAAGCCCTTCACCTCTATTGAATCTCTTCAGGGAGCAATCTATTCCTTAATTTTATTGGATTTACCTGTCATCAATAACCACTTAAGAAGAAGCAACTCAATAATCTTTCAATTACTTTAGAACATTTGAATTTATATTCTCATTTTATCTATGTATAGTTATCATAATTTCAGTACATTCAGTGGTCTGAAGAAGCTACGGTGTAGCAAAAGGCGTTACGAATCACAATTGCTCAGTAAAATTCCTCAAACAACTTTACTTGTTTTTATTATATTCAAATTAGTAAACATCAAGTTAAATAAGTCATTCATACGACGAGAATCCAAATTTTGTTGTTCAGAATTATTATCTGAATACCATATAACAATATTAATTTATTCATGTTGTCCGTATTTTCTTACTTTGTGTTGTAATTCCTGTGTTTTTTCAATTTTCAAGGCGTTTACTCACAAAATGAACAACCGTTAAGCAACTGTTCTTTTTTGTTAGTTATACTCGACATTTCGAATTTTCCGAATCTTCCCTCAGAAAATTTTTCAATTTTAAGTGAACCGAACATAAAACAAATATCCAAATCAGTTTTTCCAAATGTTTCTGTTACCAACGTATTCAATTATGTGTTTATATATATGAATTCACTGTTCGCAATTTTGTTTGCTAACATATATTCACTTTTCCTAGTATTAGTGATAACAACTGGAAGCTAATACCAAAATATAAAGACATAATCTCAATATCGCAGTTTTGTAACCGTAACAAATCAGGTGTTTAAAAGCTGTGATGAGGAAACTGTAGTGAAATTTATATCGGCAAAAGTTTCCGAACCTTTAATATTAGATTATTACAAAGGCAGTATTGACAAACAAAAGTTTTATTCTCTTTTTTTTCTAATGTATACCTTTTCCTGGATGGCAAATATAAAATATATATTCGAAAAGGTATTTGAGGTCATAGCTTTCATAATGGGAGTCTCTATTTCTATACGGAAAAGTCCTCAATATATGAGAACATTCTCTCCATCAAGATTCGAATGGGTTCAAATTACATATAATACAATTGGACTTCCTCTATATAAAGTGGGCCAATTCGATGAATTTGGTTCATTCAGTTCTCCTTTTTCTTCTCTGAAATATGGGCAATTTTAAAAGGAGACTTGTGATATATTTGGAATCATTTATTGAAATTCAGATTTCATGAAATTTTACTTGTCACTTCGTTCATTCGAATTTGATATATCAACAAGAATTGTCGTTACTTAAGATTGAAAATATCCAAAATATACGACACATTTGGAATAAAACCACTGGTTATTCGAACGAAAATATATTTAATCTTTTTTATTTCATTTTAGAATGTCAAAAGTAGTGGGTTGAAATTGCAGGCAATTCAATAACCAATTTCCAAATTTACCGTCTTTGAGTAAAATAAAATTTCGAAGCATTAGAAGCAGTTTTTTACAATTCGGATGAATAAAAATAGTAGGAACTAAGCAAAAACCAATCATCGAAGATAATTACATTCATACGAATAAATGATAGCAAACATCATAGGAGAAAACTAATTTACGATCTGAATAAATGTTCAACATAGGCCCCATTTTACTCGATACACTTGACAGCTCGTATACAAACATGATGACTTGCCCTCCTAGTTTCCTCAGGATCAATATTACGAAATGCATTATGAATGCGCTCTAGTAACTCTTCTTTACTTCTTACAGGAATAAAAAACACTTCACTCTTGATTTTGCCCCATAAATAAAAAACAAGAGGCGTCAGGCCCGGAGAACGCGGAGGCCATAAATTTGGTCCTTGATTACCCTACCATCTATCCATATGGTAATAGCAATCTCTCAGAATGTTAAGGGGTAATCCATCTAAAAAATTTGTTAATGTTCCTCTCAAAATTTCCAGCTATCTTTGGTCATTAAGATTTTCCTCATAAATGTGACAAGCCAACAAATCATTCCTTATAACTGCAAAAACGTTGACGCTGAATTTATTTTGGAAATCAATAACCTCAATGAAATGTGGATTTTCTGTGGCCCAAAATTGTCGATTGCTCCTGTTGACTATTCCACTTTCATTGAGCTTGGCTTCATCAGACCATATAATTTTTTGCAGAATTGTCTCATCTTCTTGAAGATGAATTAATAAATTTTTACAGAAATTTAGCCGCTTGGGAATGTCAGTCGGTTTCAATTTTTGTAGTCTGATAAAAGAATACGGGTGCATGTTATGTTTCTTAAGGATCATTTGAATGGAAGTATAACTCAATCCAATTTTCATTGATGCTGACTTAATGGACGAATGTGGATTGGCACAAAAATGCTCTAGCGTATTAATTTGATTGTCGTCGTCCTCGAGAATAGGTTTTCTTCTAGTTTCTCCAAATTGCAGAAAATTGCTTCTAATCCTTCGAAATTTTGTTTTACTCAGAAGCGCCAAATTTGGAAATTGATTATTGAATAGCCTGCAAGAGATTAAACATATCCCCGTTTGAATAATCAGCCATTTCATTATCAATTTGGTGTTTTTCAGAAATTTTCACTTCAAATCACTAACAATTCTTGTTGAAATATTAAATTCGAATGAACGAAGTGACAAGTACATTAATTTTAGGCACCTATCAGGTGAGCGTAGCCAGTTCAGCTACTTGATTCAAATATTTCAAAGCATTCTCTGTTAGTTCTTGCAAAATCATCAAAATTCAATATATGCCCAAATTATTTCGGAACTATAAGAGATGGGTATAGAACATGCTAATACAATTCCATCTGATATTTGACGCTTCATCAGATGGCGATATAAAAATTGGCACGGGTCATTTGAAAAAATTGAGTTATTGCTGTTTGAAAAAGGCCAAATTAATAAAATCATACAAAACAACGCAATGAACATTCGACATGTGTAGACTGCTTAAGAAATTCCTTGATAGTTCTTCTATCCACCCAAGCAAAAATTGTGTCTGTAGTGCAAAAGATCTACGAGCTACAATTGTTTTAAATGTTCCTCAAGAATCGAGTTTATAACAAAAATAATTAAATCTGTCAAAATATTTGACAGATAAGTGGGTATTATATGCCTTGCTCAAATATCGGTTCTAGATGTATAATAAAAAAGGTAGATTGCCATTTGAAATAACAAAGTGAAGACCCATTTCCCGTATAACCGGAAATGGTATCACTTCGAAAATATTTAACTTCAATTGGAAATCGCTCGTTATGGCCGCGTATAAAATTTCAGCATTCATATAATAAATATATATAGTGTTATTTATAATGTATTTGTGGTATAAAATATCAGTAGTATGTAACCTTATACTTGAGAAAGACACAGAGTGTCGAAACGCGTGGTGCTAATATATAATCCTAGTGAAATTCTAAATAGTTTGATTTATTTCTTATTTGAAATGGAATTCTATCAAGTGAAAGCCTCTACAGTTTAAAAGATAGAACATCATTTCAATTTCTTGGAAAGGTTCTCGAAAAGCCTTTGATAGTATACATGCTAAACCTTAAAAGATTTAAAGAACGTCCGTATTAATACTCGCATTTATGATGAATACATTGATATGGTATACAGAATGGCCTAAAAAATGAGGAAGATAGAAACACTGATTATAACCCATAAGAAGAAAGACGATTGAAAAAGACACTTGCGTGACAAAGAAAAGCACCGCCACATAGTAAAAGTATCTGAAAAAGACTTCTAAAACGCAAGTGAAAGATAGCAAAGGCTTGGTCACGCCAACCCTAACGCAGATACAAAAGCTCTGATAACCCAGCTTCCCAATAACTAGCCATAAAAACAAACTATATCAAGGATAGGATTATGAAAACCCTCATTGGCCCTGAATGTAGCCTTTGCAAAATTCATCGTGAAATTATGAACCATATTGTATCAGGTTACCCCATCTATGCCAAAAAAGATTACTTGGACAACCACAACCCAGCTACACATCACCAACACTGGAACATTTGTAAGTAAAATGGCATAAAATAATAGTGGAAAAAGGTATGAACATGCGTAATATCCAATTGTGGACACCCAAGTCATCATCATATGAGATACCCAAGTCCGAACTGACAGAGCCATCTTCGCTAACAATCCAGACATAATAGTAAAAAAATATTATGACCTGTTTACATATAGATGGAGTCATACCATCTGATTATAATCATCAAGAACGAAGAAAAGAAAAATAACCAGAATAGACTTACAAATATAAAATCATGAATGAAAAAACACCTTTACTAACCAACCGGTCGTGTATCAACAAATAAACCTTGAAAAGTGAAAAATGTGTTCTTTCTCTTCGATAGTTTGAAATGGATTTCCACAAAATAAATATGTCATTAATCAGATCAGTTTGTCGTGCAGAACTGATGACCAAGTTCTATAGGGTTCAGATGAAATACAAAATAGTGTACTTAAATTTCTGGTTCAACTAAGAATGCTTAAAACGAAAAATCCCAATTATATTAAGTTCAAACTTTGTGAACCAGTTCAAATACAGATGGCTCTAGGTAGATTGCATCTTCAGTATATATACGTATATGTTAGTGAGATATATTTGTAGTATTCATTCGCCCTTGACAAAGATACTGTGTATCGAAACGCGTCAAACATTTACTATTAAATTTTAGTAGAAATCTTCGTTTACTTGTATTTGTGAAAATGGATTCCTATCATGTAAAAGCCTCGTCAATTTAACCATTCATAATTATTTATTCAATATTTTAACAACGAACCCTACTCTGTATAAATATTATTCTATACCTGAGTGATAATATTTCTTCTCAGAAGGACGTTTTCCATTGAATAAAAGTTATTAAAATTTTTGGTGCACTGAATTCATGCTAAATGTTATGAAATTTTCTGGGATATAAACAATTGTGCAACTTCTACGTTATTTACCTCAACTCATAGTTTTAAATATAATTGAACTACACCACGAACACTATTTTGAATGATCGAGCATTGTAATGTGGTCTGCTGAACGTCCCTCAGGCAATTTACTAATGAATTCGTTTGAATATTGAATGCACAATCAAGGATTACCCCGGATGAATTCAACAAAGGTTCCTGCAGGTTTATGTTTGTACTGTATAATTTCTTCAATTGTCGTAATAAAATACGGAGAATCGTAAATCCGTAAATAAAAAATGCAAACTAACCTAACCTCATCCAGTTTTCTCAGCAAAACCCGAGAACTTCAATTGGTATGACAGAAAATCATGTTTATACTGAATGATCAGACGTACATTACATACATTTTTAAAGAATATGAAGAACATTATACCATTTGCTGGTTCACCTATTGTCAAAAAATCAACCAACACAAAAAATTACCAAAAATTTTCCGTTGTTTTACATAGACCTCGAACAGAAAGAAAATAATAAAACTATTCACGAAATCAATAATTTAGTAGATTGTAAGATTAAAGTAGAACCTCCAAAAAAAAGTAGTAGTATTCCCCAATGCGCAACATGCCAACAGCTGGGGCATACCAAAAACTTTTGCAATAGAGAATCAAGATGTGTCAAGTGTGCTGACAAAAACAATACCGAAGAATGTAAAAAACAATGCAACACTGTAGCAACATGTGCATTGTGCAATAAAAAAGGACACCCAGCCAATTACAAAGCGTGTATTGTGTACAAGAAAAAACTACAAAAACTTCAAACTAAAAAAGTAACTGCTGTACATCGCTTGCAGCTAGTACACGATAAAGTTCAAAAACCAGTTATTTCAATTGTTACTGGCGGCAATCAGCCGCAAAAAATTTCAACGCACCCAACGTCTTGTTATTCATCGGTCTTCAAAAAACCCAAGGGAACTCAAGCAAAAGAACAAAACACATTAAACAACGAGCTCACTATGATATACATGATTGAATTGCTCAGCGACTTTCAGACTGAAGCGCGAAAAAATTTCAACCAATCATTGAGTAGGGTGGAAAATTTGAAGTAATCCAAAACCTCCAAAGCGGAGTGAACAAAAACAAAAATGGATATTACTTTTCTTAGGAATTATTACATGGAACACGAATGAACTCAATCAAAGAGTCCACGAACTAGAAAGTTTCTATCGATTAATCATAAAGATATAGCGCTCATATCGGAAACTCATCTTTCCAGCAAAAGCTTTAGGGGTTATCATGTATATTTGACGACACACCCCAGTGGTCGTGCTCGAGGAGGCACATCCATCATTATTAAACAAAACATTAAACAAAACATTAAACACTATTGACAAAAGGAAATGAAAGAAGATGAAATTCAAGACACCATAGTCAGTATCAAAAACAAAGGTGACGAAATGAATATAGGAGCTGTGAATTGCCCCCCAAGACATAAATTGACACAGGAAAAATACACGAATTTATTTCGCAAACTTATACCCATTCATCATTGGAGGAAGCTTCAGTATAAAACACACAGCATGGGGCTCCCCATGAATAACAATCACGAAAATCAATAAAATAGTTCAGGTCAGCTGCTAAAGAGGCTACGCCAGTTGCAAATCAAAAACCGAACAACGACATAAATTACTCTGTTGAAATGAGAGACATGATAAAAGAAAGCAGAAGGGCAAGAAAAGCATGGCACAATACAAGAAATGCTGCAGATGATAGAAAGTTCAACCAGATAAGTAAACAAACAAATAGAAAGATCAAAGAATTCAAACGAAAATGCTTCGAGAAAATCCTCTACGATTTAAGCCCGGAAGCTTATAAAGATTATTCACTCTGGAAAGCGACTCGCAGACTCAAGAGACCAATCGTTAGAGTTCCGCCAATTAAAAATACACGCAATTAATGGATCAGATGCAATAAACAGAAAGCTGAATCATTTGCGCAATACTTGGGTAACGTGTTTCAACCAAATGATATATCGTCTTTCATAGACTTCACACCTATTTATCAGCCTGAAATACCTATAAAGCCAGTTTCTCCATTGGAAGTTGCAAAGGAGATAGACATCAATCTGAACACCAAGTATTGCCTAGTATCGATGAAATTTCACCCGGACTGTTGAAAGGACTGCCACGTTAAGCAATCATCATGATCTTGTATAAATTCAATGCCTGTTTTAGATTGGAACATGTACCAGAATGCTCCAACACAGCAAAGATAATTATGATTAAAAAACCGGACAAACCAGAAGAACAGGTTGAGTTTTACAGACCTATCTCGTTATTATCTGTCTTATCAAAACTGTTCGAGAAACTATTTCTGAACCGTCTTAAACCATTCATAGAGATACCAGATTTTTAATTTGGGTTTCGAAACCATCATTCTATAATCGATGAAGTGCACAGAGTGACAGCTGTCATTGAAAAGGTTTTTGAAGGAAAGAAATATTGTCCTGCCGCATTCTTAGATGTAGCATAAGCGTTTGACAGGGTGTGGCATGCAGGCTCGATATATAAGGTGAGCAGATCGCTGCCTGGGAACTTATGTCAATTGCTAGAGTCATATTTCTCAGAAAAAAAATAAAGAGTGTCTCATGAACGGCATTGTCATCGTTTAAACCAATATCGACTGGGGCCCCACAAGGTAGTGTTTTGGGACCACTGATTTATTCGTTATATACCTTGGATATCCCAACAACTGAAAAAAAAGTACTGGGTACATTTGCAGACGACACTGTCATTTTAGCAAAAGACGCATCCTTGCCCCGCGCAAACATCAGTCAATAAAATATATAAGTGGACAAGGGACTTGAAAACGCAACTTAAAAACTTGAAATCCGTTCATGTCAATTTTGCGTTTCGACAACAACCTGAAGATTTTTCTTGAGGAAATTCCTATACCTTAAGCCGATCATGCAAAATACCTCAGGATCCACCTTGATGGTAGATTGAACTGAAAACATCATGTTCGACAGAAGGCTAAACAAATCCAACTGAAAATATATATTCTTTTGCAAAAGAGAGGATTTACAAAAATTCAGATGATTGTATTTACAATGAATTCTTATGTCTATAATTTTTGAAGTGTGTCAGAAAAACACAAGTGTGAGCTCAGGAAATGTAACAGGAGAACCATACTATCTTGTACATGATTCAATGAACGAGTGAAAAAACCTGAGGAAAAAACTCGTTTCCCTGTCGCTATCGCACTTGCAATAGCTTGTCTGTTTATTTCGTGTTAGTGTCGTGTGTACATAAGGAGTACCAAAGTTTTTTCTCCTTAGCAGCTTCATTGTCTCATTCTCATCTTGCACTCCATGATTTCCAGACGAAGAAAAGGGTGAAAGAAAGGAGTTTGGGACAGGAATCTGTAACAATAGAAAAAGAAAACCAGACGAAAAATATTTCAACAATCATACCTGACTCTTATATGTCTGAACTTACTTGAATCTGAGAAAAGATTTCACATAGCAATCAAGGTCATAAAAAGGACTAAGGAAATAATCAAAAAGTAAATGACCTGCAATTTTTCCTCTTTCCTTCCGTCGCAGTGTGAGTCTCCTGAAACATAATCACTTTCTGGTTCTTGTTTGCCAATTTTGAAGTTTAATCGCATAATCCCCTCAATATTCAAATTCAACAAAACAATTCCCTCTGTGTTTGATCGAGAGAGCCCCGATGGCTAGGTTCGGTCTTCTAAGTGATGCCGATTATGATCTATATATATTCTAGAATAAACCCAATAATTTCAGTTGACATCACCCATATATTATTTCTTCGTGGATCTTGTTTAATTTAAAGAAAAATTTGCGAAAAAAAGGTTGACAGTCGTTTTAAAAATATGACAAGTGTTGTCAACTGAAAATAAGACAAGTGTACTGGTTAGTCGGAAGAAATTCGCAACTGGACCTGAAGGTCGACAGACTAATTTATCTGTCTATTATAAACCCAATCAGGGCCTACGGAGTGCAAATTTGGGGTTGCACTAAATTATCAAATCGAATGATAATACTGAGATGTCGGAACAAGTTTTTAAGATTGATCACCAATGTTTACCGTTACGTCACCTATGAAGAACTGCACAAGGATCTCGAAATCAAATGGATCCCTGAAGTCATCCAGCACTTCGCGGTTAAACATGAGAGGGAGGTTGTTGAGTCACACCAATGTGGAAGCAATTCATCTCTTAGACAACACACAAGAAATTAGAAGACTGAAGCGCACCAAACCACACGTACTGGGTTGAGATTTTATTTTGAATTAAACTAATGTTAAGTTTTGGGAAACATATACAGATGTGTTATCCTCCACTTGTCTTGCTTGTGAAAATACAAGTTCTTCTCAATAATTGTGAATGGATTAATTTGTAATTGAGATTGTACTAAGCATATCCAATAAAGGACTTTAAAAAAATGTTATACCATTTGCAGCAAGTCTATCGATATGAGCTACCTTCAAGATTACGAAATAACTCCCAATCAAACACATTCAGGAAATGGATAAGAATACTATAAGGTCAACGATTTTAAGCATCGTCGATTTCATGCATGATTCTCGCCAGAGATGGAAATATCCAGCATTAACAGGTTTTCAGTGACATGATTCCTTTTTTTCACATTTTTTATCATTAATTTCATTTCAATTCCATTTTCTCTGATTTATCTTGAAATGGAATTGCATCGACAATTCCACTCATGATTGATATCGGATAAATTGCATAGAAATGTGAAGGAAGTTTAGGTTAGGTTAAATTTAACCGCCAACCCTAAAACCGATGCATTTCAAGGACCCAATCAGCAAAGATACGTCGTTGTTGATGGTCAACCGGCTTGAGTCCTTGTGTTAACTCAACTTTATAAGCTTTAAAACCAAAAAGTCTTTATGAAAAATACGGTGTGATGATGTTTGGGAAATGTCCAATTCTAAAGGATGACGAGGAATGGATAAATCTAGGTTTTTTCCAACACTATGGGTTACAGCAGAAATATTATTAAGCAGGGGCTAAATAAAATAAAATAATGATATTATCTTTTTGAATACAACCTCGCTCAATTTCGGTATATTGCTTAATCCAGAAGTATGGATGCTCCAATCCAAAACTAGAGAAATACCTCCCAATAATGATTTATTTTTCAAGTGGATCTGTATAAGGTTAGGTTAGATAGGTACCAAATACCTATATTCACCAGATCACTGGCGAAATTTTTTGAAACTCACTGAATGAAAAAGAATGAAATGATCTTGAGTTGAAAGTCAATAATAATAATAACAAAAACAAAACGAAATTTGGGTTTATTGAAATTTTCTTGTTCCACCATTAGTCCTTTCCCTGAATCACAATAGTCTGACATATTTATTAAAAAATACAGCCTAAAGACGAGGTCTGCATAATCATCTTAACTGAAGTATCCGTACTTCGCTGATTTAAGATGAAAATTCGAAAATTGATATATCAAACAATTCCATTCATGTGTCAAAATGCACGTTTAAAAACACAGAAATTCGAGTTTGATATCGGATAAATTGCATAGAAATAGGAAGGAAGGTAGGATATTAGTGGATAAATTTGCGTACAGAGAATACTTGCCTTTCCATAACAACGCACCAATCACAACAAATAGCATGATTTTAAAACTGTCAATTTTAGTATCTGTTGTAGAGTTCCTGCTGATATAAATTAAAATGTCTCGTTTTCGAAGTACCAGTGAAGCAGAAATAAATAGTTCTATACAGAATTCTACCCCCAAAAATACAAGAAAAACGCACAGCTCGATTTGGAATCAATTCAGTATATTCTGCAAGAAATTTTCATGGATTAGGGTTTCAATATGAAACAAATGAATGGACAAGATTACAAAGAATACGTTGTCAAAACAATGTGGAACACAAATGCGAAAATGATGCAGAATATGTATTCCGAAAAATTTAACATGAGTTTCACCCCTTTACCGATTCAGCATTTTAAAAGGCTCGTGAAGCTCGCAGTTCTAAAAGGAAAATGTTACAAGGGAATCTGGAAAAGCGCAAAGAAAGTTCCGTTGCATTAATAAGAACTGAAATTGATAGCATGGCTCTGTACTGGGACGAAAATGCCCTGATCTTCTTCTTCTTCTTTCACAGCCTCATCTCGTCCACTGCTGAACATAGGACTCTCTTAACCTTTTCCAATTTGATCGGTCTTGGGCATCCTGAATCCAATTTGAGGAGATCCTTTTTATGTCGTCCGTCCATCTTGTTGGCGGTCTGCCTCTGCTTCTGAAGGCTTCGTGTCTAGGGCGCCACTCCAATATCCTTTTTGACCATCTGTTGTCTGACATTCTTCGAACATGACCTGCCAAGTTCCATTTTAAACGTGTGACCCTATCTACAGCATCTGTAACCTCACTTCTTCTTCGTATCTCCTCATTTGAAATCCGATCTCTCAGGCTTATTCCCAACATGGATCTTTCCATGGCTCGTTGGGTCAGTTTTATTCTGTTGACAGTCCTTTGGGTAAGTGTTAGTGTTTCGGAGCCATATGCTAGTACCGTAATGACACATCGATCATAAACTTTGCGTTTAAGACTTATTGGAATATCAGACTTGAAAATGTGTCGTAATTTTCCGAAGGCAGCCCAGGTCAGTCCTATTCGTCTGCTTAGTTCACAGATCTGGTTGTCTCTTCCAATTCGTATTTCGTGCCCTAGATATTTATATGAGGTTACAAATTGGATTTCTTTTTCCCTTAGTTTTAAGTTACAGCTGGGGACTAAGTTAGTCATGAATTCTGTTTTAGCGGTATTGATCTTTAATCCAACTTGTTGGGAGATACTTGACAACTCTGAGAGCATTTCGTATGCCTCATCTAGGCTATCTGAGATCGACACAATATCGTAGGCGAAACGCAAGTGATTTAGCATTTCCCCATCCACACGTATGCCTCTATTTCCCATTTCGAGCTTTTTAAACATATACTCTAATAAAGTTGTGAAGAGCTTGGGAGATTCCTGATAGGTTTGTTGAAAAAATTTTTCCATATTTTTGCTTATGAATAAGCATGGCGTGGAGGTGAAGCAGCAAACTTGCAAAGTACGCTTTTTCAAAGAGGAAAAATTTAATAACGGGGAAGTGACTGGTCTTATTGAATATAACCCAGTATTCTCGAAAACCTGCCAAGGTGGCTCAAAAAAATGCTGTGATAGTAAATGGCCAGTAAAAAAAAAAGGAAAATCTAGATCTATGTACTGTGAGGTTGTTTCATAAGATATTGTCGAAAAGAGAAAAACCCGATCATATCACAAGTGATAGATTATTTCTGGCTCTCAATCAATTTTGGAAAAACAGTACTTCTAAGGGTTGGACAAAAATTTCAGCAGAGAAAGTTGGACTGGATACGAAAAATAAAAAGATAAATCATTCTCATTGATTCAGTGCTGTTTCAAACCTATCTAAGGCAGGTGTCAGTGAACGAGAATCGATCAAACTAACCGGACACTCTACGGCAAGCTCTATTTAGCCCTTAACAATGAGCATCATTTGAATCTTGTTTTAAATCTTCGAAAAACTTCTGCGAATACTGAATCTTCCATAATTCCTCAGGCATCGTCCCATATAAAATAGACCCGGAGTGAAAAAATTGTATATAGTAATTGCATTTTCAATAACTGCTCATTCCAATAATAACTAAACATGTTTGTAATGAATGCTGTATGATATTATCGTAGAGTTTCTGTGCATTCCTCAATTAAGTTCATTTTGTACGTTTTGTCATTCGCGGAATTTTCCCAGCAAATACCACCAGAGCTCAGATTTGGCAGGATAAACTCGACCTGCTCGATTTTGTCGCCCAGTTCTTGTTAAATTGCCTGCTCGTAAGTATTCGAAAACAAGCATAGAAAAATATCCGTCCAAATCTGAGCGTTTGTGGTAGTATTCACGAGTATGGGCTACTTTTATTCAATTTTCTATAATATTCTACAAAACTAATTGAATAATCGCTAATGAAATTTCCAGGAATTTCAATTCAATATATCTACGTTCTCAGAAGTCATCTAGCAAGAATCCAATCAATTCATGTACATTGGTGATGCAGTATACTACATATATGACCATTCAAATCTCATTCAATTTAATCCATATCCCAGGATTTAGAGTATATTGGATTAGATCGATCGATATTCAATAAATACCAGTAACCTAGATATCATGCATTATAAAACAGTATATTCGATGGAGAGCTTGAAGTTTAGGAATTACGAATGGTTCGAGATAGGAAGTCCACTGGATTTTCCACGACTGGAATGTTCATTTTATCATAACAAATTAGTGGAGATACGACTCAGTAATTGAAATTTCATTGAACTAAATTGATAAGAGAGTTTAATGTTTTCATGAGACTATTGTTTTTTATCTACCTCATTTTCATTCAAGCGGAAATCAAATGTATTATGTTTATTCTTATGTATAGCCCGTGTTTTGTGAAAAACACCCCATAGCTACTTCATTTGTTGATCGATTTTAATGAAACAAAAACCCTATATTTAATACCTCTTGATTCTTGGCATTGGATATACCTACGTTACCGAGTTTGCGTGTTGAAGGAGAGAATAACAACTGCCTGTCTAGAAATTCTTCTACACTTGGAGGCAAAATTAGCGGAACACTCGAAAATTTAACCAAATTCGAAGTCCGATATTTTTCCTAATTCTCAACCGATTTAGATGATTTGTTCAGCAAGTTATAGATCAACTTTTCTGCTTTGTATAAATTATAAGAGAAAAAAAAATTTGAAAAAAATTTTATACGAGGGCAGAACTAAAAGTGTTTTTTGTCAAAAATTTGTAATACCCTGAGGAATTTCGTGGTCCGAGTTGAAACGTACAATATCATGGTCTGTCAAGACACATCTACCTACAGTAACGACCTTCTTGTTTTATGCATTTATCCCTATTTTTACCAGAGATATTCAATTTGAAGCGAAAAATCACAAATTTCAAGAATTTATTTTAATATTTAATATATATATATATATATATATATATATATATATATATATATATATATATATATATATATATATATATATATATTTAATATTGCGTAGGTGCATAACATCGGAGGTTAGCCAAAAATTAAAATCAAAATTAGAGAAGCGGAAATCTAACGAAATGAAAATGTTTGAAATTCACTGGCCAATTCACGCTCCGGGAGAACTCGAAGTACACTGGAAAAGTCGTTGATTTTGCACATTTATTTTTGAATTTTTTGTGTGACACTCTATAATAATTATCATTCCTGTCCAAAATTGAGAGCAGGTGTGTATCCTGGCGATACACTCATGAAATTACATGAACATGTTGAGAAAAATGTTCATGATGACCAACAAAAAAAATAAATTGATTTTAGTAGCGAGTATGATACCCCATATCATAACTGACCCTCCACCGTATTGCTCACTTCCTGCGAAGTTCGCTTGATTGTACCGTTCCCCTCGAAGCCTCCATATTCTATGTTTACCATCCACGAAATTCACACAATATCGGCTCTCATCACTAAATAAAACTCGTCTCCACTGATTGATTGTCCATGCTACATGCTCCCTAGCAAACGCCAATCTTGCTACCCGATGGGCTCTATCGAGTCTTGGTGCTCTTGCTTGCGCGTATGATCTCAGACCAACTTCATTTAGTCGTCTTCTGACTGTCCCCACACTGACGTTAATGTTATCCACTGCTTGTAAAACGTTACTTGCCTGAACAGCAGTAAGACGAGGATTTCTTATAGTTTGATTGACGATGAAACGGTCATGTATAGCGCGGGTTGCCCGATTTCTTCCTTGTCCTCGCCTCCTCACGTACAATACTGTTTCCCTGTCGGTAGATTCGATGGATAACCGACGTCGAGACACCCAACATGGTACCAACTGAGCGGTAGGTGCGCCCTTCCTCGATCAATGTAACTGTCCTTGCTACTGAGGTTGGTGATAAATCTCTCATTCTGAATGAAAAATACCGTTCCGAATCGTAAACAGTAAAAGAATCACAAAACTCCGCAACCGATCGAATTTGTATCAAATCAAACAATGGAAAACTCTCATTCTTTAAACAAGTGCTAATGTGGTCATATACAAAAAAACGTGTGTTGTATTTCATATTTGATAAGAAAAGGTGTGCACATATGTAAATGAAAAGTTTTATCGATGGTCCCAGAATTCGGTTGTGTATTTTAATACCTACCGACTGTTATCACCTATGAATTCCTAATTTTCACCAAATTAACCAAATTGTCATCAATAACTAATGCAATTCGAACATTAAAATCGCAAACGACAATTTCGACACGCCTGAGTGATAATATAAAAATTCCAAATTGATAGACGAATTCTAATGACGATTTCTTGATTCAATGGAATTTCTCCAAAATGTGATTTTTCACTTAAAATTAAATATATTTTGCCAAAAAAAAGAGATAAACGCATGAAACAAGAAGGGCGTTACTGTAGGAAGATGTGTCTTGACAGACCATGATATTGTACTTTTCAACTCGGACCACGAAATTCCACAGGGTGTTACGAATTTTCGACAAAAAAAACACTTTTAGTTTTGCCCCCGTATGAAATTTTTTTCAAATTTTTTTTGATTTCTCTTATAATTTCTACAAAGCAAAAGAGTTGATCTATAACTTGTCGAACAAATCATCTAAATCGGTTGAGAATTGTGAAAAATATCGAACTTTGAATTTGGTTAAATTTTCGAGTGTTCCGCTAATTTTGCCTCCGAGTGTAGATGCCATTTTAAAGGCTTCACGTTATTTTTTTTATATTAGAGATACTCGCGTAAGGAAACTGAATCCTATTATATCTCGACGACACCGCGAGTACCTGAAAGGGGAGAGGGTTAATATTTCGCTTGAAGGCTAGCAGATTGTAGTTTTGGGAAAATACGTTACGTGGAAGAGAGTTCCAAAGTTGCGCTGTTCTGTGGAAAAAGGCCTTCTAGCATAAAGACGTTCTAGGTGTCTTAATTTCAACCACGTAGGGATGGTTGGCATTAGTTTGGCGAGTTGGCCTTGAAACAGAAACGAGCGGAGGAATAGGCGTAGAAATCTCCTTAGAGCATCGTCCATGAAAATACCTGTGAAAAAGAGAGAGCTCATGCACTTTCCTGCAATGTTCCAGTGGAGGAGAGATGGAATCTGTAAAAACACAGTTACCGATCATCCGAATCGCCCTCTTCTGTATGGAATCCAGGAGTTTCAAGGTGTGTGTTGGGGCAAAACCGCACACGTGGCAACCATACTCTAAAACGGGACGAATTTTAGATTTCTAGAGCGTTAGGAGTTGATTCGGAGTGAAGTATTCTCTGGCACGATACCGAAAACCCAGTCTTTGAGATCCTGCAGTGTTCACTACATGGTCGTGCCATGACAAACTGTCTCCGATGGTCACCCTAAGCATTGTTATGGAGGAAGTGAATGAGATAGTGTCGTTTGTTCTTTACTATACTATATCTGGTACAGTACTGTTAACCTTCCTAATTGAAAAAAAACTTGAGTTTTGCTAGCATTAAACTCCATCAGGTTCGCAGATCCCCAATCGAGATTGCCTTCAAGTCACTATTGATTTTAGCACACTGTTGCAGACGTATTTCAGAAAGATGCGTAGAGTGTACTGTCGTCCGCAAAACTGTTACAACCTGTAACAGTAAGCAACTCGTTTATATGAAGTAGAAACAGGGTTGGTGCTAGAATCGAGCCCTGAGACACACCAGCATTAATGGCAAGTGTTTCAGATGTAACTCCATCCAAGACCACACTGAGAGATCTATCTGAAAGAGAGCTTGAAATCATAAGATGTTGGGATAAGCTGTATGAGGACTGCGTGCCTAGCAGACTCCTATGCCAAACCCGGTCGAAAGCTATCGAAATATTGAGAGCCACAGCCAAAGACTCCCCAAATTTCTCTATAGATCTCTTCCACATGATAGTGACATAGGCAAGTATATCTCCTGTGGACCTCTGGTGCTTGAAACCATATTGACGACCATTAATGATACCAACAAATTATGAATATTTGATAAGCTCGATATTGATGGATTTTTCCATCACTTTGGAAATCACGGGTGAAAGGGATATTGGCATATAGTAGGTAGGGCTGCTTTTTTCCTTTTTTTAGGAATTGGTTGGATTCCGAAAGTTTTCTAGTTCGAAGGGCAAATGCCTTAATTAAAGGACATAGTGAAGAGTCCACAAAGAATAGATGTCAATTCACCACCACATAATTTCAACACGAGAGAAGGTATTCCGTTGGGCCGAGCTGCCTTATTAGTGTCAAGCTTAAGCAGTATTTTTCTGACTGTCTTCTGCATGAAAACAATATCATGCATATGAATCTGATATAAGGAATAACAGAAGGGTCTTCATCTCTTGCATCCAGAGTGGAATTCGATGCAAAAATGTTAGCAAGAGGGTTGGCTTTGTCTTTAGGTGTATTGGCTAACAAGGCCCCCTACCTAGTTAGGGATGGTGGAGAGCTGGAAGTGAAGTTTCTACCTACAGATTTGGCCATTGACCTAAATGACAAAATAGTTTGGACACTTAACAAACTTAGATCTTACTTTATTCATATAATCAGCTTACGCATCAATCACTACAAGATTGCAGGAATTGCGAGCTGGAATAAATGATCTTCTGTTCTCAGGGCAGAGGTCCCGACACAGCTGGCACTTCTTGGCCTTTACCGCTCCTGAAACCGCTGTTAAACCAAGGCTCACCAGGGGTTGATTTTTTAGTGGTATGCGGAGTGAGTACCTCCATCCCCAACTCGATAACTTCTGTTATCTTCTCAGAGCATTCCGACGGATCGTCAAACACAAAACTACACTTCTTCGAGGGAAAGTTGATTTTTTTTATGAAAACTATCTTAAGCAGCCATTTTTGCTGCACAACAAGTTTGTTCATGACAGTATTTATGCACTTCCCCAAGCTATTATTTTATATCTCAGTGGCGACTCAGAGCCTTTATAATAATTTAAGGTGAGATGTATCGATTATATGTGAGAGGTATTTAAACTTAGCTACCAGACCCCTGAGCCTCACAATCAATTTAGATACATGTGCTGCCCAGCTTAATTGAGCATCAAGTACAACTCCTAGATACGCACTCTTGTAAGAACAAGGGATTTCGAAAGCTGCATTGTCACTAATACGAATCAAAAGAGGCGCACCATCCGGTACAGTACGACTATTTATAGAAAATGGGATATACCTAGTTTCATTGAAGTCAATTGTTAGTATGTGCTCATACTTCCAGTTCTTTATTTGAATAAAGTCTAATTCAACGATATTTTTCAGTTCTTCCCAACAATTTCCTTTATTAAATATGCAAGTTTCATCAGCAAAGCCAAGTCTTTCACCTTTTGTATGTATGAAAAACAAGTTGTTAGGGGTTACATGGGTTTCCTCGGGTAAAAAACGGCCTTTTTTCAATAATTTTTTCTACATATAAAAAATGGAATATTTCAATGAACTTTTTTTTATTTAAAAGATACATATTTAATAAACATTTTGTGAAATTTTCAAAAAAAAATATCAAAATAGCGGTCATTGCGACGCCATTTCCGGCAGTCCCTCGGAAAAAAGGTGCCTTCGCGTTGTCAGCAGAACTTCTTTCAGGATCATCTGAAATAAAAATAAAAAATACGTGTTTTAGTAAAGACAATAAACTAGGTATTGGACGAAGGAAAAAAAGAATGAAAATTGGATTTTTGGCAGCCGTTTTCATAAAAAATTGCAAATTTCGATGAAAATTTCTCGACATTTTTTTTTTGAATAGTTGTTATTGTAAAGGTCGTTCAAGACCTTGTAAATGATATCTCGAAGACCTGTGTAAAATTTTATCAAGATCGGTTGAGTAGTTCGCGAGAAATCTTGACAACCGACTTTGAAAACATAGTTTTGAGAAAAACGCGTTTAAAGTTTTAAGAGACAATAAAAGTGGGAAAAATTTTTTTTTTCTAACTTACATTGAATCGTCGATTCCTGGGCCACAAAGTAGAGAACCTGCTGCAGCTGCAATGTCCAGGGCATTCTTTTGCTCCAGTCTATGACGAATCCTGGCTTCACGAGTCTCGCTGGTAGATTTCTTTTCGGCTGCGGTCACCCGGGTCTCATCCATGTTTCGGGCATATTCAAGGGAACTTGGACCAAGTTTTAGGTCCATACCGTGCATAATTAATAATAATGCTGGTATCCCTTCATTGAAAACACAAGCAGCGATTAATGCAGCATTTTGAACGATTATCGACCCAGTTGGAAGTATTTTGGGAGTAATTTTCCAAATCAACTGATTGAAACTTTCATTGTTATTTTGTGTAAATCCTCCAACACACCGATCCAGAAGCTCATCCTTACTCAGGTCTTCATAAATTGGTTTCATTGCAGTCAAAACATCATCTGGTAATGGGGTATATTGGTGTTTGATCGATGAGAGAGTACCTGATGCTGATGCTCGCTGCCAGGTGCACCACGTGTCTGGATCTTCAGGGCAATTTTGATGCTGCGGGTTTTTGTCGTAGAACTGTAGTGGTAGTAAGTTGCCCATATCGCATCCCTCATTTTATTAGCTGAATCACTGTTTCTTCTTATCGCTAAGCCGTAATATACAGTTAATTTGTCAATCAATTTACTAGTCAATTTACCTTTACCAGAAAGAATTTTTTCTGAGTTTTTTTGCCATTGACTTTTCCTCAACAGTTTTCTTCACTAAATCACGCAACCGGGTTCCCATCCTCTTCTGTACGTGGCCAACGCATTCTTTCTTGTTGACAACAAAATTTTCACCATGAGGTTTGGCTTTGAGAATACCAGAGTATGTTTTAGAATCTCCATCTCCTATATAATTTACGTACCTCAAGCCATGTTTTACAATAGAACGTTTAAATATTTCAATAATTGAAGATACTTCCATGTTTCCAGATTGGCGGTACATTGTTCATTTTTGATGTGTTCTTCTTTCCACTCTTCAAATTCTGCCGTATCTAATTTTTTTTTCCAAGACTCACATAGTTTACAGTATGAACATTTAACAATGACATCCAAGACTTTTCCTGAGTGATATCCGATTAGAGAACTGACCATAAAGTGATGCAAAACCACGCTTTTTCCACGTCCCATCACCGGAGACAGTCACATCTGTTGTATCTTCCATGTTGTTTGCTAAACTTGTCAATTGCTTTTCCTCTGTAGCAGCAGAGGAGAACAGTTTCTCAGTAACTATGGTAATACATTCATGTATTTTATTAATATAAAAGTCGTATGTTGATTGATTTAAAAAGGAGCTGCTTAGATCCATCAAACAGCAAAACTTCTTGCATCCAGCAAGACCCAAACTCAATACTCGCATAACAAAAATGAACCGCCGATTTAGTTCATACATTCTGCCAATTTGTTGACATGATAAAATATATTTTTGCATACATCGTTTACAATCTACCACAAGTTTAAATCCCAGACCGAATTTGGAGCATTGTTTAAAATTTACTTTTCCATTACAAAATTTTTCTTCACCTACACTTTCAATAATGTTTGAACACCGTACAAAATACGAAAGTGTGGAAAAAATCAGAACAAAGTCAATGATCGAATATTGTAGCGTGGCTTCCTCTGGCACGTGCTGTTTGTCATCGCCTTTTAATTTTTATGCCGACGTACTCGTGAAAAAATTATCATCTACCTCTCAGGATTTTTTGTATTAAACGATAGTTTCCTCTTCTTAAGTCTATCTTTTCTACGAACACCTTCCGTTATCTTGGTTCTAGACACTTTAAACGGCATTTTTTATCGAATAAAATTCACAACAAACACTTATAAACTCAAAATGAACTTCGTTGTTTAACGAGAAATCACCAAATGAAATATTTTCCAGTAGTTTACCTTATTATAAAGAAAAAAAGGGACAATAATTACGGCTATAGATGAGCTGCAGCTGCGCTATACCTATTGCGCCCTCAGCCTATGCTTGACCTCAAGCGTCCACCTTTTCAAGGCTGTATCTCCGAAACTATTAGTGGGATCAACTTGAAAATTTAGGACAATATTCAAGAGATGTTATAGAATTTAATAAGACAAAAATAATTTTTGATTTTCTGAAACCGTGAAACCCATGTAACCCCTTATGTACAGTAGGAATAGTACAGGGCCGAGAACAGTACCCTGCAGAACTCCATACTCAACTGTACAAAAATCACTACACAGCCCATTCTTTACACATTTGTAAGGTAGCTACGCATCAACGCCAAACCGACATCCTCCATTCCCAATTCTTCCAACAAAGCAAAGCATGCTCCATTATATCGAACCCTTTTTTAAGTCGTTTTAAGAACGAATAAAGATACCTTATTTTCATTGAAAGTTTTATGAACCATTTCTGTGAGTGAAGCGATAGCATCCTGCATAGATCTTTTTTCTGTGAAACCGTATTGTCGCTGTGATAATATTTTATTTTCAATGAGATATGATGTGGACCTCTCTTTGATGACTTTTTCTATAAATATTGCCAAGTTGGAAATCAAGAATATCGGTCTGTAATTCTCACGTTTTTCTTTATCACTACCTCCATGGAGAGGTATTACTACGGCGGTTTTCAGTACGTCAGGAAATATACCAGTTTATAGGATAGAGTTGACTAAATGTGTAATTAGCGGAACTAATGAGTCAATACCCGCTTTTAAAACCTCTGCTAAAATTTGTCAGGCCCGCTACATTTATGATTAGTAATTATAATTTTGATTTCTTAAAAGTGGTTCATATTAGTCTCAGCTCACGTTTCGTATTACTTTTTCAATTTGTGGATCTTTTTCTGTCTCTGACTTTGTGTGAGTAAAATACATCGTTTGACCTCAATACCTACAGCATTTCAACATTTTTCTCTGCGACTTCCAGTTCTTGTTTTATAAAAAAATTAGCCGTCTCTTCAATTTTTCGAATTTTTTCGATTATAAAGCACAATAGAGAACTGAAGAAATAAAACACTTTCCTTCATACTATTTTGTATTTTACTCGATTTTTTTTCATTTTCTGTTGAGAATTTAAGAATGTTATTTGCATTGCGACAGAGCAATAATTCCAACTATGAAGTAAGAATCAGATTGCATATGATGTCTTAATATACAGTGTTGAGCGTAATGGAAGGGCCTTTTTGAAATAAAACTATTTTTTAAAGTAGAACATTCTTAATTACGTAGAATAAAAGCTCATATGTAACCATTTAGTGTAGAAAAAAGGAAATGATCATGTTCTGAAAATGACATCAGGCAGATGCCGTCCGTATTCCGCAATGCATTGCTGTACTCGATTCTCAAAGTTCTGCATCACCCACAGCAACAAATCGGTATCGATTCTCTTGTGATGGCTTCTTTCAACTCTTGCAGATTTCGAGGTTTATCGACGTAGACCTTAGCTTTCAGGTTTCCCCACAAAAAATAATCACAAGCGGTGAGATCTGAGGAACTAGGTGTCCACGGCACATCACCAGAACGAAAGAGGCGATGCACAACTTCCATTTATGCTCTGGCTGTAGGTGCCATGGTACTATCCTGTTGGAACCAAACATTTCTTCTGTTCATTCTTCGTCGTCACAATTCTGGGATGAAAAAATTCTCCAGCATGAAAACATATCGCTCAGAGTTTACAGTTAAGGTTGACCTTCTCTCGTCCTAGTGAAAGTACGGTACAATCATCTCGAGACGGGTCATAGCACACCAAACGGTGACTTTCTCACTGTAAAGTGGGGATTGATGCAATTTGCTTGGGCTTTCTGTTGCCCAATATCGACAGCCTCATCACTCATCATTATTACTAGTTCATTTTCATCAGAGATGATTATTTGCATTCTCTCGACAAACTGCTGGCGTTGTGCAAATTCTCCTTCATTCAGAAGCTGGACAACCATCAGCTTATAAGGGTGAAAGCGGAGGTCTTGTGTGAAATTCTGCGATCAGTTTGACTACCCAAGTGCTGTAGCTCGTTTTCGGATGGAGCGCCCTGAACTTTGAATTATAGCTTCTCTCACTCTTTCCATGGAAGCTGGTGTTCTTACATTTCGGGGACGACCCTGTGGTTTCGGATTAATTGCTGATGCAGTCGTTCTGAAATTCTGTACCAATCGTGTAACGTTTCGGAACTGAAACGTTGCAACACGAAAATGACAGACTCTCCCGATTTTGAATACTCTTTAACTGCGAACGTAAGGTACCCTCTTGTCCAGATAACTAGTGTGAACTAAATGGTAATCCCTCCTGAGTCGAATGACTTTAGCCGCTTCCGACTACTCACTCACCGTTACGTGCACTACCCGTTCTAAAATGCCCTTCCATTACGCCCCATCCTGTATTTCTTAATATACAAAAACACAGGAATAATTTGACATTTCTCATTTTTACTCACATTTCAGTCAACTCATGAATTTTCAAGAACTTATCATTTTCAATAATATGATATTCAATCCATACTTTTCTTTGTTTGCTCCACAAGAAGTTTTCGTGAAGAGAATGAGAATATGCAAATTCAATAGATTTCATATCAATCAAATTAGAATTTGATATGATATCGAATTTTTTGAAACATCAGATCCAACGGATGAAAAATTCGAAGAGATGAACATTTATAGGCTTCGAAGTTCCATCATCTGCAACTATATCAAATTTGTAGTAATTCTAACGAAAAAGTGATTCCCTTCCTTCATACGATCAGAGTTCATGTTTCAAAGTCAAGCCACAGACACTCTCAGTATATTTGTTCATCAAATTACATGAGGCCATTACATTTCTTTTCATCCTCTAGAGAGAAATTCTTGTTATTTTAAGTTGCAATAAGATCCGCTTGTAAGGCTTGAAGCTACGACGACGGGCAATGAATTCCAAGTAATTCTCAAGTCAAGAGTCAATATCGGTCTGTTTGAAGGGTACTCGTTACAATTCAAATATAAAAGTGATTTAGGAATCGTTGTTTTATTAGATCGAGACGTTGTTTTATATTTAGTCTAAACAGAATAATATTTTGCATTCTCAAGTAATTGGTTTTTCGATGAAATTTTTAATTAGGTTTACTTTAATTGAAAAATACTGATATTTGTAAAATTTACCAGGGTCATCTTCTAGGATGTTTTTATTTGTGTCTCGAATATGCCCTAAGACATCGCTAGAAAACTTTTCTAGTATGGTTCAAGTCAATATACCACAGGCGACTTGTGAACTATCCATCCAAATAGCTATACCTCATTTAGGGTGTGTATAAATGCGGACAACTTCTAGTTAGCCAAGGACGTCAATATGTGGCCTGAAGGTGCTCTCATAAATAAGTTGTTTCAGAAGACAGGGTCTGTGAAGGATCCAAATACTGACAAATCTAGCACACATAAGGTAAACAAATTATCTCTCTTGCACTTGAATATTCAAGACCTATTGGAGAAACACAATCGTCTTGAAGGATTTCTGATCAGTGAGTGTATGCCAGATAT
Organism: Cryptolaemus montrouzieri; assembly: GCA_013387265.2. Taxonomy (NCBI): domain Eukaryota; kingdom Metazoa; phylum Arthropoda; class Insecta; order Coleoptera; family Coccinellidae; genus Cryptolaemus; species Cryptolaemus montrouzieri. The sequence continues at coordinate 137,638,961 of JABFTP020000185.1, read as the reverse complement.
ACTGTGCATAAGCGAACACTTTGTGTATGCGGCCATGTGTAGGGAGATTACGTTATACTGTCATCATACAGCTACTATTTATGGTCGACCGAACCTGCAGCAAGGTGGTGTTGATGTTTTCTGAAGAGATGATGACTTCACTGCACTTGATCGTATAAACTGTTTGAGTGTGTAACTTTATTGTGAGGTTAATGCTGTGCATCTGAATTCACGTAATATGACAATTTTGTGTTTTTATCGTTTTCCGAAAGAAGATTTTAAACTCTTTTTGGATACAGTTGAAAGGGTGTTGTGCTTTTTAAGTATATCTTGTAATTTTAAGTTATGTGGTGATTTCAATGTCCGTTTTAATGTTGGAGACTGGGAGGCACAATCATTGTGCGACTTGCTCAGCTCACATGGACTAAGACAAATGATCTTCGAACCTACCCGTGGAAAAACTGCTTAGACAATGTTTTTCTAAATTTTGGTACCTCGTCTGAAAGTGTGCATGTCCATTCTTGTGATTTCTCGGATCATAGCGCTCAGCAGGTGACTGCGGATGTGCTAGAGAGGACAGTGACAAGGGAAGTTCATAAGGTAGGTCCATTAACTGAAAAGGGCTTTAATACTGTCCATTCTTTACTTGATCAGCTCAGTTAGGATTTCATAGGGAATGATACTATGTACATCAATGATACTCTCAAAACCTTCCAAGAAAATTTTGTTGATGCTTTCAAGTTTGCTGAGGGGGACTAGGTACAGCTCTCGTTTGCATCGGTCTACGGAAGAACTAAGGAGAAATCAATAAGAACTTGTTAATGAACTATTTGCTGAATATAATAGTAATTACCTGATACTTATTCGTGATAGACTCAAAACTACAAATTTAGGTACAGGAAGGAAATTAACTTGGCCAAAATCAGAGCTAATGATGAAGTTAAGTAAATCTACTAATCGGCAGAGTGTTATGTGGGGCATTGTTAATTTAAAAAGAAACCTGTCAAAGAGTAAAACTAATTCTTCGTTGTCACCTGATTATTTCAATAATTACTTTTCGAACAAGCCCCATGAAATTGCTAGATATAATACAATAATGGAACTGAAACTCATGAATTATTTCTGAAGGTAATCCCTAGTGATATAAATTTTTCATTCAAAGAAGTTGGTTGCATCGAAGTACGAGATGTCATTCGTTCCATGAAAAATAGTAAGTCTAAAAATTTTTTCGGACTCTCTACTCTACTCATTAAAAGAAACGTCTACTCTATTATTGCACCACTTACAAAGCTTATAAATAAATGTCTTACACAAGAAACCTACCCTGATAGTCTTAAAATTTCTAAGGAATCCTACTCTTCAGAAAAAGGGATGACAATAATTTGTTGAACTACAGGCCAATTTCGCTTGTACCAATATTTTCCAAGTTACTAGAAGAATTATATGCAATCAGGTTTTGGATTATTTCGAATCTCATGAACTTTTATTTAAAATCAGTATGGCTTTAGAAAGGGCTGAAGCACCACAGATGCTATTGTGCAATTCATTAATAATATAATGCTTTGTTTTGAAGCAGGGTTATACTCACTCTCACTGTTTCTTGACCTCACCAGGGCCTTCTACTGCGTGTCTCACCCGGCACTAATGCGTAAATTGGAGAAGTACAAATTCGATTCGAGAAGTAGAGAATTAATATTATCTTTTTTAACTAATAGATTTCAGGCAGTCTGTGTATATGACTGATGGTCGGAGAGGAAGGAAATCACGATTGGGGTACCTCCAGGCTCAGTCATGGGGCCAGTGCTTTTTCTCATCTTTATTAATGATTTTCCTGATTACTTGAAAGACTGCCTAACTTTTTGTTCGACGACTATTCTACCATCTCAGTCGATTGTACGGATCTGGTGCATGCGGCGGAGCTGTCTGAGATTGCGCAGTCGAGGGCTCTGGATTGGTTCGCGAAAAACAGGCTGTGCATGAACGAAAGTAAAACGGAAAAAGTGGTTTTTAGTCTAAGACGTGTTGAATCTTCGAGTGTTAGGTTTTTGGGAATCTATCTAGATTCTCGTCTAAGCTGGTCCATCCACATAAGTCACCTTGCAGCCCGGTTGAGTAAAAACATATTTGTCCTTCTTAACCTGGCATCTTCTGTCTCAACAAATGTCTCGAAGATTGCTTATTATGCTTTATGCGAATCTTATGTTAGATATGGACTTTTACTCTGGGGTGTCTCCGTCGAGATTGAGAGAATTTTTAGGTTGCAGAGGCGTGCTGTAAGAATAGTTGGTCGATTAGGGTACAGGGATTGTTGTAAAGACGCGTATAAGTCAAATCGAATTCTTACGTTGCCAAACCTATTCATATTCGAAAATCTCATATATGCGCACAGAAATGTTGCCTCACTGTTGCTCAGTAGGGACAAGCACTCTCATAATAGGAGGACCAGATATGATATCTATATACCTTACCATAGGCTTAGTAAGTCGCAGAATGGTCCTGGATTCTTGTCTCTGAAGTTTTTTAATTTGTTACCTCTAAATGTTAGATGTTTATCACCTTCAAAATTCAAGTCTTGTTTGAAAGTGTTTTCGACAGAAAATGTATTTTATGACAAAAAGCAATTCCTCAGCATAAACTGGTCAGTTCATAATTTCAATATTCCTGTAAATCCTATTGTATAATTTAATTGTTATGAATCTCTTCTTAAAATACTCTCACCTGTTTTCAAGTATAAAAGGTAAGAGGATGCATAATTTATAGTGTAATACAGTTTACCTTTAATTTACTCTCTGACATGTTCAAGTACAAAGATTTTATACAAGCATTAATAAACATATTCTATTCTATTCTAGGAGTGAAATTTGTTGAATGGAAAATGGTTTAGCAAGAAAGGAATATGTTCTATTTCTCAAGTAGTGGTGAAGAAAGCGTCTTACACAACGATACAAACCGTTTAAAAAAGATAGCGCGTGTGTTTCTCATATACTACATACAGGGTGTCCATGAATTGCGTGTACAACGTTATACCACAGATTCTTAGGCTCGAAATAAGACGGTGTATGCCAACTTACCTATATGAAAAGTTTCTTCGTTTGGCCGCTAGAGGTCGTCAAATCCAAAGAGTTTTTTTATTATTTCTCAAATAATTCGAGAACGACTCAATCGATAGAAACCATATTTGGTGTGCGTAATCGAGTGCGTTATTCACGTTTTTTTGTGGTCCACTCAATGACTCTGACGATTTACAAGTGTCCCCAAAAATTCGAATGTGTATTTAATCAACCATAATTTTTCAACTGTCTGCGTTTGAGCTAAACTGTTTTAGACATTGAGTAGCTAGGCTAATTTTCAAACTTTTTTGTTTATTGAGGAATTTTGATATGATGAGCGGGTCAATCACAAAAAACAGATTTTTAATTTCATGATTTCATTACTTCAACTACCTAGCAAGTAAAAAATATCACATTTGACCAAGCTGACCTTGGATTTATTTCTGTCGTCTGGCAGATGGTCATTTTATTAGGCTTGACAACCAATTGTTGACACAACAGTGTTCCTTAAGTTCTTAACCAGGTATTTCTAGAGGCTTCTTTTCTCGCTGCCTTACACTTTCCCCGCAAGACAGCAATGTTTTGCGACCAGCTTTACGACGCTTTACGTCGCCTGAAGATTTTGTCACTGCGTTCTCACAGGCCGATTTTAAACAATCCGTAAGTTGTACAACGTTCTCCCAGCCAAAGAAGTTGAGGGCTTCTTTCATGGCCTTCCTGAAGGTATCTTCGTTGGTCTTACCCCAGTTGTACGCATTTTGTTTACTTGGCCCAGTAGAAGTTGCCAGAGTTCAATTTTCTGAAGAAGCTCGGGAATATCTTTGGTGATAACATCGATCGCGATTGGAAATTTAATTTCGAAAACGGTTCGTAGCAACGACTATTTAGGGTATTTTGGATGACTTATTTAAATGAGATAAAAAACACAAGGTTTAACTTTGATCTACTCTTTATTTGAAAAAATACGACGACGTTTCGCTGACACAGCAGCTTTATCAAAAATGACAAACAGAATGAAGAGTATGGTATTATAAACAAATCGTAGAACAAGTTGGATGAATAACAGGAAAATCCACACCGAGCCATTGTACAGTTAGTATGAAAGGTAATAAAAACTAATTAAACAAGTTAAGTAGGGGTGAAAAATTCACATCTACCTGCTCATTCAAAAGCTTGTCCGAATGTTTGTATCTATTTATTTCTAATGCTTCTAGGAGATCTTATTTTAAACTTTTTGATTTTATATGTAATATGTCAAAGTATTTATTGAATTAATGGTTTTCTTTTATTAAGTGGTTTGAATAATTTGAATTAGATTTATTATTATCGAAGCTACGTTTATGTTCAGATGTTCTTATGCCAAAACTCCTATAGGTCCTACAGATATAAATTTTATCACAAGAACCGCAATTGAGATTGTAGATTCCTGATTTACTTGATTTTTCAACACGAGATTTATTATTTTTAATATGTTTACCTAAGTTATTAGTAGTTTTGAAAGTTATATTAAGATTTTGTTTGACGAGAAAGGATTTAATATTTGTACTTGCAGAACCGCAGAATGTTAAACTGTTGAATATTTTATAGTCTTTATGAATAGGATATACTTCATTTATTGCTTTCTGATACAGTTTTTACGAATGATTAGATCTATCATATCCGGATTATATGAATTATTAATGACTATCTGTTTGATGATGTTTAACTCTTTATTATAATCTTCTACTGATAAAGGTAAATTGAGTAACCGATGTACCATGCTGTTTAAAGCTGCAACTTTGTGTTGAATTGGATGTAATGAGTAGTTATGTATAATTGTATCAGTATGTGTTGGTTTACGAAAAACCGAAAAACATGATTATTATTTCGTTTAGTGATTTTCAAGTCCAAAAATTAATGGAATCGTTCTGTTCAATTTCTATCGTGAATTTAATGTTCAAATGGATGGAATTAATGAAATTAAGAAATAAGTCTAATTGACGAGTAGTTCCAATGAAACATACTAAGATGTCGTCAACATATCTATACCAATAAAGAAATTTGGAAATGAGTGGATGTGTATGAATTTTCTGTTCAATATTATTCATAAAATCTCTGCTAAAAGTGGACTCAAAGGATTTCCCATGATCAAACCATTTTCACTACTGTAATAGATGTTATTGAAAGAAAAATAATTTTTATTTCAATGCAAACGTCCAACAGATTCAATATTTCTGATTTAATTATGTGGTTAGCATGATTCGAATTCAACATGTTTTCGATTAATATTTTGACATCACCTGGAGGAACACTTGGGTATAAATTCTCAACATCAAACGAAATAAGTTTTGCGTTATGTGGTAGGTTAACGTTTTTTATGTTATTTATCAATTCGAAAGAATTTTTCATAAAAAATTTAGATTTGAATGAACAATAATTTTTAATGATATCTATAAGGTAGTGCGACAATTTCACGGCTGGGGCTGTAACGTAAGATACGACTAAGGTAAATGTGAATTTTTCACCCCTACTTAACTTGTTTAATTAGTTTTTATTACCTTTCATACTAACTGTACAATGGCTCGGTGTGGATTTTCCTGTTATTCATCCAACTTGTTCTACGATTTGTTTATAATACCACACTCTTCATTCTGTTTATCATTCTTGATAAAGCTGTTGTGTCAGCGAAACGTCGTCAAATTTTTTCAAATGAAGTGTAGATTAAAGTTAAACCTTGTGTTTTTTATCTCATTTATAGCATGGATCTACATCAAGTAACGGCCTCCACAATTCAAATGACTTATTTAAACCATCTACAAACCGAGATGATCATAGATTTTTGCGCAGAAAAGTTCAATAAAGATTTTGTGATAGAGAAAATATAGGAAAACAAATATATTTTGCACTATTCGCTGAAAACCATGGAACATATAGTAAAATTATGTACAACTTCGAGAATAATATTCAGACCTTAAAGAGGTAGTTTTCAAAAATTGAATATTAAATTAGGAAAAACTATTCCTTTGATGGGATTCATAGAAAAACGTGGTTTTAATATTTTTAAGATTCCATATTTGTATACCTATACATTAGTAAATTTTATTTCTTTTTATATGGGGTTTTGCAGACCTCTGTGTGCAGCTTGTTCAACTTATACATAAACAAGGAGGTATAGGGTTAAATGCCTTATTTCAGTAAATGAAGATTCTCAACTCATAATTATATATGTCACGCTCTACTTGGTGCATCTCTTTCTAGAACCCAGAACAATACAGTGTATGGTATTTCAGTTCCAAAGTATTCAACTTCAAGCGCAAGTTCGTCCAAAATTGGACTAGTTATAGACTCGATCAATTACAATCGAAATTTATACTTTTTGTTCTGAATGAAGAAGAGAGTTATAAAGAACCATATTCAACGTTTTGTAGAATATTACGTATCCTTCCCCGAAAGATCTGGATTTCCGATCCACTCTTCATAATCATCGTCAAGCAGGTCCACATGGTAGTGGCACAATCTAGTCGAATGTCATGAATAGAAAAATACACATATAGGAATAAATCTTGCGTATTATTGAATATTGAGATATGATGAATGAAAATATATTTTTCAGTCAATGGTTGGATATTGATATCAAATACTTTAAAATTTTGATTGTCGAATATGGATGATTTCAGTGTTTTCAATCACAATTAAATGACTAACAGACGGTGTATGCGTAAAAAAAGTTTTTTCTTTCTTCTGTCTATAAAAAGGAGATGAGAAATTTACTACCTCATGTTTGTAAATGGGGATCTTACGAAGCAGCGACTAAACATATGGCCTGAAAAACTCAACGTTTCCTGAAAACTGTCCCTGAATGAAAACGAAGGTTTCCCTCCGCATGACACATAAGGTGCATAATTAATTTCTAATATAAGTTTTCTAGTATAAGTTTTGAGATGTAACATGCAGCTATACCTCAACGAATTGAATGAAAGAAAAAATAGCTTCAATGTGGCATAAACAAAATTTATATATATCATGAACGAAGAGTTGCAATGAGATCATACCTGTTTACAGCTGGCTGCTAAGAGAATGCGGCTAAGAAATCAGCTGCAGCTGTGACTTTTCGAATTTTTTGAATACACTGTTGGGAAGTGGTGTAGATGCTAAAGACGAAAGTTTTTGCTGAAAGTTGATAAATAATGTTTTTCATGGCACCAAATGTAAAATGAATTCCCCAATATATAACGATACTTGAAAATTACCTTTTGACTATCTACATTATTTATGTACTTATTTAGCATTGATCGTTCTGTCAGTAAATATACCGGGTGTAGCAGGAAAGAGGCTCACCCCCAAAACTTTTTTCCTATCTAATATTTTTCCATGAAATTTTTTGAAATTGATTAAAAATTTACTTCAAGTTGAATGGAGCTGACAGGTTATCTGAAACATTTCCGGTTTCACCGGAAATGAGCCAAAGTTGCAATTTTTAAATGGCTCACACTGTATATTTTTTGAGAAATCGATTGAAACTCTCTTTGTCTATACATTCAGTATATTTAAAGATCTATTTGCCGAATTTTTAAATCATTCTTGATAAATTTGTTCTCAAGTCTAGTTGGCTATGACTACTCAACTGGTTCTAAAATTGTAATGACAAAGCATAAACGCAAAACCTTAGCTTTATTTTGGCATGGCTCACATATTCATCATCGTATATTCCAGATGAAAAAAATTTAAAAAAACACATAAATAACGCAAAATACACAAATGGACCATAGATGGAATGTCATCAAATCAATTGAGCATAACTTCACAACAGGTTTTCGAAGAGACTCCCATTCGGTGCCTGTCACAGCCTATTGCGGCGAATGGTAGCCCGTACTACATTATCCATTTGATTAAGAAAAATTTCATTTATTGCTACCCGAACTCTATTCTCTAAATCCTCTTGATTTTCTGAAGCAGTTCTATAAACACGATTTTTCATATGGGTCCACAAAAAAAAATCTAATGGGGACAAGTCAGGCGATCGAGCTGGCCATCTGTCGGGCCGTTGGTGCCTATCCACCTCTCATTTAAATTATTAATTAGGTATTGAACAACTTCCATGCAGTTGTGCGCTGGTGCTCAATCTTGTTGGAAAATTAATTTATCAGCAACAGCCAGTGGTAAATAATCAATCAGATAGCTTATTTCGTTTTGTAAAAATCCTAAATATCTTTCCCCTGTTAATGGTCCACCAAAAATGATTGGACATATGAGATGTCGCCCTTTCTTTGCCATCCATACATTAAACCCAAATCGCTCCTGGAAATTACCCTCACTTACTAAATGCTCGTTTTCGTGGGCCCAATAGTATTGTTTCTATTGAACATTCCGTTGTTCGGGATTCATCTGAATATAAAATTTCATAAGGATACCTTGGATCCATTTCCATCTTTTGAAGAAACTGGTTGCAATATTCTAATCTTCGGCCATTATCATTTTCATAAAGGTGTTGATGAAGATTGTATTTGAACGAGCGGAATTTATGCTTCTTAAGAATTCTCCAAACACTCTGATGACTTATCCCTATTTCTTGTGCGATTTCTCTGGTAGATGCCGTACAGTTCAAATTAATGTACGCTAATACATCAATTTCAGAATTTTCGCTTACTATGAAATTTTGATTATCTGCAACAACCGGTTGCTGACGAAACTTCACTTCCAGTTTTAGAAAATAGTGCCTTGAAGGATATTGCCGTTCTGGATAGCGTTCAGCGTATAAAATTGCTGATGCTGTAGAGTTTTTTCGGCATTCGCCATAAATGAGTAGCATATCCACTTTTTCATTCTCTGTGTACAGCATTTCGTCTGTTTTTCTGCCGTGAAAATTCAAAAACTCTGAACAATTTATACCAACACACCGATTCAGATGCAACGCAATCTTATCTTATAACATTTAAAATTGAATACAAAAAATTCTATGATCATTGATCTAGCTGTGATAGGATTTCAAAGCATTTCCAAAGCACTTCAGAAAATGAGTTGAAAAACGAGTATTATACTATGTCCAGAATTACGAATAGAAATTTTCAACGAAAAATTATCAATTTGGTATCAAAATATTCGTAAAAATATTCTGCGTATTATAGTGCTAATGAGCCTCTATTTAACCTTGCGGAAATGAAATTTTTTTCAAAGAAACAATATTTGGAATGTTACGACGCCAATAACAGAAGGAATTCTACAGTTTCAGTGATGAATCAAAATGTTCTCGATTTCGGTCGATAAATCACGCTGTTTTTTTGTCGTCATAGCCACATTGACTTGAAAACAAAAATTGAAAATTCGTCTTGAAATATGCTGAATGTATGGACGAAGAGAGTTTGATTTAATTTCTCGAAAAATATACAGAGTGAGCCATTTGAAAATCGAAACTTTGGCTAATTTTCTTTGAAACCGGAAACGTTTCAGATAAACTGTCAAAGCCATTCAAGTTAAAATAAATTTTTCATTAAATTCAGAAAATTTCATTGGAAAATATTGGACAGGAAAAAAGTTATAGGGCCAGCCTGTTTCCAGTTACACCCGTATATATATATATATATATATATATATATATATATATATATATATATATATATATATATATATATATATATATATATATATCCTATATAAATGAGGGTAATCTATCTCAATTCATCTATAAAGATATTCTTGGGCAATAAGAAAACGAAAGGAAAAGGTATTTATCCTCTCTGGCCGAAGGACCATGCGATGATGTAAGAGCCTATTTTCATGAATTTTTACGAAATAGAAAAAATATTGTGACGAAACTCCTCACCAAAAAACTTATCACTGAAAGACATTATAGCAGAGTTTAAGACCCTCTTGAATCTTCACAAAAAAGTGGTCTTCCAATCTGAAAAGACCTCCTAAGATTTTTTTTATAGAAAATTGGGACACCCTGTTTACTTCAAAATAAATTGCTGAAGTATATTTTCACTTTCTAAATACAATACCGTTTGAACAAAAATGAAATCTTCTAGAGTGTACGAGCTGCAGAGCACCGCGCCACTGGTGAATCACCCAGTATATCTCACTTGAATCAGAGAAAATGATGAAGATTCTACATAGCAAGCAAGGCCATGAATAGGACTAAGGGGATAATCAAAAACTACATAACCCGATATTTCCTCTTTCGCGAAGATGTTCTTCCGTGGTCGTATGAGTCTCCTGAAGCATAATCACTTCACCTTGTTCTTGCTTGCGCATTCTGAAGTATAATCGCATTTATCCTTGAAAAAATTTCCAAAACTCAAAACAATTCCTTCTTTGTTCGACCAAAAGAGCCCCCCCGATGGCCAGGGTCGGTCTTCTAAATGATGCCGATTATGATGTATAGATATTCTAGATTTATTATGAACCCAATAATTTGGGTTGATATCGCCTATATAATATTTCTTCGTGAATCTTTAGTCATTTATGGAAAATTTGCGAAAAACTTTTGAACATTCGTTTCAAAATTTGCGAAAAATTTTGAACATCCGTTCCAAAATTTTGACAAATAATATATAATAATAACTTGATATAAATATCATGTTAAAAATATCATTGGGTAAAATCAAACAAAATATGCTCTCTATTAACAAAACAACGATAAAACGCAGAAAATATTATTCAGAATAATTGAAAATAAATACATTTTGTGCATAGTATCTATACAGAGTAGGTTATTGTGAATTTTCCATTCTGTATAATTGAAATTAGTTTTTATGATTTCATACACTGAATATTTCATTTATATATTAAGTCTTTTTCTTTTGCAGGTAAATGCTGTTAGACTTCATATCCATAAAATATTATCTATATAAGTGAGTATTTAAATACTAGTTGAGAAAGGAATGTTATAACAACTGAATAATAGTTTTACTGATCCTCAATATAGTTGACAAGTCTGTAAATCTGAGAACCGTCATATTTAAAATATACACACCACGAGAATTGTCACATCACCTGGTATTCTGAATTCCACAATTGATTAAGCAGCACCATCGCAGTTTCTTTGTCAACATATATTTTTGGACATATGAGGGGAAAAAATCTCATCTATGTTGTAACATTTGTTTCCATATGATCTCAAACACGTCTGAAACAAGAATGAGTTTATTTGACTATCAGAATTCATAAAATTTCCCTTCAGTTTTCACGCTAAATTAATGAAAGGTTTCTGTGTTTCTTGATGATTTTCGAATCTTTGAATTTACTGTAATGGCTGCTGAACGTCCTGGACGCTATTTGAGTGATCATGAAGTGGTAAGAATTGTAACACTTCTAGAGGAGGGACGAAGCCAACATTACGTGGGTAACCTGTTGAATGTTAACCAAAACATTATTTCAAGAGCAATCAATCGGTACAACGAAACAGGGAAATATGAAAGAAGGGCTGGACAGAGAAGAAATCGAGTAACAACATCAGTTGATGATCGTTGGCTTCGTTTTAACTTCACTAAGAGTTTGGCAGTGTACGGCTAGAATGATACAGAAATGTGCATATTTTATTGCAAACTGTTAGGAACAGGCTCGAAAAAGACAATATCAGACCAAGGGTGGCTTCTACCGGCCCGCGTCTCACCAGAGAGCATCGAGTTGCAGGATTTCAGTTTGCGAGGGAACATGCAAATTGGGGTATTCCAGAATGTTCGAATGTTCTGTTTTCCGACGAGTCCAGATCCTGTCTAGTATCAAATGATAGACGCATGCCTGTATACAGACGACCTGGGGAACGGTATCAGCAATGCAATATCCGCCAAACCGAAAATTTTGGAGGGGGCTCAATAATGGTGTGGGGAGGAATTTCTTTCCATGGTCGAACTGAGTTAGTCCTAGTGAATAATGGAAGAATGACAGCGGCCAGATAAATCGCAGATATCCTTGAGCCCCATGTTGTACCCTTTGGCGAAAACTTCATTTATATGCAGGATAATGTTCGGCCTCGTGCAGCTAGAGTAGTTGCAGAATTTCTGCAGAATGCTGAAATTGATATTTTCAGATGGTCAGCCAGAAGTCTCGACTTGAATCCCACAGAACATGTTTGGGACAACATAGGGTGGCGAATTTAGCAACGTAGGATGCCTTGTAGAACACTCCAACAACTAGAAAATCTGCTTCCTGAAATTTGGAACTCAGTGAGCCGAGAGTACATCCAAAATTTGTTTGAGGGGCTTCCGAGACGTATACTGTCAGTAAATAGGACCCGGGAAGGAAACACTCGATTGGCATTGGCAGTAATTAGGGCCCAATTGAGTGTTTCGATTTTGAAAATGATTAGTAACCATTCGATGCTAGTTGATTGGTCTCTTCGCGAATGTTTGAAGATGGTAGAATATTTTAAGTTTTTATTAACTCGAAAATTGTTGATATTTTCCAACATAAACTCATTTCTTTTGAATGTTATCTGCTTATTTTACATTTCTGAAAGTTACCAGGCGACTATTGAATGACCAACCTAAAAGTTTATATAGTATTATCGTAAAAGTAAGCAACTTTTGTGTGGAGTGTATCTCATAAAATTTTCAGAAAGTCTCTTTGGCGTCTTATGAAGAACATCATTGTTTCCCACACCAACAGAAAAATTTAATGATTCTAAGAATTATGAAATATCACCAGTACTGCCAATTCGCTATAAAATTATTTGTTGCACCTTTAAAATCCGGTATGTGACGAAAACAGTCGGTATGCACTACTTCATCGGAGTCAGAAAAGTCAACACAGATCGATAAAACTTCCATGTGAATACTATCATCTAGTTATGGTTTTGTAGACTACTCTTAATATTTCAATTAATTCCAGGCGTTTGTCTTATTTTTAACTGTAAATTTCATTAGAAATAAAAAATTAATTTGATTCAGGTCATTTAAGTAGAAAAGAGGCATGTGATATGGAATCGAAATCAAAATTGCTGTGCAGCATAGTTTACAATTTGGTTCTTTTTATAAATGTTAACATTTCCATGTCAGTTATATCGATAGTTTTCCCAATTGGTATTTGGTTCTTGAATAACTTCTCACTGTTTCCAAACAGATAGCTTCACAAGAACTACGATTATGTGATTTCTGATGGTTACGCACCACCCGAAACAACCGTATTTAGGTTTGAACTTTGATCCCAGTCAAAAGATTAAAGCACACAAATAGGCCCTGTTATAGATTTCTTGAGCAGTAAGATGGATTTTAATACAGTTCGGCTAGTTGGATTCGTGAGAATCTCTTGTAACTTTGTGAACTAATCCAATTATGAAGAATTATTTCAGAATTGCATTTTGAAGTAGACAATTATATAATTGGGCACACTATATTTTCTTTGCAATATAAAATTTGAGGCATAGTCTTCGTTCGCAAAGCACACTAGTGAGAACTGACAAAATCGAGTACTGCAAACAAACAGATCACGTTTAACTCATTAGTGCACACAATCCGTTCATAAGGATCACAACATAAAAGCATGTGGTGAATGTTCAGAGAAAGGTGGGGAGCCGGCAACACGTGCATCTTCTCATTAGACCTTTTTCAGAAGTATTTATGTCTTCGGCTCGACGTGAAATACGATAGTATTGAATTCATAGACGACCATGGATCCCAGTTTATATTTTTACTTAAAATGGCGGGTAAATGATATTCAACTACTATTTAACGAAAGTATTTTCGGAACTCTATTGAAAAATTCCGACGCATTATGGTCTTTTGTTTACAACTTCGATGTTATTTTCACATTTTCTTACCAAGCTTCTTTCTAATACAAGTTTTCCTCTGCGATCCGCTTAAGAGGACTATATGCACAGAAGTCACTTCTGTTTCCATTTCAGATTATTTCTGCATCAACTTTTGGACATCGTAGAGGGCGATGATTTTACTCCATTGAAGTTAAAAACTATCCAAGAACATCCGTTGTTCAAACACTTTATTTATTGGTTCAGATATGTCGGCGATATCATTTGTTGTTTAACTGGCACAAACAGACAATTAGAGTCATTCGAAACATTCATTAACAAAATTCACGATAATATTAAATTCAGGTTAGAGATAGAAACAGAAAACTCTATTAACCTTCTGAATTTAACAATCACTAACATCAAAGGCAAACATGATTTTTCTATTTTTCATAAGCCAGCGCATACAGATATTGCTATTCACAGCTCATCTACACATCCTTATCCACATAAATTAGCAGCTCACAATAGTATGGTACATAGACTCATTAATATCCCAATGTCACAAAATAATTTCATAAAAGAGCTAAATATAATTAAACAAATAGCAGTCAATAACGGTTACAGTCCAACTATGATTGAGAACATGATTTCACGCTAAAAATTTCAAAAATCAATCCAGAAAGTATTTCCAAGTATAAAAAGTTCTAACACAAAACACAACAGCTTAACTTATATTGGTGATCCTAGTCTAAAATTGAAATCATTCATCACGCATTATAATTTCAATATAGCATTCCGAACTGATAATTCTTTAGGCCGACATATCAAAAACTGCAAATCTAAAATCGATAAAGGTAATAAATCCGGTGTCTATAAACTGTCTAGGGGGGATTGTAATAAAATTTATACTGGTATAACTTTCAGAAATTTCAAAACTAAATTATCCGAGCACAAACGTAGTTTTAATTATCATAAATCAGATTCCCATTATTCTAATCATATACTCGAAGAAAACCATAACTTTAATGATAATTTCAAAATTTTACACAATGAAAATAATACACAAAAACTCAATCAATTGGAAATTTTAGAGATCAACAAAGTAAAGAATTCAGGTAGGTTGCTTAATAGTCAATTAGATCTAAATCCTTCTCCTTTACTCGATCCTTTCAATTCATAAAGTGAGCAACTTGGATGGGTTTTCCAACATACCTCTTGTACTTCTACCTATTGAAATATAAGTAGGAAATAAGACTAATATATAAGGAATATTTCTGTTCATTAATTTGTATCTATCTGATGAAGACACAATGTGGTGAAACCGGTCATAGTTTTGTTAATATTGTGAAAATGTAAATACTTCAGTTTTATTCCATTAAAATAAATATATAATAAATATAATGCTCTAAGCGGGATACCATCTACCTCTTGTTTAACAAATTTTCATTTATAGTATCACCAATTACGCTGCGATATTCTGGATGGCATATTAAATTTTTATGGAAATATTCCGATAATCACTCAATGATTGAAAATTTCTTATAATATTCATTCCCAGCAGTGACATTTCTGCTTAATTTCAAAACTCTGATTTCCGTAGGATTGAAGCAATGTTTCAAAATTCAGAAACCTTGAACATGCCCGCCATTGACGAATTCTCATTAACCGCCTTATAAACTCTACCAAACATGAGTCATTTTAATAAATTCACGCTTAAAATTAATTCTGTATTTAGTAGAATTTTCCGTAACAAGTTTAGGAAAAGCTTATATATCGGGTGAAAGTTTGTAGCCCCGGCTTGGCTGCGGAGAATAACGTTCACGATTGTTTAATAATTTCGAAAACAAAATCATGGGAATTATCCACTGAAACATTTATTATACATGTAAGTTGAACGAAAGATCACTGAATATCATTTTCCACATTTAACTAAGGAAAATAAATTCTTTCTGCTTCTTTGATAATAATGATTACGGAAATTCCGCAAGTGGAATTTTGGAAGAATGCTTTGCCTACTATAGTTTTGAAGAAGTATCTTCTACTAATGGTCTACCGAGAATTTCCAATAAGCGAACAAATACGAACGAATGATTGCTTCGTGAAATTGGGCGTTATCGTGGTTCAATGTTCTAGATTTGGTTTTTACACAAATGTGGCCTTTTTTGACGGATACAACATAGCTTCTCTTAATTTAAAATTAATATTTAATACCTCAAAACAATTTTGCAATGTGACATAGCTTTCAACACTATGCGCGCAACGTAGAACAGAAGAGCGGAGGCCAATATTCATAGTTAAATTAAAATTATAAATAATGGGAATAAACTTCTGGGATTTCGCAGTGTTTTTATTCGAGAATTTTTTCCTCGTTAAGAATATTTTCTTTCAATTTCTCAAAATTCAAAGGTTTCTGATATATCTAAATAAAGAACCAAAAATTTTTTTTCTATCTTCCTTTATGGGTTTTGTAAAACTTATGTCTTATGTCTTACTACACCCCATATATTGTTAGGCTAGTTTACTCATCCAACAATCACCATTGTTCTTCATTTTCAATTCGACTTAAATTTAATGAGGAAATATTCTCGACAATATAACCTCCAGTGGAGTATCGGGACTTTAGAAAACGGCGGAACGGTTAGAGCATATGTCATTTGAATATATTATCGAATTATTCAATCTAATTATTACAGTAAAAGCACTTTATTCGTAATTCCTATATAATGAAAATGCAACCCAGTCCCTAAAGATGCGGTTTATGATTTATTCATTCAGATAAAATCGGTATACAGGGTGTCACATAATAGTATGTCACAACTTGAGGAAGTAAATAAACGTGCAATTTTGAGAAAATGAGTTCATATCCGCAAAAGCTTCGTTACGGAGCAGCAGGGTGTTAAAATTTTCAAAAAAAATTGGTTTATTCTTCAAAACTCCTGAAGTTTTTGAGATATTCAGCCCAAATTTGGGATGCATGCTATTTTTTACAGCCTCCATCTTCACAGGTCCTGAATTTCAACTAGAATCTACAAGGTGTTTTCTTTTCCAGAGCCATGTCTTATTTTGCCCTCTCAAACTTTTTTGCAGTAAGCCACTGATCAGCGTACAATCAATTTTCGTCAATTTAGAAACTTTTTTGATACTTGTATTTTTTTGTATCTCCGACCATTCTCGAGCGAAAAATTATTTAACGATTGTATGCATTCGCTGAATTGAAAGCACTTCTAATTAAAAAAATGACTAGTAGGGTTTGATTTTTTTTATTTACTTATTTATTTTGACAGTTGCTAAAGTTGAACCAGTATCTGCTCAAATCGTTTAATAAATTAACGATTAGTTTTAAGACATTTTGAGTTATTGCTGTAAGAAAAAATGGCTAATTTTACTAACGTCGAATTGGCTGATATCCATTACATGTACGGTCTGGTTGACAGAAACACAACAGAAGCTAGGAGATTATATCAGGTGCGCTTTCCAAATGGAGTAACACCAGACAGGCGAACAATTTTAAATATCGACAGAAGATTGAGGGAAAATGGTACTTTTACTGTAGATAATCATTTTAAAAGTGCAACTCAAACTATGAGAACTCCAGATATTGAGGAAGCAGTTTTGAATTATATTGATTTTAATCCTCATGTGAGTACAAAAACAATTGGAAATCAGTTGAATATTTCACATTCACGTTCTAGTTTGGAGGATTCTCCACGACTTTTTATTGTACCCGTTTCATATTCAACGCGTCCAAACTCTACTTCCTCGAGATTTTCCTTCAAGATTGAATTTCTGCCGATGGTTCTTAGATAAAAACTAACTTTTCGAGAACAGCTATCACAAATTTTCACAATAATCATAATTGGGCTGGGGAAAACTCCCATTTGATTGAAGAATCTCATAATTAATAACAATTCTCACTAAATGTCTGGGTCGGAATAATTGGAAATCATTTGATTGGGCCATTTATTTTGCCTAACAGACTAAACGGCCCCGCTCACTAGAAATTTCTTGAGGAGGAGTTACCTTTATTGCTCGAGGATGTGCCACTTTTGGTGAGAATCATAATGTGGTTCATGCATGACGGGGCACCAGCACATTTCAGTGGAGAAGCTAGGGTTTCTTGAATGATACATTCAACAACCGATGGATAGGTCGGGATGGGACAGAACCATGGCCTCCTAGGTCCTCAGACTTAAATAGTTTAGAGTTTTTCTTATGGGGATATCTCAAAAGTTTAGTTTATACCACTCCAGTGAACACTGTAGAAGAATTGAGAAATCTAATAATAACCTCCTGTGACACGATGAGAAATACCTCAGGAATATTTCAAAGAGTGCGTGATAATATGCGAAGGACAGAGGCCTGTATTGTTGCAGGTGGAGGACACTTTCAGCAATTTGTTTAGTTTTTAATTGTTCTTTCTTCAGTTTGATATTGAATAAGTATAAGCTGAGTCTCAGAAGACGAGCTATCAAAGTAAAAGCAAATTTTGGGCATACTAATCGAGTATTTCTAAAATTTTTTCAATTAGGGAATAACATACAATTCGAATAATTCAAATTCAATAATTTTTCACTCTTAAACGGTTGGAAATACGAAAATATTACAAGTGTAAAAAAGTTTTAAAATTGAACGAAGATGACGAAAATTGCTTGCGCTAATGAGTTGCGTACTGCAGAAAAATTTTAGAGGACAAACACACCTTTTGAATTTCAGTTAAAATCTAAGACGTGTAATGATGAAGGCTGTAAAAAATAGCTTGCATTTCATATTTGGGCTGAACATCTCAAAAACTGCAGGAGTTTTGAAGAAAAAACCAATTTTTTTTCGGAAATTTCAATACCCTATAGCTCCGTAACGAAGCTTTTGCAGACCTATGTATATATGAATTTTTTTCCCAAAATTGTACTTAATTTACCCCTTAGGTGTGACAAACTATTATGTAACACTGGATATATATATATATATATATATATATATATATATATATATATATATATATATATATATATATATATATATATATATATATATATATATATATATATATATATATATATATATATATATATATATATATATATATATATATATATATATATATATATATATATATATATATATATATATCAATAAATAGAATTCGGTATTCTTTGTGAATGAATAAAATAGACCTTATAACTAGTGAGCCTAAAGTATGCTTTTCGATCATATTTGGTTTCAGCAGCAAACTTGTCAATCTCTCTTTCAATTAAAGCCGTACGGGTTTCAATAAGTTTCAGTTTAAAAATTTCACATCATTAAACATAACCTAACCCAAAATTGTACTTAAATTTACCCCCTTAGGTGTGACAAACTATTATGTAACACCCTGGATATATATATATATATATATATATATATATATATATATATATATATATATATATATATATATATATATATATATATATATATATATATATATATATATATATATATATATATATATATATATATATATATATATATATATATATCAATAAATAGAATTCGGTATTCTTTGTGAATGAATAAAATAGACCTTATAACTAGTGAGCCTAAAGTATGCTTTTCGATCATATTTGGTTTCAGCAGCAAACTTGTCAATCTCTTTCAATTAAAGCCGTACGGGTTTCAATAAGTTTCAGTTTAAAATTTCACATCATTAAACATAACCTAACCCAAAATTGTACTTAAATTTACCCCTTAGGTGTGACAAACTATTATGTAACACCCTGATATATATATATATATATATATATATATATATATATATATATATATATATATATATATATATATATATATATCAATAAATAGAATTCGGTATTCTTTGTGAATGAATAAAATAGACCTTATAACTATAGAGCCTAAAGTATGCTTTTCGATCATATTTGGTTTAAGCAGCAAACTTGTCAATCTCTCTTTCAATTAAAGCCGTACGTACGGGTTTCAATAAGTTTCAGTTTGAAAATTTCACAGCATTAAACTTTTATTGAGACATAGAATTCCTATCATGAGACATCCTTTCAACCCCGTAGGAGGAAATAAAATCAAAACTACTACAACCTTGAGATTGTACTTTTAGATTTCTCATAGAGAATAGGACGATATATCTAAAAATGGAGGAATAAACTCAACCCCAATGATTTGTTGGATATGGTTTTCGTCAATTCGTTTCCTGAAGGAATAAAATAAAGTTGATAGTATTGATGATTTATTTGTTTTATGGAAATTCATTTTCAAAGTAAAAAGAGATGGGACACTTTAACAATCTCAAAATCCTTCATAAATGTAACAAAGGGAGAGAGATGTATTTGTTAGAAAGTTTGGAGATTAATAAACTATGTAAAAACACAAATTTGTTACCCTCAACAGCCAACTAGAGCATAATGCATTCCCACAACTCAATATTCAGGATAAATTTCATTCTGTACTTGTACCCTGTTCATGTCTTATATTGTTATTCACTTCAAAAAGATGACCGTAGGGTGGAAACCGGTCGTGATTATCGAATTATTTGTGGAAAAGTGACAAAAGTGTCCCATTTCGTTTTACTTTAATAAAATAAAGAATGATATTGATAGGGATCATCTGTTGTTCGTCATTATTTAATTCACAAATAACCACGCTGAGGGTAACAGGCTGTAGTCTGTCTATTCCAAATGCTTAGTTTTTGCTTGGTTCACTATAGAATGATTCCGAAGTTGCCTTCAAATGGCGCCAGTAGATCTAATTATCCATTCATATTGTATATTAATTGTATTTCAACTCTTCAGATGAAAATCAGTAAATTGAAGTTTGGATTGCTCTTTCCTTCTACCATGTGAATCAGATCAAACTGTAGCTGAAGTGTTATACCTCAGCACTTTTAAGCCGTTATGGATTCATCGATATTGTACTATAAATGCCGAAGTATACGAAGATATCATACAGATAAACAGTCACTACCTGATTCCAACGAGTTCAAGAAGCTACCAGGGGAACCCATACAAACGATAAAAACCAAATGTAACAAATACATAACTAAAGAACATTCGAAAAATATGAAACCTATAACTGCAGAAATTCATGGATATCCGAAAATTCATAAAGATGGAAACCTTATGAGACCAATTATATTGAGCTCAAACAACCTAATGAACTCATCATCTAAGTTTTGAGCTAACATCTCAAAAAAAAAAACTATGACACAGACAATGAATACTTTGTGAAAGATATATTCCAATTTTCACTCGAGCTCAACAATTATGAAATACCAAAGGATAGCAAAATATACTCCCTTGATATCATCAATTTGGTTGGCTTATAACTAACAAAGAGAGGAGATCGTTCAAAATTAAAAGTAAAATGGAATACTAGGGAAGCTCACACGGAAATGAATGGGGATTTTTTTTTAAATAATCGCGTTTCTATCGGAAAACAATTACTGCCAATTCAGAGGAGAATTTTGCAGGCAGACGTCTGGATGTGCAATGGGTTCCAAAAATAGGCCCCATCTAAGCCGAATATGCAAAGGAATATTTAATAGATTCAGGTCTGAACAAAATACCATAAAGAGTGGTCCCTAGTAAAGAAATTCGAGGATTACATTACGCTAGTACAATAATCACGAAAACTCCTACTGTAGAATCGAAAAATGAAGAAAATTACGTACCCTTCTTGGATACCAGAGTATACACACAAGATGGGAAAGTTAAACTAAACTGATAAAACCACATATTGAAGAATCAAAATCATCCATCTCCATTCAAACAACAGTATGAATATAAAAGTAAATACAATTAAACGGATGAAACATAATATCAACAAAATATGTCATATGTCATTCAAACAAGAAGGAACGAAAGATTATCGAAAAATTTCGAACCAAAATAAGTACACAAATGGAATAGTAAATGAACTACACTTCGCAAGTAATGAACTACAAGAATCTCAAACAAAAGCAGATCAGAATCCTAGAAAAAGCAAAAAAATTACGCATCTCAGCTTAATGTTGATAACCTAACAACAAAGTTGAATAATATATTTGAAAATGAACATGAAGAAATTGCAACATATCATCAACAAACAGTAAGAAATAGGTATGGTGAATTGAAAAATCTCATCCCAACACCTTTCAAAAGTAATGTAATATAACAGATGGAATGTGAAAACTGTAAACGCATATATATCGGACACATCCCACTGGGTGAACAAGCGAAATACTTCACATAAATCAGATATAACCAAACATCCTGAGAGATGTGCACTAGCAGCACAAGCATTCAATCTACATCATCCCTTTAATTTTGATCGTATAAAGGTATTAAAGATAGAAAAAATTACCATAAGATACTGATACATAAAATGATCCACATAAACAAAAATAAAGAAGTTATCTTTCAACAAACGGACATAAATAAGTTGGGTTGTATATACAGGGTGCTTCAACTAAAACTAAACAGAAGTTATATCTACCAATATATTCATTATTGATCAAAACGGAAAAACAGGTCAATTTTTTTTTCAAGGGGGACATCTTTTGGGGTACAAAACTTGCCTGAAATATCAACCTCTAAGCGGGGGTTGCAATCCTTGAACATTTTGAATATGGAAGATGGGTCGAATAATGACTTAAAAGAAAGAAAGTATATTTGTCTACATCGCCTTGAACAAATTTCTTTTTTCAATTAAAAACTGTAAAAAATACAGGGTGAGCAACTGAAAGATAGGGAAGACTATTTCCCTGAGACTATTCAAGTTTCAGTGAAGTAAAATGGAACAGATCCATGCTGATCAATGGCAGTCATCATCAAGTACCATCTTCATCTCGAATTTCAACCCCTAGAGCAGGGGTGACCACACTTGAAAATTTGGAAGAGGGTAGATGAGCCGAGTGATACCTCGAAAGAAAGGTATTATCTTTGTCTGCATCTCTGTTAACGAATTTTCATTTTTAATTGAAAACTGTAGAAGATACAGAGAGAGCTACTGTAACTCCTATGGAACTTAATGAGAATAGAATTATTGCGAGCAGTCATGAAGGCAATCGAAATCCTTTACTTGGAAAGTATCACTGGATCGAAATATTACCCCTGCTCAAGGGGTTGAAATTCGAGGTAAAGGTGATTTCGGAAGATGAAAGCTTTTGATCTAAAATGAATCTATTTCAATTCTTCGCACTAGTACTCCAATAGTCTTGGGCGATTGTATTCTCTATTTTTCAGTGGCTCACTCTCTATGTTCTACAGTTCTCAATCAAAAATGAAAGTTCTTTCACGGGAATGCAGATAAAGATAATACATTTCTTTCGAGTTATCACTCGACCCATCTACCCTCTTCCAAATTTTCAAGGGTGGTCACCCCTGCTCTAGGGGTTGAAATTAGAGATTAGGATGGTACTTGATGATGACTGCCATTGATCAGCATGGATCCATTCCATTTTACTTCACTGAAACTTGAATAGTCTCAGGGAAATAGTCTTCCCTATCTTTCACCCTGCATCTTTTACAGTTTGGAAATTCGTTCAAGGCAATGTAGACAAAAATACCACCTTTGTTTTGAGTCATCACTCGACCCATCTTCCCTATTCAAAATGTTCAAGGATTGCATCCCCCGCTTAGGGGATTGATATTTCAGGCAAGTTTTGTACCCCAAAAGATGTCCTCCTTGAAACAAAAATTGACCTGTTCTTGCGTTTTGATCAGAAATGAATATCTTGGTGGATATAGCCTCTGTTTAGTTTTCGTTGAAGCACCCTGTATAGTTACATAGTAGACTTGGTGGATTAATAAGAAAAACTGAAATATAGGAAACAGACCATCATAGAACTGAAGTAAAATCTGACCTCATATAATAAAACCCCAGTATGAAATATAGTGTGACCAAAAAAGAATCGTGTTGAGTGTGGTAGTTGTTCATAAATGTATTGATTAGATGAGAAGAATGCAAATGTAAAGATGAAGATCAGTGTAGATGATTGTGTATGTTCGCTGTTTTGCTGCTATGATGAAAGTGGTATGAAATAAACTCACATTCAGTAGGTCTTTTGAAATTTTCTTTTGTGATATATTCATAGTACTTCATTATAGAAGCTCTGATGAAGCATCAAATAGTCTGGGAAAACTTTGTTGAAGAATAAAGATCACCCCATAAATCAGAATGTGAGTTTATTTTTCATATATATATATATATATATATATATATATATATATATATATATATATATATATATATATTTATATATATAATATATATGAAAAATAAAGGAGTAACTGAAGGGTTCTTGATTAAAAATGAAAAATATTTCAATATTTCATGAACACAAGAGATTATAATATAATAATCTTACGCCTCTGAACTTGACAATGCAAAAGGTAGATTTTCATATGTTGGATTATAAATCTGAAAAAGAAACTTGGAATTCCACGGAAAATACCCTAAAGAGTTAGAAAATGATTATATTGATGAAATCGCGTCGAATAGATGGTTAGTATCTAGAGAACTGGAATTCGGAAAATACCCTAAAGAGTTAGAAAATGATTATATTGATGAAATCGCGTCGAATAGATGGTTAGTATCTAGAGAACTCTTCACTGAAACAGAAGGCTTGGCAATTGCGATCCAAGATCAGGTTCTTTTCACAAGAAATTATAGAAATCACATCATCAAGCAAAATAAAGATGATTCTTGCCGTAGATGTTTTCGTTCTTCAGAAACAGTTTTTCATATATTATCATCTTGCTCAGTACTTAATTATTTAGAAAGATATAATGCCGTCGCTAATATTATTCATTTTAATTTACGAATAAAACATGACCTTAATCCAAAAGGAAGAAAATGTTACAAATATGAATCTGAGATTATTTGTGAAAACGACAAATATAAGCTTCATTTTTATGAAACAATTCTTTGCAACAGAGCTGTAAATCACAATAGGCCAGATATCAATCTTACGGATAAACAAAATACCCGACACACTCAACATACAGAATAAATACAATGAAGAAATTTCTAAATATATGGTGCTTACCGACGAGATAAAAAATGTGGAAAATGAAGAAAATATTTATTCTACCGAATATTATTTCTACTTATTTCTAGGAATCTTCACAAAATATTGAGATTTTAGGACTGAAGATAAATTCATTTGAACAGTTACAGAAAACAACATTCATTAAATTTTATAATATACTTCGTAGTATTCTCTCCGAAATGAATAATGAAGTAGAGTCATAAGTTTTTCTCTGTATTATTTTTTCAAAGAAAATTCTTTAAATTATTTCACGTTATATCTACGAAATATCTTCATTGACTCATGTCCTTGCGAAAACTGAGAGCAATACATGTTTTCACTTCTTCTATTATTCTGCTTCTAACGGATTATCGAAGCAACCTTCTGTTATGTCGGAGGATTACAATACCGATATTTCTTTTCAGCTCTGTGGAATCAGAAGTACTGTCAACAAGCGGTTTTGCAGCCCACTTCTATGCACAATTGCCTCCATATCTTTCAAGGATTTCCTCATTTAACAGAATGATTTCAACCGTTTTACCAAGCAATGTTCCATGCATTCTCTCTTTCATTTTTTCGAAGGCGAATTGAACAACAGGATATTGGATATTGAATTACTATTTCGTACGTCATTACAATGATTGTTTATTTTCAGCTTAATGTCAATAGTCAAACTTTAAACAACATTAATATTAGTTGAATATAAATCAACTTTTCGTAAGTAACCATTATACTCAATATTCAAATGGTTTATAGTATCTGAAGAAGTACAAATCCTTCTACCCGAAAAAATTATTTCTACGAACCTTAGTCAACTAACATTGAGTGCAAAATATTATTGATCTTGTGTTATGAAGTGATAGATGATAGAATGAAATATTACTAAAAACACATGATGATATTTCGGCCAATTTTATTTCATTGATTACACAATTATATGAATTATAAAAAAGTTTACCACAGATACGCTATGACTCTCACTTATTACTTTCTCCACTTTTTCTCTGAGAAAGAAACCTACGAAGAATAAGATGAAATTTGATCTTCTGCACTTCTTCATAATAACTCTTTTTCAGATTTTCTTCATCTTTCAAACTCTTTTCTTATGTGTATAAAGGTATCGCTTTCATAAGTAAACACCTCAAAAAGTCTAGGTAACACTTACGAATATCTACAAAATATGAATTTGATGATTCGAATTTATAGAAATCTTTCGGTTTTTGTTAGGATGTATTGTATATAATGTATTCTCAATAAAACAAAATAATCTTCAGCTTCTCCAAAGCAGCTATTATAAAAAAAATTGAAATTTGAAAATGACGAAATTTGGTAAAACACAAACAAAAATCCTGAACTAATATTTTCGAAACGATATGGAAGCACTTATATTTTTCAGTACCCAGAAGGTCCACCTCTGTTATTAATGACACTTTGGCATCGTCGCGGCATGCTCAATATTAAATTGTCTATTACATTTTGGCCTAAGTCATTCCAAGCCCCCTGAACTGCTAATCGACGCTCCTGTTCATGATGGAAGACGCTTTGACGCAGGAGATTTCTTTTTAGGGTGTCCCACACATGCTCAATGGGATCCAGATCTGGGGAGCAGGATGGCCACGGTAGAAGATCGATATCATTCTCTTCAAGAACGTTCAAGACAACTCTTGCTCGATGAAGAGGGACATTATCTTGTTGGAAGAGTAGATTTTGACCCATTGTTTGGAGATACGGTACCACTATAGGTAAAACTATCTCATTTGTGTAAGAATTTCCCGTGAGGTTGTTCTGTATGAAAACGAGGTCAGTTCTTCCACCAAGTCGTATACCTCCCCAAAACATCACTGATCAGCCTCCCTGTCTAACAACTTCTCGAGCATGCTGGAGACGGTTTTGCTTTCCAAGTGCCCTCCATATTCGAATTCTTCCCGAATCGGGATAATAACTAAATCTAGATTCATCACTGAAGAGAACTGTCGCCCATCTCTCTTAATTCCAGTTTACGTGTTCCTGGCACCAAACTAAACGAGCAGCGCGATTTCCATGGGTCAGTTGTGGAACTTTTAAAGGACGTCTGGAGTGGAGTTGACCTTCGTGCAGTCGATTTCTCACAGTTTGGTCGGAAATTTGTACATTATGAACTCGTGATAGCTCTTGAGCTAATTGAGATGCTGTGGTTGTACGATCTCTTCTGGCTTGTAAAACCAAAAATCGGTCTTGGGCGACTGTAGTAATCCTGAAACGACCTGTATAGCGTTCTCCTACGCTACATGTTTTATTGAAACGCGACCATAAACGGTTTTTGACACTTGGGCTACTTCCCAGAACACTGGATACTTCCCGTTGTGAGATCCCAGCTTGGAGCATGCCAACGGCTCGTTACATCTCTTCTCTAGTCAAATGTCGTCTTTCCATGGTCGAATCACAAAACTTGAATCTTATATTTGTGCTTACAACAGAAACAAAGTGCCAACTAACTGATTTGAAACACTGAATACATGAAATGATTATAAAGCAGCGTCGCATCTGTTGCATTTTTAGTTTTTTATAAAAAAAAAACTGAAATCTGTTGCGGCACTCTACATAATTTGGTGAGAAATTGATGCAGGTGTTCATTTCTTTGAAAAAATCATCCATATTGATCGTTCTGGATACGATATATCGATATTCAGAAGTGTTTCCTAGACTCTTTTGAGGTGTTTATGTATGTTATTTGGTTGAATATACATAAAATAAAATATATCTATCCGATTGTGATGAACTTTTATATTGTAACGAATTGGTAAGTTAAATAGTTTGTACCTATTGATTTTACAAACGTTGCCTGTAATTCTTCTGTCGCCCAAAACTAAAAATGAAACGATAAAATTTCAGAGATTATAATAAAAACGAATAATATAGGCGACGTTTTATATCTTTCCAAATAACCTATGAAAACCAGTATTGGGCAAGTTGATAGAATATTAGAAACTGTTTCTATCACTCGTATTTCAAAGAATCAGCAAAAGTAAATGAATCCAGTATATCAGAAAAAAATTTTTTTTTTTAACGAATGAAGATTGATAACAAACCGATACATGCCATAAAACTGAAATATCGCTTATATTTATTGATTCAAACAGAAGAAATCCAGTCCAGTATCAGAGAATTATACCGCTGGCTTCCTGTTTGCTTTTCCAAATCAGCAGAATTATTAACAAAATCGACCGAACATAAGATATAGAGGGTTGCTCGATCGTCGATTAATTAAAAAAATGCAGGAAATTATCAAGTTTTAAGAGTACATACACTTCTACACAAGTACACGTAGAAGTCCTATGAATGATTTGTTTTAAATATTCTTGGAATACATCTTAGAAATGATTTCCACTTTATCTTCTGTTTATTACATACTTTCTAGCTCTTTTTACGTTGAATACAACAGTTGAATTCAAATTAATCGGCCCGATATACTCAGCTAGCAACTCTGTTTCATAATATGCAAAGATTAAAGCCTGTTTTATCAAACGTCTTCAATTCTTGAAATAAGAATTTTTAAACAAAGTATACAATCAAAAATATAAGTCCTACTTAACGAACGAGATCTGATCTGCCATGAAACCTCGAAGGATGGTTAAGAAAGCAGAAAAATTAATTAGAAGTCAGTGGGGATAGGTTTTTATGGGTTTGCGATGATTGGTTTCACCTAGGGAAAATAAATTGGGCTATATATAGCACTTGAAGTTAACAACGTTAGAGATGCTCTCAACTTTGAATGACTGCAAAGAACTTATCGATTCATCTTCCTTATCTTGCATGAATGTGATGTGAATTGTTTTCAGGAATATCTTTTGATTATCAATAATACATATGATATAACAATCGCACATTTTGAAGACTATGAAAATAAAACAAAGTTAGATTCCTTAACACTGAGTATCTCTCCACAAATAAATGCTTTGATCAATAAATAATAAGGATCGCTGTCGTTTTTGCTAATTCTGAAGATTTCAAGACTAGTAACAACGGAAGTGGGAAGATATTTCTCCATTCATTGAATCGAATTTACAAAAAGTATTCATGAAAAAAAATTATATCTCTGAATAAAATGAAACAAAGTTCTTGTTTTGTTCTGTGTGTTTTTTTCTGGTTTCGTCTGAACCACACAATAGATTATTATATTATTTTTACTATGATGCAAAGGATACTTTTTCATTAAGCCAGAGTATGTTGGTGGTTGGTGGTGGAATGAGCTGACTGTCTTTGCCTGTATTGAATAAACTCCCAGTGTTGGTCAGCGGAGGATAAGTCGAGAAACAGAAATTAGTTCACACAGTGTATTCAGGAAATTTTCCACCCATAACACATACAATTTAAACAAGAATTCTCAAATAGAGATTTCTTTTTAAACGAAAGGCATATTCCACAATAATGGTTATGTAAAGAGACAATTTGTATTATCAAGGTGGAAGGATTTCTTAATTATTTCAACAAAGCCACTGACAGTAGAGATGGTTTGTCAATACGTGGGGAGCAAAAAATTATCAAATCTCATGTGCAAATTCCATTTCTTCTGAGACAGGTTTTAAAGGACACTCACTAGGTACACAGAAAGATATGAAGAATAGAATACGAAGTCCAATTCTGACCGTAACTGCAGACGTATTTCAAAATGTTATAAAGATTATTCGAAACAAGAATACATTTATATGTTCAACAAAACGGTGGTCATTTCGAGTATTTGCTGTATAAAGTTATGGAATTACAATTTGAGACATTCATAGAAATGTATGGTAATTTTTGAAATAAACAACTATGCTATTCTGACAAATGTTTTTTTATTTTCAAGTCATAGCAAATTCGTCTTTCCTGGAGTAGGCTCAGTAAAAAATAAAACATATATGAAGTTCACAAAATTGACTCATCGAGAGAGATAATACTAACCTATTATAGATGGTACAACATCTTTTGGTTTTCCCACTGTTGATGGAGAAAAATTGAAACTTTTACAACTTAATGTACAATGTATTTCAAATAAGTTAGATGTTCTCGAAATATTTCTATCTGAAAGGAAACCAGATATTGTAAGTGTTGCCGAGCACTGGTGCAGTCCTGAGAGTGTAAATACCATGACCATCCCTGGATACCTACTTGCAGATTCATATTGCCGCCCCTCAAGAGCCCACGGTGTATCAATGGTTTACATTAAAGCTGGATTACTAGTGAAAATTTATGTGTGTCACGCTTTTCAGAAGAAATGGAATGTGAAATAAGTGGAACAATAGTGATGGCTCGTGATATCCGCTTGGGCATTATTAGTGTGTATCGGCCATGTTCTGGTACCTTCGAGGTGTTTCTGGACAGGATATCGCTTGCTTTGAATATTTGTTGCAATTCAGCTGACATTATATTCCTGTGTGGTGATTTGAACGTTGATTTTTTTAAAACAGAATGTATGAACCGTAAGTTACTTGTAGATTTAATGAACTGCTATAATCTAAAAGTCTCATCAGATAATCCTACCAGAGTATTCACGAATATCACAGGTCACACATCAATTTCTAAGGTTGATTATATTTTGACCAATGCAGAATTATCAAATTGTAATGTACAAACTTATGGAGCCCATATCAGTGACCACCTTGCCCTCTCACTAGATCTATGTATTAGCTTCCATAAAAAAGCCGAAACTGTATCGAGAATGATCAGAAATTTAAACGATCAAAATCTTAATAAGTTTGCATCGAGTATTTCTCAATGTAATTTTCAGGACTTATACATAGATTCTGATGTTGATGAATGTTTTGGGGCATTTGTAGATACCATTCAACATATCTTTGAAATTTGTTGCCCTCTTATGCGTAGTACCAATTATACTCATAACAGGAAAAACTGGATTACTCCAGAAATTGTTTTGGCCAAATGTGACCTACAAAATCTTCATTGGTTACATTCTACTATAAAAACTCAATCCTCTAATGATTTATATAAGAAAGCCAAATCCTATTATAAATCCTTAGTCCTAAGAACCAAATACAATTTTCACAGGGAACTTATTGATAAATCTGTAAATAAAAATAGAACTGTGTGGAATCTTGTAAATACTATGACTGGTCGAAAACGTATGGAACAAAATTCTATTGCACTGGTTATTGATAATGTTACGCATAACGATCCCAAGGATTTGGCTGAGATTTTCGCTAATCATTTCACTACAG
Source organism: Cryptolaemus montrouzieri (assembly GCA_013387265.2). Taxonomy (NCBI): domain Eukaryota; kingdom Metazoa; phylum Arthropoda; class Insecta; order Coleoptera; family Coccinellidae; genus Cryptolaemus; species Cryptolaemus montrouzieri. Next base: position 137,608,058 of record JABFTP020000185.1, on the reverse strand, counting down.
TTGCCGAATCTTCCCTCAACAGTTATTATAAAGACTCAATGTCATCCTCATGTACGACGTCACGTATGTTAGACACAACCTTTTTCTTCCACCCAGTCCTGGAGCATGAAATCCATGATGTTATAAGATCACTCAAAACAACAAAGGTTCTAGTGTTGATTTCATCTCAGCACGAATTCTGAAGATGATAGGTACCGATATCAGCCGACATTTCGCTCATGTTATTAACCTGTCAATTAGCACAGACGTATTTCCTCGTATTCTGAAAAAGCAATCGTCATTCCTATTCATAAAAAGGATGATGTACACGATATCATGAACTATAGACCTATATCTATCTTAAGTGTCTTTTCCAAGGTTTTTGAAAGAATAGTGTTTGATAGAATGATGAAGTACCTAGATAAATTTCAAATACTTGATACTGCACATCATGGTTTCAGAACCGGCCGCTCGACTCAAACTGGAGCATTGCAGTTCGTGGAGTTCGTCTATCGTTGCCTTGATAACGGTCAATATGTTGCTGGATTATTCTTTGACTTGTCTGAAGCGTTTGATAGTCTTGCTATTCAGTTTATATTGGATAAATGTTATAATCTTGGATTCAGAGGCGTGTTTTGAACTGGATTCGTAGTTATCTGGAGGACAGAACTGCCTCAATCAGGGTTCACGACTCGTTCTCAAATGAACAGTACTGTAAATTAGGAGTACCCCAGGGTTCTGTCTTGGGGCCACTTCTATTTCTGTTATTCATCAACGATCTGCCACCAAATTTGAAAAAAAAATTCTACAGAAAATCTAATATTCGCAATTTATTATCAAAAATAATCTGGTTGATACTGTTCCATAGCTATTACTGCTGAGACTCTTGAGGAGCTTCAAAAGTTATGCGAGCTGCTGGTGGAGAGTTTCGTAGAATGGTGCCATTTTAATGCTATTATGATCAATGTCAACAAGACGGAATGCATTCACTTCACTCTGTCGTCTTGTGATCAGGGTAGCATAACAATAAGGTATTTTGATACAGTCATCTCTTCGAAGGACACCACTAAATTCCTCGGCGTTCACATCGATAGGAATCTGAAGTGGAGTGCACATATCGATGCGATTTGTAAGAGGCTGAATAGTTCCTATTATGCCTTAAATAGAATCAAGAGTTCACTACCTCTAAGTTCCCTTGTGAACGTTTATTACAGTTTGGTATATAGTCACCTGTCCTATAATATCTTACTGTGGGGAAATTCCTCAGACGTAGGTACAGTTTTCATCATCCAGAAAAGAATTCTGCGAATGATGTTCGATACAGCTCCACAATCTTCATGTAGACCGTTGTTCCTGAAGAATGGTATCCTCACATTGGCGTCTATTTTCATTTTGAGATGCCTCGTTTATATTAAAGAGAATGAAAGTAACATGACTAAACTTTCTAACTTTCATTCCCACAATACTAGAAATAAGGAAACATTATGTATCCCTAAACACAGAACTTCTAGATTTGAAATGTCGCCCCTGTACCAGGGTATCAGATTGTTCAATCATCTTCCACGGCATATACAGGGTCTAAGTGTAAATAGATTTAAGGTAGCAGTTAAGAATTTACTTTTAGCAAAATGTTTTTATACTGTGAATGAGTTTCTTCTATGTGTTGATTTAGATAATGTATAAATGTCTTTTCTATTGACCTGTCCTATACATACTTGTGATGTCTTAAGGGATCAATAAATTATTATTATTATTATTATTATTATATAAATAGCAGGTAATTTCGCCAAGCCCTTAAGATGTATTCATTCATAATTCTCTTGGCATGGTGAACCGGCAATATCATCGCGACTTAACATGTCGTTTCGTTATGCGCTTCTTCTGCATTACATGTATATTTATATAATATTCACGGATGGTATCTGTTAATTATATTTCTGTATTGGCAATTTGCGCAATACTTCCGGAGATAATCCGGAGATTAGGAAAACAATGTCATGTTTCTGATTTACTGGCAAATGAAAGTGAGAAATAACTCTTTTTCTCATTCATCTAATTTTGAATATAAAAAACTTCTCCACTTTTTTTCGTGATTGTCTCTCATTCAACCTGAGGAATCACCTTATCAGTCGAAAGAATTAAATAAAACTACAATTCGTGTAATTCAAATAGGAACCGTACTTTTTCACGAAGTCCAAATGTTTATTCTGTAATATCTAAAGTAAATAATAACTTAACATTTCAAAAATAATATATTATGTTATGTATAATCCTTCCTGACAAGAGCTAGTTCGCAAACCTGCCCGCCATGCACGCAGCCCCCAAGAGCCACAATAGTGCAACTAAGCAGGATGCCGAGAAACAAAGCGGCAGACTGCAGTTTCGTCCTTATTAGGAGCTCATCAGTATCGCATATCGCTTCTCAGCATCCCTACAAGCTACATCAGGGTATCCTATCGATTCCAGTAAGGACGCATCTAGTACATATGTACGAGAGTCGCCCTCTGTGGACCGAGACGGTGAAACCACTACCGGACGAACAATAACATCACATGCTTTTAACAAAGGATAAAAATCCTTGCAATTTGCTTATAATTTGAATTTGATATAATTCATGATACGTAGTTAGAAATCTTATGAAAATTCTGAATAGATAGTTTCATCACTGGGGAATTTTTCATTCTCTGGTTCTTAGATGAAGCTTAGATCAAAAATTCAGGTCGTTATTCTGCTAAACAGTTTATTACAGGAAAGGTTATGCGATTTGGCTATGAAGAACGAATGATTTGCAGCTCCAATGGAAATTGTTAAAAATATGAAAACTATTGTTAAACCATATCTTCCTAGAAGGCTTTGAAACTTTATTACGTGACTGTACGAAGTTACCAGTATTGGAAACAGTGGTTGTGGTCGAAGTTGCCTAAAGGTGCTGAGATCTGTAAACGAAAAGCATCTGTTTTTGAACAATCGATTTTATTGTCTGGAATTCTTGTCGGCTCATTGACAAGACACATCTCGTTATGGCTAATCGCAAAGGCTTCCGCTTGGCTTTCTGCTTCGTTGGACCTATTTGTTGAGTGATGGAGCCACTCGATATCGTGGACCTTGAAGTCTTCCATGATGATCACCAAATTGTATTTGGGCGCGGGGTCAATTTTGCTGTCGTCCGTTCTTCCTTGGTCTAGATTTGTCATATACGACGACATATTGATTCAACATTTATTCATTGCTTAGGCTCTAAACATATTCTTTTAACTATGGACAAGCACATGAGCCGAATCCGAAGTGGCGGCCATCCGTGCCGCAGCAGAATACTCTTCCACTGTACGATGGTGGTGGTTTGTTTCAATGAGATTCAATGGGATTCATTGGTATTCGAGGACATGTATCGAACCAGTAGTGACAAGTCTTACAGATATCAATATCAGTAGCTCTCAAGGTTCATTGAATGCCATCACCGTTGATTTTCTGACGAATCTTAAAGGTAATAATTGTTATTCATGAAAACTGTCATAGATGATATTGGCGAAGGAAAAATAAGCTGAAGGGTCGGGATACAGAGCAGTTGTTGCTGGATATTCTGTGAGGGATACTCAAACATCGATAGGTCACGCAAGATGGCTTAAGGGTCCGATGGTATCCTAGATACCGATTTCATAAATATGGGAATCTTCAACAGTAAAAAATCAATATTAAAAAAATGAAGAATATATGAGACCGATATTGGAAAGAAGAAAAATAATACAACTAAGGGTCGAACAGGCTTGAAGAAGATGGAAAGATAGGTCTGCTGTTTCTAGATTAACGACAATTTTTATTTATATTGATTTCCTCCTCCAATGGCATTTCTTTTATTGCTGTGTATAATATGTAGATTTGTATTAAACTTTTGAATGATTTGAATTAGTTCTATATTACTTTTCGTAGTTACGCTAATCCTTCAGGATTCTTGTATTATATGTCAAATCAGAGTGAAAGTACTGTGTTTTAAGGAATTTTACTTAATAATTGCGATTCGTAACGTGTTTCACTACACCGTAGCTTCTTTAGACGAATGAATATACGAAAAATATAAATGAGAATATAACTATAAATGTTCTTGAGTAATTAAAAGCTTATTGGGTTGCTTCTTCTTAAGTGGTTATTTATGACAGGTTTATCCAATAAAATTAAGGAATAGATTGCTCCCCGAAAAGATTCAATAGAGGTGAAGGGCTTAAATCGACTTGTTCATTGATGAGTCTACCTGAGTGTTTGTATTTATTGATTTCTAAAGTTTTCCAAAGATCTACCTTACAATATTTATTATCTGTATGCATACAGACATATAGACTCATCAATGAACAAGTCGATATAAGCCCTTCACCTCTATTGAATCTCTTCGGGGAGCAATCTATTCCTTAATTTTATTGGATATACCTGTCATAAATAACCACCTAAGAAGAAGCAACCCAATAAGCTTTTAATTAGTCAAGAACATTTATATTTATATTTTCTGTACATTCATTCGTCTGAAGAAGCTACGGTGTAGTGAAACGCGTTACGAATCGCAATTATTAAGTAAAATTCCTTAAAACACAGTACTTGTTTTTTATAATTGATAATGGAATTTAACCTAGTAAAAGCCTCCCAAATTCAAATGTCAGAGTGAAAGATCAGTACTAGTAGATCGTATCGAAATCTACTTTCTCACAGTCACTCAATGAAGTTTGCTCGAGTAGAAAATATATTTTCTGTGTTTCAATTGATCATTGTTCAATATTGAATATTTTCAATAATTATCCTGGAGAATACACACCACGAACATATTATTTGCATGGATGAATTTAATAAATGAATAGATGAAGCTAGCGTAAAATGTAATAATGTTTGTTAGTGTGGGGAAAATTCAATTAGGAGGTAAATGATTTAGGAATTCATTATCCTATTAAATCATTGTGATTCACTGTTTCCATTAATTGATTCAATTTAGATTAGATACTAACTCCATTAAAATGGTATAAGCGAATTCATGTTTTTATTGCTCGGTTTTTTGCTCAATTAGTAATCATTTTCACATTTGCACAAACTTCATGTTGAACAAAGTTTGAGTCATTACCAAAAATGATCGTTGACTGGGGAAAAAAATCCGCTCAGTGCGAGTATCATATAAATTCTCGCTGTTTCCGAGCATGATTACAGTTATCACTGACCTCAGAAGATATTTTTAAATTATTTGTGTATTCACTAGTAGACTTAACCGGAATAAATTGAAAATCAGTAATTTCATTACCTGATTGTTCAATGTTTTCACCTCTCACAAGTGAAAATAATAAGAATGGCTCAGACTACATTTAAGATACATATGCAATTTTCTGATAAATTTCGGTAATTCAAAGTTCTCAAAGAACTTTATTGTATTATGTTACCATCAATCGGTATCACACTCTCAGTTTCATAACTGTCTCAATAGTCGAGGCAATAAAATGAACTATCGATTTTTTGCGCAGTAAAACGGATTTTAATGCAGTTTGGATTCATGAGGAACTTTAGAAATTTTGTGAACTAATCCTATCATGAAGAAACCCCAAATTGGATTCGTGCATTAGAAAAATGCATTTTATAATTGCATTCTGAAGTAAACAGTTTTAAAAAATTTGATGATCGGTAAATAATCGTGAAGATTAATCCAAATTTTCTACTCGGTTTTTGGGTTTGGATGAGGTTAGGATAGTTAGGTAAGTTAGAAAACTACCTACTTTAAGAAATAATTTATTTTTGTTTTTAAGTTGAACTTATGTAAATCGGATTTTATTCAAGTGAAGTGAGATCTTTTCAAACAAAAAAGGAATAATTCCTCTTGTTTGTTTGTCGAACAAAGCTGGTCGTGCATGGTTCAATATTTTGACTTACCAACAAGTTTCATCAGTGGCATTGTTGAAATGATTGACACAAAATAGTATGTACCTACTAAATGATACACTCCCCACAAAAACTGTCGCATTGCCCTATTTTTACGACAATACGATATAAACTTTTAGGTTGGTCATTCACGAGTCGCGTGGAAACTTTCAGAAGTATAAGATGAGAAGATATGATTCAAAGGAGATGAGTTTATGATTGAAAATATCAACAATTTTCGAGTTAATGAAAAATTAAAAAATTCTACCATCTTCAAAAATTCGCGAAGAGACCAATCAACTAGCATCGAATGGTTACAAATCATTTTCAAAATCGAGTGTATCCTTCCGGGGCCCTAAATACTGCCAGTATACGTCTCGGAAGCCCTTCAAACAAATTTTGAATGTACTCTTGAGTTACTGAGTTATAAATTTCAGAAAGTAAATTTTATAGTTGTTGAAGTTCTTTACAAAGCATCCTACGTTGCTGAATTTGCCACCCCATGTTGTCCCAATTATGTTCTATGGGATTCAAGTCGAGACTTCTGGCTGACCATCTTAGGATATCAATTTCGGCATTTTGCAGAAATTCTGTAACTACTCTAACTGCTTGAGACCGAGCATTATCATTCATATAATTGAAGTTTTCGCCAATCAATGGGCCAAAGGGTACAACATGGGGTTCAAGGATATCTGCGATGTATCTGGTCGCTGTCATTCTTCCATTATTCACTAGGACTAACTCAGCTTCACCATGGTAAGAAATGCCTCACCACACCATTACTGAGCCCCCTCCGAAGTTTTCGGTTTACCGGATATTGCATTGCTGATACCGTTCCCCAGGTCATCTGTATACAGGCATGCGTGTATCATTTGATACTAGACAGAACCTGGACTCGTCGGAAAAGAGAACATTCGACCATTCTGGAATACCCCAATTTGCATGTTCCCTCGCAAATTGAGGTCTTGCAACTCGATGCTCTCTGGAGAGACCCTTGGTTTGATATCCTCTTCTCTGAGCCTGTTCCTAACAGTTTGCAATGAAATATGCACATTTTTGGGAAGTGCAAGTTCATTTTGTAGCATTTTAGCCGTACACTGCCAAATTCTTAGTGCAGTTAAACGAAGCCAACGATCATCAAGTGTTGTTGTTCTCCGATTTCTTTCCTGTCTGGCGCTTCTTCCATATTCCCCTGTTTCGTGGTACTGCTTAATTGCTCTTGAAATAGTGTTTTGGTTAACATTCGGCAAGTTAGCCACGTAACGTTGGCTTCGCCCCTCCTCTAGAAGTGTTACAATTCTTACCACTTCATGATCACTCAAAGAGCGTCCAGGACGTTCAGCAGTCATTACAATAAATTCAAAGATTCGAAAATCAACAAGAAACACAGAAAACTTGCATTAATTTAGCGTGAAAATTGAAGAGAAATTGAATTAATACTGATAGTCAAATAAACTCATTCTTGTTTCAGACGTGTTTGAGATCACATGAAACTACATAGATTAGAAGTTTTTCCTCTCATATATCCAAAAACATATGTTGACAAAGAAACTGCGATCGAGCTGCTTAATCTATTGTGGAATTCAGAATACCAGGTGATGCGACAATTTTTGTGGTGTGTGTAAAAGTTAAGTTATTCGTTTTATCGTGAAAATTCTCAAGAAACCTCGAGCAGTTATTTTAAATGAATGTTTATATTTCAACATACATTAAGTTCTATTGAAATAATTATGTTATAATAAGATATTGTTCTCGATATGCTTTTCATTTCATTCTTATCTATTTCAAATTCTTTTAGAATTCAATCTGAGAAACACTTATAACTCTCTTTCAAATGTTATCAGCTATAATAAGCAAAGATTATATAAAATATATCTCCTTCTGGAATTCTTGGATTTAAAATTGATTAGAAATGAAATTAACTATTAAATTAAAAAATTCTCAGTTCAGCTCCAATTCAACATTTTATCAGTCGAATCGTTCTCAATTGACATAAATTGACAAAGAAACATGATATACTGGTTAGGAATAAGGATATCCAGGTAATGTTGTATTCAACTTATTGACCTAAGCGACCTACTTCGTAGAAACGTTCGTCGTGTTGAAAACCCCATTAGAAGAGACACATCGCATTGAACGAGAGAATCGTCATCACGACATCCACAGGTCAATGCACATTTGGATGTTTAGAAGAAATAATCAGCAGTACCAACTCGTTTTTTATTCTACAAAGAATATAACGATATAGTATTAGATTTGTTGTTAATTGATTTAGGTGGCGTAATGAAAATACAAATATTATATATCTAAGAGGAGATGATGAAAAATTTGAAATTCTCTAAATGATTGGACTAAAATTCAACAAAAAGCCGGCCGTAGATAGGTAAAATTATATTTTATTGAACGTGTTAGATAAATTAACGATATAATGTATCCGCCAAAAGTTTTGAAAAAGTATTGAAAATACTTAAACTATAATTTAATTTATTTTGGTTTCCATATAAATTTCATCCATCAATTAATTTTTTTTAGTTAAGAAAAGAACGAAACAATATGTTTGAACTACAGAAAGTCATCTTCAATTGCACGAAGTACCTATATAGGTAACTAGAAATGCACATTCAAGTTAGAAATTATATTTCGGTATTATTATTGGTGAAAATTTAATTTTAGTACACGCTTTAGAGTAAAAATATGATGATTTATCATTATTGAAATCATATAATAACGAAAATGAAAGGTATGTAGTATTTGAAAATATGACCATGAAATGTTAATGGTTACTCTGAAATCGTAGCTCTATATTTCATTTTGAAGTAGTCGACCTGCGCATGAAATGTTTGCAGGTTGTTAATTAGAATTATAATGACATAAATTCAGATGTAATCTGAATTTCATCTGATTAACCTTTTCTTAATTTCAGTATTACTGTATTCAGCCGAATTTAACGAAGAAATATCATGCTCTCCAGTTTTAATTGTTCATATGCGGATTTTCCGAAGCTTAAGTGTGCGAAATTTTGCAACATGATATTACACCTACCTACGCAAGTAAAATAATTATCATTAAGTATCCATTCTCTTTATACTTCATTCATTGTATGATTCCTTTCAGCATGATAGTGAATACGATAGAAATATCGTTTGAGTAGTTGCTGATATTTGAGGGAGAGAAGCAAGGTAGATTTAGATCAGGAAATCTATGGAATTCAGTATTTTTGGTTTCCTTTGAATTGCTAGAGAAAAAAATGGGCAATATCTGATGAAAACCTTATGTGCTTTGTCCAGGTCCATGAAGTTAGCTCAGAAATATACGGAAAATTAAATTCAAATATGCATTCGATTATACTTCGTTTGACCATGTTTATTCACCAAAAAATATCTTTCGGCAATAATTCATCAATTAACAATATTCTGGAAGAACTTCACACCACCCAGAATTCTTTAAAAATTGTTTAAAATAAATTTAAATCGTTCATCCAACGTAACTCCGAGAATATATAGATTTTATTTTCGTTATTCTACATAACACTAAAATTTCATACCGAAAACAATATTGTCAGATCATTTCAAGTACCTGTTGGATTGTATAATGTATATGAGTAGGAGATAGCTTCCCACCTATAAAAATCGTTTTTCACCCAGTAGATTCGTTTTACGATCAAACTTATTTCACCAATGTATAAAACTATGAGATCCCGAAACTCAATTAGTAGGTACAGCCAGGTGTAAACAGGTATATATATGGTATATATATTTATATATATATATATATATATATATATATATATATATATATATATATATATATATAAATATATATATATATATATATTTTCGAATACCAAAAATGAATTCTTCATATGAATATGACTCTGATGATGAATATAATCCACCAAAATATCCTTGCGATTCATATAATAGATATTTCTTGGAGAAGAACTTCAAAATCTGCACTCAAGATCGTTTAGATGCAGGACCATCAGATTCTCAAACTTTCATATCATCTGATTCAGGTAACGTTGCAAAGAAAATTATTTCTGGGCCGTTGATCATGAAAAATCAATTAAAAACAACATTCAACAAGAAGAACATTTAAATTTTGAAATTTCAGATGAAAACCTAGTCCCATTCATGAAAAGCATCGAAAATAAATCAGAAAATTCATCTAAAAATAATGATAACAAAGATATAGAAAATTTATTTCTCAATCAAATGAATTTATTCGAAAATATTGACCCAACTATAAGACCTAAACTTCCTAAAATTCATTATTCAAAGAAAATTTTCGATTGTATAAACGAGCTTAATGAGAATATTCTTCCAAAGCAACTTGTTAAAGTAATGAATATCTATACACTTCATCTGATTATATATTGTGCCGCTATTACAGTAGTTAAATATTCTGGATACAAATTAGAAAATTTTGGATCTAATTATAATATCAAGAAAAAACCTTCATGGCAAAAAAGGTTAGAAGGTAAAATTTCTTCTATCAGATGTGATTTAGGAATATTGACTCAATATTCCAGAGGTAATCGATCAAAAAACTTATGGCACATATTGGAAAAATATTCCTCAAATATAAAACCCATAAAATAATGAGATAAGTAATGGACAATTGATAGAATACATCGATACTTTAAAACAAAAACTTTCAGTATACTCCATTAGACTACGTGAATATAAGATAAATTCAGATAGAAAATTCCAAAACAAACTATTCAAAAATAATGAAAAACATTTTTACAAATTTATTTCAGGTTCAAATGAAAATATTTCTGAAATGGAGTTCTAAAATTGATATTTTAACTGATTATTGGTCTTCATTTTGGGCAGTGCTAAGGCAACACAATTCCAATGCAAGTTGGATTTAAATGAAAGGTCTCGATTTTCTAAAATAGAATGCATGCAATTTGAAAAATTTTCAAACGAAGATATAACATCAGTTATTAAACACACAAAAATTGGAAATCTCCAGGTGTTGATGGTATTCATAACTTCTGGTTCAAGAAATTCTCTTGCGTTCATGAAAAGTTGGCTGAATATTTTCATTTATAATAAAGAACCCTCAGCTACTCCTTTATTTTTCACACAAGGAATTACTTATTTAAAACCGAAAAGTGATAATACTATTGATCGGTCTCAATATAGACCAATTACTTGCCTTCCAACAATATATAAAATTCTAACTGCATGTATTACCCAAAAAATTTATGCACATTTGGAGAATTATAATATTCTTTCCGAACATCAAAAAGGAAGTAGAAAAAAACACCTTGGTACTAAAGAGCAACTTGTATTTGATTTTGTTGCTTTGAATCAAGCTAAAACTAAGAAAAGAAATATTCATACAGCCTTCATTGATTACCAAAAGGCTTTTGATAGTTCTCCCCATTCATGGCTTCAAGAAATTTTGGAAATTTATAAAATTGATAAGACACTTCGTCATTTTCTTGAATTTGTAATGAAAAATTGGAGAACCAATCTTCATTTAAATATATCAAAACAATCGTTAATATATATATATATATATATATATATATATATATATATATATATATATATATATATATATATATATATATATATATATATATAGTCTGGTACAACAAAAACTTACCGCCTCGATTTTGATGTACCGACAGTATGCCTATTCACAGTACCGTTAAGGTAAAATGAACACTAATCCGAAAAACAGATATTGCATATGTAGTTTCGATCATTGTTAATTATTTTACTGACCACTTCACATAACATGAGTCGGCGATCAAAATCAACCTCATTCAGTTCCTAAGCCAATCTTACTTTCAAATGATGAAACTTATGTATTTTTGAAATTCTCATGATTGTTGTGCGTGAAACACTAGACACATTGGACAATTTCCGAGTAGTAATTGTCGGATCCATCTCTACGTGACCTAAGATCACCACTATCCTCGATTCGTCTCCTTCGTACACCCTCTGTTTGCTGCCGACTAAACCAGTAGCGTCAAATTCAGCATTCAGTTGCACAACGTAAGCAGCGGATACATTTTTTCCAGGATGTAGTTCGTTCGTTCTTCTACGGAATGTACCATTTTAATCCTATCACAAATGTCCAATCGCTCTGGCACATGGCAAACACATGGTCTGTCTACTTTTCGAACAGAAAATTAACAAATAAATAAAAACACTGCATACCTCGAGGTAAAATCAACATAATTTAGCCATACACCAGCGTTCTTTACTGCATGGAAGTGAATGGTGGCCATTTTCAGTACTCTATAAACTTATCACAAAAGTAAGTAGTCTTCCACTTTTTCAGCTGCCATTTCGTTAACGATTGAATTTTGACGAAAAAATTCAGGATCAGATGAAACTCGATAAGATCTTCAAAATGAGGTATCGCAATACCCCTTATCCTTATTCAAAAGCAGGGGGTTGTGCTCTTCCCCGTTAAGGAATTGAAAATACGGAGCTTAAAAATTCAGAAAATTGTTCTATATATATATATATATATATATATATATATATATATATATATATATATATATATATATATATATATATATATATATATATATATATATATATATAGATGTAGTTGAATTTTATTTGTTAACCCTATATTCAAAAATACACAAATGTTTTACTGGGGAATTGGGATTAGAGAGAACGGAGAGAATGTAAGATAATAAATAATTGTGCAGAGATTAATGTTTTCTGATGATGGCCTGTGACGAAACGCGTAAAAACACTCTGAAAATTATAAGTTTTAACTTCAAACACTTTCCGTTCTCTTAACTACAATTCCCAGTAAAAACATTTGTATATTTATATATATATATATATATATATATATATATATATATATATATATATATATATATATATATGTCGGATAGGAAGAAATGATGGATTAGAAAATTTTATTTTGATCTATTCGAACTAAGTTCCAAATATATTTTCAATGGTGTGGCACTTTGTTATTTCTAATGGTAAATGTATGTTTCAATTTTTTGTTGTAAAAATTGAATTCTGAATAATTTTATCTCTTATCATTTGCCACCTGAATTCAACCGAAAGGAAGATGAATTTTTCAATCGGAATTTTGTGATTTTTGGTTGTCTCTTGGAAGGCTACATAAAAATTATTATTAAGTCTCATAAAGAATTGAATACTGAAGATCATTCAATATGGATTATTTCTAGCTCTTTGTGAGCAAAGAGGCTCATTGAGCAGAATTCAATGCATTTAAAAGCTTCACAGAATGTGTTTCCAAAGCATGTGGCAGATCGTAATACACTCAAAGCTACAAAGGTCCGTTTTTTCAAATTAGACTACCTATTTTTTCACATAACATTTAACTCGTAATCTTTATAGGAATCAATCTGTTTCTATGCCTAAAATGCATTCTTATCGAGCTATTGGCGATTTTATTCCAACAATTATTTCGCGCGAGGACCCAGAAATTCGCAGATTATACGACTGGAAATTTTTCAAAAAATGCATTTCGATCTCTCAATACGACACCCATTTCAAAATCTTCATCAAAATAATTCTGGTCAGAATTCCGAGAGAGAAACTGCGAAATCAATTACTATTGAAATTGATTGAAGCTGAATTTTTTCTTCTTCTCTAGTATGTATTCTCGATTACATCTTGTCAAGAAAGTCATCTTCGAATTGTTATTGACTTTAGATATAGATATTTTGAAATCCACAAATTGTCCTGCAACAGAATATTTCAAATATCATTTCACAAGTTAAAACTCTGATATTTTTCAGCATAATTGGATTACGTCCATGGTTTTTTCGGTTGGCAATATTTTGAAAAGTACCTACATCTAACCATAAGAAGAATCGACATGCGTCATTCAGCGAGGTATTTTTAGTAATTCGAAGATGACTTTCCTGACAAGTAGCTGCTTGAAGAGAAAAAACTGGAAACTGAAGTTCCCTGCCCTGAAAGATGCTAGGTACTCAAAACAAAATGACAGAGTAAGTGCGCGACTTTACTTGTAAGACAAAGGTGCTCAATGTTAGCTATAGTGACGATAAACGAGTAATAACCAGATTCTACGTCACATTCTTGCTTTATTATATTGTTTGGTAGACAATTGATATTGAACAATGAACATTTGCATGATTTTTCTACTGATTATTAAAACGTAAAATGATTGAAAGATTTAAGAGTTCTCATTCAGAACTTCACAGAATAAAATAGAATAATCCTAATATGACAGAAATAGGAAACTATTCACCATAGCCAGAGTAATGATGCCTAGCCGCAGGTTAAGACTACCTCTTTTCTTGGAATTGCGCGCTCACTCAATAGACAGCTGGCATCACCTCTAACCTTCGAGATGCGTTTCTTTCTAAAACATTCTACCAGGCTATTTTTACCTGTGTAGTGTCCGCACTACAGTTCACTTCCATTTTGTTGAAAAACTGTATCGTTCTGTATTGCATGTTACGATTGAGCTTATTATAAAGTGCTTAGTTACTTACATTTGTGTGTGTGTTCACGTTTTTTCTTTCTAAACAAAACCAATACACTACCTACAGTTCTTCTCACAAGAAAACTATGCAATGTAAAAGATTGAAAGACAATCAGTGAAATGGACATCGAGAAATATTCTGTTAAGTATCACTTTCACATACAAGTTTCTTATTTTGACCCCGTTGAATGAAATTATATCCTCAATCCTCATTACTTTTTTTTGGAAGATCAACTTTGCACGATTTTCCAAATCCAGCAAATCACAATTACAACAATATCACTTGGAAGAAGCCAATATACCATTCAAAAATTAGAGTATCAATGCAGGGTCTTCTCACCATAGCACTACTCGTATCAATCTTATTGAAGACTTGAAAAGCTTTATGAACTGTGAACTTCAAAGTCAGCAACAGAGGAATTCCTCTTCTAGCGAAGAGGAATCTGGAAAGGAGTCAGGTACACCAGGTTTGGTGACAAAAAACGACTTAGGAAACTAGCCTGGTCGAAGTAGCTAGTAGAAGTAGTAGAAAGGGCGGAAATGCTTAAGCACTGATGGAAACCGCCCACAACGATTTCAAAGAATATGCGAAGAATCTTGAGCAAAATTAAATCAGAATTGGCTTAAATGCTATTCGATTTGTATGAAATGATCTGCTAAAGTTTAAAGACTTTTGTGCATATACCGCTTGCTATTTTCTGTCCCTACAGTGAGAAGGTTAAGAGATTCTTTCATGGTGAGTCAATTTCAAAAGAGTTTATGAATACGGGGCCAGCCATGCCAGTAGCAAATGGCATAAACAAACTGGGAAGCTTCTCATTTCTTCTTGGAAAATCCTGCTATTATTGATTAACTAGAATCAACAGATTGAGCCGAAAATATGACGATCGTCGGCTCCATACAAAGTGCATACCATTTTGTGCAACTCAAGACTTACTGCTGAGAGGAAAATGCTCGGGCGTGGGTGTTTTCCGAAATTTCATCCAATTGGAAATTAAATCTGGGGACGCCCCATTGAAAATGCGCCAGGAAAAATGTGCAAAAAATATATCATATACAAGTAGTAGAAACATGCAGCGAACTCGATGGGTGCTGTGATATATACGGGAAAGAACAGATTTCAATTAGTGTAAGATGCTTTAACAAAGCTAGTAACCAAAATAGAAAGAAGTTTTCAAGGGTCGTCGAATTGAAAACATTGACGTGGTGACAATTGCTTTAACAGTTAAGCTGTTTTGTATAAGTCTCGAAGTTGATCTTCAGAAATGCGTTGGCCAGGGATACAATGGCTGCTCGACAATGACAGGGAAAGAAAATGTGGTTGAGAAAAATCTACGAAAATCTTTTCTCAAGTGTTTCAAGTTGTTTTTTCACTGTACTAGTCTCAAGCTTAACCTGATTGTAAATGACCTTAACAACATTGAAGTGAGAAGCACAATTGGAATCATCAAATATATTAAACAATTTTTCCGTGAAGAAGATTGCATGCTCCTTCTCTGCCTTTTCTGTGTGAAACACGATGGTCACAAAAATATAAAAGCATTCGGTTCACAAGGGAAACTTCGCGCCAATCATCAATGGATTGCTAGTGATTTTAGCGAAGGAAAACTCAGCTAGTAACAAATAAGCTAACTACACGCAGAACCGACTCAGAGTACTTTCATGTACTGCCTTTGTCTTATTTCAAAGTATTCATATTATTCGGTATCGTGTTGATGTATTGCAGGGGGTGGCCCTTGATTTGCTCCAAGACAAAGATCAAATACAGTTCATTATGTACATGATTTGCGTTCATCGACACAACATCCCAAAGTATCTACAATAAAATGTAACAACTTGCTGAAGAGATTAGAGTCGAAGTAATTCAACCGAGAATAGACGGGAAACAAACTGTTCGGGCAAACCCACCCACAACGTCATTATCAGAGTAAGTGTCTTCACTCCGTACATGGATTCGTTGCTGCAAACACTTTCTTACCAGCAGGCGTTGCCATTTGCTCTCGACAGGCTCCATCCGAGAAAAAATACAAAAAAGAACAACATCCTGCGATGCTCTGTGGGCATTTTGTGAAATCGAGACACTTCACAGTGAACTGGAGTTGTGGATGCGATATTGAGATAGAAGGGAAGTTGTCGAAGCGTACACCATTTTTTCCCGGCGTGCGTCTGGTTATTCTGTCGTACCTCGCATTGCTATGTACAACGGCCACAATCGAACGGATATTCAGCAGTATGTTCCGGATAAAACATGGCTAAGGCCCACAATAACCTCCGACCGTCTTAACGGATTAGACTGAATATCAATTCACACGAATACAATAAAGTAGCTGCCCTTCTCCCCTTGACGAATTTTGGCTACGCCATGCCCTTCAATAAAAACAATTAAAAAGCACACCATACCATTTGAAATTGCAAAGGTGTAATCGATATTCGGTACCGCCAAGAGAACAATTGCAAATTGCAGATCAGTATCCATTAACCTCAATTCCAAAATTTGAAATTGATCGACAAGCCTGTTCCCCAGACTCTTTTAATGGGCACTTCTGCGCGGACACCCTTATATTTATTAATATATAAATATTATAATAGCACTAAAACTGTTCACTAGCTATTTGTTTGAATTTTATTATATTGATGAATCCTGCCTCTCTCCCGAATTCTTGACAGTAACACCTGTAAATTTCAACCACTAAATAACGTTTGTGTTCATTGGAAATATTACGAATTATTCATGGTGGTTTTATTGCAATTGAATGTTCTTAAGGTGAGTTTTAACGCATTAATGCATCACTTTTAAAATCACCGAGAAAATATCATACGGCATTGGTGCGTTTAAGACAATTCTTCTATATTTGAAGTGTATGGACTCGATAATGTAATTTTTGAACAGTATATGCCTCGGCAGCTCGATAGAATCATCCTGAAATATTGCGGACACCCATCCCTGATTCCTAGGTCAATATTCAAACAATTTCCATTTCAATTTACACTCTATTAAATATGTAATTACAAGGTTTGAAGTTGGAAGGCTTTTACTTGGTAAAATTCTATTATCAATAATAAAAAACAAGTACTGTGTTTTAAGGAATTTTACTTAATAATTGCGATTCGTAACGCGTTTCACTACACCGTAGCTTCTTCAGACGAATGAATATACAGGAAAATATAAATGAGAATATAACTATAAATGTTCCTGAGTAATTAAAAGCTTATTGGGTTGCTTATTCTTAAGTGGTTATTTATGACAGATATATCCAATAAAATTAAGGAATAGATTGCTCCCCGAAAAGATTCAATAGAGGTGAAGGGCTTAAATCTACTTGTTCATTGATGAGTCTACCTGAGTGTTTGTATTTATTAATTTCTAACCTAACCCAAAGACTATATTGAAATTATTACTACTTAAGAATGATTTCAGTTTCTCACTTGTAATGCCAACGTAGGTTAAGGTGTTGTATTTTTGTTTCAATTTATCGACAGGGTAAACTTCATTCAATGAGATTCTACTTTGTTTTTTATTTAAAATATTATTTATTAGTTCATTCGAAATTGTCACGTCTAGGAAATTTATCGAATTATTGCTGCTAATGAAAGAATATCTGATTTAATGATAGTATTGACATGATTCTTTTCTTATAATTCTTCAACTAAGTAATACGTATCTTTCGTAGGAATTTTGGGAAATAGATTCTTAACATCGAAAGGAATGAGTTTAGAATTAGGTGGTATAGTGGTATCTTTGATATTGGCAATAAGTTCGTATGAATTTTTGACCGAAAATTTAGATTTAAAATTGCATTGTTTTATTAGCAAGTCGTTGAGGAATTTTGAAAGTTTGAACGAAGGTGCCGTTACTTAAGAAACAACAGGTCTAATAGGGTAATTAGGTTTATGAAGTTTTATCAACGAATATAATTCAGATGATTGTGGATTGGAGTTAATGGATTTATATTTTTCGTGGTCTGTAATTAATGATTTTGCTGTCGAAATGATGTTTTTAACCACTTTCTGAAATTTTGCGGTAGGATCCTTAGTTGATGTTATTTAGTTTCCGGCTGTTGAGAATTCTTCAGTTTTAGAAATATAATCGGTTTTACTAATCGCGATGACGGTGTTACCTTTATCTGCTTCAGTGAATACTAAATCGTTCTTGGTACTATTTTCACGAATTGTTTTTATTATCTTATAATCAGAATTGCTATGAGGTGATAATTTCGAAAAGTCTTCTTTGATGATTTTTGCTGTTTGATGTTTGGCTAAAATATTATCTTTGGAGTTTTTGGAGAATGATTTCGGAGTCTATGCCTAACTGTTTAAAATTGGTTTCATTATGTTTTGGATGTAAATTATGTTTGAATCCTTTTTCTAATAGATCTTTTGTGGTTGTGTAAAATCGGTATTAGTTAAATTTGTGTTTCTGTCAAAAATTTATGGTCTAAGAATTTATCAGTTTCGAAAATCATATAAATTCATTACATCCAAAAATTGCATTCACAACCGAAATAGAAAGCAATAATTCAATAAATTTCTTAGACGTAACAATTTCGAATGAAAATGGAAAACATGTTTTCGCAATTTACCATAAGCCGTCACATACAGATATTATAATACATAACTCGTCGTGTCATCCATATCAACATAAAATGTCAGCATTCAATAGTTTTATTCATAGATTGATTAACATCCCGTTATCACCAGAAAATTTCAACAAAGAACTAAATTTGATTAAACAAATAGCCAAAAATAATTGTTACAATCCCAAACTAATAAATAATATTTTAAATAAAAACAAAGTAGAATCGCATTGAATGAAGTTTACCCTGTCGATAAATTGAAACAAAAATTCAATACCTTAACCTACGTTGGCATTACAAGTGAGAAACTGAAATCATTCTTAAGTAGCAATAATTTCAACATAGCTTTCCAAACTAATGATAATTTAGGCAAATATATAACAAATAATAAAACCAAACCAGGTGAAAACAATAAATCAGGTGTTTATCGATTGAATTGCAATGACTGTGATAATTTCTACATTGGTAGAACACATAGAAATTTTAATATTAGAATATCGTAACACAAACGCAGTTTTTCAAATAAAAAATCAGATTCAAATTACGCGAATCATCTCTTAGAAAATAATCATTCTTTCGACCCACAGTTTGAAATTTTGCATACAGATAATAAATATTGGAAGGTAGATCTTTGGGAAACTTTAGAAATTAATAAATACAAACACTCAGGTAGACTCATCAATGAACAAGTAGATTTAAGCCCTTCACCTCTATTGAATCTTTTCGGGGAGCAATCTATTCCTTAATTTTATTGGATATACCTGTCATAAATAACCACTTAAGAATAAGCAACCCAATAAGCTTTTAATTACTCAGGAACATTTATAGTTATATTCTCATTTATATTTTTCTGTATATTCATTCGTCTGAAGAAGCTACGGTGTAGTGAAACGCGTTACGAATCGCAATTATTAAGTAAAATTTCTTAAAACACAGTACTTGTTTTTTATTATTAATTACAAGGTGTTTTTTTTTCGATTGACATACACGAAAAAACTTATCTAAAAGAGTGAAGGGGTGGCAAAGGCGACGTCTCGATCGGAGCAAAAGGTATTTCCACCTCCTCAATGCACCTGTTCTGTCTTATTACAATAGATATGAAAATAATACAATATTTCTATTTACAATGAAATAAACAGATCGTGGCTCACTGAAGTGTAAGGGTAAGAAGAAGCAAGAGAACAACAAATAATTAAATAACGATAATATTGAGATATTCAGGATAAATTGGAAGAGAAAACAACGTTGACTTGAAACATAAAATTATTTACCCCAAATCAATAACAGGTAAACTAACATTCCACTTTTCAAACATGAGATTCAGTTAATAAAACGAGATTTCCTTCATTTATTGGAGATATTCTTGAAAACGCCATCAATTTCTCAACTCGAACAAAGATCATCAGCACCGCCTTGAGGTAATATCGAAGTCAAAATTAATCAATTTAATTGTCACAATCATCGAAAATTTGGAAGGGCTACAGGAATATAGAATACTAGGAAAATTATTGAAAGGTGAAAGACAGCGGAGTCGACTATAAGATCACAGTATAGTTTGATCAGAACAGAGAAAGTGAAAGGTGGGAATTGAAGAACGATAGAAGCAACATGTAAAGTGTAGTATGTGCGTTACGATTTCTCCAACATGGTGTCACTTTCGAAACGTCAGGTTGAATAGAAGAGCAATGCTGCTTATTACATGTCATCCCTTCAATGATAGGATCTAATATATATATATATATATATATATATAGATTTCAAAAAGAATTTCTTTATTTCCTTTTGAATTCAAAACGTAATTTAAAAACCCCACTATTCCACGTCAGTAGTTCATGAAGCATAACAGCTATGTTAGTATTTCATATTTTGTTTGGTTAATTATTTCTAATTTATAACTGAGTTAAAATTTAAGTTTTCACTCAAAAACTTTTCTTCACTCACGATCGAAATCTTCCGCTTATGTTAGCACAGCGTTCAATTCCCCATGAAATTTAATTTTTCTGACATTTCCTATTGCTGCGGCTGAAGCCATTACTCTTGAAGGGAATATTGCGCTGCCCCAATCAGCAGAGCATTTTCTAGAACCTTCTTAATTCTTTCTGATAACCAATGAAATCGATAAGCATGAAAATTTCAAATGAACAGCCAATAAGAACGGTATATTCTTAGAAAATTCTAGGGAATCTCGGTTCCGAATAATAATCCACATGTGAAAAGATTCAAAGAATCCAAAAATGTCATACGAAATAACAGTGCTCGTTTTCGTTATACTAGAAATAGTCAAAAATATTCTCGAACTTTTTTTGAGTTCCTAGTTCTCAAATCTTAGAGCAAGGGTGCTCGAACGATCGATCGCGAGTGTTTCTTGAGTAGATCTCGAGAAAAACGAAATTTTTAATAATTTGGTAACTAAACTACAAAAATTTATTACTTAATGAAATAACACTCTGCTAGCTGCAAAAGGCGGCTTTATCAAAGGAACGCGTGGTTCAATTTTTATCTTTGCCATTTTTCTAGAAATTTCGGGCGGTGCGTTTAACGGAAATATTCGAGACTTTCGTTCACGCCGATATAAACGTTGCGCCTACAGGAATTGCAGTCATTCTGAGTTGTAACTTGAAGGCAATACTACGTCGATACAAAGTTTATTATTAAATAGTACAAAATGAGTGCAGCGAAGAAATCTGAAACTTTTCATTTTAATAACGATCGCAAGGAAGAATTTTCATTTTGTGTGGTGAAGAACTAGTGCATTTGTCTTATTTGTCGTGTGTCAGTTGCAATACCTAAGCGTGGTAACTAAGAGAGGCATCATGAAATGGTTCATAAAAACTATGTCAAGGATTTGCCACCACAGAGTGAATTAGGAAACCGAAAAGTACGTGATTAGATATCCTGTTTGAAAAAAGAACAAACCATGTTCACAAGACCAGCCAAATAATCAAAAGCTGCTACCTACAATCGCGTCATTTAAAATATCTCATATATTGGCGATACACAAGAAACCATTCGAAGATGGTCCATGCTATTAGAGAACTTCAGTTATCTCGTTCAACTGTGACGAGGCGTATTAATATCATGAGTCAGGACATGGCTGATAAACTAAAACATGATATTATCAAATGTACATAATTTTTTTCACAATTCGACGAATCCACCAATAGGACAAACACTGCCAAGCTGTGTATTTGGCTGAGGAAGAATTTTTGATAATCAATCCTCTGAAGGAAAAGACCGTGGCAAAGATATATAATAATTTTGTGAAAAACTACAAGCTATCAATATATAAATTAGTGTGCATTATAACCGATGGAGCACCAGCAATGACTGGAAAAAAAACGGTTTTGTGGCATTGTGTCGAGCTAAGGAAGGTTTGCCTTAAATTTTTTTAATTCCATTGCATTGTTCAAAAGTTTTAAACACGGAGGACATTATGGGCATTGCAACAAAAATTGTGAACTCCATGCGAGAACGTAGCTTGCAAAGGCGGCTCTTGAAGTTGCAGTTGGAAGATAGGGAGTCAGCTGAACACAATAACTTAGTTCGGCACAATCAACTCAGGTTGTTGATTCTCGGAAAATTTCTAGAAAGGTTTCAAGAACTATTGCTCGAAATAACTACTTTTCTAGACGAAAGAGGTGATGACACTCAAATGTTGAAAAACGAAAAATGGCTGACTGATTTGGCATTTTTGTCTGACATCACAATGCACTCAAACACCATAAACTTGGAACTTAAAGATTAAGTAGAAACAATTATTGAGATGATTAGCGCAGTAAACGCATTCAAAAGTAAATTTCAACTTGTGATAGATAAACTGAAAAGAAAGGATCTGAAACATTTTCCGTCTTTAAATGGGAGTTTTCAGTTGAATTACGATACGTATCTGGCTGAATTATCAAATATTTTGAGACAATTCGAAATGCGTTTTTACGAATGCTGTAAATTGGCAAATATAGCATTATTTATGAGTTATCCTTTTTCATGTAAAAACATTGAGGAATTAGCTACTGAAATAGCCAGTTTATTATGAACTCATGTTCTATGAAAAATGAGTTGATACAGAGTATATCTGATATACATCTCAAAGTTACAGCATCTGATACAAATTTCTGGTGTTTTATATCTGAAGATAAATATTCGAATCTGAAGCAAATCGCCAGTCAACTGATGGTAATGTTTGGGTCAATTTACTTGTGCGGGTCTGCATTTTCTGAAATGAAAAAAATTAAGTCAAAATATCGCAATCGACTAACTGACGATCATATGTTATCATGCTTGCGATTAGCACTCAGTGGTTACGTACCATCTTATGAAAATTATGTTGAGGACATGCTATGCCACGCTCCAACATCCTTAGTTAAGTTTAACACCATATGTATCCATTTTATTTTGTAACAACCAATAAACTCGCAAGTTTGAATAACTATGAGTTTTTTCATTGATATTATAGAGAAGAACCTAACTAAACCTAACACAAACCTTGACTAAAAGAATGTATATTGTGCGGAAAGCTAATATCTATATATGTTATGGTACACCCTACCTAGGTAGGTAGGGTGTATCGTGTATGTACGACAACCCTGCATCACACATACTTGCAGGCTCCGAAAGTCCATCGTAAGTAGTCTAAAAATATTGAGGTAAATGATCAGCAGTTCAAGTTTGAGCACCCCTGTCTTAGAGCATCCAATAAATAATTATCTCCCACAAATGAGTTTAATATAATATCAATAAAATCAACAAAATATGCACAAATAAGAAAAATCCATAATAGATAACAACAAAGATAGACTTGATAGTGGTGAGTAAAGCGATTTATATAAATTATAACGAATGTTCTGCATTTATGTAGGTCAAACTGGTCGTTGCATCAATATTAGAGTAGACGAACATAAAAAGTCAATACTTCTTAATTAGCATCTGCTTCTTCAGCACATTGTAAATATGAAAATCATTTCCTTGATTTCACAGAAAATCCAAATTTTAATTCATTATGTTACTTATGTGTAAGTGATGTAATATATTATTTCTTCTCAGTTTTTGAAAATGAAATAACATCAGCAACATTTCAAAGATATTTTAAGTCAATATATTTTGAGAAACTTAAGCCCAGTCTTTTTTCTTCAATTGTGCAATTTTTGTTATCTAATTTCGCATTAACTTCATCTTGTATGAACCGTTAAACTACAAGGAAAAGTAAATAATCATAATGATGTTTGATTTTTCAAAACTCTCTTTCTTCTTTTCTGGTAACAATTTGGCTCTGTGTATTGTTATTTCGTTATCTCAATAAATTAGAAATATTGAAACTGAATATTAATGAGACAAAAAATAGCTCACTTACACTGAACTTGTGAACTAGCTCAATGAACTCAATCTAAAATCAAGATTAGCAGTTTTGAAAGCAAACAAATCAATTCAAGGAAAAAAAACGGATTCAAGAAGGCCGAATATGGTTAGAATCATTATTACGAATGTTTTTCGCTCATCACTTCACAGTAAGTTTCAACTATGAAAGTTATTTAATATTTTTAGGGAACTTAATTTTCTAAATGAGATAAAAACACAAGGTTTAACTTTGATCTACACTTTATTTGAAAAAATTCGACGACGTTTCGCTGACACAGCAGCTTTATCAAGAATGAAAAATAGAATGAAGAGTATGGTATTATAAACAAATCGTAGAACAAGTTGGATGAATAACAGGAAAATCCACACCGAGCCATTGTACAGTTAGTATGAAGGTAATAAAAACTAACTGAACAAGTTAAATGAAATTGAATAATTCAAATCTACCTGTTCATTCAAAAGCTTGTCCGAATGTTTGTATCTATTTATTTCTAATGCTTCTAGGAATCTAATTTTGAACTTTTTGATTTTATATATAATATATCAAAGTTTTATTGAATGAATGGTTTTCTTTTATTAGGTGGTTTGAATAATTTGAATCAGATTTATTTTTGTCGAAGCTACGTTTATGTTCAGATGTTCTTATGCAAAACTCCTATAGGTCCTACCGATATAAATTTTATCTACAGAACCGCAATTGAGTTTATAGATTCTGATTTACTTGATTTTCAACACGAGATTTATTATTTTAATATGTTTACCTAAGTTATTAGAAGTTTTGAAAGCTATATTAAGATTTTGTTTGACGAAAAAGTTTAATATTTGTATTAATATAATAATAATAATAATAATAATAATAATAATGTATCTGTGTCAGCGAAACGTCGTCGAATTTTTTCAAATAAAGTGTAGATCAAAGTTAAACTTGTAATTTATATCATGGATCTACATCAAGTAACGGCCTCCACAATTCAAAAACTTAATTTTCCATCACTGTTCTAGGAATTGCAATAATTATAATTTTACGTTTTAATTAGTTTTGCTAGAAGAATGGCGTTTTTAGTTACTGGAATTCACATGAAAGAGTGATCAAAATTCCTCACACTCTCCCTCATCTATTCGCGAAGAGAAAAAATGTATAAAGAAAAATGTACTACGTCGTGAACAATTGAACTGAACCGAAAAGAAAGATATTGAAACGCTCGCGTTTCACAGGGAAAATAGGCTAAGCAACTAATAATCGTAATTATGAGATCGTCATGAAAATATAAGTGCCGCTTTTTGACATTCTGCTCACGATCATCGCTCTGTAGAATACCTATACTGTTCGCTTGCAAACACATTCCGTTGATGTTATCCATCGCCATTGGTCTACAATCCATTGCGGCACCGCTAGCTTAAGATATATAAGGTGATTATAAACGAGCTTATTCGATTAACGTTTCTGTAACAATATTTCGGTCAAATGTCTCAATATTCGTTATTCTGTATTTTATGTATGTACTTGATTGTGTGCTATTAAGATAATGTGTGTTCATACATCGTAATTAAGTCAGCTTAACTCCAATACAATATGTTCTCCTTTCCCATTCAAACGGAGCCACATACTTAAATTTGGTTATTCATCTATTTTCATTTGAAAGATAAGTTTTCATCAGATATTGCTACATAAATTTAATTAGGGTCATATAACTTAAAGAGAACATAAAAGGATCATACTAATATCACAAAGGCCTGAATAAGAGATATTCCAGTTCTGACTCTCATAAAAATGGGAGAATCTCGAAGTGGACACACCTACGTTGTAATAAAAGAATTGAATTCCCGAACTTCAGACAGAAACTAATCAGGTTTCCTCAGCTGTTTCATGTAGTTCTCAGATTATTGTACGTTTCTTCAGTAAAAATCCTCCGTTTCGCCTCCAGGGAAAATATCATCCTCCAAATGAAAATATGTTCCCGTATTTCTCGTGACTTGGACAGTGAAAGGTCTATTCCGCTTAGAGAATTTCTGCTGAAAAATCATTTAAAAAACTCAATGTCACTTCACTCATCTCTTTGAAATATATGTTCAGACATAATTTTTCATCTTATTTTTTAGTATCGTATAACTCTATGTATTTCATTGAATGAATTGATACTAATTCTTATTAAAAGATGATAGAAATGCATTCAGTGAAATTACCTCCCCTATGAAAAACTGTACACGCATATGCATCCCAGAAACGCATTTTATGTTGAACTGATTTGAGAACTAGGTTCTGAAGGAAGATTATTCCATTGCTTCAACTTTCAATATTTCGACGAGTGCTTCTGTATAACAGATCCTTGAAGTATCCCCGAGGAAAAAGTCCTGCGACGACAAATCAGCCAGTTGGGCTGGCCATTTTACAGTACCTCTAGTTCCCATCTAATTATTAATACAATTTCAAGTCAAGTAAATCAGCAATGACCATAGTTTGAAGAGTAAAGAAGATATTACTTCTTCAGCAAGAGGCAGTTCATTAAAATAATAATCGATAATGTTCATCAAGCAGCTCGTTCTGTCCACTGCTGGACATAAGCCTCCCGTAAACTATGCCACATCCTTCTGTTCTGTGCCGTCTGTATCCAATTCGTCTGGATGCGTTTTATATCGTCAGACCACCTTGTTGGGGGACGTCCTATACTTCTTTTTGCTTCGTGTCTTGGTCGCCATTCTAGAATTCTCTTGGTCCATCTTCCGTCGGTTTCTACTTAAGTGTGGCGATCCTACTAATAGCATCCTCAACCCCACTTCTTTGCCTGATTATGTCATTTGATATTCGGTCTCTAAGGTATAATCCGAGCATGCATCTCTCCATGGCACGCTGGGCCACTCGAACTTTATTGGCCGATTTCTTGGTCAGAGTTAAAGTTTCCGCGCCGTAAGTCATGACAGGCAACACACACTGGTTGTAAACTTTTCGTTTCATACAAATTGGGATATCTGATTTTAAGATATTGCTCAGTTTACCAAACGCTGCCCAAGTAAGGCCAATTCTTCTGAAGATTTCACAGGTTTGGTTGTCTCGGCTTATTTTGATTTTATGTCCAAGATGTTTGTAGGCTTGGACTTGTTCAATTTCAGCATCACCCATCTGAATATTTCCACTTGTAACGAGATTGGTCATATATTGTGTTTTAGACGCGTTCAGCTTTAGTCCAACCCTTTCAGAAGCTTGTTTGAGCCTTTCAAGCATATCTTTTGCATCTCCCATGTTGTCGGATCTGAGGACGATGTCGTCGGCAAACCTAAGGTGGTTCAAGTATTCCCCATTAATATGTATACCCATATTTTCCCAATCTATCCTTTTGCACATATACTCGAGTAGGGTTATAAAGAGTTTTGACGAAATCGGATCCCCTGTCGCACGCCCCTCTGTATTTCGAATGTTTCGGTTTTTGCGTGAAGTTTCACACAAGCTGTGGCATGATCATATATGTACTTTATCTGTGCCATGTATCGATGGTCTATGCGACACTCAGCTAGAGCCTCTAACATTTTACGTTGGTTTATGGTATCGAATGCCTTTTCATAATCTACAAAGATGAGAACCAGGGGTTTATTGAATTCGAGGCATTTTTCTATTAAGGTTTTAATAGTTTGTAGATGACCATTCGTACCAAATCCGCTCCGGAAACCAGCCTGCTCAAAGAGCTGGTAGAAGTCAAGCTTGACTGTCAACCTTTTTGTAATAATTTTCATATAGAGTTTGTATATGTGCGATAAAAGGCTGATGGGTCTATAGTTGTTAAGGTCAGTGATGTTTCCCTTTTTGTGCATTATCATCACCACGGCGTTGTTTCATTGGATTGGAGTTACACCCTCCGTTAGGCATGCATTGAACAACTTCTGGATCTCTCGCAGCAGAGTCCCTCCTCCTGATTTCAGAGATTCTACCACAACCTCATCATCACCAGGTGCTTTATTATTTTTCATCTCTGCTAATGCCGTTGATATCTCATTTATTGTTATATCTGGTATATCTTCTGACCTAACGTTTAATATTTTAGGTAAAGGATTTTCTTCTGTTTGGTTTTCTCTTAGTCGATAGAGCTCTTGGTAGAAACCTTTGGTGATTTCAAGGATTTCATCTTTATTCGTTGTTACGTTCCCTTCCTTGTCCGCCAACTGACAAATATTTTTCTTTCCATAATACAAATTAAAACATGTACATTGTGTTCCTTTATTACCTTGAATTATTTTCCAGTATAACCCGGAGATATACAATTCAGCAGTGGACCTTAGATATTTATAGAAAATTGTGCGGCTTCACTTTCACAACCGCTCACTTTATAATTCAATAGATCTTTGCATATGATTCAATAAATGAGTGAAAAAATCCGAGGAAAAACTCGTTTGTGTGTACATAAAGAGTACTAAAGATGTTTATGCTTAGTCGCTTCATTCTCTCTTGCACGCCATGATTTCCAGACGAAGACGAGGGTGAAAGGAATGGGGTTTGGGACAGGAATCTGTAACAATGGAAAAAGAAAACCAGCAGAAAAATATTTCAACAATCATACCTGACTCTTATATGTCTAAACAAACTTGAATTCAAGAAAAGATTTTACATAGCAAGCAAGGCCATAAAAAGGACTAAGAAGACAATCCAAAAGTACATAGCCTGCGATATTTCTTCTTTAGCGGAGATGTTCTTCCGTTGCAGTAGGCGTTTCCTGAAACATATTCACTTTCTTGTTCTTGCTTGCCAATTTTGAAGTATAATCGCAGACAACCCCTTCAATATTAAAATTCAACAAAACAATTCCATCTCTGTTCGACCGAGAGCCCCGATGGCCAGGTTCAGTCAAGTGATTCCGATTATGATCTATAGATGTTCCAGAATCATTATGAGCCCAATAATTGTGGTTGACATCGCCCATATATTATTTCTTCGTGGATCTTGTTTAATTTAAAGAAAAATTCGCGTAAAAACATGACAAATGTCATATATCCTCGAATAATTAGACCTTTTGCAAATATTTTTGTTCTCAATCTATACTAATTACAATTTAGTTCAAAAGTCGAGCCAATTGCAGCCAATCAAAATGAAGTGTACTGTATTCGAAATTATAAATCAACAAAAGTTAATTAACTGGAGAAATGAGAAAATTTTCAACAGAGGATCGGCTAACTTTTTTCTGGAATTTTTTGTGGCACTATCTGCGAGTTACATTTCAATTAGCGATAACACAAAGGATATATTAAATACAGTGTCGAAAAAAAGTATAGACTCACCTCGTTCATGAAGGAGACTTCACGTTTCTTGAAAACGCTGAGAAGGGTCGATTCTCCTTTTAATTTTCTCAGTTTCTGATGGAATTCGATTTTTTTAAATGGCAGTATATAGCTTTTAATACATTTTTAAGAATCTCAATCCGTTCATTGATTTATGCGTGACTCTGTCATGGGTTTCATGATGGTAAAGTTGTTAAATTTCTCCTAAATTGTAATTGTATATGAACCGCTAGATTTGGAAGAAATACCTAATCTAAAGTAGACATAGCAATCTAGAAAAAAATGTTTTTTTCATTCTCGATTCTTCGGAAAAGGCGATGCCAGTCATGCCACAGCTGTGGTCACCAAATATTATTTAATGTGTGTGGTTTCACTCGCTTCTTGAAAAGTGCCAAATTGTTAAGTATTTGGAAAGCACTGTCAACGCCCTATTGGCGATGGCTTAAACTATGGTGGTCATATTTTAGGGGTAGCTGTGCCGAGGACCAAATTTTGCAAGAGACAGTGAAAAAAATAAAACTATTATTCACAACTTGCAAGAAAAATAATATGAATATCAATATAAATGATTACAGTTACAAATTTGACAATATCATATATCAACAGACAAGTGGTTTGGTAATGAGTTCTCCAACTTCAACACTTTTTGCTGATAGGTACGTGGACTGGCTTGAATAAAATTTCATTTTTAGTGACAGGAATATTTATCCTGAGTACATTGTCTATTATCATAGATATGTTGATTTTGTTCTTATAATGTGGAAGGATACAAATGAAAATTTAAGAGATTTATTGAATATTTGAATACATGTGTCAGTAAAATAAAATTCAAACTAGAGTCAGATGATGAAAACACAGCCAATTTATTAGACTTAACAATAGGGATAACGAATGGATCATATTCTTTCAAGACATCTGGAAAATCTTCACACCCAAAAAATATAATAGATGTAACTTCACAACACCACTGGTTCTATAAAACTGCAGTTTTTCAAATCTTGATCCATGGACTTATAAATATTTCAATGAACAAAAATAACTATGATACTGAACTCAATATAATCAAACAAATTGCAAAAGATAATAATTATAATGTAGTCCTGATTGACATAATGTTGTGTAAGAAACTACAACAAAATTAATAAATAAAAATTTTCCAGTTTGTGAGAAACCAAAATATTAGAAAGAAAGAGAACATCAAAGTAGCATTCAAGTCAAATAGATCTTTAGGTGGATTGTTACTAAACAATAGAGATACTTTTACTAGGTAGAAAGGGAGTATATAAGTTAACATGTGAAACTTGTGGAGGAGTTTTTATAGGTCAAATAGTAAGAAGTTTTCGAAAATGAGTGAGTGAACATCTGAAACCGCTAAGATTAAACAAAGAATGTCAAGAAGCTCATTTCGGTAATCACCTACTAGAATTCAACCATAATTATAACCATTTAAATTATTTTGAGTCATTGCATACATCTTATAATATTGGACTAATAGATTTTCTGGAAAAATACGAAATTGTGAAACATAATGAAAATTGTAATGTGACATTGATGAATAGTCAAGTGATTTTCAGAGACATAAATTTCTGGATTATTTAATTGCTAATGTTATAACCATGTCTGCTATTTTTGGAAAAGAAGATGACTTACTATTAAAAGATCTGTGGTACTTTGTTCTGTGGTTAGCTGACATAACCACACTTCTCGTTTGAATTTTATTCGTTATTGTCTTGTCATAAAAATCATTTTTAGCTTGAATTGCTCTAAGTTTCAATTCATAATTTTAATAGGTATATTGATCAAATATCACTTTAATTTGTTGTGAAATGTCGGTCCAATTGATTGTTTTAATTTTACTATAATTGACTTTACTTGCTGAGAAAAGATTGGGTAGGTTTCTTCAAAAAGCAGTATTTGTTACGTTATACTTTTAATATTTGTTCTTCCTGTAGTCACTGGTCTGAAGATGCTCTGATGTATAGAGAGCGAAACTAGTAACTATAATAAATCTTTAGGAAGAATTTATAGGTACTTTCATTTAATTAAAAAATCATGTTTGCCGTTCATTTTAGTAAGAGTTAAATCCAGAAAGTTAATGGAGTTTTCTGTTTCTATCTCTAACGTGAAATTAATATTATCGTGAATTTTGTTAATGAATGTTTTGAATAACTCTAATATTCTGTTTGTGCCAGTGAAACAACTAATGATATCGTCGATATATCTAAACCAATAAATAAAGTGTTTGAATAACGGATGTTCTTGGATAGTTTTTCAATATTATCCATGAAAATTTCAGCGAGTAGAGGGCTCCGAGGATTACTTATGATTAAATCTTTTTACTATTATATAATACTCAATTGAAATTAAAATAATTTTGTTCTAAACAAATTTCGAAAAGGTGTAAGATTTCTGATTGAATTACCGGATTGACTTTATTAATTTGAAGAGCGTTGTTGATGAGATTCACTGTATCACTAGGTGGAACACTAGGGAAGAGGTTTACTACACCCCATGCCATAAGTTTAGCGTTCGGTGGTAGTATGGTGTGCTGAATTTTATTTATTAGAACTGGAGGGTTTTTTATTGAGAATTTATGTTCAAAATTAGCATACTGTTGAATGATGTCTATGAAAAAGCGTGAAATTTCTGCAGCTGAAGCTTGAAAATATGAAACTAAGAAAATTTTACCTACATTTCGAGAAACGTTGATTATACACAAATACTGACGATAGTTTTTCTCGACAATTATTCATCCATATGGAATTTCCATCCATTAACTATAACAGACATAAAATTCATTTTCTGAAAACCATGAATTTCTCGTTTCATTGCGATATCGAAAATTGCCGAGAAATATTCTTCGGGTTCGCTGATATCGATATTCCCTAGTATTCTCTTGAGATTAAGTTACCGCGAAATATCTATGAAAATTTTCACTCGGATCCATTTACATATTGACGAAATATTCTAGCAGTTAGAGGAAATATGAAGGAGAATATATTTTCACACAGTTACAAACAGACATTTGTGACTTGAATTTGATTCTTGAATCAAAACATTCATTTCATTGTGCCAGTCTTTAATCACCAATTCACTATCAGGCATAAGATAATCGCATAACAAAACAAAAAATCGACAGGAGAGCTTAATATTTAGAATGAGAAAAACGAAATGTTTTTGCCTATCTTGCAATAATTCAATAATTCAATAATTTCAAAATTACAAGTTTGGATTTCTCATGCATTTCTGGACTATATAAGGACGCCAAATATCTTTGAATAATTCATAAAGTAAATTCACTCAATCATGTCATCTATGAGACGTTGTGGCGATTTCCGAAATAGGGAAACTACTAATCTTAGGGGTAACTTAAAGAAAGAAATAAGTGAGTGGAAATAAAATGTCAAATAACAATTTTCGTTCATTCAAATTGAAACCTGAAGAAAGGAATCTATTGTGACAAAAAGAATAATCAGAAACAAACAAAATGGAAAATACAGGGATATCCACCGGGACCGTCCGTTAAAAACTTTGAGTTGAGTTCCAATTACAAAATCAAGCTGAAATTTTATTCAGGGCAATAACTAGCGATTTACAATTAAAGTGAAATATTTTCCAAGCGATACCATTTCCAGTTACACCAGAAGTGGGTCATCACTTTGCTATTTCAAATGGCAATCCATCTTTTTTATTATACATTCAGAACCGACATTTGGGCAAGGCATAAAATACCCAAGTTGTTAGCACTTATCTGTCAAAACTTTTGACAGATTTAATTATTTTTGTTATAAACTCGAATTTTGAGGAAGATTCTAAAGAATTGTAGCTCGTAGATTTTTTGTACTACCGACACAATTTTTGCTTGGGAGGATAGAAGTAGGATCAAGAAATTTTTTAAGCAGTCTACACATGTCAAATGTTTATTGTGTTGTTTTGTATGAATTTTTCAATTTGATCTTTTTCAAACAGCAATAACTCAATTTTTTCAAATGGCACGTGCCAATTTTTATATCGCCATCAGATGAAGCGTCAAATTTCAGATGGAATTGTATAAGCATGTACTATACCCATCTCTTATAGTTCCGAAACAACTTGGGAATATATTGAATTTTGATGATATTGCAAGAACTAACAGAGAATGCTTTGAAATATTTATATCAAGTAGCTGAACTGTCTACGCCCAACTGACAGGTGCCTAAAATTAATGTACTATCCACTTCGTTCATTCGAATTTGATATTTCAACAAGTGAATTTGGTAGGCTTTTACTTGATAAAATTCCATTATCAATAATAAAAAACAAGTACTGTGTTTTAAGGAATTTTACTTAATAATTGCGATTCGTAACGCGTTTCACTACACCGTAGCTTCTTCAGACGAATGATTATGCAGAAAAATGTGAATGAGAATATAACTATAAATGTTCTTGAGTAATTAAAAGCTTATTGGTCGCCTCCTCCTAAGTGGTTATTTATGACAGGTATATCCAATAAAATTAAGGAATAGATTGCTCCCGAAAAGATTCAATAGAGGTGAAGGGCTTAAATCGACTTGTTCATTGATGAGTCTACCTGAGTGTTTGTATTTATTTATTTCTAAAGTTTCCCAAAGATCTACCTTCCAATATTTATTATCTGTATGCAAAATTTCAAACTGTGGGTCGAAAGAATGATTATTTTCTTAGAGATGATTCGCGTAATTTGAATCTGATTTTTATTTGAAAAACTGCGTTTATGTTCCGATATTCTAATATTGAAATTTCTATGTGTTCTACCAATGTAGAAATTATCACAGTCATTGCAATTCAATCTATAAACACCTGATTTATTGTTTTTACCTGGTTTGGTTTTATTATTTTTATATATTTGCCTAAATTATTATTAGTTTGGAAAGCTATGTTGAAATTATTGCTACTTAAGAATGATTTCAGTTTCTCACTTGTAATGCCAACGTAGGTTAAGGTGTTGAATTTTTGTTTCAATTTATCGACAGGGTAAACTTCATTCAATGCGATTCTACTTTGTTTTTTATTTAAAATATTATTTATTAGTAAGGGATTGTAACCATTATTTTGGCTATTTGTTTAATCAAATTTAGTTCTTTGTTGAAATTTTCTGGTGATAGCGGGATGTTAATCAATCTATGAATAAAACTATTGAATGCTGACATTTTATGTTGATATGGATGACACGACGAGTTATGTATTATAATATCTGTATGTGACGGCTTATGGTAAATTGCGAAAACATGTTTTCCATTTTGATTCGAAATTGTTACGTCTAAGAAATTTATCGAATTATTGCTTTCTATTTCGGTTGTGAATGCAATTTTGGATGTAATGAATTTATATGATTTTCGAAAATTTTCAACTGTCTATCTGTTCCTGTGAAGCAAATAATGATATCGTCTACATAGCGATACCAGTATAAACAATATTTACTAAGTGGATGATTATGAATTAATTTCTCTAAGTTATTCATGAAAATTTCTGCTAACAAAGGACTCAACGGATTGCCCATAATCAAGCCGTCTTCAATAGTATAATATTTGTAATTGAAATGGAAATAATTTTGATCTAAACAAATTTTTAATAATGAAAGAATATCTGATTTAATGATAGTATTGACATGATTCCTTTCTAATAATTCTTCAACTAAGTAATACGTATCTTTTGGAGGAATGTTGGGAAATAGATTCTTAACATCGAAAGAAATAAGTTTGGAATTAGGTGGTATAGTGGTATCTTTGATATTGGCAATAAGTTCGTATGAATTTTTGACCGAAAATTCAGATTCAAAATTGCAATGTTTTATTAGCAAGTCGTTGAGGAATTTTGAAAGTTTGAACGAAGGTGCTGTTACATAAGAAACAACAGGTCTAATAGGGTAATTAGGTTTATGAAGTTTGATCAACGAATATAATTCGGGGGATTGTGGATTGGAGTTAATGAATTTATATTTTTCTTGGTCTGTAATTAATGATTTTGCTGTCGAAATTATGTTTTTAACAACTTTCTGAAATTTTGCGGTAGGATCCTTAGTTGATGTTATATAGTTTCCGGCTGTTAAGAATTCTTCAGTTTTAGAAATATAATCGGTTTTACTAATCGCAATGACGGTGTTACCTTTATCTGCTTTAGTGAATACTAAATCGTTCTTGGTACTATTTTCACGAATTGTTTTCATTATCTTATAATCGGAATTGCAATGAGGTGATAATTTCGAAAAGTCTTCTTTGATGATTTTTGCTGTTTGATGTTTGGCTAAAATATTATCTTTGGAGTTTTTGAGAATAATTTCGAGTCTATGCCTAACTGTTCAAAATTAGTTTTATTATGTTTTGGATGTAAATTATGTTTGAATCCTTTTTCTAATAGATCTTTTTGTGGTTGTGTAAAATCGGTATCAGTTAAATTAGTGAATCTTTCAAAAATTTATGGTCTGAAAATTTATCAGTTGAAGGTTTGGGTGGAGAAATTTTGAATTTAAGTGAATTCAACTTTTCTGTTGTTGCTGGAACTTTTTATGAATTAAAATTTTGACATCGTATCTGGATTCAGAGTCTAAAATATCAAACTCAACAGGGTGCAATCTAAACAATAATTCCGTATGGATTACCTTCAAATATATGTTTGCAACGTCCCTCCTGTTGTACTGGATCTTCATATCCTCATTGAGCCATATGCGTTGGCCTTTCTCAATTGCTCTTCTTGCTGGTCCACTGTTGTTATGTGTCTTCAACCGTATGTAATTGGGAATCAACCTGTTTTTCAAGCACATTGAGTAGAACCATATATTCTGCGTGTGAACTGCATATCTTAGTAGTATTTTGAAATACCACAAAGCCAAAAAGCCGGTATCAACTTTCTTTAACATTTGAATTTGGTAGGCTTTTACTTGGTAAAATTCCATTATCAATAATAAAAAACAAGTACTGTGTTTTAAGGAATTTTACTTAATAATTGCGATTCGTAACGCGTTTCACTACACCGTAGCTTCTTCAGACGAATGATTATGCAGAAAAATGTGAATGAGAATATAACTATAAATGTTCTTGAGTAATTAAAAGCTTATTGGTCGCCTCCTCCTAAGTGGTTATTTATGACAGGTCCAGAATCCAGATACGATGTCAAAATTTTAATTCATAAAAAGTTTCAGCAACAACAGAAAAAGTTGAATTCACTTAAATTCAAAATTTCTCCACCCAAACCTTCAACTGATAAATTTTCAGACCATAAATTTTTTGAAAGATTCACTAATTTAACTGATACCGATTTTACACAACCACAAAAAGATCTATTAGAAAAAGGATTCAAACATAATTTACATCCAAAACATAATAAAACTAATTTTGAACAGTTAGGCATAGATTCCGAAATTATTCTCAAAAACTCCAAAGATAATATTTTAGCCAAACATCAAACAGCAAAAATCATCAAAGAAGACTTTTCGAAATTACGATTTAGTATTCACTAAAGCAGATAAAGGTAACACCGTCATTGCGATTAGTAAAACCGATTATATTTCTAAAACTGAAGAATTCCTAACAGCCGGAAACTATATAACATCAACTAAGGATCCTACCGCAAAATTTCAGAAAGTTGTTAAAAACATAATTTCGACAGCAAAATCATTAATTACAGACCAAGAAAAATATAAATTCATTAACTCCAATCCACAATCCCCCGAATTATATTCGTTGATCAAACTTCATAAACCAAATTACCCTATTAGACCTGTTGTTTCTTATGTAACAGCACCTTCGTTCAAACTTTCAAAATTCCTCAACGACTTGCTAATAAAACATTGCAATTTTGAATCTGAATTTTCGGTCAAAAATTCATACGAACTTATTGCCAATATCAAAGATACCACTATACCACCTAATTCCAAACTTATTTCTTTCGATGTTAAGAATCTATTTCCCAACATTCCTCCAAAAGATACGTATTACTTACTTGAAGAATTATTAGAAAGCAATCATGTCAATACTATCATTAAATCAGATATTCTTTCATTATTAAAAATTTGTTTAGATCAAAATTATTTCCATTTCAATTACAAATATTATACTATTGAAGACGGCTTGATTATGGGCAATCCGTTGAGTCCTTTTTAGCAGAAATTTTCATGAATAACTTAGAGAAATTAATTCATAATCATCCACTCAGTAAATATTGTTTATACTGGTATCGCTATGTAGACGATATCATTATTTGCTTCACAGGAACAGATAGACAGTTGAAAATTTTCGAAAATCATATAAATTCATTACATCCAAAAATTGCATTCACAACCGAAATAGAAAGCAATAATTCGATAAATTTCTTAGACGTAACAATTTCGAATCAAAATGGAAAACATGTTTTCGCAATTTACCATAAGCCGTCACATACAGATATTATAATACATAACTCGTCGTGTCATCCATATCAACATAAAATGTCAGCATTCAATAGTTTTATTCATAGATTGATTAACATCCCGCTATCACCAGAAAATTTCAACAAAGAACTAAATTTGATTAAACAAATAGCCAAAAATAATGGTTACAATCCCAAACTAATAAATAATATTTTAAATAAAAACAAAGTAGAATCGCATTGAATGAAGTTTACCCTGTCGATAAATTGAAACAAAAATTCAACACCTTAACCTACGTTGGCATTACAAGTGAGAAACTGAAATCATTCTTAAGTAGCAATAATTTCAACATAGCTTTCCAAACTAATAATAATTTAGGCAAATATATAAAAATAATAAAACCAAACCAGGTAAAAACAATAAATCAGGTGTTTATAGATTGAATTGCAATGACTGTGATAATTTCTACATTGGTAGAACACATAGAAATTTCAATATTAGAATATCGGAACATAAACGCAGTTTTTCAAATAAAAATCAGATTCAAATTACGCGAATCATCTCTTAGAAAATAATCATTCTTTCGACCCACAGTTTGAAATTTTGCATACAGATAATAAATATTGGAAGGTAGATCTTTGGGAAACTTTAGAAATAAATAAATACAAACACTCAGGTAGACTCATCAATGAACAAGTCGATTTAAGCCCTTCACCTCTATTGAATCTTTTCGGGGAGCAATCTATTCCTTAATTTTATTGGATATACCTGTCATAAATAACCACTTAGGAGGAGGCGACCAATAAGCTTTTAATTACTCAAGAACATTTATAGTTATATTCTCATTCACATTTTTCTGCATAATCATTCGTCTGAAGAAGCTACGGTGTAGTGAAACGCGTTACGAATCGCAATTATTAGGTAAAATTCCTTAAAACACAGTACTTGTTTTTATTATTTATTTCAACAAGAATTGTCGTTATTTCAGATTGAAAATATCCAAAAATATAACACATTTGGAATAAAACCACTGGTTATTCAAACAAAAATATATTTAATCTTCTTTAACTCATTTTAGAATATCAAAAACTAGTAGGTAGAAATTGCAGGCAACATTTGGAATAAAACCACTGGTTATTCAAACAAAAATATATTTAATCTTTTTTAATTCATTTTAGAATATCAAAAACTAGTAGGTAGAAATTGCAGGCAATTCAATAACCAATTTCCAAATTTACCGTCTATGAGTAAAATAAAATTTCGAAGCATTAGAAGCAGTTTTCTACAATTCGGGTAAAAATTGTAGGAACTAAGCGAAACCAATAATCGAAGATAATTACATTAATACGAATAAATGATAGCAAACATCATAAGAGAAAACTAATTTACTATCTGATTAAATGTTCAATATGGGCCCCAATTAGTTCGATACACTTGACAGCTCATATACGAATACAATGAATTGCCCTCCTAGTTTCCTCAGAATCAATATTGCGAAAAGCATTATGAATGTGCTCTAGTAACTCTTCTTTACTTCTTACAGGAATAAGTTACACTTCACTCCTGATTTTGCCCCATAAAAAAAATTCAAGGGGTGTCAGGTCCGGAGATCGAGGAGGCCATAAATTTGGTCCTTGATTACTCCACCATCTATCCTCGAACATTTCTGTTAGCTGCCGATCTACATTTATTTTATTTTATGTGCTGGTGTACCATCCCTCAGATTATTAAGGGGTAATCCATCTAAAAAATTTGCTAATGTTCCCCTCAAAATTTCCAGGTATCTTTGTCCATTAAGATTTTCCTCATAAATGTGTTATACAAATCATTCATTAAAACTGCAAAAACATTCATGCTGAATTTATTTTGGAAATCAATAACCACAATGAAGTGTGGATTTTCTGTGGCCCAAAAATATTGATTTCTCCTGTTGGTTATTCCACTTTTATTGAATGGGGCTTCATCTGACCATATAATTTTTTGCAGAATTGTCTTATCTTCTTCAAGATGAATTAAAAAATTTTCACAAAAATTGAACCGCTTGGGAAGGTCACTTGGTTTCAATTTTTGTAGTCTGATAAAAGAATACGGGTGCATGTTATATTTCTTAATTTTGTTTTACTCATAGGCGCCAAATTTGAAAATTGGTTATTGAATTGTCTGCAATTTCTATTCACCACTTTTCAACATTCGCCAAGAATTAAAAAGAGATTAAACATATCCTCGTTTGAATAATCAGCTATTTTATTATCAATCTGGTGTTTTTCAAAAATTTTCACTTCAATTTACCAACAATTCTTGTTGAAATATCAAATTCGAATGAACGAAGTACATTAATTTTAGGCACCTGTCAGGTGAGCGTAGCCAGTTCAGCTACTTGATTCAAATATTTCGAAGCATTCTCTGTTAGTTCTTGCAAAATGATCAAAATTCAATATATGCCCAAGTTGTTTCGGAACTATAAGAGATGGGTATAGTACATGCTGATACAATTTCATCTTAAATTTGACGCTTCATCTGATGGCGATATAAAAATTGTCACGTGCCATTTGAAAAAATTGAGTTATTGCTGTTTGAAAAACACCAAATCGAAAAAATCATACAAAACATCACAATAAACATTTGGCATGTGTAGACTGCTCAAAAAATTTCTTGATCCTACTTCTATCCACCCAAGCAAGAATTGTGTCTGTAGTGCAATAGATCTACGAGCTACAATTTTTTTAAATGTTCCTTAAATCTGTTAAAGGTTTTGACAGATAAGTGCCAACAACTTGGGTATTTTATGCCTTGTTCAAATGTCGGTTTTAGCTGTATAATAAAAAAGGTGGATTGCCGATTTTTTTCATTTATTTATTTATTTTGACATTTAGTTTGTGTCTAAAAGTGAACAGGTGTCTGCTTGGATTGTTTATTAAATTATCGATTAGCTTTAAGACATTAGAAGTTATTGCTGTAAGAAAAAATGGTTAATTTCACTAACGCCGAATTGGCTGATATCCATTGCATGTACGGTCTCGCTGATGGAAACACAACAGAAGCTAGGCGATTATTTCAGGTGCGCTTTCTAAATCGAGTAACACAAGATATGCAAACATTTTCGAATATCCACAGAAGGTTGAGGGCAACTGGCTCTTTTACTTCAAATAATCATTTAAAAGGTGCAACTCAAACTATGAGAACTCCAGACACTGAGGAAGCAGTTTTGAAATGTATTGATTTGAATCCTCATGTGAGTACAAGAAAAATTGGAAATCAGTTGAATATTTCACATGTTCTAGTTAAGAGGATTCTCCAAGAATTTTATTGTAACCGTTTCATATTCAACGCGTCCAACCTCTACTTCCTCGAGATGGATGGGCTCCTAGGTCCCCAGACTCAAATAGTTTAGACTGTTTCTTATGAGGTTATCTCAAAAGTTTAGTTTATAACACTCCAGTGAACACTGTAGGAGAATTCAGAAATCGAATAATAACCTCTTGTGACACGATAAGAAATACCCAAAGAATATTTCAAAGAGTGCGTGATAATATGCGAAGGACAGAGGCCTGTATTCTTGCAGGTGGAGGACACTTCCAGCAATTTATTTAATTTTGAAGTTTTCTTTTTTTTAGTTTGATATTGAATAAGTATAAGTTGAGTCTCAAAATAAAAGCAAATTTTGGTCATACCTATAGAGTACTTCTAATATTTTTTTATTGAGCGAATAACATACAATTCAAATTCAATAATTTTTCACTCGAAAACAGTTAGAGATACGAAAAAATTACAAGAGTCAAAAGTTTCAGAATAAGGGTACCCTTATTAAATTTATTGCCTAAACATTAGTTCAAGTACGGATAGCTCTGAGTGGATTGCTTCTTTAGTATATATCAAAAATCTGTTACTAATATATATTTGTAGTATTCATTCGTTTGAATTTGGGAGGCTTTTACTTGGTGAAATTCCATTATCAATAATAAAAACAAGTACTGTGTTTTAAGAATTTTACTTAATAATTGCGATTCGTAATGCGTTTCACTACACCGTAGCTTCTTCAGACGAATGAGTATGAATGAATTATATTCATTCGTCTGAAGAAGCTACGGTGTAGTGAAACGCGTTACGAATCGCAATTATCAAGTAAAATTCCTTAAAACACAGTACTTGTTTTTTAGTATTCATTCACTCTTGATAAAGATACTGTGTATCGAATCGCGTCGAGCATTTATTAATATATTTTAGTAGAAATCATCGTTTACTTGTATTTGTGAAAATGGATTTCTATCACGTAAAAGCCTCGTTGATTGAGTAATAATAATAGTATGTTTATTTGATAAATTGAACAATGAATTATATTGAACATGACATAATACTTTCCCAGACGTCTGCATCTTGCATTGTCTGGGGTTCAAATAAACAGATATTTGAGGAGATTTCCCAAACAAATGACAAAATCTCCTGTGCTTAGTGTCACATAAATTTCATATTATATACATATGCCTCACAAAGTAATCTTTCCAGTTTTGATGCATTCGGGTTCGATTCTCAAGTTAGGTTTATACAAACATAATCGGGTAAAGGTCAAATCCAGGTATGTTTCAGAATCGGGTGTGTGTGTGTCAAAATTGGGTATTTACTCGTATGTAACGGACCCCTACTAATCCATTGAACAACGCTACATCACGTTGGAGGATAGATAACGTTATTGAAGAGATTCCTTTCTTGGGAAAGAATCCATGACTTCAACCTCCATTTGAAAGTTTTCTGATTGCTAATACGTTTTATAACGTTTGGAACCTTACTGAACATGCGAGGTCCGAGATATCCTGCACTTCTTGTCCCAATTGTTTTGTCGGCTCGTGGCATCGCATATCTCATATCATTATTTCTCGATTTATACTGATAGTTGTGGGATTGTATCGAATGTCTATGTTTATGGAAATCTGACATTAGCTTGAAACTATATAATTGGGTTATGTCGAGAACCTGTGTTTCCCCAAACAACTGATCACCTGAATATCTTTCACGCTTTCCCATCATCAGTTTAAGGAATCACTTCTGTACGACGTCCAATTTTTTCAAATAACAGTCGTAAGCTCCATCCATGCCAGAATGCCATGGTGAGCTGTGAATGAATGAGCGAGTGATATGGAATCTTCATCTGCGGTACTTCGAGATACTGCTTAAGGTATTTGAATCGGCTCGGTAGGTTGCGTACTTTATTCACTATATTTTGAGAGATAATGAGGATGATATGGAAGAAGTATCTCAGACATCGTTGCTTCAGGCGAAAACATGATTTGGCACCAATGAAGTGAAATTGAATGACCAGGAGACACAACATCTTTCATACGAAACAAAACCTACGACAGAAGCGTATCCCAAATTTCTAGGTGTTTTATTGGAACCAAACCTTAGATTCAAGCAACACACAGATGAACTAGTCAAAAAATATCACGTGCCACTTACTGTATCAGAAGGCTCAAACAAGTGGCAGGCCCAGCAGTAGCAAGAACGGTCTATTTTGGTTAATTTCAGAGCTCAATCACATATGGTCTACTGTTTTGGGGCAACTCATCTGAAAGCAGAAGAATATTTTTGAAACAAAAACAAGCTCTTCGCATTTTATGTGACGCAAAGCAGACAGATAGTTGCAAGACTCTATTCAGGAAAGAGGGTATACTTACTTTGACCTCTCCCTTCATACTTACATGTGTAACGTGATAAAATCACGTCACAACAATTTGAGTTAAAACACCTGATTCCAGTCAACCCCCTTCATGTCTCACACCACTGGTTAACATGATGCGCATAATCCGCATGTGATAAGTACATGTGCTACGAACATTCTTCAGTTCAGGTCTTGCTTTCTTTGCAGATCTTCAAGCGAATTAGTTGAACTTGAAAATCCTCCTGAATTGCAGTTAATTAAATTTTATTAAAATATAGGGTAAGTTGAAAGTTCATTTAGCAAAATGCTGCACTTGAAAATCTGATTTATAATTTTTCCTTACAGCTTTTTTTATCAATTGCTTGAATGCCTTATGGTAGCTATTGAAAATTCAAATTCTGCTCTACAGTCTTTTTCTCACAATAGATTTCATAATCGTTTTCCTTTAATTTCTACACTTTTTTCATAATGACCTTGATAGATTTCTCATTAAAAACTCGATCAAAATAACTTGTCTGAGTAGAAAACGACAAAAGTAACTCAAACTCATATATTCAAGCATAATTTCCTCCATTCTTAAGTAATTTTCGTGAAATTATCATGTAAATCATGAAATTCTTTCAAATCTTCAAAATGATTGCCAAACATCTGTAATTTTTGTAAAAAGTTTGCTTCTTATATAGCTTCTCTTTGAATTGTAAATAGTTTTTTTTTGTAGATGCTTCCTCGCTTTTCACAGAACTTATCTTTTAATTCTATGACTTACCCAAACAGCTAGCACGAGTTTATTTTTTAGAATCTCTGTAACTCTTCATATTAATGGTGTAGCTGGCTGTTACGTTAGAGCATAGAATATCTTGGTGATA
The DNA here is from genome assembly GCA_013387265.2 of Cryptolaemus montrouzieri. Lineage (NCBI taxonomy): Eukaryota > Metazoa > Arthropoda > Insecta > Coleoptera > Coccinellidae > Cryptolaemus > Cryptolaemus montrouzieri. The sequence continues at coordinate 137,563,649 of JABFTP020000185.1, read as the reverse complement.
CATGTCTAATTTGTGAAGTTCAGTCCTAGGTGAGGAGCCCTTGACTGACATTCCTAGGTGAGAAGCCCTAGATGGAAATTCCTAGGTAGAGACTCGTACGTGGAGCTCAACAACTGAAATAGAGGTTTTCCCCTCAGGCAGCAGTAGGACCAAGAACCACCAAGATAAGTCTTTTATTTATTTATTTAAGTACAATATAAGAAATGTCCACAGCCGAAGCCAAAATGACATTCACTAGATGAATATTAGTTACATAGAATCTAGTATTCTTAAAGAAAGTATTATATAAGACATTAGTAGTGAGTTGTATTCACAGAAAGAATGAAAAAAGAAATACAAAATGAATATTACAAAAACGAACGATTGAATGAATTTGATGTTAGTAAAGAGCAAGCGTAATGTTCTCTTTAAAGAGGCCAATTTGACCCCAAACAAATTGATACTCTATGCGTGTTGCAGACACGTAGCATCCTATCGATAGGGGAGTTCTGTGCACTATTAGTTTTTCTAAAAGTTATAGAGAAGAGGTCGTGGTGCCTCAATGATTTCATAGGAACATTAAAAGTAACCATGTGCAAGATCTCAGGTACCTGAAATAGACAGTTCAAAATTTTAAACAAGACCAAAATATCAGATATAGTTCTACGATTTTCAAGTGACAATAAATTGAAATATTTACGGGCAGGAGCGTAGTCGTGGTACAGGATAACAAAGTTAGTTTTGAAGCATATGAACCGTATGAATCTATTCTGAATGCGTTCAAGTCGGTTGGAATAACAATCATAACGAGGATTCCAAATACATGAGGCAAACTTTAATTTACTGTATATGTATGTAAGCATAATATAAGGTGATAAGTGATTTTACATATTTAAATTCCTTACTTTTCCTGAAAATATAACCCATCATTCGACTTGAACTATTTGCTATGCGATCTATGTGTGCATCGAAGAGCAACTTCGAATCGAAAGTGACACCCAGATCAAAAGCCGTGGACACACGTCGCAGCAATGAATTTCCAATTGAGTACTGAAAAGTGATAGGGGAATGGTTTCTAGTAAAAGTTATCGTGAAACATTTATTTAAATTCAAAAATAATTGGTTTTCTCTACAGTACTCAACCAAGTTATTCAAATCTAGTTGAAGATCAAGGCAGTTCCTTAAGCATGTGATAGATCTAAGAACTTTTAGATCGTCTGCATAGAGCAAGAATCTGGAATGCCGGAAACATTTATCTATGTCATTTATATAAATTAAGAAAAGAAGAGGACCGAGATGAGTTCCCTGCGGTACCCCAGAAGTAATAACGAAAGATTCAGATTTAAAACCATTTAAACTAACGAAATGTGACCTATTCAGTAGATACGGTTGGATCCACTCAAGCAACCAACCACTTCACCTGCTCCGGCTAGTCTGAAAATGAGAATATCGAAACTTATTTTGTCGAAGGCTTTAGAAAAATTTGTGTAAGTAGCATCAGTCTGAATTTGAGAATCCATTGCACTCTGCAGGTACTCAGTTTCCAGAGTCCTACCCTTAAAGAATCCGTGCTGTTGTGGGATAATGAAATTTTTCACATGAGAAAAGATACTTATAAATTATACGTTCAAATACTTTAACAATGATCGAAAGCTTATTAATAGGTCTATAATTAGAAATATCATTTTTATCTCCACTTTTGAAAATTGGGACAACGGCGGACTCCTTCCTTTTTTTGGAAATACATCATTAATCAGAGACTGATTGAACAAAATATGCAGTGGTTTACTTAATTTGTAAGCGCAATTTTTGAGAAAAATTGGTGAAATGCTGTCTGGACCTGAACCCTCGGACATGTCAAGAGATGAGAGGACCACTCGAACCTCTTCCTCTTCTATGTGAATATTTGATAGTACATCATTATCGCAGTTTTTAACAGTTACACTACGACTACGCTGCTGACTTACAGGAACATATACACTCTCGAAATAACGGGCAAGAAGATTGCATATCTCTTTTCCATCTGATGAAGAAATAGTCTTATTACTATTAACATATAAAGAAGTATTTGTGACACTATGTATTATTATCATAATTTATGTAATTGATTAAATATCTAAGTAAAACTTTCTTGACTTTCCTTCCAAGACTTCAGTGACGAATATTGAATTAGAGCCCCATTGCTCATTTTTCTCTGGGCTTAACCTGAGTATATAAGTAAATTTTGTTTCTCTGGCGCCCAAAGTGGGGCCTCGAATTACCTTACCTTAGTACTTGTTTCGTAAGTCAAGCCGAACTGCACCCTTCAATTCAATATTTGTCTCTGAACTTGGGAGAAATATATACGAAAACATATGCTACTTGTTCATGATATTTTTGTTGGTCAATTTTTCTTGGAAGCTATATCTACACATTGAATTGAAATATTTATCTTATTTCTCTTTTCATCTCTATCTTTATTTATATCAGATACTATTTCAATTTTTCTCAAACTTTTTCTAAATTTTTACCATATTGAAATTATGGCAATCAAAATGAATCCAAATCATTTTAAAAGCGAAGAACTAAGCTATGAAATCTCTATTCGTGGCGTTGATCCTCCAGCAACGGTAGATGCAAAAAGGAAAATATTGAGGGGTTTGTTAGCTCAAGAATCAACAAATCGCAGTTTCACTGAAATTGAAGTCAATATTCCTTTTGAGCAAAATAGTACTGCTGTTCCAGAGTGGATTGCTCAAATAACAGGATCGATTTCTATATTTCAAGATTGAGTAACCGATCCAAATTATCTTAAAATAGCTTCTCGATTGATACATATCTCTGGTAAAATTTTTGGAATGAAGGTCACTGACGAAAATGATGAAGAAGAAGCGACTCAGAGAAATTTACGTTCCCAGTTAATAATATTAGATGCAGAATTGGCTGAAATAGTAGAAACTAGTAATCCTAGAAATAATCCACCTCATTCTACGCCAATTGCTTCAGGTTCAGTTCCTTTTAACCTAACTTATCTCAAGAAAACTCTGTTTATAAATGGGACATCAAAATATTCTCTGGACGAGGTTCCCTGTTTGCTTTCTTAGAATTAATTAATTCACTCAGAATATCCAAAGGCTGCTCTGAATCTGATTTATTCGCATCTGCTAGTGATCTGTTCGAATCACGTGGACCTGGTGGCACAACAACTACTTAAAAAATAGTTTTTCTAATTGGAATGAACTAGTCACTGGATTGAGAAAATCATTTCTGCCTTATAATTATGATATGAATTTATTAGACGAAATCAAGTCAAGGAAACAAGATCATAGGGAGCAAGTCACTATATTTATATCTAGGATGGAGGCTCAAATCAATAGGTTAACACGTTCAATAGCGCAACAAGAAATTGTTGATATCCGCAACAATTTATTACTTGTTTATGTGAAAGCTTTAGTTCTTTACGATATCTCAACAATTCTGAGCTTACCTCTTTGTGCTAAAGAATTGAAGATTCTTTACAACTTCATAAAGATTATCGATCTATTCCTCGCAGGGAATATAATCAACAAAATATTTCTGAGATATTCCAATCCTAAAATGTATCTTCGAATGTTTGTTGTTGGAATTGTCAAAAAATGGTCATATCTATGGTAATTGCAGGGTTAAACGTTCAGTTTTCTGTTTTGGCTGTAGTAAAAAAGGAATTATCAAGACAAGATGTCCAATTTGTTCAAAAAACGTCACAAGAGCAGGCCTCAATTTTATCGAAGTTGCAGGCCCTTCAAGTCAAATAAAGTCCAAAGTACAAAAGACAAATTCCTAGGTGGAGACCCGTACCCAGACATTCCTAAGTGGAGACCTGTAGCTAGACATTACTAGGTGGAGAGTCCTGAATAGACATTCCTAGGTGAGGAGCCCTAGATAGGAAGTCCTAGGCGGGGAGCCCTAGACAGACATTCCTAGGTGAGAGGCCCTAGATGGAAATTCCTTGGTAGAGACTCGTAGGTAGAGCTCAACAGCTGAAATAGAGGTTTCCCCACGGGCAGCAGTAAGACCAAGAACCACCAAGATAAGTTTTATTGCCTGTATTATCATATAAAGGAGTATTTGTGACACTATATATCATTATCATAATTTATGTAATTGATTAAATATCTAAGTAAAACTTTCATGACTTTTCTTCCAAGATTTCAGTGACCAATATTGAATTAGAGTCTCATTGCTCATTTTTCTCTGGGCTTAACCAGAGCATAAAAGTTTAATTTAGTTACATGTGTTCAATTCATCTTCGAACATCAGGAAGTAATACCCAGAAACTCAGCTAATCACGAATATGGAACAAGACCTACAGATGACTTCTCTAAACCTTTCCATAGGGTTAAGGCAGCACAATTGAGCACAAACTATGAGGCAATTGAAATCTTCAATAAGTTCCCGCAAGAATTTGAAGACGAAGAAATGGTCAGACCTTATAGACCAAAATACCTGAAGTCGCTTTTGGTAGAGAAGGTATCTTATACTTTGGAAGAATACCATAACGACTCGATTATTATGTAATGTATTTGTACTGAATGTTTTTTACAGGATGTTTTGTTACCTATATGATATTGTGAATGAATATTTTATATTTTACATACACTTATATTTTGACACAAGTTTTTGATGGGTTAAATTTGTTTCATATCCATTATTGTATCTTATCTTTATCTATGTTCGTATGTTTTTCTAAATTAGTAGGGTATGAAACAAATGAATAAATAAAGTTGTTCAATGGTATTTGTTGAATCTTTGGTTAGAAATTCATTCAGAATGATAGCCTTGTGAGATGGTGCATTATCGTAGTGCAGAACCCGTGATCTTCCTTCCCAAACTTCTGGCATTTTTCGACTAATTTGCTCTTTTAAATGCCGCAAGATGCTCAAGTAATATTCTGTGTTCACCGTCTGACCTTTCGGCAAGAATTCCGAGTGCATATCACCACGATAATCAAAGAAAACATTCAACATTATTTAGATTTTTGATCGACTTTAACGTGGCTTTTTTTGGTTTCGGTTCAGTTGGAAGGTGCCATTCCGAAGCTTGTTGACTGGTTTGTCGAACTCACTAAACCATGTCTCATCACCAGTTACAATGTATTAAATGAATGTGGGGTTTAAATGACTTGTTCTAACATGTTTTCTTCGAGCTTTTCGCGTTTCAATTTTTCAGAAAAAATCGTTTAAAATGGTACGAATTGATTCGTAAGACAGAGAAAGTTCACTGCCGGTCTCTCTCAATCTTGAGTGACGATTTCGGCCACTGTTGAATGCACTGTTCCACTCATGTGGTGTATCTATTGAAATCGATTCACCGTAAGCCTTCAGTAACATTTTCAGCAATTCAGCACACGAAATTCTATTTGCAATACAAAAGTTGTGCCCACTCAGCAACAACAAAAATTCTGACAATCGTTTAGAGAAAATTTTTTAAATAATCAATTGCCTGTACTTTTATGACAGAATGTATAAGTTATCTCATGAATGAAAAGACAACATCATACATATCGTTCCGAAATTTCAATTTCTTTTAATAATGTAATCGGTAATTAGCAAATGAAACTCGGGAACAAGTGCTTCTGAAGAGTTTCATGCCAGGAATTCTAGAATATTCACTTTGGTGGCGTTTGAACTCATTAGCTATTGCAGAAGATCGCACGTTTAAGTATTATGAGGCTAAAACTACTTGAGATAGATTTACTTAATAAACTTCTCTGTATTTATCTTTCCGCATGCATTCACTCAAGCGAAAATAATAGTCTTGTGCCTACGCATGTTTCAAAGAATATCCAATAATATATTCACCCTCCCGCTTTGACATTATAATTCTATAAAGATCTAGACAAGCGATGTGATGAGATTCATCCAAAATTGAAATATATTTTATCAAAGCCTGTAAACAAAGGACTGAAGGGAACTTATATGCATTATACGCTGTGCCTAAATACTTACGTATACTGATAGGTTTTCTTAAGGTAAGTGAAACAACTTTTCCATTCGCAGTGTAAGCTATTTATTGGTAAAAATGCAGACTATTCCAGGATATTAAGAATGTACTGAAGACTTGGTATTAGATGACCTAGGTTGGACCTATCTAAAAATGAGCTAAAGCCTCTTTCAAATGTATCCATAATTATCCGAAAGTACAAGGAGACAGTGAAGTGTGAAATAGTGGTCAAACCAGGGGTGCTTTTTGAGCAGACCTCGAGAGGAAAAAACTTTTAATAAGTAGGTACCTGAACTACAAAAATTTACTACTTGACAAATCAATACTCTGCTTGCGGCAAAAGGCGTCTGCATCAAAGAAACGCGCGGTACTTGTTAAAGAAAAGCCGCGTTTTTTATTCTTGCCGCTTTTATAGAAATTTCGAGCGGCGCCTTTGACGGGAACGTTCGAGACTTTCGTTCGCGCCGATATAAATGTTGCGCCTGCAGAAATTGGATTCATTCTGAATTGTAACTTCAAGGCAATACTACGTCGATACAAACTTCATTATTAAATAGTACAAAATGAGTGCAGCGAAGAAATCTAAAACGTGTCATTTAAATAAAGATTGGTAGAAAGAATTTTTCTTTTGTATGGTGAAGGATAAGTGCATTTGTCTTTTTTGTCGTGTGCAACACCTAAGCGTGGTAACTTAGAGAGGCATCATAAAAGGGTTCATAAATACTATGAAAAGGATTTTCCGCCACAGAGTGAATTGAGAAAACGGAAAGTACGTGATTTGATATCTTGTTTGAAAAAAACAAACCATGTTCAAGAGACCAGCCAAACAATCAAAAGCTGCTACGATAGCGTCATTGAAAATATCTTATATATTGGCGAAACACAAGAAACGATTTAAAGATCGATCGGTTGTGAAGGAAGCATTTATCGAAGCGAGTGAGATTTTGAAAATAAATTAGAAATTATGGCAGATGAACTAAAACATGATATCATGAAATGTACATACTTTTTTTTCAATATTTCGGGGTACGACCTTATTTGTAACAATGGGGAGTACAATCGAAACGATGGAGTGGCAATTTTTGTAAATAAAAAATTCAGCTATACATATGAAACAGTTAAGATAGGACAGGTGAGAGGTTTAAAGGTTCTTGTAGGTAGTGACAATAAGAAAATTCAGATAACTGAGTCCCCCGATATTTCGGTTGATGAATTCAATGCTGATTTTCACTAATTTCCATATCGTGGTAGGCGACATGAATGTAAATATTCTGCAGAATAGTGAACCTGTTCTAAATTATTTGAATACATTAGCTGGAGAAAAATGCACCTCAGTGATTAATAAACCAACTAGGGTGCAGGGAGATACGAAAACTTGTTTAGTTCATATATTAATTAGAGGTATCTAAGACTATATTCCAATTATAATGAAAACTCACATAACTGACCATTTTTCCACAATTCTCTTTTTCGAAAGCGTTTTGAAAAGTGTGCCATGTTCTTGTGAGGGTTCGGTGAATGAAAAAATTGATTATGTAGTTTTAAAGTCACTGTTCTCTGAGGTTGACTAAGCGACTTTTATACAAGTCAGGATGTAGATGAATCTACAACTGTGCTCGTTGATATTATTAAGAAACAGATAAAAAAAAAGTTATTTCAAACCTAAAAAACGTGATGAAAAAAGAAAAACCTGGATAACGTACTTTTGAAATCCATCAATAAACGTAATGACCACTATAAAGCATGGGGACAAAATAAAAATGCAAACTCCTGGGAAATTTTCAAAAACTATAGAAATAGGCTTAACAAACTAATAAAATTGGCGAAATCGCAATTTTACATGGATCAAGTGCGCTCCAGTAGAGATAGCACAAAACAGATGTGGAGGGTTGTATCGGAACTATGTACAAAACCGAAAAATATTAACCATATAGATAAACTTGAAGGGGATGATAATATAATTAAGGACCTTTAACAAATGGCCTCTGTTTTTAACGAATACTTCACTGACGTAAGTAAAATCTAGCGCAAAAAATTAACGTTAAGAACAACAAAAAAATGATCGACTCTAATGAACTTGAATATAAATTTCGATTTACTCCTACAAACATAAAAGAAGTAACAAACATAATTTTGAACTTGATAAACAGGAAAAGTAGCGGTTTTGATGCAATATTGGCTGAAATATTGAAAACTGGAATCGATTTTTTGGTTTCGCCAATTACACATTTAATGAATTTGATTCTACGTAAGGGTATATTTCCTAGTGCACTGAAAACTGCTGTAGTAATAATAATATAAAGGTGGTGAAAAAACGCAATGTAGTAACTACAGACCTATATCTTTGTTGCCTAATTTGTCCAAAATTGTTGAAAAGGTTATTAAGGAGAGATTATCAGTATACATGACTAGAAACAACATTTTATCCGACTTTCAGTATGGATTTAGGGAAGGAAGGTCGACACAGGATGCCATCGCGAAACTTACTGAAAAAAATTATAAGGCTTTCAATGACAATAAGGTATCACTGTGTGTTTTGATTGACCTGGCTAAGGCTTTTGATACGGTGGAGCATGGCATCTTGTTAGACAGTCTGAAACAAATTGGTTTTGGAGATGTTGAGTTAAATTTGATGAAATGCTACCTTAAAGACAGGAAAAATTTTGTCAAATTGAATGGTGTGGTGAGTGAGTTGGCAACGCTCGAGTATGGTGTACCCCAGGATACCGTCTTGGGGCCCATTCTATTCACAATATATTTAAATTTTCTGCTGCTTATACAGACAAGAGGGGATATCATAAGTTATGCAGATGACACACTCATTTTCTATTCAGCTAAAAACTGGAGAGAATTAAAACTATTGGTAGAGTCAGATTTCTTAAACATAAAACTTTGATGGCGGAACACCTTTTAACTATCAATTTCGAGAAAACTAAGTATATTCCTTTTTGTATAGATCAACTGTCTCTGCCTGATGGCTTGCCCCTCTCTATAAGCGACGAAATGTCTACAATTGAAATCCCTCGTACATATCAATGCGAGTACCTTGGAGTAATTGTCGATTCTCATTTAAATTGGGATGCGCATGTAAGTAGACTGATAGTTAGACTAGTAACCAGATTCAAACATCTTTCAGGGATTATTAACGTAGATTGCCTAAAAATTGTTTATTCGGCGCTTGTTGAGTCGCAAATGCGTTACGGAATAATTGCATGGGGTGGTGCCTATAAAAATGTCTTAAATAAGTTGGATATTCAACGAAAATGGATTTTGAAAATTATATATCAGAAAGACATCACTTTTTTTTCTAAGATGTTGTATGAAATATCTGGTGTATGGGACAGCAGACAGCTGTTTTGCTCGGACATTTTAAATCACTTAAAGAAGAATATGGAGTGTCACGAACTGATCGCACACGACTCCAATAGTCGATATAGTAAATTTTCACTTGTTGTTCCAAAAATGGTTAAGAAAAATGATAGTCAGAGGAGCTACTCCTTTATTGGTCCCAGAATGTTTAACAGCCTGCCTTTGAATCTAAGAATTACAAAAAATATCAAACAATTCAAAACAAGTTTAAAGAGATGGATAAATAATACGAATAAAGATTATATCACTACTTTAATTGATTTGAAATATAATATATAGATCACAACTCAAAACATAACATTCATAAAAACATAAACATAAATAAATGAAATTTGAATGGAATATATGACCTCCTTCAGCTCTCCCATGTACCCATATTATTATTCTTATTATTGTTGTTTTGTATGCCCTTCTGTTTCTGATAGTGTGTAAGTATTGTGTACAGTATTCATGTGCAAAAAGATATTTTGTGAGTATATTACTTTATTTTGAAATAGTAAAAAAAACTAAACACTCACCACAGGTATATAAACCTTTGTGAGTACCTATTAGAAACTTCGATGTTATTTTATATACCAGAATTAAATTGAGACAGAGTGTTTGAACAATAGGTTGTAATCATATGTAATAAAGATATATTATTATTATTTTATTTACAATTTGGCGAATCCACTGATATGACACACACTGCCTAGCTGTGTATTTTTATTCGTATGGTATTCAATGACATGTTGGCTAAGGAAGAATTTTTGACAATCATTCCTCTGAAGCGAAGACCCGTGGCAAAGATATATATGTAATTTTTTTCTATTTTGTTAAAAACTACAAGCTACCAATATATAAATTGGTGTTCATTTCAGCTGATGGAACACCAGCAATGACTGGAAATAAAAACGGTTTTGTGGCATTGTGTCGAGCTAATGAAGATTTCTCTTCAGTATTTTCATTCCATTGCATTATACATCAACAACGACGAACACAGGAAATTATGGGCATTGCAACAAAAATTGTGAATTCCATCCGTGCACGTAGCTTGCAGTCAGCTGAACACACTGATTTAATTCTTCACACAGACGTCAGGTGGTTGAGTCGCGAAAAATTCCTAGAAAGATTTCAAGAATTATTGCCCCATATAATAGCTTTTCTAGACGAAAGAGGAGTTGACACTCAGATGTGTTGAAAAATGGCTGACTGATTTGGCATTTTTGACAATGCACTCCAACACCATTAACTTGGAGCTTCAAGATGAAGAAAAAACTATTATTGAGATGATGAGTGCAGTGAACGCATTCTAAAGTAAATAGCAATTTATAATAGATCAACTGAAACATTTTCCGTGTTTGAAAGCAAGGATTCCTCAGTTGAATTATGATACGTATGAGGCTGAGTTATCAGATATTTAGGGACAATTCGAAATGCTTTTTTATGTTTACAGTAAATTGGCAAATAAAGCATCATTTATGAGTTATCATTTTTCATGTTAAAACATTGAGGAATCACCTACTGAAATAGCAAGTTAGTACAATATGAACAATATAAACAATATGTTCTGTTGAAAAAGAGTTGGTGTAGATTATATCAGATATACATCTCAAAGTTACAGCGTCTGATACAAATTTCTGGTGTTTTATATCTGAAGATAAATATCCAAAACTGAGGCAAATAGGTTTGGCGGCAATGTTTGGGTCAACTTACATGTGTGATACTGTATTTTCTGGAATGAGGATAATTAAGTCAAAATATCGCAATCGAATAACTGATGGTCATGTGTCATCATGCTTGCGATTAGCACTGTGTGGTTAAGTCTAACACCATATATATTTCTTTTGTTTTGTAACAACCAATAATTTTGCAACTATGAATAACTATTAGTATTTTCATTGATATTATAGAGAAGAACATAACTAAACCTAACCCAAACCTTGACTAAAATAATGTATATTGTGCGGAAAGCTACCCTACCTAGGTAGGTAAGTAGGTAGGGTGTATAGTGTATAGTGTATGTACAACAACCCTGCATCACACATACTTGCAGTCTCTCAGAATCGATCGTAAGTAGTCTAAAATTATTGAGGTAGATCGCCAGCAGATCAAGTTGGAGCACCCCTGGCTTATAGATACGACAACCTCTTGAGCAGTCTCAGTGCTGTCCAACCCGAGATTCATCTGATAATAAAACCTTGGACTCATTCAGGACCCCATTTTATATGATTTTGACACATAAGAAATTCTGGAGTGAATATTGTCTTCTGCAATCTATTGCTAACAGTTCTTCTGGAAATATTCAAGTTGTGCGTTTCATTCAGCTGAATAGTCAATTTATTTGGCTTCATAATGGAATTCCGGTGGATGGTTTAGTGAATAAAGCAAATTTGTACCACCATTGGACAACGATATCTACATCGCTGTCGATGTCTTACACTGTTTCTCTATATCCGGCTATCAATCGCGAAATAACTCTCCCCCTCTCAAGCTTCTGAACTTCTCTGATCATTCCATCGAAATTTGAATAATGTCTTTCCATTATTACAATGAAAACATAACGGAAAGTACGAATTTCTGTTTTGGCTATACGAAAAATTCAAAAAAGATAAATTTTCAACCCTTACACCGTATAACAGCACTTGTGATGATTTGTTTATGGCAAGGTGTTAGCTTAATTTTTAATGAAGATTTCAAATCCGTGATTAAAGCTTTCGTATCAACTCTAGTTCAGAGAATATGTAACATGGCCCATCTTACAACAAAAATTCTTCTTCAAAATTGATATTATTTCATTAAATTCTTGAAATGAAGAAAATTTTCTTTTGTAAGATTTTCGTGCTGATGTAGTAATCTGAATGCTCCAACAATAGTCAGCCGTGTGCGTTTTAGTAGCTTTGATAGCGTTCCTCCATGATAGATTAAAAATTAATAAGGGTGCAAACAAAAAGTGAAACACTAATTCTGATAAAAGCAGGTATTATTTGAAGATATCAAAGAGAAACGAATAAGCTGGGCCACACCGGTCGTTCAGAAGATTATCTCTATGGGGAGTTTGTTGCATTTTCGATATAATCTGAAGCAAACGTTGATTTGTCGGTTCTCTAGTTCTTGTAATTTGATTGTCAAATTTATCTGTTGCATTTTTACTATTAACAAATTCCTGGAATAGCTGCATGTGGGTCTTGAAAGCTTCTATTTTATTTTGATTGAGGAAGTCGTTACTTAATGAAAATCGATATACATATTTTCAATGAAATAAAACTAAAGTATTTAGATTTTCACTATATTAGCATTAAGTAGCAGCTTAACACAAAATAATTTCATGAAAGAGATAAATATAATTAAACAAATAGCAGTCGATAACGATTACAGGCCAACTATGATTGAGAACATGATGTTACGCAAAAATTTTCAAGAAGCAATCCAGGAAGTTCAGATAACTGAACATAAAATTGGTGATCAGAAAATTTGGACTTGATTTTTGAAGTTTCAGGTCTATTACTCAATAATTTATTCAATTAACGGCAAACATGATTTTTCTATTTTTCATGAGCCATCGCATACAGATATAACTATTCACAGCTCATCTACACATCCTTATCCACATAAATTAGCAGCTTGCAATAGTATGGTTCATAGACTCATTAATATCCCAATGTCACAAAATAATTTCATAAAAGAGCTAAATATAATTAAACAAATAGCAGTCAATAACAGTTACAGTCCAACTATCATTGAGAACATGATTTCACGCGAAAAATTTCAAAAAGCAATCCAGGAAGTATTTCCAAGTATACAAAGTTCTAACACAAAATACAACAGCTTAACTTATATTGGTAATCCTGGTCTAAAATTCAAATCATTCCTCTCACATTATAATTTCAATATAGCATTCCGAACTGATAATTCTTTAGACCGACATATCAAAAACTGCAAATCTAAAATTGATAAAAGTAATAAATCCGGTGTTTATGAACTATCTTGCGGGAATTGTAATAAGATTTATATTGGTAGAACTTTCAGAAATTTCAAAGTTAGATTATCCGAGCACAAACGTAGTTTTAATTATCATAAATCAGATTCCCATTATTCTAATCACTTACTCTAAGAAAACCATAGCTTTAATGATAATTTCAAAATTTTACACAATGAAAATAACAGACAAAAACTCAATCTATTGGAAATTTTAGAGATCAAGAAAGAAAAGAATTCAGGTAGGGTACTTAATAGTCAATTAGATCCAAATCTTCCTCCTTTACTCAATCTTTTCAATTCATAAAGTAAGCAACTCCGATGGGTTTTCCAACATACCTCTTGTACCTATTGTAATATTAAGTAGGAAATAAGACTAATATATAAGGAATTACTCTGTTCATTAGTTTGTATCTATCTGATGTAGCCACAGTGTGGTGAAACCGGTCATAGTTTTGTTACTATAGTGAAAATCTAAATACTTTGGTATTATTTCATTGAAAATACCAAAATACTTGAGTAAATATTATGATAATTATGTTCGTTTTTTTGTGATTATTCCGTTTTTTATATTTGAGGAATAACCATTGTTCTTCGCTATTTTTTTAATAGTTGACACTTCCTCCGACATATTTTCTTCTGATAATGACAAAGAGAAAGCCCTGACTAATCAGAGAACCGACGAATCTTCTTCCGCTCCACATTGTACCGAAAATGGCCATCATTTTCTACCCATAGATTAATTTCAAATTATTCAGCGAATATCTAAGGATTGAAAGTTAGATTTTTAGGAGTCCATTGAAATTTTAAACTGCAAAAAAAACCCCATAGAGATAATCTTCTAAACCACCAGTATGATCCGGCTTATTCGTCCCGATTTGAAATCTTCAAATAATACTGCTTTCATCATAATTAGTTTATTACCTTTTGTTTGCACTATAAATTAATCTACCTGTTTATATATGTATGTTCTTTTAATACTCGTTGTCAGCTTAAGATGGTGGAGAGACCGAAACTGCAATCCTGATTCTTAATAAATCTCATGTGATAGTATAATATATAGTTTAATTACTCATTATCATCATAATTAACTATTACGTAGTAACGGCGGCAACAATTAACTATTTAAAACGATTTTCATTTTTGTTAAGAGCTTCGACTAATTGTTTCATAAGTCCTAATTTAGATGCAATGAAGACAATATTATGCGATTCTATGATTATAAGGGAAGATTTATCAAGTTTTGTTGTCCTCGGATTAGTTCTTTCACAGAGTTGATTTTATCTAAGAGATTTCAACCCCCTAAGCGGGTGTTGAAATCCTTGAACATTTCGAATAGGGAAGATGGGTCGAGTGATGACTCAAAAGGAAGGTGGTATCTTTGTTTACATTGCCTTGAACGAATTTTCATTTTTAATTGAAAACTGTAAAAGATACAGGGTGAGCCAGTGAAAGATAGGGAAGACCATTTCCCTGAGAATATTCAAGTTTCAGTGAGGCTAAATGGAACAGATCCATGCTGATCTATGGCAGTCATCATCAAGTACTATACTCATCTCGAATTTCAACCCCTGGAGCAAGGGTGACAACCTTTGAAAATTTGAAAGAGGGTAGATGGGTCGAGTTATAACTCGAAAGAAAGGTATTATTGTCTGCATTCCCGTGATGAAAATTTTCATTTTTGATTGAAAACTGTAGAACATACAGAGGGAGCCACTGAATAATAGAGAAGACTATCGCCCCAAGACTATTGGAGTATTAGTGCGAAAAACTGGAATACATTCATTTAGATCAAAGATGACAGCCTTTGATCTGAACTAAATCTGTTCCATTTTTTTGCACTAATACTTGAATAGCTCAGGGCGATATTTTTCAGTAGCTCACTCTGTATCTTCTTCAGTTTTCAATCAAAAATGAAAATTAGTTCACGGGGATGCAGACAAAAAAATACCTTTCTTTCGCTTGACCCATCTACCCTGTTCCACATTTTCAAGGGTGGTCACCCCTGCTCTAGGTGTTGAAATTCGAGATGAGGATGGTACTTGATGATGACTGCCATTGATCAGTATTGATCTGATCTATTTTACTTCACTGAAACTTAAATATTCTCAGGGAAAACGTCTTCCCTTTCCAACCTTTCAGTTGCTCACACTGTATCTTTTACAGTTTTCAATTAAAAATGAAAATTCGTTCAAGACAATGTAGACAAAGATACCACCTTTCTTTTGACTCATCACTCGATCCATCGTCCCTATTTAAAATGTTCAAGGATTGCAACCCCCGCTTAGGGGGTTGATATTTCAGGTAAGTTTTGTACCCCGAAAGATGTCCTCCTTGAAACAAAACTCGATCTGTTTTTGCGTTTTGATCAGAAATGAATATCTTGGTAGATATAGCCTCTGTTCAGTTTTCGTTGAAGCACCCTGTATAACCGAAGAGAATATCACAGAATGATGAATTAAAGGGTTTTTATTTACTCCAAGATGTGAAGGGGAGCCACGTGCTTCTTTCAAGATCAGGATGGTTGCCAAATCCACGCAAGACGTATTCTTCAAGTCTCAAACTCTCGAAAGAGGAATACACAGCCCAGTTATCCAATTCAGAGCAAATCCTGACATATAAAATTTTGTTTGTGTTGTACCCCAAAAGATGTCCCCCTTGAAACAAAAATAGACTTGTTTTTGCGTTTTTTAATCAGAAATGAATATCTTGGCAGATATAGCCTCTGTTTAGTTTTCGTTGAAGCACCCTTTATACTCTCCACAAATGAAACAACAACGATTTGTATCATTCACACAAACTCTTCTTGATGATGACATATCAATGATGAAAAATGAAATGAAAAATATTTTATACTTTTCACAATTTTATTATCAAAAACACTAACGGTTTCGACTGTAAAGTTATTTTCTACAGGGAATGAATCTACTTATAAAGATATTTGCCTAATTACAAATCTAGTGGTAGTAGTAATTTAGTTAACAGCAAATTATTACGGTGTTTGAGTGTTTTTCCAAAGCTATTAAACTCAAATGAGGGTATATTCGTTGAAAATTAGCGACGTCAAACCAGTAAACACCCAGTGATTTTAGTCATGGACCAGAAGAAAAGTGCAATTTTGTTGACAAGTTTTATCGAACATGTACCTCTACGTAAAAAGCTGTATTTATTCAAATTATTATGTGATTGAATAATATAAAATTTATTTATAGAAATTTAGTCTCTTTTCCATATAGTTTTAGGAAATGAGAGAAAACTTTCATCTCCTCATTTTTTTTGCTATGTGTGTATCTTCCATTCAATCAGTTGATATGGAAGTATGTTTTTCTTTTAATCAGAAAAATTTTACGCCATACATCACAGTCTTTCTTCTGTTTTTCATCTTTGAGACGTGAATTAGCTATAACAAGCATCCTAGTTAGACATTTTCGACACAAATTAGTGCTTTCACGAGCATATATGTCCTTTTGTGGTGTAGACGGGAAATTGTGCATGCTTTTGAGAAAAGATTCATTACGCATGCTTGTCAAGCTTGCGGTTACATGTGTAACCGCCTTCGAAAATGTTGAAGAGAACGTGTTTGCAAAATAACTGTTCTTCTCAATGTAATGAGTGATACAATAAAGGAAGAAAAATATTAAAGTTAAACGAAATGAGATACTTTTTTCACTTTCACGATATTCAAGTGAATAACAATATAATACATGAGTAGGCAAGTACAAGTACAGAATGGAATTTATACTGAATATTGAGTAGTGGGGATGCATTATACTCTAGTTGGCTGTTAAGGGTAATAAATTGTGGGTTTTTACAAAGTTTGTGAATATCCAAACTTTCCAACAAATTCATCTCTCTCCCTTTGTTACATCCATGAAGGATTTTAAGATTGTTCAATGATATCCATTGATTGATTTTATGTGTTCAAATATTGGCAAATTTTTATTTGAGGAGATATTTTCCTTGAATCTAGCTTCAAAACTTCTCCCTGTTTGTCCAACATAGGCTACCTGATATTCATTGAATTTGATTTGATAAATTCCTGATTGCTTGAATTTATCGTTCTTTTGTTTGCCATTGAATAATAATCTGCTTAAGTTGTGGCCGCTTGAGAATGAAGTAGTTATGTTCAATTTGGAATAGTAGTTACTGACTTTGTTAGAGAGTTCGCCGGTGTATCTGAGACTAGTGTATCTTTTAACCGGGTTTTCTACGATGCTATATAGTAATTGAGAGGTAATACGTTGTTCTTTGAGTTTAATGATCGTATTTAGAAAATGTGGTATTATGTTGTTATTAGAGGCAATTTTTCTGATGATATTAAGTTCATTTTGAAAATTTTCTGTCGACAGGGGAACAGAGTTAAGCTCCTTTACGAGGGGAACAGAGTAAGCTCTATGAATCATGGAGTTATATGCAGCTAGTTTGTAGCTTAAATGACTGAACGAGTCCATTGGAATCGATGCGTCTGCGAATTTTTCCTTTCTGTAAATTTTATACTTGAGTTGGTTATTTGAATTTGTAATAGTTAAGTCAAGGAAATTTATTGGGTTATTATTTTCTAATTCAGAAGTGAAGCTGACGCAGCAATGTATTTTATTCAGGAAATTTGAAAATTGTTGGTTTTCGTGGTTCAAACAGACAAATTTAGCAATTTTCAAATTTCCTGAATAAAATACTTTGCCGCATCAGCTTAACTCCTGAATTAGAAAAGAGTAACTCAATCGTTTGACTTTAAAAATGAATTTCCATAAAATAAATAAATCATCAATACTATCAACTATCAAGAAAAAATTGATACATGGCGAAATCTTAAAATGCAAAAATAATATAATTTCAGAAAGATAACGAAACAATTGAATATTTTTAGTTTCCATAATGTAGAAACATAAAAGTTTAGTAGGCACGATTCCTTTTCCCCACTGTAGCTATTTCAGAAGTCCCTCTCAATGACAATGTATTAAATTTCAAAACGTCATGAAAGAAATTTACTGAACCTCTAGGACGAGAATTGCGTCAAAATGCTTTAGGGCTATGAGTACTTGAAATCAACATCAGAGAATATACAGATGAAATTTATAATTGAATTGTGGAGCTGTTACTCTGTGTAAATGAATTTTCATGTTCAATTCCACGAAAATTATATATTTCCATGAAGATCATAATGATAATTCCTGTTCTACCATTATGATTTTTACTCAAATTATTGATAATTAAATAAGAGTGGAAAACGTAAGTAAATGGCCGCATAAGTGGACTTGTCCATACAATATTTGTGTAATACTTCTAAACTTCTGAACATTTATATGATAGATGAAAATGACACAAATGTCAAAAATGTTAGGAGATTTCAAGGTTTTTGGCTCGTTACTTATCTGTGCTGATTGATCAATAAATCACTGTGAACGTTCAATCAAGGTATATTATAACGCATATTTATTTAGTTCATAATACTTTGTTTTTGTTGAATATATAGAATCTCAATTTCAATTCTAAATCATTCCTACAAATCCAAGGATCTATGGACCATAAGTACTCACAAATTTTATTTAACTTCAAACCTCATTATCTATCTAAAATGAATTGGAACTAGCGATGCGATATTTAGTTACTGAAAGACAATAATCAAACTTATTGAAATGAAATATGTGTTCACTATTACAATAGATTCAGAGTTTCTAAATTTGAACTAAAATTCTCAAATTTGATCTGAATAGGTGTTATATTCGAGAAAAGAGTACCTTTTACACGCAATACAACGTCTGTCCTCTTTTCGGATGCAAATTTCAATTTCGCGCACAAAATTTATCCTTACAATAATGAAATTGTCCGGAGTTGAATTAGGAAATTTTTTCAAATTCTTTGCATCATATTTTCTCTTGTGATCATTCAAATAAACCGTTCTGTATTCAATCTCTACAAGGGAAACACATTAAATTCAATTCCTCATTGAAATGAATCTGTTTTCCTCTACATATTTTCAACATATTTATTCCTAATGTTATCATTGAGCTCGCAAAATGTTTTGAGAATATAAAAGAGCAGAATTATTAGGGAAACCGACTTTCTCACTCAATTTATATTCAAATAATTGATCGATGAAGCCTGAACTACGTGATAGTTGATAGTCATGAATAATGAAATTAATCAAGTTACTATGTTTTAACTATCACTAATTTAATGATGTAAAGAATAAAAATTTACATTGGTTGGACCGGTTTCGGACATACGTCAATTATCAACAACAAGCTAATGATAACTGAATACTCATGTACAATACAGGAATTAACATCAAGATAATGATAGTGGGTGTCACAGCAACTTGAATAATGGTGATTGGTAGGTGATGAAGTCTACCTAGTCGTTGAGGAGAATATCTCTTTCAATACTAGATGCTTTTTCAAAATTTCCATCGATTCAAAGAAATTGAGTTCATTAGATTTATCACAAGAATGAAGAATTTTTAACTATTGAAGTTCTGGAAGAGGATGACATCCATTTAGACAATGTGCAGCTAAAGCAGAATTATATTTATGATGAAGGAATGACTGGAAATGTTTTTTGCATCTAGCCTTGAAAGAGCTTCCTGTTTGAACTTTATAAAAGGAATTGCACTCAAAACATGTTAATTGGTATACTCCAGACTTTTCAAATTTATCAGTTTCATCTTTAGTGTTAAAAAGTAGGCCTGAAAATTTGCTAACTGTTTTGAATGCAATATGAACTTTTCTACTATCAGACGAAACTCTAGCAATCTGTTCTGACGTCTTCCAAAATATTAAATTTCACGTGTTTTTCTCTCTTGTATTGGGGATATATCATAATAAATGTGTTGTTGCGCATTTTTTTAATAATTAAACTCTCTATTGCTTTTAAATCGAAGTCGTTCTTCCCAGCTATTGACATAATGGTGTTAAATTCTGATTTTTGGTCCATGTGCGATAATGGCAAAGAATCGCTTTCTGAATAAAGGATCTTAAGGCTGCTATTTCTTAAGAGTACGGGTGAAATGAATGTATGGGTATGACATTATCCGTGTAGATGGTTTCTAAAGATATTAATTGATAAACGGTTATTACTCTCCCGGGTAATTGTTAGGTCTAAGAAATTGATTTTTCTATAGACTTCTGTATCTAATTTGAACTTAGTTTTAGAATGAGTACTATTAATGAAATTCAGGAAGATTTCTAGCTGTCTATTCGTTCCAATGAAACATGCTAAAATGTCATCAACATATCGATACCAAAAGAAAACTTTTATTTTCATCAAAGGTGAAGTCATAATTTTAGTCTTCGCCAAATTAGACATGAAAATTTCAGATAGACGGGGACTGAGGGGTAAACCCATAGCTAAACCATTATTTTGTGAATACATCTTATTATTGAACTGAAAATAATTTTGGTAAAGCATAAATCAAACAGAGAAATTAACTCATCTTTGCAGAAAACGTTGAGATTTCTTGCATCTAAAATACTCGATATTAATTGAACACATTCTGTTGCAGGTATATTCGAAAACATTTTATCTACATCTAATGATATTATCCCAAATACAAGACAGAAAAGTCCGTAAAATTTATGTCTCTTACATATTATGGGAAGAAGTCAGAACAGATTGATAGAGTTTTGTTTGATAGTATGAAAGTTCATATTGCCTTCAAACTAGTTGGCAAATTATCAGGCCTTTTTTTCAACGCAAAAGATAAAACCGATAAATCCGAAAATTCTGGAGTATACATATTAACATGTTCTGAGTGCAAATCCCTGTAAGGCTAGATACGAAGAACATTTCCTGTCATTCCTAAATCATAAAAATGATTCAAATTTAGCTGCAGATAGACTGAATGAATGTTTTCCTTTTCCAGAACTTCAACAGCTAAATATTCTTAATTCTTGTGATAAATCAATTTCTTTGAATCGATTGAAATTTTCAAAGCATCTAGGGTTGAAAGATTTTAGCTCCTTAACGACCAGGTAGACTTAATCACCTACCAATCACCATTATTCATGTTACTGTGACCCCCACTATCATTTTCTTGTTTGTTGATGTTGTGCCGGTATTGTACATAAGTATTCAGTTTTCATTAGCTAATTGTTGATAATGGACTTATGTCCGACAACCAATGTAGTTTTTATTCATAACATCAATAAATTAGTGATAGTTAAAACATAGTAATTTGTTTTATTTCATTATTCAACATCAATTTATATTGTTTAATGTTCCGTCTCTTGGTGAGAGCCGCTTGCGTTTTTCGTTTTTTCATTCTTCCATTCGTTACCAAAATTATGATCGAGTAATACATCTCTCTCGTTATCTTTTTAGTTTATGAGGTCGCCTAATATGATGAAAATCGAGTTTCTATACGAAGAAAATCAGTTTTACCGCTTAAAGTGAGAATAGATATGCTTGATCGTTTACACCCATATCACGCTCATTCACTATTAGCGAATCAACTGTACGATTGATAAAAAAATCTGACGATAAAATAAGGTCGTCTTTAGCTGCAACATCACTGTCGGCGAAAAAATGGAAGTAGCTTTGTCATTATGGATATAAGACTGCAATCAATAAAGAGTGCCCCAATTATCCGAGAGATGAACAAAGCGTGTTTACGCACATTTACAGAACCTGATGGTAGTTGTGGTTGTGAGGATTTCAAACATCGAAAGGATGGTTGAATAATTTCAAGTTGTGACAATCATTGCATAGCTTCAATATTTTTGGAGAACCTATATCTGCTGACATTTCTTCAGCAGAAAGATATCCAGGTGAATTTGCCAATCTAGTATGGAGCATGCAAATCTGAGAAAGTATTTAATGCAGACGAAACAATGAATAGAATTATACTGCTGCTGTGTTCTATTGCATTTAGTTATTGTGTCATCAAACCACTGCTGGTGATAATCAAATCCTCATGCTTGAAAATATCAAAACAAGAACGATCTGTCACTGTTTTGGCGTGCTAATGAGAAAGCGTTCCAAGAGTTATTTTTTGTGAATGGTTTTGGGATTGTTCTATTTCAGAAATCGAAACTTACTTGAAAGAGAGAGTTTAGACTTTGAAGCTGTTCTAGTTTAGGACAGTGCACCAGGCCTACCCCGCAATCTTGAAACTTTGCATACAAATATAAAAGTGACATTTTTACCTCCCAATTTGACGTCCTTGCTTCAATCTATGGATAAAATGAATAATCCAGGTCTTTAAACTCCAATATATTTGATGAACCTTCAAAATCATATTGAACAATATGGAATGTAATCATGACCTAAATGTTATGGAATGCTGGAAGTAATTCGGCATAGCAAAATGTATCTTATGAAGCAGAATGAAGCAGTTCAGTAATATGATTTGAAAGATTTGAATCGGTTGTTCCATTGATGGACCTGTGTTTATGTTCAGAGATTCTAACAATATAATTTCTTCCTGTTCTACCTGTATGACAACAATTGCAATCTGCACAATCCAATCTATAAACACCTGATCCATTTCTTTATTAATTAGAGATTTATAATTTCTGATAAATGAACCTAAATTTGTTGATGTTTTGAACGCTATTTTAAATTTGGATTTTCAAGAAGGATTTCACTTTATTGCTAATATTGCCTATATATGTTAAACTATTGAATTTCTTGTCTTGGTGTTCACCGATTGGGTTTATATGTTGTAGAGCTAATTGTTTTCCTTATATAATATGCTTCTAACTAAATTTGCATCATACCCATTATTTATTGCGATCTGTTTTATCAAATTCAATTCTTTGAAATAATTATCATTAGACATCAAAGTATTGTGTGTTAGATCGCAATATATGCAAATTTATATATATATATATATATATATATATATATATATATATATATATATATATATATATATATATATATATATATATATATATCCAATCAAGAAATTCAATGTTTTAACATATATAGGCAATATTACCGATAATGTGAAATCCTTCTCAAAAATTAAAATTTAAATATAGCGTTCAAAACATCAATAAATTAAGGTTCATTTATCAGGAAATATAAATCTCCAATTAATATAAAACTCAACCTTCTGGAAGTACTTGAAATTAACAGATTTAGGTATACACCGGAAATTCTTAATGATCAGGTAGACATAAATAACTCAACCTTATTAATTTTATATCCTGAACATTAGTTCAAATACGGATAGCTCTGAGTGAATTACCTCTTTAGCATATATGAAAATTTGTTAATAAGATATATTTGTAGTATTCATTCGCTCTTGACAAATATACTGTGTATCGAAACGCGTCGAGCATTTAATGATATATTTTAGTTGAAATCATCGTTTACTTGTATTTGTGATTTTATTTTACATCAACTCCCTAAGCAGGGGTCCTCGAAACTCAATTTTTTGAATAAGCAAGATAGATCGAGTGATACCTCATTGGAAAGCTCTTTTGATATTCAACACAAATGTGTAATAATTTATGAGTTTTGACATATTTGTAAGAAGATACAGGCTGGTTCGTCAAATAACGAGTTATTTTCAGTGATTGCGAAATCTGTCGATTTCGAATAAACATTCACCGAAATACTGTTGTGTTCTGGGGAAAAATATCTCTAAGCAGAGGTGCTTTAACTTCACCCCCTCAGACACCCCCTCAGATGTCAGAGTGTTTGAGGGGGTGATCAGTTAGTTTGAGTAATAACTCATTAAGAAGGTTTTAGAATTTATAGAATATTATGAACAAAATTTTTACTTCACTCCATCTACATTGTGACGAAGGTACAGGGTCAATCAATAGAGAGCGATAGTGTATGTGCGATGTCTGCTGATTTTGGATGGAGATTCAGAACACATTTGATTGGTTTTCAAACAAGATAGCTTATTCATAGAATTACCTACATGAAAATTGAAAAATTGAAAAAACAATTGAATTTAATTATACCTGATACATTTTATAGGTCAACTCGGTATCAATCGTACGAAGTGTTCGCCGCCAACTTCCAAACACAAACACAGATTTTACTCGAAACGTTCCCTGACACTACGTAGCATTTCAAGGGTTTTATGATTACACTCAACTACAATCCGTTGTCGTAAATCCACCAAGCTGCTGGATCAGCTTTATTAATTTAACTTTTTGAGTGTTCCCATAAAAAATCCAATGGTGACAAGTCGGGAGAACGTGAGGGCCATCCTGTACGGCCTTTTTTTCCGATCCATCAATCAGGAAATTCGCCATCTAGATATTGTCGAACAGGATTTGCAAAATGCAGGGGGGGCACCATCCTGCTGAAACAGAACATCCTCTTTTTAGTAACTAGGAATATCCTCCAAAA
Organism: Cryptolaemus montrouzieri; assembly: GCA_013387265.2. Classification (NCBI taxonomy): domain Eukaryota; kingdom Metazoa; phylum Arthropoda; class Insecta; order Coleoptera; family Coccinellidae; genus Cryptolaemus; species Cryptolaemus montrouzieri. The sequence goes on along the minus strand of JABFTP020000185.1, from coordinate 137,539,070 downwards.
TTTCAGTTATGGCCAAATTTTCTGGTTAGAAAAATGGCCTAATCAGACGATTCCTATCGTTTCCCACCCCATTCATTCAATTTTTCAGGACATTGAGTTTGATTAAACTTGAGACAAAAAGAATTATTAAAAATTCCGTAGATCAATGAATAATCCTTCTTGACAAGAGCTAGTTCCCGAATCTGCCCGCCATGCACGCAGCTCCCAAGAGTGTCAATAGTACAACTAAGCAGGGTGCCGAGAAACGACGGGAGGTTTTATCCCTAAAACAGAGGCCCAGAGCACCATTCCAACAGGATTATTTTGCTGCTTTTGTACCGTTGATGTGATTCGCGGACCGGTGAAAGATGTTTCCAATGTTGGAATTTTTAACGTTCTCACATCTGTTTGTTATTGTTCGTATCTTTCTCGTACTCAGGTAGCGGGTTTGCCGGCTCGGTCTATGAAGGGCGTACATATGTACGAGACACGTCCTTTCTGGAATCGTTAGGGTACCCCGACACCCATACACGTTGAAATAGTGGTGGAAAATTCGGTGGCCTGTTATTGCTGCTGTTGCTGCGGGAAACGACGTAGAATCTGTGCAAATCCAAACTTTAATAGCAAACATTTGCGAAATTGCAAAAGGAATAGGACGAGATGTGTTCAAACAGATAGAAACAAGTGGCTCGAATCACAAGATGATGATTTGACTGAATCGAACTTGAAGGGAATTTTAAATTCGCAGCCTATTGAAGGTTAGACTTCAACAAGCAGTGAAAACGTGACATTTAATTTGAGAACTCTTAGTGAGTTTAGGAATGGCTTTGTGAGTTTTTTATGAAAACTGATCTGTCTATGGAACGAAGTCTTATTTTTGAGAGACAAATTGCTAATGCCACTGCTGAATATCAGTCTAATTTGAAGGTACTTCTACAAATTGCCAAAAGAGAAAATATTACAATATTTCTTAAACAATTGCCTAAGCGTGCAGTTAATAATTAATCAATATGTTCGTAAGTTCAAATGAATTAATTTTTTATGTATTAATTTATTCTTTCACGACCTGTGAATGTATGTAATTCCATATAAATTACCATTCCATATTCACGGTTTCTCTATTCGTCGTATATTTACAGAAAATATACCCCTCGAATGCTGATTATACTGTATATATACGTTGTTATACTTGCTATATGGCCAAATTAAAGATGAATATAAAAGAGCATTTAGTAGATGAATTTTTACATATTTCTGAATATCGGTCATTTGCTGATAAATCTGACCTATTGTAAGATTTGTAGGAATAATCAGATTCAAAGGGGTTTCTTAATGTTTGAGTTTATCATCATCATCGATATTGTTTATTCATTCATCAAGAAATCCATATCTATTGAATACGAATACGATTAAATTACCTTCTTTTGAATTTTCATCAGTATTCAATGTCAACGAAAGGTATCATAACATTTCCTCATATTTTGCGTCGAAAATTAATAAAAGCGTGAATTCACCATAGGTTCGGAGAAAGGAGATAAACATTTAGCATCTCTACTCAAATCAAAGCAGTATACTCCACTTAAAAACAAAGTTAATGATTGGAGAAATTTAGAAAGTTAATAATTTCACAACTCTCAGTATGAAGTTGGACGGAATTCATGAGATTACATTGAAGAAAATTATTCGTAATATTCTCTCAAGTTGCTTTCGAAACAAAAACCGTCTTTCATGTCTGTTTGCTGTCACTTTGATGAGAAACTATATAAACTCCACCGGAACTTTCAACCTGAATACTTAAATTTCCAGGTTTTGCGGATCTTTGAGAAGTTATGAAAATACCTTCGATTTGATCGAGCAAGAAGAAAGTTTATGGAAATAGAGCCTATTTAAAACTTTTAGAAAGTTTTCCTTATTCATTATCATGTTCAGATTTTCTCAGAAACTTTGTGTGTCTAGTGGTTAATATAAAAGTAATTTGTCGTATATCTTGGAGTATCCTACGCTAATAAAGTGATTGTATTATGCCGGTGACCAAACTTTCTCTTTCGAAATTATTCTGCTTCTATAGATTCATTGTTTTTATAAAGGTAGAACAGGAATAAATTTAATTAGATTTCGTTTTTGACATAAGTGGATTTAGTTATTATATATGTGTGCATATTTAATTATGGCTAAGCTGTGCTTGCAATACTATAGAAATTATTTTTTTTTATTAGTCTTTTATAGGACTTGTCCTCAGCCTTAAATAACTTCAATAATAATAATAATAATAATAATAATAATAATAATAATAATGGGCTAGGGCTCCATGGAGCTAGGGCTCCATGGAGCCCTAGCGAAACAGCTCACGTATGTTCTTCAACATCCCAAGAAAACACCCACTTTCCTAACGCAAGGCTTAACATATATGCTACCTAAGAGCGATAGAACACAGGATCCGTCTCAATATAGGCCAATCACTTGCCTGCCAACACTCTACAAAATACTCACTTCATGCATATCCAATCGAATATACCAACACCTTGACGACAACAATATATTAGCAGAGGAGCAGAAAGGATGCAGAAAGAAACACCACGGGTGCAAGGAACAACTCATCATCGATTCTGTGATAATGAAACAGGCACACATAGGGCATCGCAATGTTCATTCAGCTTTTCTCGATTATCTGAAAGCATTCGATAGTACCGCCCATTCTTGGCTTGTTGAAGTATTGCAGATATACAAAATTCACCCAGCCCTGGTAGAGTTCTTGAAGACAACAATGACACACTGGCGCACGTCTCTGCAGGTCAACATGAACAATAAATCAATTAAAACCGACGAGATACCCATACGTCGTGGAATTTTTCAAGGAGACTCTTTGAGTCCACTATGGTTCTGTTTGGCAATGAACCCATTGTCCTCAATGCTCAATAGAACTGGATACGGATTTAGGATAAAAGCAGAAAGGAATTATCATACAATCTCCCACCTGCTGTATATGGATGACATCAAATTATATGCTTCGAACAAGAAGCAATTGGATGATTTGCTGAAAACTGTCAGTGAGTTCTCGGCAGATGTTCATATGAAATTCGGGATTGAAAAATGTAAGACCCTGAACATTCAAAGAGGGAAAGTCATAGATGGTGAAACACAACTTCCAAACGGTGACATTATACAGTGCATGAGAGATGGCGAAACATACAAATATCTGGGATACCAACAAGCCAGATTGTTAGACCAAAAACAATCAAAGGAGAAGATTCGTTCAGAATACAGTCATCGTCTGAAGTCTGTGCTGAAATCGATGTTGAACTCGGGAAATCTAGTCAAGGCAATTAACACCTACGCTATTCCAGTGTTGCTTTACTCATTTGGAATAATCAGATGGACTAAGACGGAGCTAGATGATATTCAAAGGCAGACCCGAACGATGCTGACAAAGTACAACAATCATCATCCAAAATCGTCTGTGATACGAACAACTTTGAAGCGGAAAGAAGGAGGACGCGGATTAATAGATGTTGTCAATTTACACACCGAACAGATAAGAAATCTCAGAGAATTCTTCTCAGCAAAAGCTCTCACTTCTGACCTACATAGAGTGGTATCGTTGGCTGATAAGGGATATACACCTCTAAATCTTGCTACCAGAGATGACCTGCTGAATCTACCATTCCTATCAGATACTGAAAAACAAGAGCAATGGTCAAGAAAGGAATTGCATGGACGACATCACCATGAGATTAATCAACCACACATCGACAAAGAAGCCTCCAACAAATGGTTGATGAAAGGAGAATTATTCGCGGAAACAGAGGATTCCTTATGGCCATCCAAGACCAAGTGATCGCTACAAACAACTACAAAAATTTATTATGAAGGACGGAACATTACAAACAGATAGGTGCAGAAAATGCCATATAAGATCGGAGACGATACAGCATATTACGTCCGGATGCGAACAACTGGCCAATACAGACTATCTTCACAGGCATAATCAAGTGTGCAACATTATCCATCAGAAACTTGCACACAAGTACGGACTTCTGAATACATTTCAGCCATATTACAAGTATCAACCGGCGCCCGTATTGGAAAATGACTCTATCAGACTATACTACGATAGGCCTATTATCACTGACAGAATGGTGACGAATAATAGGCCGGACATAGTGGTGTATGATAAAAGAGCCAAGACAGCAATGCTGGTGGATGTCGCCATACCAAATAATAACAACGTGCTGAATAAGTTCCAGGAGAAAAAGTCCAAATACACAGACCTTGCTATTGAGATCAAGCAGATGTGGCACCTCGACAAAATAGATATCGTTCCTGTCATCGTATCCTCGACTGGTTTAATACCCAAAACTTTGCATGATAGCCTTAAGAAATTAGAATTGCATAAGAATACCTATATAGAAATGCAAAAGCTGTAATTCTTAATACATGTAGGATAGTTAGGAAATTTCTGTCAAGTATATTGTAATCGAGCCTATTCCTTTGATTGCTAAATCTGGGAAAGGTAAATTATATCCAGCTACTAGCTGAGATAGTGCATAAGTCCACGATAATAATAATAATAACAGCTACAAACAACTACAAAAAATTTATTATGAAGGACGGAACGTTACAAACAGATAGGTGCAGAAAATGCCATATAAGATCGGAGACGATACAGCATATTACGTCCGGATGCGAACAACTGGCCAATACAGACTATCTTCACAGGCATAATCAAGTGTGCAACATTATCCATCAGAAACTTGCACACAAGTACGGACTTCTGAATACATTCCAGCCATATTACAAGTATCAACCGGCGCCCGTGTTGGAAAATGACTCCATCAGATTATACTACGATAGGCCTATTATCACTGACAGAATGGTGACGAATAATAGGCCGGACATAGTGGTGTATGATAAGAGAGCCAAGACAGCAATGCTGGTGGATGTCGCCATACCAAATAATAACAACGTGCCGAATAAGTTCCAGGAGAAAAGTCCAAATACACAGACCTTGCTATTGAGATCAAGCAGATGTGGCACCTCGACAAAATAGATATCGTTCCTGTCATCGTATCCTCGACTGGTTTAATACCCAAAACTTTGCATGATAGCCTTAAGAAATTAGAATTGCATAAGAATACCTATATAGAAATGCAAAAAGCTGTAATTCTTAATACATGTAGGATAGTTAGGAAATTTATGTCAAGTATATTGTAATCGAGCCTATTCCCTTTGATTGCTAAATCTGGGAAAGGTAAATTATATCCAGCTACTAGCTGAGATAGTGCATAAGTCCACGATAATAATAATAATAATAAGCAGAAAGGAATTATCATACAATCTCCCACCTGCTGTATATGGATGACATCAAATTATATGCTTCGAACAAGAAGCAATTGGATGATTTGCTGAAAACTGTCAGTGAGTTCTCGGCAGATGTTCATATGAAATTCGGGATTGAAAAATGTAAGACCCTGAACATTCAAAGAGGGAAAGTCATAGATGGTGAAACACAACTTCCAAACGGTGATATAATACAGTGCATGAGAGATGGCGAAACATACAAATATCTTGGATACCAACAAGCCAGATTGCTAGACCAAAAACAATCAAAGGAGAAGATTCGTTCAGAATACAGTCAGCGTCTGAAGTCTGTGCTGAAATCGATGTTGAACTCGGGGAATCTAGTCAAGGCAATTAACACCTACGCCATTCCAGTGTTGCTTTACTCATTTGGAATAATCAGATGGACTAAGACGGAGCTAGATGATATTCAAAGGCAGACCCGAACGATGCTGACAAAGTACAATAATCATCATCCAAAATCGTCTGTGATACGAACAACTTTGAAGCGGAAAGAAGGAGGACGCGGATTAATAGATGTTGTCAATTTACACACTGAACAGATAAGAAATCTCAGAGAATTCTTCTCAGCAAAAGCTCTCACTTCTGACCTACATAGAGTGGTATCGTTGGCTGATAAGGGATATACACCTCTAAATCTTGCTACCAGAGATGACCTGCTGAAACTACCATTCCTATCAGATACTGAAAAACAAGAGCAATGGTCAAGAAAGGAATTGCATGGACGACATCACCATGAGATTAATCAACCACACATCGACAAAGAAGCCTCCAACAAATGGTTGATGAAAGGAGAATTATTCGCGGAAACAGAGGGATTCCTTATGGCCATCCAAGACCAAGTGATCGCTACAAACAACTACAAAAAATTTATTATGAAGGACGGAACATTACAAACAGATAGGTGTAGAAAATGCCATATAAGATCGGAGACGATACAGCATATTACGTCCGGATGCGAACAACTGGCCAATACAGACTATCTTCACAGGCATAATCAAGTGTGCAACATTATCCATCAGAAACTTGCACACAAGTACGGACTTCTGAATACATTCCAGCCATATTACAAGTATCAACCGGCGCCCGTATTGGAAAATGACTCTATCAGATTATACTACGATAGGCCTATTATCACTGACAGAATGGTGACGAATAATAGGCCGGACATAGTGGTGTATGATAAGAGAGCCAAAACAGCAATGCTGGTGGATGTCGCCATACCAAATAATAACAACGTGCTGAATAAGTTCCAGGAGAAAAAGTCCAAATACACAGACCTTGCTATTGAGATCAAGCAGATGTGGCACCTCGACAAAATAGATATCGTTCCTGTCATCGTATCCTCGACTGGTTTAATACCCAAAACTTTGCATGATAGCCTTAAGAAATTAGAATTGCATAAGAATACCTATATAGAAATGCAAAAAGCTGTAATTCTTAATACATGTAGGATAGTTAGGAAATTTCTGTCAAGTATATTGTAATCGAGCCTATTCCCTTTGATTGCTGAATCTGGGAAAGGTAAATTATATCCAGCTACTAGCTGAGATAGTGCATAAGTCCACGATAATAATAATAATAATTTCCTCAGGGGCTCAGGAACATTGTTTCTGAGTACGGGCTTAGCGAACCCGAGGTACCCAAGCTGAACCTGGCAGTAGGTATAAAATGCAACCTATCCAATGATGTACAATCTAAGGAATAAACGGGTGAATCGACATTGTACCACCATAACCTCTTGTCGCGTTCAAGATTTAGGAAGAGGGTCTTGTTCGGAAAGTGAGTCACAGTCTCCCTCGGTTAGCGACGGAAGCAGCGTGATATCGAGTAGGGATACTGCAACACAAAACCGAGTGGGAAATAACATCAACACCTCCCAACCGACTCTTGATGTTTCAACGGCGGCGCAAGCCATTATGCCTACGACCACGAGAGCCGGACTCCCTAGGAAACGCATGAAGTGGACTCCAGAAATGAATACCTTCATTATGCGTTCCTATTAAAAGATTACAAACTTGGAATCGGAAATGACAGCATACAGATACGCGTTACATCTTGCGTTCATAGAAAAATATCCTGAATTACAGCACATATCCGAGCAGGGAATTTCGGATCAACGAAGAACAATCGTTAAAAACAGGCTACTTTCTTCAGAAACGCTGCAAAGCTTACGAGAAGAGGTCATAATGGAACTCAGAAGCGAAAATGATATTCATAACGGTATACCTGCTGGAGTCAATGAAAGTGTTACAGATAACATCGAAGCCACGGAAACGAATATTAACATGGAACGCCCTCTTGAGCCTAATCAGCAGAACGAATATATGTATTTAGCAAGATCAGAACTCAACAGAGCAATATCTGAATTCAGTGGTTGTAACCCAACTAAAAGACCTAAACTGCCCAAACTCAAGACGAACAAGAACACCAATATCATCCTAGCAAGCGTAAACTCAATGTTTGAAGAATATACCGACCAGAACAACTTGGAGAAGATTCACACTTTGATTTATTGTGGAGCAGTAACGGTTCTTCGACTTCATAAACAACGAATCTCCACAACTCTGTTTCAAGCTGAGCCAAAAAGCGTCAGAAAACCACCATGGCAAAAACGACTGGAGAAGGATATTGATAATATTAGAGCAGAAATCGGTCGCCTCACAGAATTCCTGAGAAACAGAAAACCCTCAAGGCGCTTGAAATCATATATACGCCAAATTTATAGGAAAATTGGTACGAACACAAAACACCCTGATCACAAACAACACATCGACGTGTATATGGACACTTTGAAACAGAAACTCCAGGCAAAAGCTAAGAGGCTTTCAAGATACGTCAAGTGTACTGAAAGGAAACACCAAAACCAAAGGTTCCTCCAAAACGCTGCCAATTTTCATAAGGGAAATAACAAAACTGCGACCAACAATAACAGAGAAGTACCTGACGCACAGTGCTTGACCGACTATTGGTCATCACTATGGTCGAACCCCAAAGAACACAATAGAGATGCGGAATGGATCACGAATGAAAAAGAACGCCTCGATATCAGACATATGGACTTCGATGGAATAACGGAGGAAGAAATCACAACAGTAATTAGAGCGACCAACAATTGGAAGGCCACAGGTATAGATAATATCCACAACTACTGGTACAAGAAGTTTGATAATCTCCATGGAGCCCTAGCGAAACAGCTCACGTATGTTCTTCAACATCCCAAGAAAACACCCACTTTCCTAACGCAAGGCTTAACATATATGCTACCTAAGAGCGATAGAACACAGGATCCGTCTCAATATAGGCCAATCACTTGCCTGCCAACACTCTACAAAATACTCACCTCATGCATATCCAATAGAATATACCAACACCTTGACGACAACAATATATTAGCAGAGGAGCAGAAAGGATGCAGAAAGAAACACCACGGGTGCAAGGAACAACTCATCATCGATTCTGTGATAATGAAACAGGCACACGTAGGGCATCGCAATGTTCATTCAGCTTTTCTCGATTATCTGAAGGCATTCGATAGTACCGCCCATTCTTGGCTTGTTGAAGTATTGCAGATATACAAAATTCACCCAGCCCTGGTAGAGTTCTTAAAGACAACAATGACACACTGGCGCACGTCTTTGCAGGTCAACATGAACAATAAATCAATTAAAACCGACGAGATACCCATACGTCATGGAATTTTTCAAGGAGACTCTTTGAGTCCACTATGGTTCTGTTTAGCAATGAACCCATTGTCCTCAATGCTCAATAGAACAGGATACGGATTTAGGACAAAAGCAGAAAGGAATTATCATACAACCTCCCACCTGCTGTATATGGATGACATCAAATTATATGCTTCGAACAAGAAGCGATTGGATGATTTGCTGAAAACTGTCAGTGAGTTCTCGGCAGATGTTCATATGAAATTTGGGATTGAAAAATGTAAGACCCTGAACATTCAAAAAGGGAAAGTCATAGATGGTGAAACACATTTTCCAAACGGTGATATTATACAGTGCATGAGAGATGGCGAAACATACAAATATCTGGGATACCAACAAGCCAGATTGTTAGACCAAAAACAATCAAAGGAGAAGATTCGTTCAGAATACAGTCAGCGTCTGAAATCTGCGCTGAAATCGATGTTGAACTCGGGGAATCTAGTCAAGGCAATTAACACCTACGCCATTCCAGTGTAGCTTTACTCATTTGGAATAATCAGATGGACTAAGACGGAGCTGGATGATATTCAAAGGCAGACCCGAACGATGCTGACAAAGTACAACAATCATCATCCAAAATCGTCTATGATGCGAACAACTTCGAAGAGAAAAGAAGGAGGACGCGGATTATTAGATGTTGTCAATATACACACCGAACAGATAAGAAATCTCAGAGAATTCTTCTCAGCAAAAGCTCTCTTCTGACCTCCATAGAGTGGTATCGTTGGCTGATAAGGGGTATACACCTCTGAATCTTGCTACCAGAGATGACCTGCTGAATCTACAGTTCCTATCAGATACTGAAAAACAAGAGCAATGGTCAAGAAAGGAATTGCATGGACGACATCACCATGAGATTAATCAACCACACATCGACAAAGAAGCCTCCAACAAATGGTTAATGAAAGGAGAATTATTCGCAGAAACAGAGGGATTCCTTATGGCCATCCAAGACCAAGTGATCGCTACAAACAATTACAAAAAATTTATAATGAAGGACGGAACATTACAAACAGATAAGTGCAGAAAATGCCATATAAGATCGGAGACTATACAGCATATTACGTCCGGATGCGAACAACTTGCCAATACGGAGTATCTTCACAGGCATGATCAAGTGTGCAACATTATCCACCAGAAACTTGCACACAAGTACGGACTTCTGAACACCTTCCAGCCATATTACAAGGATCAGCCGGCGCCCGTATTGGAAAATGACTCTATCAGATTATACTACGATAGGCCTGTTATCACTGACAGAATGGTGACGAATAATAGACCGGACATAGTGGTGTATGATAAGAGAGCCAGAACAGCAATGCTGATGGATGTCGCCATACCGAATAATAACAACGTGCTGAACAAGTTCCAGGAGAAAAAGTCCAAATACACAGACCTTGCTATTGAGATCAAGCAGATGTGGCACCTCGATAAAATAGATATTGTTCCTGTCATCGTATCCTCGACTGGTTTAATACCCAAAACTTTGCATGATAGACTTAAGAAATTAGAATTGCATAAGAATACCTATATAGAAATGCAAAAAGCTGTAATTCTTAATACATGTAGGATAGTTAGGAAATTTATGTCAAGTATATTGTAATCGAGCCTATTCCCTTTGATTGCTAAATCTGGGAAAGGTAAATTATATCCAGCTACTAGCTAAGATAGTGCATAAGTCCACGATAATAAATAATAATCTCTGAACATAAACGCAGTTTCATCAAGGAAAAATCAATACGAATTATTCTAATCATCTTAAGGAAAATAGTCATTCTTTCAATTCGAATTTAAAATCATACATTCTGAGAATAGAAGTATAGAACTCAATCTTCCGGAAGTACTTGAGATTAACAGATTTAGGTATTCTCCAGAACTTCGTAATGACCAGATAGACATAAATAACTCACCCTTATTGAACTTGTTTCCTAAAAACTAGTTCAAATTCAACTAACTTTGAATGGATAACCTCTTTAGTCTATATAAATATACGTTAGTTAAGATAATTTTGTAGTATTCATTCGTTCTTGACAAAGATACTGCGTATCGAAACGCGTCGAGAATTTACTAATATATTTTAGTGGAATATATATATATATATATATATATATATATATATATATATATATATATATATATATATATATTTTGTTTAATTATATTTCAATGAGGGTTTCGTAATTGTTGAGACTCATCATCATATTCATCGATATAATTTATTAATATACTAAGGAATCCATATGTATTGAATTCGAATACGATTAAATTATCTTCTTTCGACTTTTCATCAGTCTTCGACTCGGATACAATGACAACGAAAGGTATCATAACATTTCCCCATATTTTACGTCGAAATTAATAAGAGCGTGAATTCGCTATAGCATCGGGGAAGGCAGATAAACATTTAGCATCACTACTCAATTCTAAGCAGTATACTTTACTTGAATTCAAAGGTAATGATTGAGGAAATCTAGAAAGTTAATAATTTCACAACCTTCAGTATAAAGTTGGATGGAATTCATGATATTACAATGAAGAAAATTATTCGTAATATTCTCTCAAGTTGCTTTCAAAACAAAAACCATCTTTCATGTCTGTTTGCTGTCACTTTGATGATAAACTATATAAACTCCACCGGAACTTTCAACCTAAATACTTAAATTTTCAAGTTTTGCGAATCTTTGAGAAGTTATGAAAATACCTTCGATTTGATCGAGCAAGAAGAAAGTTTATGGAAATAGAGCCTATTTAAAACTTTTAGAAAGTTTTCCTTATTCATTATCATGTTCAGCTTTTCTCCGAAACTTTGTGTGTCTAGTGGTTAATATAAAAGCTAATTTTCATCAGCGAAGTTCGATTTTGCTGTTTGTCGTATGTCTTGGAGTATCCTACACTAATAAAGTGATTGTATTATGCCAGTGACCAAACTTTCTCTTTCGAAATTATTCTGCTTCTCTAGATTTATTGTTTTTATATAGAAAGAACAGCAAGAAATTTCAATGTTAGAATCTCAGAACATAAACGCAGTTTCATCAATGGAAAACCGATTCAAATTTTTCTAATCATCTTAGGGAAAAAGTCATTATTTCAATTCGGAATTTAAAATCATACATTCTGAGAAAAGAGGTAAAAACTTAACCTTCTGGATGTACTTGAGATTAACAGATGTGGGTATTCCCAGAAATTCTTAATTACCAGATAGACATAAATAACTCAGCCTTATTGAACTTGTTTCCTAAAAACTAGTTCAAATACAGATAAATCTAAATGGATTGCCTCTTTATTCTATATAAGTATACGTTTGTTAAGATAATTTTGTAGTATTCATTCGCTCTTGCCAAAGATACTTTGTGTCAGAACGCATCCAGCATTTATTAATATATTTTAGTGGAAATCTTTGTTTAATTATATTTCAAAGTGGATTTCTTTATTGTTGAGACTCATCATCATTATCGTCGATATAATTTAACAATTTACTAAGAAATCCATATGTATTGAATACGAATACGATGAAATTACCTTCTTTTTACACTTTTCATCAGTCTTCGACCCGGATACAATGACAACGAAAGGTATCATAACATTTCCCCATATTTTACGTCGAAAATTGATAAGAGCGTGAATTTGCCATAGCTTCGGGGAAAGCAGATAATCATTTAGCATCTCTACCCAATTCAAAGCAGTATACTTTACTTGAATACAAAATTACTGATTGAAGAAATTTAGAAAGTTAATAATTCTCAGTATGAAGTTGGATGGAAATCATGAGATTACATTGAAGAAAGTTATTAGTTATATTCTCTCAAGCTGCTTTCAAAACAAAAACCATCTTTCACGTCTGTATACTGTCACTCTGATGAGAAACTATATAAGCTTCACCGAAACTTTCAACCTTAATGTTTAAATTTCCAAGTTTCACGGATCTTTGAGAAGTTATGAAAATACCTTCGATTTGATTGAACAAGAAGAAATTTTATGAAAATGGAGCCTATTTGAAAACTTTTAAACTTTTTTTTATAAATGAGATAATAACACAAGGTTTAACTTTAATCTACACTTTATTTGAAAAAATTCGACGACGTTTCGCTGACACAGCAGATCAAGAATGAAAAAAAAAAAAAAAATTATTTTCACAACTTTTCAACAACATCTATTACAGTAGTGAAAATGGTTTGATCATGGGAAATCCTTTGAGTCCACTTTTAGCAGAGATTTTATGAATCATATAGAACAGAAAATTCATACACATCCACTCATTTCCAAATTTCTTTATTGGTATAGATATGTTGACGACATCTTAGTATGTTTCATTGAACTACTCGTCAATTAGACTTATTTGTTAATTTCATTAATTCCATCCATTTGAACATTAAATTCACGATAGAAATTGAACAGAACGATTCCATAAATTTTTTGGACTTAAAATCACTAAACAAAATAATAATCATGTTTTTTCGGTCTTCGTAAACCAACACATACTGACACAATTATACATAACTACTCATTACATCCAATTCAACACAAAGTTGCAGCTTTTAACAGCATGGTACATCGGTTACTCAATTTACCTTTATCAGTAGAAGATTATATTAAAGAGTTAAACATCATCAAACAGATAGCCATTAATAATTCATATAATCCGAATATGATAGATCTAATCATTCGTAAAAACTCTATCAGAAAGCAATAGATGAAGTATATCCTATTCATAAAGACTATAAAATATTCAACAGTTTAACATTCTGCGGTTCTGCAAGTACAAATATCAAATCTTTTCGTCAAACAAAATCTTAATATAGCTTTCAAAACTTCTAATAACTTAGGTAAACATATTAAAAATAATAAATCTCGTGTAAAAAATCAAGTAAATCGGGAATCTATAAACTCAATTGCGGTTCTTGTGATAAAATTTATATCGGTAGGACCTATAGGAGTTTTGGCATAAGAACATCTGAACATAAACGTAGCTTCAATAAAAATAAATCTGATTCAAATTATTCAAACCACCTTATAAAAGAAAACCATTCATTCAATGAAAATTTTGACATATTACATATAAAATCAAAAAGTTCAAAATTAGATCTCCTAGAAGCATTAGAAATAAATAAATACAAACATTCGGACAAGCTTTTGAATGAACAGGTAGATTTGAATTACTCACCCTACTTAACTTGTTTAATTAGTTTTATTACCTCTCATTTTAACTGTACAATGGCTCGGTGTGGATTTTCCTGTTATTCATCCAACTTGTTCTACGATTTGTTTATAATACCATACTCTTCATTCTATTTTTCATTCTTGATAAAGCTGCTGTGTCAGCGAAACGTCGTCGAATTTTTTCAAATAAAGTGTAGATTAAAGTTAAACCTTGTGTTTTTATCTCATTTATATAATGGATCTACATCAAGTAACGGCCTCCACAATTCAAAAAAAAAAATTTTTTTTTATCATGTTCTAGCTTTTCTCCGCAACTTTATGTGTCTAGTGATTAATATAAAAACTAATTTTCATCGGCAGAGTTCGATTTGGCTGTTTGTCGCATATGTTGGAGTACTCTACGGTAACAATGTGATTGTATTATGCGAGTGACCAAACTATCTCGTTCGAAATTTAACTCTAGATTCGTGCGGTATTTTTGAGAAAGGCTGTATTGGATATGACACAATTTAGAATTCAAGCTCTAGAGAACCATGTAACTGCTTATGATTACTATATCTACCTAAGTATTTTTTAATACCCAGTAATATAATACACAATGATCATTATGGTGGCTCGAAAAAAAAGAAAAAGTTTCTTTTCGATTAGTATTCTGAAAAATAGGTTTCTAGACACTTTCAAGCAAATCTCTCTAAGTATGAGCTCTTAATTGTATCGGAGAAGTCGTCCGCCTTACAGTTTTTCTCTTTTTTAAAGAGAAACTTTTATTTCATCGTCTCAAACTTCTTCGTCTGTGTGTTGCATGTCGCGTGACGGTCGGCCGCAGAGTAGGGATAAAGTGGAAGGCGCTCGTCAGAACAGCTAAGGCTAACATGGCGGCGCCTATAGTTCGCAGCAGCTGACCGTGTAGTGTATAGACTATTACACATTTGTGCCAGTGCTCCACACTATTTTGTTTGTTTTTGTCAGTGTTTAATGTAAATGTTTATTGTCTGGTGATTTTAATACATACTTCAAGAAAGAAGAATCTGCTCCACCCCTTGAGTACTTGAGGGAAGTATTTGATCTTGAAATGATAAATGTCAATATGGTCATGAGTTCAAATGAATTAATTTTTGCATGTATTTATTTTTTTTTGTCACCTAGGAATATATCTCTTATAATTCAATATAAATTACCATTCCGTATTCACGGTTTCTCTGTTCGCGGTATATTTACAGACATATACCTTTGGAATGAACATAATACTTATACTGTATATATACGTTGTTATTATTGCTATGCGGCCAAATGGAAGATGAAAATAAACAGATCATTGAGTAGTTGAATTTTTACATGATTTCTAAATATCGGGCATTTGCTTATAAATCTGACAAATTGTAAGATTTGTAGGAAAAATCAGATTGAAAGAGGGTTTCTTAATTGTTAAGTTTATCATCATCATCGATATTATCTATTCATTTAATAAGGAATCCAAATGTATTGAATACGAATACGATTAAATTACCTTCTTTTGAGTTTTCATCAGTATTCAATGTCAACGAAAGGTATCATAACATTTCCCCATATTTTGCGTCGAAAATTAATAAAAGCGTGAATTCACCATAGGTTCGGAGAAAGCAGATAAACATTTAGCATCTCTACTCAATTCAAAGCAGTATACTTCACTTAAATACAAAATTAATGATTGAAGAAATTTATAATGTGAATAATTTCACAACTCTCGGTAGAAGTTGGATGGAATTCATGAAATTACATTGAAGAAAATTATTTGTATTATTCTCTCAAGTTGCTTTCAAAACAAAAACCACCTTTCATGTCTGTTTGCTGTCACTTTTATGAGAAACTATATAAACTTCACCGAAACTTCCAAGCTAAATACTTGAATTTCCAAGTTTTGCGAATCTTTGAGAAGTTATGAAAATACCTTCGATTTGATCGAACAAAAAGAAAGTTTATGAAACTAGAGCCTATTTAAAAACTTTCAAAATGTTTCCCTTATTCATTATTATATTCAGCTTTTCTCCGCAACTTTGTGTGTCTAGTAATTCGTATAAAAGCTAATTTTAATCGGCGGAGATCGAGTTTGCTGTTTGTGGCATATGTTGAAGTATTCTACGGTAACAATGTTGTTGTATTATGCCAGTGACTAAACTATCTCTTTGGAAATTTAACTCTGTCACTCCAAGTTCATGCTATATGTTTGTGAATGGCTGTCTTGGATATGACACAGTTAAGAGTTTTAGCTCTAGAGAAACATGGACCTGCTTATGATACACTTAAATGTTCTTGAATACCTAGTAACATAATACGCATTGGTCATTAGGGTGGCTCAAAAGAAACGAAAAATTATTTTCACGCTTGGTTATCAATATAGTTAGTCGGTAACAAATCCCCTCCGTATTTCTATTACCCTTTGGGATCTTTCGTCTCACCCACAACGTAAACAGAGATAATAACTCTGTTCACCACATCTTAAACTCCGTCTGTGTGTTGCATGTCGCGTGACGGTCGGCCGCGGAGTAAGGACAAAATGAAAGGCGATCGTCAGAGCAGCCAAGACCAACATGGCGGCGCCTATAGTTCGCAGCAGCTGACCGTATAGTGTATAGATTACTACTCTTTTGTGCCAGTGCTCCACGCTATTTAGTCTGTTTTTGGCAGTGTTTAATGTAAATGTTTTTTGCCTGGCGATTTTAACACTGATTTAAAAAAAAAGAATCTGCTCCACTCATTGAATACATTGAAAGTATTATATATCTCGTATTCTAAGACACAGAGTTCAATAAAAATATTAGTTGGAGACTTAGTCTACTTTCATCATTACCCATTATTATTCCAATTTCCCAAGTATAAAATTAGGATTGATAAAATGATTTTTATACCGTTAATGGACTATAATGTGAGAAAAAGTTTCACTTTTACTGTGGTTGCATAAAACCACACAATCCTTTTTCTTATTATCACAAAGAAAAATTGATATCTCGCTTCCAACTGCTTGAAAAAATATATTGTTTGGAAGGTTGCGTACGAAATTAAATGTTCCACAAAAAAATCTTTTTACGACTTTTTCGTAAACCTAACAGTTTAAAAGATATCAACGGTTAAAATTCGATTAATTGAAGGTGAATATTTTCTTTTCCTATGAGTTTTATAACTCAAAGAGAAAAAATCATTTTAAATCATAAAACTCATAGTAAAATTGTAAGAAATTTACTGCTTTTCAAAAATGGTCCCATAATTTTCCGATTAAGTTGAGCCTTTACGAGATGTTCATCGTCAAACATCAATGCGTATCAATTTTTCCAGTCTATGATCAATAATTAGAGAAATTCCAATTGAACAGAAAAATGTTACGAACTATTTTTAAATTTTTTTAGTCATGGGTAAGATTAGATGTGTATAGGTACACCGATAAAACGGATTTCTTTATTCATTATCATATTGTAGGTTAACTAATGATGAATGAATTCATTTGATGATTATAACACTTATTTGGAATGAATTATTCTATTATCTAAGATAGTCAGTTTTAGAATCACTGAAAATATGGTATTGAACGGGTAGATACTGAGATGAATGAAAGTAAGAAAACATAGACGATGTTAGCTTCAGAGGAGAAACAGAAAAATAGTTGAAATGAAAATATTCCTCGACAAAAATGTTTAATTTCGCACTGAACAAAAGTCATAATAATAAATAACAACACTACTAAGAATTATTTTTTTTATTTTTTAGAATTTTTAAAGATAAAATTGAAAAAAGTATTATCATAATAAAAACATTCAAATAAATTTTTGAACATGAAACTTGTATAGAAGTTACTTTTATAATAAACATTCAAAGTTGTGTAAATGTCCCCAAAACTTATAAATTAAATTAAAATTCTTTGAAGTAAAAGGAAATAAGACTATTGTGATTTTCCACAATTTATTTAATAATCACGACCAGTTTCGACCTTATGGTTATTTGAAAGTGAATACCAATATAACAAATGAGTAAGTAGGTACAAGTACAGAGTGAAAGTTATCCTAGGTATTGAGTAGTGGGTATGAATAAAGCTCTAGTTGGCTGTGGGTTTTTACAGGGTTTGTTAATCTTTCCAACAAATTAATCTCTCTCCCCTTGTTACATTTATGAGAGATTTTAAGCTTGTTTAATGATATCGAGTGGTTGGTTGATTATGGTTTCAAATATTGGTGAATTTTCATCTGAAGGAATATTGTCCTTGATTCTTGTTTCAAAACTTCTCCCTATTTGTCCGACATAAGCTACCTGACATTCATTGCATTTGATTTGATAAATTCCTGATAGCTTGAATTTATCGTTCTTTTGTTTTGGCATTAAATAAATTCCGGGTTTCTACGATGCTAAATAGTAATTGAGAGGTAATACGTTTAAAAAATGTTGTGGTTTATTGTTATTTGAGGCAAATTTTCTGATGATGTTAAGTTCAGTTTGGAAATTTTCTGTTGAAAGGGGAACAGAGTAAGCTCTATGAATCATGGAGTTATATGCAGCTATTTTGTGGCTCAAATGACCGAACGAGTCTATTGGGATCGATGCATCTGTGAATGTTTCCTTTCTGTAAATTTTATAAGCCAACTAGAGCTTAAAGCATCCCCACTACTCAATATCTAGGATAACTTTCACTCTGTTCTTGTTCCTACCTACTGATATGTTATAATGTTATTCACTTGAAAATGACCATAAGGTCGAAACTGATCGTGACTATTAACTGAATTGTGGAAAACTGACAAACGTGTCTTATTTCGTTTTACTTTGATAATGAAATTCCGTGAAAAAATAGATTATCAATAATATCAATTAAAATTTTTCCAATTATTGATCAAAAACTGAAAAAATTGATAGGCATTGATGTTTGACAATCAATATCTCGTAAACGCTTAACCCTAATCGAAAAATTATTGAAGACCATTTTTGTAGAGCAGTGAATTTCCAACAAGATTAGGAGTCATAATGGTTTTTTCATTGAGTTATAAAATTCATAATAAAAGAAAAAATTTACCCTAGGATAATCAAACTTCAACCGTTAATGCCTTTTAAACGGTTAGGTTTACGAAAAAATTGTGAGAGGCGTTTTTTTGAAGAACGTTCAATTTCCTACTAAATCTATGAAACGATATATTTTCTCAAGTAGTTGGAAGCGAGATATCAATTTTGCTATGTGATAACGAGAAAAAATAGAAAACTGTAGGGCAGAGGACCTTTCCGTTACAATTAAGACCTCATACTTGGAAACATCTCCTTAGAAATATCTAGGAACCTATTTTTCAGAGTACCAAGGGAAAAAAATATTCGTTTTTTTTTGACCCACCCTAATGGTAATGCCAAGCGAATTTCGCTCAAGAAGAGGAAAACCACTATATCCAGTATGAAGATATTTACAAGGTGATTCACTTAGCTTAATTGTTACTTAGACTACACCTAGGGAAGTTCGAATCGGCTTTCAGAATACAAGGTACCACTATTCGTTTTCGATATACAGGCTCTTTTTTGGATTTGGGTCTAATTTTCGAATATCAATAGCTCTCCAACCATACATGGATTAATTGTAGTCAGAGTACATCGTTTTACGATATACTATACATGCTTTTTCATGGATTTGGGTCGAATATTTTAATCGCAATAATTGTTGAACGCATGGACCGATTTCCTCGGTTACTTGAAATACCAAGGATAATGTTAATAATACGGTTTCTTGGTGACAATCAAATTTCAGGGCCGGACTAAAAACAATTTTTCCTCGAAATAACTAAACGAATACTTTTACATGACTTTTCGAGAACTCTTGCACACGATCTTAATCAGCAAGAATTGTTCTGAAAAATGGGCCTACAGTAAATTTTTTCATTGATGTATGATTATGCAGATAACCCATTTTCTTTTTGTTTTGAAAAAAACTTCACGATTACCTTCCTACTAACAATTCAGCATAGGGTATATTTCGTTTTTGTCCTAGGAATAATTTATCTAATGCTCTACCCACAGAGTGAAGTCGAGTAAAAATTACAGGGGTGTCTTCCGAAAACCATTCTTCAATTTTTTTTAATACAGTGTCCATTCATGTCATCTCTCAGGAAGATTTCCAATCTCATGGAAATATCATAACAACATTTTCTTTTCAAAGGTTCACAATCAATATATATATTTCAATGAATATTTAAAAGATAATTAGTGCTTCATTTAAAAGGCATAATCGTTACAAATATTTCACATTGAGAAAAACTCAAAATAAAAATGAAAAATTCATTCCAGAGCAGAAACATCAAAACAGATCAACCACTAAAAACAAGAAATAACTAACAGAGAAATAAGTCAAACGACTTTCACAACAAGTTTTCTAAAATTCCTCCTCCCTCTCGTACACATATCATCGAACGAACTACCAGATGTAGACTGATTTTCTAATGATATTCGCTTGGTTTCGAATAAAATGTAGCCTTTCTCAACTCTTTAGATTAAGTGCTCCCAGTTAACTGTATCTTCATCATAGACAAACTTCTTCAAGTAATCCCACTAGTCCATTGAAATTTCACAATTTGAAGGCCGAATATTGCATTTTTTTCAGGACGCAATTTCATTTTTGGGACATTGGAGGGTAGTCAATAGAAGCTTAACCCCAAGTTTGTGGGATTTTGGTGCAAACAACTTTTTTCGCGATATCTAGGAAACTATACGTCCTACTAAAACATTGTGGTGACGTAATTATGATAGCAAATCGTCTTGCCTACCAATATGCTTGTATAATTTTTTGCTCTAAATTCAAAATTAAAGAAGTATAAGCAAAAAAGAGAGGAATTTTTATAACAATTTTCTTTTTGCTCTATAATAGGGTGTATCGTTTTTGGCTTTATTTTCGAAATTCAAAAAAGTATAGTGCGGAAAAGTTGCATTTGGTGGCACCGAGCATCTGTGATTTTTTTCAGAATTTTTGAACAAAACCTAGGGGTCGCGCAATGCCATTAAAGTTTCTTCTGTTGTATATAGGCAACCCACACATCAATTTCGCGATTTCAAGTGTTTTCAGAGGTCTAAAGTCGATTTTCTTGCAGTTTGTTTAAGTATATTTGTTGTCTTTGTGGTATAAAGGAAAAAAAGTTTACGATGTAACGAATTAGAGGAAGAAAACAAGAAATTATGAATACCAGAGTGCTATTTTTCTCGTATTTGGTTCGGTAAGGAACAGGCTACTCTGTTTTTATTAAATGTCAAGAAATGAAGAAAGAAGAAAGGAAAAAACGAAACGCGAAAAAGGTTACTGGCTCAGACATGGATTCTCATCCTGTATTGCGCAAGCGTCCCAAGCTTGAAGAGCAAACATCGTCAGAAGCAGAAGAGTCTTCCTCGAGTCATCAGGATACCAGCGGTAACGATTCCGATTTTGACCCACAAACCTCGACATCTAGAAACACACGTTTGTCCATCAAAAATGTGGCGTCAGCTGCTTGCAGATCAAGTGTATCAAGAAGACATGTTGCGTTGATAGCAAGCGCCGCTTTAGAAGACGCTGGTATAATTTCCTTAGGAGAAAAAGAAAAAGTTATAGATAAAAGCAAAGTCACAAGAGCTATGGGCGAGTTGAAAAAAAATTTCAGAGGAATACTGAAACCGAAAACAAATTTATTGAAGGCCTGTATTTTGGCGGACGTAAGGACCGAACTCTTAAAAAAGAGAAGAAAGGAAGTCGATTTTATCGCAAAGACGAGACTGAGGAAAGTATGCTTAGTAGAAGAACCAGGGTCGAAGTTTCTTGGCCATGTTTCACCTTCATCAGTGTCCGCTGATGATATCGTCAAAAGTATGCGATTTTTTATTGATCAACAGAAAATCGATATTTCTAAATTAACAGTGCTGGGATGTGACGGCACTAACGTCAATACTGGTCGGATCCAAGGTGTGATGCGACTCATAGAGATAGCTATCAACGCTACTGTGCAGCATGTTGTTTGTCAACTCCATTTGAACGAGCTACCTTTCCGACATCTCATGCGATATTTAGACGGAGAAACTAAAAATCCACAAGCAACCGGTGAACCCATTGGAGAAGCTATTCTACAATGCGAAAATCGACGAGTGACGAAGTTTGACGCCATCCCCGTTGATTTGATAGAAGACACGGAAGGTTTGACAGATATTAGCACCGATCAGAAATACCTCCTACGTTTATGTACCACTGTCTCAAGTGGAAATTGTCCAAAAGAACTCAGCAAGATGAAAACAGGCCTTGTTGTACAATCTAGAAGGTAAACAACAGCTAGTAGAGTATTACGTTATACATTAGTACCGAAAAGCCTTTGGAGGCGCTTCGCCAGTAGTCTTCGTATGTAATGAAAGTTTACGCTCCCGTTTGGTACTCAGTAAGAAAAGAACCCTCGATTGCCCAAGGTCCAATACATTTATGAAAGTTGATTCGACTGTCACGCTACCTGCCTCTCAAATTGCGGAATATGGTGGACAAGGTTATTCAGAACAATGCCTATTTTAGACACCCTGAGAATGTACTGTTCGCTATGATCAACGATAGCAATCCCGACACAAGAGCTCTTGCTTGGAGAAGAATAAAAAAGGCAAGATCGACGAAGACAACACGGAAGGGAATACGCGCCTTCGAATTGCCCAAATTAAAGTTCAACGCTGAGCACTACTACGATCTCATAGACTCGTCTTCGCACCCTGTGATCGAGCCTCCTCTAACCCGATCACTATCACCCGAAGAAATAGAAGAAAATATTAGGAGTCGAGCATTCTGTGATAAGGAATTAACCGCTTTCCCCTGCCACACTCAGGCTGTCGAAAGGCTGGTGAAATTAGTAACAGAAGCTTCTTCCTCTGTTTTTGGGCCACAATCTCGTGACGCGTACGTGAAAGCAAAACTGGAGTCCAGACAACGGATGCCATCTCTACTATACTTTTTTGAATTTCGAAAAAAAGTCAAAAACGATACACTCTACTCTATAACTTTTTTTATACATTTCAGAAAAAATTTATTTAAGACCAATCATGTAGAACGTCTTTTCAGAAAAATTTTTCTCTTAAATTGTTCATGAGGATCCGGTCAAAACGAAATGTTGAACTTAGTTTCACGATCTTATTTTTATTGTGAATACATTCTCAAAAATTATTAAATCCCTACCTACAAATTTACCAATTGATTGCTAACTGCTTTTCTAACTATAGAACTCACCAAATTATTGCTTCTGATAGTAGTTTCTAAGAGGAGTGTACACTTTCGAGAATGTTAAGCAGGTAGAAAACGTCCAAGTGATGGTTTGGGGAGAAATGAACATCTGCCTGCTACGACTAATATTATACGTAGCCCTCGAAGGTTCTAACCTTACCTAATCAATCCGGCCATAACTGAAATTTTGAAAAATGATCCTAGCTATTCAGAAGAGGATGTTATGTTTCAGCAGGATCAGGGGTGCTCAAACTTGAACTGCTGGCGATCTATTCAATACCAATATTTTTAGAGTACTTACGATCGACACTGAGAGGCTGCAAGTATTTGTGATGCAGGGTTGTCGTACATACACGATATACCCTACCTATCTACCCTGGTAGGGTGTACCATAGCATATATAGGTATTAACTTTCCGCACAATATACATTATTTTAGTCAATGTTTGGGTTAGGTATAGTTAGGCTCTTCTCTATAATATCAATGAAAAAACTCATAGTTATTCAGAATTGCGAGTTCAATGGTTGCTACAAAACAAAAGAGTTACATATGGTGTTAAACTTAACTAAGGAGTGACTTTGGATATTGAAGCGTGGCACTGCATGTCCTCAGCATACTTTTCATGAGGTGGTACGTAACCACTGAGTGCTAATCGCAAGCATGATGACATATGATCGTCTGATAATCGATTGCGATATTTTGACTTGATTATCTTCATTTCAGAAAATGCAGACTTACAGAAGTAAATTGACCCAAACATTGCTGTCAGTTGAAGGGCGATTTGCCTTAAATTCGGATATTTAACTTCAGATATGAAACACCAGAAATTTGTATCAGTTGCTGTAGCTTTGGATTGTATATCTGACGTGATCTGCACGGCATTTTCAACAGAACATGAGTTCATATTAAACTGACTTGCTATTTCAGTAGCTAATACCTCAATGTGCTTACATGAAAAAGGATAACTCATAAATTATGCTATATTTGCTAGTTTACTGCAATCACAAAAACGCATTTCGCTTTGTCCCAAAATATAAATAAATATATAAATAAAATTTCGGGGAAAATTTGCTTTCAAAGACGGAACTAGTTTCAGATTCTTTCTTTTTAGTTGATTTGTTATAAGTTGCAATTCACTTTTTAATGAGTTTACTACATGAGTTTTGCTACAGATTTTGCGACGCGTAGAAATATTGAAAATATTATTTTCCGAAAATTGCACGAAAAAGCATCAATTTACAGAAATTAAGTTTGATTAGAGTACGGTACAAACAATATCTCAAGAAAAATTTTTTGGTAATGAATGAAACAAATCTAACTTGATAGATCTTCTCAAAACTGCTCCTTCAGAGTTGGGTTTTTCTGTCGACCAAGCTGAAGCAGAAGCAGGTTCAATCACCCTCTCTGCTGCGCTTAATGCATCCTTATCTCATAATACTGTCATTATTTGATTTGCTTTTCAAAGCCTTCAAAAGGGACCACACCTGGTCAGTTATCTTATAGCACAGAATTTCGTAATTTTTCACGCTTTCTCAGTATGTGATACAACATTAGCAGCCTATAATATGGGAAACTAAAATTTATGAAAATTATGGAGAAACCTCCAGAATTAGCTGGAAGTGCAGTGGAATCATTCTTTTTTTTTATACTTCTTGGAGCCGCAATCTTCCAGTTTCTCTTAAATAGAAATTAACTCCTTCGAAAGTTTGGTGATGTGAACCAAGCCATCGTGGATATCGCCGCCGATATTCTTAGACCACTGCCCGAGAATTACAGCGATAAACTCATACACCAATATCGTATCAGCATGGTGATTGCTTATAAAACGGGGCATATCGAATAGAATTCGATGATAATGTGAAATTAAATTGGAAAATTCACGAACTTGATTGGTAGATCATCGAGAATTAATTCTGTTGTCCAAAGATCTTTCAATTCTGATTCTGGCCTACGACTTTTCTATCATTAACAGAGCCAAGTATGAGTAACAATGTTGACAGTTCTGTGTAACACAGAACTTTTCGTGTTCATACTATATTTTATGGGGTTACCTAAAGAATTTTGTGTATCAAAGTATTATATGAGACGCTATAGGTGATTGAAAAATTATATTTTCTGTATTATTCATAAAAAAAAAGTAGACAAAGGGGAAAACACATAGCCAGACCTCCGAATTGTTTGAAGAGTGAATTGTTAAATTGAAAATTATTTCGATTCAGACATAAGTTCACTAAAAAGACGAAATCACCATGAATAAGCGGATTGACTTGTGCGTTGTCTAAAATTTAAGAGACTAGATTTGAGCATTCACTACTAGGTATTTTTGAATACATATCATCTGCGTCAAGAGATATCAAAGAAAGCTTTAGAGGAATAGAGATATTCTGCAGTTAATTTGTGACTTTAAGTTAGTATTTTATTGAGTACTTGGGAGAACATTAGCGGATGTTTGAAAATATCGATCTCTTGACAGCCCGTATGTTGGGGACCTGGTATATAAGATAACAGGACGGATCGGAGTATTTTCCGTTTAGTTTTTCATGAGTCCATAGAGTTTTTGTGCAACCGGTCTCATATTAATGAGGGCAATATCGGTTTCTGACAAAAAGATGATGGGGATTTCTTTTAAAAATCATTTTAGGGAGTTTTGGAATACAAGATTAGGATCATGTTTTAATTGGATAGTTCATAAGGTGGAAGTACGTTCTTAACTATCCCAGTTAAATTCAGTACGTATTTCAGACTGTGTTCCAAGGGTTTCTATATTAAATTATATGAAATTTCTCAAAACACATAATTTGATGAATATATCAAAAAATTCAAATAGAATATTTTCTTGTCTATTTTTGATTATATAATTTAAGAAAAACTACATTCCTTACATGGTTTGAAAAGGACCGATGACGAAGTAAACCTCAATTTTTCCTAATATTTCATGATTAAATAATTTAATATCTTCATCTGAGAATTTATTCATTGAAGGGTATGTATGGAATCAATAAAGTTAATTTTTCAAAATTCTACTGATAATTCAAGAATGTAAAGTTCCAAGAATTTATTTTCGAATTAGATATTTCCAGAACTATATTTTCCTCACATGTGCAAATCTTCATTATAATAAATAGCGTCTGAAAACTCAGTGGTTCACTTGATTCATTCTGTTCATATCCTTTCATTCTTATGGAAGAACGAATTATTAATTGTTTCTAAGTTTAATATAAAAGAAATTAGCGAAAACTCGTGCAGATCACCCTGGGCGACACTATTCAATTATCTTTCTTCCACGTGCCTCCTATACAGACCTGCTTCGTATAATGTAATTTACTGGTGTACCTCCCGACGAGCCTCATAAATTATGGACTAAAGTAAAGGAAAATAAAGTAAAAGTTCTGTCCTTGGAGAGTTAGCTCATTTTGTCAGCGTGTTGTCCTAAAGGATATAAATTATTTGCACAATCGAAGTTCATTTCTATACTTTCAAGTCTCTTGCCGAGGCATTTTGATATAAAATAGTTTCTCAGCGATCGAGATTCGATAATTTATTATATTCCATCGAACCTCGAGGCGAAATGAATTTCGAGAAATCTGCTACGAGTCAGGTGTAAATTACGACAATGCAATAATTCATAAAACTAAACGGATTTGACTTTCAAAAAGCACGAATTAAAATGAATGAATGTTACAAAGGATTGTGTATTGTTTTGATGAATTATAAACCCCCTGAAGACTTTTATTTAGGGAACAATATTTAAGCACATTCACAATACCTACTCTAGTCAATTCATTGGAGAATACAATCAGGTGGAATTTTGTACCACTTCCGGTGGAATACCACCACATCATGCTATACGCTCCGTGAATTGGTAATTTGTGACTAAGTTTCTGATGCTTGCAAGATGGCTGGGTGTCCAGAGTAGGCAGACTTTTTCAGATAAAACAAGATGAGCTCTCTTGGGGCAAAATTTACCGGAGGTGAACTCGTTCCTCCGACGGATCTTGGGCGGAATTGGCTCGGAGAGCTCATGATGGTAATACGACTAACAACGATTCAATAGCATGGACGCATGGAGCCCATCAGAATCCGATGAGAAAGACCAATTCGTTATGTAGATTTGCAACTTAAGAAGATAGGACATGAATGGAAATGCAGTACATCAGCACTCACGAGACACGCTGCCTTATGTCCTAGCTGTAATAGTAACCCAAATAAACCTAAAATCAGACACAACCTACCTCTATTCTGATAGCTACGAGTTGCATTCAAGGCTTTGGGTTGAGAGAAGTATGTTTTGCCTGATTGGATGGCGCATTACGAAGAGAGGAGAATGACGCCTTCGGCCTGACATGGATCAAAATCTGCTTATACCGGGTGGGGCAACTAATACGAAAAAGACTCAATAACTGCTAAACTATTCATTTCTAGACGAAAATCTGAATCAGGTCAACTTTTATCTAAAGGGGAACATCTTTCAACCCCCGTTGATATCATTTTACATCAACCCCCTAAGCAGAGGTTCATAATACTCAATTTTTGAATGAGGTCGAATTCTCAGCACAAATCAGTAACAGCTTTAAAGTTTTGACATATTCGGAAGAAGATACAGGCTGATTTGTCAAAAGTCGAGTTATTTTCAGTGATTGCAAAATCTGTCGATTTCGAATGAACAATCACTGAACTACTGTTGTATTTTGGGGAAAAATATCTTTACGCAGTGGTGTTTCCACTACTCCCCTCAGACACCCTCTCAGATGAGGGTGTCAACCCCTCCAATCTTCGAATTGATCAGTTATTCCGAGTTATAGCTCATTGTATAGATATCTGGAATTATCTGCTTACACTGAACGAATTTTCAAATCCGATTACATTTCAATGAGAATACAGTGTGAATCATGGAGAAGTTCATACACAGTTTGAGAATCGGTTGAGTCGCAAAACATGTTCCCCATCCGTAGACTGATGAAACGCAGACATGTGAAGACAACCACAAGGCTAATGGCCCGCACGCCTCTCGACCGCATACGCAACCGATTGTCGTGAAAAATCTCTAACAGTATGGCATCCAAGGTTGAAATGAAACAACCTCAAGTAAAGTTCTCGTTACAGAAAAATATTTATCCGAAACCACACAGGTGCATTGCAGATTTCTCAACATTAAATGCGGCAGTTTTTGTTTTTTTTTCCTGATTGCTTGTATCTGATGAATGAAATTCGAATTAGTTTGTTTGTTTATATAGCTGCTTTTCACTCTCACGGGTTGCATCCATACCAGTATAATACTTTATTCAGTTGCTGAAAGAGTAGAAATTATCGAAATTGTTTTCAGCAATAATACTCGTGCAAAAAGGCAGGTGCTATTTTTAATGAACGCCATGACGACAAATATATAAGTGTCAAGTACATTTTGGAGTTGGTGCCCCACTCCCTTTTGTATAAGCGTGGTCTCCATTGAAAATTTAGAGACACTTGCTCTGTTGTGAATAGGAAAAGAGAGCATGCCAAAGACCCATACGAAACGAGGAAATGGAAACAGCGTTGCTTGGGCAAGTAGTGATTGATCCCACTTTCAGTACAAGAAAATTGGAAAGTGAAATTGATGTGAGTCGAAAAACTAATGGACGAGTTTTCAAACAAAACAAATTCCATCCGTACACAATGAAGATGGTCCAGGAATAGAATTAGGATGACTTTGACCGCAGAGTACAATTTTGTAAAATAATAGGTGAGCGAATCGCAAACAATCCCCACTTCCTATTTAGAAGAGGATGTTGTGTTACAGCAGGACGCACCCTTCCCCGAATTTTGCACTACCTGTTCGACAATATATAGATCGAGAATTTCCTGATCGATGGATCGGAAGAAGAGGCTCTACAGAATGGGTCCCACGTTCTCCCGACTTGTCACCATTTGATTTTTTATGGGGCCACTTAAAGAATCAGATTTATTAAAACTGATCCAGCAGATTTGGTGGATTAACGACAACGGATTGTAGTCGAGTGTAATCGTATAACCCCTGAAATGCTACGTAATGTCCGGAAACGTTTCGAGCAAAATCTGTATTTGTGTTTAAAAGTTGGCTGCGAACACTGAATTTTTTTTCGTTTCATAGCAAGTTGACCTATAAAATGTATCAGGTATAATCAATTCAATTGTTTTTTCAATTTTCAATTTTTTCCCACTCACCATGTAGCTAATTCTACAAATAAGCTCTATTATTTGAAAACCAAACAAACGTGTTCTGAATCTCTATTACTAAAATTACCTGATGA
This sequence comes from Cryptolaemus montrouzieri, assembly GCA_013387265.2. Taxonomy (NCBI): domain Eukaryota; kingdom Metazoa; phylum Arthropoda; class Insecta; order Coleoptera; family Coccinellidae; genus Cryptolaemus; species Cryptolaemus montrouzieri. The sequence continues at coordinate 137,509,383 of JABFTP020000185.1, read as the reverse complement.
ATTCGAAGATTGGGGGGTTGACACCCTCATCTGAGGGGGTGTAGTAGAAGCACCACTGCTCAAAGATATTTTGACCCAGAATACTACAGTATTTTGAACGTTCATTCAAAATCGACAGATTTTGCAATCACTGAAAATAACTCGTCTTTTGGCGAACCAGCCTGTATCTCCTTCCGAATATGTTAAATTTCAAAAATTATTACAATGAGGTATCTCTCGACCTATCTTTCCTATTCGAAAAATTGAGTTTTGTGCAGCCCTGCTTAAGGGGTTGATGTAAAATAAAAAATCACCGTGTGTTAAAAGATGTACCCCTTTAGACAAAAAATGACCTGTGACTGCTTTTTCAAGAAATGAATAGATAAGCAGTTATTGAGTCTATGTTTCTTCATTGCCTCTATCTATCTCCTAAGGATAACAACTAGATTGTTTCAATATCTAGACTACAAAATAGACAGCGACCCAAAAACAGCATTCGTCTTCTGAGGTGTTCGTAATGGAAAACTCTCACGTTCACGACATCAATTGGCTCTTACATTCAAATAGGACGGACGAAGCAGGAATACAAGTGGAGAGCTTTGCGATTAGCCCCAACTTGACTCAACTTGTCCATGAACCGACAAGAATTCCTAACTATATAACTGATTTTCCCAATACTCTCGATCTCTTTCTTGTTTCAGATCCAGATGATTTCCGTTTGCAGGTATCAGCTTCCTTAGGCAACTCCGAGCACAACCTTGTGGTCGGGTCAAATTAGACTAAATAATCAGAGTGAAGATATATAAATTACCATCCAACTGAAAATCCTGGAAATAGTTCAAAACATGATTAAAAACAACATTTAAAATTTTCGAATCCTTCCGTTTTTTCGCGATTTTCACGAACACGGTAAGTTTTATCGTAAAATTACTTTCGAAAAAAATTATATGTCATAAAATTTGCTAGGAAAAAGTTTCAATATTTTTTTTTAAGAGCCATCATTTCTGAGATACAACGATTTCAAAAGTTGTAATCGTCATAATATGCATAAATTCGCCACATATATACATCTCCAAAGCTGTAGCAATAGTGAAAGGATCTTTCATTATAACTTACACTTAGAATATAAAATGTACATAAGTGTAACTATGAGAATAGCAGGTCAAATGAAGCCTAGTCACCTAGTAATTAAACTCTACAAGAATTTTTGAATTGTGGAGGCCGTTACTTGATGCAGATCCATGACATAAATGAGATAAAAAACACAAGGTTTAACTTTAATCTACACTTTATTTGAAGAAATTCGACGACATTTCGCTGACACAGCAACTTTATCAAGAATGACAAACATTTTAGAATTAAATCAAAAAGTATTAAAAACAAATCTAGAACAAGTTAGAAATAAAGGAAGATACAATTATTCGGACAAGCTTTTGAATGAGCAGGTAATGAATTATTAAACAAGTTAACTTGTTTAATTAGTTCTTATTACCTTCATACTAACTGTACAATGGCTTGTGTGGATTTTCCTGTTATTCATCCAACTTGTTCTACGATTTGTTTATAATACCATACTCTTCATTCTGTTTGTCATTCTTGATAAAGCTGCTGTGTCAGCGAAACGTCGTCGAATTTCTTCAAATAAAGTGTAGATTAAAGTTAAACCTTGTGTTTTTTATCTCATCTCTACAAGAAGTTATCACCAACGAAATTGGCTTTCTTCTTTCTTTGAATGAAAAAAAACTACTTGATTAGATAAGTATCTATATGTATGTTTCGTTAAAAATACTCGAAATAAGAAACAAGTGCAATTAGCCTATCTTCCTTCAACCTCAGTTACTGCTCATCAACATCTTTCAAGAGTACATTACCAAGATCAATTGTAGCTTGGTTATCAGGTAGACCCAAAATATTGGAGAAGTTGGTCGACAACACATTAAAACCAATTCAGACTTTACTTCCACCTGCGCCGGAGAAACTGCTAAACACAATTTTTTGCAATCGTAAAAAGGGGTTCAGTGCTGAATATGGTTGCAAAAAAGTTGGACTGTTTTGTTCTTGTTCGTTGTTGACACATTGTCAACGCCGGTCGTGTTCTACTGTTGAATCACCGACGGTAGACGATTAATTTGATATCAACGAGGAGACATGCGATACATCGCTATAGACGCAATTGGATAATACTCAGAGTGAAGAAGAAGAAAATCGAGTAGAAGAAGAGCAAGAAGAAGAAGATCAAGAAGAAGAATTTGATGAGTATGAATCAGATGACTAAATTTCAGCACTCTTCTTTAAATTTATATCACTTTTACCACTTTTACAACTCTTGCTAATATCTATTATTATTCAATAGTTTCAAATTGAATACAATCACAACATACCTGTGGAATAGGTCTACTGGAGAAACCACGTTGAAAGGAGCGCGCTAAGTACACTACCTCAGAGGTGGCGTGTGAACATTATGACTATTATAACTTTTTGAATTGTTGTATCTCAGAAATAGAGGATCTTTTGAAAAAAAAGTATTCAGACTTTTCTTATAGAGAATTTTATGATCTACAATTTTTGTCAGCAATAATTTTACGATAAAACGTTTTTGTGAAAATCACGAAAACCCATTTTTTGACCTTTGACCTTGAATAACGTTTTTTCCAATGGTCCCGAAGGATTTCAGAATTTTGAGATGTTGTTTTTGATTACGTTTTGAACTACTTTGAGGATTCCCAGCTGGATAGTAATTTATGTATCTTTGATTGATCGGACTCTTGTTTTTGCTATTGGTAACTTCGTACAGCCACGTAATGAAGATCGAACGGCTGCCAAATATGGCATTACAACCAAGCTGCGCGAGTTTTTCCCGTATTTTCCCTTGAATGACGTTTGCTTTCCAGATCCTAACATCGATGTCTGCACTGAATCTGTCAATGTAGTTATTCTTGCAGGCATGGTTTTCTACATTCCAAACTTCACAAAAAAAATATCCGATCAAAAGTCTTTGTTTACTAGAAACTCTATCAGAATGCTGCCACAGTTAGAAACAGAGCTTATAAGAACTGTGAAAAAAACAACTGATGAAACTAAAACTGAATATGTGCTTTTCAGGAATATCTGTAACTCAACAATTATTGAAGCGGAAACGTACTTCAATGAAAAAATTATTAATAGACTCTCTGAGCAGACCAGTGGAACTCGTCAGTTCTGGTTTATGGCGAAGGCCATAAGAACAACTTAAGTATGTCATCTTTCCCGCCTTTGATGATTCAAAACTATGAAACTACTAACTGAACACTCTTGTCGGGATAAAATATACGAGAAGTTATTTTAATTATGATATTGAGACGATTGAAGAAATAATTCAATCAACGAACTTATTTCCTGAAGAGGAGCTACTAGTTAGTCCATCAATCACATAGTTATTCAGGGTATTTAAAAATGACACATACAGTTTTTAAGAATGTGATTGCTGAGGTCATTCCATGAAAAAATTCATATAAACATAGGTCCGCAAATACTTCATTACCGATTCACGGGGTGTTGAATTTTAATCGAAAGATGAAGTTGAATTAAAATTTTTCGTTAACCGCTCAAGATATTGAAATAATATTTTGGGGCTATCGAAAAATTTGAACGACGTTCAATTTTCAATACGAAACACAACTCAGATTAGTCTAAGAGAGAAAACTAGGACGCTACTGTTTTTTTCAAGAATCAGAAATTACTTTGGGTTTCCAATTATTTTTCTGGAAAAACGCTTCTTGGACATGTATTTGTACGATGAGCACTTTTTGAGCTTGAAAATGAGGTTGTTACAAGAAGATTCTGGTATCTCCACTCTAAAAACTGCTGACGCTTCAGCTGTAAGCAATGAAACTGTTTAGCAAACTCTTATAGAAAATTTGTTGTATCCATTCCACCTACAACGCGTTACAAGCACTTCTTCTTACCGATTTTACTACCTGTATTGCGTGTTGTTAATGGCTTTTGCGTAAGTTGATTCACTTTCCTCTCCTTGAACGTTTGGATCGGTGTTGTGGGTGACTGCATGATTAAACCAGGAATGCTACCAGGCAGACTTACGGGGAAGGTGTACCGCCACGTTTTGGAATGTATGCTTTCAGAATTTTTGGAAGATGTACCCTTGGCAATAAGATAAATGATGTGGTTTATGCACTAGAGTGCACCTACCCATTTCAGTCAGCTTGCTCGTGACTTCCTAACTCAAGAATTATGGAAATCGCTTGGGTTTTAAGAAATAGAATCATCGCTGGGTGCAACTCGATAAAAACAGATCTGTGTGTTTTTGAAAGAGTTCGCCAATCGAAGAGGAGAACACTGGAATCATGCATCCGAGAAGGAGGGTCACTTTGAACAGCTTTCGTAATTTTTCAATTGTTATTGGTGATACTCAAAAGTCCTTGTTTTCCCTTGATTTAAACTTTTGATTTTCAAACATAGGTAATTTATTGATGAAAAGGAGTACACTACGATGGTTCTTTGAATCGAAGACTATTCATCGTACAATGAAATGTATGGACTTTCTTGTCTTATTCTTGTCAACACTTAGAAAAAACTTCGGGTAACACAGAAAAATGTCTAGAGAGTTTTTTTCTTGAGAAAGTATTTCAAAAATTCAAAAACTGTTTTCATTTTTGAAAAAATCGGTAGTGTCCTAGTTTTTATTTTGAGAATAACATGCGTTGTGCCCACCACTGATGAGTCGAAAATATTTTGTCGTATTGAAAATTACGCGTCTTTGAAAGGTTTCGACAACCCCAAAATTTTGCCTGAATATCCTAAGTGGTTTAAGAAAAATTCAAATTTAACTGCATCTTTCAATCAAAATTTGACACCTTGTAAATCAGTGAGGGATTATTTGCGGACCTATATTTATATGAAATTTTTCTCTTGAATTGTCTTCAAGAGTTACCTCCTCAAATATTTTTAAGAAACCTGTATACTTAGAATTATTATTAGAGGGCTGTACAATGTTATTGTCAATTGCAATGTAAATTAAAATCTCAAGTTTATTTTGAAGTTTAGAGAATTTTGTTAATTATAATTGCTAGATGGAATAACCCGATTAGATAATACAGTGGTAAAACCAGGTTAAGAATGGATTTTCAAGTTTCAGCGAATATTTCTTGTTTCTCGTTTTGTCTCCCTTGTGCTTCATTCATGTGAAAAAACATAAACCACATTCTTTTACAAATACAGATAGCGGACTATCGTCCCCTAGATAAAGTTCATTTAATACATTTTCTTTCGTCCGCCTGAAGAAACAAAAGTTATACTTATACTCTTATTTTTTACTCAATTTCATGAACAGATAACCTTGCCCTCCTGTTGACAATTTTCTGTTATTTCATTACATTTCAACATCGCTTTCTATTTCGTTTTATCAAGTACATTCTATATTGAGGCTATGAACAGCAGGAGTAGTTTATTAAGTGAGTGAACAGGTGGAGAATATCAAAGACACTATTTTCCAATAAAATATCAACCACAACTAGTATTTCCGAAATATTCATTTATAAAAAATATGGTTACTATAAAATATACACTTCATAATATAAAGCATATTTTGAAGAAGTATGAGGTCCAAATTTTGAAAAAACAATTTAGACTTTTTGTGGATTTTAACATATAGTTGGGGCTACACTATGGCACTAAAATCATGAATGATGTGTTTCATAAATTTTTGAAATTCGTTATCGTTATCGAATTTTCATTTCTGAGTTATGGTATGATATTCGTTGACACATTTTGACAATTAAAGAAAATAAAATTTGCCTTTAATAAAAATGGATTATTCATAAAGAGTGGAAACTTCCGCAGGATTTGTTGAATTCAAATATGGAAATGAGTTATCAGCTTTTTTGGGTTGCCAAAGTCAGAAATGTACCTGTTATCATTGAGGAATGGATTAGCTAGATACCAAGAAAATACACATCTCTTCGAAGGGATAAGTAGACAGCTTTGTGTCCGAAATTGGCTAACCACAGGAAGAGATTCTCTCTTCCATACTATAGTCCCTTCTGATTGATAATAATCTATTAGCAAATATCGACTTGCTGGATATATAAGTCCAGTTGTTGAAATATCATTCTGCTGGATGTAGATGATAACAATGTTATATGTATATAAGTAATCCAAGGGTGGTGTGAAGATGAAAAACGTTGAATGAACCCTCACATTACGGTAGTGTAGTCGTTTATCAGGAAAGAATCACTCATAAAAAACAAACAAGTACTGTGTTTTAAAGAATTTTACACAATAATTGCGATTCGTAACGCGTTTCACTACACCGTAGCTTCTTAAAACGAATGAGTGTACAGAAAATATAAATGAGAATATAAATATAATTGTTCTTGAGTAATTAAAAGCTTATTGGGTTGCTCTTCTTAAGTGGTTATCTATGACAGGTATATCCAATAAAATTAAGGAATAGATTGCTCCCCGAAGAGATACAATGGAGGTGAAGGGCTTAAATCGACTTGTTCATTGATGAGTTTACCTGAGTGTTAGTATTTATTTATTTCTGAAGTTTCCCAAAGATCTACCTTCCAATATTTATTATCTGTATGCAAAATTCCAAACTACGGGTCGAAAGAGTGATTATTTTCAAGAGATGATTCGAGTTATTTGAATCTGATTTTTATTTGAAAATATGCGTTTATGTTGCGATATTCTAATATTAAAATTTCCATGTGTTCTACCAATGTAGACACTATCACAGTCATTGCAATTCAATCTATAAACACCTGATTTATTGTTTTAACCTGATTTGGTTCTATTATTTTTATATATTTGCCTAAATTATTATTAGTTTGAAAAGCTATGTTGAAATAACTAATAATAATTTAGGCAGCTGTAAACAACCCTCACGTAACGCTAAAGAAGTCGTCTACCAGAAAAAGAATCATTCTTCCGATCCTAGATAAAGTATTTATTTTACTTGCAGGAGTGGAAAATTATCTGCGGGTTACTATAGGTAGTAAACTCACACGGAACCCGCACAGCCCCACAGGCTTTCTTTTTGGATATGCAAAATGATATGTGAAAAGAAATGGGGACGAAACAGCTTCACTGACTATACGCGATTGTGATAAGTTACTTTTCAGTCAAAGTTATATTTCTTGATGGAAGTACTCTCTCAAAAAGCAATCCCATCTCAAGTTATTTGAATTATAAGGAACTGCTTGCAAAATGGTCACTGAAGTCTTTTACTCCACACCTACTGCTGCCCTTAAGCTAATGCACATATTGCTCCTCTTAATATAGTGATCAGAGGTGTAGCAATCATGGTTATATGGAGATTCCATTATCTTACCTTAAAGTAACACAACCATTACCAAATCCAACATGGAGCTGACCTTCAGATCATCGATTTTCTTGAGAGCCACAATTTGATTACAGACGCCTTCAAAACTTTATAGACAAAGTAGAGATATGCGAGACCAAAGGATTATTTCTGAAGCACAATTCATTATTTCTTGGCATGCTAGCGACTGCTCTCCAAGTGGAAATAATGATCATTGATCATTATGTTTAAACACTTTGTATGTTAATTTTTATATAGGTTTTCACGAAAGTATCTATAACTTGGATGTGTTCCTGGACTTCCGTAGTTCAATTTGATTTTAGTGACAATTTGACAGGTTGTCTCTTATCAGCTTTATACGTTTGTAGGTGGCTTTTCCTTTTAAACTATCGTTGTGGGCATCGGTAGTGATAGTGATGGGCTTACTTTCATTGTTTTTTATTGTAGATTTTTTGGGTGTTGAAATGAATTTCTAGGCATGTTAGGCATGTTAGTGACTGCTCTTCACGCGGAAATAATCACAGTTTGATCTTTTGTTCACCTTCACTTCAGCTTATATAAGGATGGACACGAAGGTAAATGAACATCCAAATGGGCAACCAAGTTGCAGTGAAGGCATTGGCATCCTATTTGCACCTCGCTTATGGTCAAGCCTTGCCAAATTTGAAGAGAGGCTTCGGCTCTTGTGGGTTCGTGACTGCTTAGGTATAAAGAACAATGCTTAAGTGGCCTCATTGATTTTTTCCGGCATATATTGTGTCGGAACCTAGGCTTGCATAACCTGGAGACCATACAGATCGAGAGTAATCGGTGGGAAAACCTAATGGTGTGAAAACTCTGACTGAGCCTTACAGGAGTCAGAAATCCTCAGCTTGCCAACCGCTAAAAATGCAAAGGCTTGACTTAGGCTCTATATCTAAGATTATTCAACTCCGTATTGAGGGAGCAGCTTTGCCTTAGAAATTACCTAAATGAGGATTGAGCGAATAACCTTCATATTGATTATGCGAGGAGAATAAACAAACAATATCGCACATATAAATGCCCATATGAGGCCAGGATTAGGCTTGAGGATCTCACACTCTGGAATTGAAGAAGCTTAGGAAACTCTTATATACATAGCTACTAATCTTAATCAAAAGAATGGAGCTTGAGAAGAGTCTGACATAGAGTATAGTAAAATAGACTACTAGGTCAGTTACAAGCTTCAACAAAAATATTTCCTCGTGAGAATCTCGAAATTATTGTGGCTGCTATCTTCGTCCATCTAAAGCTGAAAGAGAATTCATTATATTTTAGTACAATATGTCTAGTTTGGACATAAATCATCTTAATCCTGTGCGTTCACAAGCTAATATCAATGCAGTTCATGAGAGTGATGTTCAAGATCATAAGACTTTCATTCCAAAGTCATTGTCCTTCTTGAGCAGCAGAAAGAATGTGGCCACCATGATCCTGTGATTCAAGAGAGTTCCTGAGGTTTGAATGAAGAAATTTCGAAGGATTCCCGAAGCGACAGGCATTATTCGATATGTTGCAACGGGTGCAATTGAGTGAACAGGACATGGATTAATGATGGAATTCTGACGAAATATTTGTTTTATGTGCCTATTCAGAAATACAATCTCATATTATAAAATGAAAATATATTCGTTTGGTTTAATTAATTACTCAAAGATCTCATTATTGAAAAACTCATTTCGCTAAACGGCTAATGCATCTTCTCCTCTTGGAACAGCGAACATTGTCCGAAAGTAGTCCAATAACGGATCTGAATAACAATGACTGAAATTATTCCAATGATTTACTGCTTCGAGAATCGAAAGCAGCATCAATTAATAAAGATATATAGACACTGAAATATAACTGCATCCATAGCAAAACGACCTGGTAAACAGAAATAAATTTTGTCATTTGTTAGTATTAACATTTTGAGCCGGTGCGGTGGCTCAATTTCCCGGTTTATTATCTGGAACGTGAATGTATTACCACGGAAAATTCATTTCTTTGTATGCAAATTCTAATATAGATTTTCACGGAAGTATCTATGACCTGATGTGTTCGGGTCTTCCGTGGTCCATTTTGATTTTAGTGACAATTTGACAAGTTGTCATCTTCAGACGTTTGGTGGAAATTGTCTCGAACGTAACTGATTTGTGGTTATCGGTAGTGCTGACGATGAGGTTACTGTCTTTGTTCCATGTTGTAGATTTTCTGGGTGATAAAGTAAGTTTCTGAGTATTTGTTAGTCAGAGGATGTCGTATCTTTCGCCATTGTACTGTCTGTTTCAATATACAGAACTTCCGTGACGGATTGTTTCTGAGCGTGTTGTTTAGAAAATATTTGTTTGAAGTCTTCAAAATTTATAGTTTGACCTATGCGTAGTTTTTATAGATGAATGGCGGATGGTGTACTGATTTTTTTCTATCTTTTGTCTTCCTCTATTCTTTTTTATATTTCTCTATTGGTCTGTTCGATATAAATTTGGTTGCAATCTTCACTTGGTATTAAGTAAACTCTCTGATTTTCTAGAGGAGCGGTATCTTTCGAGATTAGGGCATTTTTCTAATAGTTGAATGTTTACTGACTGTCGTGATGTTGTATCTCCTAGTGTTCTTCTCGTTTAGATTGATACTTATTTCATTTATGGTAATACTATTGTTATCAAAATTTTTTTCAAAAAAAATGGCGTTTCATCAGGAATTGAAATTGAAACCTGCCGAAGAAAAACCCTAAGATGTCCTTTGTCAGTTTGTAAGACATCAAGTGTATCATTATACATTCAGTGTGGACGTAAAAGAGTAGTAAAATAGTTGTCATCCCTTCAGTCACCTGTTCAACAAATAGATCATCTAGAACGCTCAGTGAATTAAAACTCATATTCCGAAGTCAAACGCCATAGAACCAAAATAACCGTCTCTTATATGCACACAACCAAATTTTTATAGACGCACTCGGTATTTCACATTATTGATTATTTTTAACCATGAATCTTTGCTACTTGTGAAGAATGAAGTTTTTTGTTGTAAAAAAACTGGATAGTATGATAAGAAATGTTAAAATATCACCACATGGATATTGTACTCAGTCGTCACTGAGATTAGAAACTGTGAATTTCAAAATTTGAAAAAGGTGATTGTCCGATGTGCAGAGGGGTCGAATAATTTCTCTCGTTGAAGAAGGGGTGACACAAAGGAGACACAAAGGAGGCAGGGAGTGACTTCAAAAACCTATGCCCCATACGTGGAGCTACAATCTCTGCAAAATAGGCCTAGAAGAAGTCGTAAGAAGATCACGTCTGAAGAACAAGACCGCTTTTTGTGCCAAATTACAAGAGACCCTAGTGCATCGCACCCCATACTCCAAAGGCAATTTCTAGAAGCAACAGGAATCAGTGTACCAGTCGAGACGATCCGTCAAAGGCTTCGTTCAAGAGGATTATACAGCAAAAGACCCTAAAGAGTTCCAAAGCTAACCAAAGCACAAAAAAATTAACAGACTTAATTTGTGTATAGAGCACCAAAATTGGAATATTGAGAATTGGCAAAATGTTCTTTTTTCGGATGAGACTAGAATTTATATTCGATCAGATAACCACTGGATTCGAGTTTTAAGGAATCGTGGAAGACCAGCTAGACTCCGAGTAGCAAAACAAATTCCGAAATACCAAGGGGGCAGTTTTGGGGTTGCATTATGATGGGAGGCAAAACAGATTTGATTTCGTTTCCTGCAAGTGTAACGGCTAAAAATTACGTAGACTTAGTACTGGAGCCCATAGTGCGGCTCTGGTGAGGTACCCACGATGAGAATTTCACTTTAATGTAAGATAATGCTCCTCCGCGTATCAGTAAACTCGAGCGAAATTATCTTGAAACAAAGGAATCGCTATTTTGGACTGGCCAGCTTGCTCTTTAGGCCTAAATCCTATTGAACAATTATGGGATAATCTTGAAAGTAAAATTAGATCGCGCCAGGATAATCCAAGAACTCAACAACAGCTCGTCCAAGCTGCCACTATAGAGTGGCAGAATATCATCCCAGAGGAGGTCGAAAACCTGATCCAAAGCATGTCTAGACGGATTCAGGCTCGTATCAGGGCAAGAGGAGATAATACAAGCTACTGAGAAAAAATACATACTACGTGAGATAACAATTTTCAATTTTTTTTACTACATGCGGAAAGAGTCTCTCATTTTCTTTCATTCGTTTCTTTCATTAAATAATACTCAATTTATTTCTTTTTCAATTGTTTCAATCTCAAAAGGATCAATACTAAAAATCCTTCGAAATTTCAAAAATTGCTGAGGTAATATTCAAAATATCGAGTGATTCCATGTAAATTTGGTTGTGTATAAGTCCAAAATAACTCTACACAATACTCTTATATACTCTGAAAGCTTTGATCACGAACCGAACCCAAAGTCACATCCAGTCATTTGTAATCAATGCCCGATAAGATATGTGACAACGGAAATGTGAAGAATGTATTTATTAACTAGTGAAGTCGGTGCATTATCTCCCTTATACTTTTGAGGTATAAAGAATGAGCTGAAAATTCCTAAAACGCTCAATGAAAATAAGAGAAAAGAATTTTTTCAGGGATTTTTAATTTATTTGGCAATGATGCTCAAGTATACAAAACGACTGTCACAGGTTGAAATTGCTCTGACGATTTCAATTTTTGATTAATCTGGAATGAATAAGTTGTTTCAAGATTTTTCAAATTATCTTTTAATTTATTTCCTAATTGTTCCATCAGCTGCAGTTTACTAAGATTCTCTGTCAAATGTTGTAAATTCAGCATTTAAAAGTATTTGGTTGAAAATAACAGTGATTTCTGCTAAGAAAAAATCGTGATGTACTTATTCTAAGATTAATAATATTGAATTGAGTTTTAGATAAACTTTTATCTGTGAGTGAAACTTTTCTGTTGAATGTTAATTAAGTAGAAGAGTAGAAAGAATATGTCAAAATAATGCAATTATATTTGTTTCGAACTCATATCGTATATATTATCTCATTCAATATATAATTTCATTTATATACAATTTGCGTTCAATAATAACTATTTTGAATTCAGAAACATAGGAATGACTTTTTCAGTTTACACAGATTTCTATGAAAAACAACAATTTCTCGTAAGGTGGACAGGTTACGAGGGAAAATGCGAAAGCTACAGTCCTATTATCGAAATACTAAAAAGCTAATTTTGATTCGAGCAGGTCGAAATAAGTCAAGTTGAGGTTATTCGGTTTTGAAATTGTATTCATTTGGATAGAGGTTTGATCACATGCGTCCAAGAACGTACAGAACCCTTCTCAGCCAAAACTAATAGTGCGTGAGATTCCCGAAGGGTTGACACAATGCGAAGTACCCAGAGTGTGGAGGATAGAGCTCGTTATACAGGGTGCTTCAACGAAAATTAAACAGAGGCTATATCTACCAAGATATTCATTTCTGATCAAAATACAAAAACAGATCAATTTTTGTTTCAAGGTTAACATCTTTTGGGGTACAAAACTTGCCTCAAATATCAATTCTCTAAGCGAGGGTTGCAATCTTTGATCATTTTGAATTGGGAAGATGGGCCGAGTGATGACTAAAAAGAAAGGTGGTATCTTTGTCTACATCGTCTCGAACGAATTTTCATTTTTAATTGAAAACTGTAAAAGATACAGCAACTGAAAGATAGGGAAGACTATTTCCCTGAGACTATTCAAGTTTCAGTGAAGTAAAATGGAACAAATCCATGCAGATCAATGGCAGTCATCATCAAGTACCATCCTCATCTCGAATTTCAACCCCTAGAGTAGGGGTGACCACCCTTGAAAATTTGGAAGAGGGTAGATGGGTCAAGTGATACCTCGAAAGAAAGGTATTATCTTTGTCTGCATCCCCGTGAACGAATTTTGATTTTCGATTGAAAACTGTAGAAGATACAGAGTGAGCTATTGAAAAATAGAGGAGGCTATCTATCGCCCTGAGCTATTCAAGTATTAGTGCAGAAAAACGGAACAGTTGAAATTTGAGATGTGAATGGTGTTTCGGAAGATGACAGCCTTTGATCTATAATGAATCTGTTCCATTTTTTTTGCACTAATACTTGAATAGCTCAGGGCGATAGATAGTCTCCTCTATTCTTTAGTAGCTCACTCTGTATCTTCTACAGTTTTCAATAAAAAATGAAAATGTTCACGGGGATGCAGAGAAAGATAATACCTTTTTTTCGAGGTATCACTCGACCCATCTACCCTCCTTCAAATTTTCAAGGGTGGTCACCCCTGCTCTAGGGGTTGAAATTCGAGATGAGGATGGTACTTGAATAGTCTCAGGGAAATAATCTTCCCTATCTTTCAATTGCTCACTCTGTATCTTTAACAGTTTTCAATTAAAAATGGAAATTCGTTCAAGGGGATGTAGACAAAGATACCACTTTCTTTTGAGTCATCACTCGACCCATCTTTTCCATTCAAAATGTTCAAGGATTGCAACCCCCGCTTAGGGGGTTGATATTTCAGGCAAGTTTTGTACTCCCTAAATCAAAAATTGATCTGTTTTTGCGTTTTGATCAGAAATCAATATCTTGGTAGATATAGCCTCTATTCAGTTTTCGTTGAAGCACCCTGTATTACGAAAGCAGCTATGTAGTACCGTGTAGTGCTTCTTCAATGGGCCGAAGATCTAGGAAGCATAGATGAATGGTAACTTGTCTTTTCACAAAGAAATTCAAATTGTGATTGTATCATTCTAATAGACGTGTAAAGATGTAAAGAGATCGAGAACATCGTTATGAGGAACAATTTCAAGAGCCATTGATGTGCTTCGTTTGTGTTCATGCAGATAAGTGCGTGCGACATTGCGACATGGACATTGAACCGGAAATGGTCAGTTTTATGATACTGGAGATGACAGCTTACTTTAGTCAGTGACATTATTCGATCCCAACGTACAGCTCTTGTGAACAATATATTGAGTTGGTACAGTATTCCAAGAATGCAATCACAAGCACATTTTGCAGATATGAATTACATTGAACATGTACGATTCTTCAAAACCCCTCCAGCACCTTCAAATAGCTCTTCTAGAAATATGGCCACAAATCTACCAAAGTATCATAGACGGTTTAATTCGTGGAATTCCAAAATTATTTAAGAAGTTTATACGCATTCTGAGGGGCGCAGTAGGTAAGAGACTTCAAAGATGTAAATTGATTTGTAAACTTTTGCATTTTAGGTAGTGTTTTTTCTTGTTCTTCGAATGAAACGTGAGATTATTGAATGACAACATTTCATTAATTCATTAGTATATTACGGGGGTGGAATCAATAGTATCTACCGTAAAATAGGTACAAGATATTCCGTCTTAATAATTTTTAGTTTTTGTTAACACAGTGTTCTTGTAATTCTACATACTTTTCACAGCATTGCTCGCATCCTGTAACCCATTGAAATAGAAATAGTGCTCGGCGTTTTCCTCTGCAAACAAGTGGGTCACGACATTGATTTCCCCTTCATTTAACAAAAATCTCTGTCGTCAGAGCTTAATTTTTGAATGGGCAAACAAAATAAATTCGCTCGGGGCTAGATCTGGCGAGAAACGCGGATGGTCAAGTAGCTAAAACTGAAATTAGTGAGTTTGCCCAGATGTGTGTGTATGTGGGTGTTATCTTGGTGAAACAGGATCTTCTTTTCATGGAAATGTGGCCGTTTTTCCGCAAGTTCTGCTTTTAACTTGTCAAGTGAGGATGAGAAGTATGCCGTGATGGTGTTTCTTTTTTGAAGAGAATCGATTGAATGACCATCCTGTTTTTCAGTCGACGTCATTTTCTCAGCCAAGAAAACAGATTACTTTTTTGCTGTCTACTGTTTGCATTGTAATTTTGTTTCTGACGTATAATGGTGTATCCAAGTTCTATCTGCAGTGAAAATTTGGCTCAAACACTTGTTTATTGCGCCCAAACTGCTTCAACAGAGTGTTGTAAATAGTTATTCGAACACAATTTTGGTCAAACCTGAGCAAATACAGCACCCAATACGCGGACAGCTTTCTCATTAGGGAATGTTCATTTAATAAGTGACAAAAATGTTGCTTTGTCATGTTCTCAACCTCTGCTATCTGACTCTAATTCGGCAGTCGTCTAGAACCATTTGGTAACTTTGGCGATGTTATCGTCGATAGTTGCAGTTTTGATCGTACCGAGGGTTCATCGTTTCTCAAGCTATTACGGTCACGTTTAAATTTAGCTGCCCGAAATTTCACTATGGTATATGATAGGGCACAGTCCTCATACATAGAATCCAACCCATCCTCAATTCGCATAGGCGTATTGCCTTTCAAAAACAAATAAACAATGAACTCTCAATACACGATTTTGTCCATCCTCACCAAAAAACCCACATCAACTAACTGGATTGTTCCATAACAACTGCATGTCTAAAATGACTGAAACTTAGGCGAGTGACTGTTAACAGATCAGCAATGAAAATTCACTAATTTTTATTTATGAGTGCAGCCATCTTCTTTCAGAGGTCTGAAACTTTTCAGTTCATCATTGTCTATGCAATTTTTCGAAAAATAGAAAAATAGAGTAGATTCTGGATCAATTGTTTAGGAATGTAGTAACAAGGTTTTCTAGAACGTCGAGAAGGTGACCTGAACTATAATGATAAAAACTTCGGATCCTTTGAATATGCAAATGACGAATTATGTTTGTCAATATTATTTTCATCATTCAAAAGGTAGAAAAATTATCCAGAAGGTTTCCTAAAGTTTGTTTCTGTAAAGGGTGAGTAGCTCTGAAGAAAACATTCAAATCTAGTTGCGTGTTCTTTCCTATAGTTCAAACAATAGATCATGAAACTCCCCAAAAATCTTCACAGAGTTATTCAAATATAATCGTATGAAGTAAAAAGAAAAATAGAGATTGCAAGCATTGGCTTACAAAACAAAAAATCGTCAGTGGATATTTCGAGAAATGATAGATCTTCTCAGTATTTTTGATTCCAGATTTCTATGAGAGCTCTTTCTGTATTTGTGAAAAAATCGTCTTTTTCACTTTAATTACACAGGTCAACATTTGATCTAATCGGAAACACCACACGCGATATACGGTTCTAGGTGTAATTGGGGTCGCTGATGATGATGGGCGGGTTGGCTTATCCCCATCACGTTCAAGTTCAAGGTCATTTCGAGGTCGAGAATAGAAAAAACCCTCAAAAAAAAACTGGAAAAATTCATGCTATTATTCATTATGTCTCCGAGTCCAAGTAAATTGTATGTTTGAACTCTCGACCTATTTCAGAGGTCGTTTCAAGGTTATTTCAAATTCATTTCAAGGTCTAGCATATAAAAAAACCGTCAAATAAATCGGAAAAATTCATGGTTATGTTTTTTATGTCTCCAAGTTCAAATCCGTTGTTTGTTTGAACCCTTGACCTATTTCAGAGATAATTTCAGGGTTATTTCGAGGTAATTTGAAGCTGTTCCGCAGTGCAAGTACTGAATAACCCATGACGAAATTTGAAAAAATTTATGCATATTTTAATAAGGTCCGAGAATCGAAATCATCTGTTTTCTAAGCTTTATAAGGTCTAGATCAATGCCATTTGAGCGGCAAGTGTTGAAAAAACTTCTGAGAAAATCGTCATAAATTTTGATTATGCATACATAACATTATGTCAGCATTTCTTTGCTGGGTGGAACGAGACATTTTCATGTCTAGAACTGAAAGATTACTTTTTGGGGGACTTATTCAAAGCTGAGTAAACTCTGTACTCTGTACGCTCTAGGGTAGCTGTTATCTAATTTTTATGCTTTATATCTGAGCTTAAATGTATCTGGCGAATGCAAAGTTTGTTTATTCAAGACAACATTGGAGAAACGGGCAAGAAAAATAGTTGTTGATACAAAATAAAATAAAAACTTTATCCGTTTAGACGGTTTCTTTCAACTTGAACGATTTACCTTAACCTTATGAAGCTTAGAATCCCTGCCTAGGGTCAGAGTGTATTAGTATGATTGGTATTCGGTCACTGTCTAGAGTATGTACATCCACTTCCAGACCCGCCTCAATCTCCTCATTCCAAATATCGGAGCATTTTCGAGCTCCTTATCTGAGGTTTGACAGGAAAGCCTGGCTTCCAAGTCCAAAGCCTGCACACCGGTCAAGACTTCTCACCCCTGAGCACAGTTCTGCTGGCTCCCTTGATTCCTAATAATATCAATCGTTTCAGATGGTATAGTGCACTCTTGGATGTTCCAAGTAGTCCACCATACAGCTGCACCATACGTTGACCTAGATCTCATAATCGCTGTGTTCAGCAACAAGACCCTTATTGGGCCTAATCCCCAAGTTCTTCGGAAGGCAGAGCGACAAACCCAAAAGTAACACCCAAGTACTTCGCCTTCTTTTCCTGAACAATTTTCTCTCCGAATAGAGTCAGACCTCTTAATTCCTCCACCTTGTATCTTCTGGTAAAATTATTTGCTATCGATTCACTCGAGTTTACGGACATGCCAGCTTGACATAACCATGAATTTTTACAGATTTTCCCGACAGTTTTTCTATGCTTCACCTTGAAGTGACCTTGAACTTGACATGATGGGGCTAAACCAACCCGCTTATCGTCATCAGTGACCCCAAAAACCCCTAGTACCTAGTAGTAGTAGTAATATAACTCAGCTGGGGAAGAATAAATTTTGGTATTAGTCAGGTTTAATTGCATTCCTACTTATGTGAACAATTTAAATAAGAAATCAATAATAAACTTATCGAGATATCTCCAAACGTTTAACGCTTCTGGATGAATTATTTTATATAAAACAAAAGGTTTTGAAATACTTGATACTTCTCTCAAAACATTCGGGGATATTATTACAGTTTGCTCTCGACATATTCAGTAATATCAGTATAAAAAGAAGAGTAATGAGTAATTATGCTACAACTCATTCATCACCGAGCTTTCTGTGAAATTCTCAGTACACAACCATTTAGAATTATTCCTTCTTAATCCCCCATAGCTCTGTCAGTTTGAGTTGTAGCATCAACTTCTTTTCTTATACTTTTCCTTGACTGAAAAGTGTCATGAACACCACTGAGAAATCTGGTTTTTTAAATCTGGCAATTTTAACGAAATTTTTATATATTTATATCATTATTGCCGTCAAGGAATAATTTTTATTATGAGGTACAATAATCTCATCACAGAGCTTTACCCACTTATATATTGATACTTATTTTTTACCTAGACATATATAAAGAATTATTATATCTACCATTACACAAAAACAGATAGTATATTCTGTAACTAGTTAAGAATGCAAAATTCGATACGAGTGGAAACCACAATATAGAATTTTGTCATTCTTACGGAGTAACAGACTATTTTCGTTACGACCGCAAAGAATAAATCATAAGAATTTATTGAGAAATTTGTAATTTAATTTTCTTGATATTGATAATTAAAGTATTTGAAAAAGTATTGGTGCATTGAACACACGTTCAGTAATATTTTTCAAAATGAACTGATTTATTTGAGGTAGATTTATTCGAGGTAGATTTAACAGGGTGAAACATGATGAGCTAAAAGATGAAAAAACGATTACTTTCTAAATAGCTACATTAATATTTATTCGATTCTGCAGGAAAGTTTCAATGTATTCTTCCGTTACTTGGGAAGATTTTCAGCATTCTTATCTTTTTAGTGTTGTAATATCCACACCTACACTTACCAGCATCGTCGCTGAAGTTATGCGGAAACTGTATATTCTTCTGGATTGTTCAGATTCAGTACTGTGGCATTATACCAAGTTTATTTATTCGAATCACTCGCCGTGTAAATTTATGTTGGACTACAATGTCTCAGAGCTATGTCACGATATTATATCATAAGAATCACCCGTGATTGTGATCCGTCTTGGTTTTTTAGTATTTGTATTTAGAATTGCAGTAAGCATTGTGGGACCCAATTGTTTAGTATCGAAAATTTCAATATTATAAAGTTCATTCTTGCGACCAGCCCCTAAAACATCGAAGACAAGGGCGACCTACAAATATAAACTATAAAGATACGAGGATGGATTGACAAGTTTCCGGCCCGATCAAGAAAAACAACGATTTTAAGATTTTTTTTTTATTTCTCAACATAATCTTCTTTAAGGCTGATACATTTCTCATAGCGGTGCTCTAGTCTAGTAATGCCATCTCTATAGGCTGATTCGTCTAGTTCCTCAAATACCAATTTACAGCTTCGATTACTTCTTCATTGCTCAAAATCTCTTACCGCCACGCCATGTTTTGAAGTTAGGAAACAGATAATAGTCACTCGGGGCTAGGTCTGGAGAGTAGGGAAGGTGCAGTATCAATTCGAACTTCAGATCATAGATTTTAGCCATGGCACCGTGCGAAGAATGTGCTGGTGCGTTATCGTGATGAAAAAACATTTTTTTCTTCGCCAAATAAGGTCGTTTAATTTGCACCTCGTAGTCAAAACGTTGCGATAAGTCTGCGTAGTATTGACCAGTGATAGTTTTACCCTTTTTAAGGTAATCAATGTATATAATACCTCTTGCATCCCAAAACACAGTAGCCATAACCTTTTTTGCCGATAAAATTATTTTTGCCTTCTTTGGAGTTGGTTTCCCTGCTCCAATCCACTGTTTAGACTGTTGTTTGGTTTCAGGAGAGTAGTGGTGGACCCAAGTTTCGTCAACAGTATTGAATCGAGGCAAAAATTCGCTTGGATTATGCTTACAGCGCCAAATTGGCGGTAGAAATGGTTTTTCAAATCAATTTTTCGTCGACTGTAGTAAACGCGGTACCTATCTTGTACAGAGCTTTTCCATATGCAAATGTGTGTGCAAAATATTCTGCACGCGTTCATATGACATGTTACAGGTCTCAGCTATCTCACGCACTTTTGATCTGCGGTCTTCCAGCATTATTTCATGAATTTTTTCGATCATATCTGGAGTTGTGATCTGAACGGGGCGTCCTGAGCGTGGCTCATCAGAGGTGCCCACACGACCCATTTTAAACTCGTAAACCCACTACTCAACTACTGAATTTGATAGAGAGGATGTCTCCAGTGTTGAATCAATCTCTTCTTCAATTTTCTTCATCGTTGACCCCTTCAAATAAAAGTATTTGAAGCACGCTTTTCAAATTTTTCCATTTTCACAAACAACACAGAGGCTTGTTCAGCGTTCTCTCAAACGTGAATTAACTCGGCGATCGGGTTGAAACTATACCTACAACTTATCTAAGGATGGTACTGTAGAAAGCCACATCCGATGTATGCGAAGTGGCGCCATCTCTTGGTCAATCCAGCTTCGTATTATTCAATTTATAATTTTTCACCTTTGATATCTCAACCAGAGCACTTTCCCAATATTTTTCGAAATTTTCTTCTTTAAAATATCTTTGATTTCTCAGTAATATAATTGTCAGAACGAAAATTTAATTTTTTTATATTTTGAAATATCGATATCCAGTCCCACATTTATTGGGGTAGAGTTCCGTAGATGGCAGAACGAGAAAGTAAACAATTTACAGTAAAACATGTGTAAACAAACTTCCTGATCACGAAAATTATATTCGTTTTTCCAGGGAATGTACCATTTTTGAAAAAAGAGAAATTAATTTCGAATAAAGGTACTTTTGACTAGCATTCATCTGCATATAAAAATGGTATACTGTTTGAAATAATTCTTCAAAAGATTTAATTTCTAATAATATATGGATTAAACTATTATTGAAAAATCATATTTTTGCATCCACAGAGTTCTGTTAATATGTGTTCATTTTTCCACTCTTAAAATTACGTGAATAAACAGGCATCCATCTTTAAAATTTCATAGAATATAGAACGGTGATCTTCGGTACTAATCGATATGTAGATCGGAATCACACAGTTGCGCTGTTGCTTGATTGTAATAATTATTCAAAAGTTCAAAGAATTCTTAGTGAAATATTGAATTTGGAAAATTATTATATCTAATTTTTGAGTGAGTAATATGATTTCGTTTTACTTAGACTAATTTATTCACAAATTTATAAAACAATAGAAGACGGGTTGCGTTTTGCTTTACAACATGGTTAGGTTAGTAGGTTAGGTTAGATTAGGTGTATTATGTTAGGTGGATTAGGTAAGGGGGAATGCAAAGCAAGATTAACAGTGCCAAGGACCTGATTAAAGGATTCATGATCGATAACGGGCTGGAGATTGCGGTTCAAAAGACTGAGGTGAGATTATTGAAGGGGCTGAGGTCAGCGCGCGAACCGCGGATAACTCTGTTGGGGCGAGAATTTATAGCGAAAAACGGGGTCAATTAGAGAGGAATTGTCCTGGACAAGAGTTTATCCTTCAGGAAACACGTCGAGTTGGCAGCAGATGACATAACCATGTTATATCTATCATAATGAGACACAACTAACTCAATTCACCTAACTCAACCCAAAAAGTTCAACCTAACCTTTTTTCGCCTAAGAGGAAGGGGGAATTTCTACTGGACCACCTGAGTGCAGGGCTCATACCACTAAACCTAACAACCCGTCATTTCTTATTTAACACTTTTGACACAATTTATATGTTATAATACAAAAGTTTATCGCGAGATATAAGTATCCGTATTTACTTGCTGCCTATTGAAATTTTAAAACTAAGAAAGTAAATACGAGTACTTATATCTCGCGACAAGCTTTTATATTTATAAATTGGGTCAAATGTGTTAAACTTGAGATGAAGTTATAAGTTAACAGTAAAAGCTTTTGTGTAATCGTTTATTTTTTCTTTTTAAGGCATTTAAATAAAAGCTTGTTTTCGAAGGATGTTAAATTTTTCACCTTAATTTCTTTATATCGATAAATGTTCGTTTTAAAGTACCTTCATTACATATATTCACGAAAATATTCAAGAATTTTTATTTATTGAACGGCTTACTCGCCAGAAAATCGATTATCATTTTCGACGTCAGGGAGTCTTTTTACACTAAAAAAATCCAAAATATTGAAATTAGTGTTTTGCGGCATACGGAACCGCTTCCATTTATTGTTGATTGAATAAATTTTCCATATAGTTGAGATTCCTATTCTTCAATAAATCACTAAAACATGTGGGTAAAACATTTTCAGAAAAGAAATTCGGTTCCTTTTCTTGACGATCTCAAATGGAATATTATCAATTTCTATATTTAATGCACTCGATTTTCCACTCATAATCTTGTTCAAACAATAACTTTTATGAAGATAATTATTATGATATTTATATTTCTATATGACACTAAATCCGTTTTAAAATTCCTGGCAATCGATGTTGGTTCAATTGAAGAAAAATCATTCCGTATCTAGTTATAGAATGAAAATACATGAAAAACACATGAGAGTCAAGTGTTTCAATATAAATATTCACACTCAAGAGTGAGAATGTACCAATTCAACTACTACAAATGTTTTCAGAATAATTACATTCAATGATGGTTGTGGAGGAATGAAATTTATAATTCGTCGGTATTCTGAATAGTATCAGATAAAATTACAGTACTGATTCAGCAATTAACCCACTTTGGTGAAAAACAATTTTTGAACATAAACCTAGTCCATTTTTCCTTAATTTTCCTCTAGACTGTAAAATTTTTCATAAGGAACATTGGAGAATTATCAGAAATCTCCACGAGCAAGTAGCAAAGAATAACCCAGTAGAAAGTCTTCAACCTTATAAAAAATCTAGTTTGATGGAGTTAACGTAAGCACTAATTTTTTCTTTTCGAATACATAGTTCAACTTTATAGTTTAGTTTTCAAATTAAAACCGGTGTTCATTCTGAAAATTGTTTCTTAAGTTATGAGCAGGAGATTAAATTGGACTCTTTAATCATACAGCAATATTCATCCTTCCGTAGAATATTAAATAACCCTCTTTGAAGGAGTTAGTTCGTTAATCTACTTAGATGAGATATTTAATATTCGAAAGAAGGAAGGTTGAATCTTACTTCTTGATGAAGGTGTTCATATAAGCTCAAACACATGCAGACATATATCGCAATATATTTCATATTACGATATATTGTAGGGAGACAAGGACTGGAGAGTAACCGACTTTGACTAACAACACGTGATAGGCACAGACTACTGGGCTTTAACAAATGTTTCAACAGGGCTAGTTTCTGATGTTCTCTTTGATATTGATAAACTTATAGAGTTCATCATTTCCTTTGACTAACCACACGTGATAGGCACAGACTACTGGGCTTTAACAAATGTTTCAACAGGGCTAGTTTCTGATGTTCTCTTTGATATTGATAAACTTATAGAGTTCATCATTTCCCAGGTGACCATTGGTCCATTCCGAAAAGAAATTCAAAATTTCTTGTTCTTTTCTCAGGAATATTGCTTGCACGCTGCCTTAGGTCTCAATAATTCAGGATATCAAGTATTAATGCTGCAAAAACACCATTTTCCTTCTTTTCGCTGAATCAAAAAATACAGATTCAAGAAAAAACAATATCAGCAGAATATTCTGGAAGGCTGAAGAAATCCACACATTAGATGAACAAGCGATCAAAATTTTTCAATGCTCTATGATAATAGAAATCGATTTGAAGTCGATCTTCCATTAAAAAGTAAGGCAGAATACATTAAATCAAGATACTCACTAAGGCTTGCAAGAAAAAGATTCTTTACTCAAGATGGAAATATTCAAATAGTTATACATAGAACCCAAAGCAGAATATTTACACATTCAGTTGCTAAAGTCCAGTCATCTAAGTTGAAACAAGGTCAGTATTCTGTAAACTCAGGCTACACATCTATAAAATTGTATAAAGTTGTATTTTGACATCCCAAAACTTATCTCAAATTTCATAGATGATGTAAGCAACTGCAGAAATCAGAGGTCAAATGTCACAAAAATCTGTGTTTGTTAATTTTTTGTAAATATCTCATTTTCAATGGGCTCCACGCTATTTTTGTTCTTCATCAATAATATAGAGAATTAAATTTCCTTCAAATTTCGGTCGAATTATTTTTTCACACCTAAAACGGTTTTTGGGACAGTGGGCAGAGCGCGCCAGGTTCAAGTATCACGTGAGGTCAACCCGATAAAAAATACGTTGAGTTATAAAGTTCATTCATTGTTGCTGAATATATAATTATTGTTTTTTATTAACTTTTACAGTTTATCGATTTTTTCTTCGTTAATTCAAAACTTTGTCAATTGAATAACATTTGTCTGAATAAACCTGTGCAGCTATAGAATATTCCAACAACAAGTGAAGCGGTCACCGACATTTCATTCGTATACTGGGTGTTATATAACAGTATGTCACAACTTGAGGCAGTAAATCTACGTGCAATTTTGAGAAAAAAAGTTCATATAAACATAGGTCCGCAAAAGCTTCGTTACGGAGCTACAGGGTGTTGAAATACGTTGGCATCACAAGTGAGAAACTGAAATCATTCTTAAGTAGCAATAATTTTAACATAGATTTCCAAACTAATAATAATTTAGGCAAATATATAAAAATAATAAAACCATACCAGGTTAAAACAATAAATCAGGTGTTTATAGATTGAATTGCAATGACTGTGATAATTTCTACATTGGTAGAACACATAGAAATTTTAATATTAGAATATCGGAACATAAACGCAGTTTTTCAAATGAAAAATCAGATTCAAATTACGCGAATCATCCCCACAGTTTGAAATTTTGCATACAGATAATAAATATTGGAAGGTAGATCTTTGGGAAACTTTAAAATCAATAAATACAAACACTCAGGTAGACTCATCAATGAACAAGTCGATTTAAGCCCTTCACCTCTATTGAATCTCTTCGAGGAGCAATCTATTCCTTAATTTATTGGATATACCTGTTATAAATAACCACTTAAGAAGAAGCAACCCAATAAGTTTTAAATACTCAAGAACATTTATAGTTATATTCTCATTTATATTTTCTGTACATTCATTCGTCTGAAGAAGCTACGGTGTAGTGAAACGCGTTACGAATCGCAATTATTAAGTAAAATTCCTGAAAAGACAATACTTGTTTTTTATTATTGAAATTTCTGGAAAAAATTGGATTTTTCTTCAAACCTCCTGCAGTTTTTGAGATATTCAACCTAAATTGGAAATTCAAGCTAGTTTTTACAGCCTCCATCATTACACGTCCTAATTTTTAACTAGAATCTACAAGGTGTTTTCTTTTTCGGAGCCATATCTTCTTTTGCCCTTTCAAACCTTTTTGCTGTACGCCACTAATCAACGTACAATCAATTTTCGTCATATTCGTTCAATTTAGAAACTTTTTCAACACATGTAATTTTTTTGTATCTTCGACCGTTCCCGAGCAAAAAATTATTAAACGGTTATATGCATTCGCTGAATTGAAAGCACTTCAATTAGAAAAATAACTAGTAGGCTTTGATTTTTTCATTTATTTATTTTGACAGTTGATAAAAATGCACTAGTGTCTTCTCGACTGGTTAATTAAATTAAAGATTAGTTTTAAGACTTTTGAAGTTATTGCTGAAACAAAATATGGCTAATTCTACTAACGCCGATTTGTCTGATATCCATTACATGTCTGACTGACAGAAACACAACAGAAGGTAGGCGATTATATCAGGTGCGTTTTCCAAATCGAGTCACACCAGGCGAACACTTTCAAATATCCACAAAACGTTGAGGGAAACTGGTACTTTTACTGCAAATAATCATTTAAAAGGTGCAACTCAAACTATGAGAACCCCAGATATTGAGGAAGCAGTCTTGAATTGTATTGATTTGAATCCTCATGTTAGTACAAGAAACATTGGAAATCAGTTGAATATTTCACATGTTCTAGTTTGGAGGATTCTCCACGACTTTTCATTTTACCCGTTTCATATTCAACGCGTTCACGAGATTTTCCTTCAAGACTGAATTTCTTCCGATGGTTCTTAGATAAAATTAGCGAAAATGTTCATTTTGATAGTGAAACAATGTTTACAGACGATGCTAACTTTTCGAGAACTGCCATCACAAATTTCCACAATAATCATTATTAGGCTGAGGAAAACCCCCATTTGATTGCGGAATCTCATCATCAAGAACAATTCTCTAAATGTCTGGGTCGAAATAATTGGAAATTATTTGATTGAGCCATTGTTTTGCCTAACAGACTGAACTGTCCCGCTTATCGGCAATTTCTTGAGGAGGAGTTAAATTTATTGCTCGAGGATGTGCCACATATGAGAAATATAATGTGGTTCATGCATGTCGGGGCCCTTGCACATTTCAGTGGAGAAGCTAAGGAATTCTTGAATAATACATTCAACAACCGATGGATAGGTCGGGGTGGGCTAGAACCATGGCCTCCTAGGTTCCCAGACTGAAACAATTTAGACTTTTTCTTATGGGGATATCTTAATAGTTTATTTTATACCACTCCAGTGAATAATGTAAAAGAACTGAAAAATCGAATAATAACCACTTGTGACACAATAAGAAATACCCCAGGAATATTTCATAGAGTGCGTGATAATATGTGAAGAAGGACAGATGTCTGTATTCTTGCAGGTGGAGGACACTTCCAGCAATTTGTTTAATTTTTAATTGTTTTTTTTTTCTTCAATTTGATATTGAATAAGTATTAGTTGAGTCTCTGAAGTTGAGCTATCAAAATAAAAGCAATTTTGATCATACCCATCGAGTGTTATTATTTTTTTTATTTAGCGAAAAACATAATTCAAATAATTCAAATTCAATTATTTTTCCTACGAAAAATTTACAACTATCAAAAGGTGCCTAAATTGAACGAAGATCACGAAAATTGATTGTACGCTGATCAGTGGCGTACCTCAAAAAAGTTTGAAAGAGCAAAAGGAGACATGGCCTCGGAAAAGAAAACACCTTGTGCATTTCAGTTGAAATCTAGGACTTGTAGTGATGGAGGCTGTAAGAGATAGCTTGCATTCCAAATTTGGGCTGAATATCTCGAAAACTGCAGGAGTTTTGAATAAAAACCCAATTTTTCCGGAAATTTCAACACCCTGTAGCTTCGTAACGAAACTTTTGCGGACCTATGTTCATATGAACTGTTTTTCTTAAAATTGCACGTAGATTTACCCCATCAAGTTGTGACATACTATTATGTAAGACCCTGCATAAAGCCAAGTTCAAACTTGGTTAGGGCATGATTTGGAGCCCCAGAATGGAATTGGACGCTGTGTAACTCATTTATGGAACCAACCATGACAACTTTACCACCTGCTCCAGATGAATTACTCAACACAATTTTCTGTTAGTGCAAGAGTGGTTGTGGCTAGTGTAATGAACAAGCTTGTCCTCATGCTGTACCATATCAGACCGATATCAATGAAGATAATACCTTTTACCCAGAAATCTTGTTTTCAATAAGTTACAATAAGGAAGAAAATGAAAACGAAGAAGAGGAAAAAAATTAAAATTAATACTTGTTTTAATATTATTTACTTTTTTTCTACTTTTGACTACCTAATTGTATCGAAAAAGTTTTCAATTAAAACATAACATGAACATTACATTCTTCTCTTTTATTTATTCAAGAAGTATTACTTTGAATTATATTAGAATTAAAACATGTTTTGAGTTTTTGCTCAACTATTTATAAGTACACGCACAGGTAAGTAATATTAAATGAATTGACACTTGATTAAAAATAAATAGTTAGCCAAAATGGAATAAAATTGTTCAATTTTACGAAATAATTAATAAAAAATGATAATTATATATTTTTCGAATAATGATTAATTAACGTCTTTTCTATCGGCATTACCAGTTGAACCCAGATTATATTTGAACTGCGCGCGATCTGTCTTCTATCTCAAAAACGGTTTAGGGTATGGAAAAATGGTTCGAACAAAAGTTGTAGAGAATTCAATTCTCTATAATTTTTATAATGAATACAATGAATACAAATAGTGTAAAACCCATGGAAAACGAGAAATATAAAAAATGTGCGAAAAATAGATTCTTGTGAACTTTGACCTCTGAAAATCCCATTGTCTGAGAATTTTGAGACTAATTATAGGATGTTGAAATAGAAATTCACAGCTGGATGACCTGAATTTCCAAACGAAATCCCTAGAATGACTTGACTACTAAGATTTCCCAATTCATCAAGTGCAGATGGTTTTTGATTTCCTTTTCTATAACAGATGTAATTTGCTTTATTCTTCTCAAGGGGCTTAATAATTTTTAGATTTTATATTAACTTTTTCCGCATGATTTGTTTCGTTCCCCTATTTTCCTAGAGCAAATGCACCAGCGAGTGAGTTAGTTTACTGTCTTAAAAACCAAAATCTCAAATGAAGAGAAATTCGTTCTACTTATGACTAAAAAATTTGAAATTTTCATTTCAATGGTACCCAAAATTGTACCAGCAATAACATCATTAATGAGTATTATTGCTGATTGATTTACCAGTGTAATTCCTTCAATCTGAAGTTCCAAGTACAAGGTGTACAGATTTCGAAGTTTCAGTACTGCATCTGATATTGTGAATAGAGGAAAATGCCTCATATTTCCCGTGTTGTTTTTGCATAATAAATTCATTGCTGCAAACAGATTCGAGGTAGATTTTTACGTTTCGGAGAATCAGTAAAGTGCCGATTTCTTGGTTGTTTTAACAGAGAATTCGCTCCGAGAATTGAAGTCAACTTCTGAAAAATCGTTTGAAAACTGTTTTTGTAAATCAGAAAAGACGAACTTACAATTATTCAAACTGACTCTGTCAACGTATGGAAAGCTTTCACAAAGATGGACATAAACGGAATCTTTCACCAAACTTAGTTTACAGTTTCCTCTAATATGAATCATACATGTATTGATCCATATTCAGGCTCCTTCCAGATTCACACTCCAAACTTCAGATGGCACTGCACAAGCTTGAATGTAGAAATTCAAAGTGGGATGAAGTCAGAAGAGTCACGATTCCGAAAATCCAGGGTGAGTTAAGGGTTACACCCACTAATGCCGTTTCTATAACAACCATTTGCCGCAGCTTCCAATTTGCACTGCGCATGTACGAGATAATGCAACAGGCTGTTATATTACACTGAAGTTCTGCTTTCCATATATATGCTATATTTATTTAAAATTTCGTGAAGATACGTTAGCAATATCGATTGAATTTGAGAATGAATGCGTACAATCAACACTTTTCGCAGAATATGTTGCTTCAGCGATAAATTTACTATGTCTTACAGGTGATTTTCGTGGTGAAATTTCCACGAAGTTAATTGACATTGACATCGAGATGATTTAAAAGACATAATTACAGATCTGGCAAAGTCTGCTTCAGAAATCTGACTTCTACGATAAACGAAACGAACTTATTAACAATAGTTTCTTATTACCGCACCAGAGAACAGTATTTCTAAAACATTTCGATAAAGAAGATGGTTTTGTATCTTGTAAAGGTGTGCCAGGTTCAATTGTTGCAATGGGAATCACAAAAATACGCTTGTCATGTGTAGCGTTTGTTCATAGATTCGCCCAAACTGAGTCTAAAATGTGTTCTCACACTTCGTTTAGTGTGAGATTTATCACGTTTTCAGGAAGCAGTTCACTTACTAGTTCCGAAAGTACGGGAGGGGGAGTTTTATGTCTCATAAAGAATAACCTTAACTCGACTAATTTATCTGCATTCACACAATGCTGAACATCTTTTTGTTGAGATTGTCACGACTGATGGTTTACTTATACTGGGAGGAGCATTAAACCCCCTAATTCACCTGCACATCTTCATGAATCTCATTGTGAAGCAGTCGAAGAAATTTTTCTGGAAAAACCAAATGCAAAGTTCTTGCTTGTCGGTGATTACAACGTACCTGAAGGAAGATGGGAGGATGATGAATTTGTGCTTACCTCACCAGGATGTTCGGCTGAAAGTGTGATGGATTATTTCGATTTCATCGGCTTGACACAAGTGAATCATTTGCCTAATAACCGTGGGGTGTTTTTGGATTTAGTGTTCGAATCTGTTTCTGGAGTGTCAGTTGATTATGCTGAAGAGGTTTTGATTGATAATTCAGTTCACCATTATGGCTATGAAATCAAAATGCCGTGTGCTGATAGTGATTATATGCACAATCATTCGAATTGTATCGATTGGAATTTTGTGTAACAATATTATTGATGCCTTGGGCGAATTTTATTGTATGTTGTTTGAAGGTATGGATTTATATATTCTCAGAAAATGAATTAAAAAGTCCTTATCCTGTATGGTATAATGCTAGTCTCATTAAGTGTATAAAATTGAAAAAGAAGGCAAATGCTATTTTCGAGAGATCAAATTTGCATCAAGATTATTTGAACTTTAAAGAACTGCGAGTTCAATACAAGCAGAAAATTGCTTGTTATAATGTGTATTTATCAGATATAGAGTTTAAAATTAAATCAGAACCTAATTATCTGTGGCTGCATTTGAAAACATTGAAAGGTTCTAAAGTGTTGCAGGGAATCATTAACGACCGTCAGTATGGTTTTCGCAGGCGAAGATCGACAGCAGATCTGCTCGCCTACGTCATTCATGTTTTTTCATCAATGATGGAAAAGCATGGGGAATCTAGAGCAATAGCCCTCGACATCTCTAAAGCCTTCGATAGGCTTTGGCATGCAGCCTTGTTGAATAAACTCGCTGCATATGGGCTTCCCGCAAAATTGCGGAGTTGGAAAAGAAGCTTTCTTTCAAATAGATCTATCTTATCTCTCTTTGCGGATGATGCTTCGGTGGTGATCTAGGAACGGGATCAGGAGGAACTTATTCGGAGGGTTGTTGACGCTGTCAACAAATTCAAATTAACAAATAGGATGCTGCAGGGCAAATAATCTGAGTCAATGCAGCTAAATCGGTGATTGTGAACTTCTATTCGAGGCGAGGTCTGTTTTGACATTGGGAATGAAAGGGTTGAACCTTCTAAAAAGAGTAAATTTCTTGGTGTTTGCCTAGATGATGTCCTATCGTGGAGTGAGCATGTGCTACACCTGAATTATAAATTGAATGCTGCCTTTTTTACGTTGTTGACAATGAGAAAGAGTTTAGATGTTGGATCTCTCTTGAGCGTTTATTATGCTGTTGCTTATTCTCACCTTCCATATAATATTGTTGTATGGGGTGGGGCTACCAATCCACAGTCGGTCTTTATAAGGCAAAAGAGGCTTGTTAGGCTCATTTTTGGAGCCAAATTTGATGCTCCGTGCAGACCGATATTCATCGCAAAAGAATATTGACGCTTCCATCTGTTTATATATAGAACTCTTTTGTTCAGAAAGGTTACGTAAGGACAGCAACGTCGGTATCTAAAAATCATAAATACCCCACTAGACATGGCTCACTTCTAAGAACTATACACCATTCAACCTCGAACTTTGAAAAATCACCACAGTATGCTTGTGTTGTTCTCTTTAATAAACTTCCTGTCAAAATGAAAGAACTATGTCATAAAAAATTCAAATTAGCTGTTAAAAATATGTTGCTTGAAAAAGTTAAATATTCTGTTAGCAGGTATCTCAATGATGCCCTAGCGTGATGAGTGTTCGTGTTGTGTATTTGTGTTGATAAAAAGACATATTTTATATTATCCACCTTCAACTTATCTGTGATCATTGTTTATATTGTTGTATACTATTTTCTATTAACTTCGTTGTTAATACAACACAAAATAAATATTGTTATTATTTTTATTAATGAACAGGTAAATTTTGACAATAATTCCTCTTCCCAAAAATTTTTTGCAGCTCAGGAATTCACGTAATAATTCTGTGAGTTTTCCTGAGGTTGTTAGTCTTATTTCATTTTATATGATGAAGGCACAGTGTCATCGAAACGAGTTAGAAATATACGAAATGAAATTTGAATTTATTTATTAATTGTAATGGACTTGCATCAAGTTTTGTGATCTTCTCATTCTCTTCACTACCCAGCAAGAACGAAATACATGCAAGAAAAAACTGATTACAAACAGAACTGGACATAAACAGTCCTACAAAATTTATTGCATTCTCTAGCACTCTTTATGCATGTGATGATATTTTCCTCAATATTTGTAACAAAACGATCTGATTAATTTAGCTCAGAATCTGTCGAAACTATTTATGATATTTGGTTCTAATGAAATAAACACGTACTAAAATACATTCATCAAATTAAAAACATGAAACCAATAAAAAACCGAATAGATGAATCAAATTAGACGAATGAAACAAATAAATCAATAACTTACAGTATGATAGTTTCGGAAGTTTTTCAAGACAGGTCATAACACAGAAATATTACCATCATTACCATTTTGAAATAAATAAAACTTGAAAATATAGATATATATATATATATATATATATATATATATATATATATATATATATATATATATATATATATATATATATATATATTTAAACAAGGATGTAGAAAAACACCTTGGTACTAAAGAGCAACTTTTGATTGATGAGAATTATTCATACAGCCTTCATTGATTAACAAAAGGCTTTTGATTGTTCTCCCCATTTATGGCTTCAAGAAATTTTGGAAATTGATGAAATTGATAAAACACTTCCTCTTTTCTTGAATTTGTAATGAAAAATTGGAGAACCAATCTTCATTTAAATATTTCGAAACAATCGTTAAAATCCGAAGTAATTCCAATCAGAAGAGGCATTTTTCAAGGTGATTCTTTAAGTGCTCTTTGGTTTTGTCTTTGCCTTAGTCCATTATTAATTAGATACATGAATTAAATGCTACTAGTTTCGGCTTCAAAATAGAGAGTCTATCAACTGAATTCAAATTAAGTCACTTAATTTATTTAGATGATATTAAATTATATGCCGGAACCAGATCTCATTTAAGAAGTCTACTTGAGATTACTTTCAACTATTCCAATGATATTCATATGAAATTTGGGCTTCCAAAATGTAAAAAGCTTTCTATTGAAAAAGATTTGATTTTGTCAAGAGAAGACAATCAACCATAGCAGCACTGAAGAGCTATCAACTCCTATGCAGTTTCTGGAGAATTGTTTGCTGAAACAGAAGGCTTGTCAATTGCGATCCAGGATCAGGTTGTTTTCACGAGAAATTATAGAAAACACATCATCAAACAAAATACAGATGATTCTTGTTGTAGATGTTTCTGTTCTTCAGAAACAGTTTTTCATATATTATCATCTTGCTCAGTCCTTGCTTCAACAGATTATTTGGAAAGACATAATGCCGTCGCTAATATTATTCGTTTTAATCTAGGAATTAAACATGACCTAGTTCCCAAAAGAAAAAAAATTACAAATATGAACCTGAGATTATTTGTGAAAATGACAAATATAAACTTTATTTTAATAAAACAATTCTTTGCAACAAAGCTGTAAAACACAATAGACCAGATATCATTCTTACTAATAAACAGAATCAAAAACATATATAACACTGGTCTGAAATGGTTTTGTTGCCCTAGATATGAAAATGATTTTGGGTCTATTTATGCACACAATTCTTGAAACTATCAATGATTTTGTAGGATTTGCTCTGATTTCTTCTTAAATCTTTATTTTCATTTTACATAACAAAAATCGTAAAACAAGAAACAAAATAACAGATATATTTATAATGTCAGCTATGTTTTGGGAAATTCGGATACATCGAAGTAAATAAAGAGGAAAATGTCGAAAATATATTTCATATTTCCATAAAACGCCTCTTATGAGCTTTTCTTCTATAATTTTTCAGGGGACAATCTCTTTTCAAAGACCAGCAGTAATCTGCCATCATGTGACAATCCCATCGACCTTGATACCTTTCTTCCATCACTTTTAGATCTTGATGAAACCGCTCTGCCTGTTCCTCACTATAATTTCCTAAATTATCCGGAAATTTATCTAGATGATTGCGGAGATAGTGTAACTTAATACTCATATTTGCTCCTAAAGTCTGAAAGTTTGTCAGCATATTTTGCACAATTTCTTCATAATTTGCTGCTTTATGGTTACCTAGGAAATTTTCGACAACCAACACAAAACTTTTCCAAGCTTTACTTTCCGGAACAGTCATAACTTTGATAAAATCTGAGTCTTTCATCAATTGCCGTATTTGAGGACCATCAAATATTCCACCTTTCAATTTCTCCATACTAAGCTTCGGAAATTTTCTGCAAATGTAGTTAAAACAATTTCCGTCTTTGTTCAACGCTTTTACAAATTGCTTAATCATACCTAACTTAATATGTAATGGTGGAAGTATGATTTTGTCTCTGCTCACCAGCGGCTCCCTTATTACGTTGGCTTTACCGACAGTTAAAGAATTTCTTACAGGCCAAACATCTTGTTCCCAATGAAGTTGCTTTGCTCTACTATCCCACATACCAATAAAGCAAGAGTATTTTGTATATCCACTTTGTTGGCCAAGTAAAAAATTAACCATTTTTAAATCCACACAGATCGGCCATTGATGCTCAGAGTATTTAATTTTTTCTAAAACTAATTTTACATTTTCATATTCTTCCTTGAGTTTCGTTGAATGGGCAATTGGAATTGATGCAAATTTATTTCCATTGTGCAATAAGACGCATTTTAAACTTCCTTTGCAACTATCAATAAAAAGGCGCCATTCAGTAGATTTGTACTCTTTTAAACCCATGTCTATAAGCAGCTTCGCGATATCATTACAATACACTAATCCTTCATTTTCACTAAAAAATTATAATAACTCTTTTTCTCGCGTTCTGTATGTTGTAATTGTTACTGTTGGTGCCAATAAATTTTTTTCTTTCAATCTTGAGGCTAACAGTTCTGATCCTTGTTTTGATAAATTGAGATCACGTATTAAATCACTGAGTTAATTTTGAGAAAATAACTTTGGCGTAGATGTTTCACCTTCCCATTCACTTCCACTAGTAGATGGTCCCGATTTCTGTGAAATTGGTAACATCATTGTTTCTGAGGGCATGCGAATTACTTTTGAAATGTATATGAGCCGAGGGAGATTTTCACTGTGTAGAACCGGACATTTCGTAGACTGTAAGTCTGGGTATCTCCACGTTTGATTTCGATTAAAACATCTACTACGTAAAAGTAACAATCATCTAAATGATTCGTAGGCTCCATCCAGATCATAGGAATACCAAAGTCTAATCCAGAACGTTCACCTTTTTTCCACAACCGTAAAGACTCAACACAGGACTTACAAACTTTATTAGGAACCCATGGTTTACCTAATTTGTCCATTTTGAAACCAAAATATTCAACATAAGTCTCTTTGACAAAGTCTGTGATATTTATTTTTGTTTTTTGGTATATAAACACCGCAAATATAACAAAATAAATCACTACAATATTTACACTTTCTTCGTGACGAACTCATATTTTAGACTAGAAGACAAATATATAAGAATGGACATTCAGTAATTGAAACAAAATATTAATCCATGACGCGAAAAAGTTGCGCAGAATCCTAATCATGACTGGAATATTAAATTTTATTTCTAACAAGCTTATAATTGTTCAAAATATAAGAAATGCAAAAATCATGAAAATACGAGCACATTGAGAACTTTCATGAATATATTCGTAATCTGGGCACTTGGAAACATAAAATTTGCGATGATATCCAGGGCAACAATAAAAAAATTTTTTTGTAGAGCTGTGTAATTGATATTGCTATACCCGACACACATAATATACAAAATAAATACAATGAAAAGATTTCTAACTATATGATGCTTAGCGACGAGATTAAAAATTGTGAAAATGAAAAAATTTTATTTTACCGATTATTATTTCCAACAGGTGTTATTCCTAGGAATCTTCACAAAAGCATTGAGATTTTGGGTCTGAAGAAAAATTTGTTCGAACAGTTACAAAAGATAACAGTCATCAAATCTTGTAATATTCTTCGTAAGTTTCTTTCCGAAATAAATAATGAGGTAGAGTCATAGGTTTTCTCTTTAGTTTATACTGCTCAGAATCTCATTTCTTATTTTATTTATTTCTATTCGATCGTTCACCACTTCACACAAAGAAAAATATTAATGAGTAACATTCAGTGTTACTTGACTAAGGTCCGTTCACTGGATTTTTCCGGGAAGAAAGCCTCTTACACTACTCTTTGGTACATTGATGTCATTGTCTGATGATGCTATAGTATGTTTATATTCTGGTTGATTGATATATTCTCATAACATTTAACGTTATCCTAATATATAATTATTCCAGAATATGTTTTGATTATAATCATTGCCTGGCAATGGTATTAATTACTGGATGGTAGATTTATATTTTTCATGAAACCAGTTTGATTGCATGAACAGATATATGGGCAACTCGTCGGGGTGAAACCCCTATAAATATATATATATATATATATATATATATATATATATATATATATATATATATATATATATATATATATATATATATATATATATATATATATATATATATATATATATTTTGTATACATTGAGAAGTCCTAATTTGATCGATTGACTTTTTCACAATTGCTCGAGTTTAATGTCTTTATGGTCCATGTTCTAACTTTTTCATCCATAAGATACTCACAAACAAGGTTGATGGAATGTCCTGTAGATATGGTGCATTAATTAGAACTAGATTTTGTGTGCTCCCGAAACAATTTACCAAACTTCAATGTTTGTAGTAATTTCCGTAGAAAACCCAGACATTTTATTCGTTTCCTGTTGGCAAATAATCAATATTTCCTAATTCTTTCGAATTCTACAAATCAAATTTTCCCGGTTGCATTAAATCTCGAAAAGATTGGAAAACTAATTAGCCGTTCAATTCCTCCTGCTTCTACTGAATATTCTGGTCTCCTTAAAATTCGGTTGATTGAGAGTTAACAGAGCGGAACTTGGATTTTACCACTAAATTAAACAAGTTCGGAGTTCCTATCCGTAATTGAATAAGTCCATTATTAGAGGAATAGAATAGAAATTCAGGAACGAATTTCATATTAAGACTTGGTGCAAATAGCAAAGGTTATGAGATAATATAAATAACTCCAGTAAGGTTTTAATTAGCAATAAAAGGTTGAAGTTACTTTAGGTTCATTTCGAATATCAATGCTCGCACTTCATAATATAAGCAAACGACTCATAAATGCATCGACCATCTTTTACGATTATGATCCACTGTGTCATCAACAAGTTCTATGGTTACTCATAGACATGGTATGTGATTTTTTGGTTCCTTTAGAAGAAGATCAGTTTGATTCGATAATTTTTTGTTCACCTTTAGAAATCTTGTTATATCTCGAGATACAAATTTTCGAAAAACAATATTAAAGAAGAAAATTATTCACAGTATGTTGCAAAAATCTCATATTTTATTTAGCTAGAAATAGAATGAAGTTTGAAAAGGAAGAAAAATGTTGCGAATTTAGAATATTTAGCTTTTGAATTGTGGAGGCCGTTACTTGATGTAGATCCATGATATAAATGAGATAGTTTAAATCTACACTTTATTTGAAAAAATTCGACGACGTTTCGCTGACACAGCAGCTCTATCGAGAATGATAAAGCTGCTGTGTCAGCGAAACGTCGTCGAATTTTTCAAATAAAGTGTAGATTAAAGTTCTTGTGTTTTTATCTCATTAATATTTACTTATTGATATTTGAATTCTTCTACTACATTGTGAATTTTTGGTGAGAAAATAAATGATCATGCATTTGGCTTCATTCGAAATATCAAGAAACTACCTCCAATACGTTCATATACAGGACGTTTCCGGAGTAAACGGAAATACTTCAGGGGGTGATGAAAGATCAAGAGGTTAGCTCAAAACGGACAATTATTTGATCCATTGGTTTTTGTTCGCCATAAACATCTCAAAAAAGTCTAGGCAACACTTACCAATATCTTTAAAATATGAATTTAATGATTTATAGAAATCTTTCGGTTTTGTTAGGATGTATTGTATATAATGTATTCTCAAGAAAACAAAATAATATTTGACTTCTTCAAAGCACTTATTATAAAAAAAAAGAATTGAAATTTGAAAATGAAGAAATTTGGTAAAACACAAAAAAAAATCCTGAACTAATATTTTATGGATATGGAAGCACATATATTTTTCAGTACTCAGAAGGTCCACCTCTGTTATTAATGACACTTTGGCATCGTCGCGGTATGCTCAATATTAAATCGTCTATTACATTTTGACCTAAGTCATTCCAAGCCCCCTGAATTGCTATTAGAAGCTCCTGTTCATGATGGAAGACGTTTTGACGCAGAAGATTTCTTTCTAGGGTGTCCTATACATGCTCGATGGGATTCAGATATGGGGAGCAGGATGGCCACGGTAGAAGATCGATATCATTCTCTTCAAGAACGTTCAAGACAACTCTTGCGCGATGAGGAGAGGCATGATCTTGTTGGAAGAGTGGATTTTGACCCATTGTTTGGAGATACGGTACCACTACAGGTAAAACTATCTCATTTGCGTGAGGATTTTCCCGTGAGGTTGTTCTGTATGAAAACGAGGTCCGTTCTTCCACCAAGGCGTATACCTCCCTAAAACATCACTGATCCGCCGCCCTGTCTAACAACTTCTCGAGCATGCTGGAGACGGTTTTTCTTTCCAGGTTCCCTCCAAATTCGAACTCTTCCCGAATCGGAATAATAACTAAATGTAGATTCATCACTGAAGAGAACTGTGGCCCAACTCTCTTGATCCCAATTTACGTGTTCTTGGCACCAAGCTAAACGAGCAGCGCGATTTTCATGGGTTAGTTGTGGAACTCTTAAAGGACTTCTGGATTGGAGTTGACCTTCGTGCAGTCGATTTCTCACAGTTTGGTCAGAAATTTGTACATTATGAACTCGTGATAGCTCTTGAGCTAATTGAGATGCTGTGGTAGTACGATCTCTTCTGGCTTATAAAACCAAAAATTGGTCTTGGGCGACTGTAGTAATTCTGAAACGACCTGAATGGCGTTCTTCTACGCTACCTGTTTCATTGAAACGCGACCATAAACGGTTTATGACACTTGGGCTACTTCCCAGAACCCTGGATACCCTGGATGAGCTCCCAGCTTGGAGCATGCCAACGGCTCGTAACACTCTTCTCTAGTCAAGTGTCGTCTTTTCATGGTCGAATCACAAAACTTGAATCTTTTATTTGTGCTTACAACAGAAACAAAGTGCCAACTAACTGATTTCAAACACTGATTACATGAAATGATTATAAAGCAGCGTCGCATCTGCTGTATTTTTAGTTTTTTATAAAAAAAAACTGAAATCTGTTGCGGCACTCTACATAATTTGGTGAGAAATTGATGCAGGTGTTCATTTCTTGAAAAAAATTATCCATATCGATCGTTCTGGATACGATATATCGATATTCAGAAGTGTTCTCTAGACTTTTTCGAGGTGTTTATTTTATTTCTCCTTTTCATTCTTAACTCTTAGGAGGAGGCGATATCTGTGGTGCCACAAATAAGGCCGCCCAAAATGTTTTAATGTGTGCGTTCACTATCTTCTTGAAAAGGACGAAATTGTAAGTTATCGGAAAGAAGTTCTATGAAAGCGTGTTCCACAGCACACAAGAACTCTGAATGAAAAAATTTCTATAGACAAAGGTACGTGGAGTAGCAAATTAGAATTTTCCTGGTACCAAGCCTTTCAGTTGCTCAGAGCATTTACCGTGGAAATACATATTGAAAAGAGAAATATCAGTAACCTGTCCGTTAGAGATCACGCGTGATTTCCGGATGATCGATGAGGTGCACTGACCTTTTCTGGACACTATCAAATAGATGTAATGAATATTTAGGTTCGTAGCCTACACATGTAAACCGTATTTCAGACTAGGGGGCTCCTATGCTTTATATAAAATCAAAATCTGGGATGAAGTATTGCTTAGTCCTGAGAAGAAAACTGGGTTTAGCAGAAACAGATTTCGTAATGGCTGAAACATGACCATGCCAGCAAACTCCATTATTGTCCGTGATCCCGAGTAGATGTTAGTGTCTGAGGAAATTCGATGTCCCTGTATGAGTTAAAGGAGGTTCTCTACCAATGACGTTTCTGGAGAACGTTGTTGATTGCGTTTTGATTGCGTTAAAATTAACCAAATTCCACCAACCTCACTCTGATATTTTCTTCAGCAGTGATGATATATTTGTCGGTGTGATTCCTCAGAAGATGTAGGACACTGACTAGAAAACGAAGAAAGCAGTGAACAGTCGTCTGCAAACCGCATCCAGATAAATGGAAATTCGCCAAGGTGGTACCAATTCATAAGTCGGGTTGCAAGAATGTCATCAGCAATTATAGACGTGCTTCCATCCCTGATCAGTTTGGCAAAATTTTTGAGTCCCTTGTAACAGAAAGACTTTTTCGGTTGTCTAATTCTGAATTATCTGAAAATCAACATGATTTCTTCAAAGGTCGATCCGTGTTAACTAACTTATCCCCCACGTTGATTATATTTCAAAATCAATGGATGATGCCATACAAGTCGATGAAATCTATACAGATATGGCAACGTGAAGGTGACCTACGGTGTACCTCAGGGGTCTCATTTGGGACCCCTCCTTTTCTTGATATACATGAATGATATTTGTCATAGCTTTCTCAATACACATCATAGTCTTTATGTGGATGATTTGAAGGTTTATAAGAAAATTCGAAACACTGATGACGTCCTGACTTCCCAGAAGGATCTGGATCGATAGGTTCATTTTTGTTCAGAAAGGTATTTTAACTTGAATATTCAATTAATACTGTTGGTGCATGTTTCACTCTTGGCGGGCTTGGGGTGGGGAGGGTTAATGAGGTGCGGGATTTGGGTATCATTTTGGATCCTAAGTTATCATTTGAACTACATCTTGATTCAGTAGTGAAAAAGAGTTTCGAAATTATGGGATTCATTTCAAGAATTTCCAAGAATTTTAGAAAAGTGGTGGCTTTGAAAACATTATATGTCTCGTTAGTAAGAATTAATTTGGAGTATGCGACACAGATATGAAATCCTCACTACCTCAAGTATGTCGAGAGAATTGAAAGAGTACAGAGAAAGTTTCTCAAAAATCTCAACTTCAGATTCAAGCATGACA
Source organism: Cryptolaemus montrouzieri (assembly GCA_013387265.2). Lineage (NCBI taxonomy): Eukaryota > Metazoa > Arthropoda > Insecta > Coleoptera > Coccinellidae > Cryptolaemus > Cryptolaemus montrouzieri. The sequence continues at coordinate 137,467,998 of JABFTP020000185.1, read as the reverse complement.
CACCCATTAACTATGTTTCGTCTTTGAAAAGACATAAATAATTGTGCTTGGAGAGACGAATGTGTTCTTGGATGGAGTGTTTCTATTCAAAATCATTAATAATTCTTTCGATTCTCCAATAGTAGAGTTTTCAAAAATGAGTGTACCTCAATATCCATGCCGTAGTGTGAGATTGTTCTGGATTGCTAAGTCGAATTGTAAGATTCTATAGTTGACATATTTTTGATCTAGATTTATTCAATATCAACATGAGAACTTTTTAGGGAACTCTGTGATCTGACATATCTCTGTTGAGGTTCCTATTGATAAATAAATAAAGAAATAAATGAATAAATAAGCCCAAATATTCTTTTTTCGCTGGAGTAGGGCAGATCATTGTCTGCAACAGAAAAAGGGTAGGCAACAGTATGGTACTACTTCATGCAGGAACCCTGGGGTGTTCCTGCAACTCGAGATATTTTATGAACTCATCGTTTCTTACTTTTTCCATGACTTTTGACATAATGGGCAAAAATGCAATTGGATCTACCACCTGTTCTTCAAATTTTAAGGGTATTTCAAAGAGCTATATCTTCGAAGCAATTGTCCAAGTTCAAATTCTGTGAGTGAATTACGAAAGATGGCGCAAACAAACCCATTTGTATCAATAAAAAACCAAAACCTCTGTATAGCTCTACGCGTGCCATTATAAAAAACTGAACTGAAAGGCGCCTCATTTGAATTCTGAATTTCCTATGGTCGAATTTAGCTTGACTGAAATGGGGTATTCGAATGCAGATTAGTTCTACCTCAATAAGGCTGTTCAAAAATTGAGAAAATAATGAGTAATTTTTAATGACACACCACTTTTACTCTAAAATAAAAAATCTCTTAAACTATATATGCAGAAAACATATCCAAAATTAAAATAAATTCTTAACACATAATAATCAAAAATTTAAATCACATATCACAGAAAACAGGTACATTCTAACATTCAAAATAAAACAAGAAATTCTGAAAGATTGTTGTCAGCTACTAATATTGGTCCTCCATTGCTAGCATTAGTCCTCTGTTGGGGGTAAACTGCTTCTACTGCCATCTTTATGGCAGTTACCCCATACTGCTTCTGAAAAAAGAAAAAACGCAGTACTAACTGTCTCTAGAAGTTTTTATTTAAATTAATTTGGGATCACTCGAAATTGTTGTATATGGTACAAATAGGCAATTTCATTACTTATCTTGGAAACTAGGGTTGCATTAATATTCTTGATGGGTTCAATGGATAGGTTCATAGTAGAAATATAAACCAAATATATAAGGTTCTTCCCGCAGAACCATAAGTGTAAGAAGGGTGTAAAAACCCTATTGTAACAAAAAAGACAACAATATATACTGAGTAAAAAGAACCCAAAAATTAATTAAAAAAAAATTATTTGGTCAAAGATCAATTTCTTTCCCCCTGACTGTAAAAGGTGCATGGAGGAAAATAACAAATATCACAGACTAGAAGGCATGATAGTAAATTATAAAAGGGTACAAAAGCCCAGACAAATCAACATGTGTAGTACCACCGATTGCATAAGATCGATGGTAAATATATAACACGCACATTGATAACCCGCTCTTTAAAATCACAATAAACACCTATAAATGAATCCATCAAAGATTGCTGTCCTACTTGTTTCTGAACCTTTTGGATTTGCTTTCAGTCCCAGAAGTAATAGTTTCGTTCGTTTTATCCTCAATGAATTTAAAAATTAGACGACGAGTAGGCCTTTCGGTAATTTCATCTCTCTCTGAATGTTATCGACAAAAATAGAATTGACAAGAATGAATATCTTTGACCGTATTCAGATCCTTAGCTTTATGCATTAAGAAAACAGTGTTTCATACTAGGAGTTGAGAGAATTGCGTTAATAGCATCGTTCCTGGCAGGGGTTCTAGACCACTCACGCTCTTTCTACAAGAAGCCATTACACAAGATTCATCAACAATTCACATGCTATTAGGAGACAATTAAATAAATATTTTCCATTTCAATTGGATTCGTTTCAATTTTCTTTAACTTTACACCATTTCCTGTTTAGAAAACTAAAGTAGTTTTCTATTAACATTCGAGAAGCTCACTATTTATTTACATTTATCATTCAGATTTCAATAATACATAGTATATAAGTGAGAAGTATGTGCATCAATAGTTATAAAGACTAAGCACCAATTTATTTCACCCCTATTAGAACCAGGGGTATATATCAAGTCATGCAACCCATTTTCTAAGGGTTTTTGTGAGAACAACTGCGCTAGAATATATTGGTTTCGGTGAATGCTATTAATTCTTTCTGAGTCATTTCATATAATGGCAGTTTTTCGTAAGACTGAGGTTCAATGATTAATCGCTAAAATTTATCAAGAACTTACGTTCGTTCGAATCATTTTTGTAGGTTCAGTCGGATATAATGCGATAAGAATAAAAATTTACAGGATTCATGTTTCTTCATAGACCTAGAGAATTTTCTGTTGCTTGCTAACACTGGTCGACAAGATTTTCGAAACACAAAGCAGATCTTTATTTTTTTGATGGAAATCACACGATCACGATCTGCCTACTTCTAATATAGACACATAGAAGACGTGTTGCCTTTTCTAGGTCGTCTCTCCATCTGACGTTGGGTCTTCTCTGACTTCTTCGTGTTTCTCTGGGGCGCCATTCCAGAAGACGTTTAGTCCGTCTGTTTTCCGTTCTTCGGTTCACATATCCTGCCCATTTCCACTTTAATTCCGCTGTTCTTTCTCTGTCATCAGTGAATTTAGTACGCCTTCTTATCCAAGGGTTTCTCTTACGGTCTGATAGCCAGCATAATTCTTTCTTGTGCTCTCTGTGGCCTAGCCAGTTTTTGCGCTAGTTTTTTCGTTAAAAACCAAGTTTCAGCTTCATACGTAAGTACCGGGAGAACACAGTGGTAGTAAAGTTTACTTTTCAAGCAGTTTAGAAAATTTGAAGTGAAAATATTTTTCAGTTTACCGAAAGCCGCCCAACTAAGAGAAATTCTTTGTGTTATTTCGTCGCTTAAGTTATCGTTTTTTGATGTCAGCTTTGAACTTCTTCAGTTGTTTACCTTCCTAATATACTTGTGTGGGTAACTCGATATTTGTCATCACTTCTGTCTCAGCTATATTCATGTTGAGGACGACTCAACAGCAACTGCAACTGATGAGGATCACTACTTATTAGGACAATGTCATAAGCAAACCGAAGATCATTTATGTATTCTCCGTCTATTTTTATCCTTCAACTAGACCAGTCTATTCCCCTGGAGATGTTGTCGAGGGCGCAGATAAACAATTTAGGTGACATAGTGTCTCCTTGTCGGACACCTCGCTTTATAGATATATTTTCCGTCTTCTCCTATAAGACAACGTTCATCTTCGCCTCAGAGTATATATTTTCTATAAATCTCGTGTATCTACTATCGATTCAACTTGTGTTCAGTGAATTTAGAACAGCCCAAGTCTCAATAGTGTTAAACGCTCTCAGATAGTCTATGAAAGCCAAGTAGAGATCTATGTTGTAATCGATGCATTTTTCCACAAGACTCCTGATGGAAAGAAGGTGGTCATTTGTGTCAAATGCTCTCAGATAGTCTATGAAAGCCAAGTAGAGATCTATGTTGTAATCGATGCATTTTTCCACACAAGACTCCTGATGGAATGAAGGTGGTCATTTGTATTATATTCTGATCGAAATCCCGCTTGCTCACGGGGTTGTTGAAAATCGATCTGGTTAGTTAATCGGTTGGATATAACTCTGGTGAACAACTTACACATCTGCGATAGCAGGCTAATAGCTCTGTAGTTATCGAGACTCTTTGTATAGCCCTTCTTGTGGATGTGGATAACCTCGGCTTCTAACCAGCATTTAGGTCTCTTGCTCTGTTCTTAACACCTATCAAAGAGCTCTTTCATTCGAGTTGTAAGCGATGGTCGACCTTCCTTGAGCATTTTCGGGAACATGTTATCCATTCCCACGGCTTTATTATTTTTGAGCGTTTTTAATGCGATAATGATCTCTTCTCTTTTCTTCTTCTTCACCGTATAGAAGGTGTAGCGCCTGTTCAGTTCCGGTTTCCCTGCAGCAGTTCTTGTGAAGTTGATTGCCAACTGTCCCGCCATCGTTTTGGTGGTCGTCCAACGGGTCTTCTTCCGTGTGGTATGTTGTTATATACGATTTTTGCTATTCTATCTGTGGTCATTCTGTTTACATGCTGGTTCCATTCTCTTCTTCTTTTTCTTACCCATCTTACAATATCGTCTGTTTCACATTTTTCCCTTATGTCGGTATTTCTTTGTCTGTCATTCAATGTGTACCCGGTTATAGTTCTTTGCGTTTTCATTTCTGTTGTTCTTAGTATCCTCTTTGTTACCGACGTTTCCGCTCTTGTTTCTGCCCCGTATGTCATAATTAGTCGCACACTTGTTTTGTAGATTCTGGATTTGCATGGTATACTGAGGTGTTTATTTCTCCAAATTGGTTGTTTAAGATGTCCCGATACTACAGCTGCTTTGTTCACTTGTCTCCTCACTTCATCTTCAAGGTATCCTGTGCTTGTTATTTTGCACCCTAAGTATTCGAATGACATAACTTGGTCTATAGTAGCGTTGTCTATTGTTAACTTGCAGCGCAGAGGTTCCTTAGCTATGGTCATGCATCTTGTCTTACTTGTTGAGATTTCCATATTGAAATTTTTTGCGCGTTTGCTAAAGGCGTATAACATTCTTTGTAGGTCGTCTTCTGATTCTGCAATGAGTACGGCGTCATCGGCATAGCATAAGATGTTAATTTTGTAGGTTCACATGCGGTATCCTAGTCCCAAGTTTTTAACGGTCTCTACAAGTTGGTCCATAACAGTATTAAATAGTAGAGGGCTAAGACTGTCACCTTGGCGGATGCCCGACGTTGTTCCTAAATGCTGCGTTAGGGTGTGGTAGGTTCGTATTTGCGTAAATGATCTCATCGTCTGTAATTTGAAGTACAACTTCAGACCCCACATTATGTATTGTCTTTTTTCTTTCTGTCATTTGTTGTTCACAGGGTTGTTTCAGGCTAGAATACAATCTCGATTAATATTTTTTGGTTTTCTATTATTTTTTATAGTTTTTCTGATAACTCTGGTGTTGTATTTCCTAATATTCTCCCTCAAATTTTTTTCGAATTAGTTTTACTCGCACCATTCTATTAGATCCTATTTCTTGTTTGGTTTAATTTCTCTTCTAATTAGGAATAGTTTTAATGTTTAGTCACTTCGTTTTTCAGAGGCTCGGGAGACGACTTCTTTGATACCCTACGCTCTTTCCTTATAATTGTTGTTAATAAATCGGCATGAGTATCCAAATCTTAGTTTGTCCGTTCTGTTTGTCTGAGTGTCAGTTTTGCTTCAAATGTTGTCTGATATTCTTCATTCTTAGTAGTTATAATTTCTGGGTCTATTCTTTTGTTTTTGGTGCACCTCTTCTTCTTGTGATTTGTTTTCAGTTTGATTGTTATTCTTACCATGCGGTGATCGCTGCCTACATTTACTCTATTGACCACTGTTACGTCTTGCAAAATACTGATATTGTTCGAAATTATGTAATCAATTTCATTTTTGTATCTGAAATCAGGACTTTTCCATGTTTATTTTCGATTGTTTGATTTCTGAAAACATTAATTCATTGCAAACAAGTAGTAGTATTTCTGCAGAAAATTGATTAAGGTATCGCCTCTTTCATTTCTTTCGCCAAAACCGAAAGGCCCCACTGTATTTTCCTTATCATCTTCTTATTGCCGAACTTTGCATTCAAATCTCCGATGATCAATGTTTTCGTTGATGGTTTCTTACCCATGGAATGCGCTGATGTTGGCGCATATACTTGGATGACTTGATGATTGCATGTTTCTGAGAAGTAATAAAAAATAAGTACTGTGTTTTAAGGAATTCTACTTAATAATTGCGACTCGTAACGCGTTTCAATACACCGTAGCTTCTTCAGACGAATGAATATACAGAAAAAATATAAATGGGAATATAACTATAAATGTTCTTGAGTAATTAAAAGCTTACTGGGTTGCTTTTTCTTAAGTGGTTATTTATGACAGGTATATTCAATAAAATTAAGGAATAGATTGCTCCCTGAAGAGATTCAATAGAGGTGAAGGGCTTAAATCGACTTGTTCATTGATGAGTCTACCTGAGTGTTTGTATTTATTGATTTCTAAAGTTTTCCAAAGATCTACCTTCCAATATTTATTATCTGTATGCAAAATTTCAAACTGTGGGTCGAAAGAATGATTATTTTCTAAGAGATGATTGAATCTAATTTTTCATTTGAAAAACTGCGTTTATGTTCCGATATTCTAGTATTAAAATTTCTATGTGTTCTACCAATGTAGAAATTATCACAGTCATTGCAATTCTATAAACACCTGATTTATTGTTTTTACTTGGTTTGGTTTTATTATTTTTATATATTTGCCTAAATTATTACTAGTTTGGAAAGCTAGGTTGAAATTATTGCTACTTAACAATGATTTCAGTTTCTCACTTGTAATGCCAACGTAGGTTAAGGTGTTGAATTTTTGTTTCAATTTATCCACAGGGTAAACTTCATTCAATGCGATTTTACTTTGTTTTTATTTAAAATATTATTTATTAGTTTGGGATTGTAACCATTATTTTTGGCTATTTGTTTAATCAAATTTAGTTCTTTGTTGAAATTTTCTGGTGATAACGGGATGTTAATCAATCTATGAATAAAACTATTGAATGCTGACATTTTATGTTGATATGGATGACACGACGAGTTATGTATTATAATATATGTATGTGACGGCTTATGGTAAATTGCGAAAACATGTTTTCCATTTTCATTCGAAATTGTTACGTCTAAGAAATTTATCGAATTATTGATTTATATTTCGGTTGTGAATGCACATTTTGGATGTAATGATTTTATATGATTTTCGAAAATTTTCAACTGTCTATCTGTTCCTGTGAAGCAAATAATGATATTGTCTACATAGCGATACCAGTATAAACAATATTTACTGAGTGGATGATTATGAATTAATTTCTCTAAGTTATTCATGAATATTTCTGCTAACAAAGGACTTAACGGAATGCCCATAATCAAGCCGTCTCCAATAGTATAATATTTGTTATTGGAATGGAAATAATTTTGATCTAAACAAATCTGTAGTAATGAAAGAATATCTGATTTAATGATAGTATTGACATGATTCTTTTCTAATAATTCTTCAACTAAGTAATACGTATCTTTCGGAGGAATGTTGGGACATAGATTCTTAACATCGAAAGAAATGAGTTTGGAATTAGGTGGTATAATGGTTTCTTTGATTCGTATGAATTTTTGACCGAAAATTTAGATTTAAAATTGCAATGTTCTATTAGCAAGTCGTTGAGGAATTTTGAAAGTTTGAACGAAGGTGCCGTTACATATGAAACAACAGGTCTAATAGGGTTATTAGGTTTATGAAGTTTTATCAACGAATATAGTTCGGGGGATTGTGGATTGGAGTTAATGAATTTATATTTTTCGTGGTCTGTAATTAATGATTTTGCTGTCGAAATTATGTTTTTAACCACTTTCTGAAATTTTGCGGTAGGATCCTTAGTTGATGTTATATAGTTTCTGGTTGTTAAGAATTCTTCAGTTTTAGAAATATAATCGGTTTCACTAATCTCGATGACGGTGTAACCTTTATCTGCTTTAGTGAATACTAAATCGTTCTTGGTACTATTTCCACGAATTGTTTTTATTATCTTATAATCGGAATTGCAATGAGGTGATAATTTCGAAAAGCCTTCTTTGATGATTTTTGCTGTTTGATGTTTGGCTAAAATATTATCTTTGGAGTTTTTGAGAATGATTTCGGAGTCTATGCCTAACTGTTCAAAATTAGTTTTATTATGTTTTGAATGTAAATTATGTTTGAACCTTTTTTCTAATAGATCTTTCTGTGGTTGTGTAAAATCGGTATCAGTTAAATTAGTGAATCTGTCAAAAAATTTATGGTCTGAAAATTTATCAGTTGAAGGTTTGGGTGGAGAAATTTTGAATTTAAGTGAATTCAACTTTTTTTGTTGTTGCTAAAACTTTTTATGAATTAAAATTTTGACATCGTATCTGGATTCAGAGTCTAAAATATCAAACTCAACAGGGTGCAATCTAAACAATAATTCCGTATGGTTTACCTTCAAATATATGTTGGCAACGTCCCTCCTGTTGTACTGGATCTTAATATCCTCATAATTTCGACAGCAAAATCATTAATTACAGACCACGAAAAATATAAATTCATTAATTCCAATCCACAATCCTCCGAATTATATTCGTTGATGAAACTTCAGAAACCTAATTACCCTATTAGACCTGTTGTTTCTCATGTAACGGCACCTTCGTTCAAACTTTCAAAATTCCTCAACGACTTGCTAATAAAACATTGCAATTTTAAATCTGAATTTTCGGTAAAAATTCATACGAATTCATTGCCAATATCAAAGATACCATTATACCACCTAATTCCAAACTCATTTCTTTCGATGTTATTATTACGTATTACTTAGTTGAAGAATTATTAGAAAAGTATCATGTCAATACTATCATTAAATCAGATATTCTTTCACTATTACAAATTTGTTTAGATCAAAATTATTTCCATTTCAATAACAAATGTTATACTATTGAAGACGGCTTGATTATTGGCAATCCGTTAAGTCCTTTGTTAGCAGAAATATTCATGAATAACTTAGAGAAATTAATTCATAATCATCCATTCAGTAAATATTGTTTATACTGGTATCGCTATGTAGACGATATCATTATTTGCTTCACAGGAACAGATAGACAGTTGAAAATTTTCGAAAATCATATAAATTCATTACATCCAAAAATTGCATTCACAACCGAAATAGAAAGCAATAATTCGATAAATTTCTTAGACGTAAAATTTCGAATGAATATGGAAAACATGTTTTCGCAATTTACCATAAGCCGTCACTTACATATATTATAATACATAACTCGTAGTGTCATCCATATTAACATGAAATTTCAGCATTCAATAGTTTAAGTCATAGATTGATTAACATCCCGTTATCACCAGAAAATTTCAACAAAGAACTAAATTTGATTAAACAAATAGCCAAAAATAATGGTTACAATCCCAAACTAATAAATAATTTTTAAATAAAAACAAAGTAAAATCGCATTGAGTGAAGTTTACCCTGTCGTTACATTGAAACAAAAATTCAACACCTTAACCTACGTTGGCATTACAAGTAAGAAACTGAAATTATTGTTAAGTAGCAATAATTTCAACATAGCTTTCAAACTAGTAATAATTTAGGCAAATATATAAAAATAATGAAACCCAACCAGGTAAAACAATAAATCAGGTGTTTATAGATTGAATTGCAATGACTGTGATAATTTCTACATTGGTAGAACACATAGAAATTTTAATATTAGAATATCGGAACATAAACGCAGTTTTTCAAATAAAAATCAGATTCAAATTACGCGAATCATCTCTTAGAAAATAATCATTCTTTCGACCCACAGTCGAATAATAATAGATATAAATATTGGAAGGTAGATCTTTGGGAAACTTTAGAAATCAATAAATACAAACACTCAGGTAGACTTATCAATGAACAAGTCGATTTAACCCCTTCACCTCTATTGAATCTCTTCGGGGAGCAATCTATTCCTTAATTTTATTGGATATACCTGTCATAAATAACCACTTAAGAAGAAGCAACCCAATAAGCTTTTAATTACTCAAGAACATTTATAGTTATATTCTCATTTATATTTTTCTGTATATTCATTCGTCTGAAGAAGCTACGGTGTAGTAAAATGCTTGACGAATCGCAATTATTAAGTAAAATTCCTTAAAACACAGTACTTTTTTTTTATTATTGATAATGGAATTTTACCAAGTAAAAGCCTCCCAATTTCAAATGTTTCTGAGAAGTGCAGCGTAACATATGCTATTCTATCTACGACACCAACATACTCCGTTACAAATATAGCTATTTGTTTTTTGATAATGAAACCTATACCGTTCGCTCTTACATGATCGTTTCCCTTGTTGAAAAGAAGGTTTCCCGATTTGAGTAAAGACTTTCCGAGAACTCTTACATGAGATCTTAATCAGCAAGAAATTCTCCGGAAAACGAACCTACTTCAAAAACTGTAGCATTCCACTAAAGTTTCTTATTGAGTTTTGATTCTATGGATAAGTCATTTTTTTTCTTTTCGGTAATTAGAGGGGCGTATTCCGAAGAATATTCTTGAATGTTTTCATTGAAAAAAAAAAATATAGTAATCGTCCAAATCATCTCACATTAAGTTTTTCGATACCATGGATAAATCACAATAACCTTCTCCTTCAAGGGTTAGTGTTAATTAAAGCAGTGTCTGATCACATAAACAAATCTTAACAGAAATTTCGATTGATATACAGGATATAATTAAACATCTGATGTGAAAAAGGGGTCAAATAATTGCTCTCGTTGAAGAAAAGGTGACACAGAGGGATATAGCGTCCACAATGGAGATTATTAAAAATGTCATATTTTTCGAACGACTGTCAAAATTTTTCAGCAAATTTTTTCTTAAAATTAAGCAAGTTCCACGAAGAAATAATATATGGGCGATGTCAACCCAGATTATTGGGTCCATAATGATTCTAAAACATCTATAGATCATAATCGGCATCACTTGGAAGAGTGAACCTGGCCATCGGGGCTCTCTCGGTCTAACAGAGATGGAATTTGAGGAAATATCGCAGGTAATGTATTTTTTTATTATCTCCTTAGTCTTTTTCATGACCTTGATTGCTATGTAAAATCTTTTCTCAGATTCGTTTAGACATATAAGAAGTATGATTGTTTAAATATTTTTCTGCTGGTTTTCTTTTTCCATTGTTACAGATTCCTGTCCCAAACACCCTTTCTTTCACCCTTGTCTTCGTTTGGAAATCATGGAATGCAAGAGAGAATGAAGCGGCTAAGCAGAAAAATCTTTGGTACTCTTTTTTTACACACGACACTAACACAACATAAAAAGACAAGCTATTGCTAGTGCAATAGCGACAGGGAAACGAGTTTTTTCCTCAGGTTTTTTCACTCGTTTATTGAATCATATACAAGATAGTATGGTTCCCCTGTTACATCTCCTGAGCTCACACTTGTCCTTTTTCTGACACACACCAAAATTATAGATAGAATCATTTATTGTAAATACAATTTATTCAAATTTTTGTGAATCCTCTCTTTTCAAAAGGGAGTGATTTCAAAAACCTTTGCTGGATACGTGGAGCTACAATCTCTGCAAAATGGGCCTAGAAAAAGTCGAGGGAAGATCATTTCTGAAGAACAAGACCGCTTTTTGTGCCAAATTGCAAGAGGAGACCATAGTAGGTCGCACCCCATACTCCAAAGGCAATTTCTGGAAAGCAACAAGCATCAGTGTATCAGTCGAAACGATACGTCAAAGACATTGTTCAAGGGATTTATACAGCAGAAGGCCCTCAAAAGTTCCAGAGCTTACCTGACAACAATAACTTAACAGACTGAATTCGTGTTTCGAGCACTAAATTCAGAATATTGACAATTGGCGAAATTTTCCTTTTCAAGATAAGACCAGAATGGGTGTTCGATCAGATGACCACCGGATTCGGGTTTTAAGGGGTCGTCGAAGACAAGCTAGACTCCGAGCAGTAATACAAATTCCGAAAGTCCAAGGGGGCAGTGTGATTTTTGGGTGGCAATATGCTGGGAGGCAAAACAGATTTGATTTTGTTTCGTGTCAGTGTAACGGTTAAAAATTATGTGGACCTAGTGCTAGAGCCCATAATGAGACTTTGGCGAGGTGCCCACGGTGAGAATCTTACTTTTATACAAAATAATGCTCTTCCGCATACCTGCAACCTCGCACGATATTATTTCGAAATAGAGATTTCGATCGTAGATAAATTGAACATTTATGGGTTAATCTCAAAAAGAAAACTGGATCGAGCCAAGATAATCCAAAAACCCCACAATAGCACGTCCAAGCCGCCACAGAAGAGTAGCAGAATATCACCTCAGAGGAGGTCGAAAACCTAATCCAAAGCCAGGCCCGCCGTAAGCGGGCGTGCAAGGCGTGCAATGCACGCGGGCGGCGCATTCAGGGGGGCGGCAAATCAGACAATCATCGACTAAAATTCAGACATTGTCACCTCACAATACTAAAAAGATTTTCCTTATAAAAATAATATGATGAACGGCGCCCAAATATTTCTTTTATATCGTAGCATTACATAGCGCCATCTATTGAAATTCATGAGAACAAAGTTAATCCGTATTGTGCTCTATGCGAAATAGGGAAATCCCACAGATATCAGGTGAAATCCCCTTAAAATTATATACTCATTTCTTTGTTTTTATTCATTCACAAATGCGAAAGTGATGTGAGTGAACAACAAACTTCAATTATTTGGTTATAGCCCTAATGTGAGATCCGGAAAAGGTGCAGGGTACTTAAAATTAATAATATTCTGTATATTTTTGTGCGAAGTGTGACTATAAAATAATTTAGAAAATTATTTATATTATCCGTCGGCGCAAAAAATCATAATTATGGTGTCTTTGTTTAATTAATCAGCATATGGGCGCATTCATATAAACAGCAGGTATTCATGTAAAATTAAAGGTTATTTACTGAAAAACTTAAGGTAAAGATTGATTAAAAAAATGTATTTAAATTAATACAGAGTGTAACAAAAGTAACTTAAGTAACGAAAGGGGACATTCCATCTAATCAATTCGAACAACTTTTATTATGGGGTCAACTCTGAAGTCGCGAAAAAAAATTAGTTATTCCATTACATTTGTATGCAGTAGGTATGAACATTTTTTTCGCAGTAGTATTGTGATTATTATTGTGATTTAAAGGGTATTTTTTCTGTTATACAACTTGAGAGTGAAGATTTATAAAAAATTATTAAAATTATACCTATACAGGGTGTAACAAAAGTAACTTAAATCCCGAAAGGGAGTCACTCTACACATAAATACGAACAACTTTTACTATAGGGTCAACGGTGAAATCGCGAAAAAAAATAACTATTCCATACAAAATGTATGGAAAAGCTGATTTTTTTCGCGATTTCAGTGTTGACCCCGTAGTAAAGGTTGTTCGCAATAATGGGTGAAATGATCGACCCCCTTTTGGGATTTAAGTTACTTTTGTACAACCGTATACTAAACTTTTTCAAAAAAATTCCAGGAACCGCAAAAAAGGAAAAAAATTTCAGGAGCTCAATTTCGACGGCAAAAACGAGAAAAAGATACAGAGAAAAACAACTAGCGGGATCTCTTGAGAAATTTTTCAGCAAACCAGAAAATAGGGACTCTGAATGTCAAGAGAATGTTGACGTAGATGTAGCTTCAACAAGCGCAGCTTTAAATCTAGAAGTTATGGAGGTATCTGAAGAGAAAAATGTTAGTCCTTCAGAAGGAGACTCCAGTGAAACTAAAAAAAGAGAAAGTAGTGCTAAAGAACCTGTAAGGAAGAAAATTTGCAAACAGTTATTACTCTAGAAATCTTCCTAATGGAGAAAAAATTAACAGAGAATGGCTTGTTTACTCTACGTCAAATGATTCAGTTTATTGTTTTTGTTGTAAAATATTCAGTAAAACTGTAAGTAGTCTGTCAGCTCCAAGCGGTTTTTCCGATTGGCAACATCTGTCATCTACCTAAAAACGACACGAAACAAGCATTTCCCATAGCGAAAATTTAAAATGTTGGGTCCAACTAAATCATATGTTAAAAAATAAAACTACTGTGAATCAAATGCAACTGAGACTATTAGAATCTGAAAAAAAACAATGGTGTGATGCATTGGAAAGGTTCATAGCTGTTATAAAATTTTTATCTCATCAATGTCTGGCGTTTAGGGGCTCGTCCAAAATATTATATGAGCATGATAATGGTAATTTTCTCAAAGCAATAGAAATGATAGCATCCTTTGATTCAGTTATGTGGGAACATATTCACAGAATTCAAGCCTCGAAATTCGATTCAACTCGCATGACTCACTATTTAGGAGATCCGATTCAGAATGAAATCATTGATTTACTCGGCACGACCATAAAAAATTATATCCTGAACAAAGTCAGAGAATCAAAATATTTCTCTATCATATTAGATTGCACACCAGATGTAAGTCACACAGAACAAATTACAGTTATACTAAGGTATGTTGTTTTAAACAGTGAAACTAAAAATGTTACAATATGCGAAAGTTTTATTGGCATCTGTCCGATAACCAGCTCCACAGGTGAAGGACTATTAAATTTTGTTTTAGATTTATTTTCGCAATTAGACCTTGATATTAAAAACTTACGTGGCCAAGGTTATGACAATGGCTCTAATATGCGTGGAAAACACAATGGATTACAAAAAAAAATATTGGAAATGAATAATCGTGCATTTTACATTCCATGCTCGGCGCATAGTCTCAATTTGGTCGTTAACGATGCGGCAAATATAACGCACGACACGGTCAACTTTTTCCACTTAATTCAAGGAATTAACGTTTTCTTTTCGTCTTCTACCAAAAGGTGGTCCATAATTTGCAAGCATTTACCGGATTTAAAACTAAAGGCATTAAGTGCCACGCGATGGTCTAGCAGAATCGATGCAGTCAAACCTTTACGGTATCACCTCGAAAAAATATTTGACGCTTCACTTGAAATATCAGATAACAATTCGTCGGAATGGGATTGTACAACAACTCACAAAGCACATTCGCTTGCTTTGAATATTCAAAATTATAGATTTATTTGCTTAGTTGTAATTTGGTTTGATATTTTAAACGAAATTAATGCTATTAGCAAAATGATGCAAAACCCCACAATAAATACTCAAATCTGCATAAATTTGTTAAATAAATTGATTCATAAATTCACCGAATATCGCACAGATGAGCATTTCGAAAGGGTGTTAGAAGAAGCTACCACTGTGGCTCGGGAACTTAATGTAGATGCAGATTTTCCGCCTATAGATACCGTTCGTCCACGAAGAAAACCAACTCAATTTCAGTATGAACAGAGTGATGAAGTCTTACTAGACCCTTAAACAAAATACAAGGTAGATGTTTTTTTTAGGATCTTGGACCAAACCTTATCTTCTTTAAAACGTAGATTCGATGAGTTGGAAACTTTTACCGACGTTTTTGGCTTCTTCACCAATAATAACTTGTTTAGTTACTCCAAAGATGATTTAATGAAACATTGTAAAGATTTGGATGTGAAGCTAAAAGATAGTTCAAGTAGTGATGCAGATATTGACGGTATAGATATGTTTAATGAAATCAATGCTTTAAAGTTGCATTTAACTGAAAACCAGTCTAATGATCCACAAACCCTATTGAAATACATTTTTGCTAATGAATTAATGTCAACATTTCCGAATACAGCAATAGCGCTAAGGAAACTACTTACATTGCCGGTTTCAGTTGCATCTGGTGTCATTTTCAAAGTTAAAAATAATAAAAAACTATTTGAGATCAACTATGCACCAGCAAAGACTAAGTAATTTAGCAATAATTTCAATTGAACATGAGATTCTAAATAGACTAGACACCAAAAAAATTATAGCTGATTTCGCCAACATGAAGGCAAGAAAGGTGCAGTTTCTGTAAAATAACTTAATACCTATACCTACCTACATAATATGTATAAACTGCACCTTTCTTGCCTTCATTTTTTCATTTAATGTCGTATTAGTGTATCTATCTTGTATAAAATAACCTAATATAACATAGTTTTTCACTGTACAGCATTTTTTTTTTCACATTTTTATAAACACCTAGGTTTTGTAGTTAGATAGGGCATGCCTAGACGAATTCAGGCTTGCATCAGGGCAAGAGGAGGTAATAAAAGCTACTGAAGTCGAGAAAAAACTCAGTTAGAAAACAATTTTCAATTTTTATACATTCGGAAAGAGTCTCTTAGTTTCTTTTATTTGTTTCTTTCTTAGAATAAACCTTAATCTATTTCTTTTTCAATTGAAATATCTCTGAAAGAATCAATTCTAACAATCCTCCGGAATTTTTGAAATTTCTGAGCTAATATTCAAAATATCAGGTGATTCCATATAAATTTGTTTGTGTGTATATAATTATATTTCACATAAAGAACTTAATAATTTAGAATAGCTAACCTTTCCTTCATTAGAATGATCGACTGCAGCTAGTTCATTATCTTGCACTGAAATATCAAATGTGTTCTAGGAACACATCGAGTTATTTTGAAACACGAATTTCCTAATTGGTGTATTTGAATAACTCATGTGAATTTGACGGCTGACAATACTCATGGAAATAAAACCACTCATGGAAATTTACCGGCACATTCGAGAACTCCGAAATACGCGAATATAATGGCAGAGTCAAGATACTTCAATCATTCTGATTCCGATCTATACTGGAATATTAATTCGCTCGATGAATGCAATAATTTATTCAACAGAGAACAAAGGAGATATTCCACAGCAGCAAACGTAACAACCGAATAAGGGATGTATCATATGTGGGTTCTGTTTGAAATGTTCGTTTGATCCGTGTAACTGCAACACAGTCGAGATCGTTTGAACGTGCGAAATGAGGACTTTTAATAAAATAAATAAAACATCAGGCAATATTTTCACAAGCACATCAATTTTTGTTTTTAGTCAGGTATGTTACACATGTAAAGTCAATCATCTTGAAATACAAAGGAGGTGTGATTAACCCCCATTATGGTTAGTCTCTTCTAAAAAATATAATGAATTTTTCATCTTTAACAACAACACATAGAGTTTCATCAAGTCAAGCAGCTCGAAAGTTTCTCAAAATGCTTTACTTGACTTGAAATTCAAGCCTTTGGCAAGTCAAAGGTTTGACTTGACTTTATTTTGCAACCCAAAATCTTGACTTGACATTAAGCATTCTCGTGTTGGTTGAAACCTTCATACTTATAACGGCATACACTGAAGTTGACTTGCTAATCGCTTCTTCACGTACCCGTACAGAATCAATCCAAGTAGATATTTTTTTTTGTCTTACACTGAGTTTTACCTGACTGTAAGTAATTTTTTTTTTATTGAGACTGATTCTTTGTCTAACGCTATTTATTTACACATATATACATTTAACGATTCATATAACGTTGTACTGATAATGGACTGTATTGACGATATAAAAGATGATGAATAGTGAATCAATACAATGATCTTAGTTACGATTGATACAGAGTGAGGTTACAGTTTGAGTGTTACAAACTGGATGTTAGATACTGAATGATAGATTATGAAAGATAGATGATAGAAGAGTGATAGAAAAGTAAAGTGATGATAGACGATAGAAAAATGATGGTAGATAGTAAAGTGATGTCTCTTTGGTCTGTGTATTTTCTTAAAATACTGTAAAAGAGGGGAAAGACTTTGAATTCTAAAATTTAAAGATTCTAAGAATAGGATAGGATCAATGGGCAGGTATGTATTGTTTACGACCGGAACGTGCCTAAAACGCACAAGAACTTTACTGTAATGAAATTGCCGACAAGAGGATTACAATATTCGGTGTAGATATATATCGAAATTATATGATGCAAAATCGTGCGGAATTTCTACAACGAATGGAGAATTATAATATTCAGGGAAAATATTTATGTTTTGTTTTGTCATGAAATTTTAAGTTATATTATATCCTGAATTGTTTAACCTAATCTTGAGGCACGCAAGAGGTAGTAACTCTAGTCATGCAGAATTTTTCAATTGTACCAGGGCCATCAGATAGATTGAAAAAGTTGCTCCAATCAGAAAACCTGGATGTTGCTTTTTATAATTGCAAGACTGTGGGCAAACTTCTTCCCACGAAACTTAAGGACAAAACTAAAAAAGAACATATAGCAAACACTTCATACAAAATCAACTGCCTACATTGTGATGGCTGCTACATGATCAAAGCAAACATTACTTAAATAGATGTATATCCAAATATGAATCGGACTGCAACCATGCTAATATTGATAAGACAGCTCTTGCAAAACATCATTTCTCAACAGTGTGGACGACATTGAAATTCTGATGATAGAGCCAAATTATAGGACCGGAGAATCGCTGAAATGATTTTATTAAAAAAGCATAATACCTCTGTTAATTTCAAGCAGGACATTGAACAATTGAGTGAAATCTACTTCAACCTTATCAAGAATATGCCATGAAATTTATATGAACAGATGTTACACTTCTATGAAAATGCGGAACTACTAGTACGACTCGATATCTGTGACATAACCCCACTTTCTGTAGTTCTAAATTGTCAAATGTAATTTCAGGTCTCGATCTCAATTATTTCATGTTGTCGTTTTTAAACCCTTTTAATATGATTTTAATTTATTGTATTGTTAGATTTTCAAATTTTCATCGACTAAGCATTTCAATAATGTTTTTTAACTATGTGAAATATACAACAACTCTTTCACACTTCGTGGTGGGTGTCCTGACAGATTTTTGTTATCCCAAATGTGAGATAACTGTTATTTATTTATTATTTAGCTCTGAATATGAGTTCAACTAAACTCGAAACTAGTCAGCACAACAAACGTTCAATTGTGTTTTATTTACATTTCCGTAAAGACAGAGTAACTTTACATCAAATATTTTTTAATTGTGTTCGACATACTAGGATTTCAAAGTTAAGTACGTTGGATCTAGTCACTTCGTTTCGCAACTCAACAAGATGATACAAATAGGTCTGCGAGGAAATTTGGTTAATTTATAGAAGAAAGGGAACAAATCAAACAGCAGACATTTTAAATAACGTCACAAAAGTCTTGGGAAAAAATTCGAATAGATAAATTAATAACTGAAAAAAACTTTATTGAATCGATTGTACCATTAGGATTTCACCTCATATCTAAACTCTATAAAATCGTATTTAAAGGATTGATGGGGGCCGGTCTGCTCAATGGCGCGCAATTTTCTCCGAACACCTCCCATTAGTCTTTGGACGACATCCACATCGATTTCTCGTATCTTCTGAAAGATTCTCTGTCTCAAACCTTCTTCGTTTTGAGCTTTCCATCCATTGCCATAGACTTTCCCTGTCAGTAAACCCCAAAAATCTTCGATTGGTCTTGCTTGTGGACGTTTGGGGGGTTATCTCCGCGAGGTACAAATGTGATCTTATTAGCCTCTAAGCAATCTCTGGTAACTCGCGCATAATGGGAAGACGCCAAGTCTATCCAAAACATTATTTCTTCATCAGCGTGATAGGTAATAATGAAATCTAACAATTTCGGGAGACATCTTCCAGTATATAGGTTTGCATCAACAGCTTAGTCTCTCACATACTCTACATATGGTCTTGGAACCCCATCAGAAATAGCACACCGAACCAAAACCTTGTCTTCAAACTTTTTCCTTGTTTTGAATTTTACTTCGTTCGGACAGTTTTCTATGCTATTTGTATAGAAACCAGCATTACAGTTGATTTCAGAATGGGATAATGTAAAATATTTTTCATCATCCAAAATTATGGTTCTGTCATTTGCGAAGTGAATTCTTCTTAAGGTGCGGCAATATCTGGCGATATTTTCCAATTGGTTCTAGGTATATTTTGGACACTTACGCCTTTTACGATATTTACATTTCGCATTCAGTAATTCTCGCCTTATTGTCTCATGAGAAGTACGAAATCTTCAGGATAACTTTGGTAACGATGTTCCTACAGTGTCTCTTGCTCTTTCTAAAAGCCTGTTTCTACGGATTTCATTCAGAGCCTTCGGTCGACCACTTTCTCGGAAATTCAAGCATGGTATTCCTTGCTCACATTTACTTATCATCCGATAAATGGTTGTCTTACAAATATTCTGACCACGAAAAATGTTGATGATTTCACGCTTAAGAACTCGCCCAACTAAATTGTAAATACTTCTTCGAAGTTCTAATTTCTAAGCCATTTTGACGAACTTTATCAGACTTTTGACAGAAGGAATACTCAATATAAATCATAAATGACATCTGTTGATCACGGTAACTAGATTTTCTACGAATTGCGGGAACTATGCATGAAAAAACTTTTTCCCAAGTCTTTCGTGATATACGTTATGTAAAGAGTTTCTGTATTCAACAACAATACTCAACAGGATATTGATATCTCCGACCTAACCTACAATAGATTTCTATTTAATATGGAATAGATTCAAATTGAATGATTCTTTCAGAGATTTTTGTATTCTTCGTAGAAAACTCAACAGTCATGGTGAAAATATACAAGGTATCCCAAGAAGAATGAGACGTTTATGGAGAACTAATAGTGCTATCGTTGTGGAATTTTGGTGGTTGATTCAGCTGGTCCGAAACTCTATTTTCAAAATATTTCACCTCAATAGCATACTTAAGTTTGTTAATTAAGATAGAATACCCTGAGATCGATAACACTTGTTATTCGAATTGCGAAAACACCAAACACATAAGTCTAGATTGTTTCTTTCATGATATATCCTAGTTTTACTTGAAAATTATTGATTTTTGCTTTTTGAGAAAATCGATATACCATGCGGGACATAACTTATATCCGACTGAATCTCAGTTAGTATACAGAGTGCTCTTTATTCCGCCTCACATTTCGAAGAGAAGAAAAATCGAAAACTACGTTTTTTCAAATTGTAGCCCATAGCTGGTCCGAAACTCTTTTTTCAATTCATTAGATTTGTCGTAAACAACTCAATGGAGTTTTCTATACTTACCTTTTGAGAAAATGTACCTGAGATTTCAAGTTTCGAAAACTAGTTATGGCAAAAAACTCAATGGAGAAGTTGGCCATGCGGCTTATATTTCTGCGCAGGCGTAGACAGTTCCTAGAGCATTAACAAATAACTGTCCTTTGTCATTAGATAATTGATAAATTAAGAAAAAACTGCAGAATTTTCAAAGTCAAATCAGACAATATCGAAACGAATTAAACTCTATTTTCTCAAATTTCATAATCATTGTTCAAAGTAAAGATAGTTTTAGTCGACGCATAACAACCTGTGATGTTCGCCGCAGTTGTTCCACATCCAACTGCATAAAAGCATTCAGCAGTCTATTATGCAAATCGTATCTTGAAGTCACAGGTTCAGAATAAATTTTATCTTTCAGCGTTTCCGAAAGATAAAAATCCATAGGCGTTAGGTCAGGAGACCTTTGGAGCCACGAAGACGGGACCGTTCCTCCCAATTCATCTATCTTCGAACATATCAGTTGAAATTCCATAATTTTTATTCGTGCGATGAGCTGGCGCTCCATCAAGTTGGTACCAACAACGCCTTGATTCAGCAACTGATGAAGTTTCAACGAAGTCACTTACTACCGTCCACAAAATCTCCATATAAACTTCACCATTTAAGTTTTCATCATACAAAAAATACAGAAATCTGTTGTCCTTCAAAAGTGCAAACACATTAAAACTAAATCTATGTTGAGGATTTCTTTCCTTTATAATATGAGGATTTTGGTTGACCCAAAATTCTTTTGAGAAAATCAGGGTCCTCTTGTGTTCTGAGAAGAAGGATCTCACACAGTTCTATTTGAAGCTGTGAATCGCCAGATTGTAGTGTTTAGAGCAAGGAAGGGTGTTGTTTATGTTTTTTCTTAGAATTCTGTGAATACTACTTTGAGGTTAATTCTGCTATTGCCAATGATACACGTGGATTAACATCGAAAAGAAATTTTGTAACGTGTCTCCTGAATTTCTTAACTGTCATAGACAGCATAATTGGATATAATTCGTTAAATCTCCTGAAAGTTCCGTCTCTCATCTCCATGAATGAAAAAAGAATTAAGTATTTGCTCATTTGTGTATGTGTCCATTCTGTTCGAATTAATTCGACTGACAGTAAAAACAATGATTGTTTGTTTTCTATGCTCAGGAACCTGTCTATGCTCTGGAATATGTCAATGCAATTGCAGAAATCTAATACTCCATGACCACTTTCAGGTAGGTATGTAAAATTCATTTTTTCCCCATAACTTGAAATCTCAGGTACATGGTAGGTATATATCATATAGTTTTTTACGGCAAATCTTATGAAATAAAAAAAGGTTACAATTTTAAAAATCTTGGTTATCGATGAATACTCTGTATAATAACTGAGATTCAGACGAATATGAGTTATGTTCCGAATGGTTTCTTGTTTGCAAACCACTTTTCATTATTCTGGTTGCTCACAACGTTTTCGAGATATACCAATTTCTTCAAAAAGAAAATCGATAATCTTCAAGTGAAACAAAGCAAGCTAGTGTTTTTGTTATTGGAATAACAAGTGTCATTGAACCAGTCATCAATATACACGGTATTCTATATTAAATAACAAAGTTGAAATGCACTTCCGGTATAACCGGAAGCGCCATTGAGGTGAAAATATTTCAGAAAAAGAGTTTCGGACCAGCTGAATCAACTAACAAAATTATTTCAGAACGATAAGATTTTTAGTTCATCATAAGCGTCTAATTTCCACTCAACTTGGGATTATCTGTATATCGTACTAAAGTAAATTTATGTAGTGTTACCATCTAGTGATGAAAGTATAAAAATCTATCGATTAAGTTTCAGCGACATTCAGCAGAACCCTTTTGGGGAATGAATCCCTGACAATCGAGAATTCGGAGAGTTCAAGGACTTTCCCGACACTATTTTATAGTGTAAAAAATATATATAATAAAAAAATCTAAAGAGAATCTTCAAATACTATCTAACCATATATATATATTCTTTTGAAAAAGAGAGGATTCACAAAAGTTCGAATAATTGTATCTGCTTGTATCTTTCATTTTAGTGTGTGTCAGAAAAACACACAAGTGTGTGCTCAGGATAATGTAACAGGGGAACCATACTATCTTGCATATGATTCAATAAACCAGTGAAAAAACCTGAGGAAAAAACTCGTTTCCCTGTCGCTATTGCACTAGTAATAGCTTGTCTGTCTATGTTATGTTAGTGTCTTGTGTACATAAAGATTTTTCTGCTTAGCAGCTTCAATTCTCATTTTGCACTTCATGATTTCCAGACGAAGACAAGGGTGAAAGGAAGGGGGTTTGGGACAGGAATCTGTAACAATGGAAAAACAAAACCAGCAGAAAAATCTTTCAACAATCATACCTGACTTATATATCTAAACACACTTGAATTAAAGAAAAGATTTTACATAGCAAGCAAGGCCATAAAAAGGATTACGGAGATAATCCTCTTTCGCGGAGTATTCTTCCGTCGCAGTGTGAGTCTTCTGAAACATAATCACTTCCTTGTTCTTGCTTTAGTTTAATCTCACAAAATCCCTTCAATAGTCAAACTCAACAAAACAATTCCCTCTCTGTTTGACCGAGAGAGCCCCGATGGCTAGGTTCGGTCTTCTAAGTGATGCTGATTATGGTCTTTAGATGTTCTAGAATCATTATGAACCCAACAACTTGGGTTGACATCTCCCATATATTTTTTCTTCGTTGTTCTTGTTCAATTTTAAGAAAAATTTGCGAAAAAGTTTTGACAGTCGTTTCAAACTATCTGATAAAATGGAAATATTATTTTGCTTATTATTATTCTATTCGACCTAAGTTTCAATTAAATAATTTCTTTCTTTCCACAGAAGATTAATTATTTCTTTTATTTTCACATAAATTTATTTCTTTGTAATAGAAAATTCATTAATAATGCTTTTGTGATGCGATGTATGTGTTTTTATAAAAATATACATTTCAGTCTCACTCTTCTTCTTGTTCTTATGAATGGAAATTCTTTCAGCAACAATATCTCCCAGAAGATTTAATCTTTTTATTTAAGGATGGTTGATATTAAAAATAGGACAGGTCGCCAGAATAATTCATTAATTCAGTAATACTGCTAAAGACATAGCTCTTCGAGTTATGGAACCAATATCAGGAACAAATTGAAATGACACGTTAGATAATTGGTACACCAGCTAAGATCTGAACACTTTTCGAAAAGCACAAACTCACTTTAGTGGGTACCCTCCGAAAGAATCAAAAGCAAATTCCATCAGTGCTGCTTTCAGCTAATAGGAGTTCTGAAAGATCGAGTCACTTGTGTTTCCAAAAAAACCTAACTCTTATTCCCGTGTACATTGCTAAAACGAACAAACACGTCTTAATTCTGTCATCACCCCATCATGACAATTCGATCGACAATACTGGCGACAAGGAGCTTCCCGAAATTATTAACTATTATAATTCAACTGAGACAGGAGTCGATGTAATAGTTGAAATAACAGCTTTTTCTAATGTTGCTCCAAATAGCAGAAGATGGCCTTATACAGCTTTTTGAATACAGCATGTATAACTCAGGAGTTGTTTATAAATTTAATGTGCAACAAATACTGTCTTAAAGAAATAATCCCAGAATCCTAGAAAAAAATCAAAAACTTAAACTGTTGAGTAATCTAAAGGAACACCTAACAAAACGAACTACAGTTCTTGGTCGTTGATGTTTTTGCATCAAGTAATAGAACTGTGTTAGATATAAATCTAATAAAAACGAATGTGTTTACCAATTAACGTGTACAACAAGTAACCTAACCTAATTGTAACTTTAGCAATTTTTGAAATTTTCTTAGGAAAAACCACAGCCAGTCAGCAGAATATCGGAGAACAATGCAGCAGGCTGCAGTTGAGTCCTCATTAGGTATCGTCCATTTCGCGCATCGTTTCTGTATATCTTAACAAAATTACAAGCAAACTCCACATTAATTTTTGATTGACAGTTTAGACGAGCACCGCCTTCTTCATTTGCAATCCGAAGATGGTATCAGATGTCAAAATACTCGAACAATCAAGAGGTTCGTTCATCTTAATTTGAAATGTAATGAAATGAAAACTGTGATATTTTCCTAGACAAAATACATTTCAGCATCCAAACGAAGTCGGAAAAATCTCAAATTACCAACCGACCTGTAATATTCTGGCAACTTGTTTCATTTCTGGAAGCATTGCACTGCAAAATACGAACTTATTATGCCAATGTACAAGATTATATGCTCAACATGTTTGCTTTTAGGGATGCACTCTAATCATGAAATTTTGAATTGTTGTTGTAGACAAACTCCTTGTGTATGTTATTTAAATAAGAATAGAAATCTGGTTGAACCATGTATCTGTTCATAACAAAAATATAAGCTGCCAGGTTGTGTTTTTATTCGCCTTAAATTCAGGAAGTGTCTCATATTAAGAAAACATAATTTTTATGAAACCATAACTATTTATCAGGACAAAGTATAGAGAAACGATGAAATTATCAACGAGTTTTTCAATATATATAAATATTCAATTTAAATTTTCACGGAAGTATCTATGATTTGATATCTTACGGGTTTTATTGCGTAGTCCATCTTGATTTTGGCGACGTTTCGACAAGTTGTCCCTTGTCATCTTCAGTCGTTTGGTAGACCTGGTGGTAGGGATGCTTTCATTTTCATCTGTTGATGATACCGGTTTCCTAGGTGGTAAAATAACTCTACAAGCATAATTTGAGGGTTTCGTCTCTTTTGTTCATTGTACTTCGTTTTTCAATTAACACTGCTTCTCTGATAAGACGTTTTTCAAGTTGTTGTGTGGTGCTGATTTGTTTTGAGTTATCGAAATCTATTTTATGCCTCGTATTTAGTTTATGTAAATAAATGGCGGGATAAGATTGACTTATTTTTTAGTGCTCTTTTATGTTCCCCTTTTTTTCTTTTATTCTTCGATTAGTTCGCGATATAAATCTCGTCACAATCTCCACATGGTATAAAGTAAACTCCCTGATTTTCTAAAGGAACGTTGTTTTTTGGGTTTCTGAGAATTTTCCCGATAGTTAAGTATGGTTTGTATGCCGTTCTAATTTTATAGTTCCTTAATGTTATTCCTATTTTATCTGATACTCCTTTGATATATGGTGTAACAATTGTGTGCATTTGTTCTTCTGTGCATATCGTGTTTCGCTCAGTGAGAGTGTCTCTTATAGCAGCTTTTATAGTGTTTTTGTAATATCCATTATTTTGAAGAGCTTTGTTTATTGTAGATAACTCTTTTTCTCTGTCTGTCATGTGTGAATGCTACCGATCTGCTTATGAACGTTCTGACCACTGATTATAATTGAGGTGGATGATGATGTGATGGGACATGTAAGTATCTATTTGTGTGGTTTGATTTTCTGTGCACTGAGAACTGTAAGTGTCCGCTTTGTGACTTTGTATATCCTGATATGGCAACTGCCTATTCGATTCTTTTTCAATTGTGAATGTTATATTTGCATGGATTGAATTCAGGTGAGCTGTGAACGCGCTTAGGAATTCTTCACCGTGGGGTCATATGATTAAGATGTCGTATCTCAGTCATATTTTGGGTTTCAGATGGGATTTTCGTTGTGCTTGTTTCACGAAATTTACCATAAATAAATTGGCAATAGCTGCGAATAAAAGATATCCTTGCATGCTACCAATGTTTCCTTGTAGCGTTTGTTTTTATAAAAAAAATATGGGAAATTCAGGCATTGTTTGGAAAGGAGTATAATGTCATGAATCCTTCGGGCTAAGTTGTATATATATAGGGGTTTCACCCCGACGAGTTGCCCATATATAAAATATATAAATCCAATACCCGGTAATTAAATATATATATATATATATATATATATATATATATATATATATATATATATATATATATATATATATATATGCGAATGCGGTTTTTCATTATTAGAAGTACGTTTCACTAATTTGAAAATTTTGGATGAAAGATTGTTCAAGAATATATATATATATATATATATATATATATATATATATATATATATATATATATATATATATATATATATATATATATATATATATATTTCGAAAATCAATTCTTAAATGTAATATTTTTGTGAACGATCTTTAAAGAAAACTGTCACCAATTGGAAATGATAGTTATTTTGAAAATCATTTCATTATGTAAATGCTGTATTTCCTTGAAAAAACGTAAACACGTATTTGAAAAATCGGTTTTTGATATATTGTTGTATCTTTGGCTATTTGGGTGACTCTCAATACATTATGATCAATAGTTTTTCGTGTTATATATTTATATATATATTTCGAAAGTCAGTTCTTAAATGTAGTATTTTGTAAACTATCTTTAAAGAAAACTGTCACCAATTGGAAATGAAAGATATTTAGAAAATTATTTCGTTACGTAAATGCTGTATTTCCTTGAAAAAACGTGAACAAGTATTTGAAAAATCGGGTTTTGATATATTGTGGTATCTTTGACTATTTGGGTGACTCTCAAAACATCATGATCAATAGTTTTTGTGTTAAATGTGCAAAAAATATTTTTCCATTTTTAATGTTGTTTTTTCTCAAAAGAATGCGGTTTTTCATTATTAGAAGTACGTTTCACTAATTTGAAAATTTTGGATAGAAGATTGTTTAAGAATACACGTATATATATATATATATATATATATATATATATATATATATATATATATATATATATATATATATATATTTCTTTCATAACATCTGGTGTCTTGGTATTTTCAGACGCTTTTGAAATTTTAAAATCGTTCCAAAAATTCAAACCTTCCGCCAAAAGATTCATCAAATTATGTTTAGATATATATTATTAAGAGTTACAATTCTTCTATTTGAAGTTTTCTCGGTCGCTCTCGATGCGGCTGATATATAAAATAAAAACCAATAAAGCTCTATAAGGATCTAGGTGGGTCACGTGACCACCTAGGGGGCTATAAAATTTTGGATGTGAGTTCCTGTAATGTGCTAAAAAGTATCCTATATAGAATTTCAATCGAGTTAGGAGCGATTTTCAACATCTCACCCGCCTGGGCCCTTCATAAACGAGAATTACTCATTTAAATATTTACGATTATATGAACACAAATTTAATTGAATACTAAATACCAAAGGTTTCCTGAAATTTATGATTTTAGAGTGATATTCATGAAGTAAAGTTTTTCTATAAAAACACCTAAAACAGCATCGAAATGTAGCTGGGTATTTATTTTACGACTGGGTCGAATGTTACGACCACATCACACGAAAACGCGCCACATACGTTTTATCTAATTTACACTGTTGAGTTTTAATTAATTTCGTGACAAACACAAAGTAGTTTAATTTTTCCGCGATTGCCATCTTACAGATTTTTATTCACTCGCCTCGAGTTATATGAATGAGTTGATAAAATTTCTCGAACATGTTGAAAACTAATTCGAAATCTGGAACAATAGTTTGAGAATTCAAAACTCTTAGAAACAGTTTTCTTCCCATTTAAAACTTGTTGAATTTTTGGATTATCTAATTTTAAATGAGTGAAAAGACCAAAACAGAAATCAATCGACACTAAAATTCCAATTTCATTCAATGCTCATCCAAATTATGAATAAATATATTTTTGTTTTTTGTAATACAGAAAAATTCCAGTTCGATGTTAAACAATGGTATAATATTCTATCATGAACTAATAATTGCTGCTACTTTATTGACACTTTTATGACCTCGAACTACTATAAGACTCAACAGAAAAATACTTTACTTTATTGAAAAATATTCATTATCATTGATATTAATGACAATTTCATTATGTGAAAATCCATTTTACAATATGAGAGGAAAACATTTTTATCATTCTTCCACGTTTGGTTGTTAATACACGACGCTTCGGTAAGTGCTGAATACTAACTTAGGTGCAAAGATGATAACAAGACATACTTTTTTCTTAAAAGTTGAGTGCTGGGAAATTATTGCTTTCAATTTTGCTTTCGAGAGTAGTAAAATGGTTGGTTTTTCTGAGTGTATTAATTTCCATCCTATCCAACAGATTCATTCTACTTCTTTTATTGCATTTGTGGAGGACTTTGGGATTGTCTGAAATCTTGAGTAAATTGGACTATCTCTTCATTTTGTATAGTGAAACCTACAAGTTGAACGCATTCTAGTATTTTTATCATGAAAAATGTCTGTTGGATTTGAATTGTTCTGGGTGTTTCGAACATATTTGATATATTCCAAGACATGAGTTACCGGCAGAGTGACTGAACGCCAATCTGTAACTCTCTCCACGTCTCTTTGCACACAGCACTCTCACAGCCCACTTCTGTCTGATGAAAACTGCTTCGGCCGATGATGATGTGAACCAAATGAAAATTGCATATGAGAAATACTGTGGCAGTATGAGAAGTAGGCAGTTTACTGTTGCTTCGTACGTTATGAACCTCCTTATAATCCTCAGAATATGGATCGCTGAAGATTATTCAGTTACTTATTCTTGGATATGAATCTGCTAAATATTCTAGACTAACTCCGAGGAGTTTAATGATTTGCCTCTCGTATTTACTAGAAATATGGTAATATTGGATTTTCTCTCTATATTGAAAGTCCTGAGCACAATATCCTTCTTCTGTTGAAAATCTTCTTCGGAGCTAGCTCCCAATATGTACGTTACATTATTCGTATATAGGTAGGTCCTACATTTTGGTTCATGTACATGTTCGTATCTTCTCAGATCATTTAAAAACAGGATGAACAGCAACGGTCCCAGAATAGGACCTCGCGGAACCCCAACATACTGAGCTTATTTTCTTGACCGTCCAGTACGTTATTGAGCAATATAGAAATTGTCGATCTGTTGTTTCATGCTGGCTCTTCTCAAAATAAGCCCTGAGTCTCGATTTTATAATGGACTCGAGAGTTGTTGATAATGCAGGTAGAATTGCTATTGGTCTATTACTGTTGTTCTTTTCAGCTGGTCTGGATATATTCCCTCCAGCGAATATTTATTTATCAATGAGATAAAAAACACAAGGTTTAACTTTAATCTACACTTTATTTGAAAAAATTCGACGACGTTTCGCTGACACAGCAGCTTTATCAAGAATGAAAAACAGAATGATGAGTATGGTATTATAAACAAATCGTAGAACAAGTTGGATGAATAACAGGAAAATCCACACCGAGCCATTGTACAGTTAGTATGAAAGGTAATAAAACTAATTAAACAAGTTAAGTAGGGGTGAGTAATTCACATCTACCTGTTCATTCAAAAGCTTGTCTGAATGTTTGTATCTATTTTTTCTAATGCTTCTAGGAGATCTAATTTTGAACTTTTGATTTTATATGTAATATGTCAAAGTTTTTATTGAATGAATGGTTTTCTTTTATTAGGTGGTTTGAATAATTTGAATCAGATTTATTTTTATCGAAGCTACGTTTATGTTCAGATGTTCTTATTCCAAAACTCTATAGGTCCTACCGATATAAATTTTATCACAAGAACCGCAATTGAGTTTATAGATTCCTGATTTACTTGATTTTTCAACACGAGATTTATTATTTTTAATATGTTTACCTAAGTTATTAGAAGTTTTGAAAGTTATATTAAGATTTTGTTTGACGAGAAAGGATTTAATATTTGTACTTGCAGAACCGCAGAATGTTAAACTGTTGAATATTTTATAGTTTTTATGAATAGGTATACATCATTTATTGCTTTCTGATACAGTTTTTACGAATGATTAGATCTATCATATCCGGATTATATGAATTATTAATGACTATTTGTTTGATGATGTTTAACCCTTTATTACATGATTCGAATCATGTTAACCACATAATTAAATCAGAAATATTGAATCTGTTGGACGTTTGCATTGAACAAAATTATATTTCTTTCAACAACATCTATTACAGTAGTGAAAATGGTTTGATCATGGAAAATCCTTTGAGTCCACTTTTAGCAAAGATTTTATGAATAATATTGATCAGAAAATTCATACACATCCACTCATTTCCAAATTTCTTTATTGGTATAGATATGTTGACGACATCTTAGTATGTTTCATTGGAACTACTCGTCAATTAGACACATTTCATAATTTCATTAATTCCATCCATTTGAACATTAAATTCACGATAGAAATTGAACAGAATGATTCCATTAATTTTTGGACTTAAAATCACTAAACAAAATAATAATCATGTTTTTCGGTCTTTCGTAAACCAACACATACTGATTCAATTATACATAACTACTCATTACATCGAATTCAACACAAAGTTGCAGCTTTAAACAGCATGGTACATAGGTTACCTCTATCAGTAGAAGATTATAATAAAGAGTTAAACATCATCAAACAGATAGCCATTAATAATTCATATAATCCGGATATGATAGATCTAATCATTCGTAAAAACTGTATCAGAAAGCAATAAATGAAGTATATCCTATTCATAAAGACTATAAAATATTCAACAGTTTAACATTCTGCGGTTCTGCAAGTACAAATATTAAATCCTTTCTCGTCAAACAAAATCTTAATATAACTTTCAAAACTTCTAATAACTTAGGTAAAGATATTAAAAATAATAAATCTCGTGTTGAAAAATCAAGTAAACCAGGAATCTATAAACTCAATTGCGGTTCTTGTGATAAAATTTATATCGGTAGGACCTATAGGAGTTTTGGAATAAGAACATCTGAACATAAACGTAGCTTCGATAAAAATAAATCTGATTCAAATTATTCAAACCACCTAATAAAAGAAAACCATTCATTCAATAAAACTTTGACATATTACATATAAAATCAAAAGTTCAAAATTAGATCCCTAGAAGCATTAGAAATAAATAGATACAAACATTCGGACAAGCATTTGAATGAACAGGTAGATGTGAATTACTCACGCCTACTTAACTTGTTCAATTAGTTTTTATTACCTTTCATACTAACTGTACAATGGCTCGGTGTGGATTTTCCTGCTATTCATCCAACTTGTTCTACGATTTGTTTATAATACCATACTCTTCATTCTGTTTTTCATTCTTGATAAAGCTGCTGTGTCAGCGAAACGTCGTCGAATTTTTTTAAAATAAAGTGTAGATTAAAGTTAAACCTTGTGTTTTTTATCTCATTTATATCATGAATCTACATTAAGTAACGGCCTCCACAATTCAAAAAAAAAAATTTTATTTATCATTTCTGTCAATGCGTAGGTAACTTCTGACTGAATACTTTTTAGAAAATTTGTTGTTATTCCAGAGATATAGGGGGTGTCTTTACTCTTCAAGAATTTGATGATAATCGAAGTTTTTTAGTCAGTAGTTGGACTTAAAAATCAAGACGATCTGCATGCAAATTTTTACTTTTTTATGGCATCTTTGTTACATCCACAAAAATATTCATTTATTCCTTCTCCTACATTTTCGAAAAAGATATTCAGTGTTTCACACCAATTAGGTTCTTCGTGTTGCTATATTGGAACTATATTCCAGTTTTTTTCTGACAGAACATGAAAGAATTATTTCACAATAAAATTGTCGTCCTTTCGAAATAGCACGTCTGAGTCGCACAAAATATAGAAATGTACAGTGTATGGCAAATCCTCTATATATTGCCACTGAAAAAAATTTGAGAGGCGTCATCAAAGATGCAAAATTTTATCATAAGGTAAGAAAATCTAAATCAAAATAGACTTTTTCGAGGTTTTTCATTAAACTTGAAGACTACTTGGTAATTAGGATAGGCACCTCTTCTTTTCCAACGAAGAATCGAGAGAACTCATATATAATAATAAAGTCGTAGTGCCTTTTTCGGGAATAATCCGAGGAGATAACGGTAGTTTGAACCGGGCGGCGAAGAAGTGACGCGATGAAAAATCAAGAGCCGAAGGCCCCTGCGAGGATTTTTTCACCTAAGGAAAAGTGTGTGAGGAAGGTCTCTGCCAAACTTGGAGCCCTAGCCCCAACAACGGAGCCCTGAGGATTCTTCGAAAATTTTCGTCGAAACGACGGCGAAAGGAAAGTAGAAACGGCTAGATTTTTTCGGAATCGGAAACTACGGTCTTTGGGAAGGCGATCGGAACGATCGATCGAGCAAAAATTTCCAAAGAATGCCCCGAAATAGCGAAAATAAAAAAGGTCTCAGGTTTTTCGCGAGTAGAGGGGATATTTTCGTCGGACTTTTATGTCTATACAAATTCTTTCATTGCATTCGATCGTTTCAAAATCTTGACAAAAAGCAAGCCTAGACTTTAGCATGTATAGTCGCAATAGTTTCAATCCCATTAAACAACGGGAAAACTGTAAAATTTTCGATTCAACAAAGGGCTCTCGGCGGACTTTTGCAAAATTTCGCTTCGTTTTCCTCATTCCGAATATCTCTGACGGCCAGAAATTAAATAAATTAATGAACGTCTAGCTTTCAGAATAAGGGGTTTTCTTTAATCTATCCTACTTATAGGGGGTTACCGGGAGGAAGTATTAGGGTGTCTAACGATTCCTACATATCTAGAGATCGGGTCCACGAAGAGAAATCGTTACCCTTCGACTTATTTCTCGAATTTGGGACGATTTTCGAGACCTAAAATTTAGAGAAAAAGACCAGAAACACGGGGCATAGCTATTCACCTCTCCTACTGCCGATTAGATCGCTATTCAATTCATCTACTGTTTACAACAAAACCTTCATTTCGATAATAAACTAAAGTTTTTGGAAGTTTGAAGCCATTTTCATAATCAATATTAAATGTTGCGCGAAAACAGCTCGCCGTGTCATGACGTCGAGGGTGACGTCATACTTACGTAAACGTCAAATTTGTTTACATACGTTGCGTATTTCTTGCATGGCGAGAACCGAATGATGTAAAGACAAATTCGCCACTTTATTTTCTGTGAAGATCACTTTGATGTGAGAATGTTATCATGTATTGATAGATTTTCAACTTAATATTTGTTTGACGTGAAATAGTTGAAATGTAGAGGCTCTGGAATAACTAGTTTCTGATAAAGCATGTTTGATGCGAGTATTTTGAATTTTTCATGAGTAGAGTTGAAGTTTAATCGAAACAGACACGAAAGACGTCGAGATCATATTGATTTTTCATGTTTCTATGTCCTCCGTAGAAACTTGAGGAAAATTTATAATTTATCGACAATCAAAAGCAGCGGACGTTTATTATCAAATATCTGTTGATATTAACAGAAACCATGATTCTTTAATTATTTCAACTCGTAATATTCTGCATAGCTTCCGATTAAAGAATCCTACCGTGATATGCTTAATAATATTTCTTATTGCAGAATTTATTCATTATAACAGAAAACAAAATCCATTCTTCACGATATAACTATAAATTCAGAGATCTCATATTTTTTCTATATCCAAGCAATAAGGCAAAGGCCTCTGTTCCTGTATCCGTACTAAACGACATACTCCGCACTGAATTTTATGTTTCTAATCCAATGCGAAGTTGCCTATAGGTTCTGATTCTCTTGGGAGTGTGTTGGATGCACAGCAGAATGCGAGATAAACGGCCATATTTTCCACTGACATTAACTGAAAAGATTAGTATTTTCTGAGATCAAAGGGACTGTATCAATTTTAATTCAATACCTATTCGCATTTCTTAGAAACTGACTAATACCTTCATTATAGCAAGAAAAGTTTTTTCGTGATGTAACTTCAAATTATTTGTTTTCGGATATTTTCAAGCATTTGCACTATAAGACACTGCTTCGTGTTTCTAGGTTATCGGGAAGTGCCCTATGGAATTTTCTTGAAAGTGTCGAATATACCGCAAAATCCAATGAAAATGAATCTTTGGATTTGGTTTACTAAGGAATTCAATTTTTTTCACAGTTCGAAGAGATTGCTGACCTTAGTATTAAGTATCAGGTTTCAACTCTTTACCTATAGGAATTGAGGAAAGTGTTATTGAAAACAAACAGTCGGACTATGAAATAATCCATTTTTCTTTAATAGTACAATTGCGATTTGGAGTACAAAATTTCATATAAACGCTATCATAATTCTCAAGACCAGAAATTATATTTTTTCACAGTTGGAAGAGATTGCTCATCTGAGTATTCAATATCAATTTCTACTCTCTACTTATAAGAGTTCTTGACGAAAGTATTTTGACACCCAGACAAGCAAACAAACGGGCAACGAAAATATCTTTTTTCATTTTGTACGTTAAGTACGGTACCCTATGATTTGAATTTTCTAATCAATAGCTTCTCAGAACTGTTATACGCCAAATTTAATATTTCTTGAAAAATTCTTCAAATAATCAGAGTATCTCATGATTTATGTTGAGAATAACGTACAAAATGTAGATTCTGAGAAAATTCAGCTTACTGGAATAATTTCATGAATTATACTCCAGGTAAGAACCATTTCAACTAATTTGCAATTGTTCTTACTTTACAATAAACTCATCTACTGAATATACCACATCAAAGCAAATACCCTGTTGCATATAAAGGGTTGGCAGTTGTTTGAATCCTTCTTTTGTTCCTTTCCAAATAAGCGCTTTTTAAATATGGGCATGGTTCTTCTTCTGTTTTATTTCATTCATGGAAAAATTGGAAGCTTGACTGTCGACATATATTTCTGAAATTTCTCTGCGGGAATGTGGAATCAACTCCTTCATACATTTAGCACTCATTATCATGGGAAATTTCTGAATAATTTGAATAGCAATTGAAAATATTCTAGAAAGGAAATTTCCAGAAACACTTTTGGAATTCAATTATTTTAATTTTGCAATCTTTTCGCTGATAGGGCCAAAACATTTCAATGAAATGTATTTATCTGTATTAGCTGACTGTATACGTATGTAAATATTATGATATAATATTTGTGTTCATTTCATTGTGATCATTTTGTTAATAATAGTAGAGAGAAAGCCAGAATCATTGAATTGACCGCAGTGTTTTCTTGAGATTTTGGGTTCGGTGAGTCAGAAGGGATGTAAATATCAGTAGAGGTTGAATATACACAACCAAATTTATATGGAATCACTCAGTACTTTACATTGTCGATTGTTTTTAACCATGGATCCTCGACTACTTGTGAAGAATGAAGTTTTTTGTTGAAAAAATACTGGATAGTTAAGAAATGTTGAATTATCACCACATGTTCGGGATATTGTACTTAGTCGTCACTGAGACTTGAAACTGTGAATTTCCAAATTTAATAAAGCCCATAATCATAATTGAAAATACCTCACGTTGGATTGTCCGATGTGCTGAGGGGTCGAATGATTGCTCTCGTTGAAGAAAGGGTGACACAGACGGATCTACCGGCTACAACGGGGGGATCACAAGGGGTGATTTCAAAAACCCCCGACTGTTAAGTGGAGCTACAATCTCTGCAAAATAGGCCTGGAAGAAGTCGTAGGAAGATCACTTCTGAGAACAAGACCACTTTTTGTGCCGAATTGAAAGTGCTTCGCACCCCATACTCCAAAGGCAATTTCTGGAAGCAACATGCATCAGAGTATTAGTCGAAACGATACGTCAAAGACTTCGTTCAAGGGGTTTATACAGCAGAAGAACCTTCAAAGTTCCAGAACTAGCCACACAACACAAAATTAACAGACTCAATTTGTGTATCGAGCACCAAAATTGATATATTGAGAATTTGCGAAATGTTTTCTTTCAGATGAGACTTGGTGTTTGAACATATGACCGCCAGATTTGGGTTTCAAGGTGTCATGGAAGACAAGCTTGACTGAGCAGCAAGACAAATTCCGAAATACCAAGGGGGCAGTGTGATGTTTTGTGGCATTATGCTAGGAGGCAAAACAGATTTTATTTCGTTTCCTGCGAGTGTAACGGGTATAAATTAAGTGGAACTAGTGTTGGAACCCATAGTGAGACTCTAGTGAGGTGTACACAGTGATAATTTTACTTTTATGCAAGATAATATTCCTCCGCATACCCGCAACCTCGCGCGAGATCATCTGGAAACAGAGGGAATCGATTTTTCCGACTGGTCAGCTTGCTCTCCTGACCTAAATCCTATTGAACATTTGATATTCTGAAAATAAAAAATTAGATCGTTCCAGGATAATCCAAGATTCCCACAACAGCTTATCCTAGCCGCTACAGAAGAGTGGCAGAGGCCACCCCAGAGAAGGTCGAAAACCTAATCCAAAGCATGCTTAGATGGATTCAGACTTGTATAAGAGCAAGAGGAGGTAATAGAAGCTACTGTGGTCGAGAAAAAAAGACCCACTCCGTGAGAAAACAATTTCCAATTCTTTTACGACATGCGGAAAGAGTTTCTTATTTTATTTTATTTGATTCTATCTTAAAACAAATCTTAATTTATTTCTTTTTTCAATTGAAATATCTCAGAAAGGATCAATTCTAAGAATAATAAAAAACAAGTACTGTGTTTTAAGGAATTTTACTTAATAATTGCGATTCGTAACGCGTTTCACTACACCGTAGCTTCTTCAGACGAATGATTATGCAGAAAAATGTAAATGAGAATATAACTATAAATGTTCTTGAGTAATTAAAAGCTTATTGGTCGCCTCCTCCTAAGTGGTTATTTATGACAGGTATATCCAATAAAATTAAGGAATAGATTGCTCCCCGAAAAGATTCAATAGAGGTGAAGGGCTTAAATCGACTTGTTCATTGATGAGTCTACCTGAGTGTTTGTATTTATTTATTTCTAAAGTTTCCCAAAGATCTACCTTCCAATATTTATTATCTGTATGCAACAATAAATCAGGTGTTTATAGATTGAATTGTAATGACTGTGATAATTTCTACATTGGTAGAACACATAGAAATTTTAATATTAGAATATCGGAACATAAACGCAGTTTTTCAAATAAAAATCAGATTCAAATTACGCGAATCATCTCTTAGAAAATAATCATTCTTTCGACCCACAGTTTGAAATTGCATACAGATAATAAATATTGGAAGGTAGATCTTTGGGAAACTTTAGAAATAAATAAATACAAACACTCAGGTAGACTCATCAATGAACAAGTCGATTTAAGCCCTTCACCTCTATTGAATCTTTTCGGGGAGCAATCTATTCCTTAATTTTATTGGATATACCTGTCATAAATAACCACTTAGGAGGAAATTACTCAAGAACATTTATAGTTATATTCTCATTTACATTTTTCTGCATAATCATTCGTCTGAAGAAGCTACGGTGTAGTGAAACGCGTTACGAATCGCAATTATTAAGTAA
Organism: Cryptolaemus montrouzieri; assembly: GCA_013387265.2. NCBI lineage: Eukaryota > Metazoa > Arthropoda > Insecta > Coleoptera > Coccinellidae > Cryptolaemus > Cryptolaemus montrouzieri. The sequence continues at coordinate 137,429,877 of JABFTP020000185.1, read as the reverse complement.
AATTCCTTAAAACACAGTACTTGTTTTTTATTATTGATAATGGAATTTTACCAAGTAAAGCCTCCCAAATTCAAATTCTAACAATCCTCCGAAATTTCCAAAATCTCGGAAGTTTTATTCGAATTATCAGGTGATTCCATATAAATTTGATTGTGTATATCAAAACTTAGTGTGTAATTTTTATGAGTGACTGTTAGGTATAAAAAGTGAATCTGATTATTGATTTCTCTGTCTATTCTGAATTTAGTTCTGAGGTGAAAGCTATTGATGTATGTTAAATAGTTGATCTACTTGGTTTAAAAAACATGCTAGTATAATTTTGATTTTGGGGAACTGAATATGATATCTTCAATATACGCCATAAAAATATCCGCTAGTAAGGAATCAATGGAGATCTCATCGGTAGACCGTGAGGTTGTTCATAAAACTTGTTATTGAATTTGAAATAATTCTGTTGCTGCCCAACTTGAGCAAAAACATTTTTTTGTCAATTTATTCTTTGGGCTGTTCATGAATGACACCACTGGAGGTTTTGCAGCCTTTTTTTGTAAATTTTTATTAGGCTTCTACTCATATTTGTATCCCTTATGGATTAGCAGACCCAAAATTTCATGAATACGCTGCGTTCAATTCAATGATTGAAAGGGCTTTCCCTCTACCATTATCCAAAAAAAATATGTCCAGGAAAGTATCAACTATTGAAGAAATATCTAAGAACAATAGTTATTCCTCAAATATATTAAACGGAATGATCAAAAAGAAACAAACACAAATAGCCTATCATAATATTCAACCACGTATTGAATCAACTAATACAGATGAATACATTTCATTAACATATTCTGGCCCTATCAGCGAAAAGACTAGCTTTCAAAACCCACATGAACTCTCCCTATAATTTTTCAATAGTGAAGATGAAACTAATAGATTTGACAAAACTGAGATTACAAGTCGTTCTGTATGGATTGAAAAGACGTTAATATAGGTTAGACTAGTCGTTCATTCAAATCTAGATACAGAGAACATCAATCAGATTACAATAACTAATATCATTGCTATGGTTTTTTATCCTCGGGTCAAATTCAAATTATTCATAGAATACCTAAAGGACGAAATATTTCTTAGAATCAATCGAAATTTTAAATCTCCAACAAACTCCCGATAGAGTTAATCTTCTTAGCAAGCATAATGGCCCGGTATATCCCTGAAGTAAAAAGAAGACAAAACGAAAATAGCAAAGAAAAGTACTACTTTTACTTGATAATGCGCCAACACATCCTCTCATGTAATAGAGAAAAAATGGAAAGTATAAAGTAAAATTTTTGCCTCCTAATGTGACATCCTTACTACAACCAATGGATCAAAGTGTTATTGAAACATGGAAACGACTACATAGAAAACCACTTGTACGTAGGTTGTTACCTGTTGAAGAAGATAATGTAGAAGTCGTTTTATCATTTTTCAAGGAAATGAATTTAAAGGAGCGTTGTTACATGGTTATAGATGCATGGGATTTTATTGTAAGAAAGACTTCAAACAAGGCTTGGAATAGAGTACTTCATCAGGAGAATGATAATTCAATAACCTATGCGGATGAGTCTATTTTGGAGGATATGAATGAGGCAATGTCAAAGCTACAAATATGTCAGGATTGTGATGATGATGATATGAAAGGGTGGGTCTCTTGTGACAGTAATGATCAAGACATTCAGATTATGTCTGATGACGAAATCGTAGAAAACATATTGTAGATAAATTAACAGCAGGAAATACAAGAAGATGAATCAGAAGAAAATGTAGACGTGATTAATGATACAGTACCTTCTCATGATATAGCACTTCATGCCCTGGAAACAGCTCTTGAGTGGTTTGAAAAACAAACAGAGAGTGATACTGTGAGTTTACTACAGCTGAAACGAATTCGTGATATAGCTGCAATGAAGAGAAAAAGTTGCTTACGTCAAATGCCAATTACCAAATATTTTAAACCAAATTAAACGTATTACCTACTTTTTTCATGATTACCAGATGCAAATTACCAAATAAATATTGTAAAAAATTAGTCATACATACGTACCTAAATATTTTATTTCATGATTAATGCTGCAGTAGTTTAGTATTATGTATGTAGTCTGAGAAAATATGAATGTACATACATAAATGAGTGTTAATTTCTTAATGAACATTGATTTGAGTTGATATCTATTTGTTATTTTCAATAAACACATTCTTCATACATTCGATTATCCGTATTTTCGATTATCCGAATGCCTATCAACAACAATTAGTCCGGTTAATCGAGTTTTTACTTTATATAGAATTATCGACATTTCCAACAAATTTCAAGAACTTCGACTAGAATGACAGAAATCCTTTGATTTATCAAGACTTCATCTGAGAAGAATATCTGTTTTTTATGTGGACGGAGTTTATTGGATTCCTCATATAGAATATTGGATTCCAACACTTTCGTAATATTTTCCCTAACACTCGTTAACGAAAACAGAGTATTTGTAGATTCCATGATGTTGAATTCACTTTTCTTGTTATTACCAACAATAGTCTCTAAAATCAACCACAGGCACAGTTATTTCTTCCGCCAATTTTTGGAACCAGAGTTGAAATATCCAGGTTTTCTGTTTTCATAACTTTTAGGAAAACGTTTATATTTCTAGTTATTTAAATTATTAAGCTCAACTTTTGTCTGGTCAATTTAGACTTTCAAATATAAATAAATTTACATCTATCTTGAAATGAGTGAGATAGTTCAAAACATGATCAAAATCATGTACATTTAGAGAAATGGTACAGAATGATAAAACCCTTCGATTAATCAAGGCTTCATCTGAGAAAAATATCTGTTTCTTTCTGTGGAAGGAGTCTATTGAACTCCTCATATAGAATATTGGATTCCAACACTTCGGTAATATTTTCCTAACTCTCGTTAACGAAAACAGAGGGTTCGTAGATGCCATGATGATGAATTCTTTTTTCTTGTTATTATCAACAATAGTCTCTAAAATCAACCACAGGCACAAATATTTCTTCCGCCAATTTTTGGAACCAAAGTTGAAATTTCCAGGTTTTTTCTTTTTATAACTTTTAGGAGATCTGATAATAATGAACAGGAGAATATAAACACGCAAGCAAGTAAAACCGCAAATTAATGTATACAAACTAATAATTCACTCGAAAGTTTCCTCAAGGCGCGTTATCTGATCACAACTATTCGAGTATGTACACCGTGACAAAAATTTAAAACCATGGAATATTATACCTTCTCATGGAAATATAAAATTACGCATTCACATTGGGGTACATTATGAACTGAGATGCCAGTCTACCGTAATGCGATCTCTGCGAACAAGAGCTTTGTAACCGTGGGAGCAAATGAAAATGTGAATCTTTTTCGCGAGAAAATACGATAGGTGAAGTCCGTTTGCTGATTGATGATGAACACTAGTAAATATTTCTCAACTGATTTTATTTCATTCTCAAAATCGGTCAAAACTATTTTCTTTGAGGATATCTGTCAAAATATAAGAAGTTTCTAGGAATTCCTCCTCATAGATAATTAGCTGGGAAAACGTTTATATTTTTAGTTATTTCAATTATTAAGCTCAACTTTTTGTCTGGTCAATTTAGACTTTCAAATATAAATAAATTTACATCTATCTTGAAATGAGTGAGATAGTTCAAAACATGATTAAGATCAATACCTCACAATTCCTTGTCGTTCCAGTCCCCAAAAAAGTTCACTTGTGGTCTTATGTCAAAAAACGGTAATTTTATCGTAAAATTATTCCAGAACAGAAATCATAGCCCATAAAGTTATCTATGAAAATTATCAATACGATTTTCTGTCAGTTGGCCTATTCCACAGATCTTATGGGATTTATTTTAATTTGAAACTATTGCATAATAAAACAGATGTTTGCAAGGATTGAGAATGATCTAAATCATGTACATTTAGAGAAATGGTACAGAATGATAAAAACCCTTCGAATAATCAAGGCTTCATCTGAGAAAAATATCTGCTTCTTTCTGTGGAAGGAGTCTATTGAACTCCTCATATAGAATATTGGATTCCAACACTTCGGTAATATTTTCCTAACTCTCGTTAACGAAAACAGAGGGTTCGTAGATGCCATGATGATGAATTCTTTTTCTTGTTATTATCAACAACAGTCGCTTAAAACAACCACAGGCACAGTTATTTCTTCCGCCAATTTTGGAACCAAAGTTGAAATTTCCAGGTTTTTCTTTTCATAACTTTTAGGATATCTGATAATAATGAACAGGAGAATATAAACACGTAAGCAAGTAAAACCGCAAATTGATGTATACAAACTAATAATTCACTCGAAAGTTTCCTCAAGGCGCGTTATCTGATCACAACTATTCGAGTATGTACACCGTGGCAAAAATTTAAAACCATGGAATATTATACTTTCTCATGGAAATATAAAATTACGCATTCACATTGGGGTACATTATGAATTGAGATGCCAGTCTACCGCAATCCGATCTCTGCGAACTAGAGCTTTATAGGAACTAATGAAAATGTGGATCTTTTCGGGAGAAAATACGATAGGTGAAGTCCGTTTGCTGATTGATGATGAACACTAGTAAATATTTCTCAACTGAATTTATTTCATTCTCAAAATATATATATATATATAGTTGTCAAAATAGAGGAAGTTTCTAGGAATTCCCCTCATAGATAATTAGCTGAGAATTTCAATTAGAATTACTATTGGCCTGGGGTCATTTCTGTTTCGTTTTTGTAAATAGAAATTATTTTGTTTTTGGATTTCAGAGTAAACTTAAAATAGGCGTAGTATTTGTAGATCTCTCTTCGGCATATAACACAGTTTGGAAGGATGGTTTAGTTTATAAACTCTTTGAAGTAGTTCAATGTGGAAAAATTGTAAAGTTGATTGAAAATATGTTATCTGATAGAAGACTTCGAGTTTTCATCGGTGAGAAGAGCAGTAGATTTTACACTCTCAATGATGGCCTACCTCAGGAATCTGTTCTTGCACCTCTTCTCTTCAATTTATATATGTCTGACATCCCTGAAACTTCCTCTACAAAGTTTATTTATGCTGATGATATTGCTTTGGTTTTTCGATACTATGACTTCGAAACAATTGAGCATACACTTATTTCTGATTTAGATATTCTGAACATTTTCTTCAAAAAATGGCGTTTATGTCCAAATCCTTCGAAAACTGAGGTTTCTTGTTTTCATCTGAATAATCATGAGAAGGATAGGCAACTAAGAGTATTCTTCAATCAATCACTATTAATTCATAATTTCACTCCAACATATCTTGGTGTAAAGCTTGATCGTTCTTCGGTTTTCAAATTTCATATTGATAAATTATGTCAGAAGTTGAAAACAAGAAACAATATACTACATCAACTAGTTGGATCAAATTGGGGCGCCGAACTACTGCTTTCGCTTTAGTGTATTCAGCAGCAGAATATTGCTGTCAGGTGTGGTTGAATAGTGTTCATGCCAATAAGATTGATTCTCAGTTGAACTGTTTTATGAGAGTTATGAGTGGATGTATCAGTTCATCTGCTACACCTTGGCTTTCGGTTATTTGTAATATAGTTCCTTCCCATATTCGCAGGAAATTAGCTCTTAAATCGTCTTGGGATAAGTATCACTCATTTCCAGAAGTTTTTCTGATAATGCACGATCTTCAAAATCCACCTAAACTGAGATTGAAATCTAGGAAACCTATTTGGTCGATTGACTTTTTGCATACACGGGTGAAAGCTGTTGATCTTTGGAAAACTGAATGCCAGGAAGTTGATGTTTTCAATAAAGTTCTCATAGGATTCGAAATAAGTAGGAAAAATTGGTGTACGTTAAATCGTCTCAGGACAGGACATGGTCGTAATAATAGTTGTTCGAATGGAATACTGTAGAAAATCCGGCATGTGAATGTGGCGCAGCTGAAGAAACAATAAGACATTTAGTTCTCGATTGTCCTATTTACCATTTTACGGGTGGTTTTCAAGAAATTCGTTCCGTTTCAGATAATTGTATCAACTGGGTGGAGAAATTTGAGTCTATTTAGGAGATTAGTTTTGCTCCCCCTTAGTGTTTTTTTCCTATGGTATGCCATAGGAAAACACCATGTTGATAAAGCAAGGGCTACACCCATGTAGGGCTTCATTCCTAAAATGTGTATGAGATGTTCCCTGTTGAGAAACAGAGGAGCATTAGTTAAGTTCTTAGATTCAAGTGAGTTTAGACAAATAAAAGTTAGGTATGTTTGATGAAATATTTTTCTGCTGTGTTTCTTTTTCCATTGTTACAGATTTTTCCAGTCCCAATCCCCCGTCCTTTTCACCCTTGCCTTCGTGAAGAAGTCCTGGAGTGCAAGATGACATTGAGAGAATGGAGCTGCTAAGCAGAAAAATTTTTGGTACTCTTTTTGTACACATGACACTAACACAACATAAACAGACGAGCTATTACTAGTGCAATAGTGACAAGGAAACGAGTTTTTTTCCACAGGTTTTTTCACTCGTTTACTGAATCATACGCAAGATAGTATGGTTCTCCTGTTACATTCACTGTGCTGACACTTTACGGCCATTCGTAGGAGGCATGATGCGAATTTAGATGCCAGATTAAGGAACATGCATGGTCTGTTTTTTCCGCTGGTATTCTATTTATTCGCTTGTTTTTTTTACGATTGTGTTTTTCTGACACACACCAAAATTATAGATATAACGATTATTGTATATACAATTATTCGAATTTTGTAACAATCCTCTCTTTTCAAAAGAATATATATATATATATATATATATATATATATATATATATATATATATATATATATATATATATATATATATTGTTCTTTTCTTCTTTTCAGCTGATCTGGAATTATGCCCTTTAACGAACATATATAGTGTTAATCTTCTGAACGACCAGAATGGCTTGGCTTATCCGTCCATATTTGAAATCTTTGAATGATACCTAATTTTATCATGATTAGTTCATTACCTCTTGTTTGTACCCTTATTAATTTCATGTGTACCTATTTATGTATGTATTCAAATTCAAATTCAAATTTATTCACGTATGTGAATACATTAACATATCAGTATCTACAATTATACAATATTTTAATTCACAATATTGATAACTAAATAAAATTGTGATCAATAAAATAATATGAAAATGAAACTCACCGGGTCTGGCCCTAAATCGAGGATTGGTGTGTGTCTGACCAATTCACAAAAACAGAAATGATTGTAGGTAACTAAAAACTTTACTTGCAATAGGAATGAATCGCAGTAATATATATATATATATATATATATATATATATATATATATATATATATATATATATATATATATATATATATATATATATATATATATATATATATATATATATATATATATATATATATATATATGTATATATAATCTAGATCGATGGAAAAAATATGTTGGTCCACTTCTACACCTAGTTAAGTAACTGAGTCTATTCTCCCAACGCATTGACATAAACAATTATCGAACTCTTCGCACATTTCTTCATGAATTTTCACCGAGTTCCAATTCGGCTGGCAGAAAAAGTAGCAAACTTAGTTTTTTTTTACATTAAGAGTTAATAAACTCTGATTCCAGAATAAAAAATAGTTTCTTTCATTGGAAGTTCTGCTTTTGCGTCCGATGCTTAATAATTACCACCGTATCGTCTGCATACGAAATAATATCACAGCCCACATTAGGACCCCCAAGTTGATTAATATATTTAAGGAATAATATTGGGCCCAAGACTGTACCCTGTGGCACGCCCATTGTAACGAGTAGAGGATCACTTTGCACACTGTTTATATTGACATACTGCCATATTTTCTCTTGATAAGAACGGAAAATATCATATTTCAAATTGAGTTCAGTACTTGTCAGATGAAGATGTTCGAAGGACCGAGATTGCAGTTTGGATTTCAGTAAACTCTTATGGTAGTATAATGCATAGTTCAGTTGCTTATTACCAACATAATTAACTGTTACGTAGTAAGGGTAGAATCAATCAAATATTTCACTAATTGTTTCAATAATTCTGGTTTCTTAACGAAATGTTGCAGTTTCACATAATCCTATCAAGTTTAAGCATCCTTGAGCACTCCTTATTGGATTAATTATCATTCGGAAGGAAAGGATCAGTTTTCACTTTCTCATTCATACAACTGAATGCACTCATATAGTAGGTAGGATTGAAATGGTAATAGCAATGCATAGAGTTATCGATACCTAAGTTTTTCAACAAATCCCAAGAACTTCGACTAGAATGACGGAAATCCTTTGATTTATCAATGCCTCGTATGAGAAGAGTATCTGCCCCTTTCTGTGGACGGTATCTCTTGTAACTTCTCATACAGAATATTGGATTCCACCTATCACACTTCCGTAACATTTCCCATAACATTCGCTAACAAAAACAAAATATTTATAGATGCCATGATGATAAACTTACTTATCTTGTTATCACAAATAACAGTCGCTAAAAGAAACCACAGGCACTGTTATTTCTTCCTTCGATAAATTTTTGGAGCCAAAATTAAATTTCAAGGTTTTTTCCTGATAACTTTCAGGACATCTGATAATAATGAACATGTGAATGTAACGGCACGTACGGAAGCATATGAAATCGCAAATTAGTGTATACAAACTAATAATTAACTCTTATCTGATCTCATTTATTCGAGTATGTAAACCGAGACAGTACAGTAAAGTTAAATTTCCTTGCTGAACTCCCAAGTCCTACAAACATTGGCTACGAAATTTACAAGCTGAGTTGAATCTTTCTTGGAATAAAGAATGGACCTCCATGGCAAATACTTACTCGAGAAAAATAAGATGTAGTTTCAGCGATAACAATCCCGCTAAACAGTTTACCAGAAGAGACCAAATCGTTATCAACAGGCTAAGAAACGGCCTCATCAATCTGACTCATGTTTATCTGATCACCAAAGAAGAGAAGCCTGTGTTTGAATTTTGCCAACTGAATTCGGACGTCAGTCACATATTGATAAAATGTCACAGGTTTGAGAACGAACGTAGGACCTTGGAGATGACAAGAGATCTGAAATCCTTGCTAGGCAACTCTGGGTGTTCCAAGGTTATATCCTTTGTCGAAGCATTTAACCTTTATAATACAATTTGATATCTTACTGGCATGTAATCTATATAAGTGCTTTCTTTCACTACTGATATGTAAAATCTGAAATGTACCTTAATCTTACTTTAGTCGCTAGTACTCAAATGAGGCATGCGACTCTAAATGAAAAAATTAAAAAAATAAATAAATTTACACTTAGATATTAGTTGTAACTTACTACCTCGGACCCTTGTCCGTCTTGTCTGAACTTAATGTCATATTAATATGAGGTTAGGTTAGATGCCAGACAACATTTCATCAAAAGGTTCTAGCAGAATATCCGCCGACAGAAATTCGTGTACACTGTAGAAGCATTTCTTCTTATAGACAATTCTTTCAGATCACGCTTAAATATTGGTATTGGCTGCCGTTTTCAGTAGTCACGCCGTTTATTATAGCACCTCACATTAGGCGAATTATTTATTGATCTAGATAGACTATAAAAGTGAACCTTCACATGGGACGTGAATTTACCTAAGCTAGACCGAAGATCAAATATTTATGAATGAATCAATTGCGTATTTTCCGCGAAGATACAAATCTGCAATCACAAGTAGTGATTTCAATAAATTGCCGCTACATTCAAAATAGCCTCTTGGAAGGCTTCTTTTGAAGACTGAAACCTGAAACCACGCTGTTCGTTCTTGATTTTGGAAAAAGTGAAAAAATAGTTGGGAATTACGTCCGACCTATACGCAGGATGATGTAACAATTCGATGTTTTCTCACATTAAATACTCAATTCAGTTTCGTCAGTTTTCTTCTCCTTGAAACACCCAAACCGAAGGTTGGCGCTTATTTGCTGGCTCGTATGAATAAATTCACGATTCATCACCACTGCCAATGTTGTAAACGCTTTTAGACTTATCAAATTTAAAACGTGTAACATTTAAAAAGACTAGGTACGGACCTGATATTATTTTGAATGATTCGGTTAAGAAAACATCTTATGGCTGGAGTAACTTAATTATAATCATCTGAATAGCTAGTTAGTGTTTCGTCTTAGGAACGAACTTCGATGATAATATAAGATTAAGCAACCCTCGCCAATGTTTTGTTTTGATAATTTTGTAAGTTAGTTTGTTGTTTGTTTGTTCATCTTTTAACAATGTGCTCGGGAACTTAGCCCATTCCCACAGATATACTCACAGTTTATAGTGGATTCCGAACCACTCTACTAGACCGTGCAATGATAACTGCAACCACAAGGATTACAATTTAGCTGGTCTTGGCCTCTTTAGGCGACTCTTTCAAATTCAGCACTCTTTTGTTCATGGACGACATCCATAACTCGAATCCGGATTCGAACCAAGCACCTGGGCTCAGCATATCCTACATACTTGCGCATTAACTTCGCAGCTACCCAGGCGGTTAATTTTATGGGTTAGTTTAAATTGTCAAATGAGGATTATTATCGCATCACTGCTACCTGCCGGCTTTGAGAAAAATTCTATTGGTTTCTCATGTTTATCCTTATGCCATTTAAAGTAGATTTTTCACTTCCTTGTCGTTCAGTAATCCATTAAACTCTTGGAGTGTTGTTCATTAGTTGATTCGATAGGACCTGGAGCAATAGTTGTACCATTATAGTTCATCTTATCAAAGAGGCTAAGTGGAAAAGGTTTTCGGCAGATGTTGATAGGTGCCTGGGTTGGATTCCACCTACAAGTCAAAACTACTACCGTTTTGTTGATGCCATAATAATCGCCGCGAAGAAGCATATACCGAGGGGGTTTCAGAAGGAGTATATTCCAGGTTAGACGTAGAACAGCGATGAACTATACCAGCGGTAAAGGCTGGTGATCAGGATATTGCAGATGAGATACTTAATTCCATGAACACCACAAGAAGGGAACGATGACCTGAAACAGTTGAAACTCTTAACTTCCATTCATCGAGCAGAAGAGCGTGGTCGTTGCTGAGGAGACTGGGCGGTGGCACTCCGGCACAGCGTGGTGGGATAGCCATTATCCCAGATCAGGTAGCTTCCCATTTACTAGCCATATCTAGAGCACCAAGAGATAAAGCCCATACCATCCGAGTGAAGCGAGAACTGAAAATCATAAAGAATGAAGCTTCAGCAACACAACACCCAGGCCCGTTTTCCAGTGAAAATATTTCAGCATATCTTAAGGATGTCAAGCTGAGCAAGGCTCCAGGGTTTGACAACATACATCCAGAATTCTTGGTGAGTTGTGGCAGATATACTAGAGTTTGGTTAGCTCGTTTTCTTACTGACGTCATTCGGTCTGGCAGCATTTCTCGAGAATTCAAGAGCACTAAGATAATAGCCATACTTGAACCAGGCAAGGCTGCCGACTACCCAAAGAGCTACAGACCTATCGCCCTGCTGTCTGCGATCTACTAGCTATTCTGTAAAGTAGCATTTTGCTCTACATTGGAGAGACTAATATATAGTAGAATCAGTCCAAGACTGCTCGAGCCGATTTCAGTGGAGCAAGAGAGATTCAGACTAGGTCGAAGTTGCGCAAACCATATCACTGACCACTTTCATTGAAGCTGGGTTCCACAAAAAGCTTAAAACCTGCTGCATTTATCAACCTGTCGGCTGCTTACGATATCATATGGGAGAGTGTATGATTTACGAGTGTCTATGTACAATCCCTTCCATCAGTGCTTGCTCCACTTCTCTTTAGTCTGTATATCGCAGATATGCCAGCGACAAGATCAAAGAAGTTCGGTTACGCTGACGATTGGGCTCTCGCCACGAGGTGTACATCACTCCAACTGTCAGAAAAAATTCTTATATCGGATCTCGAGATTGTTGGAAAATATTCTAAAAGGTGGAGGCTCCAACCTAATGCCTCCAAGACAGAGGTAACCTGGTTTCACCTGAATAACAAACTCAACCGAAAAGAATTCACTATCTGCTTCGAAGGAACAATACTCACCCACAACAAAACACCAAAGTACCTAGGCTTTGCTCTCGATAGAACTTTTTCTTTCAAGGCGCATCTGTCAAACACTGCGGAAAAGCTTAAAACAAGAAAAAATATTCTCCAAAAAGTATGTGGCACCTTCTGGGGAGCATCGGCATCTACCCTCCGCTCTTCTACTCTGGGTCTTGTTTTCGCCACTGCCGAGTGTTGTGTCTCAGCCTGGCTAAATAGTCCGCATGTGAGGAAGGTGGATACTCAACTTAATAACTCTATGAGAATTATTGCAGGCGTAATCAAATGCACTCTCATGAAATGGCTCCCAATACTAAGCCATATTCCACCTCCTCATTTGCGTGGAACACATACTCTCGTACGCCAGTACGAGAAGATAATGAATAATACAGACTCATCTATCCACCAAGATATTGCAGAAGCCAACAACAGCCGACTTCGGTCAAGAAAGCCTCCAACAAGATCAGCGAGGGAGGCTGCATACAAGGGTTCTGATATTAGTAGAGCTTGGACCCAGGAATGGACTGCGCATCAAATTAATAACATGCCGTTTATAACTTAAACGCCACCAGGTTTGATCTTCCCCGTAAAACCAAAGTCAATAGAATCAGAACTGGGCATGGCAGGTGCGCATATTTTCTGTACAAATGGTGCAAACTACCATCTGCCCAGTGTGATTGCGGGGAGATTCAGACCATTGGGCATATAGTCAAGGAATGTCCAACAAGATCTTATAGTGGTAATACTTTAGACTTTCTGTTGGTAACTGACAGGTCTATAGAATATGTCAATTGACTTGATGTTTCTTTGCAACCTCCGAAGTATGTTATATATACCCTTACGTGTTTATGTTTATCTGTGCATTTTCTTTTTTATGTTAATTGGGTCCTATGAGTATCTTTTGCCATACGATAAATAAATAATAAATAAATAGTTCATCTTAAGGTTGTGCTTGGCTCTGATTTGTTGTGTAAATTCACGGAGCCACGGTAGTAAAGAGTAAGATTTGAAGTTTAATGATCGACTTGGCAATACCTAGTAGCAACGATTTCATTTTAACAATTTTGAAGGCTAACGGATTTTTCTGAATGCAGAACTTAAACAATCAGGTGCTTTGTAATTTATTTCTGGTTTTATAACTTTTCCGAGCTCATGGATATAGGGCGAGTTTTGATTATGAGAAAATATCTATTCTGTAAAGTAGCATTTGCTCTACATTGGATTACTTGTCTTTTTACTTGTCTATATTTTCTACTTTCGGAATTTTGGTGCTTGAAGAATACGTATTGCACGGATTTGGTCACCATTTTGAACTTGAAGGAAGCATATGGTTCTTCTTTACATCTTGGGGTAAGAAGTTATCCCTATAATTGATCATTTCTGTATAAAAAGTGCTATGATGGCATGGAGTACTGCTACTGAAGAGGAAACTTACTATTAGAAGCAGATTTGGTAATAGCTGACATATCGTTATGCCAGCAAACCCCCATGTTGATAGTTATGCCGAGTAGATGCATGGTCTTTTGAGAGGAAACTCGATGCTCTTGCATGATTAGAAGAGGATCTCTAGTAGTGACTTTCCTGGAGAACGTTATTGATAACGTCTTCTTCGAGTTCAACAGGCCCCACTCTGATAACTTCTCCTAGTCTGAATTCAGTGACATGATCTGTTCGTATCTCTGTCGGTATGACTCTTCAAGAGAAAATGATCACACCAGAGTACAGTCGTCCGCAACCAAAATATTTTGTTTTCGGTAAAGTGGTAGATCTTTCATCTGCAACAAAAAAAGAGTTGGCGATAGTATGGAGCTCTTGAATACTCCTGCATTAACTTGAAAAGATTCACTCGTTTCACCATCTACTACCAGCCGAATATATCTTCTGAAGAGAAAGCGACTAATCCAACCATGCAATTCCTCGGAAAGTCCATATGCGATTAGTTTATTCATTAAGGCTGCATGCCAAACCCTGTTCAAGGACTTTGAGATATCATCTTAGTATGCGTCCTATTTGATTCGCTTAGAATTCATAAGGAATTATTCTACTCTTTGCAAAGCACTTCAGCCAAGTCTAACGTTTCAATCATGACTATGCTCTTTTAAGCGACTCCACATGGTGGTAGATAGAATTGAAGTCAGGAATCGTACAAGCCAGTTATTATGCCAATACAATGTGTAGTAGTGTAGTAGCGTAGTATGCCACAACTTGAGGGGGTATATCCAGGTGCAATTTTAAGAAAAAAAGGTTACATAAACATAGGTCCGCAAAAGCTTCGTTACAGAATCTAACCAGTATCTGCTCGACTTGTTTATTAAATGAACGATCAGTTTTAAGACTTTTGAAGCTATTGCTGTGAGAAAAAATGGCTAATTTTACTAACGCCGAATTGGCTGATATCAATTACATGTACGGTCTGGCTGACAGAAACACAACCCAAGCTAGGCGATTATATCAGGTGCGCTTTCCAAATCGAGAAACACCAGACAGGCAATCATTTTCAAATATCCACAAAAGGTTGAGGAAAACTGGGAGTTTTACTGCAAATAATCATTTAAATGGTGCAACTCAAACTATGAGATCTCCAGATATTGAGGAAGCAATTTTGAATCGTATTGCTTTGAATCCTCATGTGAGTACAAGAAAAATTGGAAATAAGTTGAATATTTCACATGTTCTAGTTTGGAGGATTCGTCACGACTTTTTATTGTACCCGTTTCATATTCAACGCGTCCAAACTCTACTTCCTTGAGATTTGCCTTCAAGACTGAATTCCTGGCGATGGTTCTTAGATAAAATTAGAGAAAATGCTCATTTTGATAGTGAAACAGTGTACACAGACGAAGCTAACTTTTCGAGAACGGCTATCACAAATTTTCACAATAATCAATTTTGGGCTGAGGAATAATTCAATAAGCGAGTGAAGAAACCTGAGGAAAAAACTCGTTTCCTTGTCGCTATTGCACTAACAACAGCTTGTCTGTTGATGATGTGTTAGTGTCGTTTATACATAAAGAGTACCAAAGGTTTTTCTGCTTAGCCGCTTCATTCTCTTGTGCATTCCATGATTTCCAAAAACAAGGGTGAAAGGAAGGAGGTTTAGGACAGGAATCTGTAACAATGGAAAAATAAAACCAGCAGAAAAATATTTCAACAATCAAACTTCTTATATGTCTAAACAAAAGAAAAGATTTTACATAGCAAGCAAGGTCATGAAAGGGACTAAGGAGGTAATAACAAAAATACATAACTTGCGATATTTCCTCAAATTCCTTTTCTGTTTGACCGACAGAGCCCCGATGGCCAGGTTCAGTCTTTCAAGTGATGCCAATTATGATCTATAGATGTTTTAGAATCATTATGGACCCAAAAATCTGGGTTGACATCGCCCATATATTATTTCTCCGTGAAACTTGTTTAATATAAAGAAAAAAAATTTGACAGTCGTTCGAAAAATATGTTAAATTCTAAAATGTGGCTCATTCATGACGGGGCACCAGCACATTTTATAGGAGAAGCTAGGAAATTCTTGAATAATACATTCAACAACCGATGGATAGGTCGGGGTGGGCCAGAACCATGGCCTCCTAGGTCCCCAGATTTAAATAGATTAGATCTTTTCTTAAGGGGGTATCTCAAAAGTTCAGTTTATACCACTCCAGTGAACACTGTAGAAGAATTGAGAAATCGAATAATAAACTCTTGTGACACGATAAGAAATACCCCAGGAATATTTCAAAAAGTGCTTGATAATATGCGAAGAAGGACAGAGGCCTGTATTCTTCAGGTGGAGGATACTTTCAGCAATTTATTTTAATTGTTCTTTTTTCAAGTGTGATATTGAATAAGTATAAGTTGAGTCTCAGAAGACGAGCTATCGAAATAAAAGCAAATTTAGGGCATACCTATCAAGTATTTCTATTATTTCATTTTATTCAGCGAATAACATACAATTCAAATAATTCAAATTCAATAATTTTCACTCCAAAACGGTTGGAGGAACGAAAAAATCGTTGTCAAAAGTCAGTTGTCAAAGTGTCAAAAAAGTTTCTAAATTGAACGAAGATGACGAAAATCGATTGTACGCTGATCAGTGGTGTACTGCAGAAGAGTTTGAAAGAGCAAAAGGAGACATGGATTCGGAAAAGAAAACACCTTGTGAATTTCAGTTGAAATTTAGGACGTGTAATGATGGAGGCTTTAAAGAATAGCTTGCGTTTCAAATTGTTGCTGAATATCTCAAAAACTGCAGGAGTTTTAAAGAAAAAAACAAATTTTTCCGGAAAATTTAAACACCCTGTAGCTCCGTAACGAAGCTTATGCGTATATATGAACTTTTTTCTTAAAATTGCCCCCCTCGTAACTATTGAGACTATTATACAGGGTGTTTCCGAATAAGCTGTCATAAATGAAGGATGCGAATCCCTGAATGATTTGAGCAAGAAAGTTCGAAGAACCAATGGTCAAAAAATGCTTCGTTGCCGAGATACAGGGTGTTAAAGTTGAGAAAATTTTTCGATTTTCTCTCGATAAAACCTAGACTTCTCAAGATTTCGGGCTCAAATTTTCCACATAAGCTATTAAACACAATCTGAATCACCAGGTGAGGCCAAATTTTGGAACAGTATACAGGGTGATACTTTTTCATGGGCCATGTTCCATTTTTACCCTCGGAACTTTTTTTTGGTACGCCACTGTCACTAACAAAAAATAAAATCGAATAGATCATTCAATTTGAAATTTTTTTTGACTCCTGCATTTTGATCGTAACTATCACCGTTTCTGAGATATTAATTATTGAAAATAATCCAATAGTTTTCCCATATCGAAGCCATGGAGATATTATCTTAATAACTGATGCAATTTTTCAGGAATTGAGCTAAAATTTACATCAGATATCTCCTTATTGTATGTTTATAACAAAATGAGGCAAAAATTCTGACAGTATACAGGGTGTTATTTTTCACGTTCATTTTCCTCTTTTGCCCCTGAACTTTTTGTGGTGCGCTACTGGTATATTCGCCAGATTTAAACAGTTTGGATTTTTTCTTTGGGGACATCTGAAAACTTTGGTTTATAGCTCTCCCGTGAATACACGTGAAGAATTGAGGAATAGAATTACAGCATCATGTGACGTCATCAGAAATACCCCAGGAATATTTCAGAGGGTGCGCACTAATATGCGGAGACGAGCAGAAGCATGTATTCTTTCAGGTGGAGGACATTTTCAACATCTTCTTTGATTTGTTCTGTTTGTTCAATTTTTGTTTTCATCATTATGAGTCTTTGTTATTGAAATCATTCGTGATTATTTATGTTGTTTATTCATTTACTTCGATTTATACACTCAATAAAACACATTTTTGAATTCGAATTCAATGATCAGGAAATGATATCACCCTTTATACTTTCTCATAAATCCTACCAATCTAGTGGTGCAGATCTTAAAATGTGAACTTCGTTTGATATTCGAGCTCAAATTGCCGAAATAACAAAAATATCTTCAAGCTTTCAATACGGAAGGGACTATACGATTACTTTTCTTGATTAATATCTCGAAAATGGTGGCAGATACGGAAAATACAAGCAACAGAAAAGTTTTCGCATTGAATAATCTGTTCGATTCTGTTTTCAGAATATACCAGTAGCGCACCACAAAAAAGTTCATGGGGCAAAAAGAGGATAATGCACGTGAAAAATAACACCCTGTATACTGTCAGAATTTTTGCCTCATTTTGTTATAAACATACAATAAGGAGATATCTGATGTAAATTTTAGCTCAATTCCTGAAAAATTGCATCAGTTATTAAGATAATATCTCCATGGCTTCGATATGGGAAAACTATTGGATTATTTTCAATAATTAATATCTCAGAAACGGTGATAGTTACGATCAAAATGCAGGAGTCAAAAAAAATTTCAAATTGAATGATCTATTCGATTTTATTTTTTGTTAGTGCCAGTCGTGTACCAAAAAAAAGTTCCGAGGGTAAAAATGGATTATGGCCCATGAAAAAGTATCACCCTGTATATTGTTCCAAAATTTGGCCTCACCTGGTGATTCAGAATGGGTTTAATAGCTTATGTGGAAAATTTGAGCCCGAAATCTTGAGAAGTCTAGGTTTTATCGAGAGAAAATCGAAAAATTTTCTCAACTTTAACACCCTGTATCTCGGCAACGAAGCATTTTTTGACCATTGGTTCTTCGAACTTTCTTGCTCAAATCATTCAGGGATTCGCATCGTTCATTTATGACATCTTATTCGGAAACACCCTGTATATCACCCTATATAGTATATTTTGTAGAATTTCTATTACAATTCAACAATTTCATTTATATTCTTGGAGACATAGGAATGAAGAAATAAATATTTTCTTCATTCTGCAGGATAAAATTCAATTAAACTTTAATTTAAAATAGATACCGCTCCGCTTGCAACTAGGATTTTATTACGTTTCAACATTATTTTTCTTGCTATAGAAATATTTTCTCAACTTCAGTAAATGCTAGCGAATAACAAAGGAAAATTTACTACCTGAATTCGCTTTCCTAAATATAGTAATTATTCACAGATTGAATAGCACCAATAAAAATGTGTTGTGAGGAAAATGTTTTACTCAAATATTCATAATTTTTTCATATTTCCAACAGTGAGTGCTTTGTAACGAGCTTTTATAAAACAGAATATGTAGAATTCAGCTAATGGGTTTCATGCTTCACCTGAATAGAGAACTTTCAAAACCAGGATAAGGAAAATTAAGAGGATAAGATGCAATTTTCTGTAACCCGGTGTGCAAAAGTTACATAACGATGTATTTTTATAAGATATTCATGATATGAAGCACATTTTGTTATTAAGAAATATTGAAGTTTTGTAATCGAACAGAAATATAATTGAATCACGAACAGTTTTGTAAAATTGTCGTTTAATTTCAGACATTGTACCTTTTTTCCATACATACCATTAATAAAAGTTTACTTATTTACTTCGAAATGACTTTGTCACAGAAATTCCCATGAACTGTAACTTATGCACCTATGAAAAATTTATGAGGTTGAAATACAATGAAACTTTAATTTCAAAAGTCACCATCAGTCATAATCGATATTTCAACATATCCAAATCGAAATTACTGATGTATAATTCTGAAATTACTAGCTTTGCCTTTTGAATCTGCAAAAAGACTTTGAACTGAATTTATAAAAATACTATCGTTTCGAATAATCCTCAGGTTTCGAAGTTCTCAAATGCCAAAACATTCATCAAACTGAAACGCTGCGCAGTGGGAATAGCAAATATGCTCGATAGCCCCATTGAAATGCTGAATACGATGCAATTTCGATAAGCTATTGAGTCTGAGATTAGTCAATCCTGAATTCAGGGGTCCTAAACCGAGCTGACAACCCAATATAAGTACATATATACCAAACAGATTCAAACTCACACTATATTATGGTCGAGAATATATCGGCACTTCTCTATTGCCTAGTTCCACGTATATAGACGTGAGAGATATACGATTTCATTGAATCTAAAAGTACATAAAAGGAAAGCAGCTGGACGGACAACAAAAAACACTTCGCAATATAACAAGAGATTACAAAGGAGCAAAGTAGGAATTACACCACCTGAAAATATTAGCCAAGGTGCCATATTCGACAATCTGTAGATTCTGAATATCCCACCTTAAGCAGCTTGTTGATACCATGATAGTCTTGCATTCCTTTCCATAAAATCCAAACGAAATTGCAAAATTGCGATTAATTGGAAAATATTCTCAGAGATTCTGCACACTCATTCAATACGTAATTCAAATTTTCGATCAAAATGAAGAAATCTCTGCGAAAATATTCGAAAATTATTAACAACCACACACGTTCTAAGAAAATTGGTTTTTTTCTATCTTTCCAAATTGATATGGCTCAACGAAAAATATTTCAGAAAAACAGCACTAGGCTTGAGTTTACAGAATATAATCAATAAAAACTTTGACATATGTTTCGGGACTTATATCATTTTCAAATACTAAGGGGAATTAAATTGTTACAATGAAATTTATACCTAAGAAATAAATAGAAGAAGTTTGGACCAATGGAAATCGAGATGGTTCTTAGTTATTGGTAGATTATATCTGTAAGCTGATTAAATTTTCATAAGAACTATAAGAAATTATAACTCTTATCTCTTGCTTTTGTTACCTGAATGTATGATTTGGATATTTGAGAAATCTTAGGAATGATTTCCGTTTATACAATAATTTGTAATAACAGTTCTCTCATATTAATAAGAGGTTCTATCTTTTGGTATTTCACTTATGTTCTTTTTTTTGAAGTTAGTCTGTGATATTTATATATATATATATATATATATATATATATATATATATATATATATATATATATATATATATATATGCAGATTTGGGAACTATATTTTGTCTGGAAAAATTATTCATTGATCTACGGATTTTTGAATAATTCTTCTTTTCTCAAGTTTACATAGACTCCTCGTGAGAAGGAATATATTCGTCCCATCTATATACATATATGGGCAGGCTGATTTGGGAAGTAGCTTTGGCAGGAAGGATTACATCCTTGATCTACGGAATTATGAATAGTTATTTTGTCTCAAGTTTACATAAGTGGACTTCTCAGCGAAAATTGTAGCGGAAGATATTTGTCTCATCTAATATATATATATATATATATATATATATATATATATATATATATATCCATTATCTCATATATATATATATATATATATATATATATATATATCATATATATATATATATATATATATATATATATATATATATATATATATATATATATATATATATATATATATATATATATATATCCATTATCTCATGAATTAAATGCTACTAGTTTCGACTTCAAAATGAAGAGTCTATCAACTGAATTCAAATTAAGTCACTTAATTTATTCAGATGATATTAAATTATACGCCGGAACCAGATCTAATTTTAAAAGTCTACTTGAGATTACTTTCAACTATTCCAATGATATTCATATGAAATTTGGGCTTCCAAATGTAAAAATCTTTCTATTGAAAAGGAAAGATAACCTCTGATTATATAAAGATTTCCAATATCGAAATCGAGTCAATTCATCAAGGAGATACATATAAATATCTTGGATTTGGTCAAGAGAAGACAATTAACCAAAGCAGCACTAAAGAAAATATTACAAGTTCATAGTACAAAAGACTTAGAATTATCATCAAGAGTCATTTAACTAGTAAAAACCTTTTAAGAGCTATCAACTCTTATGCAGTTCCTATTCTCACATCTTCTTTTGGGATTATTAAATGGTCTAAAACTGATCTAAATGAATTACAATGTCAAACGAGGAAAATGCTTTATAAATATCATAAGCACCATCCAAAGTCCGCTGTTCAGAGAGTTACACTACCTAGACATCTTGGAGGTCGTGGATTAACTGATTTGAATAATCTTCATAGTAAACAGATTTTTCATCTACGTACCCATTTTCATGATAAACAGAGAACGTCTAAATTACATGATATTGTTGTTGCTTCAGATTATAATCTTACACCTCTGAACTTGACAATGCAAAAGGTAGGTTTTGATATATTTGATGATAATTCTAAAAGAGAAAGTTGGATGGAGAAGGCATTACACGGAAAGCACCCTAAAGAATTGAAAAATGATTATATTGATGAAATCGCATCGAATAAATGGTTAGTTTCTAGAGAATTATTTGCTGAAACAGAAGGCTTCGCCATTGCGATCCAAGATCAGGTTGTTTTCACGAGGAATTATAGAAAACACATCATCAAACAAAATATAAATGATTCTTGCCGTAGATGTTTCTGTTCTTCAGAAACAGTTTTTCATATATTATCATCTTGCTTAGTCCCTGCTTCAACAGATTATTTAGAAAGACATAATGCCGTCGCTAATATTATTCATTTTAATCTAGGAATTAAACATGACCTAACTCCCAAAAGAAAAAATTTTACAAATATGAACCTGAGATTATTCGTGAAAATGACAAATATAAACTTCATTTTGATAAAACAATTCTTAGCAACAGAGCTGTAAAACAAAATACACCAGATATCATTCTTATTGATGAACAGAATCAAATAACATATATAATTGATATTGCTATACCCGACACACATAAGATACAAAATAAATACGATGAAAAAATTTCTAAATATATGATGCTTGGCGACGAGATTAAAAAAATGTGGAAAATGAAAACAATTTTTATTCTACCGATTATTATTTCCACAACAGGTGTCAATCCTAGGAATCTTCACAAAAGTATTGAGATTTTGGGTCTGAAGAAAAATTTATTTGAACAGTTACAGAAGATAACAGTCATCAAATCTTGTAATATTCTTCGTAGGTTTCTTTCCGCAAAAAATAATGAGGTAGCGTCATAAGTTTTCTCTTTAGTTCATACTGCTTAGAATCTCATTTCATATTTTATTTATTTGTTTATATAAATGTAATATAATTAACTGACAATTTTGTCATATTTATATTCTGAGCAGTATTCTATTCGATCGTTCATCACTTCACACAAAGGAAACTATTAATGAGTAACATTCAGTGTTACTTGACTAAGGTCCGTACACTAGATTTTTTCGGGGAGAAATCCTCTGACACTACTCGTTGGTACTTTTATGTCATTGTCTGTTGATGCTATTGCTTATATATATTCTGGTAGATTGATATACTCTCATAACATTCAACGTTATCCTAATATATAATTATTCCAGGATGTTTTGATTATAATCATTGCCTGGCAATGAAATTGATTACCGGGTGGTGGATTTATATTTTTTCATAAAATCAGCTTGATTGCATAAACAGTTATATGGGCAACTCGTCGGGGTTAAACCCTCTATATATTTAAAGATTTTGGTAAAATGATTTGTTTGATTTGTCTGCTTTGGTTGAAACTGAATCCTTGCTTTGAATTTTTTGTTTTTAAATTTGTTACAGTATCTGTGATTTTTCGATTTTTCTCTTGGTGATTTTATATTAGGATATCGGCAATTTTGAATGAGAGAACGTAAGTGAAATACCGAAAAATAAAACCATAGATATCCAAAAAACATTAAGAACAGCTCTAAAATAAATTTCACCGATATTACTAACAAAACCAGTCAATTTTATCATAAATATGAATCCCGGACCTCCAAAAGCTTACGGCCTCATAAAAAATCACAAAGACCCAAAGCCCCAATACGTCCAGTAGTAAAATTCATTAATAGCACTGTATATAAATTGGCAAAATGGAATCTTGTATTGAAAAAAATCAACGAATTTCACACCAAAATATTCTAAAGAAAACTCAATTCAATTAACACAAGAATTGAAACAGGTTCAAACCCCAATCAAACCATATTTAATCAGTTTAAATATAACATGTTTTCGAACATTGCAGGAGGTGAATGCCTTCCATTGGTCTAAGACATCCTAAAGAAATCATAGGTTAATCCAGTTTTTCAAGATGATTTCTTGTTTTTACTCAAGTTGTGCCTACAACAGAGTTATTTCGAATTCAATAATAAATTCTATGAACAACCTCACGGTCACCATCGAGCCCTTTACTAGCTGACATTTTCATGGCGTATATGCAACAAATCATATTCAATTCCTTCAAATTAAAATTTGTAAATTTTTGGTATAGATATGTAGACAATATACTTGCATGTTTCATAGGAACCGCTAGACAACTATATCAATTTTTAGTTTACATCAATAGCATTCATCCCAAAATTAAAGTCCAAATAGAGAGAGAAGTCGATAATAAGATTCACTTTAGACCTTAAGGCTCGGATGATAGCACCCTGTTAGGGCTGATGCCAGGATACGGCAAACCTGCTGCCTTGCAGTAAAATGTTGGCTCATCAAAGGCTAGAGAAGAAGCACTCGAACAAAATCCTGGTCCTCCAGGTTGGGGATTGTGGCAATGGACTAGCTCTCCATTACATTTAAAAAGATTAAACTGCTGAAAACCCCAATAGAATTCCTCGGAAGCAGAATTTGTCAACACGGAAACAACTACAGCAACGAAAAAGGAAAATGATTTTGGGCACATGGAATGTTCAAGGATTAACAGGAGAAATATAAAATGTTTGTTAAGGATTGCAGCAGATGAAAATAGACAAAGCTGTTCTAACTGAGACTAAATAGAAAAGGAATGGTTTGGATCACTTAGCGGAGTATATAAACACCTCAAAAAAGTCTAGGAAACACTTACCAATATCTTTAAAATATGAATTTGATGATTCGAATTTATAGAAATCTTTCAGTTTTGTTAGGATGTATTGTATATAATGTATTCTCAAGAAAACAAGATAATATTTGACTTCTCCAAAGCACCTATTATAAAAAAAATTTGAAATTTGAAAATAACGAAATTTGGTAAGACACAAAAAAAATCCTGAACTAATATTTTCGAAACGATATGGAAGCACTTATATTTTTCAGTGCCCAGAATATACACCTCTGTTATTAATGACACTTTGGCATCGTCGCGGCATGGTTAATATTAAATTGTCTATTACATTTTGGCCTAAGTCATTCCAAGCCCCCTGAACTGCGAATCGAAGCTCCTGTTCATGATGGAAGACATTTTGACGCAGGAGATTTCTTTTCAGGGTGTCCCACACATGCTCGATGGGATTCAGATCTGGGGAGCAGGATGGCCACGGTAGAAGATCGATATCATTCTCTTCAAGAACGTTCAAAACAACTCTTGCACGATGAGGAAGGGCATTATCTTGTTGAAAGAGTGGATTTTGACCCATTGTTTGGAGATACGATACCACTACAGGTAAAACTATCTCATTTGCGTAAGAATTTCCGTGAGGTTGTTTTGTATGAAAACGAGGTCAGTTCTTCCACCAAGGCGTATACCTCCCCAAAACATCACTGATCCGCCTGCCTGTCTAACAACTTCTCGAGCACGGTTTTGCTTTCCAGGTTCCTCCATATTCGGATTCTTCCCGAATCGGGATAATAACTAAATCTGGATTCATCATTGAAGTCGAACTATTGCCCACCTGTCTTGATCCCAGTTTACGTGTTCTTGGCACCAAGCTAAACGAGCAGCGCGATTTCCATGGGTCTGTTGGTTGAAATCTTAAAGGACGTTTGGAGTGGAGTTGACCTTCGTGCAGTCGATTTCTCACAATTTGGTCGGAAATTTGTACATTATGAACTCGTGATAGCTCTTGAGCTAATTGAGATGCTGTGGTAGTACGATCTCTTTTGGTTTGTAAAACCAAAAATCGGTCTTGGCCGACTGTAGTTATCCTGAAACGACCTGTATGGCGTTCTTCTACGCTAACTGTTTCATTGAAAAGCGACCATAAACGGTTTATGACACTTGGGCTACTTCCCAGAACACTGGATACTTCCCGTTGTGAGCTCCCAGCTTTGAGCATGCCAACGGCTCGTGACACTTCTTCTCTAGTCAAATGTCGTCTTTCCATGGTCGAATCAAAAAACTTGAATCTTTTATTTGTGCTAACAACAGAAACAAAGTGCCAACTAACTGATTTCAAACACATCGCATCTGCTGCATTTTCAGTTTTTTATAAAAAAAACTGAAATCTGTTGCGGCACTCTGCATAATTTGGTGAGAAATTGATGCAGGTGTTCATTTCTTAAAAAATCATCATATAGATTGTTCTGGATACGATATATCGATATTCAGAATTGTTTCCTAGACTCTTTTGAGGTGTTTACATCCGTACAGTGGAGTATCAGAGCTTGTAGGGGAGCTTCAATTTCGATTCATTGTAAGTACGAAAACAAAATTACCAATTGGGAGGCTCTGAATGAGAGGATTATGACAGCAAACTTGAATCTTCAAGGACACAAGGTATCCGTTATTGGCGTTTACGACTCAAATGAAGATACCCCAATTTCAGAGAAAGATGAATTTTACGACCTTCTGAATGAAACTTTCACAAAACTCGGAAAACAAGGGGAACGCGTAATCCTGGGCAATCTTAACGCCAGAGTCGGAAGTCGATTTGAAAGTATGGAGAAATCACAATTAACAACAACAGCGAAAGATTAGTAGAGATGTGCAAACATCAGAAGCTAAAAATACTGAATGGATTCTTTCAGCATAACGAAATCCTTACATTCGCGTGGCACCAAGACACATGAGGGTTGAGAACCATCATCGACTACATAATTGCAAGGCAAGATACCAAATTCGACATCCAAAATACGAGAGTCTACAAAGGAATTGAATGTGGTTCAGATGGTGGAGATGGACCTCCCTTCAAACATTAATAATAATAACAAACAATCATCAGATAGTACACAACAACATAGAGTGGAACAAAAAAGATATAATATAGGCAGCCTTATCAATGAAAGCACGAAACTCTTATACCGAAACCGGCTCAACGAGAAACTCAACGATAACAATCTTACACAACATACAAGTGCCCTATAAGAGCATATAGTAGAATCAAAGCACACAGCTGCACAGGAAGCGTTAGAGAAGGAATGACACGGTTACATGGGATGCAAAACTGACAACAAGATGAAAAACAGACAGCGTACAGAAAATGGTTTAGTACAAAGAATATTGAGGACAGGACAGCATATACAGAAGAGCTAGGTGAATTTAAGAGGATGATACATGAAAATAAAAACGAGACATGGGAAAGAGATAGACTTCTATATAGGAGGAGCAAGATCATCAGAGGCATGGAAACTAATAAGATCACTCAAAACTAACACCGTTAATAAAGTAAACATACAACCCATTCAACTAGAGACATGGAAAGATTATTTTTCAAAAAGGCTAAAAGAAGATAGAGAAACAAATTTTCCGAGACAATATCACGTTCAAGGTCAACGCGTTGAATTAGACGCCGCAATGATATAAAAAGCAGTTGGTTTAATAAAAAACAAAAGAGCCAGTGGACCAGAAGCCCAAATTGATCACCCACGTAAGAGAACTTCAGTAGGCTGGTGAACGGCGAACCAATTCCGAATATCTGGAAAGAAGCCTGGATAACACCTATCCGTAAAAAAGACAGTAGGGATAACTGTCAAAACTATAGATGCATCTCAGTAACTAGCACGATGAGCTGCTTATATGGGAGAATCATCAGAAACCTGATAGAACAAAAATACGAACCACTAGAGATGGAACAACAATCTAGTTTCCGCATTGGTTGATACTTTATAGGTCAGATTTATACAATAGTTCCATTCAACGACAAAAAGATGCCACCAACAGAGAAGTTCACTTGTTGTTTGTGGATCTTTCAAAAACTTACGATACAGTACCAGTTCAGGAACTGTGGAAGGTTCTCGAGAATCCTCCAATAGTCAACGCGCTTATAAATGCAGTCAATCAGATGTACCACCAATCGACCTCTAGGATCATATTGGAGAGAAACCTGTCAGAGAAATTTGATGCTACCAAAGGAGTCCTGCCTGTCCTCCACGCTGTTCAGAATATATCTGAACCGAGCACTAAAAAAATGGAGGTTATGTGGCGAAATGGGTTTTCCACTAGATGATAACAACAGTCTCTACACTCTGCACTTCGCAGATGACCACGTTGTCATAGCCCAAGACAAGGAAGATCTGGAATTCATGGCAAAGCGTCTCTTCAAGTGATATTAAGATTGGGGCATGACAGTAAACCCGACAAAAACGAAATACTTGTGCGTTGGAGGAGGAAAAGAAGACTTGCAGTTAGGGGATGGAGAAAATATAAAAGCTTGCGATGACTATGTTTACCTGGGAACCAAGGTGGAAAGAAGCGGGCGAACAGAAAGAGAAAGAGAGGAGCGGATTCTGAAGGAAAAACAAGTATTAGGCAGCCTGAACTCAATTCTGTCGTCTAAGAGCATATCTCGAGAAAAGGAGCGACTCCTCTTCAACTCGGTTTTTAGAGGAATAGTGCTGTACGGATGTGAGACTTGGAAAATCATTGAAAATTAGAAAGATGACTTTTAGCGTTAGAACTGGACTGGTGAAGATCTGCTAGCAAATCCAGACTCAACAGATTCAAAGACGGCAACTGGTCTGTTATGGTCATGTCGAAAGAATGGGTAACGACCGAATCCCCAAACAAATAATGAAGTGGTGCGCAACAGCAAGACGGAAAAGAGGAAGACCAAAAACTATATGGATCGGCGGGATGAAATTTATTACCAGGAGATTGGGAAGACCGAAGAGGCTGGAAATTGGGAACCGAAAGGCGTAGGACGCTATAAAAAAAAACCGAACAATATATACATTAATTTTGTACCTACTGATTCATATATGTATGTATTTTCAACTTTGGTTCAATACTTGTTGTCAGCTGAAGATCGTCGAGAGACCGAAATTGTAATCCTGATTTTCAATAAAATCTCTTTTGATAGTATAATACATAGTTTTAGATTCCTATCATCATCATGATTAACTATCACGTAGAAACGGCGCAATCAATTAACTATTTGAAGCTTTGTTTAGTTCCAAATATCAACAGGATTCTCATATTAAGACTCAAAGACTTAATTTTAAAGAAGTCTTTTTAGCATCATGGAATTTCAAAGTCTGCGATAATTCATATACCATTTGATTTTTACCTGAATATTATTGAATATTTTTCAGATAAGATCTATAGACGGAAACTTTCATTCAACCAACATATTTTTTCCTTTTTGAAGGTCTGAATGTTCATTGAGAATAAGAACTTCCAATCAACATTTAGTATATTGATTCGAAATTTTATGTAAATTTTGTTTAGAAATGTAGGCATTTGTACAGGAAATATATGCTTTTAATTCTGCTTCTGTATGAGACAAATTTAAGCTTTGTTTCTGAATTAACAAAATTCTTACACATAATATGTTTTAACTCAAATTTTTGTTACAGGTAAGTGAAGAACACTGCAACAGAAGTGAAGTGAACAACAAAATGGAGATAGCCCTATGATAAGTATGAATTCAATTTCAGAAGTTCTAGGGCCAAATTTAGAGAATTTTCATTGAAATGTGTGAATTGATGAATCTTTTCAAATATTTTCACTGACTTTATCTCTTGAATTAAAGGAGTTCCAATGGTACCACTCCAACGACTGATAACTCGAGGTAAATGAATCAAATACATAATATGCACTATGCCAATAAATTGCTGAATGTGTGTTGTAGAAAATCGAAATCTATTATTGGGATCCTTTTGTACACCATAGAAATTAGTTGTTAGTGTTGCAAAAATATCAAACAAATCTCTGGGAAACAAAATCAAAAAGATCTGAATCGGAGTGTCAAGATCTAAAATATCTTTTGGTGAGTTTTCATTTCCTAGAGATCGCAACTGTTGCTCAAAAGCAAATTTTTCTTCTTCTACGCAGGTTGAGTTTTTGTGGCTTTCTAGGACGTCCTTCTGATTGCGTTGGTTGCTATCCAGTTAGCAAAGCAGAAACAGATGGAGGCGGATCAGGTTCACTGTCTTCTAAAATACGGATAATCTCGTCAATGTGTACTTCATCATCTGCATTTTCATCGTTATTGGACTACTCTTGCTCCGTCTCATTCTCGGCTTGATAATCTGCATCTACAATACTGTTGTCATCATCTTCCACGCCATCATTACTATCTTCGCAAATACTCAAGATCTCGGCTTTTCTGCTATCCCGAAGATGTCAAAAAGACATTCTAACAAGGAAAACAAATGAATTATATT
Organism: Cryptolaemus montrouzieri; assembly: GCA_013387265.2. Lineage (NCBI taxonomy): Eukaryota > Metazoa > Arthropoda > Insecta > Coleoptera > Coccinellidae > Cryptolaemus > Cryptolaemus montrouzieri. Next base: position 137,400,029 of record JABFTP020000185.1, on the reverse strand, counting down.
TTCAGCCTCTTCATAATGAAAAACTTTTCACGTTAGGCAGTGTGACATTTCTGGTACAAACTCAACAGAAAGTGAAACTCATCGAAAACACTAAATTACATAAAAACCCACACTACACAACAAAGTACATGTACTTACTTTGTTCACTATCCGAAAACACTCAGCACTAATTGTTTCAAAATAGGAAGAGGTCGCCTTCCAATGAGATGGGAATATGACCTGAAACGCATTGGAGGACTCAACTGGTATCAGGTAGCACAGAACAAAAATCGTTAGAGAAAACTAGGGGAGGCCTATGTCCAGAGTTGATTCGCAGATGGCTGAAGAAGAAGGAGACTAATATTTTCAAAGCGCGTAGGTAGTTCAACCTGGTCGGTACCCCAGCCTTTTCTCGTATTGCTAAGACGAGGCAAGCAGTCAAAGTAGGACAATCAAGTGTACATTTAATGTTTTCATTTTTGTAGTAAAAAACAACACAAACATTTTGAAATTGGCAACTTTGTTGCAATCAAGTAGTTGATTAACTTACCAAACGTTTGTTGTTTGTGGAAACAGATCCACTTTTTCAACTTTTGGCTACACGCATAATGAGCGGCGAAAACAAAACCGAAGACGGTACTAACTCAAGCGAATTGCATGGCGTGCCCCGAGAATGAAGGTTAGGGGCTGAGAGTAGTAAAGTGCTCGTTAACGAGTCATTTAAACAAACGAAACTCATACCCTGTTATAAATTCCTTCATGAAATTTTATTTATTTATTTTAGAATGTCTAACCTAAACGACTTTCAAGAAATCGAATAAAAATCTTCAGTCATATTAAAGCACAAAGAACATAATAAGAGTTGATTCTACACTTTGAAAGATGAGGACCACCTAGTTATTTTTCGCTTTCATGTTATTTCAGTGAAATTTTTAGGAAATGATATCAGTTTGAAGTAACTAACTAAATATTTTCTCGCAAAATCACCACGTTTCCTCATTAAATTGAATCATTGAAAATAGAACATCCTTTCTATCAATCATCTGAAATATTCAGTCATCACAATTACACAATCATCTTATATAACAAAAGGCAATTATCAGTGTCTAGACGTGAATTTCGAAGGAATTTTACTTTCAACTTTTCTGAATATCTTATTTATTCTAGAACGATTGTTTCTTCTGAAAGGATAGCGCGATCACCCAAAAAATCTTTAGATCTTCCCAGTACTGAAAGAAAAGTAGAACGAATAATTCTTGATAGAAATTCCTTCCTTTTGATACAGAGAGAAGGGCTTTTTGCACTACCAAATAGTTCGATAAGTTCCAAGAGTTTCTTGAGGAAGGAGAAGGGACAACTCGGGAGAATATAAATCAAATGTCGCAGAGGTCTATGAAGTTTTATAAACGAATATAATTCGGGGGTTGTGGATTGGAGTTAATGAATTTATATTTTTCCTGGTCTGTAATTAATGATTTTGCTGTCGAAATTATGTTTTAACCACTTTCTGAAATTTTGCGGTAGGATCCTTAGTTGATGTTTTATAGTTTCCGGCTATTAAGAATTCTTCAGTTTTAGAATTAGTAAAACCGATTATATTTCTTAAGTGGTTATTTATGACAGGTATATCCAATAAAATTAAGGAATAGATTGCTCCCCGAAGAGATTCAATAGAGGTGAAGGGCTTAAATCGACTTGTTAATTGGTGAGTATACCTGAGTATTTGTATTTATTGATTTCTAAAGTTTCTCAAAGATCTACCTTCCAATATTTATTATCTGTATGCAAAATTTCAAACTGTGGGTCGAAAGAATGATTATTTTCTAAGAGATGATTCGTGAATTCGAATCTGATTTTTATTTGAAAAACTGCGTTTATGTTCCGATATTTTAATATTGAAATTTCTATGTGTTCTACCAATGTAGAAATTATCGCAGTCATTGCAATTCAATCTATAAACACCTGATTTATTGTTTTTACCTGGTTTGGTTTTATTATTTTTATATATTTGCCTAAATTATTATTAGTTTGGAAAGCTATGTTGAAATTATTATTGCTACTTAAGAATGATTTCAGTTTCTCACTTAATAAAAATAATAAAACCAAACCAGGTAAAAACAATAAATCAGGTGTTTATAGATTGAATTGCAATGACTGCGATAATTTTACATTGGTAGAACACATAGAAATTTTAATATTAAAATATCGGAACATTAACGCAGTTTTTCAAATAAAAATCAGATTCGAATTCACGAATCATCTCTTAGAAAATAATCATTCTTTCGACCCACAGTTTGAAATTTTGCATACAGATAATAAATATTGGAAGGTAGATCTTTGAGAAACTTTAGAAATCAATAAATACAAACACTCAGGTATACTCACCAATTAACAAGTCGATTTAAGCCCTTCACCTCTATTGAATCTCTTCGGGGAGCAATCTATTCCTTAATTTTATTGGATATACCTGTCATAAATAACCACTTAAGAAGAAGCAACCCAATAAACTTTTAATTACTCAAGAACATTTATAGTTATATTCTCGTTTATATTTTTCTGTATATTCATTCGTCTGAAGAAGCTATGGTGTAGTGAAACGCGTTATGAATCGCAATTATTAAGTAAAATTCCTTAAAACACAGTACCTGTTTTTATTATTAATCATCTGAAATATTCAGTCATCACAATTACACAATCATCTTATATAACATAAGGCAATTATCAGTGTCTAGACGTGAATTTCAAAGGAATTTTTACTCTCAACTTTTTCTGAATATCTTATTCATTCTAGAACGATTGTTTCTTCTGAAAGGATAGCGCGATCACCCAAAAGAATCTTTAGATCTTCCCAGTGTTGAAAGAAAAGTAGAACGAATAATTCTTGATAGAAATTCCTTCCTTTTGATACAGAGAGAAGGGCTTTTTGCACTACCAAATAGTTCGATAAGTTCCAAGAGTTTCTTGAGGAAGGAGAAGGGACAACTGGGGAGAATATAAATCAAAGGTCGCAGAGCAAAGTGAAGATAAAAATTCGTATGAATTTTTATGGAATTCCGCTATACCGTTCAATCATATTATTTTCAATAGTTATTATTTTACGAGTGCGAGTTATTATTATCACTTCGTAGATAATATGAATACATATATTGTAGTTCCAATGAATGTATTTTTTAAATACCAATTCATGATTATCTATTGCATAATCATGGCAGAATATATCATAACCCTAAAACATTGCTCAACAGTGATTTTGGAAGATTTATATTCTCCAACTTCTTCACTTTGATTGCATGAGCACGTTTTTATGCATCGCCTTGGAAAATTTCCTCAATGCTTATATATTCTTCATCACAGAACTCAAACAATCATTCCTGCGGAGCTAATTAATAAATACGTCCACTAGAATCAACATCGTTAAGGGTACAATAGCGGTGGCATAATTGAGTTAAAGTCACTACATAAAATATTCTGTGTTATGAAATACTATTTGAACGAATTCGTTCAATACATATAATGAGATTTCAGTTTATTATATCAAACTAATGCACCCTACAGATGTTGTCCTTCCTTGAAATCTTATCGCAGTTCCGTGAATTTGCAATTAAGCACCAACCAACATAATAATTTATATCCTACCAAAAACCAAAAACATTCTGTTAAAAACTAGCCAAGTCTCGATGGATCTGCTTGTTTATCTTTAAGAAGTAATGAAATCTAGACAAAATCGTTCCTTACTGCGATTTTTTCATTATTATAGTTAATTGTGTTACTTGGCCGTTGAACATTCTTTATACGTTAAAGGGTTGAAGGTACAAGTCAATTTTTTTCACACGTAATGTTAAATCTGTTGTAACTACCTATGTGTACGTTTGTTAAGCGAGATAATAGCCCATACTGGTATTGGTAATTAGACGCAAGTGTCTTATTTTAGGCTGTTGTTTACTGTGCAATACATATATTCAGCATTGACAATGATGACTTCTGCTCTCTTCTTTTTGGAGCGTCAAATCGGCCACCGATCTAACATAAAATAGACGTACAGACGGACTTCTATCAATGATTAGAAGTCCGTCTGTACTGGAAATATTTTTTTATACTGTTTGTTTCAGGCTTGCCTATACATAAGTTTTATTGAAATACGCAGTTTTATCAAGCCTACAATTGACTGGTTATTCAATCAACGTTTTCCAAGTGGCAATTTTCAATCGGCAATAGGTAGCGGTTCTGGGGACAGATTTATGCAATGGTGTCACGGAGCACCTGATTTTGTACCCTTGTTTACCTTTCAATGACCAAGTCACACAATATTAAGTATAATAATGAAGAAATCGCAGTAAAGAACCTTAGACTTGGCACGACTTTGTCTAGATTTCATTACCTTTTAGAGATAAAGAAGCAGCTCCATCGAAACTTGACTAGTTTTTTACAGAATGTTTTTGGTGGGATTTCACTTCTTCTTGTAGAAACGTGGAAATATTGATATATTTTATTAGATTTTCTTATTTGATAATTTCTTTTTATTTTCAGGAGAAGTTTTTTTATTATCACAAATCTTTCTTTCCTCTTCTTCCGGTTCTGATTCTTGTACATTAGCGATAGTTTTCCGTTCGCTACTTATTTTTGTAAACTTGTAAGTATAAGTATGAAAGCAACTCTAGTCTTATCCAGAGTTTTCCTTTAATTTTATTTATATGCGTATTGAGAGCAGAAGGGGAGGCATTCGCCCAGCAGTGACTCTGGAACGCTATAGGCTAGATTAAATCAGAAGATGTGTCCCACTACGCTGTACTTTTGCAACGACAGTTTATTTTTTTTTCAGCTGGGACCAGCTGACGGTTCTTCATCAGATACTTCAGACCTTCGATTTTGACATCAAATGAAGCGGCCACCAAGTTGAATATTTTTTCTAAAGGCGGTATGTCGATCTCTATTAGTTTGGTTGGGCTCTTGTGTTTTCTAATCAGTTTTCCCTTTATTTTACCATTAAACCTTAACTCTTTACCAAATTTCAGCTCTCTCAGTTTATGGGAAGTACTATTCTGATGATCTTGAGTGAGTGAGTTAGTGTCATAAATGCGAAATTTTGCTTTCGCTTAACTTCGGAACTGAAAGACCTATAGACTTGAAATTTTGAATTTTGAGATTGTAATTGATGACGAAAATTTCTGTGTACTGGTTCTCAAATAGGGGCCTGAAAATGCGGGGAAATGGTTCCAGAAAAAAAATGGTACGCCAGTGGTTGCTTCGCACTCGATCTGGCGGGGGCACTTTCGTGCACCCTAATTTTATAATTTGCTCACCTCTACGTAAGATGCAATGAGTAATAATTTGATACCCTATTTTACACCTTTTTGGGTGAATTTTTCCAAAAATTTTTAGCATTTACTATATTTTATTTTGTTTTAAATAATTTCAATCAACATCTTAATCGTTGTTTTTCATATCTCAAGCTTTACAACTGAATTCTATACAAATTTTTCATTCCACAGTTCACATCCTTGGGTTAGTTTTCACTAATGGATTTTAAATAGAAATTTGAATTCCCCTGATTTCGAAACTTAGAGAATTCCTTAGAAAAATTCAGTTCACATTATGATCAAGTTCACACGATTATAGTTTTTCATCTATTTATCTTTGATACTGAAGAAAAACTCATATAATCCTTCCAAATGAAGAAAAATGTGGTTAACTTTTGCTGCGAAATTTCTTCAAATTTTCTCTAGACAAAGGGCTTTCTTGAACATTAACTATAATAGCTTGGGGCGTTTTCATGAAACACCTGCTATATCGCGATCAAATTCGTCATTCCTCATACCTTAAAAATGTTTAAACATTTCAGCCTGTTCTATATTTTAGTCTATGGGATTCTTCTTATGATTATGATTGCCTTCAGTCTGGTGTAACTTTCATATAGTGTTCAGCAATTGTTGATTAGCGTATATGATATCAAATATCTGTTGAAATAGCAGTGTCATGAGCTTTTCTGATTTTATCTATGGAATTAACGTTTACTTAGTAGCCAGATCTTTCTAGGAAAGACTTCTCTTTGTGAATTTTAGAGAGCATGGATAACAAGACAACACAACCTTGTCTTTTGTTCTCCACTTCTCAATCTTCGGTTGATCTGCTAGGATTCTGGCTCCTTATAAGCACAGGAATATAATATCTTTCTGATCGAGGCCATTCTAAACCAGTATTTACAGACACAAGATAGCTCATTTTGTGGCAAAGCCTCACTTATGAAGCTGACTATCATCATTATCTTTCTCGATTTTTTTCCTTTTGTATGAATTGTACCTACAAAAATTTGAGCAAACGGCTCAACAGACTAAGAAGATAGTCCTATATTTATTCGAACCACCTCTTCCCACCATTTTTCATTTCTGTACATCAAATCTGTCTTTGGGACTAAATACAACCAGACATATCATGTTGATCCTCACATTATCTTTGGTTTATCCATTCGTTTTCAGTAGAAAAATTGATAGATAAACTTGGGCACTATATTCGACTGACTGTTAAATTCTGTCTCAATCATGTTGATAATTATTTTCTAATTCCTCATTGCAATAAAGTATGTGCTTTGCTATGTATCAGTGTTCTGAAGTAGTTCAGGCTTAAGTATTTTCTACCTATTTATATAATGTTTTCAATATGAGCATAACCTTTTCGAATATTAGCTAAAAGTGAGTTTATGGTCACATTCAGTATATACACGATGTTGCATTAAACAATAAGAAAGTTGTATATATATATATATATATATATATATATATATATATATATATATATATATATATATATATATATATATATATATATATATATATATATATATATATATATATATATATATAAATATGAAATAATAATGAAAAACGACGTGTCTAAGCATTTTGTTTTTTTACGCTTCCTTTGGAGTATGTTCCATTTCGCTGACACACTGTGTATATCACACTTGATGAAAGGTGAGGCGTGGCTAACTCCCACTTTTCCAAAAATCACTGCACAAGAACTGGAGGTGCTAGAGTAGGGTCTCTGGTTTCGTTTAGAAGGGCGGATCGTGTACTTTGCAGTCTCAAACATGTCTTGGTCAGGTGAGCAGCCCGCGTTTGTTGTTGAGACCTTTATCAAAACAAGTAAATCTGTTATCGCGACACAGCGTGCCTTCCGCACGAAGTATCGTTTGAACTCTTCTCAGAGTGTTCCCGACCAGAAAACTATCTTGGCGTGGATGATGAAATTCCGAGCAACAGGATCTACACTAAATGTAAGGAGAATTGGCCCGCCTGTTGCCTTCAATACCCCTGAAAACATCGCTCGAGTGAGGAAGTCGGTTGAACAGTCTCCATCGCGTTCGGCACGCAAACATGCTTCTGCTCTTCAGATTTCGGCTCGAACAGTGGGACGAATTTTGCATACTGATCTTGGGTACACCCATAAAAGATCATGGTTGCACTGAAATTGTCCCCGGCGGATTGGGGTAGGCGTGTGGACTGTTGTCAGGCTATCCTTCAACATGTGCCTCCCACTGGGATCTTATGGACGAGCAACCTTTCAAGGTGCGTGAATAAGCCAAATTTTCGCTACTGGACACAAAAAAAACCCCGATAGCTTCACCAAAGACCCCTTCACAGCCAAAAAGTCACTGTGTTGTGTGCAGTATTGAAAATAGGCATCATTGGGCCTTACTTTTCTGAAGAGAATGACGTCACACTTACCGTGCTTGTGAATTGTTTGCGCCCGAAAATCGAGTAATTGGGTTAAACCTACGACCAACAGAGCTTCTGGCTCCAGCAAGATGGTGCCTTTGCGCACACAGCCCGTCGACCTCGTTCAATTCTTCAGAAGATGTTCCCTGGGCAGCTTGTCTCCTTGCGGGAAACAGTTTAGAGGCCCCCGCGCTCCCCTGGTTTGAGCCCCTGTGACTTTTTTCTGTGAGGCTATCTCAAAGGTGAGGTTTTAAACATCGACTAAGGACCATTGATCAGCTGAAATTCGCCATTGAAGAAGAAATTAAGCAGATAAACCATGTCACTCTTGTGGAAGTCATGCGGAATTTCCATGAAAGGCTAAACATGTGTGTTGCCGGCAGGGCCAATCATTTAGACGATATCATTTTGAAAACATAACTGAAAAAAACTACATTATATAAACTTTCTGTCGAAATAATTTTTTTTTGTATATACCTCGTACAGTGTTCTTACCAACCCTTCGAAAAGTGAGAGTCATCCGTGCCCCAACCAATAATAAAATTAGAGAAGAAATGTACCGCTCTTCTGTTATGAAATCTCTGAAAATTTAGATATTTCATATCGATTTCTTTTCATTTAGAAAAAATGTATGACTGAAAACATTTTGGAAATATTAGTTTTGTTCATAATTAACTTCTTTGTGTAAAATATATAGTACAACGAAAAACGGTGTTGGAATATCACTAATCAGTGAAAATCTAGCCTAATTTTCAAAATTCTATTTGAATTGCTTATGAACTTCTGTCTGACAAAAGGTCAGCTTATAATATAGAAGATGAAAGCGACATTTGAAAGGATAATGACGTAAAGACTTATATCTATCTGATTGAAATCATTGTTGATTGATTGATTTTGTGAAATTCCATCTTGAATGGGCAACTGATCACTATATTTTATCAAATTTTAACTATTTACGGTTTAGGTACACGACTAGTTTCGAATACTACTTCATTTTCAAATGTTTATACTACATTATAATTTCTGTATTTATATTACTGCTAGGCTCGGGAGGGAGTTAGGTTATTATAGATTGAGTGTTTAATGATGAGGGCTTTTTCCAATTTTGTCAATTTACAAACACTCCAGGACATTCAATTTCTTTCCTTAATCATAGATATGTAAAATTTTTCTAGAATTTATAATATGATTTGTACTTGTGCTATGTTTGAAAATAGAGGAAATTTTGTTTGCATGTGTATGCTCTTCGAAACGAGTCTGGAAGTTTTCTTAAACTCAATCAGATTAGCTCAGTCCTAACACCGGATATTTTCATGGACCATTTGGAAAACACAAATTTTCTCAATTAAGCGCTGGCTGAAAAAACGTAAATAATATAATCTTTTAGTTTAGATACGCGATTGATAATATAGTTGGGTATGAAGAAACGTATAGGTAATTACAACGATTTTAAATTTCTTAAAACTTTTTAAAAAAATTGAATTCACTTCTGGAATTAAATAGAAGGCTCTATTCACTTTCTAGATGTAACTAATAATAATATCATTCCAAAAATATTCTCAAAAGACACACTCACAGATGCCATAATCCTATTTGATTCATTTAGTCTTCTGAATCATAAACCTGAAGCCCTTATCTCCATGATCCACACAGCGTTTTCAGTACCGAGCTCGGTGAGTCAAAAATTAATTCAATCAAACAAATAGCCTTGAATAACTATTCTCCAACACAATTGTTTGAAAAAACTATCAGCAAACATAATGATAATAGGATTTCGAAAGTTCTATATCCCAAAGAAACAGCCAGAAATATCTCTCTTAGTTATAAAGGACATTCATTCACTAAAATACATAATTATTTTTCTAAATTTAAAATAAAAACTGTCTTCCTAGCGTACGTAACCTGGGATGATTATAATTCAATTCAATAGCTAAATTGATTAAATTTGAGAAATCTGGAATGTACAAATCGAGAGTAGTGAATATACTGCATGTTTTATAGGACAAACCAGTAAGGACTTCCAAACTCGTTTCAAAGATCATACATATACAGATGGAAATACCTCTGTTTTCGAACATATCACAAAAACAATCATATCATAAATTCGGAAAATCAAACAATACTACATTTCTATAATTAAAAGAAAAAAATTGAACTTGCGAGAGTGTTTGGAAATTTACGAAATTAGAAAGAACCTACATCATCAAACAGTCAACAATCAAATAAATGGAGATAATTCCCCATTACTTACTATAATAACATCACCTCCTCGTAAGCCTATCCGTAATATAAATACCGAGACTGTAATGTACCATAAACACTTGAATGATGTAATACTCGGAACTAGTCGTGTACCTAAACATTAAATAGTGAAAATTTTATAAAATGATGTTGATGGCAGAAAAGTAACATATAGTTCTCAAGATCTAGAGAAAAATTCATTTGAAATTTAAGAACATTTTGGATTCTTGTTTGGAAGTCATGGAAATTGTAGATGTATAACCTTTGTATCAATTATTATCTGAATGCAGTTGTTAAATTTTATATTATTTCACATATATACCATATAAATAAATAATCTTTAAAAAGTCATCTCTTCAACGTATCCAGCTTCATCTTCCGTAATGCTGCAATCCGAGGTCTCACCACGCCTACGCCAGCATTTTGACTTCGTCGCAACGCCGCCACCGGTCGCAGCCTCTATCGCGGCAGGATACGCAGAGTTCAGTATTCTCGCGCGCCTCAAAAGAATTATATTTAGATCCGCGTCCTGCGAGCGTGTTACTAACGTTCTTTGGCCAAAGTAATTGTCCGTTATTTTAAGGATTTCAGTTGACTGAAAGGAATTTTCTATAATTCTTGTTAAGGTAAATTATCAGGTTCAGAGTTTAAAGTTGTCCACGAGATATGAAAAAGATTATTTTCAGTTAGCATTTCTAAGAATCACGACAAGTTTTAACATCAACTTTTTGTTCCTGTAATAATATTCAGGAATTGATGTTTTTTCATTCTTAGGAAAAGAGTTTTTGAAGATTGAGTCATATGATATTACATTTTCATTTGATAGAATTATAGAAACAAAAATGAACTATCATAATCATCGAAACAGAATTCATGAATTTTTATTCTTTTTATGTCTTCTTGAGTTTTTAGAATAATTAAGATTCATGATTTTCGAAAAAACAAGGTTTTTCGCTGAAAATCGATCGTAATTAGTTAAGTAAGTTTGCATAACTATTCAATACGTTATCAATCTAATATGTTTAAACATACATTTCCAACTGCAGTATTTATTTTTCATTTACAGTAAATATTGATGGAAATAATCAAAATAAGGTTCATTTTAATTTTTATTGAAAATTGAGTTTCAATTATTTCATTAGTTTGTATGAATATTTAGATTCACTGATCGGAACTCACTCGCCAAAGAGATGCCGATATCTAATGGGATCATTTGATGTAGTTTTAATCCAATCTTCAAATTGATTAATTTATTTTATATATATTGAAGACATCTAGAGGAATTAGGTGCTGTAAGTATACTTTAGTAGAGAATGACTGAATCTTAAGGAGATGAATTCTTTTCTAATCTGAAAACAATCGAATCCACAACATTAACCAAACTAATGTCATTGTGATTCTAGTGTTATCAAATTGCCATTTCTGATTTAGTGCAGCACTGTGAGGTTAGACAAAAGTAATATAATCTGAGGGCACGCTAGCGCCTTTGCCATATGAAGCAAATGTACAACCGTAGTATTTAAGTAGATCTCATTATGAATACATGAATGTATTGTAAAGCTCATTTTATTCAGTATGAAAATAATGATGTCTTATTTCGATAAGGTTATTATAAATGATAGTAGTAGTAATTGAAATAACCGAGTTGGTTTCATGTGACATCTCAAACTTTTTGAGTTGAAATGTCTCATTTTGAGATTATTTTCACGTCTTTGGTTTCATATTTCATAGCATAATTTTATTTCTTAATATGTGGCTCAATTCAATCTTTGCAAATACTCTCCTCATGGAAACTTTACCATATATGTTTCGAGAAACGTCAATAAGTGATTATTTATTCCCATCTCTTTTTTTGATTTCGTTCCCTTATACTAGCTTTTCCAGCACAATCTTTGTGTTAGATATTGCATGATATTATTGCCTATGTTAATTTGAGCAGAAAACCCAACTGTATCACCTATATATCAATGTTTATATATAAATCTTATCGAGTCTATCTGACCCTGAATTTTTGCTTCAAAATTTTCATCGTTAACGAAGTGGCAGCTAAAAAAGTGGAATACTGCATACTTTTGTGTTCATTAGGTACTGCAAATGGGCTCCATTCACTTCCATGCAAGTAAGGTTTGCTCAAATCGTTCACATACATTTCTCGTAAATGATCCAAATTCGCAAACCATCCAATAACTCAGGTAGGGTAGCGTGCATCTTAAATTTCAGGTGACTCCATAGAAAAAAGTCCAGTGGCGTCAGATCAGGTAATATGGGCGCCACTCAATATGTCCTCTTCTTCCAATCCAGTCCTGCGAAAATTTTTCATCTGAGAACTGACGCAGAGGTTGAACGAAATGAGATGGTGCGACATCTTGTTGAAAAATGATCGTTTCATGGTCTTCTTCATTCTCCAATAATTGCACGAGGGCAAGGTAAATAGCCTTCTGTGATAGTTCCTAATAAATTTGGCCAGTGATATTACCGTGTATAGAAAATGAGACGATTATGTGATTTCCATAAATACCCGCCCAAGCATTTAAGCTTCGGATGCCCTTCTCGAAATAATCTTGGATTTTCATCTGACCAGCACCGACAGCTATGTCTGTTTACAGTGCAGTTAAGGTAAAATGAACACTCATCTGAAATAAAGATATTGAACATGTAGTTTGGATTATTGTTACTAATTTCACTGACCACTTCACAGAACATCGGCGATCAAAATTATCCTCAAACCAATCGTATCTTAGAGGGATGAAACTTATGTTTTCTTAAAAGTCTCATGATTGTTGTGAAATATCAGTCACATTGGACAATTTCCAAGTACTAAGAGTCGGATCCATCGCTGCGTGACCTAAGATAGCCACTTCACTCACTTCATCTCCTTCGTACACCCTCTTTTCGTTCCGACTGCACCAATAGCGTCAAATTCAGCAACCAGTTGCAACGTAAGCAGCGGATACATTTTTTTCAGGACGTGGTTCGTTAAATAAAGCCACTAGTGATCGCGCGTTAATTCGTTATTTCTAAGAAATAATTCTATCATTTCAACCCTTTCTTATACGAAATACACCATTTTAATCCTACTACAAATTCACAAACGCTTTGGAACAGTTTCAACGTTCCAGAATACTCACGATAGAGTAAGGTATATCAAACACATGGTTTGTCTACTTCTTCGAACAAAAACTTGACAAATAAATAAAAACATTGCATACCTTGAGGTAAATTCAACATAAGCTAGCCATACGACAGCCTTCTTTACTGCATGGAAGTAAATAGTGCCCATTTTTAACACTTAATAAACCAATCACAAAAGGAAGTAGTCTTCCAGTTTTTAACGATGAAAATATTGGAGCGAAAATTTTGGGTCAGATAGTACTCCATAAGATCTTCAAAATGAGGTATCGCAATACCCCTCATCCCTATTCAAGATGAGGGGGTTGTGCTCACCCCCGTTAAAGAATTGAAGTTACGGGGATCAAAAAATCGGAAAAGTTGTTCCCCTCGAATCAGAGATCGACTGTTCCGAGTGATTCTCCATATTTTTATTTTAAAACCGGAAAATCGAGGTGTTGAGTTTTCGTCGCACGACCCTATATATATAAGACAAAGTCTTTGCTGACTCGTAAAGGAGTGAAATATTATTGGGAATACAGCAATGAAAATGAAAAACACTCATGTTTCTTCTACTCTAGTTTTCGACTTTATTTTATGTCTTCATCAGGAGCGAGAATTTAAGAATAGTTCCCTTAAGTTCTTATTATTTAATGACATGATATGCGACATCCGTCTCAGTTCCTGGTCCACAAATACTTCGTTACCGATTTACAAAGAATTGAAGTTTAATCGTAAGATGCAGTTGAATTTGAATTTTTCGTAAACCAAAAACAAACATTCAAAGACGCATAATTTGCAATGCCGAACGATATTTTGGACTCATCAGTGGCCCAACGCAGGTTGTTCTCAAAGAGAAAACTAGGATGCTACTGATTGTTTCAGAAATAAAAACTTTTCTCGAATTTTCCAATTATTTTTCAAGAAAAACACCTTCTCGACATTTCTTTGTACGACGCTAAGTTTTTGAGTGAAAAAAAGTTGAAAAGAATGAGAAAGCAAAGTCTCTTCATCATTAAATCAAATTAAATGTTTGAAATCAAAAGTTTGATTCAAGAGCAAAACAAAGACTCTGGGAAAATCACAAAAGCTGTTCAAAGTGAACTCCATCAGCTCGGATGCAAGATTCCACTTTTTCTCATTGATTGGTGAACTATTTCACAAACACCCGGATTTGTTCCTATTGAGTTGCACGCAGCGATGATTTTATTTGTTAAGTTCTCAACATTTGCTACATGTAAAGTGTAAACCAAAGACATCAAATCAACGCACGAAAAAAATTCGAGGGGGTTTAAGTCTTGGGACCGGGCAGGCCTAAATTGAAGGTTACCTCGACCAATCTAGCGATTTTCTTACTCATGAGCTAGGTTAGAAGCGACGATCAAGCCAACTAAAATGTGTAGCTGAGCCATCGTGCATAAATCACATCGTTAGTCTTATTGCCAAAGGTACATTCTCCAAAAATTCTGGAAGAGTGTGTTTCGAAAAGTGGTGGTACACCTCTCCTGTAAGTCCCCCTATAAAAATGCTGGAACAATTAGGCAGTCATCAACAATGCCGATCCAAATGTGAAACGAGAACTGATTGAAATCGTTCAAATCGATCTTCATATGTTTGATGTGGATTTTCTCCCCACCACATATGTTAAATACGAAAACTCCTTATGGAATTTCTTGAAAAATTGCTATATATATATATATATATATATATATATATATATATATATATATATATATATATATATATATATATATATATATATATATATATATATATATATATATATATATATATATATATATATATATATATATATATATAAAGGTGTTAGCAGTGTTCCCGGTAATCGGCGTTACGATTCGAACTGCTCTTTTTGAAGGACGAAAATTTTTATCCGTTGTGGAACAATTCATAAGACAACACTGTATGAGATTGCCGAGTGAAACAGCGAAAAATAAATCGTAAGCAAGTTAGCCTCCTCATAGCCCGAGCATTGAAGTTTTCTGAGCAGAAATAATGTTGAAGATGCGCCGTCATCCATGTCTCAGCCTGATTAATGTCATTCTCATCCCGTTGTTTGCAATTTGAGGGTCTTTGTTGAAACAGAACATCGTAGTGTCATCCGCAGAGAGAACGCCGCCTACTGATTTCAGAGAAGACGGTAGGTTGTTGATATAAATCAAAAAAAGTAATGGCCCAAGTGCAGATTCTTGTGGTACACCTGTTGTAATAGGTAGGAATATGCAGACGCACATATACCTGTTTTTCAAGTAAGAGGACAATAGTTGCAATAGCACATACCTTATAACACAGTGATAAGAGCTACTCAAGAGTATAGAGTGCCTCACAAGTTCAAATGCCTCGGCCAGATCTTACAGACCCAGTGCAGGAGCACCATCTTGCTGAAATAGTATCTCATTGTCTGAATGAATTCCATAACTTTCTAAAATTCCTGTCTAGGATTTATTAATTCTACCAGTAACTGCAAAAAAGTGTCTCCATTGGGACTATCTTCGATGAAGAAAGGTTCCTTAATATAAATTCCTAAATTCCAGCCTAAACATTCAATTTCTGAGTCGTTTGTGTATATGACTGAGTGAACAGATTCTGGGTATCCCAATATCGACAATTATGCCTATTCACTTTATTATTGAGAGTAGAGGTACTCTCGTTAGTAAAAAAGCTATTATGCAGAATATATATATTTTTGTAAATATTTTTACTAAAAATATCACAAATTTCAAGTTGCAGTCAGGATCGTCTTCATTTATTTCATGATCTAGTTTCACTTTATAAGGGTCAAATTAGTGATGTTTCACGATACTGTAGAATGTTGGTACTCGTACACCGGACGCACGTGATAATTTACTCATGAAGGTAGTTACTTCGTTCCGTATAAGCCGATGTTGAAGTTCATGTTTTTGTTTGCCACCGAACCCGTTTTTGAAAATTCATTCATCTAATAAAAAACACACGTTTTCCGAATGGTTCAAATTGAAAATCTCTGCCGTTCCTCTGGCACAACTAATAACTCGATCATTCATTGAAACAATTTCGACCCGCTCGTCAGTTCAGTGAACAATTTTCACTATTTTCAACGTTTATCTATCAGAAGATAACTGTGATTGAAAGTAGGGCGAAAATGAAAGACAAATATGATTTATCATTACCATATGGTTGTGATAAAAACGTTTGTCCGTTTCCTACAAAACATTGATGTTGAACAATATGTCAAATTATTATAAAGTGAAACTAAATAAGATACTTTTGTCACTCTTCCACAATTTATTTAATAATCATGACCGCTTTTGACCTTACGGTCATTTTCAAGTGAATAACAATATAACAGATGAGTAGGTAAGTACAAGTACAGGATGAAAGTTATCCTACATATTGAGTAATGGGGATACATTAAGCTCTAGTTGGCTGTTGAGGGTAGTAAATTGTGGGTTTTTACATCGTTTGCTAATCTCCAAACTTTCCAACAAATTCATCCCTCTCCCTTTTTTACATTTATCGAGTGGTTGGTTGATTTAATGTGTTAAAATTTTAGCGAATTTTCATTTGAGGAAATATGTTACCTTAAATCAAGCTTCAAAACTACTCCCTGTTTGTTTGACATAGACTACCTGACATTCATTTGATTTGATAAATTCCTGATTGCTTGAATTTATTGTTTTTTTGTTTGGCATTGAATAATAATCTGATCAAGTTGGGTCTTGAGAATGAAGTAGTTATGTTGAGTTTTGAAAAATAATTACTGATTTTGTTAAAGAGTTCGCTGGTGTAACTGAGACTAGTGCATCTTTTTTCCGGGGTTTTCTACGATGCTATATAGTAATTGAGAGGCAATACGTTGTTCTTTGCGTTTAATAATTCATATTTAGAAAATGTTGAGAGTTTGGAAATTTTCTGTCGGAAGGGAAACAGAGTAAGCTCTACGAATCATGAAGTTATATGCATCTAGTTTGTGGCTCAAATGACCGAAGGGAGTCCATTGGGATCGTCCGTGTACGCCACTGGCACTAACAAAAATAAAACCGAATAGATCATTCAATTTGAAATTTGTTTTGGCTCCTGCATTTTGATCGTAACTATCACCGTTTCTGAGATATTAATTATTGAAAATAATCCAATAGTTTTCCAATCGAAGCTATGGAATATTGTCTTAATAACTGATGCAATTTTTCAGGAATTGAGCTAAAATTTACATCAGATATCTCCTTATTGTATGTTTATAACAAAATGAGGCAAAAATTCTAACAGTATACAGGGTGACGTGCATTTTCCTCTTTTGCCTCCTGAACTTTTTTGTGGTGCGCTACTGGTATATTCTGAAAACAGAATCAAACAGATTATTCAATGCGAAAACTTTTCTGTTCTTTGTATTTTTCCGTATCTGCCACCATTTTCGAAAAATTAATCAACAACGCCCGAACAGGCTACCCTTTGCCTCCGTATATTTTCGGTGCATAACTGACGTTTTTCGTAATCAGAAACGGATTTTTCATTCAATTCGGATAATTTTGTGCTCATCTTGATCCTCATGTCTTTCACCGTTTTGAATTGAAAATCATCAGAATTTATCGTGTCTTCCTCATATCAGAACACGTTGGTGATTTCAAAAGGCTTAGTAGGCTCTGATACAATTTCGCAAATGAAATCATAGAAAAAAACTTGACACTTCAATGATTGTAAGTTTTGTCATTCAGTTTGTTGTGCCTACATTTGAAACAGCTGTAAGTAGTAACCAATAATCTTTGAAATGGTTTCACTAATGCAGAAATGGCCGATATACATTTAATGTACGGTGTGGCTGAAGGAAACGCAGTGCACGCAAGGCGTTTGTATCAGAACGCTTCCCTAATCGAATCATTCCTGATAGGCGTACGTTTTCTGACATCCACAGAAGATTGAGAGAACAGGGTACATTCAAACCGAATCATGACTTGAAAGGGCAAATCGGACAATAAGGACCCGGAAATCGAAGAGGCAGTCCTAAATTGTATAGATGAGGATCCTCAGCTGAGTACAAGAAAAATTGGAAGAGAGTTGAATATCTCATTTGTATTGGTCTGGAAAATTCTCCATGATTTCTTGCTTTACCCATACCATATTCAACGCGTCCAAGCTCTACTACCCGCGATTTTCCTCTGCGACTCAATTTCTGCCGATGGTTCCTTCATAACATTGCTCATAATCCCTTTTCGATAGCGAAATCATCTTCACAGATGAGGCGTCCTTCTCGAGAAATGCAATCAGGAACTTTCACAACAATCACTATTGGACTGAAGAAAATCCCATATGATTGAGGAATGTCACCATCAAGAACAATTTTCGGGTAATGTCTGTTGAATAATTGGGGATTTCCTGATCGGGCCATTTTTCTGCCAGACAGGCTGAATGGAACTTTATATCGCCACTTTCTAGAAGAGATTTTACCTGTGTTGCTAGAAGATGTGCCGCTGCAAACTAGAAATAGAATGTGGTTTATGCATGACGGAGCACCACCGCACTTCAGCATGGAAGCTAGAGAATATCTGAATATGACATTCAATAACCGCTGGATAGGGCGTGGTGGGCCTCCAAGGTCAGATTTAAACAGTTTGGATTTTTTTCTTTGGGGACATATGAAAACTTTGGTTTATAGCTCTCCGTGAATACACTTTATTGAGGAATAGAATAACAGCATTATGTGACGTCATAAATACCCAGGAATATTTCAGATGCGCACTAATATGCGGAGACGAGCAGAAGCATGTATTCTTTCAGGTGGAAGACATTTTCAAATCTTCTTTGATTTGTTCTGTTTGTTCAATTTTGTTTTCATCATTATGAGTTTTTGTTATTGAAATCATTCGCGATTATTTATGTTGTTTATTCATTTACCGATTTATTCAATAAAACACATTTTTGAAATCGAATTCAATGATCAGAAATGATATACCCTTTATACTTCTCATAAATCCTACCAATCTAGTGGTGCAGATCTTAAAATGTGAACTTCGTTTGAAATTCGAGCTCAAGGTCTTCACAAATTGCCGAAATAACATGAAAAATATCTTCAAGCTTTCAATACGGAAGGACTATACGATTACTTTTCTTGATTAATATCTCGAAAATGGTGGCAATACATAAAATACAAAGAAAGAAAAGTTCTCGTATTGAATAATGTGTTTGATTAAATCAGAATATATAAGCGCACCACAAAAATGTTCAGGGGCAAAAGAGGAAAATGCACGTGATAAAAATAACACCCTGTATACTGTAGGAATTTTCGCCTCATTTTGTTATAAACATACAAAAGGAGATATCTGATGTAAAAGCTCAATTCTGAAAATTCATAATTATTCAAACCATGGCTTAATAAAAGAAAACTATTGGATTATTTTCAATAAAAATCGGTTAGTTACGATCAAAATGCAAGAGTCAAAACAAATTTCAAATTGAATGATCTATTCGATTTTATTTTAGTTAATGCCAATAGTATAAAAAAAGTTCGAGGGTAAAATGGAACATGGCTTTTGAAAGTATCACCCTGTATACTGTTCCAAAATTTGGCCTCACCTGGTGATTCAGATTGTGTTTAATAGCTTATGTGGAAAATTTGATACGAAATCTTGAGAAGTCTAGGTTTTATCGAGAGAAAATCGAAAATTTCTCAACTTTATTCATCGAAGCTTTTTGACTATTGGTTCTTCGAACTTTCTTGCTCAAATCATTCAGGGATTCGCATCCTTCATTTATACATCTTATTCTTGAAACACCCTGTATAGGAATTGAGAGGTAATACGTTGTTCTTTGCGTTTAATAATTCGTATTTAGAAAATGTTGAGAGTTTGGAAATTTTCTGTCAAGGAAATCAGTAAGATCTACGAATCATGTAAGGCCTGCAGCTAATTCAAAAAAAAAACAAAATTCTGTAAATTTTGTGAGATTTTATTTCAATTCATGATGGTTAAGTCTAGGAAATTATAATTGAATTGAATTTGTCTGTTTGAACCACGAAAGCCAACTGAAATGTCATCTACATATCTGTACCAGAAAATAATGTATTTTTCAAGCGAAATCTGTGTTTAATATTGAGTTTTTCTTTAAATTTTCCCTGAAAATGTCAGCTAGTAGGGGGCTAAGAAGTGATCCCATTAGAAGACATTAATTCTTTTTGAAGAATTTACGTTGAAATTGAATGTAACTTTGAGATAGACATATTTGAAGAAGATTACTAAGTTCGTTAGTGATATATGGCGGTGTGTTGGACTCAGATAAGATATCTGCAACAAGGGGAAGACACCTTTCCATTGAAATGTTCGGGTACATATTTTTGACATCGAGAGAGACTAACTTAATATCTTGGCAGATTGTGATATTAAAAAAGTTATGTATGAGATCTACAGAATTGAAGATAGTGTATTGTGCGTGAAAATTCGTGAGGTCTAAAATTTTTATTCAAGAATTTCCCTAGTTTACCTGATGGTGTGTTCATATATGATAGTACAGGTTAGGTTAGATTTTTCTTCCTTATGTAGTTCATGCAATCCGTACATTTCTCTTGAAAATGACCATTAGGCCGAAACCGGTCGTGATTATTAAATAAATTATGGAAAAGTGACAAAACTGTCTTATTTCGTTTTACTTTGAAGATGAAATTCTATAAAATAAATAGTTCATTAATACTATCAATGAAATTATTACATTTTCTTGAGAATGAAATACTTGGAAGTGCTGATAACTTGTCGCTTGAAAATGATAACACATAATGATATATGACCACGTAATGATTTACTTTCTAAAATAACATCAGACGAACTGAAATCGAAAATCGGGAAAAATTCCAGGTTTTCATAAATCCATTCGATTCATTTTTCAGGAAAGCACCAATTAACAAATATCAAAATCGATTTGGTTAAACGTTTGCGTATCCACCCCTACCTCAACTCCCACCGCGAAAGAAATTATAAT
Organism: Cryptolaemus montrouzieri; assembly: GCA_013387265.2. Lineage (NCBI taxonomy): Eukaryota > Metazoa > Arthropoda > Insecta > Coleoptera > Coccinellidae > Cryptolaemus > Cryptolaemus montrouzieri. The sequence continues at coordinate 137,379,027 of JABFTP020000185.1, read as the reverse complement.
GAGAAAGGGTTGTACCTTATTAAAAAGCTTATCTGATCCTCAATTATATTTGCTTTTTGATGTGAATGAAAAAGTGACACTGCTTTGACTTCTATGATTCTCATGAAAATCAATTTTGACATAAAAGATATCAGTGGGTTGGTATAATCAAGATTCGATTGCCTAACATTTCCCAACATTTGTGAAGTTATCTACTGTCTTTTCTGAACAATCCTTCCTAGTAGTTTCTCCATCCATTCGGATAGCGTAACAAAGACTTTATAATTGAGACAGCCCCACAACAATAAATCGAGAGGCGTTAAATCGGGTGATAAAGTCGGCCATTCAATAGCACCTCCCCAACCCGTCCAGAAATTTGAAAAACTTATGTCCAGATAGTCTTGCAGAGTGTCATATTAATGAGGCGATGTCCTTCAATGATAGCTGTTATCAGAGTTAAAAGGTTACTTTAATATGGTGTTCCAAATTTTGTGTAGTATTCTCTGTTTTAAAATGATGTTAGTATTTCTCTAGACTCTAGAATTAGGAGATGCACATCGTCAATCAAAATTGAAACTAATTCGTCAGAAAAACAAATATTTGAAGCAATTTCGAAACTGAAATGTTCGGAGAAATCTAAACGACGATCGAGTCTTTCAATTATTAATTTTAATTATATATGAGCAGTATTTGTACTTCTGAAAATACTCGTTCGACATTTGAGATAATCTCATAGAGTGTGTATTCTCCATGGCAACTAAACACAAAACGGCCACAATTCATCAATCAAAATTTCATGTATGGTTCAAGAAATTCAAATCGCTTCACGATTTATCAAATTTTTAAGAATTACGCAGGCAATGTAAAATTTTGATTCAGAGAGATCATGACAGTTGTATTTCGTCTGTAGAACAAAATGTCATAAGTAACCTGAAGACTTTGAGGTCTCACGTATTCGATTTAAAAAAAGACGTTACTGTACCGCATGTAATGAAACTTGATCAGGAAGAGTTCACTGATTGTGACTCGATATCTGATGCCTTCGGTGGGTACTTTGCGGGAGTCTTTGAGGATTCAGACACATTTGTTCTGTATAGAAGTAAATTTGATTCGGTATTACCTATATGTTTCAGTTACATTGAAAGATCTGAAATAGTTGATAAAATTAAGAACTTCCATTGTAGCAAGGGGGCTGGTCCGGATTCCATCCCTCCAATTTTCATTAGGTCTTGTGCAGAAAAGCTAGCAACACCTCTGCAATTAATTTATAATAAATCACTTCGACTTGGAATTTTTCCTGATAAATGGAACTTGCAAAAATAGTACCGATATTCAAATCCGGTGAGAAGGAACGCATTAATAACTACAGACATGTATCTATTTTGAGCCATTTCGGTAAAATTCTAAAGTAATTTGTAACAGAACAATTGTTTCATCTATGTAGCTCGAAGTTGCCACAGCACCAACACGGTTTCATTAAAGGCAGGTTTGTGCTCACAAATTTGGCACCGTATAGTGATTTTTTGTCGAAAGCTCTTGATGAAGGTAAACAAGAGGATGCAGTTTATACGGATATGGCCAAAGCTTTTGATAAGGTTCACCATAAAACATTAACATCAGTTTTATCCAATTTTGGAATATGTGGTTCTCTGCTCAGATGGATAGAGTCTTACTTGAGTAAAAAACTACAATACGTGGTAGTACATGGAGTATGTTCAGGAACTTTTCGGGTGACTTCTGGAGTCCCACAGGGGTCACATCTGGGACCCCTCTTATTTGCCTTGTATTTGAATGATATTCAAGAATGCTTTCGCCATACCCATCATGAACTATTTGCTGATGATTTGAAAGTCTATAAGAAAATTTGCAATACTACTGACCAGCAAATATTTCAGAGTGATTTGAATCGCCCATTTTCGTTCTGTAAGTTACGTTACTTGAAACTCAATGTCAGTAAATGCCAGCATATTACTTTCACGAAAAATACAAAGAGAATAGGAATTTCTTTCTTTTTAGGTTAGATGTTATACCTAGGGTAGATAGTGTTCGAGATTTAGGTGTTATCTTTGATTAAAAGCTATGATTTATATATCATATCGATCATATTGTCTCTCAAGCGTTTAAAATGCTTGGTTTAATTCTTAGAATTTCCAAAAACAAATAGTTGTATCGTTAAAAATCCTATATTTCACCTTGGTTCGAAGCCACCTAGAATATGCTACTCCTCTTTGGTCTCCCTCCTACCATGTCCGTATTGATAGAATTGAGAGAGTGCAGTAAATTTCTGAAAAATTTAAATTAGAGGTTCAATCAAGATCTACTAAATATTGATTATATCACTGTAACACAAAAGCTTGATATAGTTACCTTGGAGCCGAGAAGGGTGCTCTTTCTTTATAGAATTTTGAACAACAAATTCAACTTTCTCTTGATACATTATTCAACATTTTATGTGTCTAAATATCCGAACCGTCGAATGGCACTCTTTTACGTTCCTAAAGCCCGAACAGCTCTCTATTATAGTTCTGTCTTTCTAAGAATAATGAGACTGTATAACTGGCACTTGGATGATATCAATTTGTTCAACGTCAGTTTGTCTTGTTTCAAAAAGAAGATATTTTTATACTTAGTCCATCGCTGGTGATAATCCTTTTTGCTTGTTGTGATATACCTAATAGGTTTTTTTTTTATTTTTCATATTTTAAGTGAAACTCAATTATGTTTATTATTTTAAATTAACTTTTTGTAGAGAGCTCCTGTTATTGGAAAGTCCTGTTGGGGCTCCGGTTAAAATGAATAAATAAAAATGAATAAATAAATACGAATTTTCATGCCTGCTTCCAAACCCAAGATATTCCGTCTGAATTTTTCATTTTTAACCTTTTTTTCGCACTCAAGTAAAATTAAAAATATAACCTATATTCGTTATTGAAATTAAAGGTATTTTCAGTGCAAAACATCTCGAATCTGTTCTCTACTACTCTGATAGACGGACAAACAGGTAGAGTTACATCAACATTCAAATTATTAGTGTAAAATTGGGTTATCAATGCCATTAAAATGAAGACAGAAGCATATCGTAACAAAACTTTAATCTTAACAATCACTATGGATCTAAAATATATACTCAGTTTTAAAAGTACAAGCTTTGACAATGTGGCACTTCTTAAAAGTGTATTCAGACTCAAAATGGAAATAAATATTTCAGAAATATAAGTGATTATTCTTAGTCTTACGAAAATTCTAGACCCAAATAATTTCGAGTCGGATAATAGTCAACGAGAGATTATTGAGAATCTGATAAGAATACAGAACCCTAGAATGAATTACAGAACCAAAAATAGTATTACCATAATAGGAATTAATATCGTGAGAAAAACCTGAAAGCAACCTATGAATACAATGTGAAATTCAATATGCCAGAAATAGGTCCTCGGCACCACTATCAACAAGAAACACGGCTTTTACGTGTGTGCCTCTTCGGTTAGCTGTCTTTCTGATCTTAACTTCAGGATTGTTCTACAACAACGAAGGAGTCGTTTGCGTTTCTGTCTCCGTCGCCGTGCTTTTAGATCTCCTGCATCATTTCACTTAACGTAGTTAATTTGCTGGTTTATTGTTTGGCTCCGTCTCAAAACTATTTATGTATTTACTTTCATTAAGTCAGGAGCATAGTTAGTCTATTCTCAACTCTCCATTCCTCTTTTTTTGTCTGCTTAGTTTAAAGATGTTTTTTAGTCACTTATAATTCCAACATTTGGCTCTATCCATGGAGAAACAGCGTTTAATGTAGGCGAACGCCTAATAGCCATTAACGTTCTCCAAGTGTTTTCGATTTCCAATATTTAGTAGATATGATGACTTGCTCTACGGTTCACATTTCAAGACGTTGAAAATATTTCAATTTAAGGAATTATTGAATAGTTTTAGAATTATAGAACAACCTCCTTGATAAAGTTTTCAAGTTTCAAGCATTATGCGTAGCATAAAGTAGCGAAAAATTTTCACGCTTCATATTTTAAATTTGCCAATCACTAAATACATTATGCAGAACCATATTTTAACATGGCATGCAACGCTAAAAGCACTAGTAATTTCCATTAATTATTGATTTGCATATGACGCTGTTTCACCTTACAATAGCTGCTTCAAATAATATTAGTTGGTATATAAATTCATGTACTAGGAGCTAACTAAACGGCGTCATACACGAATCATTAATCACCATCAGTGCATTATTTAATTCAATTCCAATTTGCTGATTGAACAGCGTGTTTTACATCTCATTGATTAGTATCTGGAAAAAAATCAATGCTTTGAAATTTACTATGCTTTTATCGGTGTACAGAATAAAATCTACCGAAGTAAAACAATCTTTATCTCATTTGCAAGTACAACAACAACACAGTTATAAACTGGAACAGTTACGGAGTGCATACAATCACAGATCAACAGTAATTTAATCGCTCAGTAAATGATTTTGGTAATCACGACATTCCATTTATAGCTACAGTTTATCCAAAATTCGGAACATTATGACTGCAGATATACAGGTTTGTTTTTAAATATCATTCACTAACGGAATGGGGTTTTTTTTTTGTTAGTTTTATGATTGAAAATTTCAAGGAACTCAGGTCCGCAACACTTCCTTACGAACCAACAGGGTTTTAAATTTCCGATAGATTTAGTTTTTTCCTTCAGCTGTGGCAATGTTCACCTCAAATTTTGAAATTATGTAACCAAATACAGGGTGTTACTCAATAGTATGTCACCACTTGAGTGGGTGAATCTACGTGCAATTTCAAGAAGGAAAGTTCATATAAATATAGGTCCGCAGAAGCTTCGTTACGGAGCTACGGGATGTTGAAATTTCCGGAAAAAATCGTTTTGCCTTCAAAACTCCTGCAGTTTTTCAGATATTCAGCCCGAATTCGGAATGCAAGCTATTTTTTACTGCTTACTGCCTCCATCATTACACGTCCTAAATATGAAATAGAATCTACAAGGTGTTTTCTTTTCCGGAGCCATGTCTTCTTTTCCCCTTTCAAACTTTTCTGCAGTACGCCACTGATCAACGCACAATCAATTTTTGTCATTTTCGTTCAATTTAAAAACTTTCTTGAAACTTCTAATTTTTTCGTATCTCCGACCGTTCTCAAGCAAAAAATTATTGAACGATTGTATGCATTCGCTGAATTGAAAGCAATTCTAATTAAAAAAATGGATAGTAGGCTTTGATATTTTTCATTTATTCATTTACTTTGACAGTTGCTAAAGTTGAACCAGTGTCTGCTCGAATTGTTTATTGAATTAACGATTAGTTTTACGACTTAAATTATTACTGTAATAAAAAATGTCTAATTTTGCTAACGCCGAATTGGCTGATATCCATTACATGTACGGTCTGGCTGACGGAAATACAACTGAAGCTAGGTGATTATATCAGGTGCGCTGTCCAAATCGAGTAACACCAAACAGGCGAATATTTTCAAATACCCACAGAAGGTTGAGGGAAACTGGTACTTTTACTGCAAATAATCATTTAAAAGATACAACTCAAACTATGAGAACTCCAGATATTGAGGAAGCAGTTTTGAATTGTATTGATTTGAATCTTTATGGGAATAAAAGAAAAATTGGAAATCAGTTGAATATTTCACAAGTTCTAGTTTGGAGGATTTTCCAAGACTTTTTATTGTACCAGTTTCATATTCAACGCATCCAAACTCTACTTCCTCGAGAATTTGCTTCAAGACTGAATTTCTGCCGATGGTTCTTAGATAAAATTAGAGAAAATGCTCATTTTGATAGTGAAATAATGTTCACAGACAAAGCTGAATTTTCGAGAACTGCTATCACAAATTATTGGGCTGAGGAAAACCCTCATTTGATTGAAGAATCTCATGATCAAGAACAATTCTCACTAAATGTCTGGGTCGGAATAATTGGAAACTATTTGATTCGGCCATTTTTTTTGCCTAACATACTAAACGGTCAATCTTATCGGCAATTTCTTGAGGTTACCTTTATTGCTCGAGGATGTGCCACTTTTGGTGAGAAACATAATGTGGTTCATGCATGACGGGGCACCAGCAGATTTTAGTAGAGAAGCTAAGGAATTCTTGAATAATACATTCAACTACCGATGGATAGGTCGGGGTGGGCCAGAACCATTCTAACCTCCTAGGTCTCCAGACTCAAATAGTTAAGACTTTTTCTTATGGGGATATCTCAAAAGTTTAGTTTATACCACTCCAGTGAACACTGTAGAAGAATTGAGAAATCGAATAATAACCTCTTGTGACACGATGAGAAATACCCCAGGAATATTTCAAAGAGTGCGTGATGATATGCTATGAGGACAGAGGCGTATATTCTTGCAGATGGAGGACACTTCCAGCAATTTATTCAGTTTTTAATTGTTCTTTTTTTCAGTTTGATATTGAATAAGTATAAGTTGAGTCTCAGAAGACAAGCTATCAAAATTAAAGCAAATTTTAGGCATACCTATCGAGTATTTCTATTATTTTTTTTTATTTAGGGAATAACATACAATTCAAATCATTCAAATTCAACAATTTTTCACTCGAAAACGGTTGGAGATACGAAAATATTACAATCGTTAGAAAAGTTTCTAAATTGAACGAGGATGACGAAATTGATTGTACGCTGATCAGTAGCGTACGGCAAAAAAGTTTGAAAGGGCAGAAGAAGACATGGCCTCGGAAAAGGAAACACCTCGTGAATTTCAGTTAAAATCTAGGACGGGTAATGATGGAGGCTATGAAAAATAGCTTGCATTCCAAATTTGGGCTGAATATCTTAAAAACAGCAGAAGTTTCGAAGAAAAAACCAATTTTTTCCGGAAATTTCAACACCCTGTAGCTCCGTAACGAATCTTTTGAGGACCTTTGTTTATAAAAATTTTTGTTCTCATAATTGCACGTAGATTTGGGGAATTCTTTGGTGTGCTCATATTACAATATTAACAGAATCCCAACAGTATTATCGTGAACTTAGAAATCGATCTCGGAAAATAAGTGACGTTTGTTTTAATAATTTCACTTTAACATGATATGTCACGTTCATCAATGTAATCACATGAAGAAGATAGCATTGATAACATTTCATTCAATGAGGTCAAAATGATAGAATCAGTAAATAACGAATATCGAAATTTTGTAATTTTCAAGCTTTTGGTAATTCCAAATTGAATATAGATAAAAACCATTCATTTCAACATTTTTCCTCTCATACAATGGCTACATATTGGGTGTTTCAGAAATGAATGCAAAGATTTTGATGTTAGATAGAAGACACTCTGAGTTAGTAATGCGACTCGAAAAATTATGTGAGGCCGATTCTTCTCAAGATACAAGATGTTTTATGATCTTAAACCGAAATTTTATTCACCATAGTTCTTGAGTTCTGTGATGGAATTATGTCAAATTTTGAAGACGTGTTAACTACCCGTACATTGAGACTTCACCAAAAGATTAATGTAATAGTACAGAGACGTACTGGGAAAATAAGGTATCTCATCAAATGTTGAATAGAACACCGTGTATATGGTTTTTCGGGAAGTTTTTATTTTTGGCCAAGCCACAACGAAAATGTCCATCTGTCAACAGTATTTGCTGCATAATCCATTGAAGAAAGTTATGGTGAATCGAAATACTATCTCAAGCATCTTGCCTCCATAACGGCCCTGTCTGTGGAAGATAAAATGTCAAAAACCCCATTCTAAAAAATGTTCTTGAAGATTTGATACGTGTCGTATGAAAGAAGTATATACGAGTATTTTCACTGTTTTTATTTCTAAGAAAAACCGAGAACGTCAATAGAAAATAAATCGAGAAAGGTAGAACTAATAGAAGAAATCATGAATGGAAAACAAATTACAAGAAATGTTCGAAAGAACCTCACCCTTGTTTTAATCATTTTCCTCTTCTCAACCTCAATTATCTTACTACTACGTATTATATCAAGTTGATTGCTTATTTCTTTACCGGCCTCATTGGTTCTATGAATCAATGAATGATGAGAGCCATATTGTCTTCTATGATTATTGTTGTTTTTCTATATGTCATTGAATTGCTCTGTAATATAACAAAATGGATGAAAGTAATTTAATCTCGTAAAGATGCCTGTTTTAACATATGCTGAGTACGTTGCTATGTTGTTTGTTGATGGTCGAATCTGCGCCTTTTATAGAAGCAACAGTTGAGATGACGTGAAATATCGCCCCGCTCTGAAAAAAAAACTGAATTTAGCTGACGCCGACTTAGCTAATGCTAATACATGTTCATGCCATGAAAACCCGGAGTTGACCGTTATTTCGAGAAGGTACATCGAATCTTTGGATGCAATTTGTTGGCTTACTCGCGTTGAAGCTCACCAGGTTCAACTGACTCCACTCCGATATCTTCTGTAAGTCAAAGTTTAAGTTATTAATTTGTTGACATCTCTGACGCTGAGATATCGATGCTGTAATCGGTCGCAGACTACTGAAAGACGAAACCAGGGTACAGTCGTCTGCAAAACCGAAGATCTTGTTCTCTGTAGATGACAGAAGATTGTTTATCTGGATCCCCGAGTCACTCCTGCTTGCAATTGGAAACAATCAGATGTTATACCGCGACCACAACTTGTATTGATCTATTTGACAGAAAGCTACTTATCCAACCCCGCAATTTTTCAGGAAGCCCATATGCAGCAAGTTTATTCAACAAGGCTGCATGCCAAACCCTATCGAAGGCTTCAGAGATATCGAGGGATATTGCTCTAGATTCCCCATGCTTTTCCATCGTTGATGTACAAGCATGCGTGACGCAGGCGAGCAGATCTTCTGTCGATCTTTGCTTGCGAAAACCATACTGATGGTAGTTACTAATTCCCTGCAACTCAATATATTTGATGGGTTCATCATTTATGATTCTCTCCATTGCTTTGGACATAATGGGAAGAAGTGCAACAGGGTGGTAGTCGCCATTTTCCAGCTGCTCGAAAATATCTGGCTTCCATAAGAAAGCTGAAACAGACGGTTAAGAATGGGTGTAAGTTCGGGAGCACACTTCCTCAGGACGATTGCCGGTATTTCATCTAGACCAACTGCCTTCTTGCAGTTCAGCTGCTCGAGAGCCCGTCTCACAGTGCAGACTATGAACTTAGTTGCTGTCATGGAAGAATTTGTAAGTGTTTATGTGATGTACTTATGTAGATTTCAAGAAGGCACCTATGTACTAGTCATGAAAAAAAAACAGAAAACCTGAAGATTTTAACCCTGTATTTCGGTGATAAAGCGTTCAGGATATATGATCATGGGAACTTTTCATCTTGAAATGGCTACAGGAATCACTTTGCGAAATATTTGGAGAGATGCCATAAAATATTTTTGTTACGATAAAAAATGTATACCTCCATAATACCATTTTTACCTGTAAATCTATACAAAATGGAATAATGAAAGAGCGTTATAAATCGGGAGTTTTGAATAAAACAAAAAACGTACAACCCTAGTTGAACTCTCATGTCATTTAAATTTTGAACTGTACATAATCTAGTTTATGAGTGATGCAAAATTATGACTGGAAAAGCATTCATCAGTATTTATAGCAGAACTAGCTGACCAGGGCAAATAAAAGACCCAAATTTTTGTATAGAATAAAGTTAAAGCAAACAAAAGAAATCAGTAATTAATAAGATCCAAAGATATTTTGAACATATTTACTGAATTGTTGTTCTGATGAGAAACATTCGTGGACAGTGGTTTTCTTCATTGTTGGATTGTGAGCACAACGCTTATCAACTTCCGCATCTGAATTGCACATAAAATAACTTTGTGAAAATTGATGATACGCATCTGGTAGTAGTAACAGCGCCCCCCCCCCAAGTGATAAATTTGTCCTTGTATCTGTAATTTTAAAGATTTGTCCAATTATTATTTCCGATATATATTTTGATACTAACTTGAATATTATAAAAAATATTATTGTATTATACCTTGAAAGTGGGCATGAAATAGTCCTATATAAGATGTTTAGCACCAGCCGATGAAATCTGAAAACAGCTGTTATTTTTCTGAATGTTGGCCAAGAAGTGCTTAGAATCGTTTCCAATCCCAGAAAGAAAAGGTGGGACCAATTGTGCAAAATATTACTGTGCCGGTATATAATAATTATAATACTAATAATAATAGCTTTTATTGGCATCTTGTACAGAAATAATAACTATAACTATCAATTACATTAAAGGCCTTAAACTTATTATGAGTGAGTGTTACTGTACATTGAGAGATACCAAAGGGTAGGATACAGCATAGCTGATTAATCCAACCTGAATAAAATAGAAACAAATACTAGACAAGTGTACCCACAATTGTACGGAAACATCGTTATGTGAGAGATATTTATCACTAATCTTACCAACTATTCATCTTGAAAACAAGAATTAAACACTAAAATAAATCAAAATTAATTCATGCACTCCATATATATATCTTTTCTTCTTGGTGAAAAAAAAAATTAGGAAACAAGGAAAGAATACATCTCATTTAACTGGCTCTCAAAAAGCCAATGCCTCACCCTCCTCTCAAATGCATCCAAACTCAAACCTAAAAGACTACTCGGTATTTTATTGATTTCATCTACAATTATATAAAAGAAGCAACGCTGAAACATGGAAGCACGATAACGCGGTATGGCAAGTATATGTCTGAACCTGACGTTGATGCTATGAACATCTGTTCTATATTTGATTCGTCGGTGCAGATAGGAGGGTTTCTTCTCATTCAAAATCATGTAAAACAGACTCAGCACATGCAGCCATGTTCAACCAACCCAATTGCTGCCGTCTGCAGGACGTGCGATCTGTGCGTCTAAGGTTGAAAACAATTCGAACACACCAGTTTTGAATTTTCTGAACTCGGGCCACATTCTGTTTTGTCAGACATGGGCCATATACGGTATCGCAATAATTGAGGTGAGACAACACCAGCGCTTCACAAAGCATTTTTCTTTGTCGAATATCCAGAAATTCTTTGCAACCATAAATCAATTTTATATTCACGAAAGCTCTTTTAAGTAGCAAGTTTATGTGAGAATCAAACCTCAAATCGCTATCCATAATCAAACCCAAATTACGACACTCGCTAGTCAGAGGAAGAACTGCACCATTCACAGATATCCTAATTAGATCTTTACATGCCTCTGTCATGACCTTCCTTCCAAATAGCATAACTACAGTTTTTGAAGGGTTAATGCTTAGACACATACTCTCCGACAACTTAGAGATGTTATCCAAATCTATATTAATTTTTTCTCGAGCTTCATCAAGTGAGTCACGCGAAAACTGTAAATAGAGCTGTGAGTCGTCAGCATATAAATGAGTCGAGCAGAAAATTAAACAACACATGAGCTGAAAGGTATAGATAATAAAAAATATCGGTCCGAGAATGGATCCCTGCGGAACTCCACATGGGGTCTCTATAGGATCAGACTTAATTTTTCCGTACAAAACTCTTTGTGTTCTGCCAGTCAAATAGTTTTCAAGCAGTAAAACCGTATTTTCAGTGAAACAAATATAATGAAAGATTGCCAACAAAAAATCGTGATTAATTTTATCGAAAGCCTTCGAATAATCCAGCAGGACGAGCAACAAAAGTTCATTATCGTCTACCTATTCTATTCACCATTTATTTCTTCTTCTTTTTGCATGGCGCCTTTATGGGCAGCACTAAGGCCGTTTGGCTAATTGTGCTTGATGTGTGTTGTATTATTTTGTTTTGTGTCTTGGAAAAACTTTTTGATGAAGCTTGCAAGACTGTTGTAGCTGGCCTCTTGGATCATCCGGGCGCTGAGTGTTTTAGTGCCCAAGGTCTGGTCACCTTATGAGCGGGACATTCGAAGAGTATGTGTTTCGTTGTTTCGTCATTTTCTAGGCAACCACGGCACCGTGCGGTTTTCGATAGTCTCATGACGTCTAGGTATTTGTTGAGATGGTGTCCCGTCAATAGGCCAACTTCCATCCCAATAGACCTTTCATCGAGGGACGATAGTTCCTTAATTTCATTAATTCCATCCATTTGAACATTAAATTCACGATAAAAATTGAACAGAACCATTCCATTAATTTTTTGGACTTAAAAATCACTAAACAAAATAATAATCATGTTTTTTCGGTCTTTCGTAAACCAACACATACTGATACAATTATACATAACTACTCATTAAATCCAATTAAACACAAAGTTGCATCTTTAAACAGCATGGTACATCGGTTACTCAATTTACCTTTATCAGTAGAAGATTATAATAAAGAGTTAAACATCATCAAACAGATAGCCATTAATAATTCATATAATCCGGATATGATAGATCTAATCATTCGTAAAAACTGTATCAGAAAGCAATAAATGAAGTATATCCTATTTATAAAGACTATAAAATATACAACAGTTTAACATTCTGCGGTTCTGCAAGTACAAATATTGAATCCTTCCTCGTCAAACAAAATCTTAATATAACTTTCAAAACTTCTAATAACGTAGGTAAACATATTGAAAATAATAAATCTCGTGTTGAAAAATCAAGTAAATCAGGAATCTATAAACTCAACAGCGGTTCTTGTGATAAAATTTATATCGGTAGGACCTATAGGAGTTTTGGCATAAGAACATCTGAACATAAACGTAGCTTCGATAAAAATAAATCTGATTCAAATTATTCAAACCACCTAATAAAAGAAAACCATTCATTCAATAAAAACTTTGACATATTACAAATAAAATCAAAAAGTTCAAAATTAGATCTCCTAGAACCATTAGAAATAAATAGATACAAACATTCGGACAAGCTTTTGAACGAACAGGTAGATGTGAATAACTCACCCCTACTTAACTTGTTTAATAAGTTTTTATTACCTTTCATACTAACTGTACAATGGCTCGGTGTGGATTTTCCTGTTATTCATCCAACTTGTTCTACGATTTGTCTGTAATACCATACTCTTCATTCTGTTTTTCATTCTTGATAAAGCTGCTGTGTCAGCGAAACGTCGTCGAATTTTTATCAAATAAAGTGTAGATTAAAGTTAAACCTTGTGTTCTTCATCTCATTTATATCATGGATCTACATCAAGTAACGGCCTCCACAATTCAAAATAACGATAGTTCATATACCCTGTTCTTTGGTTGTGGCCCCTTTATGAGCTTTACAATATTTTGAAATTATTATCATTACTCCAATTGCTAACGATTTGTCAGCACAGTTATCAATTGCTGGATCATAGTGGAATGCAGCTCGTTCAAGAATCACGGGAGTATTGCGTCTGCGGATTTTTCATTATTATTATTAAATATAATACCTAACCTAAGCCTAATCTACATTGTTACTCATTAAATAACGCAATTTCTCACAAAGAAATACGACGATTTTCTTTATCTGTCTCTCTCTGGTCATCAGTGCGGTTAGCACGTGGGGTAGCTCCTCGTACATTTCATTGACAGCGACGACCTAAGTCAAGTCTTCTTCTCTTCATCATCATAAATTGTAATTAATCAAAGTAATAAAATTTTTCGCTTACGTAGCAGTAAACTGCCACTATCACAGAATATCAACAAAAAAAGAGCACATTACTTGGAATGTCACTATCACAAAAAATTACAACAGTAAAGAAAGTTCTCACTCACGTAGCGGTAATCTTCACTCACAATGATAGAAGGATGCACTCATAGATATCGTAATAGTTTTTTCCGTGTTCTGAAGTGCGACAGGATGGATTGACAATGTAATGTCAAATACTATGGTTACGTTCAGAAATTTAATTTGTTACAAAACTTAAGATTTCTCAATCTCCAACAACTGAAGTTAGCTAACTTGAGTTACGCTATTACATTTTCTGACTATGCAATTTTGTCGCGTTAGCGATTCACTTTTGTTTAGTTTCGGAACACGACATTAAATCATCCAACGCGCACGCGAAGACTGATTTGATAGATATGATTGAATTTGAACTTTGTACAGCGATAATAAATTGCAAAATGATTTTATCGTTAGGAACACACCTACATTGCTAAGACAACAGTGAGTGATTATAGTAAACTTTATTTAATAGCAATAGTTCAAATTGACTCTACATTTCATTTAGAAACGTTTGGAAAATAAAAAAGGGCTTTTTATATGGTTTTCCCGGAGGTTATTCAAATTTAACCTCACCTCTCAAACCTTCCCTAGACCCCCACGAATATTTCAAGACCAAGATGAGATTAATCCGTTCAGCCGTTTTCGAGTTTCAGCGAGACTAACAAACAGCAATTGATTTTTATATATAGATAGGTTCAGACACATAAAATCCATCCGCTTCATCACCTTTTATACTTACAATTCCACATTTCATCTTTCCGACTATAAATTGTCCTTCGTGTATCTATGTATCTCAGAGATATAAAAGAAAAAGAGACAGCTGTTTGGTTGCTTGGGTACACGTATTCAAATTAAATCACGTCTAAATATTTAGTCATGCATAAAACAGGTAGGTACATGCAGGGAAACTTACTGATTGTGACGTGAATATATTGAAATTTAAATAGGATCTGCAGGAACTTCGTGACTCGTTTGCTGCACGAATATGGAGTGCTCGAACAAATGTCGTTAGGAATACTTCATAGCATTCATTATATTCCATTTGTATTTCCTTATAGTTCAGATATCTGTGAAGTAAAAAGAGTTGTGCTGATAAGCACATCGAAACAATTAATTTTCTTTCAGTTAAACGCTATTCACTTTATCATTCTGTCAAGCAAAATCAGCTTGTAGACTCCAGAATATGGCCACTCGTAGTCAAGATGTTCCATTAAAACCCTCCGAACAACAGATTGTCAATCATGTATCATACAGTACGAAAATTTTCCTAAATTTTCATTGAAAATTTATTTGTGCTTGCAATGGATTCTTGAAATGAATCATGTATTCGTGCTCAAATTAAGTCACTCACGAAACAACTAAAAATCTAAAAATTATTTATATTATATTCAATTATATTTGTTTATTTCGACCGAATCTACTAGAATACCGCTTGAAATAGTTAATTAATTTCGCCGTTACTACGTCATCATGATGATAATAAGAAATTAAAGTATGTCTCCGTAGATCGTCTGCAGCACGCAATGTTAAGAGTCGACTCGGCAGACAACCTATGCCGTCGACCATATTGCCAAACCGCCTTTGTCTACTAGCGAACCACGTGTTTTAATGAATCTTACATTTACGTTCACATCTACTGTTTGTGTTAACCATAGACATTTTTATCTTCATTTGTGTGACCCCATCATGGCAGCAAGTGGTGGACAACGTGGGAAAGTAGGGCATGGTTTTCTCCGTTGAGAAGAACCCATCACTGAGTTAGCCACGTGGTAGGACTGACGCCAGCAATGAAAGCGACGCACCTGGATAATGTCAGGGACCGCAAAAGCCACCACCGCAGCAGCCGTGAAGGAAACATCCCGTTCCTGAATCGATGACAATAGCGCCCAATGACGAGTTTGTGAGTTTAGTGTTTCAAGACGACCAGCTTTGTAACGCTTTCAAACTCATCATGTGTTATAGGTTAGGTTAGTTTAGGTTAGATTTCTTTTTTTCTCTTTCAGTAGATCCCTCTGACCAAGCTCAGCACAGAACGTACTATGTGCCTACCTGCCCAGACGGTTTAAATATCCGTTCATTTCTGAGACTCTGTCTCTGTTCCTTCGCAGACCTCATCGAGTTTACTTCGTGTCCTCATATTTTCTGAAGCACTCGTTACCACGAATCGACTCACGACCATTTTGCCAAACCGCCGTAGTCTACCAACGAACCACTTGTTTTATTTTATCTTACAGTTACGATCACAAGGCTGTTTGTGTAAACAATCGACATTTTCTTCTTCGTATGACTCCATCCTGATATTGAAAAGATCTTGGGAGAGTTTCATGTGAGGTTATGAAAGCTACTTTTTGTGCTGTTTTGAAATTACATCTGTAATCTCTCCGCTGATAAGGGCAAAATATGTTAATGAAATATATTTATCTGTATTAGTTGGTTCTATACGTCAAACATTTCGACCTATTTGTTGGACATTCATTGCACTTTGTTCTGTTCATTTATTATTGGTATCAAATAGTATTTTGCTTATGTTGGTACCACAGTAGTACTAGGTTTCAAAATGTTGTTTGTTGAGTCTGTAAATATTTTTTCTCTATATCTGATGTAGATGAGTCTATTAGCGAGTTTTGTGATGGCTACTTCTAACAAATTTTTTGAATAGTTGCGTTCGATTTCAGCAGAAAATATTATTTTACTATTCATTCTGTTGTAAATGTACAAAACTGGTCTACTCGTCTATTTGATCCCTGAGAACTAACAAAAATAGCATCAACGTATCTATACTAAATAGTAATATTTGAATTTGGGAGGCTTTTACTTGGTAGAATTTCATTATCAATAACAAAGAAGAAGTAATATTTTTGAAGAATTTTACTGAATAATTGTGATTCGTAACGCATTTCACTACATCGTGGCTTCTTCAGACGAATGAATATACAGAAATTATGACAACTATATATAGACACAATTAAAAATATAAATACAAATGTTTTTGAGTAATTAAAAGCTGATTGATTTGCTTCTTCTTAAGTGGTTATTGATGACAGGTATATCCAATAAAATTAAGGAATAGATGGCTTCCTGCAGAGATTCAATAGAGTGTTATACGACTGTTCAGTGCACTTCAAATAATCAGTTTGTTTGGAGAAATATAACTAAAATGTGTTCAATAACTGTTCAGATATTTTAAATATGAAAATCAATATAATATAAATACAAATGTCTCAATAAATAACTTATTTTATTGTATTTCAAATTTAATTTATGTAAATATTGGGTTTGTTTCTCTAATATTCAAATGTTAAGTAGTTGTGAATTATCTTAGTCTTCCGTAGGAGACTACTTATATACTGATTATTGCATGACGTAATAGATTGATGTCGCTGCTCCGTTGTTCCGCGCGTGGTTCGTTTGCACGAGAAATCCATCAGACACTAGCTTGCAGAATTTCATTCCATATTTTCCATCACGGGTCGTCGAATTGTTGATTAGGCGACTTGTGGAGTATTTTCACCTTATGTTGGTTTAAGTGGATGAACTTTTAAGTGTCAAACCAACATCTTGACTCGGCCGCAGGGGTGTAGAGCATGGTCGTCTAAGTGCGGGATGCTCGTTGCGCCTCTCTGAATAGCGCCCGCATTTCCATGCCTACTTTTTCTGTTGATTCTTTTCGAGGAGACTTCGAGGGATGAAACTGCCGCTACAATATGATGGTTTCTCCCGTACACATCTCGTTCATCGCAAGCGTTGGATGACCCAGTAAATGATGAAAATCGTCAGCAGAATTATTGCAATTGTAACTAAGCTGAATATGGTCTAATGTGTTGTAACCCGTCTCCAGCGATATGTTGTGAATTCTTCATCGATATCAGATGCCTCGTTTTTAAGACGTGACGTTGTGTCTGGAGCATTCAGGACTGGCTCTTCTTCGATATCTAGATTCGATGAAGTTTGATGTGCATCTTTCTGTAGTATGAATGGTTTGATTTTTCTATTATAGGTTCTAATGACTGAGAACGTTTCGGTTACCTTGGATTGCAGCGTAATTAGTTTAGTTCTTATGATACAGTGTGGAGCGACGGGGAGGATTCCAGTATTGTTCAAAGTGACTTCTCGCCGTCTGCTCTCGCGTATTATAGCTGCTCTGGATGGCACGTTTGAAATGAAAAGCCAGGTGTTTGGTTTGTGGAGTTCCTTCCATGCAATAGTTTTTACAGTGCACAGGGTGTTTCTGCAGACAGGTTCATCCACTCTTCAGTCGATCTGATCAATTATGCAGTTGGGATTCTTATCCATACTTTTATGATGGTCGGGTCGTAGATATAAGTGTTTTCACCAATTGATATGGCTTGAAAAACTTGGTCTGTCGAAATTTCGAAGTATTTTTAGGTCTCATAGTTGACAACCAAGAAGGGAGTTGATACTTGTATGCCAACAAAGGTTCCATTCTGTTTCTTCATGGGAACTGCAGTTGTCTTAGTTACTTCGAATTTGTCATTTTCTATGATGTGCAGGTGAGCATAAACGTTAGTAAACTGATCGTCTTGCTCTATCCCCATTTTTTGTATTGTTTTGGATAGCACCGTTAACGTAGCTGGTAGGTTTCTGGAAACTATTCGGACTATTTTTGTAATTTCTGCTGGAGCCAAGAATTCCATTATATGGCTATTATTGTAACAGACGTTGGAAAGTTTTCTGTATTCAGCAGCAACTTCCTTTAGGTAGTTTTTGCTAATTGGCAATCAGCAGATCAATATGGGCCTGGTTAGTATCCGATATTTTGTACCAGTTTGCCATTTCACCAATTGTTTCGATACCCTGATTGAATTTTGATCAGAAGCTTAGAAATTTCTGATTTATTCTTTTTCCTTCCTGGTGTTGAAATATTCCGTAAAAATTATTCGCTTGTTGTTGTGTCGGTTTTCAATTAGTTCCTCGGCGTCATCGTAGTTTGCATTGGTGATGCTGAGCTGTTGAACAATTCTGCTGGCTGCTCTTCGGAGGTTTGTTTTCAGGATCTGCATTTTTTGAACAGCACATATCGATTTGTTGCTGTGAACTGTTTGGACGAAAATACCACTGAATGTTTGCCATGACTCGTAGTTCCCATCAAATGTCGGAATAGATAGGTTGGGCATTAACACGTTGGATTTTTGTTCTGAGTGTTTGAATTTTCGTGTAAATTCTCCAGAGTTTCTAGGTTATTGACTCTCCCTTTCTTTAGGACTTCGGAATTGTATTGCACAACTTCGGGACTGGCCATAATTTCCCGATGAGCTTCTTCAACTTTTTCCCATTTTTAAGTCAGAGATTGTTGGCGGATCTCTTTGAAGGTGATTGAGTGGTCAGTAGAAAGGTATTCGTTGATTTCATCTATTTCAGCATTTGAAGATTGATACGTAGGGATTTCATCAACAAAGTTGCTGCCTCTTGTGTAGTCTGTTTATTAAGGTTTAATTGTATTTTGTCAAGGAGCAGAATGGCTTCTTGGTAAAGATTTTCGACGTCTTTGTGCCTTTTTGGAAGTAAGTATGGTCCTCTGGTCTAGGATCTCCTCGTGAGTAGTGTAGAATCGATTCCAAAGTATTTCTAGTTCTTTAGATCGTGTTTCAACGTAGGGCTAACTGTGTCTCGACGGAGAATATTTCTTCATATTGGTTAACAGATTTCTGATGGCCTTGCCGGTATCGATTTGTTCGGTGACTTTGGCCTCCATGGTTGTTTGTGGACTGTAGATTTCGGCAGTAAGTAGTAGTTGAATGGATCACGACGCCTCTGTTTTTGTGAAAGTCTCGAAGAACCATGTAAATATTGGGTTTCTTTCCCTAATATTCAAATGTTGAGTAGTTGTGAATTATCTTAGTATACAACAGGAGACTAAGATGAATAAAATTGTAGAAAATCCCAATCTGCGATGACATACTAAGATTCAGTAATAATTTGCGCAGAGTGACGACTTGCATGAAATATAGATATTTTGTGAACGGTTATTGTACAATTTAAGTTTACTTATATACTTATTATTGCATGACGTAATAGATTGATGTCGCTGTTTTAACTTCCGAGCGTGGTTCGTTTGCACAGGAAATCCATCAGATGCTAGCTTGCCGAATTTCGTTTCATATTTCCCGTCACGTGTCGTCGAATTGTTGATTAGGCGACTTGTGGAGTATTTTCACCTTATGTAGGTTTAAGTGGTTGACTTTTTAAGGGTAAAACCAACAATGTATTTGTTTTTGCTTTATACTTTGCGGTCGCGGCGAAAATACAGTCTGTCAATCTGTAAGAATGAAAAAAAATCTATAATTGTAAGGTTTTCCACTCGTATTGAATTCAAACTAGCTACAGAATATACTATTACTATTCAATAATTTCCAAATATTTTGCAGAAAGTGATGAAATCTGTTTATTTGGCAATTGATATTCCATATTCCAAACACTGAAACCTAAATTTGAAAAGTTGATCATGGTATTTAGAAAACCTGTGAAAGTCTTCTAGAACAGGTATAATTGTACCTCATATTTATATGACAAATTCCTTCTCTTTTCAAATTAAAATACAGATTCATGAAGGAAAAAATTATAATGATATAAGATATCCAAAAATTTGTGGAGATTCATGTTGCTGGAATATTTCGAAACCAAATATTGGAAAACCGAATTCGTGTCCTTATTTACTTCGAAAAAGAAAAACTACTACTCAATTTTTAGCTTTCGTGGTTATACAGCTGTTCTTTCCTGACATCGAATAAAGGCCATTCTATAAAATGTTTTTCAGTGAAGTTTCTTGCTTCCAGAAATGCAGTTGAGTAAAATATATAGCAGAGAGACTTGTATGACGACAAATTTTGGTTGAAAAGCTTCAACTTCTCGGTGCTTTTCCTCGCTCCTTTTATTTTCCTCATGATAGATATCCGTTGCGTGATTTATATCTAATGGATCTCTAATTGAGAACCTCCCGTTCGTGACTTTCATCTTGAGAGACTTGCCATCGTTAGCAATATAGAAATGACTTAATAACTTCAAGAAAGGCTTCTCATATTTCATTTCATCATCTACATTATTTGTATTATTGTGTTTCCCTTAACATTTAATTTTATTTGTGTATTTGAACATGATGGAATGTATTGTTATTACGTAGATCATTTTCATATTATATCTGTCATAGCATTTGAAACAGGTTATTGTATGTATTTTGTATTTATAATGAATATAATCTGAGAAAAAACAATGATTTTTTTACGTATATTGTTTACTGAATCATTGATATTTCGTTACCTTTCGGAACTTCATCAGGATAGGGAAAAAATTTTGCTAACCAAAGATGACATCAATTTAACTACAACCAATCACAAGCAAAAACAGATGAAGTAACAAATAAAAATACGTACGGCATGAATTATGGGAACAACCAATCGTCGGTGACAATGGAATAGAAAAAGCTAACAAAAACATAATCGACTAATAATAATCCTCCACATACTCAACATGGACTCATTCAATCATTTAAATCACAAATTAACAAGTTCGAAAAATCAGGAGTTTACAAACTTGTTTGCAATGAGTGTACAGCAGTTCATGTTTGTCAGACTGGTTGAAATTTCAAAACTAGATTAAAGGGACACTCATCCTCTAATAATAATTCTCCGATATGTGAACATATAAAAACCATGAAACATTCAATACCATTAGTCTTCATAATAGCGACAAAGGACAGAAAATGAATCTGTTGGAATGTTTGGGAATTAATAAACTTTTTAGAAAACCCAAATGAAATCACTCTTAGTCAGTTGGACATCAATACATCTCCACTACTAAATTTGTAATTAGGCTAGTATCTATAGGGTGCGCCAGAGAAAACCGGAATATTTTCTTTCCGTTATAACTTTCGCAATTTTGAAGCTACATCATTCGTTCTTGCTTCATTGGAAAACCAAACGACTAAATTGTATCGAAATTTCACTTCCGGTGAAATCCAATATGGCTAACTGTTTCGAAAATGAGCAATATTTCTAGATCGCTTGAACGGTTTTTTTCACTAAAAAATTCGAATAGGGCATTCAGTCGATAATTCAGTCTTTTCTGAACAATTCGACATATTGATCTTGAAAATGTTTCAAGAATTGGTGAAAAAATATCGTGAAGAATATTTTTCATTCTGATTTTCAGCTAAAATCGTAATATTTTTTCACCTCATGGCGTTAGCACTCCTGCAGTTGTTGTGTTTCTCATGAACGTTCTAAGAAGACGAAGAACTATATTTTACTAAAACCAACCTAAGATTTAATTTCCGTTCGAATTCAAAATGGCCGACTTCCACAAATATTAAAAATTTTTGCCGCGCATTAAAGAATTCTTCATGGTCGTAATGAATCAACTGAGAAATCACTAGATTGAATCTTTTTCATCATTTTGAGGGGTCGAATTCAAATATTGATTCAGAATTGTGCCAATTGTCCTCAATAATGTTTCTCTTTTACACCATCCGTTGCGAAACCTCTGAACATAGACTACATGCATTTACTCTATGATAAACAAAAAATAATGAAATGTCATCGAGTTTTAGACGACATCTGGTTTGAACTCGAATTTTATGTTGGTGTTGCTTGTTTTTGACATTTGAAATTATTAACAATGGTTTTAACAAATGAGGATAAGCGTTTCATTGAATGTTTATTTGTGCGTGGGTATACTGCTAGGAAAATATTACGCCAATTTCTAGCCCTTAATTACAGAAGAAATACAATCTGGGATCTTGGGGAAAAATTTAGGATAACATGGCTATTAAGATGAATACCAGGATGACTGTTTCCCAAATAACTCAGAGATGCCAACTATTATAAACATCTTTAAAATAACCTCACAGGAAATATTAGCACGGATTAAGATCGGGACTATTTGGGGGCCATTTTTCTGGTTCGATGATATCGTCTACGCGTTGCCTTGAATAATCCATAGTATAGTGACTGGTAT
Source organism: Cryptolaemus montrouzieri (assembly GCA_013387265.2). Lineage (NCBI taxonomy): Eukaryota > Metazoa > Arthropoda > Insecta > Coleoptera > Coccinellidae > Cryptolaemus > Cryptolaemus montrouzieri. Next base: position 137,356,438 of record JABFTP020000185.1, on the reverse strand, counting down.
GACATCTGGCTCCATCCTAAAATCAATTGATACGGATTTCATTTAGATACATCTAATTTGGGACACCCTGTACACTGACGGCGAATTAAGAGTAGGAAGCTTTTTTTGTGATGAAGTACTGGTTGTTATAAATTTTTGTCTTTCCCTCTGCAAACGAATTAAAGGCCATTCCTCTCGATTCCATTCGTCGGAACACAAATTCTATCATTCTGGCTGTTTTTCCGGTGGGGCAACACTGAAACTTTTTTCGTGAGCCTGATATTTTCAATTTATCTACGTCTTCTTTATCTATGTAATAAATTTCTGCATCACTCGAATCTGCGCTCAATGACAGCTTGAGTAATTTCAAAATTATAGTGCCTGCGAAAATACTTAAGACCCAAATCGTGTCTTATTGTTCTTCTCACAGAAAATCTCACAAAAATTGTAGAGTTTATGCTTGAAACAGATTATGAAATAGGTGAGTACCTGCGTTCTAACAATTTTAGCTGCACCAGTACCTGGTCTTCTTCCTAATGACCCTGTTATCCGAAAGTTTTCCTCAAGATCATAGATTGCACTTCTTTTGTAATTGGCGTGATATTTGCCAAGCAGTATAGCCACGTACAAATAACCATTCAATGAAACGCTTATCCTCATTTGTTAAAACCATTGTTAACATTTCAATTGTCAAAAACAAGCAACACCAAGATAAAATTGGAGTTCAAACCAGATGTCATCTAAAACTCGATGACATTTCATTATTTTTGTTTATCATAGAGTTAATGCATGCAGTCTATTTTCAGATGTTTCACAACGGGAGGTGCATAAGATTGTGGTGAAGAAAAACATTATTGACGACAATTGGCACAATTCTGAATCAATATTCGAGTTCGACCCCCCAAAATGATGGAAAAGGTTCAACGCGAAAAATTTTTTAATGCGCGGGGAAAAATTAATTAACATTAATATTCGATGAAGTCGGCCATTTTGAATTCGAACGGAAATCAAATTTTAGGTTCGTTTCAGTAAATTATTGTTCTTTGTCTTCGTAGAACATCGATTCCAGCTGAAAATCAGAATGAAAAAAATTCTTCACGCTACTTTTTTGCCAATTCTAGGAACATTTCCAAGATCAATATGTCAAATCGTTCAGAAAAGACTGAATTTCATACTGCATGTCCCATTCGAATTTTTTAGTGAAAAAAAACGTTCCTGCGATCTTGAAATTTTCCCATTTTCGAATGAGTCAGGCATATTGAATTTCACCTGAAGTGGAATATCGATACAATTTTTGAAAAACCTAGTTCTTTGGCTCTCTAATGAAGTAAGAACGAATGATCTAGTTCTAAAATTGCAAAAGTTATAACGGAAAAAGAACTTTTCGGTGGCGCACCCTATATGAAAAAATATTTAACAGTAGGGGTAGCGATGTTTGCCATGAAACAGGAAGGTATTATATTTCTGATAAAGAAAATATCTTACATCTAGACAATACGAAAAAATAACAAAGTCTTTCCTAATAAGCCTAGGGTAAGGACGTTTCTATAGCAGACACTAAGAATTATTCTGGAAGCACTCATCGTCCACCACATTTCATATATATTTTCATTTAGCCCAAAAAAACAAAGGAAAAGATGTTTGAAATCGTAAAATCTGACGTCTTCACTTTCACGCACTGGGAATGATAGATCCACTCTGTCTGCCCTTGAAGAATATATTTTTCCTCTCCTCCTCAAATATATTACATCTGTACCCATATATGACTTGAAGTAATTGCATCGCCTGAAATTTCATTCATGAATTTCTGAAATTGAACAAATATGAGATTCCTGCAATAACGAGAATTGTTAATTTAGTTTAATTAAATAGAAATGTCTCTTTGAAACGGATGAAAGCATACTTTTTTGGGTAGTATAAATATATATATTTCTGAAATTACTTGAAAAATATATTCACCATACATGGCAATTTACATAGCCGCTCTTTGTTTGAAATTTTCCTCCCTTTTATTTGATTCTGGGAATTAAATTCATTGATCAATAAAGCAATATATAGTGTGGTATTCAGGTAGGTGGTATAACTCGACAAAGAGATTCTCTGATTAATAGATTAAATTAAAGGCTTGTATGAATAGGGATCTGCAACTAATTCTATTATACATGGAAGTCTCATTCAACATAAATATCGGTGTTGTAAATACATTCTGTCGAAAAATTACGAGAAATTGATTATTTAATGAATCTGCTCAAAAAGATTGTGAACATTTTTATTCTTCCTAAGTTGGCACAACTGTTTTCTATACTGACGCGGAGTTTGAACGCGATCATTTCGTTTGTTTACTGTGCTCGATTTTATCAAATGTGTTTTACAATTTTTACAATAAATAAAAATATGAAACAATGAAGTTTTCTCAAATTTTATATTTCAAATAGAATTTCGTGTGCCGAACCGCTGAAAATGTTACAGAAGGCTTATGGTGAATTGATTTCATCAAAAACATGTGTATACGAGTGGTAACCGGATTCATCAGCAACCGATAAGTGAAGGAAATGTTACTTGAACATCGTTATTCAAATTCGAGAGATAGGCATTGAGATGTCTGTGTCTCACGAATGAATTCGTAACATTTTAGTAATTGTTTGGGCATGAAACGCGTTGCTAGTGATGAGGTGCTGTTTAAGAAATACCAGATGTTGTGTGGAATCGTGGATACGAAAGGGGGCTTAATGGCCTTTGATTTTGAAGTCGAATATTGTTTTGGCTGGATTTCTTATCTGAGTTTAGATAAATTCCTTCGCATCGATATTAACTCTTTTGGGTAAATTTAAGCTGCTTTAAAATTACGTAATATTTTACTATATTCAAATTTAAAATTAAACTATTGAATCATTCTGGCAAATGAGCATCTTTTCACTGTAATTTTGAATTCAGAAGAACTATGTAAAATGTTATGCAGGTAGATCCACGAAATACAATTATCACAATTGACAATAAAATTCAATTAGAATAAAAATCAAAGAATATATGGATATTTTCAGCGAACGAACCAGAAAAAATAGACCCTGCTTCCGGGTTGTCTTAATATATAACAACATAATCAGCAAATTGATACCTTCCGCATCTAAATATCATGAATTTCATATTATCTTTCGGCTCTATACTCTTTTAGCTTTATATGATAAAAATGTTTCATGATATATCTCTATTAAATAATGTTTCCTAATATCTATACATCAGATTGCGATAGGAGGTGATTGAAAGAATGCTCTTTTCTTCTCAGAACTCCACCTTCAACATAAACCTGAAAGAGCATTTTAAATCCTTTGAATTCGCACAAAGTTTCTGATATATCTTGCTAACGTAATTTTTGGGTTCGCGTTTTTTCCTTTCGACATTAGTAGGATGATTAATTTCCTTAAAAGTCAACCAAGCAAGAGTTCACTGAAAGGTTTGCTTTCAGTGTAATATGAGGTTATTTCCAACTACATGGAAGAAAAGCTCTTTGAAGTCCCGCAAGCTTGATTGAAAGGATATAAAGACCATTCTGTTTTGTTCGTAAGATACAGAGGATAACATCGCTAAGCAATAGTTTATGTAGACAAACAATTATTGGATTAAGAGAGCCTTTCTCTGTAATAGCTGGTTACATTCTGTGGCTTCAAAAGGAAGATAATTAAGTATTATTTTGTGGCAATTGCCATTTTGCATCACGCGTTATGTACTCTCAGCGCTTTTTAATTCACATTAAGCTTGATAGAATATCAACCAAAATGAATCAATGAATTCAGTAGTGTAAAGAATTTCACAACACGTGTTTTGTCAGCACTGTAGTTTACATGTATACATTGGTGACGCATTCTTTTCCACCCCATTTCATAATTTGCAACTTTAGCCAATTCCTCGATTCCAACCTTTTTTTTTCTCAAATCCTCTTTCACTTCTCCAAGTCTGTTTATTCTTAGTCAACACATGTGCTTTCACCCGTAATACCTCGTTCGTCTGCCCTGTTGTCCAACCTTCTGTTCCGCTACATGTTTATTATTGAAGTTATTTAAGGCTGAGGACAAGTCCTATAAAAGCCTAATAAAAAAAAATAATTTCTATAGTATTGCAAGCACAGCTTAGCCATAATGAAATATGCACACATATATAATAACTAAATCCACTTATGTCAAAAACGAAATCTAATTAAACAAAAGAAAGTCCAACTTATTTTTGAATACATTAACCGAATTTGAGTCCACCACATCACTAGAAAACCTGTTCCAATCATCGAACACCCTATTCACAAGAAAATACTGTCTTTGTCTCGACGAAAATTTTTCTTTTTTCAGCTTCAGATAATGACCACGCAAACGAGTATCAGCACCCAAACTAAACAAACATCTCAGGTTGGCGTAATTGTGTTTAATTATACGATAGCACAAGATTAGATCTCCGCGATGTCTTCGCTGCTCGAAGGTTATGAGACCAGCTCTAGCCAATCTTTCATTATATGAAGGACGAACGACCCCAAAAGTCATACGTGTAGCACGGCGCTGGACACCCTCAAGCATGCTTTTATCCCGAGCGAGCACCGGGCACCAAACCGAGCCTGCATACTCCAAAGTAGGACGCACATAAGTTTTATAAAGTGTAACCGAACTAGAGAAGGACAACTTAACGAACGATCTACGAATGAGATAAATTAAAGAATTAGCACGTTTACAAACACTTAGGACATGTTCCGACCACGTAAGGTTTGAAGTAACGGTTACTCCTAGATCTACATGTGAAGTAACTGAGCGAGTATTGATGGGATGGATTATTGAGTCCTATATGGAGCACAACACATTTATCAACATTTAGTGGTAGGAGCCAGTCGTTGCACCATCGGTTTATTGCGTCAAGATCGTCCTGGAGAATCTGTCTCTCGGTGAGCGGGTTTGCATACAACTTGGTGTCGTCAGCGAAGAATGACTTGCGAGATTTAATGTGTAATGAAAGATCGCTGGCGAAAATGACAAATAAAAGTGGCCCCAAGACGGATCCCTGAGGCACTCTGCTCACAGCCTGTCTTTCCGACGAAAGAACCCCACCAACCCTCAGCACGAATGTTCGCTGCGACATATAATTAGTAGTCCAGAGAAGCAACTTCCCGCGAATACCAACGATGTCCAATTTGTGAACTAATCTTCTTACTGTGACTCTGTCAAAAGCCTTGGCGAAATCGAGGTAAATGACATCAGTAGGGATTGTTGACTACCTCAGCAAATAACTTGTATAGAGGCGAAAATGCTTTCAGCCCAACTAATCTCTAAGGTATTATTGAAAAGTCTCTATCAGTATATTTTTAATGCTTACTTTTCACTCGTGAAAGAAGAATTCGTTTTTAGATAATCAGAATTGCTTTCATGTTTAGATATTATGACAAGAAACGACCTTCCAATAAAAAATTTGTGGATATCATAAACTTGCTCAAAGCATGCTTATATCAAAATCATTTTCCTTTCAATAATATCACGATAGCTGAGTAAGATTCCTATACTAGCAGTAACTTTCAAGGAGAATTTCAAAGTCATCATCTGTAATATTTTGAGTGAACTTGAAATCTAGCTCTTATCAGGAAAGATTATTCCATCCACGGATTTTCGAATGATTTATCTTAAGTCAAGTTTGCAAATGTAGACTCCTCGCGGATAATATCACGGAAGATATTTCTTTCATCGAATATTAACCGACAAGAGATTTTTCCTTGAAAGAGGGTTAGAGTACCTACGGGACTATTTCGCTAATTTTGAACCGTGATGTGATTCACGGACCGGCGAAAGATGGTCTTCAAGTGTTGGAATTCCTACATTCTCACATCTGTTTGTTATTGTTCGTTGCTTTTATCGGGTAGCGGGTTCACTATCTCGGTCCATAGAGGGCGACTTCCGAATATATGTACAAGATGCATCTCTTCTAGAATCGTTAAGGTACTCCAAAGTAGTTGGTTAGATGCTTTGCAGCGATATGCGACACTGATGAGCTTCAAATAAGGAGGAAAATGCAGTCTGCCTTTTCTTTTCTCAGCTTCCTGCTTATTGTGGCTCTTGGAGGCTGCGTGCATTGCAGGCTGATTTGAAAACTAGCTCCAGTCAAAAAAGATTATTCATTGATCAACGGATTTTCGAATAACTCTTCGTATTTTTTATTCCTATTTTTATCATATTCTATTATCTTGTTTTAGTAAAGAAATAAAATCAGTCTATCTTCTCCAGTAGAGAAGGTTTTCCATTGAAATATTACAATAAAAATTTCATTTAATGTGAAATGGCTCTATTTTATGCTAACTTCTGCTTACTATATCGTTTCTAATATGATTCGGGCTATTGTTGTTGTATTTCTGAATATCTGTTTGCTAGTAAAATTTTGAGTTCATACTTCGACGTTGATGGAAACAAGTATACGATGTAAAATTAAATTAACCTTTTTTTAATAATTTGATCGAGGATGTCGTTACTTCATTAAAATTGATATACATATTTTCAATGAAATAAAACTATGGTAGTTAGATTTTCACTATATTAACAAAACTGTCACGGGTTTCACCACACTGTGGCTTCAAAATTAAAGTCCATTGAATAAGTCGGCATCTGAAGAAATTATATTCACCAAAGCAGACAATGGTCATACAGTAATAGCCTTAAGTAAAACAGATTATTTATTTAAAAACCCAAAACTTCATTGAATCAGATAGTTATGAAAAAAATGTTAAAGATCCAACTAATAAATTTCAATCCATAATAAAGAACGCCTCAGAGTATGCCTAGTCTATAATACCTACCAACCAAAAATATAAACTTTTCATTGACAACCCGCAATCACTAAAACATTACTCCCTCGTCAAATTCTATAAAACAAGGCATCCCATTAGACCAGTAGTTTTATATTTTCAAGCTACAGCTGCAAAACTTTCACGCTTTCTCCTAGACATCATTCAACAGTATGCTAATTTTGAACCCAAATTCTCAATAAAAAACTCTTCAGTCCTTATAAATAAAATTCAGCACACCATCGAACGCTAAACTTATGTCATAGGATGTAGCAAATCTCTTCCCTAGTGTTCCACCTAGTGATACAGTCAAACTCGTCAACAACGCCCTTCAAATTAAAGCGGTTATTCAATCAAAAATCTTACACCTTGTAGAAATTTATTTAGACCAAAATTATTTTAACTTAATGGAGTATTATATGATAGTAAAAGAGATTTAATCATGGGTAATCCCCTAAGCCCTCTACTCGCTGAAATTTTCTTGGATAATATAGAGAAGACTATCCAAGAACATCCGTTATTCAAACACTTTATTTATTGGTTCAGATATGTCGACGATATCATTCGTTGTTTCACTGGTACAAACAGACATTCAAAACATTCATTAACAAAATCCTCGGTAATATTAAATTCACCTTAGAGATAGAAACAGACATCTCCATTAACTTTCTGGATTTAACTATTACTAAAATTAGCGGAAAACATAATTTTTCCATTTTTCATAAGCCATCGCATACAGATATTACTATTCACAGCTCATCTACACATCGTTATCCACATAATTTAGCTGCTTACAATAGTATGGTACATAGACTCATTAATATCCCAATGTCACAAAATAATTTTATTAAAGAGCAAAATGTAATTGAACATATAGCAGTCAATAACGGTTACAGTTCTAGTATGATTGCGAACATGATTTTACGGAAAAAAAAACAAAGAGCAATTCAAAAGTATTTCTAATTATAAAAAGTTTTAACACGAAGTACAACAACTTATATTGTTAAACCTAGTCTAAAATTAAAATCATTCATCTCGCATTATAATTTCAATATAGCATTCCGAACTAATAAATCATTAGGCCGATATATCAAAAATGCAAATCCAAAATTGATAAAGGTAATAAATCTGGTGTTTATTAACTGTCCTGCGGGGATTGTAATAAAATTTATAGTGGTAGAACTTTCAGAAATTTCAAAGTTAGATTATCCGAGCACAAACGTAGTTTTAATTATCATAAATCAGATTCCCATTATTCTAATCACTTACTCGAAGAAAACCATAACTTTAATGATAATTTCAAAACTTTACACAATGAAAATAATATACAAAATTTCAATCTATGTGAAATTTTAGAGATCAACAAAGAGAAAAATTCATGTAGGTTACTTAATAGTCAATTAGATCTAAATCCTTCTCCTTTAATCATACTTTTCAATTTATAAAGTAAGCAACTCCGATGGGTTCTCCAACATACCCCTTGTACTTGTTCCTATTGTAATATTAAGTAAGAAATAAGACTAATATATAAGAAATAACTCTGTTCATTAGTTTGTATCTATCTAATGAAGCCACTGTGTGGTGAAACCTGTCATAGTTTTGTCAATATAGTGAAAATCAAAATACTTTAGTCTTATGTCATTGAAAATATGTATATTGATTTTCATCAAGTAACGACCTCCTCAATCAAAATATTTCTTCAATTATAATGCTAACTTGATCTGGGAATACCACAGTTTCATTCTATTGAAAATATTTGAATTAATCTAGTATTTGAAGGAACATTGAGGTTGTTTAGCGCTTCTATCAGTTGTAAAATATTTTTGATCAAGTATGCTGGCCGATGTTCAGTTAAATTTGGTAATATTTTATTAAGATGATTGTAAAGATCTGAGGGAGTGAATTAGTTTATGAAACAATTGTCCTCATGGGGCAACCTTTTTCATATATATCAGAAGAGCATAAAGTAAAGGAATTCCAGGGTTTATCTGTTACGGAGATTTTATTCGCAGCAAGTAGGATAGTTTTCCATGTCATCTTTGATAGATTTCTGGAATTTCACAATTTTTGAGTTTTTATCTATATGAAAAAAATTGATCGAATTTGTCACTAAAATACCTTTCTTTGCTCTCTATATAACTCATTGATTTTCTGAGAGTTTCTCTCAAATTTGAGGAATGATCTTCATTACGTTATAACTGGTTTCGAGATGGAATGTTGAGAATATTTTGCACCCTCTCTCTAATAATTTGAAGTCTAATATTTCAAATTTCATGTCTGAAAAATTCATCTGAATAATTTCTTTATTCGATTTTTATATGATTCATACCGTTATATCGTAACTTCTCTGATTGTTGTGGACTAAATGTTCGAAGATTCCTGGATGCATTCGAGAGGTAAATTAACTAAGGGATACCTTCTCGTGTTGTGTTAGTTTGCTTGTAAACATGAACAAGTTCTTATTCCCGAGTTTGAGCCAAATTTTGATCGCTGATTTCACTGCTGATTTGGCTTAAGCTGAATGATATTTACAAGTTATTTGCATCTACTTGTACTAAACATTGTCAATTGAGCACTGTTTATTGATTATGATATTTTTTCATTTTAAGTAATATTTCCCTATAGCAAGCTAAAAGTTTCGTATTATTTGCATTCATAATAACAGAAAAATTCTATCTTTTAACTTGCAAATGAGTTTTTTCACGTGCATAGTAATCGACTGTCGATTTTTGGCATATAAAATTTTCATTGATTACTTTTGGGAAATTGCATTTCTACATAGGAGAATGCACTTTTCCAAGGACATTTTGAACGGAAATATGTTGAAAAATTTGAAACTTGGTAAATACGGCCTATATCGAGTATGAATTTACTGAAGCTTTTGAAGTCGATGGTTTTCGAGATTGCTGAGCATGAATTTCACGACGATAAGTGTCCCCGATGGAACTGGTGCTCAGTTCTTAGAGGCTTTTTAAAATTTTGATAGTCACAGTTTCAAATCTCAGTGACGACTGGGTACAATATCACGAACATATGGTAATAATTCTACATTTCTTATCATACGATCCAGTTTTTTTACAACAAAAACTTCAGTCTTCACAAGTAGTCAAGGGTCCATGGTTAAAAACAATCAATAATATGAAATACCGGGTGGTTCCATATAAATTTGGTTAAGTGTACACTTAACTGGGAGAAAATTAGCAGAAATTTCATCAATTATGATGATTCATTCGAACAGGTAAATGAAAATAATAACCCTACTGGACGATAAAGGGAACACAATTCTGTTCTTGCATTCGCAAAACATCACTAAGCGCACGAGAAATAATAATCAACGGGAAACTCGTACAGAGCCAACAATGCAAAATGCGCCACAAAATGAAAAAATCATTCGACAGATACAGGAATCCTATATTTGTGAAGTCAATCCGACTGAATACACCCGTTGAATTATTGAATAAACAACCACGCTCCATAATAGAATCATAATTTGAATCCTAAAATCTAGGTTAAACGAATATTGAAAATGGAATGGAAACAGAATCACAACCTCATTCAATAGATTCCCATGAATCGATTATTATTAAACCTCACTCATGCAAATGAAGATATCAGAAACAGATACAAATCTTCACTCAGATTTAGAACTAACCGAATCAAAAATGGTCTCAAATACTTAAGAAACTTAAGAAAGTCTAAATTTACTCCTGGAAGAGTTATGAACATACTGGAAGTATGTTTTCAATTTTTTAGCTTCTTCGACGCTTGTACCCTTGAATTATATTGTTGAAAGTCATTGTGTTCTATTGATATGAATCTAATTAAGTGTTGGTAGATCGAAGAAAGTTGAATATTCTTATTTATGATTCATTCTGGTCCAAGTTAGATCCAAGAAATTGAAAGAATCCTCAGTTCCCATATGCTGTTAAAACACTTGAGTTTGGTTGAATAGAGTTCGCATTCAGTTCATTTCAAAACAACTGTACTGGGCGGGTAAACTCATGTAAATTACTGTAATATCTCGTTCACACCAAGATAGTCATACTTTTTAAATAGATGACGAAGGAACGTCCTCTTAATTTCTCACTTCTCACTGAATAATGGGTAACAAACATGCGTTTTCTATTCTTTATAACGCTACACATAACATGGTCTGTCACTTCCGAAAATACCGGAAGTTATTCAATTGACAAGGCTTTTACGTGATAGAAATCCATTTACACAAATACAAGTAAACGATGATTTCTACTAGAATATATATTATTAAATGCTCGACGCGTTTCGATACACAGTATCTTTGTCAAGAGCGAATGAATACTACAATTATTTCTTACTAACAAATTTTCATATATACTGAAGAGGCAATCCACTCAGAGCTATCCGTACTTGAACTAATGTTTAGGAAATAAATTTAATAAGGGTTATTTATGTGTACCTGATCATTAAGAATTTCCGTTAAATACCTTAATCTGTTAATTTCAAGTACTTCCAGAATGTTGAGTTTTATACCTCTATTCTCAGAATGTACGATTTTAAATTCTGAATTGAGAGAGTGACTATTTTCCTAAGATTATTTGAATAATTTGAATCGGTTTTTCCATTGTTGAAACTGCGTTTATGTACAGAGTACATTAAAATTTCTATCTGTTCTACCTTTATAAAAACAATTGCAATCTGCACAATCCAATCTATAAACACTTGATTTATTTTTTCATTAATTGGATATTTATAATTCCTGATAAATGAAAATTTGTTGATGTTTTGAACGCTATATTCAAATTTGAATTTTATGAAGGATTTCACATTATTGCTAATATGGCCTATATATGTTAAACTATGGAATTTCTTGTCTTAGTGTTCACCGATTGGATATATATGTTGTAAAGCTGATTCCTGTTTTCTCTTATATAATATGCTGCTAACTAAATTTGCATCATAACCATTATTTATTGCGATCTGTTTTATCAAATTCAATTCTTTGAAATAATTATCATTAGATCTCGGTGTGCTCAACAGTCTATGTATATAGCTATTAAATGCTGCCACTTTATGTTGGTAAGGATGTGACGATGTATAATGAATTGTGATATCTGTATGAGAAGGCTTATAACAAATTGAAAACTGGTGTTTAATATTTGCTCTTGCTATTGTTAAGCCTAGGAAATTGATCGAATTGTTGTGGTCTATTTCAGACGTGAATTTCATTTTTGGGTGCAGGTTGTTGATGAAATTTTCGAATACAGTGAACAGTCTGTTTGTTCCTTTAAAACACACAATAATGTCATCGACATATCGATACCAATATAGGAAATGTTTACTGAGAGAGTGTTTATATATATATATATATATATATATATATATATATATATATATATATATATATATATATATATATATATATATATATATATATATATATATATATATATATATATATATATATATATATATATATATATATATATATATATATATATATATATATATATATATATATATATATATATATATATATATATATATATATATATATATATATATATATATATATATATATATATATATATATATATATATATATATATATATATATATATATATATATATATATATATATATATATATATATATATATATATATATATATATATTATATATTTCGAAAAGAAAGGATTTACAAAATTTGAATAATTGTATTCACAATAAATGCTTATATCTAAAATTTTGTGTGTGTCAGAAAAAAACACAGGTGTGAGCTCAGAAAATGAGGAGGAACAGAGGAACTATACTATCTTGTATATGATTCAATAAACGAGTGAAAAAACTTGTGGAAAAAACTCGTTTCCCTGTCGCTATTGCACTAGCAATAGCTAGCATGAAAAGGACTAAGGAGATAATAAAAAAAATACATAACTTGCGATATTTCCTCAAATTCCATCTCTGTTTGACCGAGAGAGCCCTGATGGCTAGGTTCAGTCTTCCAAGTGATGCCGATTATGATCTATAGATGTTTTATAATCATTATGGACCCAATAATCTGGGTTGACATCGCCCATATATTATTTCTTCGTGGAACTTGTTCAATTTAGAGAAAAATTTGCGAAAAAATTTTGACAGTAGTTCGAAAAATATGACATTAGTCATATAGGAAGATATCCTAGGCGAAGAGGACCCAACCCTGCAGAGCACGTCTGAGTTGAGCTAGAACCCTTCCGGCAATTTTGTCATTAACCATTCATTTTACAGAGTAATTTTATCCTATCATAAATTCTATTTGTTCTGATACTTTTCCATATTCTTTTGAAGAATAACGTAGCAAAAATTATTCTGATTTTTTTTACGATTGCAAATTAATTATCCAGAAACAATTTATTTCACTGGGACAGACGGAAGGCTTTTATTTGGACAACATGAAGCGATTGCTGGTGAGAATTCGTCGTATACAGCCAGAATATTGAGAAAACGGCAGTTGGCCTCTTACACGATAATGCCCCATCATCGCATAGTTCAAGAAGTGTAACTGATCACATTATCGCCTGAATAATCTGAAAATTTTACTAAAGTGAGTTAGTAAATAGCTGATTCTTTTAGGTTTTCAGTCGTTATCAAGGTTATTCGCGCGCGTTTGACAAACTTCTTCAACAGAGCCTTTTTGTGTATTTTTTTCGCTCTTTCAAATGGCACTGACCTAAATGTAATCTATTCAAATATTGAAAAAATCATATTTTGAAAATCTTATGTATATGACGAAAAATAAAGGCTAAATAAATAAAAAATAACACATCTATTTTTTCGAACTTTATCGAATCTCAATGTTCAATTCAAAAAATCGTTTTTCAAATCATGTTTCTTTTTTTTATTTCAAAATATTTCTTCAAAATGCAATAAATAAGTGAATGCTCAAACATTAATTCCTTTGTATACCATCGAAGATCAATGTTGAATACACCGTTTTAGATCTTAACATGGTTTAAATTCGAAAAGTTAATTTTTTCAAAACAGTCACGAATGTAATCGGTTCTGGGGTCTTATCGTTACCACCGTAATAAGGCCTGAGCGCTCGGACCGCACCGTCTCGCTAGTAGTCATAACGCGCTAGCTTGAAACGCGGCGTTCGTAGGCGCTTTAACTATTATAAACATTGAAAACATTAATATATTTTTGGGTTTTTGGATTTTTATAATTTTTTGTTATTTTATAGTTTTCAGTGATTCTTATTTTGAAAAAGCATTAGCACAAAAGTCCTAGATTGCCTGGAAAATATAGAAGATTACATATTCAGGAGACTCAGATACTCATTTTTTCGATACTGTAATAATTCACGTTTTTGTTCTTTCCCAATCTAACATTTTTTTTACTCGCAATAATTCTTGAAAAGCGTATTTGTTGTACCTATTATAATTAGTTACAAAATATATTCCGGGCTATGGGTTTCACAAGTAGGTAACCTTTAGTTTTCAATATCATTTGTCATCCAATAATTGAAAACAAAACTCACCGCAAAATCCTTCTTGAAATTGAGTTTCAAGAATTCGTCCACGAAATTTTCAATTAATTTCCTGAATAAAACGTATTTAACTAAACACAAACGGCCTACAATATCATGTAGAAAAGATAGACCTCCATGGCTCAATTTTTTTATCAAATTATAACTCTCTTCGACAACCTTTTCCTCGTCGAACACTAATTTTGATTTACAAAAGTCACATTTAAATTTTTGAATAACCTTATAGCTGCAATATCCTGCCAAATAATTGACAACTGTCATATCGAATTGAACTTTTTCGAAATCGTTTTCGTCAAGATGAATATCTGGCTGAAAGGAATTATCACAGAATTTCTGTTTTTCATGACAATCGTCAAAAATTTTCCGAAAAGCTAGTTATAGAAATATTGCCAAAATTTTGAGACGTTAATGGTAAAAGCGATTGAATTCTCAGTTTTTATTTCAGATTCGTATAACTGCCTTATCGAAATATGATAGTTACCTCCTGATAATTGTCTATATTTTCCAGAGAGTCTGTCTGAAATTTCCCCAACGAAACATAGTTAATGTTGAGTTCTTCAAAACAATACTGAATAACTTCTATCATGCCATGTTGAGTATGCTATATTGCTGTATGAGTTTAAAGAGTAAGTTTATGGGGAAAATCAGAAGATTTTCAACAATCCAGCCAATTGATCATATCGCACAAAAATGTCAATTTGATATCATCTGGATTTTGAGAAGTTATTGGAATTTGCAGTTCATCTCTGAGTCTCTGTCCTCTCTGAGGAGTTTTCACTTTACGATATTCCACCATGTAACTATAATATTCATAAAATCCGCTGTTTCTGATGAATGTTCGAAATTACTTCCAAATTTTTTTAGAGCTTCGATAACAAATGGACTAAAAATTTTCAAAGCTAACATTACATTTTGGCGTTCGAAACTTCTAGGAAATAATGCCTTGAGTGATAGAGAATATCCAAATTTCAAAAGTTTGTCGTGTTCTAATTTATGAAATTGTATGAGTGAATTGAAATTGGCTATTTTTTTTCACCCATCTTAAAAGTCTTATTACTTTTAGGATTTCGCCAATTATTTCTAATACATTTAAGTATGTGAACTGAGTCGACTAAGAAAAAAGAATAGTCGCTTATTATCCGATGGATGAGGATAAACTATGCTCAGTTTTTTTTCCGGGGAAATCCTATTTATGGCTTTACTATTAATAGCATTACTGTCAATAATAATACAAAATACTCTGTAACCTATATCTTCAAGTTTTGGAACAATTATTTTATATAATTGATCGATGAAGCCTGAACTACGTGATAGTTGATATTCATAATGAATAATAAAATAAAACAAATTACTATGTTTTAACTATCACTAATTTATTGATGTAAAGCATGTCAAAATTTTACATTGGCTGGACCGGTTTCGGACATATGTCCATTATCAAAAACAAGCTAATGAAAACTGAATACTCATGTACAATACAGAAATTACTATCAATAAAATGCTAGTAGAGGTCACAGTAACTTGAATAATGGTGATTGGTAGGTAATTAAGTCTACCTGGTCGTTGAGAAGCCTAACCCTTTCTACTCTAGATGCCTTGAAAATTTCCATCGATTCAAAGAAATTGCGTTTATAAAATTTATCACAGGAATGAGCAGTTTTCAGCTGTTGAAGTTCTGGAAAAAGGATGACATTCATTCAGACAATGTGCAGCTAAAGCTGAATCATATTTCTGATGTAGGAATGACCGGAAATGTTCGTTGTATCTAGCCTTGAAAGAGCGTCCTGTTCTACCTATATGAAAGGAATTCCACTCAGAATATATTAATTGTTATACTCCTGATTTTTGGGATTTATCGGTTTTATCTTTTGCGTTGAAAAGCAGGCCTGACAATTTGCTAACTGGTTTGAATGCAATATGAACTTTTTTACTATCAGACAAAACTCTAGCAACCTGTTCTGACTTCATGTTGAATGTGTACGCAACAACACAATAATTGTAGAATAAATGCTTAAAGCTATAATTTTGGTGTGTGTCGGAAAAACACAATCGTAAAAAACAAGCGAATAAAAAGAATACCAGCAGAAAAAACAGACCATGCCCGTTCCTTAATCAGGCATCTAAACTCGCATCATGCCTCCTACGATTTCCCCTAAAGTAAGGAAATGTAACATTGGAACCATACTATCTTGGGTATGATTCAGTAAATGAGTAAAAAAAACCTGTGGAAAAAACTCGTTTCTCTGTCGCTATTGCACTAGCAAGAGCTTGTCCGTTTATGTTGTGTTAGTGTCGTGTGTACAAAAAGAGTACCAAAAATTTTTCTGCTTAGCAGCTTCATTCTCTTATTCTCATCTTGCACTCCATGATTTCCAGGACTTCTTCACGAAGACAAGGGTGAAAATAGAGGGGTTTTGGACAGGAAAAATTTGTAATGATGGAAAAAGAAAACCAGCAGAAAAATCTTTCATCAAACATAGATAACTCTTATATGTCTAAACTCACTTCAATCTAAGAACTTAACTAATTCTCCTCTGTTTTTCAACAGGGAACATCTCATACACCTTTTGGGAATGAAGCCCTACAGGGGTGTAGCCCTTGTCTTATCAACATTCATTATTTTTGTCAGGTTGAATTAATTCGATAGTACGAAGACGAGCTTGGTTAATATTTCACTGGTAATGTTAATTCATGAATTCATTATTGATAATTGGCAAAAGTATCAGTTCCAAAATTTCTGCTAATTCTTATTCCTATCCATTACAAGCTAGCAGAAGTGTCCTTAGAAACACTAGATTTGTTACTACATATGGAAGAGTATTGGTATGCTCAGTTCTCGAAGAGATTTTTATACTATATACTTCACGGCTCGACTTCAGAATAAAGCTGTTTGACTCGTTTTGAGATCAAGTAAAACGTTAGTTTCCGAATTCAAGTTTAATGAAAATTCACAAAAGCTTGACAATTCTAGCTTATTGAATCGAAAAACTAGAACGCTCTAATCAAAACCCAATTGCAATGAAACATTAAACTAATCGAATTTATCCTTAGAAATCTTTTCAATATTCAAACTCAACAAAACAATTCTCTCTCTGTTTGACCAAGAGAGCCCCAATGTCCAGGTTCGGTCTTCTGAGTGATCTATAGATGTTGTAGATTCATTATGAACCCAATAATTTGGGTTGACATCGCCCATATATTATTTTTTCGTAGATCTTGAGAAATTATAGAAAATTATAGAGAAGATTTGCAAAATTATTATGACTTTCCTTTTAAACACAAAGACCATGAACAGGTCATTCAGTGTATGGAGTAATTTATCTGCACTAGCGAGTAATCATTAAAGTATCTGTAGGAATATCGTTAAAATTACTTCTAGATCAAATTTCCATTTTTACTTTTCTTACAGTTGGTACATTCCGTTACACCTTGTAATTCGCGATTTTTCCGCTCTTGATATTTGCAAAATGGAAGCTATTCGGTTTGTTACATTTTTCGCATGACTAAAATCAAGGTACAAAGCAAAACGAATTTCTATTGTTCGCTGGCTCGCGAATCGTAATTCGAATTTTATTCATGGAACTCTCTTTTTCCGAATGCTGTATCGAGTCTCATTCTGTTTTCAATCATAATTTCATCGGGTCCTGATTTACATTTACCAAATTTTAATTTTTCCACTCATTATTTTTGTCAAGTTTAATTAATTCGATAGTACGAAGACGAGCTTGGTTAATATTTCACTGCTAATGTTAATTCATGAATTCATTATTGATATATGACAAAAGTATCAGTTCCAAAATTTCTGCTAATTCTTATTTCTATCCATTACAAGCTAGCAGAATTATCCTAAGAAACACTTGATTTGTTACTACATGTGGAAGAGTATTGGTATGCTCAGTCCTCAAAAAAATTTTTATACTATTTACTTCACGGCTCGACCTGAGAATAAGGCTGTTTGACTCGTTTTGAAATCAAGTCAAACGTTAGTTTCCGAATTCAAGTTGAATGAAAATTCACAAAAGCTTGACAATTCTAGCTAATTGAATCGAAAAACTAGAACGCTCTAATCAGAACATAATTCCAATAAAACATTAAACTTCCTCTTATATTCAATAAGAATAAGAATAAATATTTAATCGGGAAACACTTAAATGAAGTTCAACATAAGAATCTGAGAAGAATTCATAAAGTTATCGAAGGACCACAAATACAGAACACTTACAAGAGTGAAACGTTGATTTTCAAATAAAATACAACCAATATAACTCAAATTTCTATAAAATAAGTAAATAAGCTTGTTTGAAAATAAAAACAACTAAACCAACATCAAAACTTAAGTTAAGAGGAATAAGCTGCATTCGAACCTAGTCCGATAGTTTATAGTTCTCTGTTTTTTGAAGCAAGGATACAGACACATAAACGTCCTAACTGATTCGTGACTCAATCTTTTTCGAATGTTGGTAGAAATTAAGTCAGCTTTTGAGAACTGTATATCTTTATGAACCGGAAGTTGCAGAAATAGCCAAAAATCTTCTGCTATATTCACCAAATTTGGAAATATAACTTCGTGTCTTCTCCACCTTTTTAAAATGTTTTCCGAGCTTTCTGAACAGGAATCACTTAGATATTCATCTATATTATATCGCCACATGTCATCATTCGGTGCTGCCACGAAAGACTTTTTGTGTTGGTTTCTTTCGAATCGACTCCATGTCACTGTATTCGATCTGCTTCAATGCAGACGTACTTGGCGATAGATGTGAGCTTGGGTTGGGTAAGATTAAAATATTTTGTTTTATAAATTAGTCAGGAAAGATTCCACCTCATGGCGAGGTTCCAAGACTAAATCTTTACAGTACATCCAGTTGCTCTCTTTAATATGTTTTACGATTTTATACTTCGCCTAATGAATGCTGTGTATTTTTGTTATGGGCACTCCCTAGGAAATGGCGAACTTGTTACACCACATAAGTGGGCGCCTGGGAAAATTTGAGGTGTGTTCTTACTCGCTTCTTGATAAGGGCCAAAATGTAGGATATTGGGAAGATGTTGGACGGAAGCTATTCTACAGCACACCGGTCCTGTACACAAAGCAATTCTTATAGAGAGAGGTTCGATGGGTCGCTGAATGTACCGCCAGCCTAGTGTCGCGGCAAAACATGAATTTTCCCGGAACAAGGTCTTTCAGCTTCTTGGTGCATCTTCCGTGGAAGCATCAGTAAAACAAAGAAAGGTCAGCAACTTATCTTCTGAGAGCCAGCGGTTGGAGATCGCGGGTAATCGTCGGGTGGTCGATGGGGCACACAGCCCGTTTTTGCACATTATCCAAAATCTGCAACGAATGTTTGGGCGCAGATCCCTATATGTGGGAAATATATTCCAAAGCAGGTCAAATCTACGCCTTATATAGAAGCGACAGCTGAGATGACGTGGAGTATCGCTTGGATCTGAAAAGAAAACTAAGTTTAGCTGATGCAGATTTAGCTATTGCTTATACATGTTGACCGTTTCGAGAAGGTGCATCGAATCTTTGGATGCAATTTGTTGGCCTTGCATCTTTAAAGGAGGTTCTTCAATGGGGACCTTTCTAGAAAACGTAGTTGCTTGCGTCTTGCTCGCGTTGAAGCTCACCAGGTTCAACTGACCCCAATCCGATATTTTCTGTAAGTCAGAGTTTAAGTTATTGATTTGTGACTACTGAAAGACAAAACCAGGGTACAATCGTCTGCGAAACCGAAGACTTTGTTCTCTATAGATGAAAGAAAATCGTTTATCTGCAACAGAAAGAAGGTTGGCTAAAGAATGGATTCCTGAGGTACTCCTGCTTACAACTGGAAAAAGTCAGATGTTATACCGTCGACCACAACTTGTATTGATCTATTTGGAAGAAAGCTACTTATCCAACTCTAAAATTTTTCTGGAAGTCTATATGCAGCTTTTTTTATTCAACATGGTTGCATGCCAAACCCTATCGAAGGACTTGGAGATGTCGAGGGCTATTGCTTCAGATTGCCCATTCTTGTGACTCTCTCCATCACTTTAGACATAATTTGAAAAAGTTCAACAGGGCGGTAGTTTTGGGGTGAGGACTATCTCTTTTCTGTGAGATCGGCTGAATTCTCGATATTTTTCAGCTGCTCGAAAAAGTCTGGCTCTCATAAGAAATCTGAAACAGACTGTTCAGAATGGATGCCAGTTCGAGACCACACTTTCTCAGGACGTTTGGTAGTATCTCGTCTAGACCAACTGCCTTCTTGCAGTACAGCTGTTCGAGAGACCGTCTCACAGTGCGATCTCTGAACTTGATTTCTGCTATGGAAGAATTTGTAGGTGGAATGTTCGGTGGTATTTCGTTAGATGAATCTAGCATAGAATTCTTTGAATCCGCAGATATGCAGAAATTCGCACTGACAGTTGTTTTGTCTAGTCCCGTTTGCCTGTTCAAGGAGTTTATTAGTTACCCCTTCGTTGTAATTGGCCTTTGCTGTTGTAATTGTTAGGTTTCATACGTTCCGTATTCATATGAAGGCTGTTCTTATTTCCTCTGTTGGATTTATCTTCCAAGACTTGTAAGCTCTGTTTTTGGCTGCAGAGGGTCTTTCGCAGTCTTTGTTGAACCATGGCTTTTGGCTGTTGTTCTTTTCATGGAATGAGGGATGTAGAAATCCATTCTTGCATGAATGATTTTTGTAACAAATTAAGTGCACACATTGATGTCAGGATATGAAAAGCAAACATCTCTAAATGAAAGGCATGAAAACAATTCACTCAGCTCATCCCAGATAGCACGGTCATAGGGCCAAATGCGTCTGGGTAGTTTAGGTTCTTGGTTTAGCGGCAGCACAATGGTTCCAGTAGCAGATATAAGGTTGTGGTCTGAGTTGCCTAGCGGTGCTGAGACCTCCACTCCAAAATCATCTGAATTCTGAAATCAAAAAAATATCCAAGGTGTTCGGGAAGTCGGTTTGATGTCGTTTCGTCGACTATCTGCGTTATATTATTGCTGATTGCGAAAGTTTCAGCTTGTCTTCCCGCTTCATTTGTTCGATTGGAGTGGCGAAGCCAGTTGAAGTTGTGAACGTTGAAGTCACTCCCTAGTTTGAAGTCACCCAATACAATGACCTCAGCTGTCGGATGATATGTCTGAATCCAATCCACCTTATCACCTTGATACTGAAACAGTCTAGGGAAGTGAATATCGTTCGGCTAGCGATATAGACAGCACATGAACACCTTGTCCTCTCTCTGGCATGCAATATCCGATCTGGCGAAAACACAGAGGCCCCCTTTAAACTTAAATCTCGAATGTAACTCATACCCACTTTAACGTAAATACGTTATGTAGATTGTTTGACTTATTTCGGTTTCGGTTAGGGCCAGAACATGGGGTTGTGCGTTTTGCAAATGCTGGTGGACTGCATTTACATTCACGTTATTGTGTCCCAGTCCTCTGATGTTGCAGAACTCTATCAAGAGTTTGCTTTCTTTTCAAGAACGTGAAAAGAAAGAGGAAGTGTACAGTAGGTTTCGCCCTCTGATATTTTTGAAATAGTTTCGAAGATTTTGAGGTGTCCACACACCTTCAGTATCAACGGCCAATCTGATAATGTCATTTTGAAGAATTTCAAACAAGTAGTTTCAGTATTACTGCAAAGCACATTTAGGAGGTGTAATTCCAGTGAATAACGATGTCGAGTTTTGATATCGTAATCACTGACACTATTGCAAAATTTCCCAAATTCGTTGCGTTGATTTTTAGAAATTTTCAATTTTCAGGCTGAAGTATGAGTTTCTATAACTGGCGAATTCATAGTAATGGATTCTTTGTCATCTTGATCCGTGTTAGATTTATTTGTTTTTCCAATGTCCATGTCAGAACCGAATATTTCGATGAAATCCCTCGCTCCGAAGTTATGGATGTGTGCTAGGACAAGAAGTGGTTATTTTGTGGACCAATTTCAGGAATTAAGCGTTTGAATTTATTGATGAAGGAGAAATTTCTATTTGTATTATCAGTTGTAACTCCTCGTAGTGAATTTTATAGATTATAAGATAACAAAAGTTGGAAAAATAATTCCGGTATGTTGACCATTGCCTGGAACAATATCCAAGGGAATGGAATGAAGCTTCCCTTTCCTATCTATAAAATTGGCAGTTATGTCATAATACCCTCGTATACTGAAAGGATAGCACCCATCAATTGTGAAAGACAATATTGTGTTATATCTGAGAAACTCTTGCAGCATATGCTATATTTGTAGCAACTCAGTTAACTTGAAATGCTCTTGGAGGTGCTAGCAGCAGAAGGTTAGCTGTTCCTGGTCTGCTAAATCTCCAAAGAGTGTCTTGTGAACCTCAACATGCTTCAACTTTAGATATGCTCTGGGCTTGCATAGATTGCATTCTTTCAGTTAGTCATGTTCATTTTTACTTTCCGTGTCTTGTCTTACAAAAAAATAATCTGGCACTATTTTCCTTCGGTGTTGGTTCTCTATCTGAAACTATATCAGTATCAGAATGCGGTGAGTTTTCATCTGAATTTTCTGAACAGTTATCTCATAAGGATCGGCTTTCATTTTCGACGAGAGATCAGAAAAATCACTATTCTTATTTTCACACAATTCTCAACACATGAAGTATATCTTAACAGCCTAATTTTCACTTTCACTGTGGTCTGCCGTATTGGTATAATAATAATAGTCTAACAGCAACTGTTCACTAAGCTTATACGCCTACTGAACTACTATTAGGAAAATCAAGGAATCGCAGATGGTTCAGTTTCGTTGTCACTATTGGTATATTTCGTGATAAAAAAACACAATAGATCGGCAAAATTATGACTTGAGAGACGTAGATCTCTGAGAATCGCAGAGTATGCGACTAATTTTTGCGTACACTAAATATCAATTGTAAGACTTCAAAGGACTTTTGAATACTTCAACATATCTTAGTTATTCAAATATTACGAATATTAACTATACAAAACTGGGTTGATGGTTTTAAACAAAATACAGCGACTTGCCAAAAAGTGGAAAGATATTTTTAGATGCAAAATCATTGGCAGTCACACAAAAGTTGGGGGTAGAGAAAACATCTCATTGGTCGGCAATATTTGTAGAAAATTCCCTAGCTTTCGAAAGTTCTAGTTTTCTACTGAATTTTAATTTAGGTTTATTCCAAGAAATGAACAATAAATACATTCTAAAGGGCTCAAGTTTCACATGTTGTGCCATTCAATATAATAACCCAGATAAATTCAAATGAAAAAAAGACTCCCTTTCAATACATAGTACAACCCATATTTAGAGGGTCAGTTTAGGAAAGGTTAAGTGAAACAATCATAAAGCATGTATTTCGTTCGTCAATGAAGATTCGGATTAAGAGAAATTATCGAAGTGATGGGTTCATAAATTGGGAAATAGAGTTACCAGAATTCCAATAAATCATGGTGCGACCACTGAGATGCTCATGAGATGATATACAGGGATGTACTTAAATAATCGATCATTTCACTCTGCATTGAACAGTAACAGTATATCCACAAAAAATAGGGAAGACGGGGAAAGCATTTCTTTTTACGAGTTAAGGGGAAGTCTCTGAACTCCAATGAGTAATCACATCCAAGCCTTTTCTTGAGGGGGGCAATATTGAACCTTCCTTAAAATGTTGAATCTCCTGAACTGAAAACCCAGGTGGCATCAGGTAATTTACTCTGTCGATTTGCTGGAGGCGTCACTCGTATGTATATACATATGCGCATGCTCGGTACTCTTCGATGAATTTATACAAGTAGGTGGCACCCTTTCTTGATTTTGTGATTGGGTATGCAAGACTGACGAGTCCAATCCAGAATCTAACTCCAATCATTTGATTCTATTCCTGTATCCGACAAGATTCCACCGCTACTATCTTGGCAGTGGTTCGAGATCATTATGATGAGTAAATCGGCAACATAGAATTGTCAGTGTGAAATATTCAACAATAATAAAAAAATAAATAAAAGCCTCCAAAGTATTTACTTATTTATCGGAATATATCGATATTGGAATATGATGAATATTTTGATCTGTTTGATTTCTTCATGAGGAACTGTATTTAAATCAATCTATAATACATCAATGTTGTTCCTCCTCAAATATTTGCAAGCACTCAAGCAGAAACATTTTCCAATAAACTATCATACGAATTTCACTGGAATAACGGTCCTGAAAGTTCGTATATCAACTACGTAACGATAGTTAGCACTATAAGGCGTTACGAGAAGAGCATTAGTCTGGCGACATCTCTGAATCTGACCGAAAGTGTCTCAAACTTTTCTCGAAGATAAAAGCTTCGATGTGTCTTATGGGATCGATAGCAATGAATAACATACAAAATACAATTGAGGTGAATAAATTAATGAAAAAGAAAATAAATTATTCACAAGCTTTATCTGACTAGTGACAGTTAGTTTCGAAGCAAATGGTTCTCGCAAACTTTGTTTTCACTCACTGAATATTTTTGCTAACATCCTAGATAGTAACATTCCCTAAGATACGATGTCACGATTCGTAAGTATCAATTGAGTGAAATTCGAATTTCCTCTTGAACAAGTGTCGTTAGATTATTCAAAACATTAACCCAAAGAAGCTTCCCATTATTGAACGAACTCCGTGTCTGCCTTTCGTATAGCCTCAAGCTATGGATATAAGGGAAGGAAAGTTATTGAGGTAGTCAAACTTATGTTTACGAAACACAAGGAAAACGAAGTTTGTAATATTGATCACATTGTTTTCTTTGAAGCGACATTCCTTGCTGTAATAACAGTACTATCAGTATTTTAAGATAAAACTTGCGAATTCTGTTGAATTCATAATTACTTAACCATTGCTTGTCTTTTATTTCATTGTCAAGAAGAGATGCTAAGAAACTGCAAAAATTAATTTCGTATTATTGGATGGAGTTGACTTTTGTTTATTTATTTATTTCCTACTTCTTTTTCAAAAATTAGCTCTCAATTGATGAAAATCTGATTTTTATTCTCAAGTCTTAGTTAATATCTGGTTTAAACATTGTGAGAAATTCATTCATAAACGTCATTTTTGGTCTTTTAAACATTATGTTTTGCACATCTCGATATTAAATATATTGCGATATTCGTCGCTCTGTGCATTACCATAATAAAGATATTATTCAAAAAGAGTAAAAATATTCACAGAATATTCATACTGATCATGCTCATCTTCAAGTCCAAAAATAGCAGTGGTGTAATTAAGCAACTGGGAAATGATGAAAAGAATAAGTAGAGTCCTTAGCGTATACGCCTCAGTTTCTTAACAAAGCGATACACAGTTAATATGTAAGCTGGATTTTGGGCATCGGTGTGCAACACTGACGAGTATAAACGAGAACCAAAGTACAACCTATTGCTACAATTTACGACATCCGACTGAATTATACTTTTGCTACCTGATATTGTGGCCCTGGTTGACGATGTTCTTGTTGAGTAGATCAGAGAACTATCTTTCAAGGATGGGTATTGAAGATTGATCCTTAATATCTATTTCGTTATCTCTGCCCATGTGTTTATATTCTTGAAAATATTCGTTGATTGATAACATCTCTACACTCATGTACTTATTCTGAATGTTATTTTCAAAGCATCTAGCATTCGTATTTATTGTCGACTATCCATTCTATGAGATCTCGGGTGAGTCATATGGAATGCAAATATAAGTAGCGGTGGCTTTTCGATATATAGTGTACTAGTGAGCCCATTAAGATCGCCTTCTATATCTAAATAGCCGGTATACTAAACACTTAATATACTGAACGCCTTATATACTAAACGCCTAATATACTTTACCCTAAATATATTATATTTGCTTTAATATTCATATTTATGCTTAATAGTTATTTATGTTGCATGGAACTCAGTCATCTTTGGGGTAACGCAGCTTCCAGTATTGTTCCACTACTATCTGAATTCAAAGAAATATATTCAATTTGAAAATCTCAACTTTCTCCAATTGAGCGAGCATAAGATGGAAACATTCCAACATTGATTCAAAAAAACAAATTGTTCATTTACCCTTTAGGCTTAGAAATTCAATCATCAACAATTCTGATATTAATTCACTATATTCCAAATGTTCAGTTCCAAAAGTATTAAATATATACTTCAAAAGATCGATATATGCCGATCTATAGTTTCAAATGTTTAATTTTGACTCAACAATTCTGATTCGTATTAGATCAGATAATAATCGAATAAGATTTATGAATTATAATAAACAACAAATATGAGCTCAAAACAGCAAGATGGAAGAATTACTTCACAAGTATATTAATAAAATAGATAATAAAAGTTCTTCTCAAATTGAAATTTCTTGGGGTATCCAAAAGAACAAAACAAGAAATTAGTAATCGAATAAATAAACAATACTGAATACATAGAAATTTCACCTTATGTGATTGCCCTATAAGTAACTATTTTGTATAAATTCAAATTGACCAAAATTCACACAATTTGCTTACCATAAAGAAAAACATCTTCTGAATTGAAGTGTTCTTGTGGAAAGCAGAAATGAGATCCACAAATTTGCAAATTACATTATGGACCCTCATATACAATAAAATAGTGTTAACTATATACCAGTTTCAGTGAAACTGTTTCTTATAACCATTAATTTCCTAGACCCTTTAACTATCGAGTTGGCAGTTGGTTTGAAGCAGTCAGCTTCTTATAAACTTGTTCTGTAATAATTTAAATTTCTATTCTTCAATTTTACTTGTCTTCAATTAATTTTCTTGGGAAACTTTATAATATACTATGAAATGATAATGAAAGGAAGAAATTGCATTAAATAACTTCATATTTCCATATTACGTTAGGAACGTAATCATGTTACACAATTATATAAAATACCTCTAGTAGTTATTAATAGTACAAAAATTATCAAACTGCATAGCATTATCCAAGTAGTGGTTGAATTTCATCCAAAATATGATTGACATAAGCAGCAGCATATTTCCTTTTATAAATCTCAATTGAAAGTTGTGGTTGCATGAAACGAAACTTCGTATACAACTTCTTCATATTTGAACATCATGTTTTCTATTATCAGACACCTATAACAGAGAAACTTTCTACTTGAAATGAGGAATTCCTGTCATTCATTCAACAACCTTGATAAGATTTCCTGAGAAACAGTAACTATGAGTTATGAATAAAAGGAACTCACAATAATTATATTTTGTGCAAATTTGAGATCTCATTTTCTTTGGCTCAAACTTGAACATTGTCAAACACATTGAATCTCATTTACTTTTACATTTGGATAATTGTAGAATAGAATCGTACTTCCTCTTGAATAAACTGAAACGAAAATTTGGTCTTATTGACATCCAGTTTGAAATATTTTAATATAAATATAGCCTTTAGTGGATAGCTTTCCATATTCATTTGATACATACTCTAAATGACCTAACAAAAACTTTATTCAGTTCCTTCCAGACAAATTATTATACAAAAGAGCTCAATACCTATTGATAGCGACTGAAAGGATATCCCATCATTTTGTAAGATCCCCCAATTGATTCTTTAAAAAATCCGAGTAATTCCAGGACATTTTTCAACACATAGAGGTTAAAGTTACTATGAGAGAAAAATAAAATATCTGAATTCTGAGTACATTTTTGAGCATGCTGAAAAAATATACATTAAAATACATAAATAAACCTCAAATTACATTCACTTACTTTTCAATCATTATTGAAAATCTCCTTAACGCCTTTTTATTATAACATTCCGTTTGAATCACATTGTTTAGGTTAAAACAATCACAAAAGTTGAATTTATGAATTTTTAAAGTTTGTCGTTTCTTTCCTTGAACAAAATATACATAAAAATGGATAAAATAAATATCAAACTACATTCACTTACCTCTAAAAATTTATTTCAAGTTGCGTCAAACTTTTCATTCGAATAAAATTCGGAAATATTCGGAAATCATATATATATATGACTTCAGAAAACATGGAAGTGTTCAGGATCACATTTTTACTATCAATCATTTTATAGAGGAGAACTTAGGGGCATTCCTCGATCCGGAGAGGGTGTTCGACAGAATATTGGGAATAGTAATAGAAGACTCTAAGAAAAGAGATATATATATATATATATATATATATATATATATATATATATATATATATATATATATATATATATATATATATATATATATATATATATAGTCTCTCCAATACTATTCCCAATATATATATATAGCCCCTAAGTTCTCCTCTATAAAATGGTTGCTAGTAAAAATGTGATCCTGAACACTACCATGTTTCCTGAAGTGTGGTTCCCAAATTGATTTTCCATTATTTTCTTCAGTTTGGATCCTAGAATTCTTTCGAATAGTGTTGCAATAACTCTAAGTTACTTATAATTTGCCCAAATACTGTTGTTTCCTTTCTTCATTATTCGAACTATAATGCTAGTCATCCAATCTTGAGGAGGTGTTCCATTTTCCTAAGCTTTTCTGCATATTGTTCTCAGAATCCTCTTCTTCCTGTTTCCTGCATTTTATCATCTGTGTGATATTGTCTTATCTTACTTATTTACCCATTGCAGGTTTTTTATTGCCTATTCAACATTTTGATGTCTTTTATCGTTCTGTTTCTCAACCGTTTTATTGAGTAATCTTTATCATCACGAATACAGTTTTGCCTTATTAATTGCTTTCATTTTTGTTTAGCAACTCACTGAAATGTTCTTTACATCTTTTTCTATTCTTTCATTGTTGAATTTTCATCTGCCTTTCTTATGTATGTTGTCCCATGCCAATAAAACCTTCTAAGGGGTTCGAGGTACATTAAAGAATAGTATTTGGTTGCATTGGCTGTTCGTCTCTTATTTCTCATTGAAATCTTCACACAAATTTCGTTCAGTTGCTTTAGAATTTCATTTACGTCAGGCTCTTGTTCCTTAATAAGTTATCTGACCTCTAATCTCCTCATTCCATTAATGTGTTATATTTTGTAGAGCTGTCTATTATTGATTTTCAAAATATCTCTGCAACTGTGCAAAGTTCTTTCCTCGTAAATTTTATACATATCTATTCCTCGTCTTCTAGTTAATACTGAAGCTCCTATGTTGGTATTACCCATACAGATGATTTGATTGTAGAAGTCGTGATTTCAATCACCAAAGTATGAACCATTGTCCTGAGACCCTGCTACCATGGAAATACAAAGCTTTTTCTGACGATCATATTCATGAAATTTCCTATTCCAATTTCTCTCCATTAGAAAAGATAATATTTGAAAGAAGTATATTCTGCTTTCTATCTTTCCATTAATATCTAATTATTATATTTGTTCTTCAACCTCCCTTGCTTTTTGTATGAAATCCTGCCAGCTTGTAGACCAGCTTCTATTATTCTCATCACAATGTGGCTCGATAAATATCTGCTGAAGCAAAACATGTGATCTATGAATTCAGGCAGCATAATCTCAATATTTTGTGATGAAATATATGCTTGTATTCAGAAGGCACGTCATATTTCAATATTCTTACTTAATATTCATTAATTATTCAGTTCGTTGTCATGACAAACATACAATGCATATCAGAAGCCTGTATCCTCCTCATTGAATGCTGAATACAAGATAACTGAAATGTATATCAAATTTTGCTTGCTTTATACTGAAATATTTTCATCCAAATCTTTCATCTACAAGTTTGTCTTATGATATTCGAATCACGAATTAAATCAAGTACTATCTATTCAATGAAATACAAAATCAGTTTGCTTTTTTACATAACAATGAAAGGCTTTTCTTTTTCATTGAAAGTCAGCACAGAACAGAACTAATTAAATAAATTACTTACTTTATCCGTCATATAAAAATTCAAATTCCTTGAATTTCTCTTAAACATTCATTCGAATCAACTGTAATATCAAAGTAAAACGAAATAAGACACTTTTGTCAATTTTCCACAATTTATTAAGTAATCAGGACCGGTTTCAACCTTACGGTCATTTTCAAGTGAATAAAAATAGAACAGCCGGCTCGGGGCCGTATGGGATATGATGCTCGTCTCCTACGCAGAGTTACCTGGGTTCAATCCCCACAAAGTCGGTGCGATTTTTCGGATTCTGGGAATCGCTTAAGTGTCCATCTTTCGGAGGAGATGTAAAGCTGTCGGTCCTGTCTAACAGAAATGTGTTGGACATTAAAGATCCCTTCCCTCGACACGAGAGGGTTCGGCAAAATTCCCGGGTTAGTGAGGTGACAGAATTCCCCGGCGTGTCATTAGCCGAAAGGCAGAAAAGAGCACGTTAAAGGAATAACAAACAAACAAGAATATAACAGGTTAATAGGTAAGTTCAAGTACAGAGTGAAAGTTATCCCAGGTATTGAGTAAGAGCGATGCATTATACTCTAGTTGGCTGCTGAGGGTAGTAAATTGTGGGTTTTTACATAGTTTGTTAATCTACAACCTTTTCAATAAATTCAAATCTCTCCCCTTGTTACATTTATGAAGGATTTTAAGGTTGAATGATATTGAGTGGTTGGTTGATTTCATGTGTTCAAATATTGGCAAATTTTTATCTGAGCGAATATGTTCCTTGAATCTAGCTTCAAAACTTCTCCCTGTTTGTCCGACATAGGCTACCTGGCATTCATTGCATTTGATTGTTTATTTGATAAATTCCTGATTGCTTGAATTTAACGTTCTTTTCTTTGGCATTGAATAATAATCTGCTTAAGTTGGGGCCGCTTGAGAATGAAGTAGTTATGTTGAGTTTGGAAAAGTAATTACAGATTTTGTTAGAGAGTTCGGCGGTGTATCGGAGACTAATGTATCTTTTCTCCGGGGTTTCTATGATGCTATATAGTAATTGAGAGGTAATACGTTGTTTTTTTTGCGTTCAATAGTTGTATTTGGAAAACGTTGTGCTATATTGGTATTTGAGGCAATTTTTCTGATGATGAAAAGTTCAGTTTGGAAATTATCTGTGTAAAGGGGAACAGAGTAAGCTCTATGAATCATGGAGGTATATGCTGCTAGTTTGTGGCTCAAATGACTGTACGAGTCTATTGGTATCGATGCGTCTGTGAATGTGTCCTTTCTGTGAATTTTATAAGTGAGTTGGTTATTCGAATTTATGATGATTATGTCCTGGAAATTAATTGAGTTATTACTTTCTTTTTCAACAGGGAAGCTGATGCGGCAATGGTTTTTATTCAGGAAATTTCAAAATTGCCGAATTTGTCTGTTTGAACCACGAAAATCAACTAAAATGTCATCTATATATCTGTACCAGAAAATAATGTATTCTTTAGCGAAATCTGTGTTTAATATTGAGTCTCTAAATTATCTATGACAATGTCAGCAAGTAGGGAACTAAAAGGTGATCCCATTGGAAGACCTGAATTTTGTTTGAAGACTTTAGATTGAAATTGAAAGTAACTTTGAGCATATTTGTAGAAGATTTCTAAGCTCATTAGTCATGACGTATGTCACAAAAGTCTTGGGAAAAAATTTGAATAATAAATTAATTACTGAAAAAAACTTTATTGAATTGATTATATCATAAGGATTTCACCTCATATCTAAATTCTATAAAATCGTATTTAAAGGATTGATATGGGCCCATTCTGCGCAATATTCTCCGAACGCCTCCCATCAGTCTTTGGACAACATCCAGATCGATTTCTCGTATCTTCTGAAGGATTCTCTGTCTCAAACCTTCTTCGTTTTGGGCTTCCCATCCATTGTCATAGACTTTCCTTCTCAGTAAACCCCAAAAACCTTCGATTGGTCTTGCTTGTGAAACGTTTGGGGGTTATCTCCGCGAAGTACATATGGGATGTTAATAGCCTCTAACCAATCTCTCGTAACTCGCGTCAGGCCAAAACATTATTTCATCATCAGCGTGATACGTATTGATGAAATCTAATAATTTTGGGAGACATCTTCCAGTATAGAGGTTTGCATCAACAGCTTCGCCTGTCACATGCCCTACATATGGTATTGAAACCCAATCAGAAAAAGCGCACCGAACCAAAACATTTTCTTCAATTTTTTTCTTTGTTTTGAATTTTACTTCGTTTGGACAGTCTTCTATGTTATTGGTATAAAAACCACCATGACAATTTGTTTCTTCCCAAGACTTTCGACTTGTGTGTAAGAGTCGGATAAGATACACATTATTTTCTAGTATAGATATGTAGATGACATTTTAGTTGGTAAAGTAATAACTCAATTAATTTCCTACACTTAACCATCATAAATTCAAATAACCATCTCACTTACGAAATTTACAGAAAGAAAACATTTACAGACGTATCGATCCCAATAGACTCGTTCGGTCATTTGAGCCACAAACTATCTGCATATAATTCCATGATTCATAGAGCTTACTCAGATCCCCTTTCTATAGAAAATTTTCAAACTGAACTTAACATCATCAGAAAAACTGCCTCAAATAACAATATACCACAACATTTTCTAAATACTATTTTTAAACGCAAAGAACAACGTATTACCTCTCAATTACTATATAGCATCGTAGAAACCGCGGAAAAAAGATACACTAGTCTCAGATACACCAGCAAACTCGTTAAAAAAATCAGTAATTACTTTTCTAAATTGAACATAACTACTTCATTCTCAAGCGGCCCCAACTTAAGCAGATTATTATTCAATGCCAAACAAAAGAACGATAAATTCAAGCAATCAGGAATTGATCAAATCAAATGCAATGAATGTCAGGTAGCCTATGTCGAACAAACAGAGAGATTTTTTGAATCTATATTCAAAGAATATATTTCCTCACAGAAAAATTCACCAATATTTCAATTCAATTCAACTTATTTCCAGAATTTGCATATTATATAAGTAATCCTACAGAGGTATCCAATACCTGTCCGTTGGTCTGGTGTTCTTACACAAAATTAAAAAAACTAACTTAATACTTGTAACATACTGTTTGTAGGATCAACCAATCATACGATATCATTAAACAACCTTAAAATCTTTCATAAATGTAACAAGGGGAAAGACATGAATTTGTTGGAAAGTTTGGAGATTAACAAACTTTGTAAGAACCCATAATTTATTACCCTCAACAGCCAACTAGAGTTTAATGCATCCCCACTATTCGATATCTAAGATAACTTTCACTCTACACATGTACTTACCTAATCATCTGTTATGTTGTTATTCACTTGAAAATGACCGGTCGAAACCGGTCGTGATTATTAAATAAATTGTAGAAGAGTGACAAAAGTGTCCTATTTTTTTTTACTTTGAAAATGAAATTCCATAATATAAATAGAACATCAATACTATCAATCAAGCCTAATATACATAAGATTGCTTGTTGAAGCAACTTAAGACATAAAATCATATTTAACCATCCTTGATTTACATAAACGACCTACTTGCGGTGAAAGTTTCCTAGTTACCCACAAAAAATGCCGCCAAGAATAGGGACAATGGCAGTGGAGCAATGGAACTGGATATGGATGGATAATGTAGGGATGTGCATTCTGCCAAAACAAAAGAGTATCGGAAAGAGGTCAACGAAACACAAAATATTCATTTGTCAGTTTACTGTATCTAATTCGAAGTAGGCCATTAAAACATTCTTAAACGCTTTTTCCGGAATCGACTACACTTCTCGCCGCAACTTCTCTTTTATGTCTGTTATCGATTCAGAACGGGTACCTTGCAGTGGTAATTTGAGTTTTGGAAAAAGAGGAAAGTCGGCTAGAGCCATATCAGGTGAACACGGTGGTTGTTCGATAGTAATTGTTGAGTTTTCGCTCAGAAATTCATTCACAATGATAGCCTTGTGAAATAATGCATTATCGTGAAGCAAAGTCCATGAGTTTTCCTTACACATATCTGGTGTTTTTCGAAGAATTTGCTTCTTCAAACGCCGCATCACGCGTACGTTGTAATATTCTTAATTTACCGTCTGACCTACCAAGACTTCCGAGTGCACAGCACCGAGTTAATCAAAGAGAACAGTCAAAATTACCCTGACTTTCGTTCGACTTTGACGTGCTTTTTTTCTGTTTCGTTTCAGTTGAAAAGGTTCATTACTGAACTTATTGACAGGTTGCTTGTCATACTCATAAACCCATGTCTTATCACCTGTTGCAATACGTTTTATGAGTATCGAGTCGGAACCGACTCGTTCTAGTATGTTTTCAGCGATCTTTACGCGATTCAATTTTTAATGCGTTTCATGCCCAAATAGTCGTTTGAAATGGTACGAATTGATTCGTGAGACCTAGAAAACTCATTGGCTATCTCTCCCAAACTTAAATGAAGAAGTTCAGTCACCATTTCCCTCACTTTATCGATGTTAACTTCAGTTGAAGATGTTGATGGCTGGTCAGAGTGAAGCAAATCTGCCACCCTATCTCGACCGCTGTTGAATGCACTTTACTACCCATATGCATGTGTTTTTGATAAAGTCGATTCACCGAAAAACTACTGTAACATTTTAACATATTCAGCTTACAAAGTTTCATTTGCAATACAAAATTTTAGACAAATTCTTCCTTGCATATTTTTATACATTGTAAACATCGCAAACACACTCGTGTGAGAAATGCCAAAGTCGATCACCAAATGTGTGATCACGTTCAAACTCTGTGTCGCAAATAGTTGTGCCAACTCAGCAACAACAGAAATTTTGACTTTTCATATCGTTCCTCAGATTATGAGTCACTCTTCTTTTTTGTTAGAATCTTCTCTAGTACTATTTCGAATATTCTATCGTCTACCTTCTACAGATCAAAGATATCCATTAATATTTTCTTGTCCTTCAGCCTATTCTCTATAAAATAGCTGATAGTAAAATGTGATCATGAACACATTCCACTTTCCTGAAGTGTGGTTTCCAAGATGTTTTTTTTCTATAATTTTCATCAGTTTGGTTCATAGAATTCTTTCAAATAGATTTGCCATGACTCTCAGTTACCTATAATTTTCCCAAATACTGTTGCTTCCTTTTTTCATAATTGGAACTATGAAACCAGTCATTCAATCATCACGAAGTGTTTCGTTTTCCCAAACTCTTCTGAATATTGTTCTCACAATTCTTTTGCAATATAATTTGGTTGCATTTGCTGTTTGTCTTCATTTTCTCATCAATTTTACTTAGTTGCCTCACAATTTTGTTTACCTCTAGCTTTGTTGCTAGTAGATTCTTTCTTAGTTATTTCATCTTTAATCTCCTCATTCTACCAATTTGTCTTGCTTTCTATTACTATCTTTCACTAATTTTCCACAGATCTCTTTAACTGTGTTTAATTCTTTCGTCGTAAATTCTATATATCCATTTTCCACATCCTCGTCTTGTAGTTAATACTGAAGTTATTGTATAAGTAATGCTCACACAAATGCTATTATTGCAGAAACCCTAATTTCAATCATTAAAGTATGAATCCTTGCCCCGAGGCTCTGGTATCGTGATAATAGAAAGCTTTTTCTCATTCATGAAATTTCGAACTTCGTTAGGTAGGATAATGTTTGAATGAAGTAGGTTCTGTTTTCTACCCTTCTATCCATATCAGAATATTATATTTGTTCTCCAACCATCTCGTGCATCCTGTTCAAAATCCTGTCAGCTTGTAAATAAGCTTCCATTATTCCCATCACCATATGGTTCGACGAATATCGGCTGAAACAGAGCATGTTATGTATAATTTTAAGAAGCATAATCTTAATGTTTTATGATGAAATATTTGCTTGAATTCAGGAGGCACGTAATATCTTAATATCCTTCTTAATATTCATTAATAATTAAGTTCGTAGACTGTTCTCTACTACTATTCTAATATTATCAAAGGAAGCCATAAATATTTTCTCGTCCTTCAGTATGGGCTCTCTTATAAAGAGGTTGATAGTAAAATGTAATTCGAACTCTACTTCGTTTTCTGAAGTGTGTTCGAGTAGTTTTCATTATTGTTGTTCATTATTGGACATATATTTATGGTCATTTTTCATATGTTTTTGATGAGGAATCTCTTCTAGAAATTAATGACTACTTATCTTAAAGACCACGTATTTCTTAGGTGAGGTAAGATTTAGTATACGAATGCTAGAATTCTTAAAATAAAATTCAAGAAAAAATAAATCGAACATTAGGTGCTACTTTTTAAAATTATGGTTTGATTGTCGTATTCCCTTGCTTGGACAAGCTAATGCAGAAAAGACTATAGCACGTCGACAATGCATGTTGTCGATTCTGTCATTAGCGGAACTATGATCATCTTCCTGTCAGAATTCAAAAGTTTAATTGGTTGAAAGCTCATTACTTATTTGAAGTTTACCTTGCCATGTCTAACCCCTATTTAAGTTCTGCTGATACACGTTATAGGAAACGAATATTAAGGAATTATACATTCAAGAAATTATTATTCAAGGAACAATATTCAACTTTCCGAATGTTAAATATTCTCCCTCGAAGGAGCTAGTTTTCCGGTCCACCCTTCCTAATCACCGTCAACCGGGGCCACAGAGCAGTGGTACAGCATTGTCGGATGTCATGAATAGGAGCAATAGACTGAAGTTGCGGTCACAACATCGGGCCATGCCGCCACCTACTCATCTCAATTCGTTGGAACGTAAGTAATCATGTAAATGTTACTGCGCCCTGCAACGAACCGAGACAGAGGCTACCTAACCATCACCTGGCAAAACGGTGATAACAAAGAGTAGATCAGTAAAACATCAAGCGGTCACGCTAGTTCGGCAATTCACCGCAACGCTACACTCACGTGTCATGTAGGAAGCGGACTGTCGAAAGACTGACGCTTCTCATTCCTATATTGTTGACAACCAAGCATACACCTCAAAACAAAAAGTTATTATAAGCGAGATTTCGCTGGAGGAGAATATTTAACATTCTACGGAAGGTTGAATATTGTTGCTTGAATAATAATTTCTTCGATGTTTCCGTACAATGCGAAATCTCGCATATAGTAGCTTCTTGTTTTGAGAATTATACATTCTCGCCAACGAATATTCCAATCATAAAAACCTTTTTCTAACACTTTTTCCTGGATCAACTTCAGTTCTCTCCGTGATTTTCATGTCTCTTATGTCTTCTAGCTATTCGAAACGGGTACCTCGAAGTGTTAGTCTGAGTTTTGGAAAGAGAAAACAGTCTGCTGGAACCATATCAGGTGAATACGGTGGTTGTTCGATGGCATTTATCGGGTTTTGGTCAGAAATTCATTCACAAAGATACCCTTGTGAGATGGTGCTTTATCGTGGTGCAAAATATATGAGTTTTCTTTACACAAATCTTGCCTTTTTTCGCCAAATTTTCTCTTTCAAACTCCGCATAACCCTAAGGTAATATTCTTTATTTACCGTCTGACTATCTGGCAAAAATTCAAGGGTGCACAACACCGCGATAAGCAAAATAGTCAACATTACCTTGATTTTTGATTGACTTTGATGTGGTTTTTTTCGATTTCGGTTCAATTGAAAGACCTCATAAGCAGATACAATGCGTTTTATGAATAAAGGGTCAGAATTGACTAGATCAGGCATAATTTTATTAATTATTTATTGCGATCTGGTTCATAAAATTCAATTCTCCGAAATAATTTTCACTAAACATTGGTGTACTTAAGAGTCTATGTATATAACTATTAAATGCTGCAACTTTGTGTTGGTAAGGAAGTGCAGATGTATGATGAATTGTGATATCTGTATGAGAGGTTTTATGATAAATTGAAAAGAGGTGTTTATTATTTGATCTTGTTATTGTTAAGTCTAGGAAATTGAAAAGTTGTTCTGTTCTATTTCAATAATGAATTTTATATAAGGGTGCAGGTTAATGATGAAATTTTCGAATACAGACAACTGTCTGTTTGTTCCTGTGAAACACACCATAACGTCATCGACATATCAATACCAATATAGGAAATATTTACTTAATTCGTCGGTTCGTCCTATTTTGTATTAACAAATTTTTGATTATATCATACGGATCCTTGGGTGGAATACTTGGAAACAAATTCTTGACATCGAAAGAAATTAACTTAGTAATACTTGGTATGACAACATGTTCTAGTTTTCTTTTCAAATCATTTAAGTCACACATTGAATAAGACGGTTTAAAGTTACAAAATTTTTCCAGAATATCTATTAAAAATTTGAAAATCTTGAATGCTGGAGCATGTGTGAATGATACCACTGGTCTTATTGGATAACCATCTTTGTGCCATTGAACTAAAGAATAGAGTTGAGGTGGTAAATGATTCGATAAAACGTGTTTAAATTTTTCGCGATCTGTAATGATGGATTTTGAATTCTCAATGATTGTCTTCACTTCCTTATTGAATTTGTTAGTTGGATCTCGGGCTATAACTGAATAATTAGAATCATTGATAAAATCTAATGTTTGCAAATGTAATCGTGTTTATTTATCCCTACAACTGTATTGCCTCTATCTGCTTTTGTGAAAATAATCTCATACGATGAATCCGTATGATATAATCGAAAATTTGTTAACATAAAATAGGACGAACGCACGAATTGACTATGACATTATTGGTTATTAGATGTTTGCATATCTCAAGGTTATTTCTATTTAACTACTCTTTTTATAAAAGTGATGAGGGACTTATAATGGGAAACCCCTTAAGCCCTCTTTTGCCAGAAATCTTTATGGATAATATGGAAAACACTATTCATAAACACCCGTTTAGTAAACATTTACTATATTGGTATCGATATGTCGATGACGTTATTGTATATTTCACAGGAACAAACAGACAGTTCACTGTATTCGAAAATTTCATCAACAACCTGTACCCACATATAAAATTCACTTCTGAAAAAAAACAGGACAACTCGATCAATTTCCTAGACTTAACATTAACAAGATCAAATAATAAATACCTGTTTTCAATTTATCATAAGCCTTCTGATACAGATATCACAATTCATTATACATCGGCGTATCCTCACCAAAACAAAGTGGCAGCATTTAAAAGTTATATACATAGACTCTTAAAAACACCATTGTTTGGTGAAAATTATCTCAAAGAATTAAATTTCATAAAACAGATCGCAATAAATAATGGTTGTGATGCAAATTAAGTTAGCAACATATTATATAAGAAAAACAAAAATTAGCTTTACAACATATTATCCAATCGGTGAACATCAAGACAAGAAATTCAATAGTTCAACATATAAAGGCAATATTAGCAATAATGTGAAATCCTTCTTAAAAATTCAAATTTGAATAAAGCGTTCAAAACATCAATAAATTTAGATTCATCAATCAGAAATTATGTCTCCAATTAATAAAGAAGATAAATCAGATGTTTATAGATTGGAATGTACAGATTGCAATTGTTTTTACATAAGTAGAACAGAAAGAAATGTTAGAATCTCAGAACATAAGCGAAGTTTCATCAATGAAAGAACCGATCCGAATTATTCTAATAATCATAGGAAAATAGTCATTCTTTCAATTCGGAATTTTAAATCCTACATTCTGGAAGTAGATGTATAAAACTCAACCTTCTAAAAGTACTTGAGATTAACAGATTTAGGTATTCCCAGAAATTCTTAACGACCAGATAGACATGAATAACTCACCCTTATTGAACTTGTTCCTAAACACTAGTAAAATACAGATAATTCTGAATGGATTGTCTATTTAGTCTATAAGTATACGTTTGTTAAGATAATTCTGTAGAACTCATTCGCTCCTAACAAAAATACTGTTTATCGAAACGCGTCGAGAATTTATTGATATATTTTAGTGGAAATCTTTGTTTAATTATATTTGAAAATAGATTTCTATCATGTTAATGCCTCGTCAATTGAATTAAGGATCTTTCACTATAAATACAGATTCCGTTCATAATTCCTCACCCTATCACAACTTTCACATAAGAAAAAGGGAAACAATGTGTTTACATTTCTCATTTCTTGATACGGTTGAGTCAGCTAAATTAAGACATATTCTCTCCTTCGGGATAGCAATATATTTCGCAGTTCCTTGAATGTCGAGAGGTATCAAATACCATTTCGAATTGCCTCTTCGTATCAAATTCACTGAACGCTAAAATGACACGTTTGAAAGTACTCGAAATCTGAATTCTCCTTTTCCATGTAGGATTGCTCCCGAGTTTATAAGGAAGGTATCTTGACTATTTTGGTCCCACTCTGCATTAATTCAAGTAGAGCTGAAACTGAACAATGACACCGTAACAATGTAAATAGCAAATGTGAAGTTTTATTCAGGTTTTCTATTGTTTGTAGCGTTGGCAGAAGTGTTAGAGTGTAAGAATTTATGATAAAATAATTCTTATCTTGTTCCAATATGTGACCGGACACAGGGTGTCCGTGAATTGCGTGTAAAACTCGAAATAAGACGATTTAGGCCAACTTACCCATATGAAATGTTTCTTCGTTTGGCCCCTAGAGGTCACCAAATCCAAAGATTTTATTTCTCATTTTTTAAATAATTCGAGAATGACTCGATCGATAGAAACCTTCTTTAGCATGCATAATCGAGTGCGTTATTCACGTTTTTTAGTGATCCACTCAATAAACCTTCACGTTTTTCAAGTGTCCCTAAAAACTCGAACGTGTTTTTAATCAACCATAATTTTTCAACTGTGAGCAAAATTGATTCAAAAACTGAGTAGCTAGGCCAACTATCACACTTTTTTGTCTCTTGAGGAATTTTGATACAATGAGCGGTTCAATCACAAAAAACAGTTTTTCAATTTCATGATTTCTTCAACCACCTAGCAATTACATTTGACCAAGTTGGCTTTGGATTCATCTCTGTGGTCTGGCGGATTGTCATTTCATTAGGCTTAACAACCAATTGTTGACACAACAGTGTTCCTTAAGTTCTTAACTAGGTATTTTGGTGATTTTTCATCATTATAAGGCACGGAGATGTACAGTAAGTCTGAAATGGTTGATATGGTTATGGTGTACAGATTTTGTTAAGGCAATGGACTGGAATGCGCGAGAGTATATGCTGAAAGATTTCCGTGTGCCGAACAACCAAACGGTTGGAAATCTGGAGAGGCGCCTTCGAGAGAATGGTTCCTTCAAGCCCTGGAATTTGGATAGAGGACGACACCGAACAGTAAGGACGCTAGAACGCGAAGAACAAATTTTGGACATGGTTGAGGAAAACAATTAAGCACGCGGCGTTCAGGATTGCTGTTGGTCGTTCCTAAAACCATGGTTCATGATGTCTTGAAGGAAAAATTAATTCATACTCATCACAGTCAGAAAGTTCTGGTTTTACTTCCCAGCGTTCCTGAGAATCGCCTTTCTTTCTTTCGATCTATCCATGACAAGAGAACTCTGGAACTCCACTTCCGTAGGAGAATTCTATTTACTGACGAATGC
Organism: Cryptolaemus montrouzieri; assembly: GCA_013387265.2. Classification (NCBI taxonomy): domain Eukaryota; kingdom Metazoa; phylum Arthropoda; class Insecta; order Coleoptera; family Coccinellidae; genus Cryptolaemus; species Cryptolaemus montrouzieri. The sequence goes on along the minus strand of JABFTP020000185.1, from coordinate 137,314,729 downwards.
ATTTTTACTAGGTTAGATCACTAACCTTCACGATGAACAAGTGTACAGTGTCGAAAATCCACATGATTCTACAAGTACACATCATCAGAATCAATTCAAAATTAACGTATGGATTTCAGTAACTGACAATTTCGTGGATGATATGAGATTATATCGTGTAATCAGAGATATTACAGATGTATATGACTTGCAACGCCAAATTTATTCTCTGCTGTGTTGGAGTCGTTAATTGACTGTATCTGAACTTTGTCAAGTGTCAAGCTATTACCTTATATCGTTCCAATACGGCAGTTATGCATAGTTAGTTTCTGGATGGTGTGAAGCTGTCGCGTGTAGACTGCAACCGAGATTTGGGCATAACACTTGAGGTTCGGTTGCATTTTCAGGAGCATATGAGAATAATAACATCTATGTTATGCTGGGGTTGATTGTTCGACATTCAGTAGGATATTCTGCTGATACCTTCAAACTGTTGTACTATTCGTTAGTATGATCTAACTCAGAATATGGAACCTACATATGGTCTCCTTTTTATTCTTGTGATATAGATTGTTTGGAGAAGGTTCAGCATGAATTTTTGAGATATTTATCCTTCAGGTACCATCGTCGGACTGTTGACCTTGATGTCCTGCTTATTACATATGGCCTTAATCCTCTTCGAATGAGAAGAAAAATGTTCGATTTATGTTTTTTCCAAGATAGTGAATAGTTTGGTGTGTTGCCGAATTTGTTGAAACTGATTGATTTCAATCTACCCTTAAGAGTCACTCGACACACTACTACTACTCCGTCCAAAACTTTACAGGTACAATTATGGCTCGAATACATATCTAAACCGCACGGTGCCTTTGGTCAATGATCTTGGTGTCAGTCTGGAATTTCAGTATGTTATTTCCTTGTTTCAGGACCCATATCAGATTACAATTCATAGGAAATTAATAATCACATAAATTTATGTTTCAACTTAGTTTAAAAAGGAGGTCATAATTTTGTGTAAAGAGTAATAGTTTGGACAGCATTGTTTTATTGGTTTACGAAATGTGTATCAATTTTCATCAAGTAAAGACCTCGAACCGGTAATAATTATCTAAATACTATCCTTAAAGCATCTCATCATCCCAAATAATTTAATTCTTATCATCTACTTAACGATAGATCAAGAAAATGCTTGTAATGTGTTGATAATGGCATTGCGTACTCAATTTTATGCTAACATTTCATTACGAAATTCGTGAGATATGCAAGGGTATGTACATTTAGAAGAATTCTCTCATTGCTAAACGTAGTTTCAGCATTTTATGGTAAAAAGATAGTTATATTCGAAATTGATTCTCAGTTATTAATGCATTCCTACACATTCATGGCGCATGAAAATTTTCTGTTTACTCCATAAAAATTCTTATGAGAGAGATAAGAATTGTACTCTTCTTACATTCATATTTGCTGTATTTTAACGAGTTTCTCTAGTATATAATAAAGATAATGTATATTTCTTTTCTGAGGAAAATTCATTATCTTCATGAGGTGGGGAATAGAAATGAAATGAAAGTTGGAATTGAAATTTTATGCACAACAATCGGAACCATTCTTTCTAAATAATGTAAGAATCTAGAATAATCTAGATAAATCCGAATTCCTTAACATTGTCACATAATTCTGGTAGAATTAGTATCGGGTAGAACTCTATAACAAATAAATTAGACACCAGTAAATAAGAACCCACAATTATGTCATGAGTTATTCAGCATTATACAGGGTGTGACATAATAGTATGTCACAGCTATCCACGTGCAATTTTAAGAAAAAAAGTTCATATAAACATAGGTTCACAAAAGCTTCGTTACGGAGCTACAGGGTGTTGAAATTTCCGGATTTTTTTTTTCAAAACTCCTGCAGTTTTGAATACAAGCAGTTTTTACAGAATCCTTCATTACACATCCCAAATTTTAACTAGTATCTACAAGGTGTTTTCTTTCCCGGAGCCATGTCTTCTTTTGCACTTTCAAACTTTTTTGCAGTACGCCACTGATCAGCGTTCAATCAATTTTCATCATCCTCGTTCGTTAAGAATTTTGAAGTTATTGCTGTAAGAAAAAATGCCTCATTTTACTAACGCCGAATTGGCTGATATACATTACATGCCTAGCTGACGGAAACACAACAGAAGCTAGGCGATCATTTCAGGTATACTTTCCAAATCGAGTAACACCAGACAGGCGAACATTTTCAAATATCCACAGTAAGTTGGTACTTTTACTGCAAAGAATCATTTGAAAGGTGCAACTCAAACTATCAGAATTCCAGATATTGAAAAAGGAGGTTTGAATTGTATTGATTTGAATCCTCATGTGAGTACAAGAGAAAATTGGGAATAAGTTGAATATTTGACATGTGCTAGTTTGGAGGATTCTCCAGGACTTTTATTTACTTCCTCGAGATTTTTCTTCAAGACTGCATTTCGGCCGATGGTTCTTAGATAAAATTAGAAAAAATGCTCATTTTGATAGTGAAATAATGTTCACAGACGAAGTTAGGTTTTTGAGAAATGCTATTACAAATTTTCACAATAATTATTATTGGGCTGAAGAAAATCACCATTTGATTAAATCTCATCATCAAGAACGATTCTCACTAAACGTCTGGGTCGGTATAATTGGAAATTATTTGATTATGTCATTCTTTTTAAGCCTAACGGACTAAACGGTCCCACTTATCCGCAATTTCTTGAGGAGAAGTTACCTTCATTGCTCGAGGATGTGCCACTTTTGGTGGGAAACATAATGTGGTTCATGCATGACGGGGCACCAGCTCATTTTAGTGGAGAAGCTAGGGAATTATTGATTTATACATACAAAAACCGATGGATAGGTCGGAGTGGGCCAGAACCATGGCCTCCTAGGTCCCCAGACTGAAATAGTTAAGACTTTTTCTTATGGGGATATCTCAAAAGTTTACTTTATACCACTCCAGTGAATACTCTAGAAGAATTGAGAAATCGGATAATAACCTCTTGTGACACGATGAGAATTACCCTAGGAATATTTCAAAGAGTGCGAAGAAGGACAGAGGCCTTTATTCTTGCAGATGGAGGACACTACCAACAATTTATTTAGTTTTTAATTGTTATTTTTTCTAGTTTGGTATTGAATAGGTATAAGTTGAGTCTCAGAAGACGAGCTATCAAAATAAAAGCAAATTTTGGGCATACCTATCGAGTATTTCTATTATTTTTTTTAGTAAGCGGATAACATTCAATTCAAATAATTCAAATTCAATTTTTCACTCGAAAACGGTTGGAGATACGCAAAAATTAAAAGTGTCAAAAAAATTTCTAAATTGAGATGACGAAAATTGATTGTACGCTGATCAGTGGCTTACTACAAAAAAAGTTTGAAAGGGCAAAAGGAGACAGGGTCTTGGAAAAGAAAACACCTTGTGAATTTCAGTTAAAATCTGGGACGTGTAATGATGGAGGCTGTAAAAAATAGCTTCCATTCCAATTTTGAGTTGAAAATCTCAAAAACTGCAAGAGTTTTGAAGAAAAAACCATTTTTTTTCCGAAATTTCAACACCATGTCGCTTCGTAACGATATTTTTGCGGACCTATGTTTATATAAACTTTTTTCTCAATTGCACGTAGATTTACCTCCTCAAGTTGTGACATACTATTATGTAACACCCTGTATAGAGATATATAGGGTGGGCCTATTAGATGTTTATGGAGAATGGGTTATACGATTACACTCGACAACAAAATTGCACTTTTCATCTGATGAATGACTTATGTCACTTGATGATTACTGATTTGACGTCGCCAATTCCAATTATACACTCATTTGTTTTCTAACAGCTCTGGTTTACGAGTAATAGCTTTCATTAAAAAAATACTTCATTACCGAAATAATTTGCTGTTAATTCAAAAAATATTGACAAGAAGACTTTGTGTGAATGATTCAACTCATTTTTGTTTAATTTGCGGAGATTATATATTTAAAGAATACCGTTTGAATATGAGTTCGTAAGTGAAGCTCAAAAAAATAAGTTTGAGCATCAGCTGGAAATGCATGATAAACCTCGGATACTTCATAAGGTTTGTGAAACGCGCGTTCACTTTCTACGTTTATAGACAAATAAGACAAAAAAACTTTCTGGTATGAAACTGCTAAGGTCTGAAAAGAATCCGCTAACTAATGATGACTGCTATTCCTGTTTGGTGAACATACCTGAGATTAACCGTAAAAATCGAGCTTCCATAAAATCAGCACATTTTTTAATTTTTACAATTTTTATTCTCACTTCATTTCCTTTGTGTACTTAAACGACTATGGAAAATGTCAACGATATTACAAAAATTACACATGAGGTTAGTGAAAGATTACACTACAAAAGGTTTGTAAAACACTATTTTACAAAGGTGTCAAAAAATATCACAAAAAGAATTCATTTATACTATAGGACATCTGAATCAGAAAAGCTTCGAAATTTTTCTTGAAACTTCGATCATTCGAAAGAGTTTTGATGTCTTCACTCAATTTATCAAAAATCTTCCAAACACATTGGGTGAATTTTCTACGTATTCTATATTTAAATTCTGAATTACAAAGTTGTTGTGTTGTGCCGGGTCTTATACTAATGATGATCCTTGATTCCAGTTTACATTATATATATATATATATATATATATATATATATATATATATATATATATATATATATATATATATATATATATATATATATATATATATATATATATATATATATATATATATATATACAGTGTGTTCCAACGAAAATTTGACCCCCCCTATAACTCCGAAATGAGTAACATTAGCGAAAAACACCAAGACACGTCGATTTTTGTTTCGAGGGGGAGCATTTTTCGAAATAATTCGAAACTTGTCAGATCAACCCCCTACCCCCAGCAACCCTAATTTCGAAATTCATCATAGGGAATAAGGGTCGAGTGGCACCTTACTGTAAAGGTCTGTCAATTCTCCATTCTGATTTGTCATTTTTAGAATTTTAAATTAACATACAGGGTGTCCCAACCGAGGGTAAAGTTGAATTCCTGCAAATCCCAAATACTAAATGAAATCGATTTATTTTGGCATAATGCAAGCGCAGGTTTATGCTCGGTCTAGAAAAACGACCTACACTTGTGAATTTGGAGTTGGTGCAATCAACCCCCTATTTCCAGCATCCCCAACTCAAAAATCATTCGATCGAAAATAGGTCAAGTGGCACCTCGTTGGAAAGGTATTTCAATTTTCTCTTCGAATTTGGTATTTTCGAAATTCAGAATCAGCATACAGGGTGTCCCGGAGCCGGAACACTGAAAACCCAAATAACTTTTTGAAACTGGTTCATTTCGGTATAATACGAGAACATGTTTATGTTTGATTCGAGAATAAGACTCTCTTGCGTGAATATGGAATTTTGCAATCAATCTCTTCCATTCAGCATCCCCAACTCAAAAATCATACAAGTGATTACAGGTTGAGTGGCAAAGTTCCAGAGACATTTTCTATTTTCTGAATCACTGAGGCATTGGTTTCAGTTTGGCAATCGAGGTTTTCTGGCGTGAGGATCAGGATGAGGGATGATGGAGAAACTGATTGGATGCTCATCTAAACAGGAAAACGAGATTTATTGAACTTGTATTCAATTGAAAACAAAAACTAACTTGATTATTACAACAATTGTTCAAAATGACCTCCGCCCACCTTCATACAGTTATACAGACGATTTTCGAACTCTCTTCTCACATTAGCGAAAACTTCAGGAGTCAAAAGTCGGCATTCTGTGATAATCCTCATCCGCAGCTCCTCCAGGTTTTCTGGTCTTGTGGCATAAACTTTAGATTTTAGATGGCCCCACAAAAAAAAATCTAGGGATTTAAATCTGGTGACCTGGCTGGCCACTCAACAGGTCCTCTTCTACCAATCCACCTTCCTGGGAAATTTTCGTCTAAATATTGGCGCACCCGAGCATCATAATGCGGAGGAGCACCGTCTTGTTGAAAACGCATTTCGTCCTCAGAAAGAGTTGGATCGTTCTGTGAAATTTCTGTCAATCTAGGATGTATGTGTTCCTCTAACAACTGTAGGTAGCCATTTCCATTCAGATTACCCTCAATAAAGAAAGGCCCAACTAGATGATTGCCAAAATTCCTGCCCAAACGTTCAACTTCTGAGGCCTTTGCGTGTGGGCCTCTCTAAACCAATGAGGATTCTGTGTGTCCCAATATCGACAATTATGTCTATTCACTTCACCACTGAGCATAAAGGTGCTTTCATCAGAAAAACAGATGTTATTCAGAAAATTTGGATTAGCGTTTAGGTTTTCACTTAGATTTTCACAAAACTGTAAACGACGATCTGGATCATCTTCGTTTATTTCATGCACTAATTTTACCTTGTAGGGGTGAAATTTGTGATGTTTCACGATTCTATGGATCTAGCTGATACACCAGTCAGACGAGATAGTTTTCTGATCGAAGTTGTATTCTCCATTTGTAGATGACCCACTACTGCCACTTCCGTTGCCTCATTTCTGACAGGACATGCCACTTCATGTTTTTTGTTTGCCACCGAACCCGTAGCTAGGAATTTGTCAACCAAATATTTAACGTACTGGTGACTGACTCCCCTTTCTCTTTCAGGATGGTTCCTATCGAATATCCTTGCCGTTTCTTTGGCACAACTGTTATTTCGAAAATACGTCGATACAATTTCGACCCTTTCCTCAGTGGAATAAACCATTTTCAGATTAATTTCAACTGACGAACAACAACAATAATGAGGAACTGATCTGAATAATAATAATATTTCATTGCAAAAATGAGAAATAACAGATGACTGCACGCCAGATGGAAATGAAAAAAATGTGAACATTTTCAATGCAGAAATCAGCTTTATTTCTTCGTAATTGATGCTCAACACATCGTACCCCAATACTTTTAACAGTTTCGAATTAATTTTAGTTGATAATTTCAAATGACGATATTGAATTTTTCGAAAGCGACATCCTGTATGGAGAGCCGAACTGAATGAAATGCTTTAATCATTCTGGAATTCAAAAACCTTTCTGAAGATATGCCACTTGAATTATTTGTATGATTTTCAAGTTGGGGATGCTGAATGGAAGGGGTTGATTGCAAAATTCTATAACCACACAAGAAAGTCCTATTCTCGGATCAAACATGTTCTCGTATACCGAAATGAACCAGTTTCAAAAGTTATTTGGATTTTCAATGTTCCTGCTTCGGGACACCCTGTATGATGATTCTGAATTTCGAAAATACCAAATTCGAAGAGAAAATTGCAGTACCTTTCCAACGAGGTGCCACTTGACCTATTATCGATCGAATGATTTTTGAGTTGGGGATGCTGGAAATAGGGGGTTGATTGCACCAACTCCAAATTCACAAGTGTAGGTCGTTTTTCTAGACTGAGCATAAACCTGCGCTTGCATTATGCCAAAATAAATCTATTTCATTTAGTATTTGGGATTTCCAGGAATTCAACTTCACCCTTGGTTGGGACACCCTGTATGTTAATTTAAAATTCTAAAAATGAAAAATCATGGTGGAGAATTGACAGACCTTTTTCGAATTATTTCGAAAAATGCTCCCTCTCGAAACAAAAATCGACGTGTCTTGGTGTTTTTCGCTAATGTTACTCATTTCGGAGTTAGAGGGGGGGTCAAATTTTCGTTGGAACACACTGTATACAGTTTACAGTGGATCATCTGAGAGATACCCTCTATGCATCTCACAATTCTTTTCTGAAATATAAACACATCGCCAGTAGCTGCAGAAGTGCCCCACGAAACAGTACCATATTTCAGTATTGATGAGACATGTGCATGGTACACTGACAGTAGCTGTTCAGTAGTTAATACTTTTTCGAATTCCTAATCAGATAACAAACAGAACTCAACTTCATGCAATGATCTTTCCAATTTAGATTTTTGTCTAATTTTACACCATGAAACTTGGCAACATTCTCCTCCCCTAAGAGAGCCGCGTTAAGATTCACATTTATATCTACAGTTTTGTTGCAGTTACGGAAGATAAAGTAGGTTGTTTTTGCTACATTAACATGTAAAAGATTTTTGGAAAACCATTCATGTAGTTCATTGCAGTTCTTCTGAAGTCTTGTTTCTAATAGAGAATCATTTGTATCTGAAACCACCGCAGTGGCATCATCAGCAGAAAGGAATAAATCGCAATCAAGACCATCGCAAACACCATTGACATACAAAATGAACAAAATAGGCCCAAATACCGAAATAATGGACGAACTTTGCGAATTTGTCTTGCGTGTTGATATTGGAATTGTCGATTATGTAAAAATTGGACATAATATACTCAAATCTAACTCTTGAAATCGCGTTGGATACCAAAGTTGAATGCGTATCCAATTATTTTTCCCAGTACATTCGACGTCGTGGTAAAGATGAATAGCCTAAAAATGCTTTAGTTTCTTTGAAACTTACATTTCTGTTTCTATTGTGAAAAGTAGCATAGCAGTTTGTATCAGTTACAATGAGATTTATCGAAGACTCAGAGAAGAATTTAGCAAACAAACTGGAAGTTTGAGATATATCTTCAACACCTAAGGAAGATGGCCATTTCATTGGCTGAGGAACGAGGTCGCCATTCGTCCAATGGTAATTCTTCTTTTCTTTCGCTCTTCCTTTCAGTTTTCTTGCCAGTTACGTTGAAGAAATTTTATATTCTGAATTGAAGTCATCATCTAGAAATCGATTATCTTAATGAATTTCTGAAGGACGAACGTGATCTTCAGCCCCAGAATCCTCATCCGTTACTTCACCATTTGCATTAGATAGGGGCATCATAATAAGATCTACGTTAGAGGTTTGGTTCGAATAATCATCACTGTTTCCTTCTTCAAGAAGAGCCAAAATGTCATTCAGATTCAAACCACTGAAATAAAATATGTAATGCTTGGTTAGTCATAACAGCATATATTTCTACCGTCCTACATCTAGGACGTCAAGGTTTGAATCATCATTTCTCCAAACAAACCAAACTAATATGCGTTCATGTTGTTACATTTCTTTCATTCATTATTTTATTACGTAATTTTGAGTATCAAATAGAATTCTAGTTAAAAACTTACCGTTCAAAGGAAATTGAAATTTCATTCACATTCAGTCTCGGAATTTTACTCATTTTCACAATACTCTAGAGCAACTCAGACTTGAGACTAGATAAACATTGATAAAGAAGTTAGGTGCAAACATTTAGAAACTTCACGACTTTCTCTTATGCGCACGCATTCGCGAGCGCCAAATTTGAATGCCGTCCTACATATAGGACGTGAGGCATATCTAGGTTAAAAGAATGAACTAATTAGATACTAGAATGTTTTATCACCCCACCAGAGAACAGAATTTCTTGAAATATTCTGATGAAGATGATTTTTCATTTTTTTTTGTTCATAAATTCGTCAAAACGGAGTCTTAAATGTGTTCTCTTACACTACAGAAATAAATGAGAGTCGTAACCGATTGCACATTCTACTAAAGTTAAAGAAAAACATACATCTATTGCTTTGGTTTTGGACAAAATTAAGTATACAGAAAACAACTTGCTCAAGTGTATTGTTTTAAAAATGGTCAACTTTCTTTGAGGCTAACAAGGTGGTTAAACAAAGCATCCCTGCTTTCTCTACTTGGGATAGTTGAGCTGAAAATCATCACTGGGTTAAAAAAGATTGGTCTACTCGGGAACCACTAATACCAGGAAAACAAAACGTGATATATCCACTTTTTGTATCAAGGAATTGCATAATATTGTCTCGTTTCATCTGAAATAAGGATTAACGAAACAATTTTCTGAAGCTCTCGACAAAAATGTCGCAAAAAATTGTCCCAAATATTCCCAAAACTGAGTACAAAGCCGGCTCGGTGGCGTAGAGGATATGATGCTTGTCTCCTGCGCAGAATTACCTGGGTTCAATCCTCACAAAGTCGATGCGATTTTTCGAATGCTGTGAATCGCTTGAGCATCCATCTTTAGGAGGAGATGTAAGGCCATCGGTCCTGTCTAACAGATATTTGTTGGAAATTAAAGATCCCTTCCCTGGACACGAGAGGGGTTCGCCAGAATTCCCGGGTTAGTGAGGTGACAGAATTCCCCGGCGTGTTATTGGCCGAAAAGCGTAAATAGAGCACGTTAAAGGAATAACAAACGAACAAACTGAGTAAGATGAAAGATGAATGGGAATCTTTGATGTTCCACTGATTAGCTCATTAAAAAAGACACGAGTTTTACATTAACTATGACCGAGATTGAGGATAATACATGGAATGGGTTTACTTGGCTTGGCAGAATTTTTTGGGAAATGAGAAAAGTTCTGACTATTTCCAATACGTTGAACAATAAATGAGTCACTCTCAAATGCTTGGATGTAAAATAAGTATCAAGTTACACTCTCTTTAAATCTATCTAGACTATTTTCCTGAAAATCTAGGTAAAGAATAGGGCAAGTAATTCCACGTGGATCTTCGGACAATGGAGGAACGCTATCAAGGCTTCTAGGACGCAGACAGGATGGCTGACAATTTTTGCAGCATTCAGAACAACTTACTGTCTACAACTTTTGCAAGAAAATCTCACAAAAGAAAGTTTCTATCAATTGAAGAATGTAATGAAATAAGATCAATTTGTGTTAAGAAGTTATGTTTTATTGTAATATGGGGATACAGAAGTTTAAATCACGCTTTTGTAATAGTGTTTCTGAAAGGATAGGGCTTGTTAAATAATCATCCTAACGTATAATGTGATCTTACGGATCAGATACACATTCCAAAACGACTCCAGAACCAAGAGGTTAATTTTCCTCGCTAAGAGGCGATGGTTTCGCACCACAGTAGGTGTCAAATTTGTCACTTAATATCCAGTAGAGCTTCAGGTGATCCAGTTTTTAAAGGTGAATCGCACAGACTTCCCTTCAATAAACTGTTTTGCAGAATGATGAACAAAATATTTGATCATAGCTTCCTCTATAGACAACTGAGAATGAGATTACCTAGTGTTGAAAGTTTATATTTAAAATTTTCATAAGATGTCTAACTTTTTAAGTATTGGCATTTCTATCAAGTTTTTAATTATCACAGTAGATTGAAAAAAGACATTTTTGTCACTTTGTCACAATTTATTCAATAATCACGTCTGGTTTCGAATTTACGGTCATTTTCAAGTGAATAACAATGTAACAGATGAGTAGGTTAGTACAAGTACAGAGTGAAATGTATCCTAGATATTAAGTAGTAGTAGGGATGCACTAAGCTCTAGTTGGCTGTTGAGGGTAGTAAATTGTGGGTTTTTACATAGTTTGTTAATCTCCAAACTTTCCAACAAATGCATCTCTCTTCTCTTGTTACATTTATGAAGGATTTTAAGATTGTTTAATGCTAACGAGTGGTTAGTTGATTTTATGTGTTCAAAGATTGGCGAATTTTTATGTGAGGAAATAAGTTCCTTGAACCTAGCTTCAAAACTATGTCGGACAAAACCCTGTTTGTCCGACATAGGCTACCTGACATGCCTTGCATTTGATTTGATACATTCCTCATTGCTTGAATTTATTGTTCTTTTGTTTGGAATGAATAATAATCTACTTAGTTGGGGCCGCTAGAAAATGAAGTTTATGTTAAATTTGGAAAAGTAATTACTGATTTTGTTAGAGAGTTCGCCTGCGTTTTTGAGACTAGTGGATCTTTTTTTACATTAACTTTTTCCGGTGTTTCTACTATGCTATATAGTAATTGAGAGGTAATACGTTATTCTTTGCGTAATAATTGTATTTAGAAAATGTTGTGGTATATTGTTATTTGAGGCAATTTCTCTGATAATATTAATTTCAGTTTGGAAATGTTCTATCGAAAGGGGAATAGAGTAAGATCTATGAAACATGGAGTTATATGTTTTTTTAGATGGATAAGAATCGAAGTTTTGGTTTTCTTTCATTTATTCTGAAAGGGTCATATTGTCTTTATCGTAGCTGTCTTGAAATTTATCATAATGAAACTCAATTTCTTCTGGTATCTTGGGGCAGGTCGGAAAGATAGCATTCGTCTTCATCTAAAACCCCTTCATCCCTTAGTTCTTCTTCTTTAAGGAGTATTATCTGTACATTATGATAACTGTGATTAGTGTGCTGTGTCAAGCTGTTTGAAGCGTGTTCCATAAAAAGACGCAGTACTAAGCCAACCAAATTTATCAGGATCCCTCATAAACTGAGTCTACAATAAATTGAATTCGAATCTAAGTTCGGACGCACAAATACCCATTGTCCTCGAACGAAGACAGCAGCGAAATACGAGCAAAATCATTATAAAAAATTATAGTAATTTCTAATTGATCACATCAAGTATTGTACTACATAACTGTGAAAATGTTCAAAACAACAGTTAGAAATCCCAGATATTCCTGTTTTTTCAAAATTGAATGAAGCCATCAACTGTAAAAACACACAAGTTATCTTATTATGTATCTTAGGAGCCTTTTTATACATGGTAATAAATTCCACAACAAGATGACTAGTAATATTATTTATGAAGTGAATACAGTATGATCAAATGGATTTACCAAAAAACATGAATCCTTTAATAATATATTTACTATAACTGTTAAAAGATGAAAATTTCGAGAGAAAAGCTCAAATATATTCGAAATAGATTTCTGACATTTCAAATCTCGCTTGGAATTGAATAGACCGAAGCTACCGTGGTTTCAAATCTTTTCATCATAGGACAATATAAAACGAAGTATAAAATGCCATGATATTCATAAATGGATCGTTTTAGAATTTGGTAAATGTCAGGTAAACTATTGAAATTGTTATTAAATACATCAAGAATTCAGATTTACATACATCAGTATGGTCGTCATGGAGAAAACGATTTGAAAATTTCAAGTGATTCTAGCTGAATTTTGTAATATTTTCTAGCAGTGCTGAAAATTTATGGTTCGTAAAAATGCAGAATCCGACTTTTTTTCACTACAAAGTAAAGTTCGTTTGAGGCATAAAGGTATACATTTCTTCAAGATGATACTTGTATTTTAATGAGTCACTTTACCACATGAGAAGTAAGATAATGATTGTTCCTCTTAGGACAAAAATGTATCATCTAGAATACGGACAAAGTGCTCAAATGACTCGTTTGAATAAAGTATGCCTACACTAGCATATACGAGAGACATTCAACAAAGAGTAAAAACAAGTATTTTTATAAAACTAGGTATTTCCCACATGTAAAAAAAATTGTTTTTCTCAAGACCAGTGTTCTGCGGTCTAGGTATTTCCCACTTTTCTAAAACATTCCTGCCTGGTTGGTAGATTCCTATACCGATCTCAAAGAATCGTTCATCTTCAGGTTTAATAAAATTTCCTCTTTTATTTGGCATCTTCGATTCCCTTGAACGTTTATAATGTAACTAAACAAATAAAAACCAAATGAAGTTAAGTCAAAGTAGGACGAGATACAGTAGTTGAGTAGTGTGCGTATGCTTGTTGGAAAATTACAGCTTCCTCTTAGACCTCGACTCTTCCTCCTCTTAGCTAGTTTCAATTCATAATTCATTCAAACATATATCTTAGTAATATTGTGTGTATATTTGAAAAAAAAAACAAATTATAGTGAAAGATCAAGGAGGGCAAAACTTCAGTAGTGATGATGTTATTTAATAAGTATTTTATAATTATTGAGAAAGAATTGGCAAAATATATTCCAAAACCTTAGATTCTCTACACCGCTACAAATTAGTGTCTTACTTTGATGTTTCCCACATTGTGTCGGAAAATGAACTAATAAAGCAAATTTCTGTTTTGAGAAATGAGAGTTCTACTGGGATTGATCAAATTTCTTCTGATATAATAAAAAACACATATCGGCGAAAATAATCCTGCTGCTTCATATCATTAATTTAATATTTGAAACTGGTGAAGTTCAATCTTATTTTAAGACCGCCATATTAACACCAGGCCATTAAAATGATTGGGCTGAGAAAGTCGGTAACTATCGATCCAGTAACTTTACTGAGATCTTTCAAACACTTCTTCAAAAGGATTAGTACAATTTTTCAAAATAAATAATACTATATCTCCCATCCTATCTGGTTTCACTGAAGGTTTAAATAACAATGAAGCAATATACAATCTGGCATCAAACATAAGTTTATCGCGGAAGATATTTGACCCACCATATATATATATATATATATATATATATATATATATATATATATATATATATATATATATATATATATATATATATATATATATATATATATATATATATATATATATATATTATGTTTCTCTTTAGGATTCTAAGGGTTGTAGGGGTGTGTGACAGGGAAGGGCCTTCCAAATAATGCTTCGTTTTATCTTCTATAGCAAGTCCAATATTTCGACACAATTTACATCATTTTCAGGGAACTGAAAAGGTGAGAACATTTCCTGTTACTTGGGCTGTGACAATTTTTAAGTCAAAAAAATAAAAGAACTTATCATCAGATACTTGTTTAAGACAAATCACCATATAAAGACGCAATCTGACATTCACTAAATACACTGATCATATAAATTAAGTTAGAATTAGTTGAAATTACATAGTTAAGATTACAATTAATATATTACATTTGAGATCTTTTTTCGAGACAGTTTCACAAAAGGTAAGGTTACAGAAGAACATTGAACACTTGCTTGCTTGCATCTTTTAACAATGTGCTCGGGAACTTAGCCCATTCACACAGCTGGACCTACAGTTTATAGTGGATTCCGAACCACTCTCCTAGACCGTGCAATGATAACTGCCACCACAAGTATTACAAGTTATCTGGTCGTCGGAAGTTCATGGCCTCTTTAGGCGACTCTTTCAAATTCAGCATTTTATTTCTAGGACAACATCCATAACCTGACCCCGGATTCGAACCAGGAGCCTCGACTTAGCAGTTCCAATATGCTTGCGCACTAACCGTGCAGCGATCGAGGCTGTTGAACATTGAACATGATATCTGACCTTTCGAACAAAGTCATATAACCAGAAACTTTCTTCCTCTTCTTCTTCCTTGCAGAGTTGGTGTGATTTATTAAGCTCATGTCACACTAGTTTCAATATTGTTAAAGTTGGTTCACATCATCAAATTTCAATATGTACGAATAGATATTATTTAGGCCCTTGCTGTCACTCTTGTCGTTGTTTATTGCATGTTTGGAGGTGATGATGTAGCACATCTCGAGAAACTTCTTATTTTTCTCTTTGCTGTTTGCATCTAAAATGCTGACAGCGTCAAAATCCATTGTATGGCTCCTTCTATATACATGTTTGGCCAAGGCACATTTTTCTGCATGCTGGAGTGCGTCACTTTTGTGTTGTGTGATACGTCGAAATATTGGACTTGCTATAAAAGATAAAACGTAGCATTATTTGACATATATATATATATATATATATATATATATATATATATATATATATATATATATATATATATATATATATATATATATATATATATATATATATAAAAAAAAAAAGTTGAATAGAGATAAAGAGCACAAAGAACAAATAAACATACATTCGTTCATCTTATACTTTGCCGTAAACTGCGACAGGGGTTTGCTCAACATCATAATCATCAGGTATAATTGAAAATCAAATATAAGAACTAAGTATCGCTATCACTAATATGACTGAGTTTTCTTTTCATGAAGAAGAAAGACATATTTACCTGAAGTACAGAAATGTTTTAGAGAGCATAAATCTCAATATTTAATAAACTGCGGAGTTTTCCGTTATATATCACTCAACAAATATTTTTCGTTCTATTCAAGAGGTTTTTCTGAAAATCAAAAAGTTTTATAGTTCATGAATACGAGCCTACAAAATAATTCAATGTATATAAGCAGACATATTAATCCAATTGAAAGAGTTTGCTAGAACTTTTGATTAATTTTAAAACACAGGGTAAAGTTCTCACAGACTTTATTAGATATTCTGAATATAAGGATAAAGCGGTGTTTCGAATGCTATATAGATATTAAGTGAAAAGGCCGTTGAGAAACTTTTTTCATATTTGTGTTAGATTCTGAAATATTCAAAGCTGCCTTAGAGCTGAAACGGAAAACGAATTACAATAGCTGTAATTGGTTTTTATAATCTAAGCATGAACATGAAAGATAGAACAAAAAGTTATTGATAATTTCAAGGTGATGCACACTCTACTTCATGAAATTAACGCGAATAAGCTTTGGGAAAGTAAGATTCTGATTATCTGGTGGATGAAGGGAAAAATGAGGTTCCAAAAATTTCGATTACAAATTCTTGAAGTAGAACACTTAACAGGCTGCCCATTTTAAGTCAATTAATGCAGAATAGGAATCAGATCGATGTATAGTATACAAGTAACAAATAATTTGCTCCAATACATAAAAACCGGCACCAAAGCTCACGCTTAGGCATCAAGAAAAAAATATTAATCAAAGAATACATTAAATAGACAACATAAAATAGAAATAAGCTTCTCAGATCAATGGACAATATAGTACATATGAGGAGACAAATATCCTGCAGTTTCGTCCGATACTGATGAGCTCCTAATAAGGACGAAACTGCAGTCTGCCGCTTCGTTTCTCGGCATCCTGCCGTCGACTATTCTCTGTCTCATATCCGACTGTGTAGCAGGAATTTGGTAAACGATGACCTTAATATAGCCACACAAGAAATAATCTTGACTTGTAAGGTACGGAGACCTAGCTGGCCATCTAACAGGACTTCCACGTCTTATCCATTTGTTTGGAAATACATGATCCAAATGCTCCTTAACCTGATGTGAGTAATGTGCTGGTGCTCCATCCTGTTGAAACCACAATTCTTGTCTTATATGCTCTGGTACATCGGCAAGTAACATTGGTAGATGATTTTGCAGAAAATCTAAATACATTTCACTATTGAGGTGCCCATCGAAAAAGTACGGCCCAATTAGATATCCATTTACTATAGCGGCCCATACATTCAAGGACCAACGATGCTGGTGATCTATTTGTCTCATAAAAAGTGGATTGTCGGTGGCGTAATAATGAAAGTTGTGCCTGTTAACAAGCCCATTCTTGTGGAAAGTTGCCTCTACCGAGAAAAGAACTCTGCTAAACATATTTGGATTTTCCGCTACTTGGTCACTTGCCCAATTGCAAAAATTGATTTGATTTTCATAGTCTTGATTGTTCAGTTCCTGGTGCAGCTGTACATGATATGCATGAAATTTATTCACTTTCAATATTCCCTGGACGGAAGTTTGACTCATTTCTGTTAACTGAGAAGTCTCTCTTTGGCTTTTATATGGGTCCTTTGTTACTGTCAACTAAACTGATAACTGGTTGTCTTCAGCTGTAGCAGTTTTAGTTTTTAATTTTTTTTGTAAGCGATATTACCCGTTTCGATAAATCTAATTAGAAGTTTTTCAAAGCATCTTTCATCAGGATGCCTCTTATCAGGAATAAACTCTACTTGCCAACAAAGAATTTCTATCACACTCACCCAGAATAAAAATCATATCAACCATATCTTCTTTGGAGAACTTCATGCCCATGCTCTCTTCTTAATTCTCACTTCCTCTCTAATTGCATCTCTCCACCATGCTGTTTGTTTTGCGTTATTTCTCTTTCTGCTGCTTCCACATATTTCTTCAGGAGAATCTAGAAGAGTGCTTTTGAAATACTTCCATAAGTCTTCTGTGCTCATATTCTCTGTTGCATCTTCTATATTTTCTAGTTTTCTTGATATGGTTTGCTCGAAAATTTTGGCGTATTCTGGATAGGCGAGTCTGTAAGCCTTTATCGATTTATCTTCGATCTTTTTCTTACTTATATCTCTTTACCATCGTCTTTCAGTTCTTTTTTGATATAAGCTACTAGTAAAAATTGGTCGCTCCCTATTTCAGCTCCTCTTCTCACTCCAACGTCTTTTATTTATCTCAGGTTGCTTTTCTTAAACAATATGTAGTCTATTATCGATTTTTCGTTTCTACTTTCTACATGTTATCTACGTATATTCTTGTGTTCGAAGAAACTCTTTGTTACTAATCATAAAGTTATTTATTACCGCAAAGTCTAGTAGTTTCATCCCATTGCTATTTCTTGTCTGTTCTCCATGTTTGCCTAAAACTGTCCTATAAATATTATCATTATTTCGCTGTCCTACTCTTCCATTGAAGTCACCTGTAATAGCGTTATCATGCGTAAACAAAATATTTTCACCCCGGTTTGACTCTAATGGTTTCAACATGTTGTTCCGAAATGTCTGTAACGTAAGTCTGAGTACCCAGGGTTCTATTGTTAATGATAACCAAATCCTAAGACGTTCTCGTAGAGTTTCACTACTAATTTGCACTCCACTGCTTTGTCGAAGCTTCAGTTGAAGTACTCAATAGCAGCGAATCCTTGTCTCAACGAGTAAATTCTCAAATAACGATCATGAATCGCAATTGTAGCTCGGAACCCTCCTTGCTCAGGACTCTACTATGATTACCAGTCTCCTTATACCTACGATCATTTTGGAGACAGTTGAATTTGATCGAAAAATAAACTTCACTCTCAAAAATTGATCATTAACTGCTGATATCAATATGCTGTTGTCCCTTCAAAATCTTGATCCAGTTTTATAAGTATATGTCAGGATATATCCCAAAATATCATGTGTTAATAATCTGTTCCTACTAAAAATAAATTGAAATATTGCAATTGTTCCTAATTTCTTGGCCTAGTGTATAATAAGAAAATAATTTAGAACTTTATAGGAATTTGCTTATTTCTCTTTTATTTTTCCAATATTTATTTATCGATAACCATCATTCTGTATATAACGAAGACATAGTTTTCATGAGACAATCTGATATATGTATATTTTGGAATCAAGACATTATATTCGATAAAGCAGACAGTTGTAAATATACTCATTAGCGCCTTCCACAAATCTTTGGTTCAATATGAACCCAATTATTTTCATTTTAAGTTCAGCATATCAATTTATGACCAGCATGGAGACAGTGAACCGCTCGAAGATTAAAGGCAACGCTTTGAATAAATGTATGTGTAGCTTAACAAACAAAAACATAACGCTTTTAGGAAATGGCAAAGTTCCAAAAAAGAACGGAATATTCCACGACCAGGCCTCCTTCACGGTTCTGGAGAATAAACAGCTTCATTTAATTGCTTTTTTTATACGTAGGAAAATTCCTGTTTCAGCATTTTTCAGAATTCATTGCTGCGAAAGCTACCAGGATGACTTACAAACGTATATACATAAGGTGGCTAAATGGAGGGATGAGTACATATGATAATCAACCTAACTATTTGCGAGTTTCAATAATTTGCTTTTGAAGGAATTCAAAACGAAAATATGTATAGATAAATGAGATAAAAACACAAGGTTTAACTTTGATCTACACTTTATTTGAAAAAATTCGACGACGTTTCGCTGACACAGAAGCTTTATCAAGAATGAAAAATAGAATGAAGAGTATGGTATTATAAACAAATCGTAGAACAAGTATGATGATGATGAATAACAGGAAAATCCACACCGAGCCATTGTACAGTGAGTATGAAAGGTAATAAAAACTAATTGAACAAGTTAAGTAGGGGTGAGTAATTCAAATCTACCTGTTCATTCAAAAGCTTGTCCGAATGTTTGTATCTATTTATTTCTAATGCTTCTAGGAGATCTAATTTTGAACTTTTGATTTTATATGTAATATGTCAAAGTTTTTATTGAATGAATGGTTTTCTTTTATTAGGTGGTTTGAATAATAATAATAAAAACTTTGACATATTACATATAAAATCAAAAAATCAAAATTAGATCTCCTAGAAGCATTAGAAATAAATAGATACAAACATTCGGACAAGCTTTTGAATGAACAGGTAGATTTGAATTACTCACCCCTACTTAACTTGTTCAATTAGTTTTTATTACCTTTCATACTAACTGTACAATGGCTTGGTGTGGATTTTCCTGTTATCATCATCATCATACTTGTTCTACGATTTGTTTATAATACCATACTCTTCATTCTATTTTTCATTCTTGATAAAGCTGCTGTGTCAGCGAAACGTCGTCGAATTTTTTCAAATAAAGTGTAGATCAAAGTTAAACCTTGTGTTTTTATCTCATTTATATCATGGATCTACATCAAGTAACGGCCTCCACAATTCAAATATGTATAGATGATTGAAGATTGGCGTTTCAGATCATAGCTCATAAAAACACCTCAAAACTGGTGATTTCTTCACCTAAAAGTCATTGAATGTTTATATTCAAGGATTTCCAAAATATTCGAATTCCTCTGCCGTTTCTGATTGATCTATTAAGAAAAAGAGATATCAAAAATAATGTCGAATACTGGCCGATTCTCCTGCTTCTGATCTTTTTCTGTTTCGTGATCAAGTTATCACATGTTTTGAGGTAAATTATCTGTTTTCAGCAAATTAGTTAAGTTTCAGAAGGAAGAGAAGCACTTATGATGCTCTACTTGAATTTATTTCCAATACAACCACTGTTTTAGAACAGTGAATCGCAAAGTGGTCTATATCGACCCCCAGGGGTCTATTACAATTTTCAAGGGATCTACGTCAGCGAAAAAAAAAATTGGGGGTCTATGAAATGAAAAATGGGGCTCCACGATAGTGGATCTCAACACATACACTGATAGTACCTATTTACTTACATCATACTATCTCATAATATAAAGACATAATTCATTCATAAAAATACCCAGGAATTTAAAAATTTATTAAATATGTTTATAAAATTGTTGTTGTAGGATATAGGCATTCGCTTTGTAGTCGCAATACATTTTGACTTGTAAAAACCTGCACAAAATAAAATACCAGTAGCATCTTGTACGAGTCTCAGAGCTTCACTAAATTGCACAGACTTGTTCAATTCGTCACTCTATAAATACGAATGTGGGACAAATACGTTTATTCGTTTCCTGAATCTTGAAAGTGCTAAGAAAATATTTAAAAAAAATTTAAACAGTTATTTTATCACACACATTACAGTGAATCAGTGTAATTTTGTTTGAGAGTGTCGGAGAAAAGTAAGTATTTTTTATTAAATTTTAGTTTTGTACTCGTAGTTCGAGATGATTGATAAATTACTCCAATAATAACTTCAGTTATTAGTAGTTTAATATTCAATCATGCAGAACGAGTACTCCTCAATAATTTCTTTTTGAAAGTTTTAGCAAACGGGTTTTATAATTACAGTGCAAACTCCGTAATCCGAACCTATTGCTGCAAGGAGATGTTTGGATTATGGAATGTTTTCGGAAAAATCATAAAAAAAATTTTTTAATATACAGCTGCTGGTGTTTATGTCTTATTTAAATTATGTAATTTTGTCCACAGATAGCTGATGCCATGTCCAAATCTTAAAAGAAATGTAGACAGTACAATGTTGATTATTAGAAATTCGGCTTCATTCCACCATTGTCAGTCAAACAGTTGCCTATGTGCCTTTTATGCAACAAAGTTTTTTGCAATGAGGCTATGAAACCTTCTAAGCTGCAGGATCATCTGAGAAGATGACACCCTGATAAAACATATAAAGATTCGAAATACTTTCAAACACTCAAAGATACACTTCATAGGAGACCCACTCTGGAAAGAATGTTCGCTTCGACGTCACAGAGAAACGATGATGGTTTGCGGGCGTCTTACAATATCTCGGTACTTATACCAAAATCCGGAAAACCGCATACTATCGGAGAGAAGTTAATTTTGCCAGTCGTTGAAGAGGTTTTGAAAACTGTTTTACACAAACCTGCATCTGATATCATCAAAAAGATTCGCTTGAGCAATAATACTGTTGAAAGACTTATTGATGAAATGAGTTCTAATATTGAAAGCTTCTTGGGTAATTGGCAAACGACCCATTTCTCTATTCAACTGGACGAGTCAACTTTACCTGATAATGCAACATTATTATTGGCAGATTTTTGTTTTATTATGAATTAAGAAATCTACAAGAAACTGCTCTCCGCAAGAACTTTGATAACCAACACTAAAGGTGAATCAATATTTTATGTTTTGAAGGATTACTTCATCGAAAAAGCAATTACTTTATCAAATATAATATCAGTAGCTACAGGTGGAGCTCCTACCATGGTTGGACATTATCGTGGATTTATAAGCTATTTGAAACAAAATGTGTCAGGGGTGTTAGCAATACATTGCGCCATCCATCGACACCATTTAGTTGCGAAAAATTTGAGTGTTAGAT
Organism: Cryptolaemus montrouzieri; assembly: GCA_013387265.2. Lineage (NCBI taxonomy): Eukaryota > Metazoa > Arthropoda > Insecta > Coleoptera > Coccinellidae > Cryptolaemus > Cryptolaemus montrouzieri. The sequence goes on along the minus strand of JABFTP020000185.1, from coordinate 137,292,403 downwards.
TGCATGAATCTCTTCAATCAGTCATTGATGCAGTAAACCGAATCCAAAGCAACGCCTTGAATACACGGTTATTTGCACAGTTGTGTGGAAAAAATGACGAACACTTTCATCAATTACACCTTCACACTGAAGTACGCTGGCTGTCGAAAGGCTTATTTTTGACACTATTTTAGACTACTTTAGAATTTCTGGATATTAAAAATAAAATTTTGAAAGAAAATTTAATGAAGTGGAAAACAGACATCGCTTATTCAACAGATTTGTTTGCAAAATTTAATATGGTTTGTTTGCAGTTACAAGGCGACAGTTTAAATTTGATTAAAACGAAGTCCATCTTATCAGCGTTATTTGCCAGAGTTAAACTAATGAAGCAAAATATTGGACGGGGTGAATTTTCTGAATTCCCCAGTTTGTCACAGACAAACTGCCAGGAAGACGACGTTTCAACCTACGTTAACATTTAAATGCCCTCTATTCCGATTTTAAAACTAGGTTTGAGGATGTTTTGACCATGGTAATACCACCGTGAATAATTAATCTATTTGGAGATAAAGAGGAAACGAATGTCATAATACAAGAGGAACTGACTGAACTAAGTACAAACGAAGAACTTAAGATTCAGTTTAAAATCGGATATCAGCAATTCTGGCTGCAAAACAACATACCCGTTACTTATCCCGTATTATGGCATATAGCGAGGAAATTTTTAATTTCCTTTCCATCGTCATACCTAGTGGAAAGAGGGTTCAGCTCTGTTTCCAATCTCCTAACGAAAAAAAGAAACAGACTGTACATCATTAACCGAGGAGATTTAAGATTAACCCTTACAAAATTGACGCTAAATGTTGATAATTTACTATTGAAGCATCATGTTCATCCTTCTCACTTAAAATATTTACTTACTGCTTAGTTTATTTTGTTACGTATATTTTATATAACATACAAAATTTCATTTTGACTAGTTTTAATTTAACCCTCCGTCGGGCGCATAATATCAAAATGATATCGCCGAAATACCTTTCAACAAAATATTTGAGTGGGAGCGGTTGTTTAGCACAACTCCCATGACTTCTCTAGTTATAACCTGCACCGCTCATACGCAACATTCAGTGTCTAGCGTACGTTCGTGAACGACGGTGGTCTTGAAAATATCAATTGAATCATTGCGCCCGAATACGCGAAGTTTTGAAATTTCTTGATAATTCCAAAATTTGATCTCAGGTTAGTTGTAAACCTTATCTTGTTAGTATGTATAGTGTTTTTTTGAAGCAAAATTGTTAAATACTGAATTATTTTCATCTAATATCAAATTGATATATTGCGCCCGATCTCATAATATTCAATGTTTTTTCTCAACAGGTAGTCGAAATGGCGGAACTCAAAAGGAAGTTCAATTTGAATAATCCTAAGGATATAGACGAAATTCAAAAATTATTGTGGGATGATGAAGACGATCAAGGTCAAGAAGAATTCGGAGATGAAAGTGATACAGATGCTGAGGACAATGTAGAAACGCGTGAAAAGAATTCCGAGACTGAACAATCTGATACAAGGGATGAAGAGGACGAAATCGAGAATACAAATTCCCAAGAAAATCAGACTTACTACATGGGACGAGATAAGGAGACAAAATGGTTCTCTAGCGCTTTTCCTGAAGGTCGTCGTCAACAACACAACATCACTAACAGTTGCCAGGCGTTATAGGAGAAGCGAAAACTGCGCGTACGCCATTAGAATGTTGGAGTCAACTTGTGTCCGATGAAATCCTGGAAATTATTGTCCAATCAACCAATCAATACATTGATAGTATAAAATCCTCGTTTTCACGTGCAAGAGATGCAACTCCAATTGATCTCATTGAACTCAAAGCATTTATCGGATTATTGTTTCTGATTGGCATCTGGAAGGGGAACAGGCAGAGTTTATAAGACCTTTGGGAAAGTCAGAACGATGGTATTGAAAAACTTCACCTAGTGATGAGCATTAAACGCTTCAAATTCAGCATCCGATGTTTGAGATTTGACGACAAGAGCACACGCGAGGAACGGAAAATCCTAAATAAACTGGCAGCGGTACGTGAGATTTTTTCTCTGTTCGTAAAAAGCTGTCAGAAATGTTATTCTCCCGGGGAAAATGTTGTTATAGATGAAAAACTTGAGGGATTCAGGGGAAGGTGTGCCTTCAAGCAGTACATCCCCAGTAAGCCTAACAAATATGGCTTAAAAATTTTCGCACTAGTTGATGCACAAGTTTTTTATTTATATAATCTAGAAATTTATGCCGGTTCGCAGCCACAAGGCCAGTATTGTGTTAGCAACAAACCACATGATGTGGTCATCAGATTATCACAACCAATTTTCGGCTCAGGTAGAAATATTACTGCCGATAATTGGTTCAGCAGTATGAAATTATTGAAAGAATTAAAAGAAAAAAATATGTCTTTCGTTGGCATCCTAAGAAAAAATAAGAGGGAAATTCCTTCCCAGTTCGTGTCAACAAAAGAGAGACCAATTTACAACAGCATCTTTGGTTTTCAAAAAGATTGCACATTAGTATCTTATGTGCCGAAAAAGGGAAAATGTGTTCTTCTTGTATCAACCTCACACAATAGTGGAGCTATAGATCCTACAACCACAGATAAAAAAAACCTGAGATAATCACGTTTTATAATAAAACGAAATGCGGAGTGGACACAACCGATCAATTGTGTGCTTCGTACAATGTCGCACGAAACACCCGACGTTGGCCTATGGTAATATTTTTGGCTATTCTCAATATGAGTGGTATAAATGCCAAAGTCATTTATTTCGGAAATGATCGAAAAGTCATAAGGAGAAAAGAATTCTTGAAACAATTATCCCATGAACTTGTTTTACCACAATTATCAAGAAGAAGTGAGCTAACGTTGGGAATGCCCCTGAATTTACAAAATAAATTGAAAATCTACCAAACTCCCGGAAATGATGAACACGAAGAACCAGAAACAACTGGAATGAAAAGAAAAAGATGTGAAGATTGTGCAGGCCCGGGAAATAAACGTAAACTTTCTCAAATATAACTGTAAAAAATGTAAGAAAATCGTCTGTTTGACCCATTTAGACACTTTTTGTGGAGTGTTTAGTACTGATTTTCTAGCCGCTCAATCCAACAATTAATTTTTTTTCGTTCATTAATATTTATATCTTTCAGTTCATTTTTCAACATTTTATAGTTTCTCAATAAATCAGTTCACTTACATTGTGTTTTTTCCATATATACCATGTGTGATCATTTTGATACATTGCGCCATTTCTTGTGATTTTTTGTATTGCGCTCGACGGGTGTTAAATTCAATTAATGAATGTATCAATTAATATGTGTTTTCACTTCAAGTTTTCGACACTAAACTTCACTACAGTTAGAAATTTACAAAAACTCAATATCAGGTAAGTAGGGGGTCTAACCAAACCCGAAAAACATTGCAAGGGTTCTACGATACAAAAAAGTTTGGGAACGTATGTTTTAGAATGAGTTTGTATTCGCTGACACTGCTCTCAGACTTAGCAAAGGTGTTTGATTGAGTCTCTCATTCGGCTCTTCTTGTGGCTGGTTGCTACGGGTTTTGCAACAATTTTTTTTTCTGATAGTCTTTTTTAGCTGATATGTCAATGTACCATTACCGCGCGTTTGATCGACATGAGTTAAGCGTTATATGGCAGTACACTTGAATCTTTTTCTATTACATCTGGAGAGTTCTGATATGAAAATTTTGGACTCAAACTATGTGAGTGTTCAATGAATTCGATAAGAAACCGTGATAAAATGGCTGCTGAGGCTGTTATGTATGGAACAACTGGTCTGATAGGATAACCTCTTGTATGAAGTTTAAAACGATAATAAAGTTTAAGATCATCAACTAAAAGTTTGTATTATCGATTATCCGGTTGATAATCTGCAGTCACCAAACCTCTATTCTCTCATCGAAACGCATGAAAGGAGATATCCCGTAAGACTAGTTATCTCATTCGCTACACTATTGAACAATTATATAATTTCAGTTCGAAGTTTTCAATTAAGAGCATTTCTGATATAATAGACAGAATTCAAGACACTTTATAATGCAAACTTATGTCATGGGATGAGTTAATCTCTACCTAAGTTTAATTCTCTACCTAACAATCCAATTAAATTGAATAACCGAACTCAGAACGTATGCATTTTCTAGAAGTATGTTAATAACCAAATTATTTCAACTTCCTTCATAAAATCTAAACTAGCAACAATGGTTCAATGATAGGTAATACTCTCAGTCATTACTAGCGTAAATTTTCATGATTAATATTGGGAAAATAATTTCTTATCTTCTTCTGTCGAAACACTGTATTTATTGGTTTAGGTATGAGGATGACATAATTTGTTGATTTGCAGGTACAAATTACGAATTTCATTTCATTAATATCTTTATAACTTGAATTCACCTTAATATAAAGATAACTTTATTGAGATAGAAACTGGAGATTCCAATAGCTTCCTAGTTTTAACTTTAACCAAAATTGACCATAGATTTTCTATTTTTCATAAATCATCATAGACGTACCACGATGTCAATATCAGAAAATAATTTCCTGAATGAGCTTGATATTATACCAGGTAGGGTAACTGAAAATAAAAAGACTCAATAACTGCTAAACTATTCGTTTTTGGACAAAAAGCATAAACACACTGTGATTCTATTTTACATCAACCTCCTAAGCAGGGGTGCGCAAACTCAATTTTTTGAATAAGGAAGGTAGGTCGAGTGATAACTCAATGGAAAGCTCTTCTGATTCTCAAAACAAATGTGCAACAATTTTTAGTTTTACATATTCGCAAGAAGATACATGCTGCTTCGTCAAAAGACGAGTTATTTTCAGTGACTGCAAAATCTGTCGATTTCGAATGAACATTCACCGAAATAATGTTGTACTTTGTTCTTTTACTACACCCCCTCAGACACCTCCACAGCTGAGGTTGTCAACACCTCAAATCTTCGAATTGTTCAGTTAGTCCAAGTTATTGCTAATTGGATAGGTATTTAGAATTATCTGATTACAGTGAAGGAATTTTCAAATCCGATTACATTTCAATGGGGATACAGGGTGGATCATGGAGAAATTCGTACACAGTATAAGAGCGCTCCGTTCCATCGATTGAACCATCTATGGACTGATGGAACGCAGACATGTGAAGACAGCCACTAGGGTAATGGTCCGCACGCCTCACGACCTCATACGCAACCGCTCATCGTATGTGAAAAGCCTCTAACAGCAAGGTTGAAATGAAACAAACTCAAGTAAACTTCTCGTTACAGATAAATATGCAGGTGTAATGCAGATTTCGCAACAACAAATGCGGCAGTTTTTGTTTTTTTTTTCTTACTGGTCTCTGATGAATGAAATTCGAATTAGTTTGTTTGTTTATCTAGCTTATTTTCACTCTCACGGGTTGCATCCATATCAGTATAATGGTTTATTCAATAGCTGAAAAAGTAGAAATTATTGAAATTTTTTTCAGCATAATAATTGTGCAAATAGGGCAGCTGCTACCTTCAATGAACGCCATGACAACAAACATGTAAGGGCCGAGAACATTTTGGAGTTGATGGAAACATTTAGAGAAGCTGGCTCTATTCAGAAAAGGAAAAGAGGACATGTCCAAAGACTCATACGAAATGAGGAAATGGAAACTGCGTTGCTCTGACAAGTAGTGATTGACCACACTCTGAGTACAAGAAAATTGGAAAGTGAAATTAGTGTGAGTCGAAGAACTATTGGACAAGTTTTCGAACAATACAAATTCCATCCGTATAAAATGAAGATGGTTCAGGAATAGAATGAGGATGACTTCGACCGCAGAGTGCAATTCTGTTAAATATTAATTGAGCGAATCGCAAACAATCTCTAAGATATTTGTTTCTCCGATGAATGTACTTTTTTTTGAATGGTACTCTGAATCGTCATAACTACCGGTTCTGGTCGGACTCAAATCCCAGAGTCTTTCGGGGATACCCAATATCCTGAAAAATTGAATCGTTTGATTGGGCATTTTACACTTCTTGCTCGACAATATCTAGATCGAGAATTTCCTGATTGATGGATCGGAAGAAGAGGCCCTGCAGAATGGCCCGCACGTTCTCCCGACTCGTCACTAATTGATTTTTTTATGACCATTTAAAGAGTCAAATTTATAAAACTCATCCATCAGATTTAGCGGATTTACGATAACGGATTGTAGTCGAGTGTGATCGTATAACCCCTGAAATGCTACGTATTGTCCGGGAACTGTATTTGTGTTTGAAAATTGGCGGCAAACACTTTGAACATTTGTTCGGTTAATACCAAGTTGACCTATAAAATGTATCAGGTATAATAAATTCAATTGTTTTATTAATGTTTTCCTATTCACTAACATGTAGATAATTCTATGAATGAGCTCTATTATTTGAAAACCAAACAAACGTGTTCTGAATCTCAAAATCAGCAGACCTCGCAAACACTGTATCGCTCTCTATTGATTCACCATATATCTTCATCACAATGCAGATGAAGCAAAAATTTTGTCTAATATATTCTAGAAATTCTAAAAACTTTCTAATGAGTTATTGAGGGATGTCTGAGGGTGTGTAGTGGAAGCACCACAGCTTAGAGATATTTTTCCCCAAAATGCAACAGTATTTCGGTAAATGTTCATTCGAAATCGAGAAATTTTGCAATCACTGAAAATAACTCGTCTGTTGACGAACCAGCCTGTATCTTCTCCCGAATGTCAAAACTCAAAAATTATTGCACATTTGTTTTGAGAACCAGAAGAGCTTTTCAATGAGGTATCACTCGACCTACCTTCCGTATTCAAACAATTGAGTTTTGCGCATCCCTGCTTAGGAGGTTGATGTAAAATAAAATCACCGCATGTTAAAAGATGTCCCCTTTTAGACAAAACTTGACCTAGTTATGTTTTCTGTCGAGAAACGAATAGTTCATCAGTTAATGTGTCTTTTTCTCTTCAGCTGCCCTACCCAGTATAATATTAAGCTCATTCGGGAAATTATTTTCTGACATTGACTTCGTGGTGAGTCTATGATGATTTATGGAAAATAGAAAATCTGTGGTCAATTTTAGTAAAAGTTAAAACTAGGAAGTTGTTGGAATCCGCAGTTGCCATCTCAATAAACTGATCTTTATATTAAGGTGAATTCAAATCAACAAATTATGTCATTCTCATATATAAACCAATAAATAAAGTGTTTCGACAAAGGATAATAAGAAATTATTTTCTCAATATTAATCATGGAAATTCACGCTAGTAATGACTGAGAGTATCTCTCATTATTGAACCATTGTTGCTAGTGAAGATTTTATCATGGAAGTTGAAATAATTTTGTTTTTAACATTCCTTTAGAAAATGCATACGTTACGAGTTTGGTTATTCAATTCAATTGGATCGTTAGGTGGAAAATTTAACTTAGGTGGAGATTAACACATCCCATGACATAAGTCATGAGTCCAATGAGTTATCACTCGACCTATCTTCCCTATTCAAAAATTGAGTTTTCGCACCCCTGTTGAGGGGGTTCATATGAAATAAAATCATCGTGTGTTAAGAGATGTCCCCCTTCAGACATAATTGACCTGTTTCTGCTTTTTGTCCAGAAACGAATAGTTCAGCAATCATTATGTCTTTTTCGTTTCAGTTGCCCCACCAGGTATATTATATTATTATAGTATAGTGATAGCTTCGTATGAATGACTACATGATTTTTAGAAAACAATTTCGATACAGAATCTTGTTCTTTTCCTAGTATCGAAATGAGTTCTAAGTCTTTTCAGTTCTTAAAGCAACCCTGTTCACGTCTTCCTTTTAAATTTACTACTTACTTGATGAGGCGACATTGTTTTGAAACGCGTCAAGAATTAGTGAGTTCAGTGAAAATTTGAAAGGCATAGATTCACTTGAAATAAATTCTTATATGACCTGATATTATATTCCAAAATATTAACTCGAACAATTAAAGAACAGCGAATTTATTTAGGTTATTTAATTTTAATCGATCTAAATATGAAAGAGAAAAAACGACCGACTCCGACCCTTCAGTCATTTTCAAGTGCTGAATGCTAAATAAGGTACAGATTATAAGATATATTTTTCCCTCAAATGTTAAATAGGTGAAAGTTATTGATTGAAGATGGTTATTGAAAGGAGTAGAGTTTGGGGTTTTCCGGAGTTCATTAATTTCCACAGTTTCCATAAAATTCATTTTTTTTTGTTGATTTCATTTTTGGAGAACTTTTGAGATTTTTTCTGTTTTGCATTGGAAAGTAAAAGAAATTTTGACCACTCGGGAATGAGGTGGTTATTTTGAAGTTTTGAGAAATAATGTTTTACTTTATGAAAAAGTGAGCCGATATAATTAAAACTAGCATATCTTGAATGCTTTATAATAATTGTAATGATCGATTATGTTTGTGTCTAATGATTTTATTTATTAAAGATTCTGATATATTGTTGTTGGAGGCGATTTTTCATGGTATTTATATCCATTTTGATACATTGAATTGAGAAGAGGAACTATCTTTTCCTTAAATTCTATGATCCAGAGATCTTTTACTATGTTTATCATGTAACTTTAACAAGTTAGTTTGTTTTTATTGCATATTATCCTTCAGTGGCCAACCGAAGAATAGTTTACAGTATCTCAACGTGAGAGGTGGTCGTAGGTGAATGAGTTGTCCATTTGCCCAGTTAAAAAACTATTATTAGCGCTCAAGAGCAGACAAGTTCACAAGAGAACACACACTGAAATTGAATGAATATTTTAAATCTATTTCCTTCATACTAAAGCTGAATAAAATTTTATTACAATTTGAAGTAAAAACTGACGAGTCGACTCTCTGAAACTAATCCAAAATGATTAATTTATAATGTTAAATTATTATCATTATACACGGATATCCAGCGGGACCGTCCGTTAGAAACTTTTTAAGTTCCAATTACAATATCAAGCTGAAATTTTATACGCCGCCATAACTAGCGATTTCCAATTGGAGTGAAATATCTAAGTGATACCATTGCCGGTTATACTGGAAGTGGGTCATCACTTTGTTATTCCAAATGGCAATCTACCTTTTTCATTATACATCTAGAACCGACATTTGAGCAAGGAATAAAATACCCAAGTTGTTGGCAATTATCTGTCAAAACTTTTAATTTTTTCAAATTGCACGTGCCAATTTTTATATCGCCATCAGATGAAGCGTCAAATCTCAGATGGAATTGTATAAGCATGTACTATACCCATCTCTTATAGTTCCGAAATAATTTGGGAATATATTGAATTTTGATGATTTTGCAAGAACTAACAAAGAATGCTTTGAAATATTTGAATCAAGTAGCTGATCTGGCTACGCTCACCTGACAGGTGCCTAAAATTAATGTATTTGTCACTTCGTTCGTTCGAATTTGATATTTCAACAAGAATTGTCGTTATTTCAGAGTGAAAATATCCAAAAAATATAACACATTTGGAATAAAACCACTGGTTATTCAAACGAAAATATATTTAATCTTTTTTTAATTCATTTTAGAATGTCAAAATGTAGTGGGTAGAAATTGCAGGCAATTCAATAACCAATTTCCAAATTTACCGTCTATGAGTAAAATAAAATTTCGAAGCATTAGAAGCAATTTTCATTAATTCGGATGAATGAAAATTGTAGAAACTAAGCGAAAACTAATCATCGAAGATAATTACATTAATACGAATAAATTACTTCTTACAGGAATAAGATATACTTCACTCTTGATTTGGCCCCATAAATAGAAATCAAGGGCCGTCAGGTCTGAAGAACGCAGAGGCCATAAATTTGGTACTTGATTACCCCACCATCTAACCTCGAACATTTCTGTTAGCTGCCAATCTACAGCTCGTGTTTTATGTGCTGGTGCACCATCCATTTGGTAATAGCAATCCCTCAGAATGTTAAGGGGTAATCCATTTAAAAAGTTTGCTAATGTTCCTCTCAATATTTTCAGGTATCTTTGTCCATTTAGATTTTCCTCATAAATGTGATAAGCCAACAAATCATTTATTGAAATTGCAAAGACGTTCACGCTGAATTTATTTTGGAAATCAGTAACCTCAAAGAAATGTGGATTTTCTGTGGCCCAGAAATATCGATTTCTCCTGTTGGTTATTCCACTTTCATTGAACTTGGCTTCATCAGACCATATAGTTTTTTGCAAAATTGTCTCATCTTCTTGAAGCCGAATTAATAAATTTTCACAGAAACTTAGCCGCTTGGGAAGGTTTGTTTTCAATTTTTGTAGTCTGATAAAAGAATACGGGTGCATGTTATGTTTCTTAAGGATCCTTTGAATGGAAGTATAACTCAATCCATTATCCATTGATGCTGACTTAATGGACACATGTGGATTGGCACGAAATTACGTTAGCGTATTAATTTGATTGTCGTCGTCCTCGAGAATTGGTTTTCTTCTAGTTTCTATGTATTTTGTTCCTCCAAATTGCAGAAACTTGCTTCTAATCCTTCGAAATTTTATTTTACTCATAGGCGCAAAATTTGGAAATTGGTTTCTGAATTGCCTGCAAGTTCTATCAACCACTTTTTTGACATTCGCCAAGAAATAAAAAAGAGATTAAGCATATCCTCGTTTGAATAATCAGCCATTTTATTAGCAATCTGGTGTTTCTCAAAAATGTTCACTTCAAATTACCACCAATTCCAGTTGAAATATCAAATTCGAATGAACGAAGTGACAAATACCTTAATTTTAGGCCCCTGTCAGGTGAGCGTAGCCAGTTCAGCTACTTGATTCAAACATTTCAAACCATTCTCTGTTAGTTCTTGCAAAATCATCAAAATTCAATATATTCCCAAATTATTAAGAGATGAAGAAGAAGACTATAAGAGATGGGTATCGTACATGCTTATACAATTCCAACTGAAATTTGACGCTTCATCTGATGGCGATATAAAAATTGGCACGTGCCATATGAAAAAATTGAGTTATTGCTGTTTGAAAAAGACCAGGTTGAAAAAATCATACAAAACAATTCAATAAACATTTGATATGTGTAGACTGCTCAAAAAATTCCTTGATCCTTCTTCTATCCACCCAAGCAAAAGTTGTGTCTGTAGTGCAAAATATCCACGAGCTACAATTTTTTTAAATGTTCTTCAAAAATCGAGTTAATAACAAAATAATTAAATCTTTGAAAAGTTTAGACAGATAAGTGCCAACAATTAGGGTATTTTATGCTTTGCTCAAATGTCGGGTCCAGATGTATAATAAAAGAGATAGATTGCCATTTGAAATAACAAAGAGATGATGACTTCCGGTATAACCGGAAATGCTATCACCTCAGATTGATATTGTAATTGGAACTCAAAACGTTTTTAACGGACGGTCCCGGTTGATATCCCTGTATAATGTACAAGTTGAGAATCATTCAAAAAAGAACATGTAAAATACTAGAATCACTCATGAAGAGGCTCTTTTACTATAATGAATTGTATGAATTTCTCCATGATCCACCCTGTAACCTCATTGAAATGTAATCGAATTTGAAAATTCGTTCACTGTAATCAGATAACGAATAGTTTAGCAGATATTGAGTCTTTTTCGTTTTAGTTGCCCCACCCGTTATACAGGAAAATTTTGCCCTGCATTCAGTTAAATTCAAATCCAGTTGAACAATTCCATTCTGGATTATATTTCCTGTCTTTCACGTACGTCTGAATGTAACTTGGATTGAATTCGTATTCTTTCATTTTTTGTGTTCGTGGAGCATTTCCGCCTTAATTTCTGTATAATTTGATTACTTTTGTACACATTGTTCAAGAAGAATTGACAAATTTATTATCACACAGGCGTAATTGTTACATTTCTTCTGAAAAACAGAGTTGAATGGTGAAACGCAACAACTATAATGAATTCTTTTCGAGCATTTAATCTTAAACTTTATTTGTTTCCAAATTATTCATAAAAGTAGCATTTTATGATAATTATGATAACTTTAATTAAGGTCTTTTTTGTGAGCGATTTATCTTGCTGCAAGAGTAATCTTTAAGGAAGAGACCAGAGGAGCTATTCCTACTTTACCTTACTATTCAAGACAATTATCGAATGAAGTATTTGGACGAAATAATCGATACATTAACAAAGCTAATTAAACTCTATTGCAAAATGATGAGGTGATGTCTTAGAAGAGTGCATATTGAGGTTTCAAATCATTTGAAACATGATTTCGAATATGCACAGGATTAGGCAGGGGAAATAAAAGTAAATTCTTCAAATTAATATAGCGCATATAATTCCTAAATACTAGTTTCTTATGAAGGTTTACCTAAAGGTAAAGTGAGGTTAGATATGACAAAATAATCTTCAAATAAGTGATGAGCCTTCAGCCAATTCAACTTTCGATCTCTAATGCATTCTTCCGCTAACGGCAGAATCGACTCATGCATTCTGGACGCCTGTCGAACTAATCTGTTTAGGCTTGTCGAAGCAAGGGTAACACTGATATTTTCAATCAGTTTACAATCTGAATTTAAGAATTTTAGCATTCATATACTTTGCCTTTAAGTTTTCGTAATTTTTCTCTGTAACCTGAGAAATACAGGGTGTAAAAAGACCTTTACAAGGAAAACAGAACCTACTTTCATTATACATATACTCAAGGAAAGTAAATTTACTGGTTGAAACACAGAGACATTAACTACCCCCAGAACGTTTCCCTTCAAACAACAATTCATCTGTTTTCTTTCAACAATAATCTAGAAGTTAGCAAAAGTATCCAAAGTGGTTTGTTTGTGATAAAAACTGATTTTTTGTGAGAAAGTTTCGTCAAAATCACTTTTTTCATATACCGTTGTGCAGAAGAATAGGGTATCGCTCTACCACTTTGCCCTGTTCACTTATGAGGGCTTGAAGCGGCCCCTTCCAGGGGGTTGCTCGTTAAGGCCTCAAATGTATATCCGAAGATGTCGTAAAAACAAAATCATTGTACAAGTAGTTCGCTTCAGGTGGAACACCCTGTACATGCTGATGATATTATAAATCAGTGTTTTTCAAGAAACTTCTCGGGTTGCTTTTCGTTTTTAATGAAGTATCTTATTAGGTATTTCTGTTCTATTCTCATTGCATTCTTCAAGTATTTTCGCCACGCTATGTTCCTTAATTTATGCTATTTGAAATTTCTATTTTAGGCACCATTGTCTATGATTGAGATGACAAAACTTCTCATTGAAGCATAAACGATGTTATCTTCAACATTCCAACTTTTGTTTGCAAAGCTGTAGAAATTTATTCATATCAAATCGTCATGATGAGAAGTGATGAAAGATTAATTGAGATCTACTTCCGTATGGTACATTAATTCAACAGGACAACAGAACCTACTTTCATTATTTATATCCTCAAGGAAAGTGAATTTACTGGTTGAAGCACGCAGAAACTAACTACGCCCAGAACGTTCCCCTTCAAACAACAATTCATCTGTTTTATTCCTACAATAATCTAGAAGATAGCTAAAATATCCAAAGTGGTTCGTTTGCGATAAAAAATGATTTTTGTGAGAAAGATTTGTCAAAATCACTTTTCTCATATACCGTTGTGAAGAAGAATGGAGTATCGCTCTACCACTTTGCCGTGTTCACTTATGAGGGCTTAAAGCGGCCCCTCCCAGGGGGTTGCTCGTTAAGGCCTCAAATGTATATCCGAAGATGTTGTCCAAACAAAATCATTGTACAAGTAGTTCGCTTCAGGTGGAACACCCTGTACATGCTGATAATATTATAAATCAGTGTTTTTCAAGAAACTTCTTGGGTTGCTTTTCGTTTTTAATGAAGTATCTTATTAGGTATTTCTGTTCTATTCTCATTGCTTTCTTCAAGTATTTCCGCCACACCTTCCTTTATGCTATTTGAAACCATTGAACCATAAACGATATCATCTTCAACAATATAACTTTTGTTTACAATGTTGTAGATATGAATTCATATCAAATCGTCATGATGAAAAGTGATGAAAGATTACTTGAGATTTATTTCCGTATGGTACATTAACTTCCCCGTATAGTTCAAGCCGAATATATGTTTTTTTAAATGTACTGTCATATAGAATATTAGTATGAATGTTCAGTGTCTCCTTTATTTTTCATACTCAAGCTACATAATTTTCCTCGCTTATATGCACCACTTAACCATTTGAAAAATTTTCACTACTATCATGAACGAAAGCATTTCGTCGAGAGCCTTATTCAAGAACTTCGTTTTTCATACTCGAAGCTTTTGACTTCTCGGATCTTGTATCGTTTTCACTTCTAGAGTGGCAATTAATTTTTCATGTATTTCAAAGCATCCCAAAACATAGAGAGTACTTTGAGAGATATTTCCTGAAATAAAAATATGACAATAAACAAGAGAGCTTACTTCCTCACAAAAGTGGCATTATCGAAAATTTCAATCAGTTCTCCAGATACAAAAGTTTTTAATTTATGAGAAGTAAACTTGCCGGTTATTCCTGAGTACCTCTCAAAGAATATTTCTCCTGATAGTTACCTCTAAAATTGCTAATTTTCTTCATAGTGGAATTCTTTACATGAACCAGGAAATGTAAAATGTAGTATTTCAAGTCTGACTCTTTTTTCGTTGTCGTCCATATCAGCCTTCCTGGAAAAATTTCAATTATTTGTTTCACAATGTTAACTATTATTATTTGAAGGGATCGCAAAGCGATAAAATATCATTCACTCTTCATGAAGTGCTTGAACTTTGTTCGATCTTCGTTCTAGAAAATAGTTAAAAAGTTAATAGTCAATAATAATAATAATAATAATCGTTTCACCTCAGGGGCTCAGGAACATTGTTTCTGAGTACGGGCTTAGCGAACCCGAGCTGAACCTGGCAGTGGGTATAAAATGCAACTTATCCAATGATTTACAACCTAATAAATAAACGGGTGAATCGACATTGTACCACCATAACCTCTTGTGGCGTTCAAAATTTAGGAAGAGGATCTTGTTCGGAAAGTGAGTCACAGTCCCCCTCGGTTAGCGACGGGAGCAGCGTGATATCGAGTAGGGATACTGCAACACAAGACCAAGTAGGAAACAACATCAATACCTCCCAACCGACTCTTGATGTTTCAAAGGTGGCGCAAGTTATTATGCCTACGACCACGAGAGCCGGACTCCCTAGAAAACGCATAAAGTGGACCCCAGAAATGAATTCCTTCATTATGCGTTCCTATTACAAGATTGCAAACTTGGAATCGGAAAAGACAGCCTACAGATACGCGTTACATCTTGCGTTCGTAGAAAAATATCGTAAATTACAGCACATATCCTAGCAGAGAATTTCGGATCAACGAAGAACAATCGTTAAAAACAGGCTACTTTCTTCAGAAACGCCGCAAAGCATACGAGAAGAGGTCATAATGGAACTCAGAAGCGAAAATGATACTCAACGGTATACCTGCCGGGGTCAATGAAAGTGTTTACAGATAACATCGAAGCCACGGAAACGAATATTAACATGGAACGCACTCCTGAGCCGAATCAGCAGAACGAATATATGTATTTAGCAAGATCTGAACTCAACAGAGCAATAACTGAATTCAGTGGTAGTAACCCAACTGAATGACCTAAACTGCCCAAACTCAAGAAGAACAAGAACACCAATATCGTCCTAGCAAGCGTGAACTCAGTGTTTGAAGAATATATCGACCAGAACACCTTGGAAAAGATTCACACTTTGATTTACTGTGGAGCAGTAGCGGTTCTTCGACTTCACAAACAACAAATCTCCACAACTCTGATTCAAGCTGAGCCAAAAAACGTCAGAAAACCACCATGGCAAAAACGACTGGAAAAGGATATTGATAATATTAGAGCAGAAATCGGTCGCCTCACGAAATTCCTGAGAAACAGAAAACCCTCAAGGCGCTTGAAATCACATATACGCAAAATTCATAGGAAAATTGGTACGAACACAAAACACCCTGATCACTGTACTGAAAGGAAACATCAAAACCAAAGGTTCCTCCAAAACGAGGCCAATTTTCATAAGGGAAATAACAAAACTGCGACCAACAATAACAGAGAAGTACCTGACGCACAGTGCTTGACCGATTATTGGTCATCACTATGGTCGAACTCCAAAGAACACAATAGAGATGCGGAATGGATCACGAATGAAGAAGAACGCCTTGATATCAAACATATGGACTTCGAAGAAATAACGGAGGAAGAAATCACAACAGTAGTTAGAGCACCAACAATTGGTAGGCTACAGGTATAGATAATATCCACTACTACTGGTACAAGAAGTTTGATAAGCTCCATGGAGCCCTAGCGAAACAGCTCACGTATTTTCTTCAACATCCCAAGAAAACACCCACTTTCCTAACACAAGGCTTAACATATATGCTTCCTAAGAGCGATAGAACACAGGATCCGTCTCAATTTAGGCCAATCACTTGCTTCCAACACTCTACAAAATACTCTCCCCATGCATATCCAATCGAATATACCAACACCTTGACGACAACAATATATTAGCAGAGGAGCAGAAAGGATGCAGAAAGAAACACCATGGGTGTAAGGAACAACTCATCATCGTTTCTTTGATAATGAAACAGGCACACGTAGGGCATCGGAATGTTCATTCAGCTATTCTCGATTATATAAAGGCATTCGATAGTACCGTCCATTCTTGACTTGTTGAAGTATTGCAGATATACAAAATTCACCCAGCCCTGGTACAGTTCTTGAAGACAACAATGACACACTGGCGCACGTCTCTGCAGGTCAACATGAACAATAAATCAAATAAAACCGACGAGATACCCATACGTCGTGGAATTTTTCAAGGAGACTCTTTGAGTCCACTATGGTTCTGTTTAGCTATGAACCCATTGTCCTCAATGCGCAATAGAACGAATACGGATCTAGGATAAAAACAGATAGGAATTATCATACAGTCTCCCACCTGCTGTATATGAATGACATCAAATTATATGCTTCGACAAGAAGCAATTGGATGATTTGCTGAAAACTGTCAGTGAGTTCTCGGCAGATGTTCATATGAAATTCGGGATTGAAAAATGTAAGACCCTGAACATTCAAAGAGGGAAAGTCATAGATGGTGAAACACAACTTCCAAACGGTGATATTATACAGTGCATGAGGGATGGCGAAACATACAAATATCTAGGATACCAACAAGCCAGATTGCTAGACCAAAAACAATCAAAGGAGGAGATTCGTTCAGAATACAGTCAGCGTCTGAAGACTGTGCTGAAATCAATGTTGAACTCGAGGAATCTAATCAAGGCAATTAACACCTACGCCTTTCCAGTGCTGTTTTACTCATTTGGAATAATCAGATGGACTAAGACAGAACTGGATGATATTCAAAGGCAGACCCGAACGATGCTAACAAAGTACAACAACAATCATCCAAAATCGTCTGTGATACGAACAACTTTGAAGCGGAAAGGAGGACGCGAAATTAATAGATGTTGTCAATTTACACTCCGAACAGATAAAGAATCTCAGTGAATTCTTCTCAGCAAAAGCTCTCTTTTCTGACCTCCATAGAGTGGTATCGTTGGCCGATGAGGGATATACACCTCTAAATCTTGCTACCAGTGATGACCTGCTGAATCTACCGTTCCTATCAGATACTGAAAAACAAGAGCAATGGTCAAAAAAGGGTTTGCATGGACGACATCACCATGAGATTAATCAACCACACATCGACAAAGAAACCTCCAACAAATGGTTGATGAAAGTATAATTATTCGCGGAAACAGAAGGATTACTTATGGCCATCCAAGACCAAGTGATCGCTACAAACAACTACAAAAAATTTATTAAGGACAGAACATTACAAACAGATAGGTGCAGAAAATGCCATATAAGATCGGAGACTATACAGCATATTACGTCCGGATTCGAACAACTGGCCAATACGGACTATTTTCACAGGCATAATCAAGTGTGCAACATTATCCATCAGAAACTTTCACACAAGTACGGACTTTTGAATACCTTCTAGCCATATTACAAGTATCAACCGGCACCCGTATACGAAAATGACTCTATCAGGTTTTACTACGATAGGCCTGTTATCACTGACAGAATGGTGACGAATAATAGGCCGGACATAGTGGTGTATGATAAGAGAGCCGGAACAGCAATGCTGGTGGATGTCGCCAAACCGAATAATAACAACGTGCTGAATAAGTTCCAGGAGAAAAAGTCCAAATACACATACCTTGCTATTGAGACCAAGCAGATGTGGCACCTCGAGAAAATAGATATTGTTCCTGTCATCGTATCCTCGACTGTTTTGAATAAAAAACAAAGCAAAATTGAATTGAATGAAGTTTACCCTGTCAAAGTGTTACAAGTGACAAGTGAAAAACTGAAATCATTCTAGAGTAGAAATAATTTCAACATAGCTTTCCAAACTAATAATAGCTTAGGTAAAAACATAAAAACAATAAAACCAAATCAGATAAAATGAGGTGTTTACAGATTGATTTGCAATAAATGTAATAATTTTACATAAGTAATTTCAATATAACATAACATAAACGCAGTTTTTCAAATAAAAAATCAGATTCAAATTACGCGAATCATCTCCTAGAAAATAATCACTCTTGCGAAACACAGTTTAAAATTTCGCATACAGATAATAACTACTGGAAAGTAGATCCTTGGGATATTTTAGAAATCAACAAACACAAACACTCAGATAGACTCATTAATGAACAAATCGATTTAATACCTTCACCTCTATTGAATCTCTTCAGGGAGCAGCCTATTCCTTAATTTTATTGGATATATCTGTCATCAGTAACCACTTGAGAAGAAGCAACTCAATAAGCGTTTAATTACTTAAGAATATTTGTATTTATATTCTCATTTGTATCTATATATAGTTGTCATACTTTCTGTACATTCATTCGTCTGAAGAAGCTACGATGTAGGAAACGCGTTACGAATCACAATTATTCAGTAGAATTCCTCCAAAATATTACTAGTTTTTGTTAGATATACCTTAATATTTTGTGACATAATATAAGCAAAAAGAGCAGGTTTCTACATAGTTATGGATTGCATCATCGCATAAAGTCGTCGAGTTTCTGTGGGAGACTGAATATGAATAACGAGTTCAGTAACCAGACAATGTTCGGAATTGTTTTTCAACCATTTACATTTCGGTAGATGTTATTGAACTGATTGTCTCCTTTCAAGAATTCTGAAACGGGAAACATGTCTACTACTGATAATTAAGCCGTGAACAATTGACTGAAACTCAAGAAAAAAGCTATTTAATTAACTTTGAATTCAAAATTATTATACAAATGCTAGTCTATAAAGCATATATTTCCAACAAGACAACAATAATTCTTGAGTTATTATTACCGTCTAAAATGGTAAAAATGGCATATATTCAACTTTTTCACTTGTCTTCATGGTTATCGAATTTTTCTAAATATAAAACAATTATTAAAGAAACGAAAAAATTTTTCATTTTTTTTTCTATTAATTATACACTTTGTAGAGTGCGCTCAAATTTTCTTCTTAAAAAGACAATACTGCATGGCGGACAGTTAATCTCTGGAACGGTAAGTCTGAAACATGAAATTCAGAAGTGTTCTTACGTGACAGTTCACCAGAAAAATTGAAAAATCATTGAAAATAAAAATATGGCGGATATTTTAGAATACTTTTTTCAAGAATCGACTTTTTTTTTCTATTTTTTGACTCGAAAATCTTATATATTTTCTTTGTGGAGAAATTGTGGTCAACTATCATACACGATATAAAAACAAACAAAATGCTTCCAACTTTATTGAAATCGGCCCAGTAGATCCGGGGATTAACGTCCGCCAGTTAAAAAATACTAAATTCGATAAGAACGCTATTGAACTTTTATTTACATTTTTTTGTGAATATTGTCTTTAAAATTGATTTTTATGACTTACAATCAATTAATCGACAATGCCTCGACCGTACATAAGTAAACCTTCGTCCTCAAGTGCCTGATGTTACTCCAGTACCATCATGAAAGTGACAGAATTTTTATCAAGTAGAAATATGCAGTGCGCATTCTCAGTGGTGCCAGAAAAACTGATAGCTGTAGAGAACTTTTCAAGTGAGAAGAGATACCATCCCTATTTATACTTGCCACCATACTTTTCATCAAAGATTCTGAAGCGACATTACAGGGAAATGATGCAAATCATACCTACTTCACTAGAAATGCAGAGTAATACCAAATTCCTTACCACAGAGTGAACGCATCTCAACTAAGGGTAAATTATACTGCCCTCAAAATATTTAATAAGCTTTCTAACAAATACAAACATATGAAAAAGAACACTCCCAACAAATAAGAAAAGAATATCCTTATGATAAAATCCTATTACTCCCCACGGAATATTTTAACGATAATTTATAAGATTGTTTTAGGAAATTTGTGTGATGTAAATGTTTTTTTAAACTTTAGTTTCTTTTATATTATATTTTCTATTTTATGAATCCCCATGTACTTTTGATGGGTCAAATTTATTGTACTATCTTCTCACTGAGTAATTTGTAAATGAATGAACAATAAATGAATTGAATTGAACATACACTAAAATATTACGTTAGTTTTCTGTTCAAAAAATAATTGCATTTTATTCTTCGAAATTTTTGATCGTCTTGGTCGCTTTGTAATTACAAACGATATATACTCAACAAAAAAAACATGGAACAGTTCATCTGAATTGTCATTGCAAGAATTATTTTTCTGCCATGATGAGAGCACAGAACATTATTTCAATCAATCTGGGAAAAATTATGAAGTTTTCGGTTTTTCATGAAAACATTCCGTGGATGAAAATATTGAGTGCACATATAATATATTTTTGGAGACCGTTCAACAAAAATTTAATTTCCGCAGGTAGTTCAATACTAAGTTAAAGCGAAAGTTGAAACTATTTTACATAACTTAAAAAACAACCGAGATATTGGCACCTCACTGATTCCAAAATTTTTCAAAATCTCCAATAAACTCGAATTCCTCAGGCAAGTAAGAACACGTTGAAGGAGCAGCAGTAGTGAAACGTCGAAGTCTATTCACCCTGTACAGATTTTTGTGTATTGAAAATAACGAATAAATAAACTTCCGTCCCTTTGGCATAAAAGGAAAAAAATATCTGACTTTTACATTGGATAATTGCATCAGCGATTTCATTCATTTTGCTTTTTTGCCTTATTCGTGATCTCAGTATTTCACAGGTTCATATTAAGCTCTATGTTCACCAACTCTGTATTGAGAATTTCACAAGAAAACACAATGGCTTGTTCTCAGAAAAATTCTCTTTGAATAATTTTCCCCTAATTGGTAGTAATGTTGCTGCTTATTGATCATCATATTGATAATATGGTAAAATTTCAGGATGAATACAAATATAATCAGTGTAGAATATGAACATAATCAGGTTAAATTAGAGAGAAAGTTCGAAATTCATTTTGAAGATTCGATGAGCACAAATGAGGTTCAGTGGCGTTTTATTATTTTAGTAGAAATTTATTTCTCAGAAAGTGAGTATGAAATTCATGTTTTATCTAATTCCTATTAATTCGTACCTATCACACTCAAATAATGTGAATGAGGTTAATTGAAGGGTGTTACATAATAGTCATACTAGTATGTCACAACTTAAGGGGGTAATTCTACGTGCTATTTTAAGAAAAAAAGTTCATATAAACATAGGTCCGCAAAAGCTTCGTTACGGAGCTACAGTGTGCTGGATTTTCCGGAAAATTTCTTCAGAACATGAAAAAAGTTTTCACATAAGATAATGGGTACGAAAATCTGATTTTAGTTTGAACGGAATATACAGGGTGTAACAAAATAGTATGTCACATGTTCAGTATAAATATAGATCCGGAAAAGCATCGGTACAGGATACAGGGTGTTGAAATTTCCGGAAAAAATTAGTTTTTTTTTTCAAAATTCTCACAGTTTTTGAGATCTTCAGCCAACTTTGGAATGCAAGCTATTTTTACAGCCCCATCATTACACGTCCTAGATTTCAACTGAAATTCACACGGCGTTTTCTTTTCCGAGGCCATGTCTCCTTTCTGCAGTTCGCCACTGATCCGTGTACAATCAATTTTCGTCATCTTCGTTCAATTTAAAAACTTTTTTGACACTCGTCATTTTTCTGTATCTTCAACCGTTTTCGAGTGGAGAGTTATTGAATTTGAATTATTTGGATTGTATGTTATTCGCTAAATAAAAAAAATAATAGAAATACTTGATACAACTAATACTTATTCAATATCAAACTAAAGAAATAACAATAAAAACTAAATAAATTGCTGTCCTCTACCTGCAAGAATACAGGCCTCTGTCCTTCGCATATAATCACGCACTCTTTGAAATATTCCTGGGGTATTCCTTATCATGTCACAAGAGGTTATTATTCTTTTTCTCAATTCTTCTACAGTGTTCACTGGAGGGGTAAAAACTAAACTTTTGAGATATCCCCATTAGAAAAAGTCCAACCTATTTAAGTCTGGGGACCTAGGAGGCTATGGCTCTGGCCCACCTCGACCTATCCATCGGTTGTTGAATGTATTATTCAAGAATTCCCTAGCTTATCCACTGAAATGTCTTGGTGCCGCGTCATGCATGAACCACATTATGTTGCTCACCAAAAGTGGCATATCCTCGAGCGATAAACGTAACTCCTCCTCAAGAAATTGCCAATAAGCGGGATCGTTTAGTCTGTTAGGCAAAAAAAATGGCCCAATCAAATAATTTCCAATTATCCCGACCCAGACATTAAGTGAGAATTGTTCTTGATGATGAGATTCTTCAATCAAATGGGGGTTTTCCTCAGCCCAAAAATGAATTGTGAAAATTTGTGATAGCAGTTCTCGAAAAGTTAGCTTCGTCTGTGAACATCATTTCACTATCAAAATGAGCATTTTATCTGATTTCATCTAAGAACCATCGGCAGAACTTCAGTCTTGAAGGGAAATCTCGAGGAAGTAGACTTTGGACGCTTTGAAAATGAAACGGGTACAATCAAAAGTCGTGAAGAATCCTCCAAACATGTGAAATATTCAACTGATTTCCAATTTCTTTTGTACTCACATGAGGATTCAAATCAATACAATTCAAAACTGCTTCCTCAATATTTTTGTATGTTGTTGTTATGCTATTGTACATATCTTAGATTTAAATATTTTAAATGGAGCCTTGCACCACGCTCTCACTTTGCTAGTAGCTAGCTCTTTCTTCGCCACCTCATTACTGAAGGTACATCGTCTCCGTAGATCGTCTGCAACACGTGTTGCTATAAGTCGACAGACAGCGCATGCGTGCGCCATATTGCTAAACCGCCGTTGTCTATCAGTGAACCAAGCGTTTCATTTATTCTTACATTCATGTTTATAACGAGTGTTTGTATTAACCATCGACATATTCCATCGTATGTGTGATTCAACCATGGTAGCAGTACGAGCCAATGCATATTAATTTAATATTAACTAGGCATTGGCGATTTTAGAAACCTGGATTCCTGAAATATGCAATATGTTCTGAAAAACTATCAACTAGTCTAACCTAACCTAGCTGAAATCAATGATTAATAATAAAACCATGTATAAGAAAAGATCACCTCACAAATGAACCAATTAATGAACAGTATTCCTACTCTCACAGCGGAATCGAGGCCATCTTAGAACCCGTTTTCTAGATAACCTAAAAAACCAAATATCAAAGAACAAGTAGAGTTCACCTAGGAAGAAACTGATTAATAGATCGTACCTTTCATTATAAACCCGCACTCGCACTTATGAACTTGTCTAAATGGTTCTCACGTACTTTATACCGCCTGCAATCAATTCTATCTTGGAGTTCAAACTTATGACTAACAATTATTTTGACGTTGTACTTTGGAACTTCTCACTTACTGCCTCTGTGTTATGGAAATCAGCTATATGGACGAAAGAAAGAAGGAGCAACATGATCAGTCTGAATAGTTCTGAATCTTACTATATCCAACCATTATTGGCTGCTCAAAACTGCGTTTCCTTCAGTCGAAATTGTGTAATGAATTCTCAGGCTTTTTCATATTCAACTCATTTGAGACAATCTTTCTCATAGAATTAACAGGAGTAACAATAGAATTAACAGGAATAACAACAACGAATGACCATATAAACAAAATGGATGACAGAAGAATAGTGAAAATCGCCCGTGATAGATCTCCACTGGGGCGCAGAAGCGTGGGACGACCACGAAAAAGGAGTGGAGTGACAACTCGAACGACCGAAGAATAAACAGGCGGTTTCGGCTAAAATGAATTTGGAAGAAGGAGAAAAAGAAGAAGAACAACGTTTTCGTCATCTTCTTTGATAGTGCTAGTTTATAAAATAATTTTACTCTATTTCTAGACCTCTCGTCGGAGATAGAGTATCTAAAGCGGTCTATATTCTATATTACTTCTATACTACACATTAATGCCTCTCGAACCATTCATTCAGGAAGTCATAATTGGCCCAACACATAACATAGTTCTGACAAATCCGGAAGAGAAATGAGTTTTCCTTCAAAATACCTGCAACTTTGTACCAACAACCAAAAATGTCTTCCAATATGAGAAAATAAAAGATAATCCAACTTGAATTTTTCAAGAATTTACTTTCTCAATGAATCTCTCATGAAAGTCTATGATTTTATTTAAGGTTTCAGAATATCAGATGAGCTTATGTCATTATCAAGTAAATCGGTGAGTTAAAGCAGGCACCTGATTAGGATGGTGTGGGAAATTTCAATTGTAAATACAAATTTTATAGCTTGAATCAAATTATTTCGATTCGTTTCATCTCAAAATTTAACAAAACTCGAGTTGTTCTCCTACAAATTACGAAATTAACATGTATTCATGATCTTGTAACAGAAACAAATCAATGAAAAAAGATATATATAAGAGTGGTTGCATTGACCACCTGTAGTTACATAGTGAAACATACAACACGAATATAATTCAGATCATTTGAAGAAGCGTGTTCTTTAGAGTAATAAAAATGCAAGTGCGGAATATAACTTACGCGAATGGGAAATTTTATGTGGATTATGAAGATTTAGTCTTGTAAGTTCAAGTACAAAGTATGTAATACGAGAAATGGGAGGTGGCTTATACGGGTTCCTTCATATATCGGTTTTATAGACTTTTCGCAGAAATTTGATATACATTCTCTCGCTGAAACCTTAGCGTGCTGGTGCAATTATATTTCTGACCAAATTACGTAGGAAAGGACAAAATTTTCATTTTTATTTCTTAACTATAATTAAAATAAAGAAAACTCATCCCATAAAACTAAGCTTGGCTATGGAAAGTGAATGTGTAATTTTACTCACGCTGCTGAGTTAATCTAAAACCATATGGAAGAAGTTTTTTTATTCTTAATTAGAATATGTGTCCACTCGCTTCTTGAAGAGGGCCAAATTGTGAGATATCAGGAAGATGCTCGATGAGAGCAAGTTCTCCCGCAGACCAGCGCTGTGAAGAAAAGAAGTTTATAGAGAGAGATACGTGGCGTAACTAGTTGAACCGTCAGCTGATGACAGTTTTTCGCGAGTCTGGTTTTTCTTAGAAACTGAATTTTTTCTGATTCAAGGCTATCAGTTCTTGAAAACATTTACCATGGAAGTACCTATAGATAAGAGAAAGATCAGTGATTGAACGCTGACTAGAAAAGAATACACCATACTACAGTCGTACTCAAACCAAAAAATTCTGTTTCCAGTGTAGTGGAGTAGATCATTAATCTACAACAGAAAAAGAGTTGGCGAAAGTGTAGAGCTCTGGGGTACTCCTGATCTCTATACTGCTATACCTAATTTTCATAAGCTGGCATAAGCAGTAAGTAGTCTTCAACGACCAATGTTATTTTCTAGATGATGTTCTCGAGGGAGACTCGAAAGACGCGACAAACGTGGTAAATGGCAGAAGAAAACGAAACGGTAGGTAGTCTTCTGAAGCAGAATCGACGAAACCTTATAGAATAATGGAGAAAGAAGCTTCGCAATTCAGGTTACGTGGGGAATCGTTCACGGCATTCCGCCACGAAAACAAAAAGTCGTGCATCCACGATTTGATTTGATTTGATTCGATTTGATTTATTTACGGTACAAACCTTTAAAACAAACAACATTTTACAACTACTCGAAAATATAAAACCATAACAGTGTGAATGATATTCTACTATTGGACAAGAAATCAGAATAATATAGTTACATACTACATTCAGGTATAAAAACTAAGCGAATTAAGTCTTCCCTTCAATTCCTCAAGGGAAATATTAAAGCACCAGTCTGCGATCATATTTTTGTTGCCGAACCTCAATATTCGATATACTGGAGCATTGCCGTAATAATCAGTTCGGTATGAAGGTTCATCAAACAGATTTTCAGATCTTGTGATTCTTCCAGTTACATGAAAACCTATTTGATATAAAATATCAGAACAGACCATTTCATTATTGAAGCATTTGTACAAAAAAATAAGGTCAGCTATTACTCTTCAGTTTGCCAAAGTTCTGAAATTTGCTTTAGATCTCATAGCTGAGACGGAGAATCATTTTCTAGGAATAGATATTTTATATGAGGCATAAAGAAGGAGTTCATTTTGAACTCTTTCAATTTCCTGAGATTGTTCTGCGTAATGAGGTGACCATACCGTTGGACCATATTCCAAGATAAGCCAGCAGTAACTATTGAATAATGCGGATAAAACTTTGACACCCGTGAAGGCACTTTTGTTGCGTCTTATATAATCCAATACTTCAAAAGCATGACCGACCACTTTTTCGATATGTGCCCTGAAACTCACCTTTGAGTGAATAGAACTCCGAGGTCCCTCACAACACGAGCCCGATATTTAATATAGTATTATGCACGCTAGAGTCGAATTGAGTAGTATTTCTGGTAAAAGAAATACATTGGCATCTACTGATATTTATTTCCAAGCCAACTTGATCATAATCTGATTGTAGTGCAATCGCATCATCAATGCAATGAATTATTTTGAAAATCCTCAAATCGTCAGCAAGGAGTAGAAAACGGGAATGTCTAATTACTGAACCCAAATTATTTTTAATTATAATTAAAAGCAAAGGTCCCAGGTGATTTCCCTGTGGAACACCAGAAGATACAGATATTAGAAGAGATTTCAAGCTTTTTATACTAACGATTTGTGAATGAGGCCTATAATAGCTTTAAACCACTTCAAAAGTTTACCATCAAAACCCATTGATTCTAACTTTGCATCCAAAATTGAATGGCTCACTCGATCAAATGCTTTAACCATGTCAGTATAGATAGTATCCACTTGACTTTCCTCTTGAATGGTCTCGAGTAAGAACTGAGTGAAAAGAACTAAGTTAGTCACAGTTGTTCTGCCCCTGAGGAAACCATGCTGTTCACTAATGATAGCCTGACGAAAAGCAAAAGAAATTTTGGGATGAACGAGGCTGTCAAACAGTTTTGATATAGCGCTCAAGATACTGATTGGTCTGTAATTTTTTGTCTTGCTTACTATCAGACTTGTGAACAGGGGTTACAAAACTTGTTTTCCATGTTAATGGATAGTAACCTTCCTGCAAGGATCTATTAAATAATGATGTGAGAGGTGGAGCTATTGATTCAGCACAAGACTTAACTAGAGGCCATCATTTATTTTGGGTTCCAGATCATGAGCCTTTTTTAGCACTTCATGACTTTCCGCCAAACAATCGAAAATGTTGAAACAAACACTACTGCCAGTTTCTCGAGCAATATATTCAAACCGGATAGGACTGAAAGACGTAGAGAGACGATCAACAAATAAAATGACGATGTCTTGCCCACAAGAGCCCTGTTTCTCATTCGAATACATAACATTAGGAAAAGAATTATCATTTTTCTGCGATTTACAAAACTCCAGAACTTTTTGGGATCCGAGATGATCGACGACTCAGCACTATCTATATAATCCTTGTAGCATTTATCAGTTAATAACTTACACCTTGATCTCAATTTAGATAATGAATCGTAGTTTTCGGGCGTACCGGATAATTTGAAATTTTTATGAGCAACTTTTTTCTGTTTGATGTGTTGAAAACCATGCAGGATTTCGCAACGAATGTTTCCATGATTCGTCTTAAATGGTTATAGAAAATATCCAAGCCTTTGTCCAGAGTATCTGCTTGAGAAACGACGTCCCAATTTACGTTATTCAAATAATTATTAATGGCAGAACAATCACAACTTTGAAATCAAGATAAGTACACCATCATTCGTGTGATGGGTTACAGTAAATCTAAATGCTGGGTGACCACCATGTACATCTATAGCAACATAATATCCACTATACTAACAATTGTATTACGTTCACTTGTAAAAAGTAAGTCTTACAATGAATTTTTCTATTTTTAATCTGGTTCATTCATTCATAGATTTAAATATCCGAAGGCGTCACTAACAATTCGTCCAGCGCCTGTGTATGGTACCACAGACACACCAAGATCATCGTTGTGGCATTCATACCTACTCAAATTGTAATCACCAAAAAGAAACACCCCCGACTCCGGATAATGCATAATGACATCCTCCACTACATCACAATGATTTTTATACGACTGCAGTGATGCTTTTGATGAATAAACAGTATCGAAAAGCAAGTTACTTGGGAATGATGAGACTCAGACTGTTCGATGAAGCCACCGTGCAACTCGACCTGTTGCAGAGATGACGAGATGGGACGAGAATAGCAAGTAGCAAGCTTAAGAACCGAAAAAAACGCACGGCTACGTATGCCTACAATTTGAAAATTAATATGAAGTTGAGACCAGTTTGCCACACGACGTTTCTGAATACTTTGGATCTGAAAATCTCTACGATTTGCTATTGACTGAAGGAACAGGAAAGAGAGAATGAGAGTGAAACTTCTCAGCGTACTTAAATCGAACTTAAGGTGTCTGAATCAAGTGATGAGAAGCCTGAATCAACTGCCTAAGACTTTCCCACAAATTCACCGATTCAACCAGTTTCAACATTTTGGCAATCCTGAAATGAAATACGTGAACTTCCTTTCAATTCAAAGGCTATACATACGATGTGACATAGCTTCTATGGAACAGTTGTAAGAAAAAGTTCACGTCGTCAATTGCAAAGAAAACTGAATCTCGCCTATTGATAAGACCACTTTCAAAATGGAAATCTAGAAGAATAAAATCAGTCTCGTCTCATGCCGAAAAGATCAGTGCGACCTTTATTTTATCTACGAACAGAATAAAATAGCTATTGAAGAATACCTCAAGCACCGTGAACTAAAAAAAGGGCTCAAGAACAGAAAACAATAACAAGATTGCATCGGTGAAAGGAGAAATTCACGCATTTTGCTGTGATGTCATGGCAATAAAACTGCTCCCACAAATAGAAGCAGGTGCCAGCTAATAAAAAATGAAGCTCACTCTTTACAATTATTCAGTTTTCAATCTTTTCAATCAATATGCTGTGAACTTCTGATTCACTGAGAGTGAGGGTAATGTGGTGGCGTCATTTTTTGCTTCCATGCTGGTTCACGAACTTGAAGCTCACTTGGACGAAGAATTGAAAGGAATGGTTATATTAAGCGATAGCTGCAGCAACCAAAACCGAAATTCGGTATTATCAAACACTCTACTGAACCTGAGTATAAGAAGGAGCGTGGTAATCAACCGCAAATATCTTGAGAAAGACCATACTCAAATGGAAGTCGACAGCGTTCACTCCATAATTGAAAGATTTATGTACCCTAAGGAAGTGTACCTTCCCTTCGAATGAGTATCTGCCACCATAGAAGCCAGAAATAACCCTTTTCCTTATCGGGCTGTGCTGCTGAAGCACGACTTCTTCAAAGAGTTTTCGCGCAGAAAAGACATGAGGTACGACTCAATCCGACCGGTAAACAAGAAGAACCCTTCGTTCTAGAAAAAAGATGGCCCCGCTCTGTTCCAGAGGGATGAATTTTTTACAAACTCGATTTTAAGTTTCCTCGGAACGTTTGCCCCACGGAATTTCCTAGTATCCACAAAAAAGCAATACCCATCCACAAAGATAAATGGGACGAATTACAATACCTTGAAAGATTCATGACACAAGTGTGTAAAGCATTTTATGACAGTCTGCTCCATACGGATATCAGCATCAGAAAGATAAAACGACAGTCCGATGGAACGAAACCTGGAACATCAGGTATGTAACTTTAGATGAAAGTCCTAAAATGATAAGTACCGTTTGAACTGGTCTAGTAGGTAGGTACGAAGCGTTCCTACTCCAGTCAGCTTTTTGGATGAGTGCTGTAAGTTATTTGTGATCTCAGTGTTAATTACCAACCTATGATAATTCTTGCTCATCTTTTTGAAGAATCTTTTTCTTTCACAATGAAAACTTCATTTTTTCTATCTTAGAAAAATCATGCATTTAAGATAAGTTTATCGGTGTTTATCCTTTTTCTGAGCAACGCATTGTGATTGTAAATTTTGACTAAAAATTTTTATTCATAACAAACCAATCTTTATATCTTAGTCTAAGATGGTGAGGCTGTGTATTTTCTGTTCTGTTTTTACTTTACTTGTACGACACGAGATTAAAAGGTGTTTGCTGCACTTATTGTTTTCATTCACCCTAGAATGTATGCCGTGAGAAGAATAACATAACTGTTTAGGACTTTCGAGCAACATGACATAACATCTTCATTTTTTATTTGTTGCAAACAAGCGTACGTGAATTCGTCCATAGTAATATCGTACGTTCCAGATGGCCAAATGTCATATTGGAATTTCAGCGACGACATCTTGCTCTCTAATTTCATCTGCTGGATTTTTCTTTTAGTTTTTATGAGCTCTGTTCTAACTGTGACAGCTTTTTGACAGTTTTTAGTGAATCAATCCTTTCGTGCAAATGTTTTTCTCGTGGAGTTTTGAATGTAGAGGTCAATGCCTGCAAAAATAACTTCACTGACGGAATCGGTATAGACATTGATGTCAGAATCTATAAAATAAACTCATTAAAGGAAAAGACGGGGTTCTGTTATAATGCCATGTGTTATTGGAGGGTGTTGGATTTTTATTGCGTGACTGTGCAAAGTTAGCAGTAACAGAAACAAGGTTATGGTCAGCATTGTGTACGGGAGCTAAGACCTGTAAACAAAAATCATTTGGATCTGAAACAAGAAATAGATCGAGAGTATCGGTAAGATTGGTGGTATTGTCAGAAATTCTTGTCGATCCATCGTCAAGTTGAGTGGACTTGCGGCTGATCGCAAAGGCCTCCGCTTGCTCAGTCGGTCCCATTTGAGTATTGGAGTCCGTTGATGTAGTAGACGTTAAAGTCTCCTATTTTGGTCGCCTCAGTTGATGGATGCTTCATTTGGATCGTATCTTCCTTGTCGCCTAAGTATTAAAAGAATCTAGGGTAGGTACCGTTAGAAAATTGTCACAGGTAATAATGAAATATTCTTTTGTTGCATGAATAGATTTCAAACTATGCCAGGTTACGAGCTTCACCTTCGAACGTATCTTCTCTTTGGAATGCGATACAACCAAAGCCTTGAGTGCAACGCATAGCTATTGAAACAGAGATAGGTAGTGTCTGTTGTTGGCATTATTTGAGTTTTGGTTAGAGCTAGGACTTGAGGTTGTGTGTCTTAAAAGTACTGGTGTATGGTACTCACATCTATGTTGGTGTGTCCTATTCCTCTTATATTGCAAAACTCAATAACGAAGTGGTTTATCTAATCAGACATTAGAGGATTCCATGTGTTCGCCAGAGGGACGTTGTTAGTCTTAATGCCAGAGAGAGCTCATCATGTTTTATGTGAAAAAGCCTTTCCACTGGACCATCTGCCAAACATCCAAAACTTAGCCACAAATGATCAATTTACAGAGCTCATAGCTTGATGTGGTGGCTAGAGTGAGATTGTCTTCCAATTCATGTCGTTATATGTCATAAAATATGAGAATCAGAAGTGAAAGCATACGCCGGTCCACTGCAATGTTGCTTCTTCAAAGACCTTCCCAGATGTGATAGACTTGCGATAAAGTTTTTTCGGAAAATAAGATAAATACTGTACCACATTGGAAGAATGGTCAGTAGCTTTTTTGAGTCTATTTTGTGTCATGAAACTTTTCAGGAGTAGTATAGATATTTCTGATGTGAAGACGTTGACGAAATCGAGTATTCTGGATACTTCAACATATCAGCAACAAAGGGAAACGTTGAAACTAAGAGTAAAAATCGCCAAATTACTGTCTGGAAACAAGATATTTTCGAAAACGACCAGATTTAATAATAAACCAATCATGGAAAGTTGTCACGATAAAACTACCGCTCTGTTCTTATTTCCTATTCGTAGCTGAAATAGCTTCTAAGATTTTACTGTACAATACAACAGAGAGGAGCATGAAGCAAACTAACAAAAGCGACCACTCGTGAAAATTGCATCAATATAAGAAATATTTGTGTAGAAATAAATATACATCGAAAGTTCAAAAATCCCAGCGTACTCATTATTTTGTCGTAGCTATATATACTTTGTAATGTTTCCTTTCAATATATATATGGAGTTATAACTTTGTAGAGGAATGTAAATGAAACAACACGAAAACTTAAATCTCAAGCTATATTTTACAGCAACTCTAAGGAAATTGGGTAATTCTCACAGGAAAACACACTGTCTTGATCTCAAAAAGGATCCCCTCCGATAAATTATTCCTTAATTAGCACCAACTAAGAATTATTCTGACGCTATAGGTAGTTTAATGAAGATCGTGTTGAAAGTATTCTAGAATTCCAGGAAAAAGCAGAGGGGGTAAATATAATCTGATTTAATTAAAGCATAGCTTTGAAATTCAACATGTAGTTTCTGTGAGTTTGAGAATAAGGCATCATGAGCGTATTAGTTCACAACGAATTTATTACAAAATATGCAGCTCACGTTTAAGTGAAAAAGAGTTTGGTCTTACTCAATTAGTTTTAGAAGAAATAATCATTATCAAGAATGAGAGAGTTTTTCGAAAATACGGATTTCCTTTCTACTTTTAATGAAGAATTACATTGTTCTATACCGGATGGCTCACCACTTTCATGATGGAAGATTTTACTATGATTTTGAAATTTTTTGCTCAGTTTGTGAACTTAATATCAATTTCAAAGCTTCAGATTTACAACTTTTGTGATAGTTATTGTTGTTGCTTGAACATATGACGCGTTTGTTCGTTGATGCTACCCAAAGTAGCTAGTAGTAGAAAACGATTGTTGAAGTTGGAGCTCATTCAAATTCCATTCCACTTTTTTTTTCAAATGGCATACTATATGTCCAACGGGTCAAATGGGTGGTTTATAATACCTTTTGACTTGTAACTAGGTCCCATTTATGGATTTTTAACAGTTTTGAAGATAATCGAAAGCTTAGCCAATTTTTATCGAATTCCAAGAAATATTCCTATTTTTCACTACAACTTATAGCTTTACAGGTACACTGGTTTCTTCCCAGAATAGAGTATAATATTTTCCCATTCAGAGAATGAAATTCCATTATTGACTTAATTTCAATGAAGTGATGATGCTCGATACCGCCAAATAGCAAAAGGTGGCAGGCGGTCTCCATTGCGTCGCCCGGTGTGATACCACCACATCCAGCTATAGGTCCCGTGAATTGGTCACCTGTGTGACTTAGTTTCGGATTGAAAGGATGTTAATGAAACAACACGAAAAAACACGAAAACTTAAATCTCAGGCTATATTTTAAAGCAACACTGAGGAAATTGGATAATTCTCACAGGAAAACACACTGTCTTGATCTCAGAAAGGATCCCCTCCGATAAATTATTCCTTAATTAGCACCAACTAAGAATTATTCTGACGCTATAGGTAGTTTAATGAAGATCGTGTTGAAAGTATTCTAGAATTCCAGGAAAAAGCAAAGGGTGTAAATATAATCTGATTTAATTAAAGCATAGCTTTGAAATTCCCGTGAATTGGACACCTGTGTGACTTAGTTTCGGATTGAAAGGATTGGCAACGAAGCATGATGAGCTCTTCTGGGACAAAATCATCCGGAGTTAAAAAAGTCTCCCATTAGGATCTCTGGGGGATCGCCTCGAGGAGTTCATGATGCGGGTAAGTCGAGCACTATTCCGGCGAATTCACGTTCTAGAAAAGAAAGCAAATTTTTGATAGACTTCTGCAATATCAGAGAGCTGGGGCACAACAACGTGAACGTGGATGCAGTCCACCAGCATCTGAAAAATGCACAACCCCATGTGCTGGCCCTAACCGAAACCCAAATAAGTCAAACAACCGACACAACGTATTTACGTTTTAATGGGTATGAGTTACATACGAGATATAGATTTAAAGGGGGCCTCTGTGTTTTCGCCTGATCGAATGTTGCATGCCAGAGAGAGGACACGATGAAGGACGACGCTTTCGACCTTGCGTGGTTGAAAATCTGTTTTCAGGATTAAACACCATGCTTATACTGTCTATATCGCTCGCCAAACGATATTCACTTCCCTAGACTGTTTCAGTATATAGGTGATAAGGTGGATTGGATTCAGACAAATCATCCAGAAGCTGAGGTTATTATACTGGATGACTTCAACGTTCACAACACCAACTGGCTTCGCCACTCCAATAGAACAGATGGAGCGGAAAGACAGGCTGAAACTTTCGCAATCAGCCATAATCTAACGCAGCTAGTCGACGAACCGA
Source organism: Cryptolaemus montrouzieri (assembly GCA_013387265.2). Lineage (NCBI taxonomy): Eukaryota > Metazoa > Arthropoda > Insecta > Coleoptera > Coccinellidae > Cryptolaemus > Cryptolaemus montrouzieri. The sequence continues at coordinate 137,257,547 of JABFTP020000185.1, read as the reverse complement.
CAAGAATACCTGATCACCCAACAGACTTCCCGAACTTCAGCGACCTTTACGCGTCTTTTGAAACTAGTCGATCCGCAACGCGTTTAATGCCCAATCTATCACACAAAATGATACGAATTGATTCGTGAGACACAGAAAGTTCATTGCCTATCTCTCTGAAAATTGAATAATGATTTTGAATTACCATTTCCTTCACTTTATCGATGTTTATTTCCGTTGAAGATGTTGACGGCGACCAGAGCGGGGCAAATTTTCCACCACATCTCGACCGCTGTTGAATGCACTCTACCACTCATTTGCATGAGTTTTTGATATGATCGATTCACCACAAGCCTCCTGTAACGTTTTCATTGATTCAGCACATAAAATTTCATTTGCAATACAAAATTTGAGACAAATTCTTCTTTCGATATTTTTACGCGTTGTACAAATCGCAAAACACACATGTGAGAACAGACAAAATCCAGTACTGTAAACTAAGTGAATGACAGATCGCGTTTAAACTACACGTCAGTATAGAAAACAGTTGTACGAACTTAGCAACGACAAAAATGTTGACCAAAGTCTCAAGCAGATTTTTTAAATAATCAATTACCGGTTCTTTTTTTGGAGTGGAGGTCTCAACACCGCTAGACAACTCAAATCACAAGCTAATATTTGCCGCTGGAACCATTTTTCTGCCGCTAAACCAAGAAGCTAAACCATCTAGACGCATTTGGCACTATAACCGTGTTAATTGGTGTGAGCTTCGTGAATTCTTTTCCTGCTTCCCATTTAGTGATGTTTGCCTTTCAGATCCTGATATCAATGTGTGCACTGAATCTGTAACACAAATCATTCATGCAGGAATGGATCTCTACATCCCTCATTCCATGAAAAGAACAACAGCACAAAAGCCATGGTTCAACAAAGACTGCGAAAGAGCCTCTGCAGCCAAGAGCAGAGCTTACAAGTCATGTAAGATAAATCCAACGGAGGAAACAAGAACAACATTTGTACGAATACGGAACGTATACAACCCTACAACTGCAAGAGCAGAGGCCAATTTCAACGAATGGGTAACTGATAAACTCCTCGAACAGGCAAGCGGTACTAGACGATTGTTCCCTGCTTTCTTCTTTCAGTAGTCTGCAGCCGATTACAGCTGCGGAATCTCAGTGTCAGAGATGTCAACAGATTAATAACTTAAACCTCTGACTTACAGAGGATATCTGAGTGGGATCAGTTGAATCTGGTAAGCTTCAACGCTAGCAAGACGCAAGCAACTACGTTTTCTATAAAGGTCTCTGCTGGAGAACCTCCTCTAATGATGCAAGGCCAACAAATTACATCCAAAGATTCGATGCACCTTCTCGGAATAACGGTCTACTCCGGATTTTGCTGGCATGAACATGTATCAAAAATAGCTAAGTCAGCATAAGTTAAACTGAGTTGCTTCTATATAAGGCGCAGATTCGACCTGCTTTGGAATATTGTAGCCATGTATGGGGATCTGCGCTCAAACATTTGATGCAGATGTTGGATAGTGTGAAAAAACGCACTATGCGCCTCATCGACCACCCGGAGATCACCCGCGATCTCCAACCGCTGGCTCCCAAAAGACAAGTTGCTGAACCTTTCTCTGTTTTATAGATACTTCCAGCTCCAAGGAGCTGAAAGACCTTGTTGCAGGAACACTCATGTTTTGCCGCAACACTAGGCTGGCAAAATATTCTCATCATATGGCGGTATTTTACCCCTTCGAACCTCTCTCTATAAGAATTCTTTCATTTACAGGACCGGTGGGCTGTGGAGTTCGCTTTCGTCCAACAACTTATCAACATCCTACAATTTGGTCCTTTAAAGAAGTGAGTAAACAAACCTCAATTCTTCCCAGGCGCCAACTCATGTAGTGTAACAGGCCTATTGTTGGGAAGCGCATTAAAAAAAAGGTGAACAATCAAGATAGCTTTATCCCATTCCTTGTACGACGTTGGTACCTACCTAATACGAATCATTCTAATATTGCTGTTTAATATTAGGGGCTTTATATACTTCTCATCTACAAATTCCTGGAAAAGGTCGTTGTTGACGCATGCCGTCGGATAATTTGTTTTCGATGAGCAGGTAGTAGAAATATATTTTTGCGATCTTCGTGATCGCCTACAAGAATTATTAGAATATGTGACGATAGACGTAACGCAACGAATGTGGTTTCCAATTGGATGGAGCTTTTGCACATTTCACTGCCCATGTGCGAAATTTCATGGACATACACTTTCATAATGAATGGATCGGCAGAGGTGAATTCCGAAACAGACCTGCAAGATCGCCCAATCTAACTTACCTATGAGTGTATGTGAGAATTGTATTTGGAACTCCGCCAACGATTGCTGACGATATGAAAGAAAGGGTACGAAAGGCATTTCGATAGGTAACACCATACATGCCAAGTAACGATAGGTTAGATTATTTGAAGACAAGTTTACATTGTAAATCGTTCAAAATGGAGGCAATTCTGAAAATCTTATACGGAAAAGTCCTAATATCTTTATTTTGCAAATGTTCCGATATCAATATTTCGAAGTTCGAAGTATGAATTGATAGTATTTATTATGAACCCAAAGTTTCTGTCAATTTTTTTATCCAATAGTTGTTGGATAGTTGTTGGATAGTTGTTGGATAGTTGTTGGATAGTTGTTGGATTCATGACAATTAAACATAGAAATGATTTCATCTAATTCGGTTTTTTATTCTGAGCCAACAATCGATATAATATTTCTTGAAATTCGATAAAAATTGGGTTCACTTATATCTTCGGAAACATTTAAAATAGGTGAAGAGAACCTAGGTACCATTCGAATTGTATTAAAATATACCACATACTTGACCAATAGCGTATGCTATTTGAAAAAATAGTGAAATAAGATTTTAATGAGTCCCAACTTCAAAAATCATTGTCGAACACCCTGTGTACCATAGATCAACAAAATGAGTCATATCTTCAAGCAACAACATTTAGTATAACAGTAGTTGTACATCTGAAGCTTTGAAAATAATATTGAGACCATAAAATGTTTTTATGAAAGCTGTTAAATTTCAAGAAATGTCACCCGGTATACCGGGTGTCCACGCGAGATGGGGTATCAAAACTATATCGAGAAAGGCATGACCGATTGCAGAATTTTTGTTGTTGTCTTGAGTGGTTGTCAAACTAAGTTCTGAGAATATTTTCAATGATATGGAACTTCCGCTCATACCGGAAGTCGACACCATCTTTGTTATTTCAAATGGCATAATGTATCTCTAATAGAAACAAGTATTATTTTTTGAGGAATTTTACTGAATAATTGTGATTCGTAACGCGTTTCACTACACCGTAGCTTCTTTAGACGAATGAATATACCGAAATTATGACTATAACTGCTTAGGTTAGGTTAGACTATAACTATAATTGCTTAGGCAAATATATAAAAAACAATTTAACCAAATCAGATAAAACTAATAAATCAGGTGTTCATAGATTGAATTGCAATGACTATAATAATTTCCACATTGGCAGAACACATAAGAATGTCAACATTAGAATATCGAAACATAAACGCCGTTTTTCAAACAAAAAAATCAGATTCAAATAACGCGAATCATATCCTAGAAAATGATCACTCTTTCGAACCACAGTTTGAAACTTCACATACAGATGGTAAATATTGGAAAGTAGATCTGTGGGAAACTTTAGAAATCAACAAACACAAACACTCAGGTTGACTCATTAATGAACAAGTCGATTTAAGCCCTTCACCGTTATTCATTCTTCTAATGTCTCAAAACAAAAAGGTACTAATTGCGAGATTTCGCAATGTGTAGACATATCGAAGAAAATTATTTTTCAAGGGACAATATTCAGCCTTCCGTAGAATGTTAAATATCCTCCCTTGAAGGAGATAGTATTCCGATATACTTTTGATAATTACCGCTTATAGGGGCCACCGGGAAGCGGTACAGCACAGTCAGATGTCACGAATAGGAATAATGGACTGCAGTTTCGGTCTCGTTTGACCTCGTCAGCATTATATTCCCACTCGTAACAAAAAGCCATGCCGTTACCTACTCATCTCAATTTGTTGGAGCGAACGCAATAATATAAATATCACTGCGCCCCCCAACGAACCGAAACAGAGGCTACCTCACCAGCGCCCCGCAAAACGGTGAAACCAAAGAGCAGGTGAAACAAGAAAACGTTAAGTGGTCACACTAGTTCGATAACATACGGCCATGCGACACTCACGTATCAGATAGAAGCGACTGTCGAAGGACAGGCGATAGGCATGACCTTTTATTACTCGGTGGCCCCGGTGAGCGGTAATTATGTAGAGTAGATCGGAAAACTAGCTCCTTGAAGGGAGGATATTTAACATTCTACGGAAGGTTGAATATTGTCCCTTGAAAAATAATTTTCTTCGATATGTCTTCTAATGTCCTTCTCTTTGCAAAACTGCACACAAAAATGACCAGGCGTGATTCCCAATTCAGACAAAATCTTCCCAGATATCCTTTGTTGAAAGATATGACCATTTCGAATACACTAAGCTCTAGGGTATTGATGGCAACGAATGTTCTCTTCGGTATCTTGGCGCAAAGAACGTTATTGAAACTTTCGTTGCAGTTTTGGGTTCCCCCGTGTAAGCATTTGCTGAGAAGCTCAGGGCGAAAATATTGATTTGAATCTGAAAGGAACTGAAAGTGACAACATAACCTAGTTTTCATACAAAGCTCCGCTGAGGTGGTTCTTCAATAATTTAATGATGCCGTTATCAAATATTCGAACATCCTTGAGTACGGAAAGTGTGGAAAAAATTGAAGAAACAATCTTCAACTCAACCGCCTTTTGGCGACCCTGCGCGAGATTTTCTCCAATTCTGGTTCGAATAAACTATTAGAGATATCGTCCTGATTCTTTTCAATCGGAAGAACAATTATTTTCGTGTACTTTAATCAAATAGAAAATTTCAAAATTTCAATTCAAACGAATTTTATGGTGAGTGAATCGCAAAATTCCGTGTCTTGTGCTGCCGCCAGAAACTAGTTATAGCAAAATGGAGTCAAATTTCTTCAGGCTTGAACTTCCAAAATTTGTATGATGTAGAAAGAGCTCATTGCCGTATTGTGTCGAAGTCGGAAAGCAGTGGGCCTAACCTTAACTGAAATAAACGAAGCCAAAGTAAGCAAAGTAATTCAAAGATGACTTACCAGACAAATAAAAATTATCCAGAATATCTACTCGAAAAGAAGAAAAACGAGAAGTCAGATTCAATCAACTTCAATAGTAATTGATTTCGCTTTCTTTCTCTCAGAATTCTGACCAGAGATACTTTGATAAAAAGTTTGAGGTGGGTCACGTATTGAGAGACCGAAATACGTTATATGAGAGATTTTCGGTCATATAATCTGCGAATTTTGGAATAAAATCGCAAATAACTCGAAAATGATGCATTTTAGGTATGGAAAAACTTATAACAGATCGATGCCAATTAATATTAGGACGAGTTATACAGTGTGTGCAGAAATAGATAATCTAATTTGAAAAAAATTGTACCTTTGAATGTACTGCGATTTGCCACATGCTCTGGAAACACCCTGAATAAGCCTCTTTAGTTACAACGAGCAAGAAATAATCGATACTGAGTGATCTATATTATTTTTATGATGCCTTCTAAGAGACAACCAAAAATCTCAAAATTCCGATTGAAGAATTCATATCTTGCTTTGGGTTAATTCCAGGTGGCAATGATCTGAAAAAAAATTGTTGCGTATTTGATTTCATACAATAAAAAAAATAGAAACATACATTATGCTATATGAAATACCGAAGATGGTGTCAATTTCCAGTATAACCGGGGGCGCCATAGTATTGAAAATATTTTCGGAACTCAGTCCGACTAACATTCAAGACACGAAAAAAAATTTTTCCAAACGGTCATTTCTTTTTCCATATACTTGTATTGTCCCATATCGCGTGAACACCCAGTATACATATAAATCTTCGCATAGTTGAAAATCCCTAAAAGATTGGTGATTGCTCACCTAAGTCATCAAAAATTTACATATTATTTGAAGCTTGTATAATTTATTCATCACAGTCCTTGTATGGAGCGAAATATGTTGAGGTCTGAAGGTGAAAAATTCTAAATAAACTAAGCTCCTCTCTCACATCAAATGATTATCTTGTATGACTGACGGCATTGCACTCGGAGGTCAGCGTGCCTGATATGTTTGCGTCCCTGACGTTTCTGTTTTCACGAAATGGCTACTCACAAAAAGCTGAAGCTCTCCATTTAAGAAACAGGCTATAACTATCTAACGTATTATACATTATGAGAACCACTAAGGTCCCAAATTATTGATACAACGAACGAATGCTTACTACTATTTTCATGTCTCGGAAATTCAACTAGACAAAATATAAAATAATATAACTTTGACACAGAATTATTAGTAAGATAAGACTTCACCATCCATTGAAAAAAATATGGTAACTGTATTAAAAGACAAATACAATGAAAGGTGGATGAGTAGAACGAAGATTAATGACTTGCAAGTTCTTCTGACGTAAGCTGGTTAGCTGGTATCCATGAGAGACGAAAACATAAAAATTGCCATTACGGCGCAAAGTTCATATATATATATATATATATATATATATATATATATATATATATATATATATATATATATATATATATATATATATATATATATATATATATATATGTAAACTTGAGACAAAAAGAAAAAAATAATTCAAAAATTCGTAAATCAATGAATAATTCTTCGTGACAAGAACTAGTTTCTATCTTGGGATTTCTAACGTTCGCACATCTGTTTGTTATTGTTCGTATCTTTCTCGAAGTCCGGTAACGGATTCGCCGTCTTGGTCTATAGAGGGTGACTCTCGTACGTAAGTACGAGGTGCGTCCTATCCGGAATCGATAGGGTACCCCGATGTAGCTTGATAGGATACTGAAAAGCGATATGCGACACTGAAGAGCTACTAATAAGGACGAAAGTGCAGTCTGCCGCTTCGTTTCCAGGCATCCTGCTTAGTTGCACTATTGTGACTCTTGGGGGCAGCGTGCATGACGGCCAGATTTAGGAACTAGCTCTTGTCCGGAAGGATTATTCATTGATCTATATATTGAATATATATATATATATATATATATATATATATATATATATATATATGTATATATATATATATATATATATATAAATATATATATATTGTCACGAGGTGACAATTATTCCATAAATGAACATCACTGCTACAATTTTAAATTTTGAAAAGTTTTAAATATTTAAATTAGTTCTATTTTTCAGATAAGTATTTTTAAGTTATTAAAAGTAAGTACACATAAAATTTCCTACCTTTATTGATTCATTTTTCAGGAAAACGTTTTATGAAACTGTCAAATTTTCGAATTCCAAAAAATGAATTCTTCATATGAATATGACTCTGATAATGAATATAATCCACCAAAATATCCTTGCGATTCATATAATAGATATTTCTTGGAGAAGAACTTCAAAATCTGCACTCAAGATCGTTTAGATGCAGGACCATCAGATTCTCAAACTTTCATATCATCTGATTCAGGTAACGTTGCAAAGAAAATTATTTCTGGGCCCGTTGATCATGAATATGATGATAAGGTAAACAACTTAAATGAAGGTAGGAATAATATTTTAAAAACTATACATTCATATCATACACGAAGTAAATCTAGTGTTCTGACATTTTTACTCGTTCTGTCTATTCTTCGAACAACAAAAGTTTTGATGACTGTTTTCATAATCATGTAGAATCACCTTGTTCCTCTAATCTTATCATAACTTCATCACCTAATTCAGATCTTCACAAAATTAATAAAAAATAAAACGCATGAAATAGACTTATGAAATGAATGAATTCATTATGTTTTGTTATTACAAAATAACAAATAATGGAACAAATAAAAAGGGTACATGTCTAAACTATATAATATGTTCAAAGAAAACTTCCCCAATTGCTGTATTTCAGAACAAAGCATTGCGAATCAAACACGGTATATTGAAAATAGAAACTTTATATCTGAATCAGAATTAAAATCAATTAAAAACAACATTCAACAAGAAGAACATTTAAATTTTGAAATTTCAGATGAAAACCTAGTCCCATTCATGAAAAGCATCGAAAATAAATCAGAAAATTCATCTAAAAATAATGATAACAAAGATATAGAAAATTTATTTCTCAATCAAATGAATTTATTTGAAAATATTGACCCAACTTTAAGACCTAAACTTCCTAAAATTCATTATTCAAAGAAAATTTTCGATTGTATAAACTAGCTTAATGAGAATATTCTTCCAAAGCAACTTGTTAAAGTAATGAATATCTATACACTTCATCTGATTATATATTGTGCCGCTATTACAGTAGTTAAACATTCTGGATACAAATTAGAGAATTTTGGATCTAATTATAATATCAAGAAAAAACCTTCATGGCAAAAAAGGTTAGAAGGTAAAATTTCTTCTATCAGATGTGATTTAGGAAGATTGACTCAATATTCCAGAGGTAATCGATCAAAAAACTTATGGCACATATTGGAAAAATATTCCTCAAATATAAAACCCATAAAAATAACGAGATAAGTAATGGACAATTGATAGAATACATCGATACTTTAAAACAAAAACTTTCAGTATACTCCATTAGACTACGTGAATATAAAATAAATTCAGATAGAAAATTCCAAAACAAACTATTCAAAGAAAATGAAAAACATTTTTACAAATTTATTTCAGGTTCAAATGAAAATATTTCTGGAAATGGAGTTCCTAAAATTGATATTTTAACTGATTATTGGTCTTCAATTTGGGCAGTGCCAAGGCAACACAATTCCAATGCAAGTTGGATTTTAAATGAAAGGTCTCTATTTTCTAAAATAGAATGCATGCAATTTAAAAAATTTTCAAACGAAGATATAACATCAGTTATTAAACACACAAAAAATTGGAAATCTCCAGGTGTTGATGGTATTCATAACTTTTGGTACAAGAAATTCTCTTGCGTTCATGAAAAATAGGCTGAATATTTTTCATTTTTAATAAAGAACCCCTCAGCTACTCCTTTATTTTTCACACAAGACATTACTTATTCAAAACCGAAAAGTGATAATACTATTGATCCGTCTCAATATAGACCAATTACTTGCCTTCCAACAATATATAAAATTCTAACTGCATGTATTACCCAAAAAATTTATGCACATTTGGAGAATTATAATATTCTTTCCGAACATCAAAAAGGATGTAGAAAAAAACACCTTGGTACTAAAGAGCAACTTGTAATTGATTCTGTTGCTTTGAATCAAGCTCAAACTAAGAAGAGAAATATTCATACAGCCTTCATTGATTACCAAACGGCTTTTGATAGTTCTCCCCATTCATGGCTTCAAGAAACTTTGGAAATTTATAAAATTGATAAGACACTTCGTCATTTTCTTGAATTTTTAATGAAAAATTGGAGAACCAATCTTCATTTAAATATTTCAAAACAATCGTTAAAATCCGAAGTAATTCCAATCAAAAGAGGCATTTTTCAAGGTGATTCTTTAAGTGCTCTTTTGTTTTGTCTTTGCCTCAATCCATTATCTCATGAATTAAATGCTACTAGTTTCGGCTTCAAAATAAAGAGTCTATTAACTGAATTCAAATTAAGTCACTTAATTTATTTAGATGATATTGAATTATATGCCGGAACCAGATCTCATTTAAAAGTCTACTTGAGATTACTTTCAACTATTCCAATGATATTCAAATGAAATTTGGGCTTCCAAAATGTAAAAATCTTTCTATTGAAAAAGGAAAGATCACCTCTGATTATATAAAGATTTCCAATATCGAAATCGAGCCAATGCATCAAGGAGATACATATAAATATCTTGGATTTTGTCAAGAGAAGACAATTAACCATAGCAGCACTAAAGAAAATATTAGAAGTTCATATTACAAAAGACTTAGAATTATCATCAAGAGTTATTTAACTAGTAAAAACCTTTTCAGAGCTATCAACTCCTATGCTGTTCCTATTCTTACATCTTCTTTCGGAATTATTAAATGGTCTAAAACTGATCTAAATGAATTACAATGTCAAACGAGGAAAATGCTCTGTAAATATCATAAGTACCACCCAAAGTCAGCTGTTCAGAGAGTTACACTACCTAGACATCTTGGAGGTCGTGGATTAATTGATTTGAATAATCTTCATAGTAAACAGATTTTTCATCTACGTTCCCATTTTCATGATAAACAGAGAACGTCTAAATTACATGATATTGTTGTTGCTTCAGATTATAATCTTACACCTCTGAACTTGACAATGCAAAAGGTAGATTTTGATATATTTGATGATAATTCTAAAAGAGAAAGTTGGATGCAGAAGGAATTACGCGGAAAGCACCCTTAAGAATTGAAAAATGATTATATTGATGAAATTGCATCGAATAAATGGTTAGTATCTGGAGAATTGTTTGCTGAAACAGAAGGCTTGGCAATTGCGATCCAGGATCAGGTTGCTTTCACGAGGAATTATAGAAAACACATCATCAAACAAAATATAGATGATTCTTGCCGTAGATGTTTCTGTTCTTCAGAAACAGTTTTTCATATATTATCATCTTGCTCAGTCCTTGCTTCAACAGATTATTTAGAAAGACATAATGCCGTCGCTAATATTATTCACTTTAATCTAGGAATTAAATATGACCTAATTCCCAAAGAAAAAATTTCACAAATATGAATCTGAGATTATTTGTGAAAATGACAAATATAAACTTTATTTTGATAAAACAATTCTTTGCAACAGAGCTGTAAAACACAATAGACCAGATATCGTTCTTAATGATAAACAGAATCAAATAACATATATAATTGATATTGCTATACCCGACACACATAATATACAAAATAAATACAATGAAAAAATTTCTAAATATATGATGCTTGGCGACGAGATTAAAAAATGTGGAAAATGAAGAAAATATTTATTCTACCGATTATTATTTCTACAACAGGCGTTATTCCTAGAAATCTTCACAAAAGTATTGAAATTTTGGGTCTGAAGAAAATTTGTTTGAACAGTTACAAAGATAACAGTCATCAAATCTTGTAATATTCTTCGTAGGTTTCTTTCCGAAAATAATAATGAGGTAGAGTTATAGGTTTTCTCTTTAGTTTATACTGCTCAGAATCTCATTTCATATTTTATTTATTTGTTTATATAAATGTAATATAATTACCTGACAATTTTGTCATATTTATATTCAGAGCAGTATTCTATTCGATCGTTCACCACTTCACACAAAGGAAACTATTAATGAGTAACATTCAGTGTTACTTGACTAAGGTCCGTACACTGAATTTTTCCGGGAGAAAGCCTCTGACACTACTCGTTGGTACATTGATATCATTGTCTGATGATGCTATAGTATGTATATATTCTGGTAGATTGATATATTCTCATAACATTTAACGTTATCCTAATATATAATTACTCCAGGATATGTTTTGATTATAATCATTGCCTGGCAATGGTATTAATTACCGGGTGGTGGATTTATATTTTTCATGAAATCAGTTTGATTGCATGAACAGATATATGGGCCACTCGTCGGGGTAAAACCCTTTTTATATATATATATATATATATATATATATATATATATATATATATATATATATATATATACAAATCCATTTCTAGAATAAGTGCAAATCGTATGTCAATTTGGTCGTTAGGAGAGATCTGCAGCTCGTTTTATATGTACAAAGAAGATTCCAGGTAGTTTGACTCAGTATTTTTGTAAATTTGTATAATATTTATGATAGGATATTCATGGTGGTTTTCTACAAAACATGAAAAATTCAATTTATTTTAGTCAAACTACATTTGGTGCTTCTTATGTCTAATTTTGAAATAACCCCCAGTCTGACCAATGAATGATGTGATTTTCAGAAGTTAAACGTGTGAAAAGCTTCGGAATTGATACTTATTGTTTTAAAACGTTGCTTTAGATACCGTGAACTATGTGCTCGTGAAGGTCGCTGGGAACCCTATAGTAATATATATATTATAGATGAGAAGAAATTTCCTGAAATAAAGTTATGTCTTCTTTGAGAATATCTCTCTATAATTCCTGAATTATTAATGATTATTGACGAAAAGTTGAATCTGCTAATGAATTTCACAAATTTTCACAAAATAAAATAATATTAGAAGATGCTCTGAAAACGTTGCGTTATCGCACATATTTTTAGGGAGCATCGAAGAATAAACACTGATTTGAAATTGTGACCTAGAGTTGAATTTAGAATATCTACATCTAAACAAAATTGATTTACTATTATCATATATGTATTCAACTGTACGACACACATTAAATTCGTGAAAGTTTTCAATTATCCTGTATCTTCAACCTGTATTCTGCACCATCCAAGCTGCTCAAATTCTGAGAAATAAAAAATACAGTGGAAAGAGGATAGGAGATATCATTATGCCAATCCCCATTTCCCGTCAAGCAAGTCCCATCGAATATAAATTATGGCATATTACGAATTGCAAACTTTTTCAATCCAGGGCGTGGGGATTTGACTCTCTTGTCAAACTAATGTCAGCTCAGGCTTCAATATCGATGTTCATTTTGTTAGAGGTTACTGCGAATCAATTAAACATGAATTTGTACCCCAAAGTCACAATTGAAACTACATTTCTTCTCAGGAATTGGTCGATTATGATTTCCACATTAAATCGACGTATCAGAAATATGAATACATCTAATATTTAATTATATTACAATGTGGACCATTCGTATGTATTCTCTTTAGTAATTACGTAGTCTTCTAGTCCTCAAGCAAGCGCTCGAACAGGAGATTATGTTTTTAATATTTGCACCGTCTGATAAAATTGAGAGAATTTCTGAAACTTTTGCATGTGACGTGTAATACATCATTGAACTTGCACGTATCGTTATGTACATTCTTTCAAAAATTCATTGTTATTGAAGCAGAAAATAATCATTTTTCATCCAAAGCTATTGTATCGCCTTCAAAAAAGACCCCTTCCGAAATAAAACATTTACTATTCACTAATGAGATATCAACCAAGGTCGTTATAAAAATTGTAGGAACTGAAGGAATACGATTATGATATCCATCGTGAGAAAAAGACAAATTCTGTAGAGCAGAATTTGAATTTCTAGTAGCTACTATAAGGCATTCAAGCAGTTAATTGGAAAAATGCTGTAAGGATAAATTAAAAATCAGATTTTCAAGGTTAAGTGCGACATTTTGCTAGATGAACTTTCAACTTACCCTATAATTTTTATATAGGTCACTACACAATATTTAAGATAACGATATGTCTCTAATTTCCACTACAGAATTTCGATATAATCTAATTATTTCAAATACAATTAAAGAGGATTTCCAAGAACTAATTAGCTCGAAAGTCTGCGGCAGAAAGAAAGTGCTGGTGATGGTTCGGAAGCCGGTAAGACATATCATCTGATCTCTGGATTATGCGCATCAGACTGTTAGCCAGTGACGTGACACAGATGTAGGGTTGACAGATGGTGTTTTAATTCAAATTGTTGTGACGTGATTTTAGCACGCTACAGCTCTTTTCAGAATTGAGTTCAGATCTCTTCTATCCATTCAAAACGTTTACCTCGAAGTGGAAGAAAAAGAAGAAAATGGGCCAGAGCTATATCTGATGGTCGTTCGACGATATTTTGGTATTTCTTGACTCTTAGGTTACAAATTCATTCACAAAGATAACCTTGGTGCATTCCTTTAAACAAATCTGGCCTTTCTCGACGAATTCCGAGTGCATAACTACTCTTTGATCGACTTTGACGTGGTTTTTTCGGTTTCGGTTCAGTTGTAAAGTGCCATTCCGAAGCTTGTTGACTGGTTTGCATGACAATCTCATAAACCCACGTCTGATCGTCAGTTACAATGTGTTTTATGAATCTGTGGTCGAAATTGACTCGTTCACGCATGCCTATAGCGAACTTTTGAAAACATTTGAGTCTTTTGGAACAACTACAGCAGCAACTAGTTGAATGACCAAAGAACCATTTTAAATGGTACGAATTTATTAGTGAGACACTAAAAGTTCATTGCCTTTTTCTCTCAAGCTTGAGTGATAATTTTAAATTGTCATTCCATTCCATTCAACCTATGTTGAAGATGTTGACGGCCGACCCCAGAACGATGCAAATCTTCCACCACATCTCGGCCGCTGTTGAATGCACTGTGCCACTCATATGCACGTGTTCTTCTGTAACATTTCAGCAAAAAATTGGAGACAAATTCTTTGTTCAACATTTTGATCCATTGTAAAAATCATAAAACAAACTTGTGAGAACCAACAAAATCTAGACTGTAAACAAACTGAATGCCAGATTCCTTTCAAACTCCGCGTCCGTATAGAGAGCAGTTCTGCCAACTTAGCATCAGTTTAAGCAAATTTTTTAAATGATCAGTTCTCGGTAGTTACGGAATGTACATTCCTAGATTTCAGTTCGATTCTGTCGTGTTGATTCAAAATTGCGACCATCCAATCGTGAAATATTTCCTAAATGTGATCACGGTGTAGAAATTACCCTCCTTCTCCCATGAGAAGAACATTGATATGGTTTAACTTTAATCTACACTTTATTTGAAAAAATTCGACGACGTTTCGCTGACACAGCAGCTTTATCAAGAATGAAAAATAGAATGAACAGTATGGTATTATAAACAAATCGTAGAACAAGTTGGATGAATAACAGGAAAATCCACCCCGAGCCATTGTACAGTTAGTATGAAAGGTAATAAAAACTAATTAAACAAGTTAAGTAGGGGTGAGTAATTCAAATCTACCTGTTCATTCAAAAGCTTGTCCGAATGTTTATATCTATTTATTTCTTATGCTTCTAGGAGATCTAATTTTGAACTTTTGATTTTATATGTAATATGTCAAAGTTTTCATTGAATGAATGGTTTTCTTTTATAAGGTGGTTTGAATAATTTGAATCAGATTTATTTTTATCGAAGCTACGTTTATCTTCAGATGTTCTTATGCCAAAGTCCTATAGGTCCTACCGATATAAATTTTATCACAAGAACCGCAATTGAGTTTATAGATTCCTGATTTACTTAATTTTTCAACACGAGATTTATTATTTTTAATATGTTTACCTAAGTTATTAGAAGTTTTGAAAGCTATATTAAGATTTTGTTTGACGAGAAAGGATTTAATATTTGTACTTGCAGAACCGCAGGATGTTAAACTGGTGAATATTTTATAGTCTCTATGAATATGATATACTTCATTTATTGCTTTCTGATAGAGTTTTTACGAATGATTAGATCTATCATATCCGGATTATATGAATTATTAATGGCTATCTGTTTGATGATGTTTAACTCTTTATTATAATCTTCTACTGATAAAGGTAAATTGAGTAACCGATGTACCATGCTGTTTAAAGCTACAACTTTGTGTTGAATTGGATGTAATGAGTAGTTATGTATAATTGTATCAGTATGTGTTGGTTTACGAAAGACCGAAGAAACATGATTATTATTTTGTTTAGTGTCCAAAAATTTATGGAATCGTTCTGTTCGATTTCTGTCGTGTATTTAATGTTCAAATGGATGGAATTAATGGAATTAACAAATAAGTCTAATTGACGAGTAGTTCAATGAAACATACTAAGATGTCGTCAACATATCTATACCAATAAAGAAATTTGGAAATGAGTGGATGTGTATGAATTTTCTGTTCAATATTATTCATAAAAATTCACACTTTTAGCAGAGATTTTTATGAATAATATTGAACAGAAAATTCATACACATCCACTCATTTCCAAATTTCTTTATTGGTATAGATATGTTGACGACATCTTAGTATGTTTCATTGAACTACTCGTCAATTAGACTTATTTGTTAATTCCATTAATTCCATCCATTTGAACATTAAATACACGATAGAAATTGAACAGAACGATTCCATAAATTTTGTTTCTTCGGTCTTTCGTAAACCAACACATACTGATACAATTATACATAACTACTCATTACATCCAATTCAACACAAAGTTGTAGCTTTAAACAGCATGGTACATCGGTTACTCAATTTACCTTTATCAGTAGAAGATTATAATAAAGAGTTAAACATCATCAAACAGATAGCCATTAATAATTCATAAAATCCGGATATGATAGATCTAATCATTCGTAAAAAACTCTATCAGAAAGCAATAAATGAAGTATATCCTATTCATAGAGACTATAAAATATTCACCAGTTTAACATTCTGCGGTTCTGCAAGTACAAATATTAAATCCTTTCTCGTCAAACAAAATCTTAATATAGCTTTCAAAACTTCTAATAACTTAGGTGAACATATTAAAATAATAAATCTCGTGTTGAAAAATTAAGTAAATCAGAATCTATAAACTCAATTGCGGTTCTTGTGATAAAATTTATATCGGTAGGACCTATAGGACTTTTGGCATAAGAACATCTGAAGATAAACGTAGCTTCGATAAAAATAAATCTGATTCAAATTATTCAAACCACCTAATAAAAGAAAACCATTCATTCAATAAAAACTTTGACATATTACATATAAAATCAAAAGTTCAAAATTAGATCTCCTAGAAGCATTAGAAATAAATAGATACAAACATTCGGACAAGCTTTTGAATGAACAGGTAGATTTGAATTACTCACCCTACTTAACTTGTTTAATTAGTTTTATTACCTTCATACTAACTGTACAATGGCTCGGTGTGGATTTTCCTGTTATTCATCCAACTTGTTCTACGATTTGTTTATAATACCATACTCTTCATTCTATTTTTCATTCTTAATAAAGCTGCTGTGTCAGCGAAACGTCGTCGAATTTTTTCAAATAAAGTGTAGATTAAAGTTAAACCTTGTGTTTTTATCTCATTTATATCATGGATCTACATCAAGTAACGGCCTCCACAATTCAAATATTGATATGGTTATTATATCGAGAACAGATAATATGAGAAAACAAAAAAAGCATAGAGCAAGAAACAATCATCAACGAGATAGGAAAGTTAGCTGATCATGTATTGAAACTGAAACAGATGAATATCAAGATTTTTTACTCAGGAAATACTCCGAACGTTGACCGTCTTCAATTTGACAGAAGCCATGTCAAGAATGCGTTCATGCGTTTCATTATTTTTTGTGAAACTAAGTGTTTCTTCTTGAATTGTTAATATAAATATAATACACCAAGTGAATAGCGAGAGATTAAGATCTATATTTGTTGTTGTTATTACCATTTCTCCTTTTATTTCTTGATAATGAAAATATATTCATGTTCTCTCTTCTGACACAACAAGAAAGTGTAATATCCTGACTAACATACGTCACACAAAATCCAAGAACGTATAGAGAAACAAGAGCTTCTCAATTATGTATTATAAACCATATATTGCCATGAGATAAAATGTCTTTGACGTTAAATACTTTTCAATACTGGGGAGACATAAATTCTATCAGAAGAAGAGAAAATGAAGAAACGTTATGTTCCATACCGTCTAATGAACTGAGAAAATAAGCAACAATTAAACCATTTCATAGGCTCAAGATATCAGTCATATATCCGAAGGATAGTTCAGGAAATTGGAAATCTCGTTCCTCACAAATTTTATCAAAATTGAAATAATCACAAATAGCTCGACATCTCTTTACTAGATTTCAGCAATTCTCCAGGTCACTCCTTGTTAGTACAGGTGTGTTGGAATATAATAAAGGGAAATTAAACGAGTTCAAACTTTCTCAATCTACTAAATGAACTTTAGGCGAAGCTTTTCAACTCATTTGATAACCACCTCGCAATGTAATAATTACGAAGTTAACATCTAACGTAATTAGTCGCATTGGCTTCCGTTGTTCAGGAAGGCAATATAACTTTCATATTATGGGATTAGTTAAAACTTGGTTTTTTATGTTATTGGACATGCTTTTCATTTTAATTTCCGTTTTTTTGAATTCAAGGAATTAAGTAAATTTTTATAAGCCAACTTCAATCAGATGTGTACTTTCATTCTAAATATTGTAGCGTATAACAACCTTATCTATGCACCTACATGTATTACTCGAGATATGGAAGATTTTAACCCACTCTACTTCCTTTCGAAAGTTAAAGGTCGAATCAGAAATTTTATTTGACAACATTTTATTGAAAATAATTCTATAATACCTAAGAATAATGTAAAAACTCAAAAGAAGCATGATGATAATAACAAATTAAATTATGTATTATACTTTCTCACGAGATTTATTGAATATTAGGATTGCAATTTTGTTCTCTCAAACATTTTTAGCTTAGGATTCTCAAACATTGTTATTTTAAGATAGAAAGAAATTGACTACGATGGTTGTTTCAATCGAAGACTACGTGACGTACCTGTATGGACTTTCTTTTGTCATTCATCACCAGAAAATTTCAACAAGAATTAAATTCAATCAAACAAATAGCTAAAATAGTGTTTACAATCCTTAAATATTAAATAATATTCTAAATAAAAACAAAGTAGAATCGCATTGAATGAAGTTTACTCCGTCGATAAATTGACACAAAGTAGTAATAATTTTAACATAGCTCTCCAAACTAATAATAGCTCAGGCAAATATACAAAAATAATAACACCAAATCAGATAAAAATAATAAATTAGGTGTTTATAGATTGAATTGCAATGACTATAATAATTTCTACATTGGTAGCACGCATAAAAATTTCAGTATTAGAATATCGGAACATAAATGCAGTTTTTCAAATAAAAATCAGATTCAAATTACGCAAATCATCTCCTAGAAAACAGTGACTCTTTCGACCCATAGTTTGAAATTTTGCATACAGGTAATAAATAGTGGAAGGTAGATCTTCGGGAAACTTTAGTAATCAACAAACACAAACACTCGAGTACGCTCATCAATGAAGTCGATTTAAGCCCTTCACCTCTATTAATTCTCTTCAGGAAGCAATCTATTCCTTAATTTTATTGGATATTCCTGTCATCAATAACCACTTAAGAAGGAGCAACCCAATAAGCTGTTAATTACTCAAGAACATTTGTATTTATATTCTCATTCTTATTCACATATAGTTGTCATAATTTCTGTACATTCATTCACCTGAAGAAGCTATGGTGTAGTGAAACGCGAATCACAATTATTAAGTAAAATTCCTAAAACACATTACTTCTTTTAATTATTAAGAACCAAAGTGTTCGAAAGCCAAAGTCTTAGATGGAACAGTCACTAGACCTCATCATCGAATTTGTCGTAGCGAGAGTCTTTATTGGAAGAACTTAGCGCATTCTTAGTATTAAAAGAGACCTATCTTGCCATAACACCACTCAACCCTTCATAATGGTGATATATGGTATATCAATAAGAAGGTGTTCTTCCTGGTAGTTCTAAAGTTCGAATTACATTGGATAGCCACTTCATGGTTTTAATCCAACTACTCTCGATTCTTCCATCTGTGGTACAATTATCTTAAGTAAGGCATATAAACTTGTTGATATTAAAAACGAATTCTTACAACATTACCGAGAACGGCTCAGATATTTTCAATTCGCAGAAATTTTTATATCGTCATGCTAATAATATTATTTTCTGAAGAAAAATCAGTTAGAGGTTAGAGTACGATTTGCCGAGTATTTGTTTTTGAACATACACTATTTCAACAATTAATACTAGTGGTATCGCTCAAAATTCATTTTCAGCAAATCATGCTGTTTGAAACAATACTCGGATTTTTTGCATCTAAAATTTGACGATGAAAATTTCTGAGTTGAAAAAAAAGTTACGAAATTTTATTTCAAAACATGTTCTTGAATATGAAGTGAATGAAAGTTTACACAAGAATCAACAAGAGTATCTAAGTCAAGGAAATATTGCATCATTAATGGAATGCACTGTAACGAATCCTCTGCATAGCTTATTGTAATTATCAGATTTCAACCATTTTGATGCAATTAATTTAAATAAAATCTGAATCCAACAGAAAAATTGAGTGAACCTCTAGTTCGATATTCTATGTTGTAAGAAGTGGAGATGAAAGCTCAGGATAAAATTCCGAAGACAATTATTCAGTGAAATATTTCAGTTATGAAAAGAACGCCTTCCTAATCAACTGAAGAAATACTACATTAAAATAGGAAGTAAACAAAATGCATACTGAATAACATAATAATGAAATTCTTCGAACAAAGGAAGAGTTCCAATTACAGGATTTTGATTCAGGCAGACGAATCTCGCAACTTTAAACTGAATTCTTGATCAAGGACTCTTAGTTTTCTGCAGAATATGAATTTTTTATAACAAGTCGCATCTTCCGTCATTGATATTAATGAAGATGGAGTAGTTTGAGAAGACTACTTCACAGCATATATATGATTTGGTGATGCTTCATTCATCTAATAAATAGGTCTTAAGTGAAAGAAGATAATCATCGAAATCAATATATTCTGAATAAGATAAACATCTGATTGAAACTATTTCATGATCCTTGTATCGTTGGGACGATGATTGCTTTACTTAAACATTTTGTTTATTTATATTCTCAGAAACACTATGTAAAAGGAAAAATTGAACCAATCCAGCGGCAATATCATTTGAAAACATACTTTAGGCGCAGTAGTGATGAGCTCTATTTCATACCCATAGATTCATTTCACCCGTATTCTCAAAAATAGCAGCCTTCAAATCCATGATTCACCGACCGATTTCTTTGACTTTATCGGACATGGACCGAAAATCAGAATTTAACACCATTATGTTAAGAGCAGAGAACAACGGCTTCGATATAAAAGCAATAGAGAATTTAATTTATCGAAAAATACGCAACAGCACATTTAACATGGATATATCCCCAATCCAATAGAGAAAAGCCCGAAAAATTTATGTCTCTAACATATTTTGGGAAGACGTCAGAACAGGTTGCTAGAGTTTTGTCTGATTGTAAAAAAATTCATATTGCATTCAAACCAGATAGCAAATTGTCAGGCCTGCTTTTCAACACAAAAGATAAAACCGATAAATTCGAAGTATCAGGAGTATACCAATTAACATGTTCTGAGTGCAATTCCTTTTATATAGGTCAAACAGGACGCTCTTTCATGGCTAGATACAAAGAATATTTCCGGTCATTCCTACATCAGAAATATGATTCAGCTTCAGCTGTCTAAATGAATGAAAATTTTCAAGGCATCTAGGGTAGAAAGGGTTAAGCTCCTTAACGACCAGGTAGACTTAATTACCTACCAATCACCATTATTCAAGTAACTGTGATCTTTACAAGCATTTTATTGATGGTAATTCCTGTATTGTACATGAGTATTCAGTTTTCATTTGCATGTTGTTGATAATGGACGTATGTTCCGAAACCGGTCCAACCAATGTAAAATTTTGTCATTCTTTACATCAATAAATTATTGATAGGTAAAAACATAGTTACTTGTTTCATTCAATTTTATTATTCATTATTCTATTTCACTTCTTCATTAGTCCATTTCAGGACGCATTTACAAATGATACCGAATCCTATTTATTAATACATATGATATAACGATTTGATCCGTGAGTAAAGAAATCTTTGGTCGTTAACATAGGAATAGGGTCCCATTTTTTATCTGCGAATAGTGGAAACGGGAATGTAGACAGCGCGAATATTGAGATTTCAGTGTATTCAACAAATTAATATTAAGAAAACCGAAATAAGCTTTCACAAAATGTGATTTTCAGCATTGCAATTGTCATCCTATTCAAAAATCATTTTTGATATATCCCAACTCATTAATTGGCTCTGCGTTATTTACGACAAACAGAAAGTCTTTCCTTTATATGAATTTATAAATATTTTTTGCAATTTTTCTTTGACATTCAATACTGTTTTACTGAGTCTCAACAGCTCAATATTATCATGAATGTGATTGTGGACAGCAACTTCTATTGGAATATTAACGGACTATACCGGATGTCACGCGAGATAGAACATTAAAACTATATGGAGAAAGGAATGACGGATTGGAGATTTTTTCTTGTTAGCTTGAATGTTATTCGAACTAAATTTCGAAAATATTCTCCATGCTGTCGCACTTCCGGTTATACCGGAAACCAACACCATCCTTATAATTTCGAATAGCATAATGTATGTTTCTATTTTTTTATTGTAGAAAATTCAATTGTGAATAATTTTTTCAAATAATTGCTACCTGAAATCAACTTGGAGGAAGATATGAATTTTTCAATTGGAATTTTACGATTTTTGATTGTCTCTTAAAATGCATCATAAAAATACTAAAAATTATTCAATATCGATTATTCCTAGCTCGTTGTAAGTAAAAAGACTCATTCATCAGAATTCAATGCATTTACTGTGTGGCCCCTGAGTGCTTTTGTGTCCAAGTTTTTTCAGAGGTCCCTCACAACGAAGACTTCTACGTGAACAATGATCCATCAGTGCTAAGGTAGCACATTTCCGTTACTACACTTGAACATACAAGGTCTCAGTGATAAAACTAATTCGATGGAACTATTTTTGAAGGATAGTAACTATCCTTATGTTGTGTGTCTTAGTGAACACTTTTTAAAATCTTACTTTTGTGATAAAATATCAATTGATGGATGGTTCACAACTTCTTCATATGGTCGCTCATCTCTTCGGCTGGGAGGAGTTGCTTTTTAATGTAAAGACAACAATTTCCTCGTTCTGGAACAAATTAACTCATATTCATGTGGGTTGCATTTTGAACTTTTAGCTGCACTTTAAGAAATTTCAAGATACTTGTAATATGTCTTTATTGCTCACCAAATGGTGATTTTAATGTGTTTTTACAAATCCTTGAGGAGGTTTTGAAGATTCAATGTTTCTATTGAAGATGCTTTATGTGGTGATTTCAATGTTCATTTCAATGATATTGCGGATAGGAATGCTGGTGCATTGTGCGATATACTCAACTCTTTTGGATATCATCCATTAATTTATGAACCAACTAGGGTTACTAATTGTTTGGACAATACTTTTCTGAATTTTTCTCCTGTTTGTGAAAAAGCAGAAGTCTTTGAATGTGAGTTTTCTGATCACAGGGCACAGATGGGTAGCTTTGACATTCCATGGTAAGCTTGGTTAACAGAAAGGTACAAGTTCAGGTCCCTCACACAACAGGTTTTCAATAATTTTCATTCCGAATTAGAGAACTTCAATTGTGACTTCATACGTGATGATCGGATCAGTGTTAACGAGGCTTTTCATGCATTCCATGACAAATTTGTTGAATCGTATGAACAGTCATTTCCTGAGAAGAAGGTTAGGTGCAGCGGGGACAATTTCGGATAAAATTGGTACACATAGCAACTGAGGGATATTCGTGATCAGCTGAAATTGGTTTCAGAGCTTTCTGACAGATATAAAGCACATAATCTTAGACACTTGAGGGCTCGGTTCAGGGTGAGATATAAATTGAAAATAAATCAGGCAAAAATTAAATATAATGATAATAAAATTCTCAATTCTCCCAACAAATCTAAAACGATGTGGGGTTTAATTAATTCTGAAATAAATATTCCCAAGATAAAAACAAAATCTAGTTTCAAAACTAATGAGTACAACAGCTGTTTTACATCTATACCACATGAAATTTTAAACTCAATTGCTCCAACAAACCTGAGTAGTAGTTATCTGTTTTCAAAAGAAATTATCACTAACACAAAGTTCTCATTCAGGGAAGCAGGCTTTAATACTGTGAGAGATACAATTAGATGATTGAAAAATACTAAGTCAAGAGATCTATCATATTAGTTGCAAAAAGTATGAATAACATAATATACCCACTCACAGTGTTGATCAACAAATGTATTGTACAGGGAGTTTTTCCTGAATGCCTGGAGATTTCGAAGACAGTTCCTTTACACAAGAAATGTGACGTAAATGATGTAGCCAATTACAGGCCGATTTATCCTAGATTCTGGAGTACTTTGAGTTCAATAGTCTGTTTTACAATGTACAGTATAGTTTTAGGAAGAATCGCGGTACCACTGATGCTGTGATCGAATTAATATACAATACCGTTGATTGTTTTGAGAAG
The DNA here is from genome assembly GCA_013387265.2 of Cryptolaemus montrouzieri. Taxonomy (NCBI): domain Eukaryota; kingdom Metazoa; phylum Arthropoda; class Insecta; order Coleoptera; family Coccinellidae; genus Cryptolaemus; species Cryptolaemus montrouzieri. Next base: position 137,233,334 of record JABFTP020000185.1, on the reverse strand, counting down.
GGGTTGTACTCGCTGTCCCTTTTTATGGATTTGTCCAAGGAATTCGACTGTGTCTCCCATTCAGATCTCTTGTTGAAGCTGGGTCGCTATGGTTTTGATGATGACAGTGGGAAACTTCTACATTATTTTTTATCACAGAGGTCACAGGTAGTGTTCACGAATGGCAGTTGGTCGGACAGAGAGCCTGTTACCATCGGGGTATCTCAAGGTTCAATTGTGGGGCCTTTATTATTTATAATATTTATTAATTATTTTCCTCGTAATCTGGCCAATTGTCTGAGTATACTATTTGCTGATGACACCACTGTCTCTGTTGGCGGTGGTGGCCTTGGGGAAGCGGAGGAAATGTTTGGGACGGCACAGTCGAAGTGGTTTTCAGGAGATAGCTTACGCGTGAATGACGACAAGACTGAGGAATATGATTTTTGGACTGAGACATGGTGTCGAAAACTCAGGTGTTAAATTTCTGGGTATTTACTTGGATGCAAAGTTTACCTGTTCACTTTGATCAGTTGGCCAAGAAGCTCAGTAGAAATATATTTGTCTTCAGAAAACCTTGCCACCTCTGTTTCTAATCATATTTCAAAAGTAGCTTATCATTGCGAATCTCACTTGAATATTGCTCAATAGCGTGGAAAAACTGTAGTGGATTTTCCAGAATACTCAGATTACAAAGACGTGTAATCAGGATTGTTGACAACCTCAAATATAGAGAATGTTGTAAGAACCTTGTTTATGCACACAAACATTTGGAAACCCTAGAGTCGAATAGTGATCCTCATAATCATGACACTAGACATAAATCAGACATTCATATTCCTTTTCTCAGATTGAGTAGTAGCAGAATGGACCAAATTAGTTGTCAATTAAATTTTATAATAAATTGCCTGCAAGATTTAGAAATTTGCCTTTAGAAAATTTGAAGGCTGAAATACGAAAAATTTTATCGAAACATCCTAATTCTGATACTTACGATTTTTTTTAATCTGATTTGTCTATTGTTTATACTAGGTCTGTGATTTTTTACTAGTTTCCTAAATTCAAGAATATTTGAAATGACTTCTTTATAATTTCCTACTAAAAATAACGTGTGCACATACATACATTGTATTTTTTCACTAAAATAAATATTCTTTTCTAATAAATATTCTATTTTATTCTAGAGGCTTCAGCGTATGCATGGTGTTTCCAGAGCATGTGGCAAATCGTTGTACATTCTGAGATAAAAAAATCCATTTTTTCAAATAACACAACCTATTTTTGCACACACCCATCAAGTCGTAAGGTTAATAGGCATCGATCTGTTATAGGTTCCCTATGCCTAAAATGTATCGCTTCCGAGTTATTCTCGATTTTATACCAAAAATTACGATTTTTCGCGAAAGAACCTTGAAATTCGCAGATTATATGGCCCGAAATCTTTCAAATAATACATTTCGATTTCTCAATGCAACCCCTCTCAAAATTTTCATCAAAGTAATTGATGAGAGAAAAAGTGCAAAATCATAAACTATTGAAGTGGATCGAATCTGACTTCTCGTTTCTCTTCTTTTCTAGTAGGTATTCCCGATTGCATCAGTTACGTTACGTGTCATCTTCGAATTGTTATTGATTTTAGATCTAGAAGTTTTGGAATCCACAAATTGTTCTGAAACAGAATATTTCAAATATTATCTTACTAAATAAGATTTGAATTGTGGAGGCCGTTACTTGATGTAGATCCATGATATAAATGAGATAAAAACACAAGGTTTAACTTTAATCTACACTTTATTTGAAAAAATTCGACGACGTTTCGCTGACACAGCAGCTTTATCAAGAATGAAAAACAGAATGAAGAGTATGGTATTATAAACAAATCGTAGAACAAGTTGGATGAATAACAGGATCTTTATCAGTAGAAGATTATAATAAAGAGTTAAACATCATCAAGCAGAGAGCCATAAATAGTTCATATAATCCGGATATGATAGATCTAATCATTCGTAAAAACTCTATCAGAAAGCAATAAATGAAGTATATCCTATTCATAAAGACTATAAAATATTCAACAGTTTAACATTCTGCGGTTCTGCAAGTACAAATATTAAATCCTTTCTCGTCAAACAAAATCTTAATATAGCTTTCAAAACTTCTAATAACTTAGGTAAACATATTAAAAATAATAAATCTCGTGTTGAAAAATCAAGTAAATCAGGAATCTATAAACTCAATTGCGGTTCTTGTGATAAAATTTATATCGGTAGGACCTATAGGAGTTTTGGCATAAGAACATCTAAACATAAACGTAGCTTCGATAAAATAAATCTGATTCAAATTATTCAAACCACCTAATAAAAGAAAACCATTCATTCAATAAAAACTTTGACATATTACATATAAAATCAAAAGTTCAAAATTAGATCTCCTAGAAGCATTAGAAATAAATAGATACAAACATTCGGACAAGCTTTTGAATGAACAGGTAGATTTGAATTACTCACCCTACTTAACTTGTTTAATTAGTTTTATTACCTTTCATACTAACTGTACAATGGCTCGGTGTGGATTTTCCTGTTATTCATCCAACTTGTTCTACGATTTGTTTATAATACCATACTCTTCATTCTATTTTTCATTCTTGATAAAGCTGCTGTGTCAGCGAAACGTCGTCGAATTTTTTCAAATAAAGTGTAGATTAAAGTTAAACCTTGTGTTTTTATCTCATTTATACTAAATAAGACTCTGATATTTTTCTGCATAACTGAAGGAATACATCCAGGGTTCATTCGGTTGTCAAAATTTTGAAGAGTGCATACATATAACCATAAAGAAAATTTACATGCTTCTTTCAGCGAGGTATTTCTGGTAATTCGAAGATGACTTTCGTGACAAGTAACTGACGTAGTCGAGAATATCTACTAGAAAAGAAGAGAAACGTGAAGTCAAATTCAATCCACTCCAACAATAATTGATTTCGCACTTTTTCTTTCGGAATTCTAATCAGAATTACTTTGATGGAGATTTTGAGTCGGGTCTCGCATTGAGAGATCGAAATGCATTATTTGAAAGATTTCCGGTTATATAATCCACGAATTTCAGGGTCCTCGCGGGAAAATTCGTAATTTTTGGGATGAATACGCGAATAACTCGGAAACGATGCATTTTAGGTAAAGCGAAACCTATAACATATCGACGTCTATTAATATCACTAGTTGAATAGTGAGTGCAAAAATAGGTAGTCTAATTTGAAGAAACGGAATTTTGTACCTTTGAATGTACTACGATTTGCCTGTAAAGCCTCTAAATGCATTGAATTCTGCTGAATGAGCCTCTTTACTCACAACGAGTTAGAAATAATTGATATTGAATGATCTTTAGTCCCTTATGATGCCTTTTAAGAGACAACAAAAATTATTATTATTATTATTACATAATATTTCAAGGCAGAGGACAGAAGTCCTATACAGGGTGCTTCAACGAAAACTAAACAGGGGCTATATCTACCAAGATATTCATTTCTGATCAAAACGCAAAAATAGGTCAATTGTTGTTTCAAGGGGGACATCTTTTGGGGTACAACACTTGCCTGAAGTATCAACCCCCTAAGCGGGGGTTGAATAGGAAAGATGGGTCGAGTGATGACTCAAAGGAAAGGTGATATCTGTGTCTACATTTTCTTGAACGAATTTACATTTTTAATTGAAAACTGTAAAAGATACAAGGTGAGCAACTAAAAGATAGGGAAGACTATTTCCCTGAGACTATTCAAGTTTCAGAGAGGTAAAATGGAACAGATCCATGCTGATCAATGGCAGTCATCATCAGGTACCATCCTCTTCTCGAATTTCAACCCCTGAAGCAGGGGTGACAACCCTTGAAAATTTGGAAGAGGGTAGATGGGTCGAGTGATAACTCGAAAGAAAGGTATTATCTTTGTCTGCATTCCCGTGAAAGATTTTTCATTTTTGATTGAAAACTGTAGAAGAGACAGAGTGAGTCACTGAAAAATAAAGAAGACTATCGCCCCAAGACTACAAGAGTATTAGTGCGAAAAACTGGAGTAGATTCATTCAGATCAAAGATGACAGGCTTTGATCTGGAATTAATCTGTTCCATTTTTTTGCACTAATACTTTAATATCTCAGGGCGATAGATAGTCTCCTCTATTTTTCAGTAGCTCACTCTATATCTTCTACAGTTTTCAATCAAGAATGAAAATTTGTTCATGGGGATGCAGACAAAGATAATACCTTTCTTTCGAGGTATCCATCGACCCATCTACCCTCTTCCAAATTTTCAAGGGTGGTCACCCCTGCTCTAGGGGTTGAAATTCGAGATGAGAATGGTACTTGATGATGACTGCCATTGATCAGCATGGATCTGTTCCATTTTACTTCACTGAAAATTAATAGTCTCAGGGAAATAGTCTTTCCTATCTTTCAGTTGCTCACCCTGTTTCTTTTACAGTTTTCAATTGAAAATGGAAATTCGTTCAAGACAATGTAGACAAAGATACCACCTTTCTTTTGAGTTATCAATCGACCCATCTTTCCTATTCAAAATGTTCAAGGATTGCAACCTCCGCTTAGGAGGTTGATATTTCAGTTTTGTACCACAAAAGATGTCCCCCTTGAAACAAAAATTCACCTGTTTTAGCGTTTTGATCAGAAATGAATATCTTGGTAGATATAGCCTATGTTTAGTTTTCGTTGAAGCACCCTGTATAAGCCTAATATCAACAAATTTCAGTTAAACAATTATGCAGCCAATGAATAGGAAAAAAAATGAACCATTACAAAAAAATACATCAGAAGAATATGCTATCAATTCTATTTTTGAAGCTGTTAACTGAGTAACAATTCACAACCTCACCAGAAAGTATATTCCACGCACTAAACACTCGATTAACCAAAAAATCCTCCCTTTGGGGGTAAAAGAATTTTTCCCTCTTCAATTTCCCACTATGACCCCGAAATCGAGAATCCTTATTCATCACGAAAAGTGTCCTGACGTTGGCATAGTTGTAATAGACCATCCGATATGTCAGGATTAAGTATCCGCAAAGAAGCCGTTGTTCAAATGTTAACAGGTTGGCTGTAGTCAGCCTTTCGTCATAGGAGGGTCTGATATTTCCGAAGCAGATACGTCGCTGAACGCTCTCCAGCATAATTTGATCGCGAACAACTACTGAACATCGAACCGCACCTACATATTCAAGAATCGGACGGACACACGACTTGTACAGTGTTATGCAGCTAGAAAACGAAAGGCGAGCGAAGGATTCACGAATAGGATATATCAGAGTGTTAGCAAGTTTGCATATACTTATTATGTGCTCAGACTATGTGAGTTGATAAATACACCAATATCGACTTGACAAGACACAACACTGAGCGGTCGTCCGTCGATGAAATACGGAGCAGAAGGACTACCAGTTCTGATATGCAAGGCAACGCACTTCGCGATATTTAGAGGCAGAAGCCAATAACTACACCACGTTTCAATTGCATTGGGATCGTCTTGTAGTTTCATAGGGTCTGTGAGGAGGTTAGCGTATGACTTCGCATCATCAGGGTAAAATGACTTACTCGATTTTATATGAAGAGTAATATCACTGACGAAAATTATGAAAAGAATAGGGCCAAGAATGGACCCCTGGGGCACACCACTTACGACAGGCCGTTTTGAAGACAGAGCGCCACCAACTCTGACTGAAAATGTTCTACCAAATTGATAATCGCTTTTCCAACGGAGAAGCTTCCCACGTATTCTTACTAATTTCATTTTATGGCTCAATCTTTTAGCTTTCACTCTATCGAAGGCTTTCGTGAAATCGAGGTATATTACATCAGTTGGTATTTTTCGATCGTAGGCTTATGTCCAGTCATTCAGGCAAGTCAAAAGATTGGTGGTAGTGGATCTTTCCTGCACAAATCCATGCTATTCGTGGGGAATAATTGTGTGTTGGGTTAAGAATTCAGTCATTTTTTTTCAACAATTATCGATTCCATTATCTTTGACGGCACAGACAGTAAACTAATTGGTCTATAATTGGGCGGATTCAGTTTATAGCTCTTTTTTAGATGTGTGTAATAGATGTTTTTTTCCAGGCTGATGGCACCTTCGATTTCTAGAAAAAAAGTGATATTATCAACGAAAGTGATAGACACAGAACATCTGCGAATCTCTTCAGAAAAAGGGAGCTCAGGCCTTCTAAACCAGGAAAGGATTGACTTTTCAAGTTCATGAGATGTTTCTTCACAACATCTGGTATGTCAGGCTATCTTCCACAGATGGTATCTTGGACGTTGGGCATCTCGTCACCATCTGGCTCCGACATGAAACAGCCCGCAAAGGCGTCAGCCAGAATCTCTGCTGAGCCGAGGGCATCGACACAAATATTTTTCAGAACTTAATTTGAATAACATTCAAAACAACAACAAAAATTTCTCCAATCGCTCATTCCTTTCCCGATATACTTTTAATGTCCGATCTCGTGTGGACACCCGGTATTATTTATTATTCTCGCTGTTTAATCCTGCAGAAAATTATTTTATGTGACGCTACCGGTTATTAGAGAAAGTATAATAACCAGTTTTAATAAAAATAAATGAACCTAACCATAGTAACGCTATCTGAGTATATATTTCTATACAGTGTGTTCCAACGAAAATTTGACCCCCCCTATAACTCCGAAATGAGTAACATTAGCGAAAAACACCAAGACACGTCGATTTTTGTTTCGAGGGGGAGCATTTTTCGAAATAATTCGAAACTTGTCAGATCAACCCCCTACCCCCAGCAACCCTAATTTCGAAATTCATCATAGGGAATAAGGGTCGAGTGGCACCTCACTGTAAAGGTTTGTCAATTCTCCATTCTGATTTGTCATTTTTAGAATTTTAAATTAACATACAAGGTGTCCCAACCGAGGGTAAAGTTGAATTCCTGCAAATCCCAAATACTAAATGAAATCGATTTATTTTGGCATAATGCAAGCGCAGGTTTATGCTCGGTCTAGAAAACGACCTACACTTGTGAATTTGGAGTTGGTGCAATCAACCCCATTTCCAGCATCCCCAACTCAAAAATCATTCGATCGAAAATAGGTCAAGTGGCACCTCGTTGGAAAGGTATTTCAATTTTCTCTTCGAATTTGGTATTTTCGAAATTCAGAATCAGCATACAGGGTGTCCCGGAGCAGGAACACTGAAAACCCAAATAACTTTTTGAAACTGGTTCATTTCGGTATACATAATACGAGAACATGTTTATGTTTGATTCGAGAATAAGACTCTCTTGTGTGAATATGGAATTTTTGCAATCAATCTCTTCCATTCAGCATCCCCAACTCAAAAATCATACAAGTGATTACAGGTTGAGTGGCAAAGTTCCAGAAAGATTTTTCTATTTTCTGAATCACTGAGGCATTGGTTTCAGTTTGGCAATCGAGGTTTTCTGGCGTGAGGATCAGGATGAGGGATGATGGAGAAACTGATTGGATGCTCATCTAAACAGGAAAACGAGATTTATTGAACTTGTATTCAATTGAAAACAAAAACTAACTTGATTATTACAACAATTGTTCAAAATGACCTCCGCCCACCTCCATACAGTTATACAGACGATTTTCGAACTCTCTTCTCACATTAGCGAAAACTTCAGGAGTCAAAAGTCGGCATTCTGTGATAATCCTCATCCGCAGCTCCTCCAGGTTTTCTGGTCTTGTGGCATAAACTTTAGATTTTAGATGGCCCCACAAAAAAACTAGGGATTTAAATCTGGTGACCTGGCTGGCCACTCAACAGGTCCTCTTCTACCAATCCACCTTCCTGGGAAATTTTCGTCTAAATATTGGCGCACCCGAGCATCATAATGCGGAGGAGCACCGTCTTGTTGAAAACGCATTTCGTCCTCAGAAAGAGTTGGATCGTTCTGTAAAATTTCTGTCAATCTAGGATGTATGTGTTCCTCTAACAACTGTAGGTAGCCATTTCCATTCAGATTACCCTCAATAAAGAAAGGCCCAACTAGATGATTGCCAAAAATTCCTGCCCAAACGTTCAACTTCTGAGGCCTTTGCGTGTGGGCCTCTCTAAACCAATGAGGATTCTGTGTGTCCCAATATCGAGAATTATGTCTATTCACTTCACCACTGAGCATAAAGGTGCTTTCATCAGAAAAACAGATGTTATTCAGAAAATTTGGATTAGCGTTTAGGTTTTCACTTAGATTTTCACAAAACTGTAAACGACGATCTGGATCATCTTCGTTTATTTCATGCACTAATTTTACCTTGTAGGGGTGAAATTTGTGATGTTTCACGATTCTATGGACAATTGTAGCTGATACACCAGTCAGACGAGATAGTTTTCTGATCGAAGTAGTATTCTCCATTTGTAGATGACCCACTACTGCCACTTCCGTTGCCTCATTTCTGACAGGACATGCCACTTCATGTTTTTTGTTTGCCACCGAACCCGTAGCTAGGAATTTGTCAACCAAATATTTAACGTACTGGTGACTGACTTCCTTTCTCTTTCAGGATGGTTCCTATCGAATATCCTTGCCGTTTCTTTGGCACAACTGTTATTTCGAAAATACGTCGATACAATTTCGACCCTTTCCTCAGTGGAATAAACCATTTTCAGATTAATTTCAACTGACGAACAACAACAATAATGAGGAACTGATCTGAATAATAATAATATTTCATTGCAAAAATGAGAAATAACAGATGGAAATGAAAAAAATGTGAACATTTTCAATGCAGAAATCAGCTTTATTTCTTCGTAATTGATGCTCAACACATCGTACCCCAATACTTTTAACAGTTTCGAATTAATTTTAGTTGATAATTTCAAATGACGATATTGAATTTTTCGAAAGCGACATCCTGTATGGAGAGCCGAACTGAATGAAATGCTTTAATCATTCTGGAATTCAAAAACCTTTCTGAAGATATGCCACTTGAATTATTTGTATGATTTTCAAGTTGGGGATGCTGAATGGAAGGGGTTGATTGCAAAAATTCTATAACCACACAAGAAAGTCCTATTCTCGGATCAAACATGTTCTCGTATACCGAAATGAACCAGTTTCAAAAGTTATTTGGATTTTCAATGTTCCTGCTTTGGGACACCCTGTATGATGATTCTGAATTTCGAAAATACCAAATTCGAAGAGAAAATTGCAGTACCTTTCCAACGAGGTGCCACTTGACCTATTATCGATCGAATGATTTTTGAGTTGGGGATGCTGGAAATAGGGGGTTGATTGCACCAACTCCAAATTCACAAGTGTAGGTCGTTTTTCTAGACCGAGCATAAACCTGCGCTTGCATTATGCCAAAATAAATCTATTTCATTTAGTATTTGGGATTTGCAGGAATTCAACTTTACCCTCGGTTGGGACACCCTGTATGTTAATTTAAAATTCTAAAAATGACAAATCAGAATGGAGAATTGACAGAACTTTACAGTAAGGTGCCACTCGACCCTTATTCCCTATGATGAATTTCAAAGTTAGGGTTGCTGGGGGTAGGGGGTTGATCTGACAAGTTTCGAATTATTTCGAAAAATGCTCCCCCTCGAAACAAAAATCGACGTGTCTTGGTGTTTTTCGCTAATGTTACTCATTTCGGAGTTAGAGGGGGGGTCAAATTTTCGTTGGAACACACTGTATACTAATCACCCGAATGGTTTCGAAACGAGTATAATAAATCAGTATATTCAAATCATAATAGAATCTGATTGATCCACGTCCTCCAAAATGAAAATGGTGATTTATAGTTTAGGGAATGACAGGTTGACAAGTTTTGGATTACCAGAGGCGGCGGCCTGATGCATGTTATTTACTATTTGCATGAGCACTAAAGTTTTTTAGAGTCTCGCGTGGAATAATTCATTTCAACAGAGACCGGGCGGGGACGTGCAATTCAGCTGAACTGGGAATTGTCAGTGTGGTGTTTTCACTTCCATTAGGGATAACGTGATGAATAGATATTGCTGAAAATAGAGTTTTTATTCTTTCCCGATTTTTAGCGACGGATAATTTGAAGTATTTCCAATTTGAATCGGGAAGGAAAATAATTATAAGCTCTTTGCGATGAATGAATAGGTATTTATCCTATTCATTCATCGTATAGCCACATACAAAATGTTGATTATATACAATTGAAAAAAATCAGTCAATACTAGATGGTGATATCGTGATTCACTTTTATGTGTAAGATGTAGGATCTGAAAGAAAATGCAACCTTCAAGTCAAGAGAACTTGAATATTCCAATGTTCTTATATTTATACTCCCCTCTACCAACATTTAAGTCAGAGATTCGCAACCTGTTGTGCGCAAACAACGTGTAGTTTGTTATTAGTATTATTTATCGCAATTAGAGTAGAGCACCTACTTCAATGAAATAGTTGGGTATAGACTCTTGGAGCAGACCTGTGGAACTCGTCAGTTCTGGTCTCTGGCGAAGGCAGTCAACAACAGCTTTTGCAAGTCATTCTTCCCACGTTTGATTAGGGATAAGTTCCATGGCATCATCATCATCAGCAAAGCCGGATCTCTTTGTAAAATGTTTTCGCAAAATTCTGTTTTTGATACATCAAAAGCATTGCCACCAAGTGCCCCACATATGCAATCGAATATGACTGATGTGATATGATATGATGACATTCAGAGTGCGTAGGGCAAGGCGCGTTCTTCAACAACTGAACTGAAAGAAAGAAGTGGTTCTTGAAGGAATACTAACAACTGTCTCGAAGGAATGTGCTCCAGCCGAAAGTCATGGAAAGAGTTATAAACGATGAGCTCATAAAATATCTTGAGTTACAGGATATCATCAGTTTCCGAAGACAACAATCAACTAGTGACCTACTTGCCAACTCTCCCCAATTCTGTTTCTGATGTAGAAATATGATCTGCCCCATTCCACCGAACAGAATATTCGGAATTACGAATTGCTGTACTCTGGTGTCCTCCTTCTCTGGTCAGCGGCCTATAACTGCTGGAAAAGTCACACCGACAAGAATACCCACAGAGCATGTAACTAAATTCATATACATCAAAGCTGTTGAATTTGGTCAATTTCAACGTGAACAAGAGGCAATCAACAACGTTCTCCAGAGAAGTCACTGCTCACAAAACTTCCTCTAATCATGCAAGGACATCTAATTTCCTCAGAAAAGAACATGCATCTACTCGGCGTCACAGTCAAACCGTAGTTTGCTGGCATGACCATGTGTCATCCATTGCAAAATCTGCTCCTGTTAATATCTAAGCTAAGCAGCTGATGATTTTATACAAAGCATAGGTGCGACCTTGTCTTGAATACTGTTCCCATGTATGTTCTCCACACCTAAACATTCATTACATCTACTGAATAGTGTTCGGAAGAGAGCATTGCCCCTCATCGACTACACGGAGATCACGCGTGATCTCCAACCTCTTGCTCTAAGGCGGCTGCTTATGTTTCTCTTTTCTACAGGTACTTTCATGGATGATGCTCTGAAGAATTGAAAGGCGTTTATTCTAGAAAAAATACAAAAAAGACAAACCACCTCGCAAATACTCATCAATAGACGGTTCAAATAGCCACACCTCTTACCTGTCTCAGTAAAAATTCTTTGGTTCACAGGAATAGTGTGCTATGGAACTCGCTTTCATCGAACATCATTTCGTTAACCTATAATTTGGCCCTTTTCAAGAAGCGTGACCACATACATCAAATCATCTTTGGCGGCCACACCCGTGGTATGACAGGCATCGCCTCCTCCCAAGAGTTAAGAATAGAAGAAAGAGGCCTCAGTCCCTTCAAGACCAAATGACAAATGAATTATTTGGACAAATAGATATGTAGAGATGTAGAGAAAAATATAAAAGACTCTTTGAAGTTAATACATTAAAAAGTCAGGTACAATCAAAATTGTCATAGCACAAGTATTCTTCTGCCGAATACAAACAACTACACAACGAGAATTTTTTCACAAAAGATTTAAACCTAATAAGAGAATATTTTCTCCACTTTGATGGCAGTTTATTATAAAGCTTCAAGTAAATAGAGTTCTTTGCTGCCTTCGTTGATCTGAAGCTCGAATACGAAAGATCGGATGCATTCCTAGTATGATATGAATGCACATCTACGTGAGAAGAGTATCTTTCCAAATTTCACTGAACGTACATGATCTGCGAATAGATATAGAGAGAAGGCAGTGACATGAATTTTGAATGTATGAAAGGTGCCTGCAATGATCCAGATATCCCGCTCCTGCTTCCACTCTAACTGCCCTTTTCTGAAGCCGAAAGATTATATCCACGCCGCAAGAACTGCACCAAAGCACCACACCATAAGTCAAAATGGAATAGAAGAGGGAGAAATATGTTGACCTCAAAATATGGTCATCATATTTGGAAAAATGTATCTTTCTTAATAAGAAGATAACAGATGGCAGTCGACTAGCCAAAGTTTCAATGTGAGGATCCCAATTCAAAGAGGCATCCAATGTGATGCCCAGAAGATGAGCTGTCTCATTGGAAGATTCAATGTTGAAGGGAAGGATCATGGTTTGTCTTTCATCCCGATTCAGTTTCGAAGCGTTTCTACAGCACCATGTCTCAGCCTTGGTCAAGGCCACATTCCCCACATTAGACACATTAAGCCTGTCAGCAGCCGAGCAGAATAATTGTGTCATCTGCAAAGAACACACATCTAACAGGCTCCAAGTACAAGTAATATACATGAGGAACAACATGGGTGCCAAAACAGAACCCTGAGGCAGCCCACATCTCACAGGCAGAAAGCCAGACACAGCTCCATTGAATTCAATGAATTGTGAGCGGTTACCGAGGTAAGACCTCAGCAACCTCAGAGCAAGGCCCCTAAATCTTCATGATTTTCGAGAGCAGCCACCACAAACTCAGCAACCCCTCAAGACAGCATAGATCGTAGAGCAAGAAGCTCTGAATCCACCTAGAACTAGGCTAAGAACTGTATTTCTTTCCACGAAGGCAAAAAACCGGCTCTACAAAAGTCTCTCAAAGAGATTAGCTAAGATAGGAATTATGGAAATGGGACGGTATTTACCAAGTTGCGTGGGGTTCCCTTTTTTCGAGATGGGTATAACTTTAGCTTCTTTAAAGACGTCTGGGAATACCCCCTCAACCAGGCATGAAGGTTACTGATTTCTTCGTGCATTTAGTTAGGTGTAATAGGAGTTAAATATACTGCAATTCACGGAACTTGAGTGACCAGTAAGATTTGTGGGTGTGAGAACTATGCTAGATGATAGCTAGCTTCTACTACTTTTTGACAAATTTCAGAAAAGTATTCATTAAAATCTTCCGAGGACATATATTCAGGTATATGAGACCCTTGAGACTTATTACTTTTCGATTTAATTAGCCGCCATTAATCTGTACATTTATTATTAGATTTCAATAGATACCTATCACTACCGCTTTGTTTTGCTTCCTTTATAAGTTGGCGATAAACCATACGAAAGTTCGTAAAGCGAGTTTTAGCTTCCAGGTCTCCCGGCTCATCAGAAATTGTTTGTAGAAGACTTATAAAATTTCTAATCTCACTCAATTCCGGTGTAAACCAGGTAAAAAGTTTTCGGAGAGAATTGCTTTTCCTTAGAATAACGATGGCGAGGATATTTGACTGTTATATGTCTATGAGTTGTTTTGACGACTTTTGAATATTGTTTGTTCTTATGAATGACCAGTCAACAACAGAGAGCTCGTTTGATAGTCTTCTGAGTCCCAACTCGGTTATAATCCTATATAGTGTAGTTTTTTTCTGGAGAAGATTAGTGAGAATGTTATCTTTAAACATGGAAAGGTGCTCGGCTACTCTGGTGTCTTAGTCGATAGTTGGAATAAAAACGAATATGGCAAAGAGGAAGGACAATTCATTCACTCTCGCAAAAGCACTCTTAAAATTCAAATTAAAGTCACATACAACAACGACGGCATCGAAACGATGGAAGAATGTTTCAAGAATACCTTCTATATACCTGAGAAAGAAATCAAAGTTACCAACAGGTGAACGGTAGAGAGCCACTACGAGTAGTTTTCTTTCTTTAATTTCAACAGCACAAAATTCTCCATCTATGTCACTGGATATTTACAGGAGTACACTCAACACTCTCGACCCTAACATATATGGCGACTCCACCCAGCTGTCGATACCGTCGACAATAAGAGGAACCAATTTCTCGTTGGGTATGGTAACCATTTCCAGATCCCGGAGGCTCAACCAATGCTCTGATACTGCTACAACATCATGTTGATGTGCATGAAGATAAAGGGATAAGTCATCGGCTTTTCCAGATAGACCTTGGATATTAAGATGAAAGATATCGATTTCATAGTGTTCTACCAAACATGTTTGGTATTTCCTTCTCTGTTCTGTCCATCTTGAAAATTTGGATTATTTCAGAGAAAATGAAATTTATTTACCAATGTACCCGTTGGCTAACATTAAAGTTAGACCAAAAATAATCAACACTCAGTCATTATAAGCTATCTGGTCCAATGCATTCTTTGAAACTATTTACACTATTGCAGTTAATCATGCTCAGGGGATAACGTTCCGCCACTGAACGGTACAGCTACAGAGAAACTTTTACCGACATGCAGTTCTGAAATTTTTCTTCTGGAGTTTAAAGTTATGATCCCGTAATCAAGCGTTGGTATTCATGGGCAGAAGTGAGCTCAGATTCACCCCAAATGGACCGTGGAAGGCTCAGTATGTAATAATGAGATCCCCATGCTTCCGATGATCTGCAAAGGTTGAGATACCCATCAGTCCCAGTCTCTTCCTATATCTGGGGCGGATAAAGCCGTACGGAATCCTGGTATATCGGCGTTGGAAACTTTCGAGAATATCTGAGTCGCGTGTGATTTAGGAACACCAAACTCGAGTATAGCACGATTAAATATTTTGTGGAGACCCTAATATAACATAAAGGATCTGTTCAACAAGTATAGCAACTTCTTCACTTTGTTGGCAGCGTGTAAGCATCTAAGTCGGAGTGTCGGTTTTCAGGTTAGATTACGGACCTTGAAAGTAAGTATTGTGTTTACCAATATAAATGGTTATACAATTAGAGAAGTTTTAGCGTCATTCGTTTAACCAGTTCACAATATTGTCGACGTCGTCCTGAAGCAAGTGACTGCATGTATGGGGTTTGTTGTAGATCTTGGTATGGTCTGTGAACTCAAGACATTCGGAATATGGGAAGAGGAAAATGTGCAAAGAGTTATGGAGAAAAAACATTTGTGAACTTTTCAAAGTTACTTACAATGACGCATGTGACTCGTGGATGAGACTTTAATCTGCTATCAGAGTAGGGATATGAAATTTGTCTTGTCAATGAACGAAAATTTCTGCTTTATCATTAAATTATTTCGATATGTGAATATGTTTATATATCGCGAAGATTTAATTTCTCTCCCTTAAATGATAACATAAAGGTTTTTACATAGGGTATATATCATACCTACTTCAACTTTAATAATTTAAAGCAATTCAACTTCAAAAACAAGATTTATTTCTTCTTCAATTTCAGTTTAATTGGAGTGCTTCTCGCTGAAACTCGAAAGTGTTTTCGTTAGTCGAACCAAGTAGTCTAAAAATACAGATGAAAACAAACGAGCAAACCTGATTTTATGGAGTAAGATGCATGAATATATTTTCTTCAATGGTCATTTTTCGACTTCATTTTAGATTAATCAGGATATCAGGAATAATTTGTGAACTTTGCATTGAGGGGGATTGAATTTATGACAATTAGATTCCTTCAGTAGTACCTTCATAAATTCAATTCGCCCTAATAAAAAGTTCAATTAAGAAATTAAAATTGAGAATTCCATTAGCTTTTCAGATTTGACTTTGACTAAAATTCACCAGACATAATTTTTCTATTTTCCCAAACCAACTTATCAGGCCACCCATTTCTATAGACATATACTCCGATTTTATGCCATTAGAAGCGACACATTTTTACATATTAGATAAATATGAAGAAGAAGAGAAAAAACACCTCAAGGAAACTTCACTAAATTCTTGAGGGTTGTGTTGAAAGCCTTCATTGTATACTATATGGGGAAAATCATTCATCACACTTGCGCATGCTCCTTATGTGTCATGATAGGACCAACATAATTCGTCATTCTGATTACTTTAATCGCTAATTATGTACCCATCACTATCTTCACATGGATTCAGTACACTTCATTCGAGACTATCTGATGACTGGTGTTATATTTACCTGTATAGTAATTAGTATTTATTTCATATTCTGCCTCGAAGAACCGAAAACTACTTTTTTTCTTTCTGTGAAGTTTTATTTCTGTCAAGCTATGAAATATTTTTTTTCAAGCGTTCATTGTCTAGAAAATATACATACTAGATTCATTTCATGACTAACTATTTTTCCAAACAACCTAACTAGATCACAATATAATTAATAAATTCTATAACAATTTCCCCCTCCAGTAATTGAACTGGGGAAATTACTACCGAACATCTAATACAATTAGCTTTGCTACCGGTCTTCGAAATATTCCACTATTTGTCTTCGCATCAACAACTCTGATCTTTTGATCTTGAGCAGGATACTGTTGCATAACAAGGCCCTTTTCCCATACGTTTCTGGAACCATTTGGATTCCCCAAGAGATCAACATCTTCTAGCTCTATTGCCTTCTGTTCACTGTACCATTTGGTACGTTTAACCAAGGTTGGTAAATATTCTTGTTTCCACCTTGTCCAAAATACGTCTGCCAATCTTTGAGCGGCTCTCCAACCAGGCAATAAGTTGAGATCTTTCTCTGTAGTGATTTCGAGTTAAAGTCTCCTCAGAATCTGGGTCTAGAAATACATGAGTCAGTGGTAGTGAATTGATTATGTTTTCTGCTTCTAATAAAAATGTCCGCATAATATGCTCTGGTGGATGTCGTGAGGTGAAAAGCTCTTTCAGAATTTTTTTACACTCTGGATTAACCTCTCCCAACAGCCACCCATATGAACAGCAAGAGAAGCGTTGAAATGAATTGAATTTTATTTTCCTCACCATGCAGAATTTCATTATCTCTTCTTTATTGAGTTCTTCCAAGCACTGCGTTATTTCTCTTTCACCACCTCTGATTTTTTTTCCATTGTTACTGTATAATTGCTCTGAAAATCCTCGCCTGCAACCCATCATTCGCGAAAATTTATGAAAGACTTTGTGCTGAGGTCATGTGCGGTTTCAAAATGTACCGCCCTTGTAGCCATACAAGTAAAAATTACTTCATACCTTTTTTCCCTACTTCTCTTCATAGTAACTTAATATCGGCCAAAATAATCCATTCCGGTTGCTATAAATGGCCTGATTGGTGGTTCAATTCGACAGTATGGAAGGTGACCCATCACTGAAACTTGCGGAAGTGTTCTCCTGTTCTTACATTTCTGGCACTTATTTCATACGTTCTTCACAGCCTGTCTGATTCACAAAATCCAATAATTTTGTTGTGATAAATTTATGTCAGTTTCCTGACCATGATGTTGAAAATTTTCGTGGTAGCTGTGGATGAGCCTCAAGTCTGAATTTAAATTTGATAATACACATGTATTATTAGCAATCCAATTACAAATTACGAAGCCACCTTCTCTGTGAACATGAATAAAACCATTGATGAGTTGTTTGGCCTCCTCTTCAGAATCAGCTTCACCCAAGTAGTCGTCCATGTAACGTTTTTCAAGAATCGCTTGACAAGCTGCAGGATATTCGTTTTTAAAGAACAATGCGTTTCGATTTTTTGCCTCTTGTGCTAAGCATGGTCCGCATCTCTGAACGCAACGATCCTCTTTTCTGATCCTAACTTGTGAAAACATTTCTTTGATGTCAGCCATGAAAGCGAATTTTTTGATTCGGAAATTTAAAAGAATACAAAATAATGAATTGTATAAGTCCGGTCCTGTCAACAAATGATCGTTAAAACTCACACTTTCGCTTTTGCTGCTTGCATCAAATACTATTCTGAGTTTTTTCTTGTTCGGATTTATTATTCCAAAATGAGGTAAGTACCATGTTTCATCTATCTATAAAGGAGCTTCTTCTGTAGATACCTTATGAATGTATTCCTTCTTTTCGAAATACAAAATCTTCTCGCAATACGCCTTTCCATATTCCGTATTACTGTCCATCTTTCTTTCAGTACATTTCAGTCTTCTAAAGGTGTTTGCTTTACTCTCTGGTAAAACTATTTCATCCTTCTTCCAGAGTGAACCTGCCTCGTATTTGTTTTCCACCCTTCACATTGTTTCATCCAAAATTTTTTTGCGCTCTTTTATCTTCCGTAGATAAAACTTTCTCTTAAGATACATACGATGTCTCTAGTTCCAGTGTTCTCTTACCATGTCGTGCAAAATATCCAAATCATCCTTTTCTCATTCGTCACAGGTTCCTATACGGCAAAACAATTCCTTCTCAGGCTTTTGATTACCGATGTTTCCATGTAGGACCCATCCACGAGAATCATTTTGTTGATGAATTTCATTTTCATTGGCTCATTGAAGGCACAACGGATGCGAAGGTCCGGGAAGAGGAAATGAATCTGCGAATTCTTGATCTATAAGAGTAACAGTAGAAACATTGTCCAATAGCGCATATGTATTGTTACCTCCATAGCTGACTACTACTGGTAATATCTTTAACAAAACATTTTGATTTACACCAACATGGCACATAATATTACTGCTCGCAGGTGATTTCATATGTTACGTGTTAGTTGGAATTACCTTTGTAGTCCCAGAATATGATAAAGCATTATGATACTTTTGGCAATTATCTACTGCACAAAATTGTATTTTTCTGCATAACTTTACGTTATGGACATGTTTGAGGTAAGAAAAACAAACCTTTTTCGTTTTGATGAACGACCATCTCTCATCGCTAGAGAATGCGTTGAATTTTGGACAATCAGGCAAATAATGGATTTCCTTTGAACAACAGCTACATTTCTTATCTTTGTTCCTATTTCTGTGTCCGATGTTGTAAACAAGGAACAAGTTTTATCTGATATTTTTGAATTTTGATGACTGTGAATTTTTAGGTTGACAAGTATTGTCATCAAATATCAGATCAGTGATTTGAGATGCTTGGTTCGCTCTTTTGCTCAACCAATTTGAAAATATAACGAGCTTTGTCTGTGTATTCACAAATGACTCAATGTAATCAATTCAAGTCAACTTATATGAGGTGGGTAATTCATTGTGAAGTTCATTTAATAAAAGAGGATTCAGTAAATGTTCATTCTGGTGCAAAAAATCAATAGTGCAAACGAAATTTTGCACTTCATCAGAAAATTCAATGAAACTATCAAGCTTATCCTCTTTCACACTGGGCAATTTTCTATATCATTAAGAAGCAACATTATGATCTGTTCAGGACGTCCAAATCTATTTTGCAGTTGCTGAATTACTTTATCTACATTTTGTGGCATAATCAAAAGACAATGTGCAACTTTTCTGGCATTATCTTTAAGACATTTATGTAGTCTAGCTTGATTTCCTTCATTTAAATAGCCACATAAATTTTTGGAATTGTTATATTGATAAATGAAGTGAGGCCAATCTAAAGGATTTCCATCGAAACGCAAGTCTCGAGTTTGAATTCTCGCAACTTGAGAATGATCAGTTTGTCTATTTAAACTAGAAGAAGGTCCTTTTTTTATTGAATTAGATTTTGTTACCGGAAGATTCTGTTTAACTGACTTATCTGAATGGTGATCTTGCAGCTTATCGGCTAGTCCCCATGGAGTATCTTCTTTGACCCATTTATCCACGTCCGGACCAAAAGACTTATTCACTGACCCAGATTCTACTCAGCTTTCACTACTTTTATCACTAATTTCATCATCTTCACTTTGAAATTCCACTAGTTTTAGTGCTAATTTCAAGTTCATAAGTTACTGTTGTTTCTGCATCTGCTCACGTTTTGTCTGCAATTTTAACTGTTCCTGCTCCAGCACTGCTTCTTTGCGATGGCCGTTACTAGTTCAGCTCTTCTTACTCTTGAAGCTTGACTGCTGGAGCTTCTCGCTGTTTTCCTGGTTGAACTTTATTAGATTCGCTAGTCACTTTTAACAAATTTTTATTCTTTTTGTCAGCAAGACGTTTGCTTGTTTATTCAAAGAACTGCTCTTAAAGGCTTTTTACCTGTAGAGTAATTAGTATTTATTCAATATTCTGACTCGAAGAACCGAAAAATACTATTTTCTTTCTGTAAGGTTTTATTTCTGTCAAGCTATGAAATATTTTTTTTCAACCATCCATTGTCTAGAAAATATACATGCTAGATTAATGTTATGACTAACTATTTTTTTGAACAACCTAACTAGATTACAATTGATAAATTTTATAACTGGTATAATAACCCAGAGTGAGTACATGCAGCATCACTCGATGAAAGTGAAATTGCTAAAGTATGAATTATGTTCGCTACCGACAGGCTGCTCGCGCGATTCTCTAGGCTTTTCAGAAGACACAGGGAGCTCTTCAGAAGACTCATGGGGCTGATCAGATATTGTTTGGGGCTAGGGCTGTTCCTCCAATGTTTAAGTTTGGCAGGGATTTCTACACGGTCGAGAAATAGTTCGTAGGGTATTGGAACATGATAGTTCTACCGCTTGCTCAGTTGCAACTTTCAAAATCCTCGCTGTCCTGCTCAACATTGCTACTTTCGAAGAATTAATTGTAACAAAGAAACAACTTGATTTATACTTACCTAGAATACATTGTACCACCGATGGTGCATTACGGTCCTGGGGAAAAGAGATTTTTTACAACTGTCGGTGGTACATGCTCAAAAATCTATATAATTAAAAAAACACGAGTTATCAGTTAATAAATGCTTATTCGTTTGATACATGAAAAAAATTACAGCTATGAGATGATATCACCGAACTCGGCTTCGTCGCGAACGTATCTACTGTGATTGAAGGTAACCAACTATCTTATTGAATGGAAATACTAATTTTATTGTCATCAAATTTTCAGAAATAGATTATTTGAACCAATTCTAGTAGGTCTCTTCAACGATAGCCACCCAAACATAAATGATATGTACTTCCATCACTGCGACATATAGGTTGGAAACAATATATCAATCATTAAACTAATCATCTTGAAATTATTACCTAGTAAACTGAACCTTATTCCATAAAACTGATAGATGGATGCTGCAAACAGAACCTATCTATTGGACGCCGATTTCATCAAACCGTGAAGCGTGAGAAGCATATAACGATAACTTTGATATAATGTCCTGTTTGCCAGAATATTAGCATATGAAACTGTTTACTTTGGGTAAACAGATATCCGAGTCAAGATGTTTGTAATCTCCATTCGAGTAGCAAACTTAACTAGAACGAAGCGTGATTTGGACTTCATTTGATTATAAGTGAATTGAATTGACTGTAAATCAACGAGAACCAGATGAGTGAATATCGAAATTTATCAGCAAGCCATAAATTGTGATGAGATCTCATAATCGTGATAAAGCAAGAACTGAATTTTCATTATTAATGTTGTTAGATTTTTAGGTTTATAGAGCTCATGTCTATATAAATATGGGTACATCAGCTACCACATCAGAATTCAGCTTAAAAGAGTCTGCAGTGTTATCTCTAGGTAAACGATAAAGTACTTTAGGATTGAAAGGCGATACAACAAATTTTCTGAAGCCAGATATCAAGCTTTCTGGGAAGTAACTAGGGCAAATAAAATCGCACAACTCTTTTAGCATTCGGGGAAATAATTCTTTTTATATATTTTGAGATTTTCTTTTCTGTCCTTGTTTCCAGCCGTCAAATATTTCTCGCCATATTCTTTTCAGAGGTACATAAAATGTTTGATCGATTTTACCGTTACTACGTGTTAGTAAATCATGATGATAATAAGAAATTAAACAATGTATTATACTAGCACAAGAGATTTACTGAAAACTAGTGAGCCCATTAAGATCATCTTTGATATCTAAATAGCTAATATACTAAACGCCTAATATACATAACCCCAAATATACTGAACGTCTTTTCATATCCAACTCTATCTATACTGAACACCTTATTATATTCACTTCGTTATTTCTCTCTCTTTCATATATTACCTCAGTCATCCTTAAGTTAACGCAGCTTCCAGTATTGTTTCAAGAATTCTGACTCATCAACCACACAAATTTTAACACTATTCATTACTATCCCTGAACTGGGATACATTGAATTTGAAAATCTCAACTTTCTCCAATTGAGCTATCATAAAACGAAATTAAAAATATTCCAACATTGATTCAAAAACCAAATTGTTCAATCACTCTTTAGGCATAGAAATTCAATCAACAACTCTAATATTAATTCACAATATTCCAAATTTTAGTTCCGAAAGTATTAAATATATACTTCAAAAGATCGATATATGCAGATCCATAGTTTCAAATTTTTAATTTTTACTCAACAGATCTGATTAGGTCAGATAAGACCCGAATAAGATTCTTGAATTATTATATACAATAAATATGAGCTTGAAACAGCAAGATGGAAGAATTACTTCTGAAGTATATTAATGAAATAGAAAACAAAAGTCCTTCTCAAATTAAAATTTCTTGGGAGTATCCAAAATATAAAAGCAAGAAATTAGTAATCAAATAAAGGAACAAAACTGAATACATAGAAATTTCACCTTATGTGATTGCTCTATACGCAACTATTTTGTATAAATTCAAATTGACCAAAACTCACACAATTTGCTTACCAGAAAGGACAAACATCTTCTGAATTGAAGTGTTCTTGTGGAAAGCTGAAATGAGATCCACAAATTTGTAAATTACATTATGGACCCCCATACACAATATAATGATGTTAACTAATTGTTAGTTTCCTAGATCCTTAAGCGCCTAGTTGGCAGTTGGTTTCGAGCAGTCAGCTTCTTATAAACTTGCTCCCGAATGATTGAAATTTCTATTCTTCAATTTTACTTCTCCTAAATTTATTTTCTTGTGAAACTATAATATACTATGAAATGAAAATCAAAAGGAGAAATTGCATTAAAACAACTTCATATTTCCATATTACGTGATGAACGTACTCATTTTACACAATTATATAAAATACCCATAGTACAACTACCTATAACAAAAATTGTCAAATTGCATAGCATAGCAGCGTGTTTCCTGTGACTTTCATAAATCTTGATTGAAAGTTGTGGTTGTACAAAATGAAACTTTGCATGCAACTTCTCCATATTTAAACATCATGTTTTCCATTATCAGACTCCTATAACATAGAAACTTTCAAATCAATGAGGAATTCCTTCATCAACCTCGAGAAACAGTAACTATGAGTAATGAATAGAAGGAACTCACAATAATTACCTCTTGTGCAAATTTGAGATCTTATTTTCTTTGGTTCAAACTTGAACATTGCCAAACACATTGAATATCATTTACTCTTACATTTGAATAATTGTTGAATAGAAATGTACTTCCTCTTGAATAAACTGAAACGAAAATTCAATTTGAAATGGCACAGACTTATTGACATCCAGTTTGAAATATTTTAATATAGATACAGCCTGTCAATGTTATAATCGAGAGACGATATTTCGTGGTTACCTTTTAATTTGAAATAAACATGAGTTGTTTTTAGATGAAAAAAGAAGACAAATATCCCCAACTCACGCAATGAAATAAAATCTTCAGAGATTACCTTAATTATCTTTGAAAAGGCGAATTTAGGCACCTTAGTTTTTACCGGTAATTTGGAAACCCAGTCGTCAGTTAACTGAAAGGAAAATAATAATCCGACATATATCTGCACATTGTAGGGTCATCTATGAAGCATTTATGAAGCAACCAATACAAAAGAGAAGCAAATTGTCTCCCGAAATATAATTTCAACAACGGTAATTTCTTATCTGGTCAATACTATATGACCCGTCAAAGTAAAGGGATAAAATGTACCAATAATAACTTCTGTAACATAATACGAATCAAAATCAATAATAACCTAGGATTCTATCAGACTTATCATAGTACAGTCACGAAATATATTGTGATAAGCAAAACTTATATGAACTGACGTGACTCTGTATCATATTCTGCCCCCACAGGACTTCAAATCTAACATCGATGCCTTTAAAGTTAGTTATGATATTAGGTAGTTCTTTGGAATAAAAATGACTTCATTGATCTCATTCATGCCCCTTAACGGTTCGGATATTCTATGCGCTTCTGGGGTTAACTTTGTGCATACTATATCGGCCTATCTTCTACACTATATGAACATTCAAGTAAATTCCTTTTTCCAAGAAATTTCAATATATTTTATCCTTAAATAATTTGTATGAAAGAGTCTATTTCACAATTTTCTTCATAATTGATGGGAATTGTGTTCCCAATTTCCCTTTCCTTTCTCATTGTTACCGAAAATTTACATTTTTCAATTCAGTATAGTTGATCGGTTGTAACTACTTCATTAACCCTTCGAGCACCATGGGGTCCTCGGAAGACCCAAGCGCCTAAAATTTTTACGAAAACCTAATGAAAAAACATACGGCTTGAACTGGTCCTTCATGACTTTTCCTTTGTAACGTCTGTTAATCGGATGGCATTTTTAATTTTTAAGAATTTCACCAATTGAACCAGTAATAATCTATTACTCGCGGCCCCCATGGTATTCTATGAGTAACGTTTTTTGAAACGGAATCTTCAGATAACTGTCTCCATTCACAGATTTAAATAGTTATTCTTCGTGTTTCGTTTGCACAGCTGTCGTTCTAAGAATCAATTAGCCAGGAAAATGTGCTCCGTTTCAGTTTCTCAAATTTCTCTGTAACTGTCTAAACGAAGCTGTTTCAAGTTCTGAACACTAGGCAACTATGTTAAATTCCTTTGAATTTTACGTCGTTGCCTTGTTATTTCGCATGTCATTCAGTTTCCTTCAGAACTGTGTGCATACGTATTGTTGAGTTGGCTTCAGCGTACGATCAAGAGTTTCCCAAGTTGGACGAAAATGCACTGTAGGTGAAGATGTCGTTGAAATCGAAGATCATGATAAAATTGAAGAAAACGCAGAGGTTGACCTTAATAGAGATTTTGAAAACATATTATTTTCAAAGTATGAGATCTTCTGGTTGAAAACTTCATCCATCCGCAGACAACGGAGATTATCCAACGTCACTTTCCCAAGGCGTCTCATCACATATCGATAAACAAGGTGACTTCTTTTAATTTTTTTTTTTTTGAGTTATTCATATCTTGTAGGATATTATAGTCAAATATACAAACCAAGGAGGAGTTTGGGAAAGGGAGAATTACAATAAGAATGCAATGGAAAATTAGAGAAAGTGGGTTGATGTTGATGAAATGCAAATATAGCAGGTTATGTACTTTTAGACATATAAGACTCAGGTATGATTGTTGAAATATTTTTCTGCTGGTTTTCTTTTTCCATTGTTACATATTC
Source organism: Cryptolaemus montrouzieri (assembly GCA_013387265.2). Taxonomy (NCBI): domain Eukaryota; kingdom Metazoa; phylum Arthropoda; class Insecta; order Coleoptera; family Coccinellidae; genus Cryptolaemus; species Cryptolaemus montrouzieri. Next base: position 137,207,837 of record JABFTP020000185.1, on the reverse strand, counting down.
CAGTCCCAAATCCCCTTCTTTTCACCCTTGTCTTCGTCTGAAAATCATGAGTGCAAGAGAGAATGAAGCGGCTAAGCAGAAAAATCTTTGGTACTCTTTATGTACACACACGACACTTACACAACATAAACAGACAAGCTATTGCCAGTGCACAGCGACACAGGGAAACGAGTTTTTTCTTCAGGTTTTTTTCCACTCGTTTACTGAATCATATGCAATATCGTATGGTTCCCTTGTTACATTTTCTGAGCTCACACTCGTGTGGAAATCATGGAGTACAATATGAGAATTGAAGCTGCTAAGCAGCAAAATCTTTGGTACTCTTTATGTACACACGACACTATTAAAACAGACAAGCTATTGATAGTGCAATAGCGACAGGGAAACGAGTTTTTGCCTCAAGTTTTTCCCACTTGTTCATTGAATCATACGCAAAATAGTATAGTTCCCCTGTTACATTTCCTGAGCTCACACTTTTGTTTTCCTGACACACACCAAAATTATAGATATATTTTTATTTATTGTAAATACAATTATTCGAAGTTTTGTAAATCCTCTCTTTTCAAAAATATATATATATATATATATATATATATATATATATATATATATATATATATATATATATATATATATATATATATATATATATATATATATATATATACTATGTATTGTCAGAGGTATAACAACCCAGGAACTCATCTCCTCATAAACGAACGATTACCTCCATTTAGAGGATATGCGTGTATATATGAAATCTTAGACTGCGAAATATGGAATTAAAATGTGGGTACTTGCAGACTGTGAAATAGCGTATTACAAAAATTTTCAGATTTATCTTGCAAAAAAAAGATGTGATGTCAGAGAAAAACTGGGGTGAAAGAGAAACTTGATTGAGTTGAAATTTGGGTCAAGGATACGGAATAACGTCGGACAATTTTTGCACGTCATTGGAGTTAACGGAAAAACTAATTAGAAAAACAGTAAATATTTTGCAGAACCTTAAGAAAAAAGAAAGCTTTTATATCTAAAGAATTTCTCCCATCAAAACAACATGCACATTCGTAGATATTCGGCTTTAAACCAGTGACATTAGTTTCCCACGTCACACATAAAAATAAATGTGTAGTTCTACTCTCCTCCGAATATTATACTGGTGAAGTAGAATTAAAAGCAAAAAAAGGACTCCAAAAAATTTTAATTTTCAACAAAACTAAACCAGCAGACTATATCCTGGACTGCACAACAGGCTAATATGCATAGCAGCGAAAGACACACAGGTGCTTATGATGAAACGCCGTATAAACGCACGGTCCTCTCTATACAAGGCCGCAGCTGCTCATGTGGCAACAGCGCGTGACGGCACACTAACAGGGTTACTTGACATTGAATTAGCACAGGGTTTATATGGCCCGGCGATTTTAAATTGAATTCACATGCATTTTAATGATAGTTTCATATGAAAACACTTCAAAAAATGCATTTACAATGACAAAGAAATGCGTAAGAAAGATATTAATAATCTTAGGAAATAGGTAACTGAAAACTACAATAGGTAAATGATTTAAAGTACAGTAAGAAGTTTCCATTTTTTTGTAGCACTCAGTTGACTTATGGAGTTACTTTTCACTTAAGTATAATTATTTAGCAAGATGTTAGACATAGTTTTCAATAACTTGTTGATAACATCCCTAAACTGTAAGCCACAAACACAGTTATCATAATATATTTGGGAGAATAGTCTGGTGTTGAATACAGTAAAATCGAAACTTTCAATTGTTAATTGAATGAGGAGTTTACGTTTATTTCCGGATTTTTGAAAATTCATTTCAAATTTTTTGCTTACTCACCAAGTGAAAGCACTGACGATGGAATAGGAACCCCTCCCCTATTCAAATCACTTAACTATCTGAAATTATCTCAATCATCCTCAATTTGTGCTGCGCTTGTGTTATAAAATTCGGGCACATTTCACAGAAAGCAAGTTCATTTTTTTATTTTGAAAGACATATCCACATATGTATATTGAAAAAAGTTCACTCAAAATTCTGCTGTCAGCAATAATAATTTCATCTGATGCATTAAACATTTCAACAAATTCATGATCTATTTCTATATCGTCATAATTTTTTTTGTTGACTTTCACAACTGTCCTGCTCCTGCCAAATTTTCTACAGAAAAAGTAGTTGGCCCATATCTGCCCAAATGCAGTCTTAAAATACTTTTACTCTCAATTTCTTTTCAGATTCTAGGATCTGGGTTAATAAAACATGATAATTCCCCCCCTGACAGTTGGCTGTAGCGACTAAATTTACCTGGCAAAACATAGGACATTCCTAATTCTGACAAAGAGTATTTTATGAAATCTATTGTAACCATAGTGTTTTGATAAAAATCATTGCATGTGTCAAGTGTTGACAAAATTATGTTGAAAATTCAATGATTTCCTTGGGCAGAGCCAATCTGCAAAATCTTTCAAAATTTTTTTTATCTTTCATCGGTTCCTTCTGTGAGAGGTGTTCCTAGCGTACTTCTGTATATAACATCTTTGAACGAACTCTTAACATTGATTTGGTCCACCATTTGATGATTATACTTAAGAACTTATATGTACCTGATTCTTCACCCAAATAAAGTTTGATTACTACCAAAATCGAATTGTTAAATATATTTACTACTAGGGCGTTCGAACGAATTTGTAAAAACAGATTTGTAATTTAATTTAGAAGCTGTTTGCAATAACATATTAGATTCGTTTTTATACAAGTTTCTCAAATCACTAAATTTTGCAACAACTGTTTCATCAGATTTTTCATCTTGATAAAACTCTGGAAAAACAAAACTCTTTTCGTTATCTTTCTGATTTATCCAGTTATTTCTGTTCTTAAAAATATGAACAGTATCATAAATTAAAAAAGTTTTATGTTGATCTGAAAGTGGGTACATAAACTCGGAGGTGAAATTTTTAGAGATATTTTCAAACATTACTCGATCAACTCGATTAATATCAGAAATGATGGCTACAACTTGGAGACTGAAATTTTTCAGTAACGTACAAAATTTTTGAGTAATTTCGACCAACTCTTTCCACTGTGACGTTATGTACTGGAAAAAGAGCGACGACATCCTTAAATTCACCAAACGCTGAAAAAATTAAATATATCACCACTGTTTTAGCTTCACAAGAATTTCTATTTTCTGCATGTTCCAAAATATCCGCATTTTTATAATCATATTTCTGTTTGATATATATTTCATGTATTTGCAACATAACATTTCTCTCCCTGCTATTTAGCTGACTAAGTCTTCCTTTGAAAAAATTTTCTTCTGGCTTATTAGCTGAAATTTTTAAAGAACTTGTAATTTCTTGAATTGTTTTTGGGGGAGACAATGTTAAAATGAAATTTTCTCTCAACATAAAAAGCATGCAGTAGACTGGGTATATATTGAAAAAGAATGCAAAATCATTTCTGGAAAATTACTCATAGACTTTTTTCCTTCAAAGCTCAAATTGAATTGCTTTTTAAAATTTTTATCTTGTGAAAAACATGCTTTCTGCTTTCATCGTGATTATGTAAATTTTTCAAGCATTCAAAAAGATCATTAATATTTTTCACCAGATTTGTAACGTTGAGTTGAAGTTCATCACATGCCTCAACATATTTGTATTTAATTAATATATTTTCTAATTGTAACCATCTATTAATTTTTCCACTACCATTAAGAACCCAATCCAAATCTTCTTTCGATATATAACAGTTGTTTTCACATACCTCTATTCTCAAACTATCTTGCACTTTAATACAGACATGTACCGTTGGCATATTTTATAAATCAACCTGATAAAAACAAACTTTATCACTCAAAACTTCACTCTTCCACTGTTGTTAATCCGATTTTTGCCTGAAACCGTCTAAAAACACTGTAAAGTCGTTAATAATTTCTCCACACAGCTATTGTTCGATTTCCTGTTTCCCTCTTCGCAAGAACATCTTCTTTCGGACAGCAGGGTCTTTCGGTACTTCTGGCAATTTTTTGCTTATATAAGAAGGTGAATTGGAAAATAATGTGGACACTGCCCCAGGTACCAGTGCATACCTCGATCTGGAAATAACTCTTTCCTGGACTGTCGAATCCACATACTTCTCTTCTTTCAAAATAAAATGAAGTTCAAAACTTTTTTCACTAAAAACAGAGTTTTTACCAGGAGTCCAGTTTTTTCTGGGAATGTTTTTCATTATAGTATTCTTCAGCAAGTCATCCTTTGGAAGATTGAACACTGGTCCTTTTTCATTTTGCGATTTATGATTGCTTTCACAAGCTGGCACTACACAACTATTTGGCATGTTTAGAGTCTCGAAACGAAAACTAAACAGAATTAGACAGACACCATATACAGATGAATAAGTGCCTGATTATTCAAAACTCGAAATGATGTTTCAGTCAAATGAATACAGTTCGCAATGAAAACTGTAGATTGTTTAAACAATGCTTACAACTTCCGAAAATTAATGAAATACGAAATATCTTTAACGTGCTTTAACTAACTGTAAACAATGGCCCGCTTGATGCGCTGAAGGTTTATTTTCAACAACTTCATGACAGAAGGAAAATGTGCCTTGGTGCGCACTCGATACGGGACGTCAATAGCCCTGCTAGCAGTGTTGCCAATTCTCAGCAGCTCCGGCCTTGTATATAGAGGGGCCGTGATAAACGACATTTCCGTTGGTAATACTCAACCAACAGCAAGTATAAACGTTTCGAGATGTATGGAAAACCTTAAGTCTCCTTCCAACGCAACTGCTTATACGATGGAGGTCCAAAACTCGTCAAACTCTAGGACAAAACGTGAAAGATGTTACATGTGCCCGAGAAATAAGGACAAGGAAATAAATAAAAAGTATAAAATTGTAGAAATTTTATGTGTAAGCCTCATCGGGAAGAGAAAGTAGAGTATCAATGCGAAAATTGTAAATAAAGAAAAAGATTTTATGAAGCTAATTGAAATAAATGAAATTGGTTCAGCAATCAATATGTATTATTTATAATAACTTCAGCAAAAGATTCAAATAAAATAGAATTGAAGACGAATAATTTCATAAAAACCGAAAATTAAGGCTCTCAGGACCCCACCGTGGTAGTCCACGTTTTATCTGACCCGTGGAACTTGAAGGATTAAATGAAACTCAATAGATTTCGTGGATTTAAATTTCAAACTTACAGTCACGAACATATAAATTTATCTGAGAGGGATCTAAACTGAAATTGAGTACGTACGTTTTCATTTTCATTTCATCACTAGGAACGAAAGCATGAAGAAATCCTTATTTTATAGCTATTTTATAACCTCACTATAAATGAAGTGAGGAAAACGAACTGCCAAGTTACGCAAGAATAAAACTTCCTGGATTCACGTAAGATTTAGTGGGCTTCAGGTGCGAATTGAAATCTCCATGCAATCCGGAATTACTTCATCACTCAAGTACCGCTAGCCATGAAAAATTAATTAACCACCGTTGAAATTTAAGAGGGTATATCTGCCTCTTTCAGAACATAAAGAATTCCAGCGGTTGAAATTTTCATCGGTATCCCTACTCCAAGGTAGCAGATGTGAATCGAAAGGAAAGAATAAGCTGGATTTCTTAATAAAATAGTTATCAATCAAGACAACGTACTTTAATCTCATTCATTTTACATGATCAAAGATTCTCTAAAACACAATATTGATTTATTCAATCAATTCTAAATTTTTTTCATGCCTAAATCAGTTTGGTTAATGTTATGACAGGGGTATTTTTGATTTAAAAATAGATCGATTCAGAAAATTTCCAAAAGCGTTTTCTACTAGAATAATGCTGAAATCGAATGAGGAAAATAATGTCATGCATTTACTCGATTATTTATCGAACAAAACTTCTTGTACCCTCAACACTCATGTTTCAAGCATATGAATGGCTAGCAAGTTCTCTGAACAATTATTTTTTGAGGACCAAATATAAAAACTAATAATTCAGATCTTTTGAAGAAGACCCAAAGAAATTCACACACAGTCAAAATGAAATCAGTAAAATATAATATTATATTACATCAAGAATTACATCTTTCGAGATAAAGCTGAACTCGACTGCAAATCAGGATCTCGAAATAAATGAGATAAAAAACACAAGGTTTAACTTTAATCTACACTTTATTTGAAAAAATTCGACGACGTTTCGCTGACACAGCAGCTTTATAAAGAATGAAAAACAGAATGAAGAGTATGGTATTATAAACAAATCGTAGAACAAGTTGGATGAATAACAGGAAAATCCACACCGAGCCATTGTACAGTTAGTATGAAAGGTAATGAAAACTAATTAAACAAAATAAGTAGGGGTGAGTAATTCACATCTACCTGTTCATTCAAAAGCTTGTCCGAATGTTTGTATCTATTTATTTCTACTACTTCTAGGAGATCTAATTTTGAACTTTTTGATTTTATATGTAATATGTCAAAGTTTTTATTGAATGAATGGTTTTCTTTTATTAGGTGGTTTGAATAATTTGAATCAGATTTATTTTTATCGAAGCTACGTTTATGTTCAGATGTTCTTATGCCAAAACTCCTATAGGTCCTACCGATATAAATTTCATCACAAGAACCGCAATTGAGTTTATAGATTCCTGATTTACTTGATTTTTCAACACGAGATTTATTATTTTTAATATGTTTATCTAAGTTATCAGAAGTTTTGGAAGTTATATTAAGATTTTGTTTGACGAAAAAGGATTTAATATTTGTACTTGCAGAACCGCAGAATGTTAAACTGTTGAATATTTTATAGTCTTTATGAATAGGATATATTTCATTTATTGATTTCTGATACAGTTTTTACGAACGATTAGATCTATCATATCCGGATTATATGAATTATTAATGGCTATCTGTTTGATGATGTTTAACTCTTTATTATAATCTTCTACTGATAAAGGTAAATTGAGTAACCGATGTACCATGCTGTTTAAAGCTGCAACTTTGTGTTGAATTGGATGTAATGAGTAGTTATGTATAATTGAATCAGTATGTGTTGGTTTACTAAAGACCGAAAAACATGATTATTATTTTGTTTATTGATTTTAAGTCCAAAAATTAATGGAATCATTCTGTTCAATTTCTATCGTGAATTTAATGTTCAAATGGATGAAATAATGAAATTTAGAAATAAGTCTAATTGACTCGTCAATAGGTACATCGGTTACTCAATATACCTTTATGAATTTTCTGTTCAATATCATTCATAAAAATCTCTGCTAAAAGTGGACTCAAAGGATTTCCCATGATCAAACCATTTTCACTACTGTAATAGATGTTGTTGAAAGAAAAATAATTTTGTTCAATGCAAACGTCCAACAGATTCAATATTTCTGATTTAATTATGTGGTTAACATGATTCGAATTCAACATGTTTTCGATTAATATTTTGACATCACCTGGAGGAACACTTGGGTATAAATTCTCAACATCAAACGAAATAAGTTTTGCGTTAGGTGGTAGGTTAACGTTTTTTATGTTATTTATCAATTCGAAAGAATTTTTTATAGAAAATTTTGATTTGAATGAACAATAATTTTGATGATATCTATGAGGTAGTGCGACAATTTCACGGCTGGGGCTGTAACGTAAGATACGACTGGTCTAACGGGGTTATTTACTTTATGCAATTTAATGAGTGAATACAGTTGAGGTGGTTGAGGTTTGGTAAAATTAATTTGTATTTATCTATTGCTTTAATTAAAGATTTTGCGTCATTTATTGCAATTTTAATATTTTTCTGGAATTTAATAGTTGGATCTTTGTTTAAAATTGTATAGTTTCAGGACGAAATGAAATTTAGGGTTTTAAATAGGTAGCCATTTTTATTTAACGCAACAACAGTATTACCCTTATCTGCTGTTGTAAAAATAACTTCATTTAGTTGAGATTTTTGTTTGATGGCCTTTGAAATATTTTGTTCTTTACTCGGTTTAAAGTCAGCTAATGATTCATTTTTATAATGTTAGATGCTAAACATTTAAGGTGAGTGTTATTAGGAATATTTTTCAGAGAAATTTCAGTATCTATGCCAAGTTCCTCTAAATCAGATTTTATCTTGTTGTATCAAACACAATATTAAATCAAACAAGATAAAATCTGATTTAGAGGAACTTGGCATAGATACTGAATTTCTCTGAAAAATATTCCTAATCACACTCAACTTAAATATTCAGCATCTAACATTATAAAAATGAATCATTAGCTGACTTTAAACCGAGTAAAGAACAAAATATTTCAACCACTTAAGAAGAAGCAACCCAATAAACTTTTAATTACTCAAGAACATTTATAGTTATATTCTCATTTATATTTTTCTGTATATTCATTCGTCTGAAGAAGCTACGGTGTAGTGAAATGCGTTACGAATCGCAATTATTAAGTAAAATTCCTTAAAACACAGTACTTGTTTTTTATTATTGATAATGGAATTTCACCATGTAAAAGCCTCCCAAATTCAAATGTTATACATAATACTAAGATCCCAAGAGTGTGTTTAAACCTTCTTGATACTTCTGTTATATTTCGGTCAACTTACTGTTAAAAGTCAGCGTCGTAGTTTGACACCTTAATATAAAATTTGTTATTTCAATTGTTTTGGTTTTCCGGCACGAAATTTGGACAAAACCCGGACTAGTGTTTGCTGTGCACAGTATGTCACTTTATTAACATCATGGACTAAAGGATCTCGTCATATGCCGTTCGTATTTGTCACAAATCTAGGCACTCTGTGAACTATCCAAATCTACAATCTGCTCAAATACCTATCCGACACAGAGATGATTTACCTGTTCTTCAACCTCCAGTAAACATGGATGACGTGACCGAAGAAAATGTATCCGATTGTTCAGATTCCGATCCGACTCTTGAGCTCAGTACTTCAGAGAACCTCATTTTATAACTCAAAACGATCTCAATGACTAGGTACGTGATTTGGATCACAGTAAAAGACAGGCAGAATTGTTGGCGTCCCGACTGCATGACTGGAAGTTACTGATAAAAATACCAGAATATCCGTGTACAGAACTAGACATACGCACTTCTCAAGTTTTTTCTCAAGATGGGAATATAGTGTTTTGGAGTGAGATTCCCTCAGTAATGACGGAAGTTGACGTTTGAATATAAAACATCTGACTGGCGGTTGTTTAATAAACGGTTTTATTTAGCTCACCCCGTTTGTTTTATTTATTCTTGGGTCAAATTTAGTAATTCAAATTTCACCCTCTTCCTGTCAACCGATTAATCTGAAATTTTGTATACACTTTGGATTTTGGTGACAATACAATTATATTTATTCATTATCATTATAAATACAAAATGGCCGCCGCTACAAAATGGCGGATAATTTATGTTTTATTAATCCCATCAATATGGGTATCAAATGAAAGGGCTCAACAAGCAAAATAGAATATACTATAAAAAATTGAAATCCAAGATGGCGGCCGCTACAAAATGGCGGATAACATAGCTTTTATCAATCCCATCAATTTGGGTATCAAATGAAAGGGCTCAACAATCAGAATACAATATACTATAAAAAATTGAAATCCAAGATGGCGGCCGCTACAAAATGGCGGATAACGTAGGTTTTATCAATCCTATCAATATGGGTATCAATTGAAAGTGCTCAACCAGGAACACCTGTTTTCAAACAGCCAGAACATCTCCAACCAGCTACACATCTCTGGCGTTTATTCACGCTCTGTGAATTAACTGAAAATATGCGTCAGCAAGGTGACTAGATTTTCATTGATATTTTGAATGCTTTGAGAGTCGGTGAGCTAACAACCCAACATTTTAGTATTTTAATGGGAAGATTTCTTCAAGACACGAGTGATGAGTTTGCAATAGACAAAGCGTTAAGGGTATACCCCACAAATCAGCAAGTTAACGACCACAACTCTGCTGTATTGAATTTGTACAGAAATAATGGTGCTCGCATTTACAAAATAAAAGCGCAGGATCAGCTAGTACACGCCACACGAAATGCAGACAATGTGGATATAGCTACAATAATACCAGCTGATATCAACAAAACTGGGGGTTTACCAGCGGAACTGGAAATATTTGTGGGGGCAAAAGTCATGCTACGGTCCAATATTGACGTTTCAAAGGGATTAGTAAATGGCGCTATAGGCTACATCACCGAAATCGTTTGGCCTCAATTTCGTCGAACCCAGATGTATGCAACAGATGTACCTTCCGTCCGAATTGATTTCGCAAGAGACGGAGTACATCTTATACACCCGAAAGCCATACAGTTTCCAGCTAAGTACAATTATGGGACAGCTGAAAGAAGAATGTTGCCTTTAATACTATCATGGGCTTCTACAATACATAAAATGCAGGGTAGCACTGTGGATCACGCAGTCGTATACTTAGGTGCGAAACTGTTTGAAGAAGGTCAAGCCTACGTGGCTCTTAGTAGAGTAAGATCTTTGCAGGGACTACGTATAGAGGAGTTGGATTGCAATAAACTAACGGGCAAGAAACCTTGCAATAATGAAGCACTAAATGAATTAAAAAGAATGCGAAATAAAAACTAAAAACTAGAAAATAAAAATAGGTAAAAAAACTTTTTAAGTTGAACGGTTTTATGTTAAACATACATTGCACTGTTTAAGATAAATGTACTAAAAACCAAAAAATAATAAAATAGATACAGTCGTGGGAATTATAAACATATGCATAGACTAGACTAAAATAAAACCGTGGGGCACGTCAATTGTCTACAAATTATCGACTTAATGTGCGATAGAAGAATCGTTTAATTCGTCGTTAGGCAGTTGACCCGCAGACGGTGAGGAAATTATTTACTATTTTCTTGCTCATGGAAATTCTAATAGTTATACACTCCATGTAAATAAAAGAGATGTTTTAACTAGTTTATCGTTGGACATTCACACTGCTGGCTGGCGAGGAATCGTTTCACTGCTTGTTGTTTGTCTTTAATCGACAAAACATATGACAAAAGAACTACTCGCTCACCACTATGAAACCCTAAAACTCGCTTATAATCTAGCTTGCTAGCTTGTTTCCACATTCTAGCCCTACTTATCACACGTCCATCGTTGTCGGTTGCACAACTGCCTAATAATTATAGTGTAACATTACAAAACAAGCATTTTAATCAACGATTGTAGACAATTGACGTGCCCCACGGTTTTATTTTAGTCTAGTCTATGCATATGTTTATAATTCCCACGACTGTGTCTATTTTATTATTTTTGGTTTTAGTACATTTATCTTAAACAGTGCAATGTATGTTTAACATAAAACCGTTTAACTTAAAAAGTTTTTTACCTATTTTATAGATTCTCCAAAGATTAGTTTAAAAGTTGTACTGTTATATAATGGTAATAAATACCCTTCCGTACCGGTCGCTCATACAACTGAAATGAAATCATCATATGAAAATATGAAATCACTACTAGAACATATTAACTGTAATCAATATTCCTTGAAAATAAGTGAATATTGGAAAGTAATTGCTATTTTGCTAGGTGTACAGCTTGGATATCCGAAATTTTGTTATTTCTTCTGTGAGTGGGATAGTAGAGACATAAAAAATCATTATGTCAAAATGGAGTGGCCCAAGCGAGACGCTCTAATACCAGATCAAGGAAAAGTTCTTCACTCTCCTTTAATAAATCCTGAAGATGTATTACTACCTCCATTGCATATAAAACTCTTACTAATAAAAAATTTTGTCAAAGCTATGGATGAAAATGGAGATGGTTTTTGTTACTGGAAACGAAAATTCCCGAAAATCAGTGACGCCAAAGTAAAAGAAGTAATATTTGTAGGGCCACAAATAAAAGACCTACTGTCTGATGAAGAGTTAGAACATGAACTTAACCCAATCGAAAAATCCACATGGACATGTTTTCGAAATATTCGTTCGTAATTTTCTTGGAAACCACAGGGCCGAAAACTATGAAGAGTTAGTCAACAACCTCTTAGCAGCTTTCAAGGACATGGAATGCAATACATCGCTCAAGATTCACTTTTTACACTTGCATTTGGATTTTTTTCCTCAAAATGTGGGTGCCCCCAGCGATGAACACAGTGAGAGGTTCCATGAGGACATATCCAACATGGAAAAAAGGTACCAAGGCAAGTGGAGTCCGAACATGTTACCTGACAACGGCTGGACAGTCAAAAGGGATGTACCTGACGCTAAATATTATGGAAAATCCCAAATAAAAGTAAGAATAAGCTATTTAAAAAAGATTAATTGCTGTTGCAAAAAACTGAGGATGATCGATATTTTCTAAGAATGTATATTAGTTGGAGACTAATTGTAGATATAAAATAACCCATTCAATTCCGTTTAACCTTCATTAGGGTCATTTTGTCTATCACACTTATATTTTCTGTGACACACACCAAAGTTATAGATATAAGCATTTATTTTAAATAAAATTATTCGAATTTTTGGATATACTCTCTTTTCAAAAGAATATCTATGGTATTTAGATTTTCACTATATTAACAAAACTATGAACGGTTTCACCACACTGTGGCTTCATCAGATAGATACAAACTAATGAACAAAGTTATTCATTATATTTTATTCTTATTTCCTACTTAATATTACATTAGGTACAAGTACAAGAGGTATGTTGGCAAATCCATCGGAGTTGCTTACTTTATGAATTGAAAAGAATGAGTAAAGGATTTAGATCTAATTGACTATTAAGTAACCTACCTGAATTCTTTTCTTTTTAATCGCTAAAATTTCCTATAGGTTGAGTTTTTGTCTATTATTTTCCTTTTGTGAAATTTTTAAATCATCATTAAAGTTCTGGTTTTCATCGAGTAAATGATTAGAATAATGGGAATCTGATTTATGATAATTGAAAGTACGTTTGTGCTCGGATAATCTAACTATGAAATTTCTGAAAGTTCTACCTATATAAATTTTATTACAATCCCCGCAAGATAGTTTATAAACACCGGATGTATTACCTTTATCAATTTTAGATTTGTACTTTCTGATATGTCGGCCTATAGAATCATCAGTTCGGAATGCCATTTTGAAATTATAATGCGAGAGGAATGATTTTAAATTTAGACTAGGATTACCAATTTAAGTTAAGCTGTTGTATTTTGTGATAGAACTTTTATACTTGAAAATACTTCCTGGATTGCTTTTTGAAATTTTTTGCGTGAAATCGTGTTCTCAATCATACTAGGAATATAACCGTGATTGTCTGCTATTTGTTTAATTATATTCTGCTCTTTTATAAAATTATTTTGTGACATTGGGATATTAATGAGTCTATGTACCATACTATTGTAAGCAGCTAATTTATATGAATAAGGATGTGTAGATCAGCTGTGAATAGTAATATCTGTATGCGATGACTTATGAAAGATAGAAAATTCATGTTTGAGGCTAATTTTAGTTAAAGTTAAATCCAGAAAGTTAATGGAGTTTTCTGTTTCTATCTCTGACGTGAATTTAATATTATCGTGAATTTTGTTAATGAATTTATTGAATTACTCTAATTGTCTGTTTGTGCCAGTGAAACAACAAATGATATCGTTGACATATCTAAACAAATAAATAAAGTATTTGAATGAAGGATGTCTTTGGATAGTTTTTTAATATTATCCATCAAAATTTCAGAAAGTAGAGGGCTCAGAGGATTACCCATGATTAAACCATTTCTACTATTATATAATACTCCATTGAAGTTAAAATAGTTTTTTCTAAACAAATTTCTAAAAGATGTAATATTTCTGATTGAATGACCGGATTGACTTTATTAATTTGAAGAGCGTTGTTGATGAGTTTCACTGTATCACTAGGTGGAACACTAGGGAAGAGATTTACTACATCCCATGACATCAGTTTAGCGTTCGGTGGTAGTATTGTGTGCTGAATTTTATTTATTAGAACTGAAGAGTTTTTTATTGAGAATTTAGGTTCAAAATTAGCGTACTGTTGAATGATGTCTATAAGAAAACGTGAAAGTTTTGCAGCTGGAGCTTGAAAATATGAAACTACTGGTCTAATAGGTTGCCCTATTTTATGGAGTTTAACGAGGGAGTAAAGTTTTGGTGATTGCGGGTTGTCAATTAAAAGTTTATATTTTTGGTTAGTAGGTATTATAGAGTTGGCATACTCCAAAGCGGTTTTTACTATGCATTGAAATTTATTAGTTGAATCTTTATCAATTTCTTCATAACTACCTGATTCAATGAAATTTGGGTTTTTCAATAAAAAATCTGCTTTATTTAAGGCTATGACTATATGATCTTTGTCTGCTTTGGTGAATATCATATCTTCAGGTGCAGACTTAGATTTAATGGACTTAAAGTTGTATTTTCGAATTTCTTAGGTTGAAAACTATTGAACTCATTTTGAAATAATAACGCTGAAGAGTGTTTTAGGTTTTTGGCTCTTGATGAATAATTTAGGGATATTTCGGTTTCAATTTCTAGCAGATCGAAATGGCAACGAGCGTTATTTGACTCTAAATTTTGTTCAAAACCCTTTTCTAGAAGTGAACCTTCAGCTTCGGAAAAATCAGCATCTGAAAGATTACTGAACCTATCATAAAATTGGTGATCGGAAAATGGACTTGATTTTTGAAGTTTCTGGTTTATTACTCAATAATTTATTTAATTTTCGCAACTGAATTTTATACTTTTTGAATGAACTTAGAATCTTGTTACGGAATCTAAAATGTCAAATTCTACTGAATGCAATCAATGAAGCAACTATTACTAAATTAGCGGCTATTACTAAAATTAGGGCAAACATGATTTTTATGAAAGATATAAGCCATCGCATACAGATATTACTATTCACAGCTCATCTACTCATCCTTATCCACATAAATTAGTTGCTTACAAAAGTATGGTACATAGACTCATTAATATTCCAATGTCACAAAATCATTTTATGAAAGAGCAAAATATAATTAAAGAATAGCAGTCAATAACGGTTACATTCCTAGTATGATTGAGAACATGATTTCACGCAAAAAATTCAAAAAGCAATCCAGGAAGTATTTCCAAGTATAAAAAGTTTTAAAATAAAATCCAACAGCTTAACTTAAATTGGTAATCCTAGTCTAAAATTAAAATCATTCCTCTCGCATTATAATTTCAAAATAGCATTCCGAACTGATAATTCTTCAGGCCGACATATCAGAAACTGCAAATCTAAAATTGATAAAGGTAATAAATTCGGTGTTTCTAAACTTTCTTGCGTAGATTGTAATAAAATTTATATTGGTAGAACTTTGAGAAATTTCAAAGTTAAATTATCCGAGCAACAACGTACTTTTAATTATCATAAAACAGATTCCCATTATTCTAATCACTTACTCGAATTAAACCATAACTTTAATGATAATTTCAAAATTTTACACAACGAAAATAATAGACAAAAATTGAATCTATGGAAAATTTTATCGATTAACTAAGAAAAGAATTCAGGTAGGTTACTTAATAGTCAATTAGATCTAAATCCTTCTCCTTTACTCAATCTTTTCAATACATAAAGTAAGCAACTCCGATGGGTTTTTCAACATACCCCTTGTACTTGTAGCTATTGTAATATTAAGTAGGAAATAAGAATAGTATATTAGGAATAACTCTGTTCATTAGTTTGTGTCTATCTGATGAAGCCACAGTGTGGTGAAACCGGTCATAGTTTTGTTAATATAGTGAAAATCTAAATACCATAGTTTTATATCTTTGAAAATATGTCTATCGATTCTCATGAAGTAACAACCTCCTCAATCAAAATATATATATAGTGTAATTCAAATTGATTTTTGCCAAAATACATGGTTGCTGGTATTTTCAAAACCGAACAGAAATATTCCTTCAGTTTTTTCGTTTCCAGTTACTGTTCGTATCATAAAACCCGACGGCCAATTCTGGACCACTGCTCCAATAAATGAAAAAATGGATGAAGTTCATAAGAATCCAAGAATCAACACTCGAAAGTTATCTCTGCAGATTGGTGTATCAGATTAGACTGGATGAAGAGGATTGAAGCCCTCAAACCTGAAGAACAACCCTGATGGCTCGAATTTTGCCAATGGCTTGTACAAGTAGAGGAGGAATGTGGTTTATGCACGATGGTGCTCCCACGAATTTTGAACTTACAATAGGGAATCATTTTAATCAGGCATATCCCAATAGATTACAGATTGGTACACATAGACTTGTATCTTGGCCTCTACGTTCCCTCGATCCGAATGCCCTAAGTTACTTCGGCATTTGAAATACATTGAAATACATACAGGAATTACACGAGGTTTGGATGGATGTGAGGGAATAAGAATCGGGTGTTGGCTTTTATGAATCGCCGAGTAACACTATGTATAGAAATGAATGATAGTAATTAGGAACATTCTTTTTAGTTCATTAGTTTAATGAGAAAGTTTTTTCGTTTTTTGCTTCAATTATCAACGAATATCCTGTTTCATCAGCGTTCTTTCATTTTGTCATAGTCAGATGTAATATTTTATGACCAAATCTTGTTTAAAATAGGAAGATAGCTCTGATATACTATGAGTTCTTCACTAAATAAAATAAACACTCTGTACATTTCAACTCAAATTGGGGTGAATACTATTGAAAAAGGCTATTTTCCTTGTTTTTGTATAAAATTATGGAAACAGAATTTCTCCCACCTTTGAATTAAGATTATCTACTCGCACATCAGTTGATTCAAAAAACGCGTGTCTTTTCATGTGAATTATTCTTTACTCGAAAACGGTTGCGATTTCGAAAAAAAAAAGTTCAAATCGACAGAGAACATTTGAATTTGGAAGATCTTTTCAATGAATATTTTTGGAAAGACCATTTGGCGCACCTCAGTACGATTATGATGGAGTCAAAGGTAGAAAGAAATATACTTGCTCATTTTTGCAACGCTCAGATACATCTTATGAACCTAAGAATAATAAAATTCTTTTTTTGTGAATTGGAACTGAATTCTTGGAAACTACCAAGTAGCGCAAACTGAAATAATAAAGATGGTGTCTACTACTATCAATGTATTGAAAATATTTTCAGTTTGAAAACGAAAAGCAATATTTCTTCAATAGGTTTTCCTGTTCTCCATCTAAGTCTAATGCAGACACCCTACACCAGGGGTGCTCAAACTTGAACTGCTGGTGATCTACCTCAATATTTTAAGACTACCTACGATCGACTCTGAAAGGCTGCAAGTATATGTGATGCAGGGTTGTCGTAGATACACATCACCTACCTACCTACCTAGGTAGGTTAGGTTAGCTTTCCGAACAATGTTCATTATTTTAGTCAAGGTTTAGGTTTAGTTAGGTTTTCCTCTAATCACTCTATAATATCACCATGAAAAAAATCATATATATTAAAAATTGATTTTACAAAACAGAAGAGTTACATATGGTGTTAAACTTAAGTAAGGAGTGACTTCGGATGTTGAAGAGTGGCACTGCATGTCCTCAACATACTTTTCATAAGATGGCACGTTATCACTGAGTTCTAATCGCAAGCATGATGACATTTGATCGTCAGTTAATCGATTGCGATATTTCGACTTAAAAATCTTCATTTCAGAAAATGCAGACTCGCACAAGTAAGTTGACCAAACATTTCCGTCAGTTGAGGGGCGATTTGCAATTTACTTTTGAATGCGTTTAATGCGCTAATCATCTAAATAATAGTTTTTCCTTTACCTTGAAGCTCCAAGCTAATGGTGTTCAAGTGCATTGTGAAGTCAGTCAAAAATGCCAAATCAGTCAGCCATTTTTCGTTTTTCAACATCTGAGTGTCATCACCTCTTTCGTCTAGAAAAGCTGTTATTTCGGGCAATAATTCTTGAAAGCTTTTAGGAATTTTCATTGACTCAACCATCTGACGTCCGTGTGAAGAACTCAATCAGTGTGTTCAGCTGACTCCCTATCTTCCAACTGCAACTAAAAGAGCCGCCGTTCCAAGCTACGTGCACGGATGGAATTCACAATTTTTGTTGCAATGCCCATAATTTCCTCCGTGTTTAAAACTTTTGACCACAAAATTTCTTGATGTATAATGCACAGGAACTAAAAAAATGAAGGGAAATCTTTATTAGCTCGACACAATGCCACAAAACAGTTTTCGTTTCCAGTCATTGCTGGTGCTCCATCGGTTTTAATGTACACTAATTTATATGTTCATAGCTTGTAGTTTCTTACAAAATCGACATGTCATTGAATACACAGCTGGAAAGTGTCTGTCATAGTGGTGAATTCGTCGAACTGTAAAGAAAAGAATGTACATTGACAGTGACAGTCACAGTCGGACGAGATAACTGAAGTTTTCTAATAGCAGACATGATTTCTGTTTCATTTTTAAAATCTCCAAATAAAGTTTCACCAGCATCAATAAATGCTTCCTTCACAACCGATCCATCTTCGAATGGTTTCTTGTGTTTCGCCAATATATGAGATATTTTAAATGACACGGTCTTGTGAACATGGTTTGTACTTTTTTCAAACAAGAAATCAAATCACGTACTTTTCGTTTTCTTAATTCACTCTGTGGCAGAAAATCCTTTTTGTAGTTTTAATGAACCGTATTATCATGCCTCTCTAAATAACCACGCTTAGGTATTGCAACTGACGCACGACAAATGAGACAAATGCACTTATCCTTCATCATACAAAAGAAAAATTATTCCTCCCAATCGTTATTAAAATGATACGTTTTAGAATTCTTCGCTGCACTCATTTTGTACTATTTAATAATAAACTTTGTATCGACGTTGTATTGCCTTCAAGTTACAATTCAAAATGACTCCAATTCCTGCAGGCGCAAAATTTATATCGGCGTGAACGAAAGTCTTGAATCTATCGCAATCGACCGTTTGAGTACCCTACATCTATTGAAGGACAAAGATGTTTAATTTTGATATCGTCACAATGAATGTTGGTGCCATAGATAAAATTAGGTAACATTCTATAACAAAGCTGTAGAACTGACGTTTGCAGAGATCATAACTTAAATAACAAACAAGAAGATGGCACAACGTTCACAAAACGAGAACATCGTTTTATATTTCATATTTTCGAAGAAATATAACTTTTTCAAATAATTTCAAGCAAAAATGTTACAGAATGAAACACTATATATTTACTTCCAAGAGGTAAAAGTTGAAAATTATATTATTTGTAACACTCTTTATTGTTGAAAATGGAACACCGAGTTTCAGTCTCATTCCCAAGTGTCTTTGTCGTATTCATTCACTTCTGAAAAGCACATACAACGTGCCTATGTGAAAGTATATTTTCTCAAGTGTGGAGAGTTCTTGCGACTTCTAAAGGTTCTTAGATAGTCTCTCCAACTAGAATCTATTTGTTGAAGATGGAATCATCGAACTGACTTTCTTGGCTTTCCAGGCTTTCCCTCGAATGTGTTATTTCGTTACTTTCCTGTATATCAGGAACTAGTTGGATACACTCCAATTTCAGTTCAATTTCTAATCGATTTTGGGTGGGTTCCAATTAAATCTTGAACATGCTGTTTCAATGGCTTGAATATATTTGTCAGCAACGGATATACAGGGTGGCGAAATTCAAAAAATCTGTGAATTAAGACACTTCAGTCTCAGTTCGAAATATATCCCATATTTTGTCAAATCTGAACTTACGCAGGCGGGAAAGTGTGACAGAGATTTCAATGCATCTCCAATGATACCTTGATCCACTCATATTTGGTTCAGAATTTCGAGGATATTAACTGTTGAACAAGTTTATATGGAAATGGCGAAGAACTAAATTATTATCTCGCAAACATCAAAAACCCTATCAATAATACTCTGCCATCTTATATGTCCCGTCAGAACGCCTCCAATAATTATTAGTTATCCAATAAGTTATTTTGTGAACGTCAAAACTGAAGTAAAAATTCAATTTAAGTTGAACATTTACTACCAAAATTTGCCTGCGTTCTTCCAAAATTCAACTGATGGAATATGCAGAAATGTCATAACGAGGGAAGAGTATATCTGTACTTGTCTGCCAAATTTGATTGAATTTCAACAAGAAATTTCTGAATTATATCAGTAGCCCTTGATGTTTTTCGAAATTTTCCTTAATTTTTCGTAATAGCAACTGATTAAAGGATATTAAAACAAGGGAAGTGTATATCTGTAGTTGTATGTGAAATCTAACCTAACACTAATGAAAACTGTTAGAGATAGATCAGAAGGCTTTCTGAAAATTAACAAAACTTGCCAGCAATTTTCCAAATTGCTTCTAATAGAATATACAGGGTGCTTCAACGAAAACTAAACAGAGGCTATATTTACCAAGATATTCATTTCTGATCAAAACGCAAAAACAGGTCAATTTTTGTTTCAAAGGGGACATCTTTTGGGGTACAAAACTTGCCTGAAATATCAACCCCCTAAGCGGAGGTTGCAATCCTTAAACATTTCGAATAGGGAAGATGGTTCGAGTGATGACTCAAAAGAAAGCTGGTATCTTTGTCTACATCGCCTTGAACGAAAATCCATTTGTAATTGAAAACTGTGGAAGATACAGGGTGAGCAACTGAAAGATACGAAAGACTATTTCCCTGAGACTATTCAAGTTTCAGTGAAATAAATGGAACAGATCCATGCTGATCAATGGCAGTCATCATCAAGTACCATCCTCATCTCGAATTTCAACTCCTAGAGCAGGGGTCACCACCCTTGAAAATTTGGAAGACGATAGATGGGTCGAGTGATACCTCAGATGAAAGGTATTATCTTTGTCTCCATCTCTGTGAACGAATCTTAATTTTTGATTAAAAACTGTAGAAGAAACAGAGTCAGCTACTGAAAAATAGAGGAGACTATCTATCGCCTTGAGCTATTTAAGTATTAGTGCAAAAAAATGGAACAGATTCATTCCAGATCAAAGGCTGTCATCTTTGATCTAAATGAATCTATTCCAGTTTTTCGCACTAATTCTCCAATAGTCTTCTATATTTTTCAGTGGCTCACTCTGTATCTTCTACAGTTTTCAATCAAAAATGAAATTTCTTTCACGGGAAGGCAGACAAAGATAATACCTTTCTTTCGAGTTATCACTCGACCTATCTACCCTCTTCGAAATTTTCAAGGGTGGTCACCCCTGCTCCAGGGGTTGAAATTCGAGATAAGAATGGTACTCGATGATGACTGCCATTGATCAGCATGGATCTGTTCCATTTTACCCCACTGAAACTTGAATAGTCTCAGGGAAATAGTCTTCCCCATCATTCAGTTGCTCACCCTGTATCTTTCACAGTTTTCAATCAAAAACAGAAATTCGTTCAAGGCAATGTAGACAAAGGTATCACCTTTCTTTTGAGTTATCACTCGATACATCTTTCTATTCAATGTTTAAGGATTTCAACCCCCGCTTAGAGGGGGTTGATATTTCAGGCAAGTTTTGCACCCCAAAAGATGTCCCCCTTGAAACAAAAATTGACCTGTTTTTGCATTTCGATCAGAAATGAATATCTTGGTAGATATAGCCTCTGTTTAGTTTTCGTTGAAGCACCCTGTATAGAAATTTCATAACTAGGAGAGTGTATATCTGTACTTGTCTGCCAAATTTGATTAGTTTCAACAAAAAATTGTTGATTTATATCAGTAGACCTTCTGATAATTTGCAGAATTTTCCTTAATTCTTCCAAAAAGCAGTTGTTGAAAGAAATAATGATGTAATAATGAGGGATGTGCATATTAGTGTAGTTTTATGTGAAATTCCATTGAAAGCCAATGAAAACTATTTGAATTAGGTCAGTAGACCTTCTGAAAATAAAATGAGCAATATTGCCCGCATTTTTCCATATTGTAACTGTTTGAATACAATGAAATGTCATAACGAGGGGAGTATACAGGGTGTCCGTGAATTTCATGTACAATGTTATATCACATATTCTTCAGCTCGAAATAAGTCGATTTAGGCCAACTTACCTATATGATAAGTTTCTTCGTTTGGCCACTAGAGGTCGTCAAATCGAAAGATTTTTTGAGTAGCTATACTAATTATCAAACTTTTTTGTCTCATGAGAAATTTTGATATGATGAGCAGTTAAATCACAAAAAACAGTTCTACAATTTCATGCTTTCATTTCCTCAACCACCTAGCAAGTCAAAAATATCACATATTGACCATATCTGCTTTGGATTTGTTTCTGTAACATTGAAGACTGTCATTTCACTATGCTTGACAACCCCTTGTTGTCAAAACGATGTTTTCTAGGTTGCTAAATCGGATCAAGCACATAAGAAATTCAATGTTCAGTAGCACAAAAATGGAAAAATTCGAAGAAAAAATTTAATAAGTTTTTCACAATAACTATTTAAAAATGTGAAAACAGGTTGACCAGTTGGAAACTAATTGACGAAAAAAAATCACTTCAGAATAAAAATTAATAAGTTTACACCCAAAATTTCATTCAACTATAGTAAATGTTCAGAAATTTCACTATTTTACTGAATACAGGAGTAAATCCTCTTTGAGGAGTTAAATTGGACCCTTGGTATTACTTCAGGGACATTTTTGAAGGTGTTGGCCGTATTTATAATTCTCATATGTAACTCTGGAGAGTTACACCGTACGCCATAACCATATCAACCATTTTAGAGTTACTGTATATCTCCGTGCCTCATAGTGATGAAAAATCACCAAAATACCTAGTTAAGAACTTAAGGAACACTGTTGTGTCAATAATTGTTGTCAAGCCTAATGAAATGATAATCTGCCAGACCACAGAAATAAATCCTAAACCAACATGGTCAAATGTGATATTTTTGACTTGCTAGGTGGTTGAAGAAATGAAATCATAAAATTAAAATACTGTTTTTTCTGATTGAACCGCTCATCATTTCAAAATTTCTCTTGAGATAAAAAAGTTTGATAACTAGCCTAGCTACTCAATGGATGAAACAGTTTTGCTCAAACGCAGACAGTTAAAAAATGATGGTTGATTGAAAACACGTTTGAACTTTTAGGGACACTTGTGAAACATCTGGGTCATTGGGTGGGTTTCTAAAAAACGTGAATAACGCACCCAATTTCGCATACCAAATACGGTTTCGATCGATCGAGTAGTTCTCGAATTATTTGAAAAATAAGAATAAAAATCTTCGGATTTGACGACCTCTAGCGGCAAAACGAAGAAACTTTTCATAAAGGTCGGTTGGCCTAAATATGCTCATTTCGAGCAGAAGACTCTGTGGGATAACGTTGCACACGCAATCCACGGACACCCTGTATATATCTGTAAGTTTGCCAAATTTATTTGAGTTTCAATAAAAATTTGATGAATTTTATGAGAAGACTTTCTGACAATTTTCACAATTAATTCTTTCAAATAGGAGTTATTGAAAAAACAGATATTTTAATCAATGGAGTGTATATATCTATAGTTGTATGTGAAATTTCATCAAAATCCAATTGAAAATGTTCAAGTTACATCAGTAGAGCTTCTGAAACCTTCTAACATCTTAAAACATTTTCGAAATTGCAACTAATGAAAAAATACAACTTGTCATAACAAGGATAGCGTGTATCTGTTCTTATCTGAGAAATTCCATATAATTTCAATAAAATTTTTCTGAATCATAGCAATAGAACTACTGCTGATTTTCAACATTCTTCCTGATTTTTTCGAATAGTACCTGTTGGAAAAATTAAGAATGTTATAACCAGAGAAGTGTATTTGTTTACTCCTATGCTGAACTTCATTGAAAATCATTAAAAATGTTTGAAGAATTTCAGTAGACCTGATAATTTTTTAATTTCCTTAATTTTTCCAAATAACAAGGATAGAAGAAATGAAGATACAATAATGAAGGGAAGGTTTATCGGTAGTTGTATGTGAATTCCAATTTAAAATCTTCTAGTCACAACAGTAACCTTGAAAAAAATTTCCTGCAAGTTTCTAAATTTCAACTGATGAAAAGTATAGAGATGCTGTAATGAAGGGAATATTTTTGAACTATACTGTACTAAATATTTCAGTTAAATCAGTAGACCTTCGATTAATTACAGAAATTTTCCAGAATTTTATCAAATTATACCAGCTTCTTCAAATTTAGTAATCAAATCGGTGGAACGAGAGGTTGTAATCTCGAGACACTTCATTGGAGATTTCTCATGGCTAAGAGAACGTTTTAAAAATCAGACTTAAACTTTCCCTGCTTTCCATTATGGCTCGATGGTATAAACCTATATTATATAATCATTGAGAGTTTTTCTTTACTAAACATTGTGAATCTTCAGATTCAATGAAGAACTATTACAGAATTTCAATATTTTACAGTTTACGAATAACTTAGACAAATGGAAAAAATTGAATGAAGAAGATTTTTTGATGAGTCTGGCAGACCAAAGGACATCATATATATTTTCCCTAATATTGCTTTACTTCTGCATATTAACTTTCACTAAAACCAACTTACCTGCAGTGTTTTTAGCATGAAAAAGCAATGAGGCTGACGCAGATCCTGCACTTTCTCCAAAAAGTATAAAATTTTTGTAATTTATAATAATAGTAATATAATATTCATTTGATCCCATTATGTTAAAATAACATAGGATAGGTCAAAACTTACATAGGATATTCATTACACAGGACACAAATTTTACAAACAATTAAAGTTATGAATTGAAAGATACAAGGAGCACAAATATGTAAGGATTTGATATATAAAAAAAAACAAATATGACTTGGATGTAATAAATCGATGGTGCAAAGATTGGCTCCTACCATTAAACGTGAACAAATGTGTAGTGCTGCGTATAGGACCGAACAATCCGTTGTATCAGTACTCGATTGACAATCAACCCTTTCGCTCGGTGTCTTCACATATGTAACCATTACTTCAGGCCTCACATGGTCGGAACAAATCCTTAGTGTTTGTGAACGTTGCCAACTCTTTGATTCACCTCATTCGCAAATCACTCGAACACCTATCCTTCACCAGCTCAATCTCACTCTACAAAACTTATGTGCGTCCCATTTTGGAGTACGCGGGTGCGGTGTGGTGTCCGGTTCTCGTTCAGGATAAGAAGGTGTTCAGCGCCGTGCAAAGCGTATGACTTTCGGTGCTGTACGTCCATCATACGCTGACAAGTTAACTACAGTTGGTCTAACGACTTTCGAGCAACGTCGACGTCGCGGAGATTTGATTTTAACTTACAGAATGGTTAAACACAACTACGCCAACCTCAAGAGTTTGTTTGTATTAAACGATGATACTCGCTTGCGTGGCCATTGTCTCAAACTGAGGAAAGAAAAGTTTTCGACAAGGCTAAGACAGCACATGTTGGTCAATAGAGTGTTCAATGATTGGAATGGGTTTCCAGGTGATGTGGTCCGCTCGGAATCGGTGAATGAATTCGAAAACAAAATGGACTCGCTTCTTTTCGCGTAGTGGTGTGTCATTGCTCTAGTGCAGTTCATTACGAGACTAATTTTACTAATTTTATATAAAAGCTGTGTAAACAAATTTATTAATTATCTTCTGTTATTAGGCTTCATAGGACTATGTCCTCAGCCTTAAATTATTTCTAATAATAATAATAAATAGTTTATTTGAAAAATTCGCCTAAGTTATAGAGTTCTATCTATCATTTGTGCATCCCATCTTTGTCGATCTTATGCTAATAAGTACAAACAAATTCAGTTCCTAAATTCTAAAATATATAAAAGTTCTTAACAATTTGTTTTATCGGAAAACTCCTAATTCAGATACTGCATTCGACATTACTTGATAACGACTTGTATTTTATTTTCTAGTATTCATCCATATTATGCATCACACGATAGATTTGTATTTATAGATGCCCCATAGACTTTTTTGAGATGTTAGGTGGATGTACTCGTGTGATAGAGATATTCATTGCTCTGTCTTCAATATGTTGATTCTCATCAAGTTTCGAATAAGAACTCTCAATAGAGAAAACCAATTTTGAAATGTGTTACTTTGAAAAAATTGAGATAAATCACAATGAAACTTTCATTCTAGTGCAAACGCTCGAATTCAAAGAATTTCCCTATGTATGTAGAGTCATGTTCATGGGTGAAATATAATTTGCAGAAGTTGGAGAGCTAAGCTGTCATAACAGGTCTAGACAAACTTGAAATATTCGAACAAAGAGATAGAATCGATCTCAATGCATACGACCCTGGTGGAACAAACGCGTCTCCGAACCCTTATGACACTTTGAATTCCATCAAATTTAATTTTCTCGGGAATTATGCTGGCTCAAGTGTTCTTGATACTTTACACCATCTACTGAGTACAGTTTGTCATCTTTTCAATTAAATGTAATATTCTTCGAATCGTTGTAGTATTGTCGAGTAAGTTTGGAACGCAATGATGATAGCATGAAAGTCGTAATTTGTAGAAAAATCTTAAAGGAAATTTCTGATAAATTGATGGTTATTTTGCACAACACCATCTTCAATATCAATTACATCATCAGAATTATTTTTCTTTCTCGAAACTTCAGAAGAAAAAATACGAATTTTCTGTAATTTTATTGAAAATTTACATACATACATACAAATCTTGAACTTCCGTACGAGAGTCGCTCTCTGAGGACTGAGACGGTGAACCCCCTAACGGATTTCGAGAAAGATACGAACAATAACAAACAGATGTGAGAAGGTTAAAAAGCCCAACATTTGAGGAACATCTTTCGCCGGTCCGTGAATCCCGATGGAAATGGTGCTCTGGGCCTCCGTTTCCAGGATAAAAGCTCCTGTCTGTAAATATTTGATGGGACAAACTTCGCGAGGAGTCTATATATGTAAACTGGAGACAAGAAGAATAATTCAAAAATCCGTTGATTAATCAATAATCCTTCCTGACAAAAGCTAGTTCCCAAATCTGACCGCCATGCACGCAGCTCCCCAAGTGTCACAATAGTGCAACTAAGCACTATTAAAGGAATCAATGAATAAATTCTATATATATATATATATATATATATATATATATATATATATATATATATATATATATATATATATATATATATATATATATATATAATATTCTTAATCTCTTCAAATAATCTAATCTCCATTATTTCTCGTTCTTATAGGATATTAAGTAGTATTCAAAAGTTTTATTTATTCTTTTGAATTGTGGAGGCCGTTACTTGATGTAGATCCATGATATAAATGAGATAAAAACACAAGGTTTAACTTTGATTCTACACTTTTTTGACAGCAGCTTTATCAAGAATTCTATTCTGATAAAGCTGCTGTGTCAGCGAAACGTCGTCGAATTTTTTCAAATAAAGTGTAGATCAAAGTTAAACCTTGTGTTTTTATCTCATTTTTATTTATTCTTTCAGTAGAAGTTATATGAAGGCTCTATAAATGAAGAGCGTTAATTGAACTTGAATATGGGTTGGCATCATGTGTACAGCTTTGCAAGAGCTTCGTTACGGAGCTACAGGGTGTTGAAATTTCCGGGAAAACTTGTTTTTTTCTTCAAAACTCCTACAGTTTCTGAGATATTCAGCCAATTTGGAAATGCATACTATTTTTCACAACCTCCATCATTATACGTCCTAAATTTTTACTAGAATCTACAAAGTGTTTTCTTTTCCGGAGCCATGTCTTCTTTTGCCCCTTTGAATTTTTTTGTAGTAGGTCACTGATCAGCGTTAGAATCAATTTTCGTCATCCGTTCAATTTGGAAACTTTTTTGATACCTGTAATTTTTTCGTATCTCCAACCGTTTTCGAATGAAAAATTATTGAATCTGAAACATTTGAATTGTATGTTATTCGCAAAATAAAAATAAATAATAGAAATACTCGATAGGTATGCCCAAATTTTGCTTTTATTTTGATAGCTCGTCTACTGAGACTCAACTTATACTTATTCAATATCAAGCTAAAAAAAGAACAATTAAAAACTGAATAAATTGCTGGAAGTGTCCTCCACCTGCAAGAATACAGGCATCTGTCCTTCTTCGCATATTATCAGGCACTCTTTGAAATATTCCTGAGGTATTTCTCATCGTGTCACAAGAGTTTATTATTCGATTTCTCAATTCTTCTACAGTGTTCACTGGAGTAGTATAAACTAAACTTTTGAGATATCCCCATTAGAAAAAGTCTAACCTATTTAAGTCAGGGGACCTCGGAGGCCATGGAGTTTATTATTCGATTTCTCAATTCTTCTACAGTGTTCACTGGAGTAGTATAAACTAAGCTTTCGAGATATCCGCATTAGAAAAAGTCTAACCTATTTAGGTCAGGGGACCTCGGAGGCCATGGTGCTGGCCTACCCCGACCTATCCATCGGTTTTTGAATGTATTATTCAAGAATTCCCTAGCCTCTCCACTGAAATGTGCTGGGGCCCCATCATGCATGAACCACATTATGTTTCTTATCAAAAGTGGCACATTCTCGAGCAATGAAGGTAACTCCCCCTCAAGAAATTGCCGATAACGGGTCTATTAGGCAAAAAATATGGCCAAATCGAATAATTTACAATTATTCCGACCCAGACATTTAGTGAGAATTGTTTTTGACGATGAGATTCTTCAATCAAATGGGGATTTTCCTCAGTACCAATAATGATTATTGTGAACATTTTTGATAGCAGTTCTTGAAAAGTTAGCTTCGCCTGTGAACTTTATTTCACTATCAAAATGAGCATTTTCTCTAATTTTATCCATCGGCAGAAATTCAGTTCTACAGGTAGTAGAGTTTCGAAGCGATGAATATGAAACAAGTACAATAAAAAGTCGTGGAGAATCCTCCAAACTAGAACATGTAGAATAATCAACTGATTTTCAATTTTTCTTGTACTCACATGAGGATTCTAATCAATACAATTCAAAACTGCTTCCTCAATATCTGGATTTCTCATAGTTTGAGTTGCACCTTTTAAATGATTATTTGCAGTAAAAGTACTGGTTTCCCTCAACCTTCTATGGATTTGGATGTTCGCCTGTCTGATGTTACTCGATTTGGAAAGCGCACCTGATATAACCGCCTAGCTTCTGTTATCTGGATATCAGCTAATTCGGCGTTAGTAAAATTAGCCATTTTTTCTTACAGCAGTCACTTCAAAAGTCTTAAAACTAATCATTCATTTAATGAACAATTCGAGCAGACACTGGTTTAATTTTAGCAACTGCCAAAATAAATGAGTAAATAAAAAAAAATCAAAGCCTACTAGTCATTTTTTAATTAGAAGTGCTTTCAATTCAGCGAATGCATACAATCGTTTATTAACTTTTTGCTCGAGAACGGTCGGAGATACGAAAAAATTACAAATATCCAAAAAGTTTTTAAATTGATGAACGAAGATGACGAAAATTGATTGTAGGCTGATCAGTGGCGTACTGCGAAAACGTTTGAAAGGGAAAAAGAAAACATGGCTCCGGAAAAGAAAGCACCTTGTAGATTCTAGGTAAAAATTGGACGTGTAATGATGGAGGCTGTAAAATAAGCTTGTATTCCAAATTTTGGCTCAATATCTCAAAAACTGCAGGAGTTTTTCCGGAAATTTCAAGCTTCTGCTGACCTATGTTTATATGAACTTTTTTTCTTAAAATTGCACTTATCCTCTCAAGTTGTGACATACTATAATGTAACACTCTGTATATTTCTTGATATCTTACATCAGCGTGTTTGGCTCTAACTGGACTCGGTCCAAAATCGAGTTGAAATTAAAAAGAAGTGAAGATTCCTTATATTCTTCGATTAAAAACCTCAAGATTCATATCGTTTGACATATTACCTGCAAAATTCATTACTGTACGAATAATTTTTCCATATCCTTATCTTCATTTGTATGAAATAAGCATTATTCGAACAAATATGTGGTTGTGAAACTTTCTTTAAACAATCAAATTAACACTTATTTTCACCATATTGGTGAGAATAACTATCTCTGTATAAATAACGCAAAGTGATGCATAATTAATGTCTAAAGAGCACTAATATAATATGACAACGGTAACCTGCGAAAGTTATCGCGGTGTGAACACATTGATGACTTTCATTCAGGGAAGTATATTCAACCTTACGTAGAATGTTAGTTCCCTGGAGCAGGTTTTCCGACTAATTAATGGAGTGAGATGTATGGGTGGTGGTCTGGCTTGGTATTCTAAGTGGGTGTGCAATACTGACGAGGTCAAAGGAGACCGAAAGAGCAATCTCTTGGTCCATGACATTCCACTAGATAACGATGATTATGAACGATGGATCGACGAGTTCTTCAATAGCTGAACCGTAATAAAGCAGTGGGTCTTGATGGAATACCACCAATTGTTTGGAATAAATGTTCTCCAGAACTAACACCTATTTTTAGTCGTCTGTTCCAGATTCCATATGAGCCATCCTTTTGGGAATATTGGTAAGTTGCGAGAGTAAAACTGATTCCAGATAAAAGGAAGAAATGCCTACCCCTACCGTCAAATCGCATTGCTGGCCATGATGGAAGTCATGAAAGAATGATAAATGATGAGCTCATAAAATATCTCAAGTTGCAGGGTATCATCAGTGATCGACATTACGGTTTCCGTAGACAAGTATCCACTGGTGATCTCCTTGCATTCGTTACACGTTTGTGGACATCAGTAATCGAGAAGCATGGCAAATCTAGAGCCATAGGCCATTATATTTCAAAATCATTCGACAAAGTTTGGCACGCAGCCATGATGTACAAACTATTCGCATAGGGATTCCCGAAGAATAACGTAGTTGGGTTAGTAGCTTTCTCTTGAGTAGATCGAATCAGTTGGTTGTTCATGTGTAACGAGTGAATCCTTTCAGGATAATAAAAGGGTACCCCAGGGCTCCATATACTCGTCAACCCTTTTCTGTTGCAGATTAATGATATGCTTCACTCCAACGAAAACAGAATATTTGAGTTTACGGATGACTGTGACCTAGTATCTACATTTTCTTGCCAGTATTCTATCACTTCTGAGGAGACACCGACAGAGGAACCGACAGAGCATGTTACTGAATTTAGATTTGGAGAAGATATCAGTGCTACCGGGATGGGGTCACACACTCGAAGGAAACGTTCATGGTTTACACAGACGCTCTTTCTAAACGTTAATGTAGAATTAGATGAAACACGTGTTTCGCTGGTAGACAACGCGGTTTGGCAATATGGCGGACGGCGTGGGTTGTCTGTAGAGTAATCTCGTGGAAACGCGTGCTGCGGACGATGTAAAATCGGCGAACGAAAAGAGAGCAAGTCTAGGAGATAGTCAGATATTTGAGACTTGGGGCCAGGAAGAAACAGGGCACGTTCTGTGCTTGAGCAATTCATGTTAGGAAAGCTTAGTGGATAAGGTAACATGAGGGTCAGGACCGGTTGAACATGGTAAATTTTAGCGTACACAAGACTTAATCAATAATGTTCTCCAGAAAAGTCACTAATCACGCAAGGCCATCGAATTTCCTCAGAACAGAGAATATACCTTCTCCGCATTACAGTTAACACTGGAGTTTGCTGGTATTGCTGATATTGATATTCTAAACAATTATTTCTCTGGGTCTTAGTTAGAAATTTAACTCTGTTTCGAGTTGTAGGATTCTGTACTCACTATTCCGGACAGGTTACAGAGAGGTTTTCATTTTTTATTTGATATTCATATTTCTCGAAAACTAAAACAGAAACGTAAAGAACTCACCTAACTTAAAAGTTGTATTTCGAGTAGTTCCATGTAAAATAATATGGAAATTGAAGAAAAAATCAGTGGCGTGCTATTTTTCCATCAGAAGTTCTTGTAGACCTCTCTGCCGGGACTCCACTGGACTTGATAAGTTGAAAGCAACGAAGTCGAATTAGCCTCTTGATACATTTAATATTACTACCAATTTTTAAGTGAATCTATCAGAAGATCATCGAGATATCAACAAAAAACCAAATTTTTCACGAAGCTTTGACACCTTGCATCTCCGTAAGGAGACACATTTCATCAACGTGATTTAGGTTAAATCTCAATATTTTGAGCCAGGATTCCACAGTTGAAATATTTCCAATTATTGATGAAACACCCTGTATATATATAATCTCATTTCAGCCAAAAATTCTTAATAGACAAATTTCACAGGTACATTGATTTAATTAAGCCATTTTTCATTTGATGAAGTCTCACAAAATCCACTTTGAACCTGGTAATTTACTATTCGAATATTTTCATTGCTTAGGAATTAAGGTAGCAATGTTAATGAAAGAAGTGAATGATTAGTGCAAAAATATGAACACAGTGCAAACCAGTGGGACTGGAGGACATGGAAGCAGCAAAAAGGATCGCCAAAACGAGGTAAATTATGTTCGCTTGCTAAAATTTGCTTTCAGAGAAAATTAAACCCGTGAAATATAACACCGTTTATTAAATCTATTACTGGAAAATTTCGTGTTTCAGGAAACAAAGGCATTTCGAGTTAAACAGGAGAAACGTGTAATTATAGTTGTTAATTATATTATCGAGGGAAAAAGAATATTTTTTCATTGTAATCATCCTCTTTCAAGCATTATTTTGATGAATAATAAAATAAACAGGTTACTATGTTTTAACTATCACTAATTTATTGATGTAAAGAATGATAAAATTTTCACATTGGTTTTACCGGTTTCGGACATACGTCCATTATCAACAACAAGCTAATGAAAACTGAATACTCATGTACAATACAGGAATTACCATCAATAAAATGCTAGTAGAGGTCACAGTAACATGAATAATGGTGATTCGTAGGTAATTAAGTCTACCTGGTAATTAAGGAGCTTAAC
This sequence comes from Cryptolaemus montrouzieri, assembly GCA_013387265.2. Taxonomy (NCBI): domain Eukaryota; kingdom Metazoa; phylum Arthropoda; class Insecta; order Coleoptera; family Coccinellidae; genus Cryptolaemus; species Cryptolaemus montrouzieri. The sequence continues at coordinate 137,174,991 of JABFTP020000185.1, read as the reverse complement.
CCTTTCTACCCTGATGCTTTGAAAATTTCCATCGATTCAAAGAAATTGAGTTTATAAGATTTATCACAGGAATGAAGAATTTTTACCTGTTGAACTTCTGGAAAAGGATGACATTCATTCAGAAAATGTGCAGCTAAAGCTGAATCATATTTCTGATGTAGGAATGACCGGAAATGTTTTTTGTATCTAGCCTTGAAAGAGCGTCTTGTTTGACCTATATAAAAGGAATTGCACTAAGAACATGTTAATTGGTATCACCAATTGGATAAAAAACTCAATTTTCTTTGAATCGATGGAAATTTTCATAGCACGTAGAGTAGAAAGGGTTAAGCTCCTTAACGACCAGGTGGACTTAATTACCTACCAATCACCACTATTCAAGTTACTGTGACATCTACTAGCATTTTATTGATGGTAATTCCTGTATTGTACATGAGTATTCAGTTTTCACTAGCTTGTTGTTGATGATGGACGTATGTCCGAAACCGGTCCAACCAATGTAAAAATTCATTCTTTACATCAATAAATTAGTGATAGTTAAAACATAGTAACTTGTTTTATATTATTATTCATTATGAATATCAACTATCACGTAGTTCAGGCTTCATCGATCAATCATTATTTAAATGTTCTCGATAGTAGAATATAATGATTTCCATCCATTTTAAGCAAGCAGCTTATATAGCGAAATTTTTGTTTCCTATATTTCATGCTTAGTTCTAACCTATCATATAATTTTGAGGAACTTGAAATTAACTAGATTTTTTTCTCCTTCTTGAACCGTTGAATTTTTCTTTATGACACCCTTGGGACAACATGACATTTCTAAAAGCGGGTCTTCTGACAGATGGTGATCTAATCAGGCTGTTCTTCGCTCGTCTTATAAATTTTCTGATGTTACCTAACAGATCTCTTATATTTTACTTCCCAATATCGGGCGTGAAATCATTCGAAAGCCTGGAATGGACACTAAAACACGACGTGATCTGCTGTTTCATTCTTCATGTCATGTCATCGATGATCAGCAGCTGCACACCGATTCCATCTGAGTGAAATCAAAAGTAACAGTACTTTTTAAGAAGACAATCAATTGTCTTCTTTCCCAGATGTTCTTAATCGTTAAATTCTCAAGCCCACTCCATAGGAAATGGGGCAGGTAAAGCACGATCGAACTCGTAATTGTGGAACAATTGGTATCAAATAATACTTAAATTTTATTTTTTCTTAGTTTTTTAATTTAGTGGTGGAAACGAATGTGTTTATAAAGCTGTCGCTAAACGCTAGCTATCCGTCTTTTGTTCTATTTTCCCGTCTTTATTAACATTATTTTTACTTCTGAATGATAGGAACGTTTCATAAATATCTCTGCTATTTAGTATTTTTTTTTTTCGATTGTCGAATCCGATGTAGTTTTTTGAGAAATTTCATTGAAACAGAAGTCATTTTATTTCACTAAATTGTTAAATTTAATAATATAACGATTTTTCATAAAAATTTATCAACATATTTCAGATGCAAGTACGAGTCGAATAACATCTCATTTATAATTATTGTAGAATTCCAAGAAACCACACATGTTCACTAGACTATCGCGCGGTTCGAGGTACGGTTGACGTTTTGCATCTTAATTTTTGGTGATACCAATGAATCGCAATACGTCTACGTACAGTTTTCATTCGTTATTTTGTTTTACATATCTTTGTCTCACGGAAAATGTTGAAATATCTGTCTATAAGGAATCATTATCAACATTCACCTTTCACTATCGTCAAAATAACTGTTTGCGGATGAATATCAAACAAATACAAGGACAGACAGAGAAGGGCCCCTCTGTCTGAGGAGACGGTGCAGATGTGGGCTACGAGGGATGCTCAGAAGAGGGAGTGCTTTCCAAGTAGTATAAACAAACTGTTGATCGACCCGAACAGAGTCGTTGTCTATTCCCATGGAAACGCTGACGACATAGTGTTAGTTTTACAGATAAATTCATCTGTACTACCATAAAGCTGACACAAGTGGCAGTGATTTAAATAAGAAAATGGAGTCTGAATGAAAAACTGAGAGGTAATCCCACCAAAATAAACGTCATACAATTCAAATATAAGGGTGGAGTGATGCAAAAACAACCTTTGGGTCTATTCGAAATGAACCTTAGGTGGTCAATCAAGAATATGTATAGGGGTATCATATTTTTTACCACGCCCTTACTTTTCCTTAATTTTCCAAGCAAAAAGCTATCTGTTTGCATGTAGAAGGACAGTAGGGAAGATATAGGGACTAGCACCAACGATATCAAAAAAGATTTTTAGAGGTATTGCTACGCTTTATCATATGCAGCTGTGGTAGGGTTCCCTGAAGTATAATGTGTGAACCCCAACCGATGCTTTTAATACAATACCCATCTTTCCAGCTTCAAACATACTTTTTGTAGAGTTTGCTAGAGTATATACGTACAGACAAGAGTAGACAGGAAACTACAAATTTCTCCAGATGGTTCACTCCAATATCAGCTCTGGTACAGTGAAGCCTTGCATGCTTATATCATCTGAGTACATGGTACAAGATTTCAACGTTGATCGCCCTTTCCAATCGTTTTCTTGCATGAAAAGATGAACTGAGAAAACCTTGCTGATTCAGTCTGAAGACACTGTTCGGTACACACATGGCTCCAAGCATTATACAGGGGCTGGAAGTGATCAACTCTTGAAAATTCCATGAGTATAAACCTAGATAGATATATGGCCAGTAGCTCAGGAAAATTGGATCCAGAATGCCATCACATAGCATTTTTCAAACTCGATAACAGTCAAGCTGTAGTTGAAACACTTAAATCATATCAGATATTTTTCTGAACTGTCTTGAATTGTAATCACAGTTGTAAGTTCACCAGGATACTTGAGAGCATTGAATCATTCGACGATACAGCTTGCGAACAGAAAATGGGTGCATGGTTGACCCAAAATAAAATTCAAACTAAATAATCAGTGCTAGAAAACAGGAGCCTAAGAATCTGGGGCCTTCGAGAATTTTCAATTTTGATCTGCTCTCATAGAATCAAAATTGAATGAAACCTAGTTGGTAGGAGACTGTGACCCTCATCACCTGCTTCCAAGAAATGGAATTTCTCTAGATAACCGACTTTGCCGATGGTGTGCCATGGAGGATGTTACAACGGAACGTTTTATCTGAGAGTCAAATCCTGACATTCGAGTAACATCTCATCTAAATATCTCTGCCATCGAGGCACAGAGAAAGAATACTGTAAGCAACAGCCAGATGGCACTGTATAGTATGGACCATTTTCGATGTTTTAGTACGATAGCTATGTGATATATAGGTGAAATCTGATTTCAGCTATATTTTCAGTTTTCAAGTTATTCCGGAATTCTGGATTTTTGAGGGATTTCGACATCACAAACCTTATGGCAAACAGGTGAAAACTCAAGGACAATTTAATTGCTAGAGGTTATTTCACAGAACAAGGGAGCAAAACATATGAAATTGAAGAAGGAAAAAATGGTATCGTCAGAGTCTTGATCTGCAGACCTAGAATCTTAAATCGTCAAATTTCAAGTGAAACTAGCACTCCGAAGTCGAGGTCTCTCAGAATTCTCAAGGAGAATAAATTAAGACCATACATGATGAGAAAATGGCAATTACTCTAGCCTGGTGATAACCAATGACGACTTAATTGCTACCTTCTGAAAACAGTAGAAAACCCAGAAATAGGCACGATGAGTACTGTCGGATATCAATGCCCATCGACAGTTTAATATTCAACACCAAGGGCGATACGGTTTCAAAGTGTGGTGCGCTTTATTAGTTAATCGTGTATCTGCATACACTTTTTCTGACGACAACCTTAATGATGAAATATCCTATAGTATTATACATGAGAATATAGTGGAAATATATTTAGATGAATTGCCATTAGGGCAGAGAGGAAATATATATTTTAGGCATGACGATGCACCGCCAGACCAGAAACGAACCTTATCCCAACTGCTGGACTGAAATTTCGGTGACTACTTGATAGGAACTACAAGTCCACAAGAATACCTGCGCGGTTGATATTCTTATTAGATGCGCGAAGAACAAAAGAGATAGCGAGCGGAGGAATTAAGATGAATATTACGTTCTGCAATTTAGTGTCAAATAGCTATCAGGGTCGACGTAAGGGCTTTTCAAAAATTATTTTTGCTAGGCATATGGCATTTCAAGGTACTCTATCATTTTAATTTCTATTACAAAGAAGTGAATCACAGACTCATCACCTGTTAGACTACAGAAAATTTTCGAAGCAGGGGTTTTTCTAACTAAACCTTCATAATAAGTTCTATTGTTTTCTCTTTATATTTCAAATTTCCAAGAATACCTGGAACCTGTACATTAAACACCTCAAAAAAGTTTAGGGAACACTTCTGAATATCGATATATCGTATCCAGAAAGATCAATATGGATGATTTTTCATAAGAAATGAACACCTGCATCAATTTCTCACTAAATTATGTAGAGTGCCGCAACAGATTTCAGTTTTTTTTTATAAAAAACTAAAAATGCAGCAGATGCGACGCTGCTTTATAATCATTTCATGTATTCAGTGTTTAAAATCAGTTAGTTGGCACTTTGTTTCTGTTGTAAGCACAAATAAAAGATTCAAGTTTTGTGATTCGACCATGGAAAGACGACATTTGACTAGAGAAGAGATGTTACGATCCGTTGGCATGCTCCAAACTGGGAGCTTACAACGGGAAGTATCCAGGGTTCAGGGAAGTAGCCCAAGTGTAATAAACCGTTTTGGTCGCGTTTCAATGAAACAGGTAGAGTGGAAGAACGCCATACAGGTCGTTTCAGGATTACTACAGTTGCCCAAGACCGATTATTGGTTTTCAAGCCAGAAGAGATCGTACTACCACAGCATCTCAATAAGCTCAAAAGCTATCACGAGTTCATAATGTACTCCAGACGTCCTTTGAGAGTTCCACAACTGACCCATGGAAATCGCGCTGCTCGTTTATCTTGGTGCCAAGAACACGTAAACTGGGATCAAGAGAGGTGGGCCACAGTTCTCTTCAGTGATGAATCTAGATTTTGTTATTATCCCGATTCAGAAAGAATTCGAATGTGGTGGGAGCCTGGAAAGCAAAACCGTCTCCAGCATGCTCGACAAGTTGTTACACAGGGAGGCGGATCAGTGATGTTTCGGGGTGGTATACGTCCTGGTGGAAGAACTGACCTCGTTTTCATACAGAACAACCTCACAGGAAATTGTTACGCAAATGAGATAGTTTTACCTGTAGTGGTACCGTATCTCCAAACAATGGGTCGTGCAAGAATTGTTTTGAACGTTCTTGAAGAGAATGATATCAATCTTCTACCGTTGCCATCCTGCTCCCCAGATCCCAGATCTGAATCCCATCTAGCATGTGTGGGACTCCCTAGAAAGAAATCGCCTGCGTCAAAACGTCTTCCATCATGAACAGGAGCTTCGATTAGCAGTTCAGAGGGCTTGGAATGACTTAGGCCAAAATGTAATAGACAATTTAATATTGAGCATGCCGCGACGATGCCAAAGCGTCATTAATAACAGAGGTGGACCTTCTGGGTACTGAAAAATATAAGTGCTTCCATATCGTTTCGAAAATATTAGTTTTTTTGTGTTGTACCAAATTTCGTCATTTTCAAATTACAATTTTTTTTTATAATAGGTGCTTTGGAGAAGTCAAATATTATTTTGTTTTCTTGAGAATACATTATATACAATGCATCCTAACAAAAACCGAAAGATTTCTATGAATTAGAATCATCAAATTCATATTTTAAAGATATTGGTAAGTGTTCCTAGACTTTTTGAGGTGTTTATGATGAAACATAGTAATAGAATGTTGATATTCAATAGGATTTGAGTTAAAGGTTTAGTTACTATGTTTTTCCTAAGTACCTTGTATATTTGTGATACCTCGAAGGGTTTATATAGGATTACAAACATAATAAAGAAAACGGAAATTTTAAGAGGTACAATCGTATTGCGCTATCGTGAGGAAGGAATGATTCAGTTTTACCTGGTTGTTAGTTTAATAATACAAATTCATTAAAAATGTTCAAACTCTGATTAACTAGATAATTTTTGCAAGCAATACAAATTCGAAACACAAAATGAGTTGAATAACGAAAAATTAAAAATTTTCAGTCAGATAGTTCTTCATCACAACTTTAAGACTCGCTTTTGTTGTCACTATCGTCTGCTTGCCAAGTAATTATGAAATTGTCGATAACGTCATCCTGCATGAGTTCTTGCACCATAGAAGAAGAAGAAAATGGAGGTTGTAGCTGCTACCGGGATGGGGTCACACACACGATGGAAACACTGATGGTTAACACAAACGCTCTTTGTAAACGTAGAATTAAAATGAAATAAAAACACCTGGTTCGTTGGTAAACAACGGCGGTTTGGCAATATGGCGTGGGTAGGGAAAGCCGGTTCGTGGCAACGCGTGCTGCAACCGGTTTTCTAAGACAGTGTGAATTCGAAGAGATCGTTGAAGAGGAAGAGTCGGGAGTCTCCGAAATGCACGGATATTTAAACCCTCGGTCCAGGTAGGCCCAGAGTACGTTGTGTGCTTAGCCCTGCTGAAGGGCCTACTAGGCGATCTGTGATTAAGTAAGCGTGGTTAACACGGTAACACGTTTATTCGGAGGGGCCTAGAGCGATCTATGGTGAGATACTGTAGTGGAAACGGTAACATAGCTGACATTTCTGTCAGTTTCATTAACTTTCATGGCTGCCCAAACGTTTTCAATCGGCCTTAAGTCAGGATGATATGATTATTCAGGAGTTTGTCAATAGCATACGTTTTATATCTGGGTTTGTGCAATTTAGTTCGATTATTAAGTTCTGCTTTGAGCATCCCATCTGTAATATTTTGACGTTGCAGCAACTTTTTCATTTCTTCTTTTCGGGAAGGCATGTTCAGGTGTCTTTCTGTTTGTATATCATGATATGGGGCGTTTTCGTTCTTTGTTGGTGAATTTGGAATGAGTTTTCCTCTCAACCATTTTTCGTAGTTTTCGAAATTCATACCATCGTGATAATCACCGGTTTTACAATTGGACTTAAAGGCCAGAAATGCGTTTGGTACGAATTTACATTCACTACCGGCGTTTGAAATTGTCGGTTTTGGTCCATTTGAAACAGGCTGACGTAGGCCGTCGTTTGTCTCGTCACTCCAAGCCTTCTCGTGTGTATGGGTGGAATTTATATATGTTTCGTCCATGTGAATTACTGTTCTCTTTTCTTGATGGTATCGTTTGATGCTTCTTGAATAATTCAAACGTACTAGCTGTATTTCAGGGTTTTCCATGAGTAGCTTTCTATTCGTTTTCGCCTTAATCCTACGGAACCCCATTCCTCTTAAAACTTCACGAATGCTCTCTCGTGATCCTGCATATTCATACTCATCGACGAAGTTTTCATGAATTCGCTTTAATGTGGGTACGATTTCATCGACGACGTCAGAATTAACGACGAAGCAGAGCTCCAACGAGTCAACGAGATCTATTTTCTTCACTGATTTTCTTCTCTTTTTATCGGGAGTTGAAAATTGTTAATTTCGCCATCTTCAATTTTCTTCATTTCGATCGAAATTTTTTTGCACAGTTCGCAAACCTACTCCTGTTGCGACAGCTACACGTTTTTGAACCATTTTGGAAGAAAGTGCAGGTTCATTCTGCATCCCCTTTCGTTTCATGAGATGAATCACATTCGCAATTATTTCCCTGGATTGCCCACTCAAATTTTTCCCTTTCAAATTAGAAACGAACTCCATCCCCACCAAAACTTAGAGGTAGTAAAATGAAATTTGCAAAATTTGGTCCTGTTCGCTTGGCTCTTCTTAAAGCTTCAAAGGTTCATTGGGAGCTCTTGGCCACCTGGCCGGCAAAGTTAACGGGAAAGGGTTATTTCACTCGCACAGATGTGATTGTCGGCCTGTACATGGCATTGGAGAATGTTGCTCAATAACTCAGAAACCGATCGGCTGAAACATTTTTCGAATACGTCCCTGTATTCTACTCAAAAAATTTCCGGAATAACTCGAAAACTAAAAAAAATTGCTGAAATCAATGACTTTTTCTGGAAAATGGCACTCTAGATAGGGAGGATCATTTTTCTACTATCTACAATATTTCACGTAGCTGTTGTACTTAAATATTGAATTTGAAACACCCTGTACACAATACACACAGTGACGAAGAACCTATCTATGGTCGTCGTATTTTAGATCTTATAGCTCCCCGAACTTGGAAATAATATTGTGACTTTTAGATATAATGACTTATATCTTCTTTCGACATCTTCCATTAATAAAATGCGGTTAATCAAGAGACTTTCTATTTGTTTGGATTCCAGAAATCTCATGAAATAATAATAATTTTCAGCACAACAACTTTATAACACTAATGAATAATTTCCGTTTTGAGTTGATACCAAGGATGTTCATAATAATACACGAAAATATACGAATCTAAATCGAGTAGAGAAGGATGTTATTTCAAAAATTGCCGATGTATCTCTAAATATACAAGATCCTAATTTATCCAGAATGGAATGTTTCCATATTCTACAAAGCATGGAAGGATTTGAAAACTGATTACGAAATTAATGACCGCATAGCAATTGACGAAATATATTCCTCTTGGGCAATGGCTTGATTATTTTTCAACTAAATTTACATATTCCCCGTGAACTCTCATAGAATTTTTCTCACGCACAGTAAATTTTCTACATAATGGCTTTCGGTATGAGTATTTTGAAATATGCATCAGGAAATGCGCTTGTTATTCCGTTGAAATCACGGTTCAGTTTGTCGCTTGCACATACGACTATTGAAAAGGGAAAATATGGTTGCTAAAAGTCACATGTTTCAACATGAGCCAAATTTTTTATCAACATAGATGTACCGTTCAGTCTGTGAACTGATTCAAGGGCAAGACGGTTGTACCTACTTGGGCTCTTGTTAAAATATTTGTTTCTTTGAATTCAAAAGAATGACCAGAGTCCAAAGAATGTTGACATAATGAAGAATGATCCGGATTCACGTTTTTAATATGATAGTTATGTTGGTATAATCTCCTTCGTGAATATTGTTGAGTTTTTCCCACATAGGCACTCTCGTATGCACCACAATCCACCCTATACAATAGTTCTGATTGGAACTCCCCTGGATCAATAGACTTAAGTTTGGAAAAAAAAGATTGACTGCAATTCATTGTATACCAAGCAGGCACAAGATTGAACGTCTCTGAAATATTTTTCATATGTTTCTCCATATATGTGTAACACATATTATATGGAGAAACATATGCAAAATATTTTAGAATTGTTCAATCTTGTGCCTGCTTGGTAGACAATGCTTTCCACTGTTTTTTCCAAACTTAAGTCTATTGACCCAGGGGAGTTCCAATCAGAGCTAGTGTATAGGATGGATTGTGGTGCATGCAAGAGTGTCTATGTGGGAGAAACTAAACAAAATTTACGAAGGAGATTATACCTACATAACTATCATATTAAAAACATGAATCCGGATCATTCTTCGTTATGTCAACATTCTTTGGACATTGGTCATTCTTTTAAATTCGAAGAAGCAACAATTTTACATAAGGGAATTTATTGACTGTTCTCCTTAATTTCATGATTGTTTTGTCTACATTTGGCTTGACGTATCGTAGCTTCTCAAGTTGAATAGTGTTTGAGGTCACGTTGTACGCATTGATTTTTCTTTCTTTTCTAGCGTATGAACTTCGTTTTGACATAGAATATACTTCTTCTTTTTATGTCACAGTGTATTTTGAAATTTATATGACGAATGATATGGCAATTAAGATAAGGTTAAAGAGAAATTCTTAGCTCGATCAATTTCTTTTGTTGTGATAGTCACTCGTGAACGAGAGATTTTCAATTATTTTAACTTGAAGTTTTATTACCTACATGTAGTGTTTACATTCTCTTGTTGAGCGAAATACCTTTAATAATTTTAACTTAAAGTTTTGTTGCCTACATGTAGTTTCTTATTTTCTCTTATTGAGAAAATTGAAGTTAGATTACCTACATTCTAAAGTAGTTCCATGAGGAAGACACATGTCTGGTGTCGAAACGGTGGAATGTTCTGAAGAAAAAAATTAGAAGCTCAAAGATTTATTCGTTGTTTTATTTATGAGAAGTCCGTTGTTTGTTGGAAAAGTTGATTATTATTATATGAATGTTCCTTACATTCTTCAGAAAAATCCTAAAATTTTATTTTAAATCATCTATATCACTCGTTTTTGCTATTTACAATTTTTACAAAAAAATTTCAACATGCCTCCTGAGGAGGAAATCTAGGAGAACGGGCTGGCCATTCTATAGGTCCCTTAGTTTCTATCTAGTAATCATTGAAATTCCAATCCAGTATTCGGGATATTGTTTGTTTCTGGTATGGCTATGTACCGTCATTCTGCAAATATATATTCCATTTTGCCCCAATGGCATTTCATCTAAATTTCCTTCCACTATATTCACATATATAATAGGAAGGTCAATACACAATCATCTAAAATAGTGCACCACACATCGAAACTTTAGCCCCCTCAGTGTTAAATATTCATCTGTCGATGGGGATAAACATTCGACCAAAACCTCAGCACCATATGTGAAGTTGCGCAGAGCGCTCTGCAATGACTAAGCAATGATGCAGAGAGAACGAACTGCCTGTTGATCCAAACACAACAGACATGATTCTATTCATTCGAAAAAAGAAACTAGCGTCTTTCTAACGAGGAACTAACACTAGTGAAATAAGTGGAATATCTAGGTGTGGTGCTTGACGCTGAACTAAATTGGAACAATCACATCGAAAGACAAGCGCAAAGAGCGCAAAACAAACTATGCTCTTGCCGAAGATTATTCGGCCCCAGATGGGGACACAAACCAAACATAATATATTGGTTATACACAACAGTGATAAGACCGCTCCTGTCCTATGTGGCCATCTTATGGTGGCCGGCACTGGACAAAGAGAAAAAAACGGAACAAAATAAACAAGATCCAAAGGCAAGCATGTTTAGCAATCACGGGAGCCTCGAGATCCACACCCACGCCTCTAGGGAGTGTCTTCTGGGCACCCCTCCAGTACACATGGTGGTGGAGGAGGCGGCTATGACGCCTTTTTGAGAATGTTGGAAGGAGGTAAGTAGGGGGACAGAAACCCAACTTCTGAACACTCCACATTCCTGAACAAAATTATAGAACTCCGACCTGACCTTCTCACCGGGAGAGATCTAATGAGAGCCACCTACATCTCCACTTTACCATTCAATTTGGTCATTCCACCAAAAAAAAAAATTGAAATACACCCCACGCATTACTCCAAAACCAGGATGGGTGCGGGCATCGGCTTTCACGGCCCCTGGGCAAACATTACGATGCTCTGGGAGACCATGCCAGCGTAACACATGCACAAATATCTGTCATTCTCCGGTGTGTACAGGAGAACTTAAGCAGGAACTACAGAAACGCATACGTCTACAAATGCTCTGACAGCCAGAATGCCCATGGATATCTGGAAGATACGAAGGTTACATCCAAATTAGTTGACGAATGCAAAGCAGCACTTCGGGTGCTTTTGTGCCCAGCCCATCAGGGCATTGGAGGAAACGAGATATCAGAAAGACTTGCCGAAAAGGCAACAGCTGGCAAGCCGATGGGACCAGAACTAATTTTGATGATCCCATGGCCCCACGTGCTCTCCCTCTTTCAAAACAGGAACATCACTGAGGCCCTGAACTATTGGGCAGGCATCTAGGGACTGAGACAATCAAGAAGTCTCATAAAGGGGCCGCAATCAAAGAAGAGGGTATACGAACTATTGTATTCGATGAAAAGTCTGTTGGGATGGTAATTTGCCTATTGACGGGACACCAACTCAACAAACACCTACACGTCATGAGACTATGGGAAACCACACAGTGCCGTGGTTGCCTAGAAAATGCCAAAACCACGGAACACATATTCTTCGAATATCCCGTTCATAAGATGACCAGACTGAACACCTTGGACAAAGAAACACCCAGCGACCTGATGATCCAGGAGGCCAGCTACAACAGTCTTGCAAGCTTCATCAAAAAGTTTTTGCAAGACACATAACAAAATAACAGAACACGGTAAGCACAATGGGCCGAACGGCCTGAGTGCTGCTCTTGAAGGCGCCGTGCAAGAAGAAGAAGAAGAAGAAGATGATGATGCCTGTCGAGCTCGAGAGAGGGGGGGGGGGGGATCATTTCTCCTTTTCTATAATATATATCATAACTGCTGTACTAACACATCTAACCTTACCCGGCACATACTACCGCATCGTATCGAGACCCGCATAGGAGATATAAAACGACCATTCAAAAATGTTCACTGTCTTTGTTCATATTGTTGAAATTTGCAAGTTGAGTTTTGAATTTTGGATTCGATCTTTTTTGCTCGTAACTCATACTTGGATAAATTCTGACAACAGCACTACGTGATTATTTCATTTGTTGAAACTAGAAAGAAACAAGAAAGGGCCTTGAAAAATTAATTGTTTTTGTTTATATAAAGAAAATTTTTCATCTATATAATTTTTCAAAATTGTATTAAGTATCTCACAAAGTATACCAACGACGAGAATTGTTTTTCATACATGATTCTTCAACCAATAAGAATTTAAATTTTGGAATTAATTAGAAATTTATCAAAATGAACCATTGACTTCAAAAATATAATTTTTTGAAAAATAACTTTTCTACAATATAACTTCTTCTTCAAATATTTTTAAAATGTTTGATAACTAGTACCACCAGAGCAGATGGCATATTTTCAATAATAGAAACTTTTTAGTGAATTTCCAGAAGGATACGAAAAATATTTGAAACATTTGCTTGTAGAAAATATCTCATGAATGATTTATAGATATGGTTTTATTAAATCCTCAAAATTTTGTCTAGCAAGAAAAATATGGAGTTGGATCACTTCTGAATTGAAGAAAATATAAATGAACGAACTTGTTTACTTAATAGGAAAACTTAAAAACATAATGAAATAGTATGCACAAAAGTTTTAAAAATTTGACAATAATGGTTTTATTTTCACTCATTTTCTTGATTGGCATTTCGATTTCATATTTGATCCATTGGTCATAGAACAACTAGACTATAGATATCAATTATTTCAGCGAATTATATTTCAATCATTTAAAAGATAAAATATGAAATGAAATTCTGTGCAATATTAACAATAGAGCAAACCTTTGACTCTGCCTCAATATTTTTTCGGAAAGAATAATGTTAGAAAATTTGATGATTGCTATTTTCTACAACTGTTCGAATAAATTCTTGTTCCGACCTAAAATCTCAATATTCTTGTGAAGTGTTTTAGGAATAACTCTGGTTATAGAAAAACTAATCAGAGGAATTCATATTTTTGCATTTTCCACATTTTTTAATCTCGTCGGCTAGCACCATTCAGTTATAAAATTTCATTTTATTTATTTTGTATATTCTGCGTGATGGGTATGGCAATATCAATAATGTATCTTATTCAATTTTGTTCATCCTTGAGAATAATATCTAGATTATTGTGATTCACAGCTCTATTGCAAAAAATATTTCATCAAAATGAAGTTTTTATTGATATGATCATTTTCTGATATTTATTTCCTTAAGAATTGTCATAATTTTGTTCGGAAAGAAGAATATTGAGCTTGATCATTTTTACATTAAAGAAAACGAAAATTAACGAATGTATTAGCTTTTTGAGGTAACTCAACAATGCACAAAAATACATGAAGAAATAGTATGCACAAAACCTTTTATGAATGGTGTGAGTTAAACACAGAAAAAACTTTCGTCGATGCAGGATGACTTAATTTTCACTCAATTTCTTAATTGGTTATTCGATTTCATATTTGATCTATTGATCAAAGTGGAACCGAATTATAGTTCAGATGATACTCTCATTTATGTGGATTGTCCCAACTTTTTTTAATTAATCAACTGTAGGAGGATATCGATGAAATACTGCTTGAAATATCAATGATGAAATTTTCAACGAATTTTATTATATTCATATATAAACCTGATATGAAATAAGATCCTGAGCAGTTATGGTATGTAATGAAATGGTATGCACAAAAACCAATATAAAGGTGAGCATTGAACTCAGAAAAACTTGAGTAATGGAGGATGATTTGAATTTTCACTCATTTTATAAGTTGGTAATTTGATTTTATATTTGATACATTGATCAATGTGGAACTGAACTATAGTTCACGTAAACTTCCTTATTTCTGTGAACCATCTCAATTTTTTCAGAATAAATAAAATTTATTTATTTATTGATAAAAAATTCGAAAATTGATCGATTTTACCACATCTGCAAACAATTGAATGAATAAAAAATTGGAAGTTGATCTCAGTACGAAGGCGCTTCACTCCTTTCTCAGATTATGTAAGAAATTTTGTGAGCTGAAACTATAAAATACGTAGATTGGTTATGGTGAGCCTGTTGTATGACCCCGAAAGTCACCAGATCTCATCCCTCTAGATTTTTTCTGTGGGGTTATTTGAAGTCCAGTTATTGCATTGAACAACTTGTAAATCTCAATAAATGCCTGTTTGGATATAAAAAATGACGAGCGATTAATTCCGAGACGCATTGATTATGTATTTCTACGATACTTGACTATTTCAAAAAGGGAATTAAATGTATCATCAATTTGTGTCCCGTATTTTTTCTCATATTTTTCGTTTATATTGAACATAATTATTTAGAGTTTTTTACGGTTTTTTGTATGTTTCTTGACGTGATTATTTGTTTACCGGTACATGTTAACTTGAATTCCTCTCAAAAAAGAACGGATGAACCGTGGTGTTGTATTTAACATTAGTTCTTCTGTATGATACAAAAACTGCTGATCATCATATATTCATTGTTGATTTCATTGATAGTGAAAATGGTGCTATGATTTCTTTACGCGTGTTGTACCGCTATGTATCTTAACTCGGGAGTACAAAAAAAATTCAGATTATCCATATACAGGGTTAGATTCCTATATGAAGTTTGGACTGAATACGGACCTGCCTTCTGGTTTTTTCTTCTTCTGTCGATTCAATAAGACGAGCTTAACAAACGTTTAAAATTTCATCAATTTTGTTTAACTGGTTCTCGAGTTATAAAGGAATAAAGATTTTGCCAACAAAAAAATCACCCCGTATATTGGACTATTCCCCATTGCAGTATGACCCTTTCGTCCAAAGATTCCCTCCAAACAAATTTACTATGCTGTTGACAACAGTTTATCTGATGAGCGGATTGGAATGTAAAGGACTTAAAAACCATTTGATGTCGATTCAAGATAAGCGGATAACACAAGAGATTTTCAATGATAATATATGGCACCATAAATATTCGAGAAGAGAAAATATATCTTGCTGCTAGGGGCGTAACCTCCTATAGATAGCTAGCTATATTATATATCAGTTACTTAAAAGCGGTCCTTGGCTATTCATTGTTGTCCTTGACCGCATGTAGATGGGGCGTTTATTAATGATGAATATTTTTCTCTAAATAAATCAGCTAAGTTTGAGTCCAATAAAGTCGAATTTCCAACAATGAGTTTAACTCGATTTTATTTCAATAAGATTAATTTTGGTCAACAGCATAGTAAATTTGTTTCAAGAGATTTTTTCTTTTTCTGTTACAAAATTGATGTACTATACAATATACTTTTTTCTAAGACTGTGATTGTTCCTAATCGATCTGTACCTACATTAGATCCTCACTAATCGCCATGTTTGAGGATATAGAAGAAACAATGTTGATCTAAGAATTTCCCGACTCCTCTTACACTGAGCTTATTTTCTGTCACAAAATATCAACATGTGAGGTATGATTTCTTCTAGGTAAACAATAATCTTCTATTGAGAACTAGCTTGATCAAATCACCAAGAATTTTACATTCAACTACAATAAAATGACTTCCAGAATGGCCTTATATATTTCTTCAATTTTCATTAGTATTACATGTATGTTCAATGTGATGATTTCTTTCGTTTGTTACGAGGGGAAAAAGGAAATAAATTATTAAATTTACATTTCTTGACGAAATTGTTTTTTGCATCATATTTTTCTCAAAACAGCACTTTTTCTTTGAGCGAATACTGGGCCTCGGGTGGTCTTAAATAGAATCTATTCAATTATTTTGATTTATATTTATGAGAACACATGTTCAATAACTATATAATCAATTATCTACTATACTAGCCTTAACACTTTCAGAGACGAAGATGAAATAAAATATATATTTTATACTTGCCACAATTTTTTTTAATGTTTTTATGAACACAACCGGTTTCAATCGTCAGGTCAAGTGGTAAACTACAGGAAAAGAATTCACTTATATACACACACCAAGTTGATATGGAATCATTCGGTATTTCACATTATTGATTGTTTTTAACCATCGATCTTTGACTACTTGTGAAGAATGAAGTTTTTTGTTGTAAAAAAACTGGATAGTATGATAATAAATGTTGAATTATCACCACATGTTCTGGATATTGTACTCAGTCGACACTGAGATCTGAAACTGTGCATTTCAAAATTTGAAAGAGCCTATAATCATAATTGAAAATGCCGTACGTTGGATTGTCCGATATGCAGAGGGCTCGTATAATTGCGCTCTTTGAAGAAGGGGTGACACAGAAGGATATAGCGGCCACAATGGGGGTATCAAAAGGGGTGATTTCAAAAACCTTCGCCCGATACATGGAGCTACAATCTCTGCAAAATAGGCCTAGAAGAAGTCGTAGGAATATCAGTTCTGAAGAACAAGACCGCTTATTGTGCCAAATTGAAAGATGAGACCCTAGTACATCACATCCCTTACTCCAAAGGCAATTTCTTATAGCAACAGGCTTCAGTGTATCAGTCGAAACGATACGTCAAAGACTTCGTTCAAGGCGTTTATACAGCAGAAGGCCAGAGCTAACCAGACAAGAAAAAATAAAATGACTTAGTTGATGTACCGAGCACCAAAATTGTAATATTCAGAATTGGCGAAATGTTCTTCTCTCGAATGACACAAGAATTGGTGTTCGATCAGATGACCGCCGGATTCGGGTTTTAAGGGATCGTGGAGGACAAGCTAGACACCGAGCAGCAAGACAAATTCCGAAATGTTGTGAAATGTGATGTTTTGATGCATTATGCTGGAAGGCAAAACAGATTAAATTTCGTTTCCTGCGAGCGTAACGGCTAGAAATTACGTGGACCCATTGCTAGAGCCCATCCTTGAGACCTAAATCTCATTGAACATATATGGGATAATCTCAAAAGGAAAGTTAGATCGCGCCCTAATAATCTAAGAACCCCACAAAAGCTCAGCCAAGCAGGCTTAGAAGAGTGACGAAATATCACCCCAGAAGACGTCAAAACCTAATATAAAGCATGCCTAGACGGTTCAGACTTGCATCAGCCAAGAGAAGGTAACATAAGCTACTGAGGTCGGGAAATAAACATTGACTCCGTGGGAAAACAATTTTAAATTTTTTTACTACATGCGGAAAGAGTCTCTTATCTTATTTTATTTGTTTCTCTTTAAAATAAACCTTGATTTATTTCTTTTCTCAATTGAAATATCTCAAAAGAATCAATTCTAACAATCCTTTCAAAATATCGGGTGATTCCATATATATTTGGTTGTGTGTAGATACTAGCCTAATGATATTATGTAGTAATAAGGTATTAATGTCTATTAAAGGTGATCTCACTTGTGTTTTTACAAAGTTTATTGAATTTACAGGTCCACAAAACATATAAAGTGGTCTGTGCTTGTTATCGGATAAAAATTTTCTGAAGTATTTTCATCGCTTAACACAAATTTGAAGTCATAATTAGGGGTTATGTTGCATAAAACAGAGAAAAACCCAAAAAATCGATAAAAATCATGATCTAACAGTTTCTTCAGTATAATATTATTAATTTATAGTTTTTGCCTATTTCTTGCCGGAACATAAAATATGGATTCTATGAAACAAGTACCGGGAATTGATCATTCAAATCTGCTTGAAACGATTGTCAGACTGTGTTACTGCTGAGTTGACACAACTGTTTTCAATACCGACGTGAAGTTTGAACGCGATCTTCTGTTTTTTTTGTTTACAGTGCTCGATTTTGTCAATTCTCACAAGTGTGTTTTGCGATTTTTACAATGGATGCAAATATCGAACGAAGAATTAGTCTCAAATTTTATATTGCAAAATTTTGTGAGCTGAAAATGTCACAGAAGGCTTACTACGAATCGACTTTGTCGAAAACACATGCATATGAGTGGTAGAGTGCATTCACGATGTGGTGGAAGATTGGCCTCCCTCTAACAGGCTCTCAACATCTTCAATTCAAGTTAACATAGATGAAATGTTAACTAGTAATTGAAAATCATCATTTAAGATTGGGAGAGATAGGTAATGAATTTTCTGTCCCTCACGAATCAATTCGTACCCTTTTGATCTTTTGTTTGGGCATGAAAAGCGTTGCCGCTCTACTAGTTTCAAAAGTCCTGAATTTTCACTCATGAAATACATTGTAACTGGTGATGAGGCACGGGTTATGAGTTTGACATGCAAACCATTCAACCAGCTTCGGAATGGTTCCTTTCATATGAACCGAAACCGAAGAGTGTACGTAAAAGTTGATCAAAAGTCTAGGTAATGTTGATTGTTTTCTTTGATTATCGCGATGTTGTGCACTCGGAAATCTCTTATTTCGAATCGATAAAAGACATAAAAGAGAATTCACAGAGAGAACTGAAGTCTATCCCGGAAAGTGCGTTTGAGAAATGTTTTGATGATTGGATTTTTCGTTGGCGTAAATGTATTATTTCGGAAGGAGACATAATAAATTGGGAGGAAAAACAAATCAATAATAATAAATGATTAAAGATGCAAGTTCAGAAACTTATATGAAAGAGAATCTGCTACTTTTATCTGAAAATCAATTATTTCACTTGAAAAGTCTGTCGATTTGAACACCTCCTTGTTGAAAAGAACAGAATACCCAGAAGCTCTGAAAGCATTGATTAATTCGATGAAAACACAACGAAAAGCAAACATAAATGTAGAAAACAATGTAATTCTAAATATTGCAAAACTGGTTCCCCGATGGTAGAAACAGGCACATCGACTCCCTAGGGAGCGCGTACTTTACGTTGGAAATCAAGCGCACGTGAAATATTCGGCTACTCCCAGTGTTGTGTTTTTAATTCAGTAAGTTTAATAATCTCTTTTATAAGACTTTACGAAAAAATAACGGACTGAACACCGGTATAAAAATCAAATAATATCTGAATTATTGTAATATCATCAAATAAATAATATTATCAAAATGATCTGACTGTCATTGTTGCGAATGAGCTATGTCCAATGAGAAAATTACTTCAGAAGAATTTTGTTGCTGAGATTTCCCTGATTGAAGGGGGGAACATTAGTAAGAAGGCTCAATACTCTTCTTTCGAAGTGACTTATTAATAGGACAATGAGAAAGTATTATCTCAAATAAATATAAATGAGAAATTTCAATAAAATTCGAAAGAAAATTATTGTCCACGATCATCACTGAATGAAATAATTCTGAAAACATTTTCAATATTACAATCCAAATTTCTCACTTTTCAGTTCAAAATTTCATTCTAAAATTTTCAACTTGAGTACTTGAGTAATTAAAAGCTTATTGGGTTGCTTCTTCTTAAGTGGTTATTTATGACGGCTTGATTATGGGCAATCCGTTAAGTCCTTTGTTAGCAGAAATATTCATGAATAATTAGGAGAAATTAATTCATGATTATCATAAATAAAGGTGGCAACTTTGTCTACATTGCCTCGAACGAATTTTCATTTTTAATTGAAAAATGTAAGAGATAAAGGATGTGGAACAGAATGATAGGAAAGACTATTTTCCTGAGACTATTCAAGTTTCAGTGAAGTGAAATGGAACAGATCCGTGCTGAGCAATGGCAGTCATCATCGAGTACCATCCTCATCTCAAATTTCAATCCCTACAGCAGGGGTTATAGAGATACAGCACTCTGTGTCTTCTGTAGAAGATACAGAGTGAGCTACTGAAAAATATAGGAGGCTATCTATCGCCCTGAGCTATTCAAGTATTAGTGCAAAAAAAGGAACAAATTCATTCCAGATCAAAGGCTGTCATCTTTGATCAAAATGAATCTATTCCAGTTTTTCGCACTAATAGTCCAATAGTCTTGGGGCGATAGTCTTCTCTATTTTTCAGTGGCTCACTCTGTATCTTCTACAGTTTTCAATCAAAAATGAAAATTCTTTCACGGAAATGCAGACAAAGATAATACCTTTCTTTCCAGTTATCAATCGATCTATCTAACCTCTTCCAAATTTTCAAGGGTGGTCACTCCTGCTCTAGGAGTTGAAATTTGAGATGACGATAGTACTTGATGATACTGCCACTGATCAGCATGGATCTGTTCCATTTTACCTCACTGAAATTTGATACCTTTCTTTCGAGTTATCTTTCGACCCATCTACCCTCTCTCAAATTTTCAAGGGTTATCACCCCTGCTCCAGGAGTTGAAATTCGAGATGAGGATGGTACTGGATAATGACTGCTATTGATCAGCATGGATCTGTTCCATTTTACCTCACTGAAACTTGAATAGTCTCAGGGAAATAGTCTTTCCTATCATTCAGTTGCTCACCCTGCATCTTTTGCAGTTTTCAATTGAAAATTGAAATTCGTTCAAGGCAATGTAGACAAAGTTGCCACCTCTATTTTGAGTCATCATTTGACTCATCTTCCATATTCAAAATGTTCATGGATTGCAACCTCCGCTTAGGGGGTTGATATTTCAGGCAAGTATTGTACTCCAAAAGATGTCCCCCTTGACACAAAAATTGATGTGTTTTTGCGTTTTGATCATAAATGAATATTTTGGTAGATACAGCCTCTGTTTAGTTTTCGTTGAAGCACCCTGTATAAAATTATATTCCTAGGAAATCGAATATTCGATCGAAGAAAATATTAAACAATATTGATAAAATGCTCCGTGTGAGATGTATTTAGTTATAAAGGTAAAATAATTATAATTTTATAGGTTGCCCTTGCCATTGGTGTTTTAGGGTCTTGTCGCAAAAATTAACCCATAAAAAACTAAAAGGCAGTGTACAATCACGGGTGATTATAATAATATCGTGAAGAAATATTGGGATCTGAAACCTTGTAAAATTATCTCTGATAAATTTTTCATTAATTTTCGAATAAATAAATATACACGGCAAGTAATTGTGATCAACAAACTTGGTATTATGCTTAAACAAATTGCCACATTTCCGAATCTTAACAGTCCCGACACTAGTTTCAACGTAAGGAAGAAGGCTGACCTGCTTCTCTACGCTCGTCCTTCTTGACCTTATAGGCCATGGATTTGTCATGTGCGACAATTTTCCAGCAGAGTAATTTATTTGTAACCAATTGAGGAACTAAAACAACATGCAGGCTTTTGCCGTAATCAAACCAGTGAACTGTTGTGTCAAAGCGGGGACCTCTCTTCACTGTGCCTCAGAGGCGATCATTATGTATGCGAATATTAGAACACTAAAAAATCATGAGAGCAATATATCTGTGATAGCTGAAGGATATACATAGAAACTTCTCTGTGTAATCGAATAAATATTGCAAATCAATTAGTTCCGTCAATTAATGGAGCTAATTCGGCAATAACCGTCGCTACATCTTTCAGTTCTTCATGTTTCACGACTGTTCAATCTACCTCAAATTATCAGTCCGTTTGGAAAAATATAACTGAAGATGTGTTCAATGCACCAATTTTCAATATCAACAATTGTTCAAATACTATAAATATTTAGATCTATAAAATGTGAATACAAATGTCTTGTATAATTGAAATTGTTTCATTGTTGATGATGATGAATTTAATTCATTTTTCTTTTATTTATACTTTGCAGTCGTGGAGAAAATACAGTCTAGTACTCGGTAAGAATAAAATGATTCTCTACAAGATTTTCTACTCGTATCGAATTTTTTATTCTGACCTAGTGATAGAATTGAAACAACCCCAACCCCGTTTTATGAAAAACGATGCAACATACGTTGCTTTCATCTAAATTGCAATACCTGAATTATCTTATTTTCTTCCCCGTGTTAATCACACCTGAAACCTATCGAATTCGGTCAAATAAAAAGTCATGTAATCGTCTAGTACCTGAAATGCCTTGAAGTTTTTTTTATAAAATAGGAGTATGCGAAATCGTAAGCGCTGTAATAAGAGCTCGGGGGGGTCATACTCGCTACTAAAATCAAATGTTTTTTTTTGTGTGTCATCATGAGCATTTTTCTCAACATGTTCATTTCATTTCACGAGTGTATCGCCAGGATACACACCTGATCTCAATTTTGGACAGGAATGATAATTATTATAGAGTGTCACACAAAAAAATTCAAAAATAAATGTGCAAAATCAACGATTTTTCCAGTGTACTTCGAGTTCTCCCGGAGCGTGAAATTGGCCAATGAATTTCAAAAATTTTCATTTCGTTAGATTTCCGCTTCTCTAATTTTGATTTTATTTTTTGGCTAACCTCCGATGTTATGCACCTACGCAAGATTAAAAATAAATTATTGAAATTTTTGACTTTTCGCTTCAAATTGGATATCTCTTGTAAAAATAGAGATAAATGCATAAAACAAGAAGGGCGTTACTGTAGGAAGATGTGTTTTGACAGACCATGATATTGTAAGTTTCAACTCGGACCACGAAATTCCACAGGGTGTCACGAATTTTTGACAAAAAACACACTTTTAGTTTTGCCCCCGTATAAAATTTTTTTCAAATTTTTTTGTTTTCTCTTATAATTTCTACAAAGCAGAAGAGTTGATCTATAACTTGCCGATCAAACCATCTAAATTGGTTGAGAATTAGGAAAAATATCGAACTTCGAATTTGGTTAAATTTTCGAGTGTTCCGCTAATTTTGCCTCCGAGTGTATTTAAAATGTTATGCAGATAGATCTACACATTACAGTATTCACAATTGATAATTAAATTCAATAAGACTAAAATCCAATAATATATAAATAGTCTAAGCCAATGAACAGAAAAACTGGACCACGTTTCTGGGTCGTCTCAGAATGTACTATTCCTAGATTCTTCAGTACATCAGAAAATCACGTCCATGTATTTTTTTTTATTCTGATTTGAATAATATTCGAGTATACTACCTACGCCAATTCTTGTGATCATCTTTAATATATATCTTATTTCCAGACGGTGCGCAAGCAATGCGAAATAACCGAGGACTCCCTTCAAGTAACTGATTTATTGTATAGTTTTCTATAGGAAGTTTCATCCCTCGCCGCAGGAAATATATTATTTTCTCCTAAGATATTTATACTCGCTTACAATATATAACTTTTCATTGAGGTGTAAGAAGCTCTAGCACTATATTGTAGTTGAAAAACAAGTTATTTCATCAAACAAAAAGGTTCGGGAAAAATACATTACAAATAATTAATAAAAAGAGAGGAAAGGGTGAACGTTACTGAATGAAAATTGATACACACTTCTCAATCAAATAAAATTGTTTTCGTATCTATTAGTACTAATAGGTATACCAACCGAAAATACAATGATAAACTAGCTTATATTAGTCAATCACATTCAAAATTTGAATTTGGGAGGCTTTACTTGATAAAATTCCATTATCAGTAAAAAAACAAGTAATATGTTTTTGGAATTTTACTTAATAATTATGATTCGTAACGCGTTTCACTACACCGTAGCTTCTTCAGACGAATGAATGTACAGAAAATGAGAATGAGAATATAAATATAAATGTTCTTAAGTAATTAACAGCTTATTGGATTAATTCTTCTCAAGCGGTTATTTATGACAGATATATCCAATAAAACTAAGGAATAGATTGCTCCCCGAAGAGATTCAATAGAGGTGAAGGGCTTAAATCGACTTGATCATTGATGATTCTACCTGAGTGTTTGTATTTGTTGATTTCTAAGGTTTCCCAAAGATCTACCTTCCAATATTTATTATCTGTATGCACAATTTCAAATGTGGGTCGAAAGAGAGATGATTCGCGTAATTTGAATGTGATTTTTATTTGAAAAACAACGTTGATGTTCCAATATTCTAATATTAAAATTTCTATGTGTTCTACTAATGTGGAAAATTATCACAGTCATTGCAATTCAATCTATAAACACCTTATTTATTGTTTCTACCTGATTTGGTTTTATTATTCTTTATATATTTGCCTAAATTATTATTAGTTTGGAAAGCTATGTTGAAATTATTGCTACTCAAGAATGATTTCAGTTTCTCACTTGTAATGCCAACGTAGGTTAAGGTGTTGAATTTTTGTTTTAATTTATCGACAGGGTAAACTTCATTCAATACGATTCTACTTTGTTTTTATTTAAAATATTATTTATCAGTTTGGGATTGTAACCATTATTTTTGGCTATTTGTTTAATCAAATTTAATTCTTTGTTGAAATTTTCTGGCGATAACGGGATGTTAATCAATCTATGAATAAAACTATTGAATGCTGACATTTTATGTTGATACGGATGACACGACGAGTTATGTATTATAATATCCGTATGTGACGGCTTATGGTAAATTGCGAAGACATGTTTTCCATTTTCATTCGAAATTGTTACGTCTAGGAAATTTATAGAATTATTGCTTTCTATTTCGGTTGTGAATCCAATTTTTGGATGTAATGAATTTATATGATTTTCGAAAATTTTTAACTGTCTATCTGTTCCTGTGAAGCAAATAATGATATCGTCTACATAACGATACCAGTATAAACAATATTTACTGAGTGGATGATTATGAATTAATTTTTTCTAAATTATTCATGAATATTTCTGCTAACAAAGACTTAACGGATTGCCCATAATCAGGCCGTCTTCGATAGTATAATATTTGTTATTGAAATGGAAATAATTTTGATCTATTCATTATTACAAATTTGTTCAGATCAAAACTATTTCTATTTCAATAACAAATATCATACTATCGAAGACGGCTTGATTATGGGCAATCCGTTAAGTCCTTTGTTATCAGAAATAATCATGAATAATTTAGAGAAATTAATTCACAATCACAGAAAAAAGATCTACACAGGATGCTATCGCTTCACTCACAGAAAAGGTTTATAGAGCTTTCAATGAAAATAACGTATCTTTATGCCTTATTATAGACTTTAAAAAAGCATTTGATACAGTGGGGCATGCTACACTGTTGAGATTGTTGGAAGAATTGGGAATGGAGGATGTCGGTTTGGCGTTGTTGCGTAGCTACCTTACTAATCGTCAGTGTGTAGTGATTTTTGTACAGTTGAGTATGGGGTTCCGCAAGGTACTGTGCCCGGCCCTCTACTCTTTCTGCTGTACATTAACATTTTATTTTTCATACATACAAAAGGTGTATGCCTTGGCTTTGCTGATAATACTTGTATATTTTCTATAGGGAATAGTTGGGAGGAACTGAAAAATATCGTTGAATTAGACTTCATTCGAATAAAGAACTAGATGGATGAGCACTAACTAACAATTAACTTCAATAAAACTAGGCATATCCCATTCTCTATAGATAGTCGTACTGTACTGATGGTGCGCCTCTTTTGATTCGTGTTAGTGGCAATGTAGCTTTCGAAATTCCTTGTTCTTACAAGAGTGAGTATCTGGAAGTTGTACTTGATGCTCATTCAAGCTGGGAAGCGCATGTATCTGAATTGATTGTTAGACTCAGGGGTCTGGTAGATAAGTTTAAATACCTCTCACATATAATCAATACATCTGACCATAAATTAATATATCAGGCTCTTTTAGAGTCGCAACTAAGATATGGAATAATAGATTGGGGGATGCATATAATACTGTCATGAACAAACTTGTTGTGCAGCAACAATGGCTGCTCAAAATAGTTTTCAAAAAATAAATCACCTTTCCCTCAAAGGAGTTGTTCGAAATGTCTGGAGTGTGGGACTTGAAGCAATTGTTTTGCTCAGCATTTTTGATGTACTTATAAAATAACATGCATAAACAGACACCTATCATTCATTCATTGGGTACCAGATATAGCAAGTATTCTCTAGTTGTTCCCAAAGTTTCAAAAGCCATTTGTCAAAGGATTCAATTTTTTCTAGCCCCAAGAGTTTTCAATAGGTTACCTTCAGAACTTAAAATAGAAGTAAATATAAGGAAATTCAAGAACAGATTGAAATACTGGTTATTTAATATAGAAAGAGAATATATTGACAATCTTATTGATCTCAGAAATAATTCGTATATATGAATAATGAATTAATGAACTGATTCAACCAAATTTTCGAGTGAAAATTCAATGTATATGCAATTCATAGAGAATTGGTAATATTGTTAGATCTGGCTGGCTTGCAAGCATGAAGAAAATCACTATTCGCAGGGAGCACGACGAAAGCGACATCTGATGGTAGCGTAAAATCATGCTCGGCAATGGTATGACATGTGAAAGATCCATATAAATAACAGTGAATTGTTTCAAAAAATGAATTTAAAAATAAATATGTGTTATAATAATCTGTGATCGTGTTTTTTATATTGAAAAACTCATTACGATGGAAAAAGTGTGTATAAAAAATTAAGGAAAAAATTCTTTGAAAACAAGCTTTTATTTAAATGCGCTAAAAAGAAAAAAATAAACTTTTGCACTAAAACTTTTACCGTTAATTCATAACTTTTTTTTTGTTTTAAACTTAATTTCATTTTTAGTTATTCTTGGCAATCTTTCATTTGGTTTCCATATTGTAGGAACGAATAAAAGAAAATTATCCGCCATTTCGTTTTGCATTAAGAATAATTGGTCCACCGCCTTGTTGGATTTAGAATGACGTCACATAGTTAATCATGCATTGTCATCCAAACTCAACGTGTATACAAAATTTCAGCTCAGTTGGTTGAGATCATGTGCCTTAAAATTGAGTTGAGATTTCACCCGAACATACAAACATACATACATTGCAAGTTAAATAAAAGCTTGTAAATATGTTCATAAATAACTAAAAGGAGTTTTTAGAATCCCATGGGGTTAACCTGTGAAATGTAAACAAATTTAATACATGACAACTGCAATAATGAAATTTACAAAAGTGTTGATTGTTAATATGATTTCCAGAAATAAAATGAAAAATTAATGGCAATGTAATTGCGAATCGTAAATTGAACATACATTACCCTAGTTGCATTGTTACTGAATAATGTTACACACTACTTTGTTTTTTCTTTTAACATCATTTATCCATTTATTTTTTTTATCCATTTATTTCTTCCATCCATTTATTTCCACTTTGCCACTGGAAAAGTGTAAAATTTACATTTACTGTTTCAAGCTGTATTTTTGCAATCAACAACACAGCAACTATTATAGATCATTTTTTATTTAATGTTAACGTGTTTATTCATGATAAAAGCATGATTTAACGATAATTTGACCACATCGAGCGCTGTGATCGATTCAGCTGTCCCCACTATAAACTCCGCTCCCTGCCAATAGAGTTACTTTTCTTTTGTTGTGCGAACAATGATCTTTTTGAATATTATTGTGATTGAAAACTGAATAATTTGTTGTTTGAAACTGTCTCGCACAAATTTTTCAACCTTTTCGAGTGTTCTTCTTCGTTTTGAATCTTTATTCGTATGAATATAATGAATAGAATACATAGTTTCTAACCGAAGACCTTCCCGATACACTTGATTCTAGTCATTTAACTAACAGGGCGGGTACATGCACGATGACGCACCTACACAACATTTGAACGAAACATATAGAGATCACTGGATAGGCCGAGGTGGACTCCGATTTTGGCCATTTCATCAACCTGATCTGAATCCAATAGACTTTTCTGTAATTGAAAACGTTGGTTCACTAGAAACAGCATACTCCTGGGTGCTCTATACTCGTTTCTTAATAAAACAGTTAATTACAAAATAGACTTCTCATTCCAGGAACAAACCATTCCGATCTCTCTCAAATAAAATTGAATTATCTCTGTACATTCTCAAGTCACGGACGCGTAAATCTCGGTTATCATCAACGAAATCGATGACAAATAACAGCTGAACCTTCCAGAGCTCCGAATCCGACAATAAGATCCCCTTAGAGACGCCTTTCCTCGAATATTGAAAGGTCGAAAATGTTCGACATAATAAATTGTCAGAACGCAAACCATTACGAAGCCTCTTCAATCGAATCAGAATCGATTCAAACGCATCTCCTCTTCGAGGAAGTAGAATAGAATTCAAACAAACCTCGTATTTCAATTCAAAGAAAAATAATTATCATACTTTACTGTTGGGATCAATATGTTCCAGGATAGTGTCAACATTTTTGACTCAATATAATTTCTGTTGAAAGGTTGAATATATTCTCTCGAAAAAGTACCTAGAATGGGTCAACGTAACCCAAAATATTTATATTTCATCGAAATTCATTGTATCGCCTTCAATCTGGTATTTACAACATCGAATGTTATAAAAGCCCTTCAGCTTATGTCCAACAGGTAGAAAAGTCTGAATGTAGGTTCAAAGAACATATATCCTCAGACAAAAAAGAATGTTAAAGCACACTCAATCGACAAACCACACAGTAATTCTAGACATAGTTAATTGATTCCACCGTTAGTACTTGATAGTTAATCATGATGATAATGAGAAATTAAACTATGTATTATACTATCACAAGAGATTCATTGAAAATCAGGATTGCAATTTCGGTCTCTCGGCCATCTTCAGCTGACAACAAGTATTGAACTAAAGTTGAAATTAGGGGAGAGTCGGGCCTCGGCCTCATAAATGAAACTCAGGATTACAAAAAAACTCTAAGAAAAAAGATATTCCTCTCAATACTAATGATTAAAGAAATAAAAATTCTCATTTTCATAACTGTAATGAAGTTTAGAAGGCACTGTCAAATATTTGTCACAATCATTTCTGGGGGGTAGCCCCGGACATAAAAAAACATGACTATGTCGATTTGCAAACATCACAATAGTAGGAAGATGACGATGGATCAATGTCCACACATAATTCATGAGCCCATTTTTTGTATTCATTGTAATTCTTGACAATCTCAAAATCCTCCACAAATAGTACGAAGGAGGTAAAACGAATCTGTTGGAATGTTTGGAAATTAGTTATCACACGAAGAAATAATATATGGGCGATGTCAACCCAGATTATTGGGTCCATAATGATTCTAAAATATCTATAGATGTTTTATGCAATATTTCATAATCAGCATCACTAGGAAGACTGAACCTGGACATCGGGGCTCTCTCGGTCTAACAGAGATGGAATTTGAGGAAATATCGCAGGTTATGTATTTTTTTATTATCTCCCTAGTCCCTTTCATGACCTAGCTTGCTATGTAAAATCTTTTCTTAGATTTGTTTAGATATATAAGAAATTTGGTTGTTGAAATATTATTCTGCTGGTTTTCTCTTTCCATTGTTACAGATTCCTGTCCCAAACCCTCTTCCTTTCACCCTTGTTTTTGGAAATCATGGAATGCAAGAGAAAATGAAGCGGCTAAGCAGAAAAATCTTTGGTACTCTTTATGTACACACCACACTAACACATCAAAAACAGACAAGATTGTTCTACTATATGTTTTGAAATATCTTCATTCATCAGCTTTTCAAAGATTTTCACCGGAGATTTTTTTTTCAATTACGTTCTCAGAATGTCTAGATGTTTGATATAACCGTGCGTTTTGCGTTTCATTCATACTAAGGTCGATAGTATCGCATGTACATTGTCTTCATCGTCTCTGCCTTGAAATTTGTTTAATGTAACTCAATTATAACTGGTACATCTTAGGGCAGGTCGAAAGGATCGCATTCATTTTCATGAATATCCTCTTCATCCATTAATTCATCTACTTCAGGGGGTATTATAACAATATCTACGTTATGATAATTGTAATAATTAAAAAGTGCTGAGGCCTTTCGAAGCGCGTTCCATAAAAAGATGCAGTACTAGACGCTCCAAATTTATCATAGAAAACCCAGCAGTAAATTACGAGCAAGAACATTATAAACAAATTGAAGTAATTTCTAATTCGTTACATTAAGTATTGTATCTGAGAAAATGTTTTTCAACCTCTGAACCAAAAAATATAAAAAACAATAAGCAGAGTTAACCTAATAACTTACACAATAAAATCTCATAGATTTCAGATTTCCCTGTTTCTTGAAGAATTAAACGAAGCCATATATTTTATGAACGCACAATATATCTTAATATGTATCCTAGAAGTCCTTTATATTGACTTGGTATCAAATTTCACAACTATATGTCTCTAGTAAATTAGTCAGGAAGACAAAAACGGGCTACAAATGAAAATAATTCACTTGATCTTATTTTTAAACTATAAAAAGAACCAAAAACATTATTACCAAAACTAGCTTTAGATCATTATATATGGTGTTACATAATAGTATGTCACAACTTGAGGGGGTAAACCTAAGTGCAACTTTAAGAAAAAAGTTCACATAAACATATGTCCACAGAAGCCTTCTACGGAGGTACAGGGTGTTGAAATTTCCGGAAAAAATTGTTTTTTTTTCAAAACTTTTTATAGATTCCATCATTACACGTCCTAGATTTTAACTAGAATCTACAAGGTATTTTCTTTTCCGGAAGCATGTCTTCTTTTGCCCTTTCGAACTTGTTTGCAGTACGCCACTGATCAGCGTAAAATCACTTTTCGTCATCTGAGTTCAATTTAGAAACTTTTTTGACACCTGTAATTTTTTTGTATCTCCGACCGTTCTCGAGCAAAAAATTATTAAACAATTGTATGAATTCGCTGAATTGAAAGCACTTCTAATTAAGAAAATGGTTAGGCATTGATTTTTTTCATTTATTTATTTATTTTGACAGTTGCTAAAGTTGAAGGAGTGTCTGCTCGAATTGTTTATTAAATTAAAGATTAGTTTTACGACGCAGTTTTGAATAGTATTGAGTCGAATCCTCATACGACTACAAGAAAAATTGGAAATTAGTTGAATATTTCACATGTTCTAGCTTGGAGAATTCTCCACGACTTTTTATTGTACCCGTTTCTTATTCAACGCGTCCAAACTCTACTTCTTCAAGATTTTCCTTCAAGACGGAATTTCTGCCGATGGTTCTTAGATAAAGTCAGAAAAAATGCTCATTTTGATAGTGAAACAATGTTCACAGACGAAGCTCACTTTTCGAGAACTGCGATCACAAATTTTCACAATACTCATTAAGGGGCTGAGGAAAACCCCCATTTGATTGAAGAATCTCATCATCACGAACATTTCTCACTAAATGTCTGGGTCGGAATAATTGGAAATTATTTGATTGGGCCACTTTTTTTGCCTACCAGACTAAACGGTCCCGCTTATCGGCAATTTCTTGAGGAGGAGTTACCTTTATTGCTCGAGGATGTGCCAATTTTGGTGAGAAACACAATTTGGTTTATGCATGACGGGGCACCAGCACATTTTAGTGGAGAAGCTATGGAATTCTTGAATAATACATGCAACAACAGATATATAGGTCGGGGTGGGCCAGAACCATGAACTAGGTCCCCAGACTTACATACTTTAGACTTTTCTTATGAGGATATCTCAAAAGTTTAGTTCATACCGCACACTGGTGTGGTGAACTCTGTAGAAGAATTGAGAAATCGAATAATAACCTCTTGTTACACGATAAGAAATACCACAGCAATATTTAAAAGAGTGATTGATAATATGCAGAACAGAAGCTTGTATTCTTGCAGGTGGAGGACACTTTCAGCAATTTATTGAGTTTTCAATTGTTCTTCTTCTCAGCTTGATATTGAATAAGTATGAGTCTCAAAAGACGAGCTATCAAAATAAAAGCAAATTTTGGGCATACCTATTGAGTACTTCTATCATTTTCTTTATTTAGCGAGTGAAAAACCATTCAAATAATTCAAATTTAATAATTTTCCACTCGAAAACGGTTGGAGATACCAAAAAATTACAGTGGCGTACTGCAAAAAAGTTTGAAAGTGCAAAAGGAAACATGACCTC
Source organism: Cryptolaemus montrouzieri (assembly GCA_013387265.2). Lineage (NCBI taxonomy): Eukaryota > Metazoa > Arthropoda > Insecta > Coleoptera > Coccinellidae > Cryptolaemus > Cryptolaemus montrouzieri. Next base: position 137,142,786 of record JABFTP020000185.1, on the reverse strand, counting down.
GGAAAAGCTAAAACCTTGTGAATTTCAGTTAAAATCTAGCACGTATAAAGATGGAGGCTGTAAAAATAGCTTGCATTCCAAATTTGGGCTGAATATCTCAAAAGCTACAGGAATTTTGAAGAATAAACCGGAAATTTCAATACCGTGTAGCTATGTAACGAAGCTTTTGAGGACCTATGTTTATATGAACTATTTTTCTTAAAATTGCACGTAGATTTACCCCCTCAAGTTGTGACATTCTATTGTGTAACACGCTATATAAAAGAGAGATTGATGAGGAGAATAATGTCTGAAAATAAGTTTCTTCAATACAAAGTACAAACGAATAATACTTATATGATGATAAACCTGAGACTGGGATGCAGTTTTGTTGGGAAATGATAACAATCGTAAAGATAATTTTGTTAGTCATTTTGTATTATTTGATTAACGACTTTCCAAACGAATTGGTCGACATAGCCATTACTGGGTCAATGAAAATTCCACTAGATATACTCAATATACTCAAAATTGAATGCATGAGCGTGTATTGTTAGAAACCACATAATTAGAGTATTCTTTCTTAAGAAAATTCAAACGCTTATGGTTATTTACATCTTTCACAAGTTGAAGATGTTCCCACAATGGGATTTAATCAGCACAAAGGTATTACGCCCCATCTTAAAGTTAAAGTTCGTTAATTCCTTTATATAATTATTCTATCTTAATCGAAGAGCACAAAGAGATTGGCCACTGTGATTTCCCTATTTAAGCACGTCCATGTGGTGACGGTTGAAATCTGTGTTGATCACAGACCACTACGATGTCTGAAAAATCTTGCAGGATAATATTGAGAACTCATTATGGTCCTACCTTATTTGATAAGGATATTGCCATGGCACTGAAGTTCTCCCCTTGAACATTCACTATTACCACATATGTGTCTGTTGTAATGATTTCAATATTCTGTGTTATACAACTTTACTTTCCATGAATACTCTTATCATTTTAATTATTGAAAAGAATATTTCTCAAATATTGAAAATGTATTCGTCGAACTATTTAAAACAATTTGCTTTTGACGTCCTATCTCAAAAAGTTATAACCTAATTGTTCGAAATCAGAGCATAGAATAAAAATACAACAAAACCTTGAACTCTAGTTTAGATCATTTTTATAAATAACTTATGCAAAATGACACTAACGCTATTCCAGCACATTTTCTTGACCCAGTATTTAACGTCAGATAGAAATAGAGAATTTGCATCCCACCTAGACGATCAAGGATGAGATCCTGAAAACAAACAGTAAACTAACATATGGGTATGAATATAAATCACTCAAAGGAATTGGAAAGACATCAAAAAGCAATGAGCTACCGAGAAAATTATCTCTCGCTTCTTCTACCCCCATCTTCCGAGTAAAGCCTAAAAGGAGCAGATGTTTAAGGGCGTTCTCATAGATGTCGTAAGCGGTATTCGGACGGGATCGGACGTGACCACGTTTAGTAAGCGTATATAGTTACCTATTTTAGGGATTGCCACCGTGGCAGGAATTTCGAATTACTACTTCGGTCCATATCTTTAAATATAAACTGGTCCCATGTATACATATCAACCCGACATAAGTATATGAAAAATTTATAGAACTATTTCTCCAATTTATGATTGAAAACCGCAAAATAGCAACAATACGAGATTGAGAAAATAAAATTCTCGATTGTTTAACGAAAAATTATTGATTTCAATAGAAGTACAGGGTCGACCGAATGCGATGTTTTATTTAATATGGCAGCTATGTGAAATATTGTAGATAGAGAAGAATGGTCCTCCACCTCTGAAAACGGATTTCAGCTAATTTTTTTAGTTCTCAAGTTATTCTGAAATTCTGGGTTTTTCGGGATATCGACTTGTAACGATATCTCGAATCCTATTGAATTTTGTTCTTTTTTGAGTGGAATATAAGGACATATTCGAAAAATTCTTTCGTCGATCAGTATTTGAGTTATGAAGCGAACTTCTGTTTTGTCGAATATAAACTATTGGCGATTTTTCCAACAGAGGGGATTATTTTTTTTCTTTCCAAATATATACCGTGAGTCAAGGCGACGAGGAACTTCTATATCTCGTAAACTATTTGAGAAAGAAGCGAAATTTTTTCTGATTATTGTTTTATAAGTATGTGTGCATTCCTTAAAATTACTTTCGTACATACAGGGTGTTCCATTTTTGCTACAGGGACAAACATAGATTTTTTTAAATGGCATGCCCTGCATTTTTTATCATATTCTGATTACAATTTGGATACTCTCTTCAAGGATATCTGTTATTTACCCAAACAACTATCGGTAGATTTTAAATTGATCAAAATATCGATATTTTCGCTGGAATTTGGAAGTTCTCAAATGCCTCATTTCGCATAATTTACGCATGTATTTTTATTTCTTGAGGTAAAAGTGTTGTACCTTATTATCAAACGAAGATTTCGTGCAATTGCTTCGGCCGGTTTGAGGAAAAGAATTTTTTTTATACCGAGTGTTCCTAGTAACCCGGCGAAAATGAAATTTTTCAAACATGAAAAACTTTTTTTTCAGAGCTTTTTGGTTTTTTGAGACTGACTTGACATGCATCGTTCCACCACGGAACTACTCGTTTGGAGGATTTCATTTCGAATTTGCCTACGTGTTTTTCAGCTGATATTATGAGGCAGTCTATGAACTGTTGCGTGGCTGTGTTGATGTCATCCGAAAGCTCAAGATTATCTGTTTGTGATGTCACGTGTGCTTTGAAGCTTTCCCAATGAGCTCCATTCGTTCTCCATTTGGTTACTGAGTCAGGAGATTTGGAAGCGTTGTTTGAAATTAAGATCGGATCAATCTGATCCCCAAATCACATTGTGGGCATTGAAGTCGCCGGTGAGAATGAAGGAGCAGGTAGTTGGTTAATCAGCTCACGGAGCTGGGCTTCGCTTAGATCGTAGTTTGTGGCACGTAAATATTGCAAATAGTGGTTTTTTCTGGACACCATACATTCACTGCGATTGCTTCTAGTTCAGTTCTTAGTAGAAACTTTTGTGAAAAGAGATTGTTGGATACAAATATTGATGCTCCACCACTTGCTCGTCTGAATTCGGGTCTTATAAAGTGGTATCCTTCAAAATTTTTGAGATAGGGTTGATGGGAGGTTTTAACACCCAAATGTATCTATTCACCGATGGATAGATAAAATACATGTTTGATGTATCTTTTCACGTGTTTTGTTCCCACTCGAATAAGCTTTACAACGATACTTTTTTTCAGAAATCGGATGGAGATTTCCCAGAAAATTTGATGGAGATTTCCCAGAAAATTTCGAAATTAGTGTGAGGTTTAGGTATTTCTCGCAATAAACATGCTGTTGATAAAATTCAGACTTAAACTTCAAAACTCTCAAGGTGTATCGAAATTTCTTCACAAGAAAAGATTCGTTTGCGATATTTTCAGTTGTGCTCAGAGCTAAGTCTTCACTTAATCGAAATTACTCAGTTCGAAATCTTCAATAGATGTTCAAAAAGCCTACTGCGCTCAAAACAACCTGCATGCTATTCTCTTCATTGAGTACACGCTTAGCTCTTTCATTCTTCTCATCTTGTGATTAAACTATAGAGATAAGTATGACTTCTATGGGCATACCACATGAAGATAGAAAATATGGTTCGATAGTATGTGATTTAAACCACCTGTGCCTAGAGAGACTTATTGCTAATCACATGCCCCAAATTTGACAGTTTTATTGATAATTCCAACATCAGTGAGTAAGTGAGAAATACATAATATTATTGCATCAATGAATTTCACCCAAGAAGAGTTAATTAATATGATTTATTATTTGGGAGAAGGTGAAAGGAATTGTTTGTTGGCGTCACATATTTATTCCCAAAGTTTCCCAAACAGTAGACATCCTAGGAAAGAGGCATTCGAGAGGCTGAAGGAAAGGTTTGAAAGAACAGGACAAGTTGGATATGAGAAGAATGAGAGAACTAAGCGTGTACTCAATGAACCGAATAGCATGCAGGTTGTTTTGAGCGCAATAGAGCATCGTCATGTTAGTACAAGAGATGTTAGTCGAGACTTGGGAATTAGTCAGACATCTGCATCAAGAATTTTGAGGAAGGAAAAGTTCCATCCTTTTCATGTTCAACTCTACCAACAGTTGGAGCCCCTGGACTTCGGGCGAAGATTGTATTTTTGTAGATGGTCTTTAAATAAAATAGTAGACCATCCGAATTTTTTCAGTGGGGTACTTTTCTCTGATGAGGCCACCTTTCATAAGAATGGATTGGTGAACCGGCATAATTTTCATTATTATGATACTCAAAATCCTCATTTCATGAGAACTGTTGACTACCAACTTTGTTCGTCTCTAAATGTCTGGGGTGGTAAAATTGATGATTATGTGATCGGGCCACTTTTTTCCAAGAACATTTGAACGGCGATCGTTATTTAAATTTTTTGCAGCATGATCTGGAGCGTTTGCTCATTAATGTTCCCCAAAACATAAAAAACAATATGTGGTTCCAACACGATCGGGCACCAGCACGCTACAGCGGCAATGTCCGTGATTTTTTAAATGATAGGTTTGAGGGCAATTGGATAGGCCGTGGAGGTCCTGTTGGATGGCCTCCTAGGTCTCCAGACTTGAATAAATTGGATTTTTTTTGTGGGGGTATGTTAAAGAGAGGGTATATCGAGACCCTCCAACAATCAGGAAAAATATGATGGAGAGAATTACAGAAGCATTTAGGAGTATAACGCCGAATGCTCTCCAGAGAGTGACCGAATCAATTAACAATCGTGTTCGAGAATATATTCGTCAAAATAGGGGGCATTTCGAATATCAAATTTGATTTGAAAACTTTTTGAAATAGAATTAAATTGGTGTTTATGATTTGATTTGCATTTTTTTTTCAGTGGTTTTTCATTCACGACAAGCAATTCTATTTCGTTTCTTAATGATAATTCCGGAATATTTTGGGCAATTGTAAAAGTAATAGAAGTTCAGTGAAAAAAACAGGGTGTTACATTTAGAAAAAAGTTCTTTTATCTCGAAAAATTCTATTTTCGTTGGATCACGAAGAACACTGGGTATGATAAAACAGTTGATCTCTTACTTCGCTGATGAGGAACATATTTTCTTTAGAGAATAATTATTGTCACACTCAAATGATACGGAATGAAGATTATGAGAAGTTCTGAAAAACCTTCCAAATTCTCGATCTTTTTGATATTCTGACTTATTGAACATTTATTGAGATAATTTCGAACTGAATAATTTCGATTAAGTGAAGACTTAACTCTGATCACAACTGAAAATATCGCAAATGAATCTTTTCTTGTGGAAAAATTTCGATACACCTTGAGAGTTTTGATGTTTAAGTTTCACTGAACAGCAAAGAAATTAATTTTGTGTTGAAATTTGCATATTTCAATGTCTGAATTTTATCAACAGCATGTTTATTGCAAGAAATACCTAAACCTCACACTAATTTTGAAATTTTCTGTGAAATCTCCATCGGATTTTTGAAAAAAGGGTATCGTTCTAAAGCTTAGTCGAATGGGAACTAAACACGTGAAAAACATGCAGGGTGTTACATTTCAAAAAAAAAGTTTTTCTTTTTGAAAAATTTCATTCTCGCCGGGTTACTAGGAACACTCGGTATAAAATTTTTTCTCTTCATTTGATAATAAGGTACACTTTTACCTCTATAAAAAAAATATCATGCGTGAATTATGCGAAATGAGGCATTTGAGAACTTTCGAAAAAACTTCCAAATTCCCGAAATTATCGATATTTCAATAAATTTAAAATCCACCGACAGTTTTTTGGGCACAAAGCAGATAACGTTGAAGAGAACATCCAAATTGTAATCAGAATATGATAAAAAATACAGGGCGTGCCATTTAAAGAAAATCTATGTTTGTCCCTGGAACGAAAATGGAACACCCTGCATGTACGGAAATATTTTTAAGGAATGCACACATATTTATTAAACAATAATCAGAAAAGATTTCACTTCTATCTCAAATTGTTTCCGAGATATAGAAGTTTCTCGCCTTATTGACTCACCCGGTATAATATGCTGATATCAATTCCTTCAACTAATACCTTTTCAATAAAAAATTGAAAATTCATATCTATCCACACAAAACATAGCAGATAATCACAATTTTATGGAGGTCCGTCTGTGCGCGTCATAGATCCCATTTATTCAATTGTATGTTCACTTTTTAGAACATAGAGTTTTCTTCTCAAGAAAATCTATTTTGGGCTTAAAAGAAAATATGTTTTGACAAAAACTAATGACTATATACACAATGAATTAAATCAATAAACAAATTATTCCATGAATTCGAAAGCATTTCCATCATTTAAAATGCAGAAGTTGCAATACCTAACAACATTTCTTTATGGGCTTCCTAAACAGGGTATCCCGAGTTAAATGTTCTATTAGACATTTATGGAGAACTAATAACGCTATCGTTCTGAAATTTTGGTAGTTGATTCAGCTGGTCCGAAACTCTATTTCAAAGATATTTTCGCCACAATGACATTTCCGGTTATACCGGAAGTGCATAGCAACTTTGTTATTCAATATAGAACCTAATATATTGATGATAACACTTGTTATTCCAATTACGAAAACACCTTACGTATAAGTCTAGCTTGAAATATCCTAGTTTCTCCTAAAAATTATCGATTTTTTGCTTTTCGAAAAAATCGATATATCTCGAGAACGGCGTGAGCTACCAAAATAATGAAAGATAATTTGCAAACAAGAAACCATGCGGGACATATCTCATTTCCGACTGAATATCAATCAGTATACAGAGTGCTTTTTTACATTTCGAAACGAGGAAACATCGAAAACTACGTTTCTTCAAATTGCAACCGATATTTTTTTCAATTCATTAGAATTGTGAAAAACTAAATGAGGTTTCCCATAAATACCCTGTACTTGAGATTCCAAGTTTTCAAGTCATGGCGAAAAAACGAATTTTACGTGCCTACCTAAAGTTGGCAAAGGCGCCTTGGATTCCTGCACGTGCATAGATAGTTCCCAGAGCATTAACGAATAACTGTCTTTTTGTCATTGAATAATTGATAAATTAAGAGGAAAAAGATGCAAAACTGCAGTTGTTGTCGAATTTTCAAAGTCAAATTGAAAATATCAAAACGAATTAAACTCTATTTTCCTAAATTTCATAATAATTGTTGTAATGTAATATTCTAATGACCATTCACTTCTAGACATAGTTCTACTCGACGCATAACATCCTGTGATGTGGTTCGCCTCAGTTCAGAAATCCAACTGGATGAAAGCATTTTGTCCACTAAGCAAGTCATAGGTTCAGAATAAATTTTATCATTCAGAATTCCCAAAGATAAAAATCCATAGGCGTTAAGTCAGGTGACTCTTGGAGGCCACAAAGACAGACCGTTAGTTCCAATCCATCTAACTTTGAACATGTCAGTTAAAATTCAATAATTTTCATAAGTGCGATGAGGTGGCACTCCATCGAGTTAGTACCAACAACGAGTTGATTCAGCTACTGATAAAGTATCAACGAAGTCACTTACTACCTTCCTCAAAATCTCCATATAAAGTTCACCATTTAAGTTTTCATCATACACAATATACAATCTGTTGTCCTTCAAAAGTGCAAACACATTAAAACTAAATTCATTTTGAGAATTTCTTTCCTCCTAATATGAGGATTTTGTTTAGCCCAAAAGTGATTTATTCCGGTTAAAAACCACCTCATTAGAAAATTTGGCCTCATCCATCCAGATAATCTCTTTGAGAAAATCGGGTTCTTTTTGTGTTCTGAGAAGGATCTCACACAGTTCTATTCGAAGCTGTGGATCTATGTAGAGTTTGGACCAAAGAAAATTTATAAGGCTGCAGTTTATGTTAGATTAGGTTAGATTTCAGCAAAGAAAATGATGTGCTATTCTGGACCATTGAAGTCGAATGAAAATTCGTAAAGTATCTCCTGAATTTTTTCAGCTATCATAAACGGCATATTTGGATATGATTCGTTGAATCTACCGACAAGTTCTACTCACATTTCGTCTCTCATCTCCGTATTCGCTCATTTGTGTAGCTACCCATCCTGATCGAATTAATTCGACTGAAATTTAAAACAATAATAGTTTGTTATCTATGCTCAGGAGGCTGTCTTTGCTTTGGAATATGTCTATGCACAGGAAGAAATCTAAGCCGCCTTTGCCAACTTTAGGTAGGTACGTAAAATTCGTTTTTTCGCCATTACTTGAAAGCTTGAAATCTCAGGTACAGGGTATGTATGAGGAAATTTATTTAGTTTTTACGGTGAATCTAATGAATTGAAAAAAAACATGGGTTACAATTTGAAAAAACGTAGTTTCCGATGTTTCTTCGTTTCGAAATGTGATGCGGAATGAAGAGCACTCTGTATACTGACTGAGATTCAGTCAGGAATGAATTATGTCCCGTTTTTTGTTTGCAAAACATCTATTATTATTTTGGTAGCTCACGTCGTCATTTTAAGCTTATACATATATTGGCTTTAGTCCCACCACGCGCGTCAGCTTCACCTCGTGTGAGGAAGTAGCAGACTTTTTCACTTATCACCATTCATCGGCTAACTCAGTCGGTGATGGGTTCTTTTTCTCAATGGAGAAAATCATGCCCTAATACCCCACGTTTGGCGCCACTTGCTACCGAGATGGGATCACACACACAAAGAAAAAGTTAACCCAAACATTCGTTGTAAACGTAAATGTAAAATGAAATGAAAACACGTGGTTCACTGGTTATATAGCCGGTGGCGTGGGTACGTAAGTCGGCGCGTGCTGCAGCTGCTTTACGAGGACAGTATGAACTAGATGAGGTCGGTGAAGAGAAAGAGCGCGAGTCTCAGAAATGCACGAATATTTAAACCCTCGGTCCAAGTAGGCCCAGAGTACGTTCTGTGCCTAGCCTGGTCTAAGGGCCTACTTGGCGATCTGTGATTAAGGAAGCGTGGTTAATACGGTAACACGCTTGGTCGGAAGGGCCTAGACCTATCTATAGTTCGATAGCGTAGTGGACACTGTAACAGCTTATTCAGCTCTTACCCATGAAACTCGTATCCTGTGCGAGAAGGATGGAGCTCGTGGATGAAATTTAGGACAGAGTTTGCCACAATAGACCACAGTGTTGCAGTGGCCGGGCTGCTAGGCAGCCCTTACTCTTATGATATCTATCTATCTATCCTCTGACAAGAATTCTTCAATATGTGAATATATAAAAATCTGTTGGAATGTTTAGAAATCAATAAACTTTGTAGAAATCCAAGTAAAATCACCCTTAGTAGCCAGCTAGACATTTATACTTAATATTAAATTAGGCTGATACCTATACAGGGTGTTTCCGTTTTAATCTAGCAAAATGCACATAATGATAGAAATCTTAAAATATTGACGCTTTCCACAAGAACATACCCTCTCTGACCTGTCGTTTTTGAGATACAGGCTGTGAAATTTTTGGGGAAAAATTTATTTTTGAATAACCCACTCAATTTTTCAGATATCAAATTAAAATTTGACATTCAAGTGTTTTATCATCAGCTAGACGACAATTTGTCGGTTGCTCTACAGGGTGATATATTTTTCGGTCATGTCGTATTTTTCCCCCAGAACTTTTTTGCAGCACGCCACTGACCACATTTTCTAACATTTTCGAATCACTCATTCAATTTAAAAACTTTTTCGTGTCATGCATTTTTTGTATCTGTCACTCTTCCTGAGGAAAAAATTTAAATAAGATTTATGTTCCAAACTTAGCAATAGATTCTGGCCCATTTTCCTGTAGAAACACAAGTCCAGGTTATTCCCATTTCAATCTACCGAACTGCACTGGTTGACCGTGAATAGAAATTCAAAGTGACTCCCAAAACAAATTATGCCTCAAAAATTTTTGGTTTGCATAATACAGGGTGTCAAATTTGGAATTTTCAATAGGAAAAATTGCTATAACTTCCGTAAGTTCGAACATATTTCTAAACTTGATATTTAGATATGCAAGAATTGACTTAGCATAAAACTAGTGGCGTAGGATGATCCTTCTTTTCCATGCGACGCATGATGTTTGAGATTGAAGAAAAGCAGTTAGAGTTTATTACTCAGGAGGGATTCCTACTAAAACAGTGAAATGGCTGTAATTTCTTTGTCATACCCAGTTGAAAACCAGAAAATTTGAACATATTATCAAGAATAATTTTTTTTACGATGAGAAACCAATGGCAAAGCATATCCCGGAGAGATTCCCCCTCTTAAGCAAAATCAATACTCCACTGAAATTTATCAGAATTAATCAACCTATTGAGCAATCATCATTTCTGAAGAAGAAAATAATTTTTTCCTGTTTTAAGCGTTTCTATCACGAAATTTTCATGATAGCACTACTGTCAACTGTTTTGACTTCCACGAGTTGCAAGTGTATCCTTTGTGTATTTGCGGTCCATGGTACTGAACCACAGTCTTATCGAAATGATGAAAAAAAAAGGAAGTACGTTTCTATTATAAGTTACAATAAAAAAGTCATTTAGCACTGAACAAAGAAGAAAACATGTCCAATAATCTTAAGCTGCTAAAGAAGCCGTCCAAAGTGTGCTCCATTCTATTGAATGCATAATCTACATCTCCTCTCAAGCGACATTATAGATTTTGAGATTGCATTGCCGTTATTGCGCGCAAAAAATGGCACTCATCAATGATCCTATTCCTCAAAGTTTCGACATACATTTGTTGCGTAAACGAAGTCTTTGAGTGCGCCCCAGAGCAAAAAATCCAATGGGTTCAAGTCTGCCGATCGTGGTGGCCATGCAACAGGTCCATTCTGTGGAACATCATCAAGATTCAGACGATTACATTTTGCTATCCATCTGTTAAGGTAGTTTTCGTCTAGCCAATTATGAATTATTCTCGCATTATGAGGACCAGCCCCGTTCATTTGAATCCACCCATACCTTCTCTGTTCTAACGGTTCATCTTCTAATAAATCTGGTAGTTTGTTTTCCAGAAAATCTAAAAAGTTTCTCGAATTCAATCTTGCTGATAAAGAAACTGGACCGATTAGTGATCGATTCCCGACTCCAATCGAAATATTAAGGCTGAATTCTCTTTGAAATTTGTGGGCTCTAATTTCACGCGGATCTTCTTCAGACCAAACGTGAAGATCATGAAAGTTCACCACTCCATGTCTTATGAAAATTGACTCATCCGTCCATGAAATTCTCATCAAAAAAATTTTTTTCCGCAAAACTTCGTTTTGTAGAAACATGCAAAAAGTTACCCTTTTTGATAAATCCGTCAGTTCCAATTGTTGAACTGGGCTCAGATGATATGGTTTCCGGTGGTTTCACTTTAGAATTTTTCTTATGGTAACGTAACTTATATTAGTTCGTTGCTACGCCTTTCGTAAACTAAGCTTTGGATGATTTGAGAATAAATTTAAAATTTCCCATTCGTTAACGTTTCTTCTTCGATTTTGCCGATCACCCCCTGTCTTCGCCAAACCACTTTTTCGAAATTGTCGATGAACCCTTTTGAAAATTTTTCTGTTAGGAAGTTGAAAGATAAATCAACACTGAATAACTAAGTTGAACCTGTAAATAACAATAGTCGAAAGAGACAATTCTTTAATGACATTTGTATGATATTTGTATGAAAAGGCCATAGAATTTTAGTTTATGAATCATGATGCGGTTAATCATTTAATCCGGCTCATGATTTTATTCTGTGGTTCAAAGCCATTAATTAAAGCTTCATGAGCCATACACATTACCCGCTTTTCAATAAGTTTGGACAGATCAATTTGAAAACGTTGTGAATGTGTTTGATTTGTAAGTTTCAATCAATGGTTTCGAACAACAGAATAAAATCAAGAACTGCATAATATTTTTTTTGACGTCCTGTATTGGGGAAACGAAACATCGGAGAGGGTATGTTCTTTGAGTAAGTATCAATATTTTTTTAATTTTCTATCATCCTGTACATTTTAGCAGATTATAACGGAAAAACCTTGGACTTATGTTCCGACACGAAAATAGGCCAGAGTCTAATAAAAAGTTCAGAACATAAATCGTATTTTATTTTTTCTCAAAAACGGTGACAGATACGACAAAAATGCAAAATACAAAGAAATTTTTGGATTGAATGAGTTGAATGAGTAATTTGAAAATATTAGAAAATGTGGTCAGTGGCGTGCTGCACAAAAGTTCTGGGGGAAAAAAAGACAACATGACACCGAAAAATATATCATCCTGTAAAGCAACTGACAAATTTTTAATATATCATCGTGTAGCTGATGAAAAATCAATCAAGTGTAGAATTTCAATTCAAGACCTAAAAAACTAAGCGAGTTTTCATCGTGTAGTTGATGAAAAATCAATCGAGTGTGGAATTTCAACTCAATACCTAAAAAATTAAGCGAGTTAATCAAAAATAATTTTTTTTTCTCCTGAAATTTGGCACCCTGTATTTCTAAAACGACATCTGAGAGAGGGTATGTTCTTGAGGAAAGTGTCAATATTTTAAGATTTTCTATCGTTCTGTGCATTTTGGCAGGTTCAAACGGAAACACCCTGTATAAGTTAATTTCCTGTAGTTAAATACTTGAAAATGACATAACGGTCAAAACTGGTCGTGTTTATGAAAGTAAAATTGTGGAAACATAAAATATATTTTACTTCATCTTCGCTAATGCAAAAACTTGAAATGAAACTTAAAGGGAACGAAACCGATTTTATAATTACTTGGAATAGTCTATTATGTGAGGGCGTCAATACAAAACTGATTCTAATTAGGCCTTCATACAATGTGTTTTGCATATCACTGGATTCAAAATGATTGTTTTTCAGGGGATTATTCAGTTCTAAAAATTCCAATCCTTAAAATCTCTATAGCTATAACATTTTTAAATCTAGAGCATAGCAAATAATTCATAGAAGTTCATCGGATATTTCAGGAGGAACATGTTGATGTTGCAATTAGACATTAGCCTTTCTGGTCGCTACCTGACGGTTCAAATTTAAGCACCGCCTCGTACTGAATACAATGTTGATGTGTAATCGGAAGTGAGAGTGAACAGTACAGGATATCAGTAATTACTGTTAGAATAGAATCACCCATATTCTCCTTAGTCCCTTTCTAACCTGACAAAGTACTTATCCTTTTTACATGGTTTTCATCTTTTCTTTTTTTTCATTCAGTATGTATAGAATAATTGAATATTGTAATTTTAAAAATATGACATCTTGATTTTTCAAATGGAACACCCTGTATTTTATTGATCAAGTCAACGCATAATATATTATACTATATTTTTTCAGAAGTAACCTTATCTTTATTTTCGATCTTTTCGAAATATTCGATTATTTGTATACATTTTGATGAAAATTCTACAAACCGTATCAAACTCATCAACATGCATCATTATTTGCACAGAAGTCTTTTTTCTGTAATGATTCAAGTAGTGAAAAATGAAACCTAAAGGAGATAATTATTTCAACGAATAATAAAATCAAGATGATTAAAACGTAAATCGAGGTATGTGTTGAAATTTTTTTATTTGTGCCTCCTGTAAGTTGTCTGGACATATCATATTCTGCAGTTTACATGGTGAACTTATCAGTGTTTCGTTATTGAACATTGTTAATGTGAGGTTTAAACCCAATTTTCCCAATTGACTGCCATGAAGATCTCCAAAGAAGAAATGGTTGATATGATTTCTATTCTGGGTGAGTGTGATAGAAATTCTTTGTTGGCAAGTAGAGTTTATGCAGAAAGGTTTCCTGATAGAAGGCATCCTGATGCAAGATGCTTCGAAAAACTTCTAATTAGATTTATCGAAACAGGTAATATCGCTTACAAAAAACATGAAAACCCAAAAACTGCTACAGCTGAAGACAACCAGTTATCAGTTTTGATGACAGTGACAGAGGACTCATATAAAAGCCAAAGAGAGATTTCTCAGTTAACAGATATAAGTCAAACAAAAGTGAATAAGTTTCATGCATATCATGTACAGCTGCACCAGGAACTGAACAATCAAAACTATGAAAATCGAATCAATTGTTGCAATTGGGCACGTGACAAAGTAGCGGAAAATGCAAATATGTTAAGCAGAGTTCTTTTCTCGGACGAGGAAACTTTCCACAAATATGGGCTTGTTAACAGCCACAATTTTCCTTATTACTCCACGGAAAATCCACACCTCATGTGACAAATAGATCACCAGCATCGTTTGTCCTTTAATATATGGGCCGCTATAGTAGATGGATATCTAATTGTGTTACACTTTTTGGACGAGCACCTCAATAGTGAAATGTATTTAGATTTTCTGCAAAATCATCTACCAATGTTACTTGCCGATGTACCAGAGCATATAAGACAAGATTTGTGGTTTCAACAGGATGGAGCACCGGCACATTACTCACCTCAGGTTCGGGTGCATTTAAATCATGTATTTCCAAACAAATGGATAGGACATTGTGGTCCTGTTAGATGGCCAGCTAGGTCTCCGGATCTTACAAGTCTAGATTTTTTCTTGTGGGGTTATATTAAGGGCATAGTTCACCAGATTCCTTTTACAACTGAGTTGGATATGAGACAGAGAATAGTCGACGGCTTTCAGTCAGTTAATCCGCAAATGTTGTCGAGAGTTCAACGGTCTTTTCTCAAAAGGATTGAGCTGTGTCTAAAAAGAAACGGGCAACATTTCGAACACTTATTGAAATAGTTCAACACCTTGTAGATCATATCACCAAAAACCAATCTATTACGTATCTCATACACGACTACCTTAAAATATCTCCATCTCTCTGATCAACTATAAAGATATGTACTAATGAACTCTTCTTTCGCAACCTTTGATCTTATTATTTTAGTTTATTTTTTTTTATTTCGAAAATGGTCGAAGATAAAGATAAGGTTACTTCTGCAAGAATAAGGCACAATATTTTATGCGTTGACATGAATGATAAAATACAGGCTGTTCCATTTGAAAATATCAAGATATGATATTTTTAAAATTACAATATTCAATGATTTTTTGAGTCACTCCTGTATAAAATGAGAATAATCTATTTCAATTCATCAATAAAGCTATCTTTGGGCAATAAGAGAACGAAAGGAAAAAAGTATTCATCCTCTCTGGCCGAAGGAGCATACGATGATGTGAGAGACTATTTTCATGAATTTTAGGGAAAAAAATATTTTGAAAATACTCACCAAACAAACTTATTACTATAAGACATTATAGCAGAGATTAGGACGCTCTTGAATCTTCAACAAAAAAGGGGTCTTCCAATCTGAAAAAAACCTCTCAAGATTTTTTTAAAGAAAATTGGGACATCCTGTTCACTTCAAGATAAATCGCTGAAATAGATTTTTACTTTTTAAATACAATACCGTTCGAAAAAAAAATGAAATCTTGAAGAGTGACCGACCTACAGAGCACCGCGCCACTGGTGGATCACCCAGTAGAAATCTGTTGGAATGTTTAGAAATCAATAAACTTTGTAGAAACCCAAGTGGAATCGCCCTTAGTAGCCAGCTAGACATTAATACGTCTCCAATACTTAATATGTAGCCTAATATTTATATAGGTGAATTAATTTCCTGTAGTTAACCACTTCATAATGACAAAAGCGGTCGTGTTTATAAAAGTAAAGAAAAAATATATTCTACTTCATCTTCGCTTATGCAAAAACTTGAAATGAAACTTAATGAGAACGAAACCGATTTTAAAATTACTTGGAATAGTCTTTTGTAGGAGGGGGTCAATACAAAATTGATTCTAATTAGGCCATCATACAATAGATTCAAAAAGATTTTTCTTCAGGGATTTATTCAAACCTCTATAACTGTAACATTTTTAATTTCTAGAGCATAGCACATAATTTATAGAAGTTCATCGGATATTTCAGGAGGAACATGTTGATGTTGCGATTAGACATTAACCTTTCTGATCGCTACCTGACGGTTCAAATTGAAGCACCGCCTCGTGCTGAATACAATGTTAATGTGTGATCGGAAGTGAGAGTGAACAGTACAGGATATCAGTAATTACTGTTAGAATAGAATCACCCATATTCTCATTAGTCCATTTCTATCCTGACGAATTTTACATGTTTTTCATCTTTCGTTTTTTTTTATTCGGTGTGTATAGAATTTCGCATAATAGCCGATCCCTTGATTCAATTGGATATCAATTAACTGAGGAAGTAATCCAATTACCTCATCCTAATAAAATCAATCTAAATGGATTTGTTACAAATCCATTCAAATCCAATTGAAACAATTTTACCCTAACAATCCTGTTGTTCATTTCAGCCTAGGAACCTAAAATTTCTTAGGTTATTTCCGACGAGGTTACACACAGACGAGAAGCGAGAAATGGGGAAAACCACCCCTGGAGCTTCATTTCGATCCCTCCAGGTTCCCCGCCTCCATTGGCGCCCATCTGACAGGAAAACAGTACGGGTGTTACCCTCGCCTCGAATGCATCGAAAATTTGTTCGTGCCGAAAAACGTTGGAAATTGAAACGATACACGGGGTGCCAATTTTTTCACTTTTTTCATATAAATGTGCCTAACTATAGTAAACAGTATGAAAAGCTTTAAATGTGCTATTAATCATTCAATGTAATGTTATATGCGTATTTCTTGATTCATCAGGTGATCGGGTAATCACTCAAGCTATTGAGTAAATTTAAGCACGTTGCGTCCGAAAAAAAACTGTAAAATATTTGTATATTTTTGTAAATCGGTGTGATAATTAATGTGAGCAATAAAAATTCGTTACAAATATTTCGGTTATATTTTTATACACAATTTTCGTGATAAAAGTTTATATAAATTCTTTATGTATGACAGTTCCGAGTGAACTAGCCAAAAAAAAACGGGACTTTGTGGTAATCATGGCTGCCGCAGATGGAATAAAAAAGACATGTAAACTAAAGAAAGATAAATCTCAAAACAAAGTGACAATAAATGCACCCTACGCCTATGTCGAGGTAATTTTGAATGTGCTTTTAAAAATAAAAGGATATCCTTTTATTAGTCCAATTAAAACTAGATGTATGATAAATTAATAGTTGGTAGAGGTATTTCCTTTCCAGTTGATAAGCCTTGTTGAATGTTTTCAATTCTTGATTTTTTAACTTACTTATGTGGTTATTTAGTGGTAAAATGAATACATGGAAAAACACAGATATTTAATTGAATCAAAGTCAACCTAACGGCCAAAGAATAATTTAGAATAGATTTCTGAATAAACAGTTGAATCTTCAATTCGTTATTTCCCACTACTTATAAAATCCTCAAATTCAGATTGTGGAAATTTAACCACTATTTCAGGTTGAATAAGCTTGCTTTCCTCAAAATATACTCCACATTCAACAATTCTTTGCAACAGGGCTGTGAATCTCAATACGCCAGATATCAATCTTACTGATAAACAAAATCGAATAACTTATATAATTAATATTGCTATACCCGACACACATAACATACAAAATAAATATAATGAAAAATTTCTAAATTTATGATGCTTTCCGACAAGATGAAAAAATGTGGAAAATGAAACAAATTTTTATTCTACCGATTATTATTTCTATTACATGTGTTATTCCTAGGAATCTTCACAAAAATATTGAGATTTTAGGTCTGAAGATAAATTTGTTTGAACAGTTAAAATAAAATAGGTAAAAAACTTTTTAAGTTGAACGGTTTTATGTTAAACATACATTGCACTGTTTAAGATAAATGTACTAAAACCAAAAATAATAAAATAGATACAGTCGTGGGAATTATAAACATATGCATAGACTAGACTAAAATAAAACCGTGGGGCACGTCAATTGTCTACAATCGTTGATTAAAATGTTTGTTTTGTAATGTTACACTATAATTATTAGGCAGTTGTGCAACCGACAACCATGGACGTGTGATAAGTAGGGCTAGAATGTGGAAACAAGCTAGCAAGCTCGATTATAAGCGAGTTTTAGGGTTTCATAGTGGTGAGCGAGTAGTACTTTTGTCATATGTTTTGTCGATTAAAGACAAACAACAAGCAGTGAAACGATTCCCCGCCAGCCAGCAGTGTGATTGTCCAACGATAAACTAGTTAAAACATCTCTTTTATTTACATGGAGTGTATAACTATTAGAATTTCCATGAGCAAGAAACTAGTAAATAATTTCCTCACCGTCTGCGGGCCAACTGCCTAACGACGAATTAAACGATTCTTCTATCGCACATTAAGTCGATAATTTGTAGACAATTGACGTGCCCCACGGTTTTATTTTAGTCTAGTCTATGCATATGTTTATAATTCCCACGACTGTATCTATTTTATTATTTTTTGGTTTTGAGTAAATTTATCTCAAACAGTGCAATGTATGTTTAACATAAAACCGTTTAACTTAAAAAGTTTTTTTACCTATTTTTATTTTCTAGTTTTTAGTTTTTATTTCGCATTCTTTTTAATTTATTTAGTGCTTCATTATTGCAAGGTTTCTTGCCCGTTAGTTTATTGCAATCCAACTCCTCTATACGTAGTCCCTGCAAAGATCTTACGCTAACGACATATCTATTTTATCCACCCTAATGCCATACAGTTCTCGGCGCGTTTTAACCTTTCACCTTAACTTGGGTGGTGTACCGCTAACGACGTATCATTTTTAGCCACCCTAACGCCACACAGTCCTCAACACGATACAAAATCTTGACTTGGGTGGTGAATTCAGGCTGGATACATTGTATTCTACTGGTTGAGCACTTTCATTTGATACCCATATTGATAGGATTGATAAAACCTACGTTATCCGCCATTTTGTAGCGGCCGCCATCTTGGATTTCAATTTTTATAGTATATTGTATTCTGATTGTTGAGCCCTTTCATTTGATACCCATATTGATGGGATTGATAAAAGCTATGTTATCCGCCATTTTGTAGCGGCCGCCATCTTGGATTTCAATTTTTTATAGTATATTGTATTCTGCTTGTTGAGCCTTTTCATTTGATACCCATATTGATGGGATTAATAAAACATAAATTATCCGCCATTTTGTAGCGGCGGCCATCTTGTATTTATAATGATAATGAATAAATATAATTGTATTGTCACCAAAATCCAAAGTGTATACAAAATTTCAAATTATTCGGTTGACAGGAAGAGGGTAAAATTTGAATTACTAAATTTGACCCAAGAATAAATAAAACAAACGGGGTGAGCTAAATAAAACCGTTTAAAAAGATAACAGCCATCACATCTTGATAGAGTCATAGGTTTTCTCTTTATTAGTTTTTAATGCTCAGAATATTATTTCATATTTAATTCAATTGAATATATAAATTTAATATAATTACCTGACAATTTTGTCATCTATATTGAAAGCAGTATTCTATTCGATCGTTCATCACTTGACACAAACAAAAATATGAATGAATAACATTCAGTGTTTTTTTCAGGGAGAACGCCTCTGACACTACTCGTTGGTACATTGATGTCATTGTCTGATGATGTTATAGTTCGTATATATTCTGGTAGATTGATATAATCTCATAACATTTTACGTTATCCTAATATATAATCATTCCAGTACATGTTTTGATTATGATCATTGCCTGGCAGTGATATTAATTGTCGGGTGGTGGATCTATATTTTTCTTGAAATCGCTTTGATTGCATGATATATGGTTAACTCGTCATATACATACGCGTATATATATATATATATATATATATATATATATATATATATATATATATATATATATATAGTGCGCCAGAAAAAACCGGACAATTTTTTCCGTTATATGTTTCGCAATTTTGGAACTAGATCATTCGTTGTTGCTTCATTGGAGAGCCAAGGTTTTTCAGAAATTGTATCGAAACTTCACTTCCGGTGAAATCCAATATGGCTGACTAATTCGAAAATGAGCAATATTTCGAGATCGCTGAAACGTTATTTTTCTCTAAAAAATTGTTATTCAGGCATTCAGTCGATAATTCAATTTTTTCTGAACAATTTGACATATTCATCTTAAGAATATTCCAAGACTTACTAAAAAGTAGCGTGAAGAATTTTTTTCACTCTGATTTTCAGCTTATATCGAAATTTGTTTTTCAACTTATGGCGTTGGCACTCCTGAAGTGTTATGTTTTTCATGCATGTTCTAGGAAGACAAACAACCAATTTTTACTAAAACCAACCTATAATTTGATTTCCGTTCGAATTTCCCCGTTAAAAAAAATATTCGTAACTTCGTAATTCAATCACTAGATTGAACCTTACCCATCATTTTGAGGGGTCGAACTCGAATATTGATTCATAATTGTGCCAATTGTCGTCAACAATGTTTCTCTTTTCCACCATCATATGCACCACCCGTTGTGAAATCTCTGAACATAGACTGCATACATTAACTCTATGATAAACAAAAAATAATGAATTTTGCGTGCATGGCGGGCAGATTTGGGAACTAGCTCTTGTCAGGAAGGATTATTCATTGATCTACGGATTTTTGAATAATTCTTCTTGTCTCAAGTTTACATATGTAGACTCCTCGCGAAGTTTTTCGCGGAAGATATTTGTCCCATCAAATATTTACCGACGGGAGGTTTAATCTCGGAAACAGATGCTAAGAGCACTATTCCAGCGGGATTATTTCGCTCGTTTTCTACCGTTGATGTGATTCACGGAACGGCGAAAGATGTCTCCCAAATGTTTGGAATTTTTAACGTTTCTACATCTATTTGTTATTGTTCGTATCTTTCTCGAAGATATGCGACACTGATGAGCTCCTAATAAGGGCGAAACTGCAGTCTACCGCTTCGTTTCCCGGCATCCTGCTTAGTTGCACTATTGTGGCTCTTGAGGGCTGCGCGCATGGGAGGCAGATTTGGGAACTAGCTCTTGTCAGGAAGGATTATTCATTGATTTACGGATTGTTGAATAATTCTTCTTGTCTCAAGTTTATATAATATATATATATATATATATATATATATATATATATATATATATATATATATATATAAATATAAGGTGCGACAGAGGAGAGTTCATCAGTCAGTTAAATTAAAAGAAAATATATACTATGCAAAAACAAGAATATCTTATTTGCAGCGTTGCCAACTCGAATATAATATAATCAGTGAAAGAAACAAATGGGTTCTTTGGGTTTGTGTGTGCATCACTATTAAAGTTCATAAGATTCTTATAGATCGTCACAATTTTTTTTCCACTCCACGAAGTCTACAGGTTAAGGGTGTGATGATTACATCTATCCAATTTGTTTATTTGATTTACATTTTCTTTTTGGGAACCATCTTGGAACTAACAGGTAGCATATTATAAATCTTCGCCCCTCTGAATACAATTCGCAATTGACAGAGTTTTGTTTTGTTTGATGGCGCTTCTTGTACTTAGCTAATGTAGAAGATCAATTTTATAGTAATCGGCCTTTAGCATAAACCTCACAAGAGACCTCACATATACTTGGTCAATGGATGAAATTTTGCCCTCTCGAAACAACAAACTTGTAGGGTACCTATTATCTTTGGAGGACATAGTTTTTAGCATATATTTTTGGGCAATTCGTAGGGGTGTCATGGTAGTAGTGCTATCACTGCCCCACACTTCAAGGCCATAATTGATAATCGATTCCACAAGTGAAAAAGATTCATTTTTAGAGTTTTTAATGGCAAAATATTTCGGAGTTCGTAAAATATATGAATAGTTTTTTTATCTTTAGCAACTACGTATTGTTTATGATTTTTTCATGTAACGTTTTCGTCGATAAAAATCCTAGATATTTAATACAATTTGATTTTTTATCATATGGCATCTATACATGTTTATTTTCATCTAATAGCCAGGTTCGTGTATTGTTAGGCTTTCGATATTTAGTTGGGTTTTTTGAATTAGACTGAACGTCTAATTTTGTTTTTTCTATATTTAGAGATAGGAAGCTGATGACCAAAAACCTCACAATATCCACAATGGATTTTTCCGCACATTTTTTCGACAGATTCTCCAGTTTCTCCAATCACGATTACAGCAGTATCATCAGCAAAACAAAATACTTTTCCATCATCTGCAACTAATAGTATTTCGCTAATATATATGTTAAACAACACAGAGCCCAGCACTGTTCCATGCGGAACACCGAACTTCGCCAGAACGAGTCCTTTCATTGAATCACCTATTTCTACGCACTGAGTTCTTCCATTTAGGTAGAACTCGAAAAATTTAGTAGCAATCCTTCTAGTACCAAGGTGATTGAATCTCTCCATCAGTATGTCATGTACTAGAGTGTCAAAAGCCTCTGCAAGATCCACAAATATTCCTATAGCTTTTCTTCCATAAATCCTAGTTTCTTAGGATTTCCTCTGATACCCTACACAGGGCATCTGTTCAAGGGGTTTATACAGCAGAAGGAGTTCCAGAGCTGTCCAGACAAAAAAAAATTAACAGACTTAATTGATGTATCCAGCACCAATATTGAGAATTGGCGAAATGTTCTATTTCCGGATGAGGCCAGAATTGGGGTCAGATGACCACCGGACTCGGGTTTTAAGGGGTCGTGGAAGACAAGCTAGACTCCGAGCAGCAAGACAAATTCCGAAATTTTGAAGGGGCGACTGATGGTTGATCAGTCGATACATCGTCTACCGAACGCCTGGATGACAAGGGCAACTTGTGGAAACGTCGCCAAATTTATATATATATATATATATATATATATATATATATATATATATATATATATATATATATATATATATATATATATATAGGGGTTTTACCCCGACGAGTTGCCCATATATCTGTTCATGCAATCAAACTGATTTCATGAAAAATATAAATCCACCACCCGGTAATTAATACCATTGCCAGGCAATAATTATAATCAAAACATATCCTGGAGTAATTATATATTAGGATATCGTTAAATGTTATGAGAATATATCAATCTACCAGAATATATACATACTATAGCATCATCAGACAATGATATCAATGTACCAACGAGTAGTGTAAGAGGCTTTCTCCCCGGAAAAATCCAGTGTACGGACCTTAGTCAAGTAACTCTGAATGTTACTCATTAATAGTTTCCTTTGTGTGAAGTGGTGAACGATCGAATAGAATACTGCTCTGAATATAAATATGACAAAATTGTCAGTTAATTATATTACATTTATATATATATATTATAAAAATATATATGGACAGTATAAACTAAAGAGAAAACCTATGACTCTACCTCATTATTATTTTCGGAAAGAAATCTACGAAGAATATTACAAGATTTGATGAATGTTATCTTTTGTAACTGTT
Organism: Cryptolaemus montrouzieri; assembly: GCA_013387265.2. Lineage (NCBI taxonomy): Eukaryota > Metazoa > Arthropoda > Insecta > Coleoptera > Coccinellidae > Cryptolaemus > Cryptolaemus montrouzieri. Next base: position 137,119,393 of record JABFTP020000185.1, on the reverse strand, counting down.
CAAACAAATTTTTCTTCAGACCCAAAATCTCAATACTTTTGTGAAGATTTCTAGGAATAACGCCTGTTGTAGAAATAGTAATCGGTAGAATAAATATTTTCTTCATTTTCCACATTTTTTAATCTCGTCGCCAAGCATTATATATTCAGAAATTTTTCATTGTATTTATTTTGTATATTATGTGTGTCGGGTATAGCAATATCAATTATATATGTTATTTGATTCTGTTTATCATTAAGAACGATATCTGGTCTATTGTGTTTTACAGCTCTGTTGCAAAGAATTGTTTTATCAAAATTCAGTTTATATTTGTCATTTTCACAAATAATCTCAGGTTCATATTTGTGAAATTTTTTCTTTGGGAATTAGGTCATGTTTAATTCCTAGATTGAAGTGAATAATATTAGCGACGGCATTATGTCTTTCTAAATAATCTGTTGAAGCAAGGACTGAGCAAGATGATAATATATGAAAAACTGTTTCTGAAGAACAGAAACATCTACGGCAAGAATCATCTATATTTTGTTTGATGATATGTTTTCTATAATTCCTCGTGAAAACAACCTGATCCTGGATCGCAATTGCCAAGCCTTCTGTTTGAGCAAACAATTCTCCAGATACTAACCATTTATTCGATGCAATTTCATCAATATAATCATTTTTCAATTCTTTAGGTGCTTTCCGTGTAATTCCTTCTGCATCCAACTTTCTCTTTTAGAATTATCATCAAATATATCAAAATCTACCTTTTGCATTGTCAAGTTCAGAGGTGTAAGATTATAATCTGAAGCAACAACAATATCATGTAATTTAGACGTTCTCTGTTTATCATGAAAATGGGAACGTAGATGAAAAATCTGTTTACTATGAAGATTATTCAAATCAATTAATCCACGACTTCCAAGATGTCTAGGTAGTGTAACTCTCTAAACAGCTGACTTTGGGTGGTGCTTATGATATTTACAGAGCATTTCCTCGTTTGACATTGTAATTCATTTAGATCAGTTTTAGACCATTTAATAATTTCAAAAGAAGATGTAAGAATAGGAACAGCATAGGAGTTGATAGCTCTGAAAAGGTTTTTACTAGTTAAATAACTCTTGATGATAATTCTAAGTCTTTTGTAATATGAACTTCTAATATTTTCTTTAGTGCTGCTATGGTTAATTGTCTTCTCTTGACAAAATCCAAGATATTTATATGTATCTCCTTGATGCATTGGCTCGATTTCGATATTGGAAATCTTTATATAATCAGAGGTGATCTTTCCTTTTTCAATAGAAAGATTTTTACATTTTGGAAGCCCAAATTTCATATGAATATCATTGGAATAGTTGAAAGTAATCTCAAGTAGACTTTTTAAATGAGATCTGGTTCCGGCATATAATTTAATATCATCTAAATAAATTAAGTGACTTAATTTGAATTCAGTTAATAGACTCTTTATTTTTTATATATATATATATATATATATATATATATATATATATATATATATATATATATATATATATATATATATATTTAGGGTGGTCCAGGATGTTCAGTTTTCAATACGAAATCGAAAAATTAGATGAGTACTAGGTGTTTCAAGTTTCAAACATTTTTCAGCATTTTTCTTAAAACCAAAGTTTCCGAAATCAGCCGAAAATTGACACAAGACTTAAATTGAGAAATATACATCTTTGAACAGGCAAAATTTTTGTAACAGTATATAGGGTGAAGGTTCATATATATCACCATTTCAGATATATCCTTTGAAGATTGTTAAAAAATAACGAACTGAAAGACTTATATAAATCAGGCTGAAAGAATAAAATTCAAAAAACGGATGTACAAAATATATAGCATTTTAACATGCTTGTGATCAAGACCATAGAAAAGATTTTGAGATTGTAAAATTGATGAAAAAATATTAAAAATGCGAATACACTGAATGTTCTGGAAAATATCCATTAAATGAAATGCGAATACCCACTAAAGAAATGAAAAATCCGATTCCGTTCAGTGTACAGTTTGTTAGATTAGACATCCCCACTGATTCGAGTTCGATAACAAGGCTCATCGAAAACGTCTGGTCAGGTATAGATTAAGTGTCAGTAATAGATCCATTTGGAATTAGATTATGTGTACTCTCTATATATGATACAAACCTAATTGGCGAAACGCACGGCTAGTTTTAAGATATGTCCTTTTTGCTTAAGGAATTCATAGCTGCAAACAGATACGAGGTAGCTTTTTCGTTCTTGACTTTGTTGTAAATTGCGAAAATTTTCGCAACCAGTCAAGTGCATCTCGATTGCTTTTGAAGTTATATAAAAATAGTATTGACATTCTATAGGAATTTTTTCACGTAGAATCGAAATACGTATGGAAATGTTTTTTATCCAATGGTTTTTGAGTTAAAATGCGAAAATGTGTCATCATGAATGTGAACCAGAGGCAATTTTGATTTTACTGAATAAAGTATTTCCTTTGATATACATGAACGGTTTCGACGTTTTGAGATATTGGTAATTTTCTGCTTACGAACATTTTCAGAATATCCGAATAACTCGAGAACGAAAAAAGCTAGCTTGAATCTATTCACAGCAATGATTTCCTCAGCAAAAAGAATACGAGGTGGGGAAGTATTTTTTTTCTATTCACAATTTTTCACATAGATGCAGTACTAAATGAAACATCGAAATCCGTCCATTCTGTATAGTGTTTTTAGTTTGATTCACAAACTCATGGGTTCCACTTAACTTGATCGTTTCTGTTTTGAAAGAGGTTGAAGAAAACAACTAGAATCTTGAAAATATTAACATAAAATTCACAAAAAACCTAATCACTTACTATTCAAGAATAAACGGTTGGAGAATGCGGGGGAATATTTTCGATTGATTGCAATGAGTAAATGTAAGAAGTCAAGTAACAGAATCCCGATTATATAATTTCATATTTTCGCCTCTGGCTGGCTAAAATGGAAAATTGCTTTTAATATTCCAACCGTCAAAAGAGCCGACATAGAAATGAGCGACTAGAGCTAATTGAAATGTAGAAATTTTCATAAATTCTTCGGTTGAAAGTTTAGAAACATCCCGCGAAGCGATTAACTAAATGATTATTCATCAAAGAGGGAATCAGCTTACTACTAACTAAACTTGTCTCATAATTTATTCCCTCATTATCATTAAAATTTCTAATCTGAGATATAACAAATGCCAGAAAATCAAAAGTTTGATTCAATTAATTATTTAACCTTTTCTTCCTTCTTTATGTTATAACTTATGAAGTCTTGAAATTCTCAAAATAGATTACTGAAATTCAATAACTCTTGATTATTTTATGCATTCTACATTGATTTACACATTTTTCTTCTATAAGTACTTTCCCGCATGTTTTTCTATTTCTAAGTCATTAAATTTCCCAAAATATAGACACTGTCATTATTATAGCTGGATATCGTATATCATAAATTTCAAAATTCTATATCCTCAAACCTGTGAACTCATCTTATTAACACTTTACCTTAATTTGAAAAATATTCACATTTTTTAAAAATTCGAGGTTCTGTAGTACATTTCAGATCTTCAAATCTTGTCGTAATCATTTATTCATCAAGCAATAATGATGATAATAGGATATTAAAATATGCAATTTCTCGACCATCTTCAGCAGTACTGAACTAAACATACATAAAAAGGTAAATCCAAAATCATTGATGTTTTCCATCATTTCAGGAGCCGAATATCTTCCATTGGTCTGACATCTTAAACAAAGTTAATGCGGTTATACAAAATGATTTCATGCTCAGGATCTCTAATGAGCCCCTTACTAGTTGTGATTTTCATAGCAAATATTGAAGATATCTTATTCGATTCCTCTAAATCAAAAAGAATACATTTGTGGTATAAAGATGTATACTATATACGCACATGTTTTATAGAGCCCGCTAGGCAACTAGATCAATTTTTAACCTACATCAATAGCTTTCATTCCAAAATTAAATCCAAAATAGAGAGAAAAGTCGATAATCCGATTCTATTTTTACACGTAACAATCACTCATAAAAATAACACACTATGTTTTGATATATATCGAAAAACCACTTTTACTGATATTTGCTTCCCTTATGATTCAACACACCCGAAATCTCATAAATATTCCTGCGTTTGATGTCAACTATTAAAAAAATAGCTATGAGCAATGGTTATCCCTGAAGTATCAAATGGTTTTGTTTCAAGAACATCTAAAATTATTTATTATCGTGGACTTATGCACTATCTCAGCTGTTAGCTGGATATAATTCACCTTTCCCAGATTCAGCAATCAAAGGGAATAGGCTCGATTACAATATACTTGTCATAAATTTCCTAACTATCCTACATGTATTAAGAATTACAGCTTTTTGCATTTCTATATAGGTATTCTTATGCAATTCTAATTTCTTAAGGCTATCATGCAAACTTTTGGTTATTAACCCAGTCGAGGATACGATGACAGGAACAATATCTATTTTCTCGAGGTGCCACATCTGCTTGGTCTCGATAGCAAGGTCTGGGTATTTGGACTTTTTCTCCTGGAACTTGTTCAGCACGTTGTTATTATTCGGTATGGCGACATCCACCTGCATTGCTGTTCTGGCTCTCTTATCATACACCACTATGTCCGGCCTATTGTTCGTCACCATTCTGTCAGTGATAACAGGCCTATCGTAGTATAATCTGATAGAGTCATTTTCCAATACGGGCGCCGGCTGATACTTGTAATATGGCTGGAAGGTGTTCAGAAGTCCGTACTTGTGTGCAAGTTTCTGATGGATAATGTTGCACACTCGATTATGCCTGTGAAGATACTCCGTATCGGCCAGTTGTACGCATCCGGACGTAACATGCTGTATGGTCTCCGATCTTATATGGCATTTTCTGCACTTATCTGTTTGTAATGTTCCGTCCTTCATTATAAATTTTTTGTAATTGTTTGTAGCGATCACTTGGTCTTGGATGGCCATAAGGAATCCCTCGATTTATGCGAATAATTCTCCTTTCATCAAACATTTGTTGGAGGCTTCTTTGTCGATGTGTGGTTGATTAATCTCATGGTGATGTCGTCCATGCAATTTCTTTCTTGACCATTGCTCTTGTTTTTCAGTATCTGATAGGAATGGTAGATTCAGAAGGTCATCTCTGGTAGCAAGATTTAGAGGTGCATAGCCAACGATACCACTCTATGGAGGTCAGAAGTGAGAGCTTTTGCTGAGAAGAATTTTCTGAGATTTTTCATCTGTTCGGTGTGTAAATTGACAATATCTATCAATCCGCGTCCTCCTTCTTTCCGCTTTAAAAATGTTCGTATCACAGACGATTTTGGACAATGGTTGTCGTACTTTGTCAGCATCGTTCGGGTCTGCCTTTGAATATCATCCAGTTCTGTCTTAATCCATCTGATTATTCCAAATGAGTAAAGCAACACTGGAATGGCGTAGGTGTTAATTGCCTTGACTAGATTCCCCGAGTTCAACATCGATTTCAGCACAGACTTCAGACGCTGAATGTATTCTGAACGAATCTTCTCCATTGATTGTTTTTGGTCTAGCAATCTGGCTTGTTGGTATCCCAGATATTTGTATGTTTCGCCATCTCTCATGCACTGTATTATATCACCGTTTGGAAGTTGTGTTTCACCATCTATGACTTTTCCTCTTTGAATGTTCAGGGTCTTACATTTTTCAATCCCGAATTTCATATGAACATCTGCCGAGAACTCACTGACAGTTTTCAGCAAATCATCCAATTGCTTCTTGTTCGAAGCATATAATTTGATGTCATCCATATACAGCAGGTGGGAGATTGTATGATAATTCCTTTCTGCCTTTATCCTAAATCCGTATCCTGTTCTATTGAGCATTGAGGACAATGGGTTCATAGCTAAACAGAACCATAGTGGACTCAAAGAGTCTCCTTGAAAAATTCCACGACGTATGGGTATCTCGTCGGTTTTAATTGATGTATTGTTCATGTTGACCTCCAGAGAGGTGAGCCAGTGTGTCATTGTTGTCTTCAAGAACTCTACCAGGGCTGGGTGAATTTTGTATATCTGCAATACTTCAACAAGCCAAGAATGGGCGGTACTATCGAATACCTTCAGATAATCGAGAAAAGCCGAATGAACATCCCGATGCCCTACGTGTGCCTGTTTCATTATCACAGAATCGATGATGAGTTGTTCCTTGCACCCGTGGTGTTTTTTTCTGCATCCTTTCTGCTCCTCTGCTAATATATTGTTGTCGTCAAGGTGTTGGTATATTCGATTAGATATGCATGAGGTGAGTATTTTGTAGAGTGTTGGCAGGCAAGTGATTGGCCTATATTGGGACGGATCCTGTGTTCTATCGCTCTTAGGTAGCATATATGTTAAGCCTTGCATTAGGAAAGTGGGTGTTTTCTTGGGATGTTGAAGAGCATACGTGAGCTGTTTCGCTAGGGCTCCATGGAGCTTATCAAACTTCTTGTACCAGTAGTTGTGGATATTATCTATACATGTACTACTATTGTGATTTCTTCCTCCGCTATTCCATCGAAGTCCATATGTCTGATATCGAGGCGTTCTTTTTCATTCGTGATCCATTCCGCATCTCTATCGTGTTCTTTGGGGTGCGACCATAGTGATGACCAATAGTCGGACAAGCACTGTGCGTCAGGTACTTCTCTGTTATTGTTGGTCGCAGTTTTGTTATTTCCCTTATGAAAATTGGCCGCGTTTTGGAGAAACCTTTGGTTTTGGTGTTTCCTTTCAGTACACTTGACGTATCTTGAAAGCCTCTTTGCTTTTGCTTGGAGTTTCTATTTCAAAGTGCCATATAAACGTCGATGTGTTGTTTGTGATCAGGGTGTTTTGTGTTCGTAACAATTTTCCTATAAATTTTGCGTATATGTGATTTCAAGCGCCTTGAGGGTTTTCTGTTTCTCAGGAATTCTGTGAGGCGACCGATTTCTGCTCTAATAGTAAATTTTTTATCATTATTATTATTATTGAAGTAATTTAAGGCTGAGGACAAGTCCTATAAAAGCCTAATAACAAAAAAGTAATTTCTATAAATCTAAGCACAGCTTAGCCATAATTAAATATGCACACATATATAATAACTAAATCCACTTATGTCAAAAACGAAATCTAATTAAACAAAAGAAAGTCCAATTCATTTTTGAATTGGAGAAGTATTTCAATTCTACTTGAAATAAGAATTTAGATAATGAAGTATAATGACATTAAATTATACCAAGGCTAGTTGAAATGAGTTTACAATTGAAACTACCTATAAACTACCTATGCCTAGCTAGATAAGAGTCCCTTTATCTCAGTGTGTGAGATTTTCGTCTAGGACCTACGCCCTAGATATAGCCTTAGGAATAATACTCATGACTTCATTCAACTAGCTTTATTACAGAATAATTATCGAAAGCACAACTGACTAATAAATTACTAACTATAATCAAGGTAACTAATTCAAAAAACTTAACTACAAAGTTTAACCAATTACAATAAAGGAGATAAATTTAAACTACATAAATACTAATTTTCAATTTAGAACAATCTGAGCCTTTCAACAAAATGAAACTCAATGATAGATCTCAGTCAACGATTAATGCAGATAGAGGAGAAGAAATGAATTATGAAGAAGAACACTTAGCTTTTAGGACTGAGGTTAATTCCCACGATGGTTGGATAGTGTTTTATATCGGTTGTTTGGTATTCCTGTAACTTACAGCTTACAGGTTACTTGATTGGCTGAATATGATTCACAAGGTGACTGCCCTAAGTGGCAAGAATAGTTCCGTAAAGACGTGGTTACCCCAGTCGTGAAATATCAAGGTTTGGCATAAAGATGAAAACTCGTGACAGTAAAATTTCCTGATGGTGAGAAAAATTTATAACAATACCATATCTCTCGAATATATATCTTTAAAATGAACAGAATGAATTTGAAAAACCCTTGGAATAGCAGATATCGATCTAGGTTAATATAACGAAAGAAAATTTGAAATCTCTCCACTCTCTAATTGAATTCGTTGTCGAGAAAATCCGTCAAAATTACCGACTAATTATAACGCCTCAGACGATTGGAATTTATCCAGAAAATCAAAAGAATACTTAATTACTTTTACTGTAAATTATGCATTCCAATCGCTACAACACAGCTCCAATAAAATCAAAAACGATTCCGAAGATTTCTAAATGGAAAGAAAGCGAATCTAATGAATTCCAATTATATAGACTCGGTTCGATAAAAAACTATTGATTTAAAAAAAAAGAATGAAAAAGCGGAATTATTCTCTTCAAAACAATGAAGAGTGAATGAAACATAGAATGAGTACTGCTTCCGTTCTCCCACAGAAACGAGAAAACGATTTTCTTTCGAGTACTCACTCACAATTAACCAGTGAACAACCCAAACAACAACAAATTGAATTTCAAACTGTTTGAATATTTAACTTGATGAAATGAGATTAAATTATTATTCTAATAAAATTATATATATATATATATATATATATATATATATATATATATATATATATATATATATATATATATATATATATATTCTTTTGAAAAGAGAGGATTTCCAAAAATTTGAATAATTGTAATAAATGCTTATATCTATAATTTTGACGTGTATCAGGAAAAAACACAAGTGTGAGCTCAGGAAATGTAACAGGGGAACCATACTATCTTGTATATGATTCAATAAACGAGTGAAAATACCTGAGGAAAAAACTCGTTTCCCTGTCGCTATTGCACTAGCAATAGCTTGTCTGTTTATGTTGTGTTAGTGTCGTGTGTACATAAAGAGTACCAAAGATTTTTCTGCTTAGCCGCTTCATTCTCTCTTGCATTCCATGATTTCCAAACGAAGACAAGAGTGAATTGAAGGGGGTTTGGGACAGGAATCTGTAACAATGGAAAAAAAACCAGCAGAAAAATATTTCAACAATCATACTTATATGTCAAAACAAATCTAAGAAAAGACTTTACATAGGAAGCAAGATCATGAAAAAGACTAAGGAGATAATAAAAAAAATACATAACCTGCTATATTTCTCAAATTCCATCTCTCTTCGACCGAGAGGGCCCCGATGGCCAGGTTCAGTCTTCCAAAGTGATGCCGATTATGATCTATAGATGTTTTAGAATCATTATGGACCCAATAATCTGGGTTGACATCGCCCATATATTATTTCTTCGTGGAACTTGTTCAATTCAAGGAAAGATTTGCGAAAAACAAAAAAAAATTATGAAAACTGAGTTTAAAAGATATAAATGACAAATTCGAGAAATCCGACTGTTATAAGTATAATAAATGGAATGATCAGAAAGAAGCAAACACAGATAGCAAATCGAATCAGCTGATACAAATTAACACTACCCTCTACTAGCTGACATTATCATGGCCTATATTGAAGAAATTATATTCAATTTCTCCAAATCAGAATCAGTACATTTTTGGTATAGATGTGTAGACGATATACTAGCATATTTCATAGGAACCGCTAGACAACTAAATCAATTTTTAACTTACATCAATAATATTCTTCCCATAATTAAATTCAAAATAGAGAGAAGTCGAAAATCAGATTCACTTTTAAGACCTTACACTCACTCATATATATCGAAAACCCACCTCTACTGATATTTGTATTCCTATGAATTTAATTAATTGATTCATAGGGCTTTCTCTCTACCATTATCGAAAGAAAATACGTCCAGGGAAGTGTTAACTATTAAAGAAATAGCTAAAATTATGGTTATCCTCAATTATAATAAACAAAATGATCCTAAATAAACAAACACCAATAGGTTATCATAATATTTACCCACGTATAGAATCAACCAATAGAGGTAAATATATTTCATTGTAATATTTTGACCCTATCCGTTAAAAGATTGCAAAAGTCATTTCAAAACAGTTTGAAAAGTAGCTATCAACACTAACATGAAACTATCCCAAGAATAGTAATGATAAAATTGACAGATTTAACAATACTCGAGTTTACAAGTCCTGGAATATGAAGGCGTTTATATAGGTCATCCTGGTCGTTGATTCAAAACTAGATACAAAGAGCAACAATCAGATAACAATTACCAGAGAACCGGCGAATCTACTTCACATTGTATTGAAAATGGTCATCACTTTTCACCTATAGATCAAACAAACTCCCCATAGATATAATCTTCTGAATGAACAGAAGGACCCGGTTTATTCTTCCAGATTTGACATCTTAAATTAATACCTGTTTTTAGCACAATTCGTTTATTACTTCTTATTTGCACTCTAATAATTTTGTATCTGTTAATGTATGTATGTATTTCAAGTTTAGTTCCATACTTGTTGTCAGCTGAAGATGGTCGAGAGACCGAAATTGCAATCATGAATTCCAATGAACAGAATCAATTAATTATTTGAAGCAATAATGAAGTATTTTATTTTCTATTATACCATCAACCATGCACGTAATTTCATATTATAGTGTTTTTCAAGTTATTTCCACTATACTACCAATGATGTTTTTAAGCATTTGAACCTCAAATTCCTATATTATTCTTATATTCTTCTCATTTTTCTAGGAATTGGTTGTCACTTCTCCGAACGAGAGAAACTGGAGAGGAATTTTTATAGCGCTGCTTGTCATAGTTGCTGTGCTGGGTCTTATCGTATTTAGCATAGTGTTAGTATCACCACCAGAAGAGGGACCTAGAAATAGAGGAGTCAAGCCTTCCCTAGAAGATATAATACTGAAGCTTCCAACACCTGCCAAATTCAATGGAACTTGGATTTCAGGTAATAAACTAAACGTTCTATTGAAAACTTTCAAACTGCTTTAAATATGACTTGGACGGATATACAAGCTCTTTCATCTATTCCTGGACCATATAATAGTTTTTCAGCTATTGTAGCAGCTTCCAAATTATCTATTTGATGGTGTCCACGTAGCATTCTACCTTCTCGAGTAATGTAAGTGCGCTTATCTGCCACTTTCACACGTGCAGTATTGGTTTTTTCGAGATACCGATGAGAATTACGCCCCCAATCATGTCCTAGTGTATTCATTATGATCAACAATGATTTCGTACCTTCATTGAATATACCAGTATGCAGCAATTCTTACAATAGTAAAACTAGTATTTATCGTGTTTGGGCATATTTTCCACACTAGTTGGTTGAAGCTCTCATTATTATTCTGATTGAATCCAGCAAAACATATTGTAAGTTAATTGTCATTACTGAGATCTTCATAAATTGGCTTGACAGCTTCTAAAACATCAGTAGGTATAAGTAGCAAGCTTCGGCTGCTCTCGAACGAAATTTGGATGAAAAATAAATATTTTGTCGAAGAAAATTATTATTCAAGGGACGATATTCAACCTTCCGTAGAATGTTAAATATCCTCCCCTAATGGTGCTAGTTTTCCGATCTACTCTTCATAACCACCGTTAACCAGGGCCACAGAGAAGTGGTACAGCAAGGTCAGATGTCACAAATGGGAGCAATGGACTGCAGTTTCGGTCTCGTTGGACCTCGTCAGAATTGTCTACCCATTCGTAACATCCGGCTATGCCGTTACCTACTCATCTCAGTTCGTTGTAGCGAACGTAAACATGTAAATGTCACTGCGTCCCTCAACGAACCGAAACAATGGCTACCTCACCATCGCCCTGCGAAACGGCGAAAACAAAGAGCAGAAGAAACAGGAAAACGTTCAGTGGTCACACTAATTCGATAACATACCGCCATGCGACACTCACGTATCAGACAGAAGCGGCCATCGAAGGACCGACGTTCCTCATTTCTATGTGCTTTACAACCAGGCATACACAGACATCTCAAAACTTCATCTTCATAAATTGGCTTGACAGCTTCTAAAACATCAGTAGGTAACGGACAATAGTCATGACTATAAGTAGCAAGCTTCAGCTGCTCTTGAACGAAATTTGGATGAAAAATATTTTGTGTTTCATTGACCAATTACCGGTACTTTTTTGACCCGTAATATAATGGCCCAAAAAATTACTGAGTTTCCACTGAAAAAAATGAAAACTCTGATATTCAAACTCAAAATAATGTGAAAACTATTTCCTTTCTTTACAAAAGAAAAATTAATTTGGGAGGCTTTTACTTGGTAAAATTCCATTATCAATAATAAAAAACAAGTAATGAGGTTTCAGCAATTTTACTTAATAATTGAGATTCGTAACGCGTTTCACTACACCGTAGCTCCTTTCGACGAATGAATGTACAGAAAATAAGAATGAGAAGATAAATACAAATGTTCTTGAATAATTGAAAGCTTATTGGGTTGCTCCTTCTTAAGTGGTTATTGATGACAGGTATACACAATAAAATTAAGGAATAGATTGTTCCCTGAAGGGATTCAATAGAGGTGAACGGCTTTAATCGACTTGTTCATTGATAAGTCTACCTGAGTGTTTGTGTTTGTTGATTTCTAAAGTTTCCCAAAGATCTACCTTCCAATATTTATTATCTGTACGCAAAATTTCACACTGTGAGTCGAAAGAGTGACTATTTTCTAGGAGATGATTCGCTTAATTTGAATCTGATTTTTTATTTGAAAAACTGCGTTTACGTTCCAATATTCTAATATTAAAACTTCTATGCGTTCTACTAATGTAGAAATTATCACAAACATTGCAATTCAATCTATAAACACCTGATTTATTGTTATTATCTGCTTTGGTTTTATTATTTTATATATATTTGCCTAAACTATCATAAGTATGGAAAGCTATGTTGAAATTATTGATACTTAAGAATGATTTCAGTTTCTCACTTAATGCCAACGTAGGCATTAACTCCAATCAACAATCCCCCGAATTATATTCTTTGATAAAACTTCATAAGCCTAATTACCCTTTTAGACCTGTTGTTTCTTATGTAACGGAACCTTCTTCCAAACTTTCAAAATTCCTAAACGACTTGCTAATAAAATATTGCAATTTTAAATCTAAATTTCTGGTCAATAATTCATACGAACTAATTGCCAATATCAAAGATACTATTATACCACCTATTTCCAAACTCATGTCTTTCGATGTTAAGAATCTATTTTCCTACATTCCTCCGAAAGATATGTACTACTTAGTTGAAGAATTATTAGAAAAGAATCATGTCAATACGATCATTAAATCAGATATTCCTTCATTATTACAAATGTGTTTAGATCAAAATTATTTTCATTTAAATAACAAATATTATACGAGTGAAGACGGATTGATTATGGGCAATCCGTTAAGTCCTTTGTTAACAGAAATATTCATGAAAAATTCAGAGAAATAAACTCATAATTATCCACTTACTAAATATTGTTTATACTGGTATCGCTATGTAGACGATATCATTACTTTTTCACAGGAACAGATAGACAGTTAAAATTTTCATCATATAAATTCATTACATCCAAAAATTGGATTCACAACCGAAATAGAAAGCCATAATTCAATAAATTTCTAGACGTAACAATTTCCAATGAAAATGGAAAACAGGTTTTCGCAATTTACCATAAGCCGTCACATACAGATATTATAATACATAACTCGTCGTGTCATCCATATCAACATAAAATGTCAGCATTCAACAGTTTCATTCATAGATTGATTAACATCCCGTTATCACCAGAAAATTTCAACAAATAATTGAATTTGATTAAATAAATTGCCAAAAATAATAGTTACAATCCCAAACCAATAAATAATATTTCAAATAAATAACAAAGTAGAATCGCATTAAATGAAGTTTACCCTGTCGATAAATTGAAACAAAAATTCAACACCTTAACCTACGTTGGCATTACAAGTGAGAAACTGAAATCATTCGTGAGTAGCAATAATTTCAACAAAGCTTTCCCAACTTATAATAGTTTAGGCAAATATATAAAAATAATTAAACCAAATCAGATAAAAGCAATAAATCAGGTGTTTATAGATTGAATTGCAATGACTGTGATAATTTCTACATTGGTAGACTACATAGAAATTTTAATATTAGAATATCGGAACATAAAGGCAGTTTTTCAAATCAAAAATCAGATTCAAATTACGCGAATAGTCACTCTTTCGACCCACAGTTTGAAATTTTGCATACAGATAATAAATATTGGAAGGTAGATCTTTGGGAAACTCAAAAAATCAAAAAACACAAACACTCAAGTAAACTCATCAATGAAATAGTAGATTCAAGCCCTTCACCTCTATTGAATACCTTCAGGGAGCAATCTATTCCTTAATTTTATTGGATATACCTGTCATCAAAAACCAATTAAGAAGGAGCAACGCAATAAGCTTTTAATTACTTAAGAACATTTGTATTTATATTCTCATTCTTATTCTCTGTACATTCATTCGTCTGAAGAAGCTACGGTGTAGGGAAACGCGTTACGAATCACAATTATTGAGTAAAATTCCTAAAAACACATTACTTGTTTCTTATTATTCACAAAAAAAATTAAAATTATATTAATTATAATTTCAATCTCTCGTTTGTTTGCGAATCATCGACCGCAAGTTCATTCTCGAATTCGGAAAAAATTTAAATCATACATATACATACTTTCAAAATTGGGAGATCTTTCCAATAAATATTCTTGAAAAGACCAGTGGAGCATTACGCTATGATGTTCATGAAATCAAACAGCATGATCCTGAAAAAAAATCAACCTGTGTATTTTCACAATCACTGGACACTTCTAGTTGATCAATAAAAAAATTTCTCTTCTTAAAATCAAAGAGCTAGATTCTAGAACTACAAGAGTTCATCACCCCGTATCTCTTGAACGGACGACTTTTAGACATATGTTTATGAATAACCTATTTTCAATGAGGTAAATGAAGAAATTAATAACTGCATAGTCCAATCAGCTTGTACAGAAATGTATCTCACAAATTTAGATAGACAAGAAAATATTCCTTATATGCTTACAAAGCAAAAAATACCTTTCGATGTTGGATGTTTCGTGACAAAGAAGAGAAAAAAAAGCGAATATATGTACAAGTAGCCTTGATTATAAACACTCAGCAATGATTGAGGAATAATGTTTGTACGGAAATTATTTCTCATTCTAGCAATTATGGATGATTATGACATCCCACACCGAAAGACAGAAACATATACTTTGATAATATTGTACTGAAAATTTCACTCAAAATGTTCTTTGAATTCGAAAGGTTGGCATGATAAATGTCATGAAGTTAACAAAATACCGTCCCACCCTCATGGGTGTAAGACTTCCAACAGAACAATACATTATGTAGGATAAAAACAAACAAGAAGATAAAATAAATTCCAAAGTAAACTGTCAATTTCTTTTTACGTTGTACCATTCGCATTGCTTCTTGTATATTTAGTCCCTGCCTTCGCAATATTTCCCGCACTTTTTTGTGGCTGGTCTCCCACACCTTTCTCACTCGCCTCGATCTCCCCATTCTATTTATATCGCCGAATCACTTTACAACACCGCCTGAAATTCTAACTCCTGCGTCATGTCATTTTTTCAGATTAGATCGTGTTTTGTATTACTTTTTGCATATCTCAGATATTTAATTTTCAACGCTTCAATCCTACTTTTTGTTACGACACCTATCCTCCTAAGCCAAATATGAGAAGCCGTGTTTACAACACCTGTATTTTTATCTTTTTTTCTCTAATCAAGTTTTCAAGTTATTAAGTTGCCAATACACTTGTTTTAATTACTTGTCCTTCGTATACTTCGATTTCTGATTGAGAAAAATTAATTCCTTGATAACTTAACAATTGATGAGAATACTCTAGGCTTAGTTTCACAAAATATAATGATAAATATGTTTCGGGTTTGTTCCTATTTTCAAAAACTAAGGAGAAATCGAAATGTTACAATCTCATTTACACTTAATATGCAGTTGAGAGAAGTGAGGAAAAACTAATCATGCAGGTCACTAGTATAAGTAGATTATGATTGTGAGCTGATGAAATTTCTATGAAAGCTACTGAAATTAATATCTTACTTTTGTTACGTAAAATTTGGGTTTTTGAATTCTACGAAATGATTTTCGTTTTACGTTCTTGAATATCTATTCATTATGAACTATGGATTAGTTATGCTCTTCTAATCTAATAATGGTGGAACGACCAGTTTAACCTATTTGAAGTGCAGGACAATCATTAAAATATAAGTTATAAGAACAGCTCTTTCAATAACAAATAAAAGTAATGTTTTTGAGGAATTTTACTGAACAATTGTGATTCGTTACTCGTTTCAGTACACTGTAGCTTCTTCAAACGAATGAATGTACATAAATTATGACAACTATATATAGATACAATTGAGAACATAAACCCAAATGTTCTTAAGTAATTGAAAGCTTATTGAGTTGCTTCTTCTTGATTATTGATGACAGGTATATCCAATAAAATTTAGGAATAGATTTCCCCCTGAAGAGATTCAATAGAGGTGAAGGGCTTAAATCGATTTGTTCAATAATGAGTCTACCTGAGTGTTTGTGTTTGTTGATTCCTCAAGTTTCCTCAACAAACACAAACACGTGAGAAGAAACAACTCAATAAATTTTCAATTACCTAAGAACATTTGTATTTATATTCTCAATTGTATCTATATATAGTTGTCATAATTTCTGTATATTCATTCATCTGAAGAAGCTACGGTGTAGTGAAAAGCGTTACGAATCACAATTATTCAGTTGAATTCCTTAAAAAATATTACTTGTTTTCGTTATTGATAATGGAATTCTACCAAGTAAAAGCCTCCCAAATTCAAACAGCTTTTTTTACTTGTCTTATTTCGATCTTTGTTCATGATCTAAAGTGAACAGGGTGAACCAGTAGCTATGTGAAATATTGTAGATAGAGAAAAATGATCCCCCTTCCTCGGGCAAGATTTTCGAAAACACCTCATTGGTGAAAACGGAATTGAGCTATCTTTTTTATTTTACGAGTTATTCCGAAATGCTGGATTTTTCGGTATTCTGACATATGACGATATTACGAATCCTAGTAAAGCTAGGCAAAAATATTTTTACATTCTACAGGCCCTTTTTAGAGTAGAACGCAGAGACGTATTCGAAAAATATTTTTGACGATCGTTTTCTTCCAAAATATATCATATGCCATATCAATTCCTCCAACTAATGCCTTTACAAAAAAAGGGTAATTCATGTGTATCCAATCAGAACATAGGAGATATTCATAATTCTATAGTGAGAGGGGTTCGTCTGTGTGAGTTAAAAATCCCATTCATTCAATTCTGTGTTTATTTATTAGAAGATAGATTCTTTTTGTTGAAAAATTAAATTTCAGTCTTGCAAAATAATTTGTTTCAACAAAAGTGATAATTATACACAATTAATTGAAATAATAAACATATTATCTCATGATTTTGAAAGCATTTCCATCATTCAAAAATGCAGGAGTTGCAAAGCTGGGCAATCCTTCCAATTTGAATGTTACTCACATTCTCCAAACAAATCCTAAAATTTTATTTTTGCTCATCTATGTTATTCGTTTTGTCTGTATACAATAAATTCTCAACGTGCTCTCAAATGAAAAAGTCTAGCGAAATCAGATATGAAGAACGAACTGGCCATTCCACAGGTTCCTACTTCCTTTAATGTGATGACCGAAATTGCAGTCAAGGAGTTCGTTTCTGGTGTTGTGGTGCACCTTCATACTGAAAATAAATATTTCCTCTTTGCTCTAATGGCAATTCATATAAAGATATACTATATCTTCTTCTTCTTCTTCTTCTTTTTCAGCCCTTCTCTGTCCACTCCTGAACATAGGCCTCCCCTTCTAGCTTCCATCTCTATCTGTCCTGTGCTATATTATACCATCATCTTCCTACTTTTTCCTTTATGTCATCCAGCCACCTTCTCTGGGGGCGCCCCACTCCCCTTTTGTATAAGCGTGGTCTCCATTGAGTTATTCGCTTAGTCCATTTTACATCCTGTTGTCTTGCTACATGTCCAACCCATCTCCACTTCAATGCAGCTATTCTCGTGATTACGTCCTCTACGCCTGTTCTCCTTCTTATTTCTTCATTACGTATGTGATCCCGCAGGCTCACTCCAAGCATAGTTCTTTCAATTGCGCGTTGTGTGGTCTAAGTTTGTTAGCAGATCTTATTGTGAGAGTCATGGTTTCCATGCCATATGTTAACACTGGGAGAATGCACATATTAAACTCATCTATAATGCAATAGCAAATTTCGTCATTAAGGTTGTCGCAAAAATAGTGTATTCCAATACACGCGCACCACACATTGAAACGGTATCGCCCTTGGTGTCGATGGAGATTGACATACCACCACAGTGTCATTGAAAATTGCGTCACTTATAACACAAACTTCATTGGTCCATATAACCATTGATAAAATTCTGGGTTTTCTTCTGTTTTCTGAAGGTACCAGTGACTGAAATCAAATCATCATTGGGTTTCACTGGGCTGAATGAATTGCGATTTTCTCACCCTGTAGGGTTAAAATTCATTCTCCTTGAGAATTCTGAGAGACCTTGACTTCGAAATGGCAGTTTCAATCACCATTTGACGGATTGAAATTTCAGGTTGGGCTGCAGATGGTCCTAAATTATCGACAATAGCATCTTTTCTATCTCAATCTTTCTATGTTTTGCTCCGTTGTACTTTGAAAGAACCTCCACCAATTAAATTGCCTTTCAGGTTTTGGAAATAGTCATATGCGACTGTCTCATCTCAGCGAATCTATTGAAATAGGATTATTCCGCAGCATCAGAATCATGTTCATTCTCAATAAATGATTCCAATGTCTCATACTTTCCGTGATAACTAAGGAAAGCAGAAAACTTTTAAAGCAAGCGAAAATGAGTTTTGAGTTACATGAATAATTCACTTTCATTAACATACATTTATTTAGATATTAAATAAAATGTGAAAAATTATAGTTTCAACAAAATTTGAAATATTCAAATATGAAAATTGAGAAATTGTTAAACAAAAACAGTTATATCTAATGTTATTCTAACTGCTGTAATAGCGAGTGGAAAGTATAGAATTTTTCATTCTTACCTAGTAACAGACTGTATTTTCTCTCGAACCGCAAAGTATAAATCAAGAACAAATAAATTAAATCTGAAAAACAATATAACAATGAAAACTGTTTGATAGTATTGATGATCTATTCATTTTATGTAATTTCATCTCCAAAGTAAAACGAAATAAGACTTGTTTGTCATTTTTCCACAAGTTATTCGATAATCACGACTGGATTCGACCTTACGGTCATTTTCAAGTGAACAACAATATAACAGATAAAAATTCGCCAATATTTGAACACATAAAATCAACCAACCACTCGATTTCATTAAACAATCTTAATATCGTTCATAAATGAAGCAAGGGAAGATAGATGACTTTGTAGTTGGAAAGTTTGGAAATTAACAAACTATGTAAAAAACCACATTAAGTACCCTCAACAGCCAACTAGAGCTTAATGCATCCCAACTACTCAATATCTAGGATAAATAAATTTATACTCGTACCTACCTAATCATCTGTTATATTGTTATTCACTTGAAAATGACCGTAAGGTCGAAACCGATAGTGATTATGAATAAATTGTGGACTAGTGACATAAGTGTCTCATTTCGTTTTACTTTAATGAAAACTGTCATGGCTTTCTAGTTTTTGTATTAGAAATTGCAATAAGCATTGCAGAACCAAATCTTCAATGTCTGAAATGTTTCGAAGTACATTCTTGATAAAAGCCCTTAAAACTCCAATGACAAGGTCGACCTACTAATATCAACTAAATTCAGTTGGAACTTTCGTTCAAATTATAATTTTTTAACCTTTGTAGCTGAATATGTCCCATCCGGAGTACTTTCTAAATTTTGTCTGATAATGTCTTGTGTAAAAATCTTTGATTTCTTAGCAATATAATTTTCAGAAGATCGTTTTGAAAAAGATTTCAATCTTTCATATTCTGAAATATACAGGGTGTCCGTGAATTGCGTGTACAACGTTATACCGCAGATTCTTTAGCTCGAAATGAGTCGATTTAGGCCAAAATATGAAAAGTTTCTTCTTTTTCTAGAGGTCACCAAATCTGAGTTTTACTTTTTCTTTGTTTTTACCATTAATTTTTTATTTCATTATTCTTCAATTTTATAGTTTTCATTTTCTTATTAATAATTCGAAATTTTAATATTCAGTATATTTTCTTTTATTTTTAACCACTTGCACATGTCGCGGCCGGTTCTCAAATCAAACTGTTGGCTTAATTTCATATATTTGTTTAAAAATATCTTTTTTCAAAATTTAGACTTACCTACTTTCTTTCTACCTTCCTTCCTTACACCTTGGCAACACTGCTCAACATCAAGTGAGCAGAGAAACTGCATACAACACAAGACAAGAAGAAATAATACGCACGCAAGAAGACGAACCACATTTTCTTAAAATTTTCTTTTCATTACGAAATAAAAATTAATATTTCACAATTTAAAAACGTATCCGGTGTGTGAGTGAAAGTGCCGAATCGTGGAAAACTTTCATATATACGAGGGCAAAAATTCTTCTACAAGACAACGAAAAACTGTAATTGTTCTCCTTTTTTTGTTGCTCTCTCATTTCCTGTACACCCAATTGGTAAGTCTTTTCTCTCACTTATCATATCGTATCATATATTTTCGATCATATTGTTGCGAGTATCTTTGCGTAAGAAAGAAGCAGGGTTTCCGCATGAAATAGGAAAATTGTAACAGCTTCTCCTAATATGATGATGTGTAATTATAAAAGCATGTGGATTTTCGACAATCTACACGTGTTCATTGTGGAGGGTTGGTGATGCCAGACCTAGTGAAAGTGCATTCGTCAGTAAATAGAATTTTCCAACTGAAATTGATATTCTAAGTTCTCTACTCTTGGATAAATCGGCAGGAAATTTGGGCGATTCCCAGGATCGTTGGGAAGTAATTCCTGAACTTTTTGAATGTGATAAGCATGAAATAATTGTTCCTTCAAGACATCCAAATCATTGTTTTAAGAACGACCAACTGCAAACCTAAAACCCGCGTGCTTAATTGTGTGTTTTCCTCAACCATGCCCAAAATTTGTTCTTTGCGTTCTACCGTCCTTACTGTTCGTTGTCGCCCTCGATCCAAATTCATTGTTTTAGGAACGACCAACTGCAAACCTAAAACCCGCGTGCTTAATTGTGTGTTTTCCTCAACCATGCCCAAAATTTGTTCTTTGCGTTCTACCGTCCTTACTGTTCGTTGTCGCCCTCGATCCAAATTCCTGGGCTTGAAGCAAACATTCTCGCTGAGGCGCCTCTCCAGGTTTCCAAACGTTTGGTGATTCGGCACTATGCGATCTGGAAATCTTTCAGCATAAACTCTCGCGCTTTCACGTGCATTGTTTTGAGAAAATCCGTTCACCATAACCATATCAACCATTTCAAAGTTACTGTACATCTCCGGGCCTAATAGTGATAAAAAATCACCGAAATACCTAGTTAACAACTTGAGGAACACTGTTGTGTCAACAATTGGTTGTCAAGCCTAATAAAATGACAATCTGTCAGACCACAGAAATAAATCCAAAGCCAACATGGTCAATATGTGATATTTTTGACTTGCTAGGTGGTTGAAGAAATGAAATTGAAAAACTGTTTTTTGTGGTCGAACCGCTCATCATATCAAAATTTCTCAGGAGACAAAAAAGTTCAATAATTAGTCTAGTTACTCAATGTTCATTACAGTTTTGATCAAACGCAGACAGTGGAAGAATTATGGTTAATTAATAACACGTTCGAGTTTTTAGGGAGACTTGTAAAACGTCAAGGTCATTGAGTGGATCACTAAAAAACGTGAATAACGCACCCGATTGTGTATACCAAATATGGTTTCTATCGATCGAGTCGTTCTCGAATTATTTCATATAAGTGAGTTGGCCTACATGGACTCTTTTCGAGCTGGAGAATCTGTGCTGTAACGTTGTACACGCAATTCACACACACCCTGTAGATATCGTGTCTCATTTATTGTTGCTTTTAGGATTGAATAAATTTTCCATAGAGTTGAGGATTTCCATTTGTTAATAAATAACCAAAAAATGCAAGTAAAACATTTTTAAAAAAAGAGTTGGTTTTCTTTTCGTGTTACTCATCTCTGAACAGTGCATAAACTTTTCTTATTGATATTATGATTTTAGCGGCAAAATGCTCTTGATTATTCATTATTTACAGTATTTTTTATTTCAGATGGAATAATTTCAAGTTCTATATCTAATGCACTCGATTTTCTATTCATAATCTCGTTTAAACAATTACTTTCTCTAAGATGAATTTTATGATATTGACATTTGCATTTGACACTGACGCTGTTTGAAATTCATGGCAGTCGATAATGTTTGGTTCAATTACGGAAAATTCATTCCGTATCTATAGTTCCAGAATGACAATATATGAAAAACACATAAAAGTCGGGTGTTTCATAATGAATATTCGAACCAAAAGTGAGAATGTTTAAATTCAATTATCAAAAATGATTTAAGAATAAATACATACAGTGATGGTCGTGGAAAAGATTATTTCTATCATCAACCTAGAATTTGAGAAAAATGCTGCTTGATGTATGTATTTTTTCTTTTTGCAAGCATAATTACTTGTAAATAAAATTCTCTGCGAATGAATTCTTGAAAGTAGTTACTGAAAGTAGCTATTTGTCGGATCGTTCATTTCAGGTCTTTTCACATTTATATTTATCGCCAATAAACAAAATCTAACAAAATCCAAATTGTATGTCATTCAAAAACCTACAGGCTCGATTTTAAGCCGAAAATATTTTGTCGCTATTAGCGGTATAATAATCGTCCAATAATCGGCTCCATATTTCACGATTTCATATTCAAATTCAATCAACTAGTCAAACCATGATTAATTGACATAGTATGCAGTGAAGTGATGCGAATTCTAATGGATATTGTGGACTAATTCCTGTTCGTAGACATTTCATTATTTCACTAAATCAATGGTTTGATTCAGAGCTACCAACATCGAAATAGAATTTCAAAATCATGAATATTTTCAAATCGTTCTTTTTCAATTTCCTGAAGGCACAATTCGGAAAACTGGGAATAAACGAAACAATTATATTGATTCCTGTGGGTCGGTTATGCAAATATTGTGGTAATGAAATTCATTCAACCATATTATTATAATTAAGCTGTATTGATTTTTGTACGTAAATACTGAACTCTAATTCTATGCAATAATACAAGAAAGAATCTCATTTGGTAGATTTATCGTTTATATGGAACTATTTATGAAAATATTCTTGATTGTAGAAAACAAAATAGTGAAATGGAAATGCTTGATTGTTTACGCCTTGGAGTGTCGTTTGCATCCATACCACGTTCATTCAATGTTAACGAATCAACCGTACGTTCGATGAGAAAATCCGAAGATAAAACAAGGTCGTCTGTAGCTTCAACCTCACGATTATCAAAAATTTTTTGTGTGTGTTTGTGAGTTTGAAAAAAAAACAAATGAAAATTACCAATATACGAAGGAAATTCATAGCTTAGCACAAAGAGACAAGTCAAAAATGTATTTCTTACAATGCAAACAATCAGATGTAAAACATCTAGACGTTAACACACTCCAAATCTATACCTTGAATAATTAGTGAGAACACGTTACATCACTCATGGTATAACTGAAGCCTATTGGCGAATGCTAGTGGACTTTCTAGGCGTTCTGCTAGTCTTTGAGTAATTATATAGCCTAAACTTTTCGACCCAATGTCAATGGGAGGTTGATTATTGATTAAGATCATGTAGCCTACTCTTACAGCGGATTAAACAGAGTAAAATAGTGCTAGAATCGCTTCTTCGTATTCAATCTGAACATAAAATATATGGATAACTGGTGGAATGCTCCATCGTGAACTACTGATTGCTCTACCCGAGCCAACTATTCAGGAAAATATCTGTTTTTCAAACCATACACAAATACAATACGAATTGTATAACGTAACATTCTTTTTATCGCTTTCTTTGGTTCATTTTCAATTTTAAAGCTGCAGGGTTCGAAGGCATGTTTCCAGTTATCTTCGAACAGTTGGGTAAAAATGCTTCTCGATAGGTACGAGGTGTGTCAATTAAGTTAGCGGAAAAGTGCCCGGACGGACCGGACAGTACATAAATACTTGAAAATACCTTATATTCCTTCGCTATAGTCTCCCTCGAGTTCCATGCACCGGCGTCACCCTTGAATCCACTGTTGGATTCACACCCTAAACCTCCCCGAAGATAGGTCTCTCGGAACCGCCGTCGTGATGGTTTGGACTTCGGAAACTCCGTCATATCTGTTTCCTTTGAGGTACGACTTCAACTGTGGGAACAGATGAAAGTCACATAAGGCCAGATCTGGACTGTAGGGGGATGTGGAATTGTTGGAGTGCCGTTTTTGGTTAAAAAAATCACGAACTGCGAATGCCGAGTGTGCCGGAGCATTGTCATGATGAAGCACCCATCCGCGCTCCGCCAATTCCGGTCGTACACCAAACACACCGGCCTTCTGACGTTTCAAAACTTCAATGTAGAATACTGCGTTGACTGTCTGACCTGCTGGAATGTATTCATGGTGTACAACTCCATTAATATCGAAAAATGCGATGAGTAAAGATTTCACTTTCGATTTTGACATTCTGGCTTTCGTGGGGCGCTCACCCCCCTTCGATTTCCACTTCATAATCTGCCTTTTGGTCTCAGGGTCATATTCGAACATTCACGACTCGTCACCTGTGATAACATTCGTCAATTCGAGAAATTAAGTTTTGTCAGATGGACAATCGGAGCTCTTTCTGCTCAACTGTGAGCACTTTGGGAACTATTTCCGCACATAACTTACGCGTCCCTAAATCTTCGTGCAGCTTCTGCTGGATCGTCTTCTTGTAGATTCTCAACTCGTCTTCCAACATTCTAAGGCTTACCCGACGGTCTCCGTGCTCTCGCGCAGTCGATCGAGGTTTGGTGCGTTTCAAGAGGTGGAGGGAGCGCGCTCGCGCGAATCATCCTCCACTAACTCTCTGCGGCTTCTGAACCGATTTGCCTAATCGTAGATAGCTGTCTTCCTTATACACGTTGATTAACTGTTTCATAATTTCCACGAAAGTTTCGCCGCGTTTCACCAAAAATTAAATCATTAGTCTTTGCTCAGTTATTTTATCACTCATCTTCACGACGGTGGGCCAAAACAGGTCGATGTTCAAAGGACTATAAAACACGAAGTATACAACCGATTAACTTGCACGAGCTGAAGCAGAAATGAATTCTGTTTCGAATGAAACCAATTCGAACGCTGCAGAGCTACCTACCGCCGTTACATTGCAAACTTCCGTTAACTTAATTGACATAGCTCGTATATATTTCAAATCCTAACAGCAATTGTCTTATTGCTCTTCTGTCTTTCAAAATATCAGAAAGGCTTCTCTATCGATAACTCAATATTTATTTATGAAGCTCTGTTCTATTCAAAAGAAAGTTTTGACAAATACTTCCATCGTGAAAATGAAATCCTGGGTCGAACTTTCATTGAGTCAGAATTTCAGAATAAATTGGAAAGAATCGTATTTTTTAATTTTTCATTTATGATACAATGTAGAAAGATGGTTTGTTGTTTTTGTATCTTCTGTCATCTATGGAGAATAAGATCTTCGGTTTTGCAGACGATTGTACCCTGGTTTCGCATTCCAGTATTCCGCAGCAGATTACAGCTACGGAATCTCAGCGTCAGAGATGTCAACAAGTCAATAACTTAAACCCTGACTTATCTAGAAAAGTCCCCGCTGGAGAATTTCCTCTAACGATGCAAGGCAAACAGATTGCATCCAGAGATTGGATGCACCTTCTCGGAATAACGGTCAACTCTGGGATTGGCTGGCATAAACATGTATCAGCTATAGCTAAGTCGGCATCAGCTAAACTTAGATTTCTTTTCAGAGCCAAGCGATACTTTACGTCATCTCTGCTGCTTCTATGTAAGGGCAGATTCGATGTGCTTTGGAATATTGTTCCCATGTATAGGGATCTGCGCCCAAACATTCGTTGCAGATGTTGGATACAGTGCAAAAACGGGCTGTGTGCCTCATCGACCACCCGAAGATCAGCCGCGATCTCCAACCGCTGGCTTTCAGAAGACGGTACATTTAACGACCACTCGAACCTCTCTCAATAAGAATTCCTTTGTTTACAGGGCCGGTTAGCTGTGGAACTCGCTTCCTTCCAACATCTTCCTAACATGCTACAATTTTACCCCCTTCGAGAAGCGAGTAAACAGACATCTCAATTCTTCCAAGGTACCCTTTCATGAGGTGTAACAGATTTTTTTTAAGCTGATCGAAAAAATTAGGTTCACAGAAGGTTTCGGTTAGGAACGTAGTTGTTTTGTTACTTTCCGTAATAGTTCTTACATAATTAATGTAGCATTTATATACTACTGTGTCCTAAAAGTAAGGTGACATTTGAATTTAAATTGCGCGCACAAATGGATCTGGGGCAGTGCACTTATTCTTTAGTTGGTAGGACTGTCTTTGATATCTGCGCCAAGGTTCACATCAAAATATTCATTAGTGTTTGAGATGCGCTTCGTTTTGTAAGCTCCTAGAATTGAATTTTTCGATTTTATAATGTCCGCATTTGATGAGCAAACATTTCGCTTCAAATTTGGTTTATAGAATTAATTTTTTCCTGCTGATTCATTGAGGATGGGGAAAAGCCTTTGGTGATGAAGCTATATGAAGTGTTTACAAGTGCTCACGTCCAAAAAATTAAAGATTTCTTTCGTCGATTAACAATAAGAGATCATGTCAACATTTCAAAAGGGTCTGTAAATACCATTGTGAAAAATGGGCCTTAGACGCGTCAAATCTCGATTTGTACCGAGACCACCAAATCTCTGGAAAAATATTAACGCTTTGAAGTGTGTAAAACTTGCTTTTTGATTATCAAGAGGAAATGAAACGCATAATTACAAAAAATGAGACGTGGATTTATGCTTACGACTCAGAAACAACCGATCAATTGAGTGAATATCGTGCTAAAGGTGAGGCAAGACCAAAAACACCGCACCAAAGTCGTTCAAAATTCGAGGTAATGTTGACTGCTTTTTTCGATTATCGCGGTGTCGTGCCGTATCAAAGCGTGAATAAAAAATATTATTTCAGCGTTTTGCGTCTTTTGCGCGAAACTATTCGCCGAAAAACTCGACTCATATTGTTCCACAACCGCTGTATTCACCTGATTCGACACCGTGTGGCTTTTGATTATCTAGCAGCGTTTTAAGTCAATAGAAGAGATACAAGCCGCATCGAAGCGAAAGCTGAAGGCCATCCCGGAATTCGACCTTAACAACTATTTTGAAGATTAGAATATCAGTTGGTGTAATTACGATGCGTCTGTAGGGAATATCTTTGAAGGTGATAAAATTAATTAGGAAGAATAATGAATATTCCTCAAAATAAATGATGTGTCCTCACACATTTTGGACCCAGAAGTAATATTCCTGCTTTTCGTCACGATAACTTCAGAACCATTTAACATGTTTTCACTACCAATCTGGAAATTCCAAATAACGTCGACTATGATCTAATAGTTCGAAAACTGAATTATTATGGCTTCATCTGAGTAACATTAATAGCATGGATAATTAAGAAAATTCTTCAATAATTTTCCTGTGAATCATAATTTCAATCCCAAATTTTCGGTATCACAGTAGGCTGTACATCATTTTCCACTTAAATTTTAAAGTTAAAAATGAGGAATCATACTCAGCAAAATTGACAGGACCCGAGTACTGAATTATGTGATGAGAATTATATGTTACTATCTAACTTCAACTCCCTATGCTCTGTAACACAATGTCATCATCATCATCATCATCTGTCAACCATCCTAGTCCACTGCTGAACATAGGTCTTCCTCAACGATTTCCATTCCTCGCGATTTTGAGCCGGATTTATCCAGTTCGTACACACTCGATTGATATCGTCTTTCCAACGAGCTGGTGGACGTCCTCTACTTTTGTGGGTTTCATCTCTGGGACGCCACTCCAAAAGACGCTTTGTCCATCTACCGTCCGTGGTTCTTGCTAGATGACCGGCCCAGTTCCACTTTAAATTAGCAACTCTCTCGAGAGCATCCTGGACTGTAGTTCGTTGGCGTATAATATAGTTGGGAATTCTGGCCCGTAGTGTTATGCCTAACATAGCTCTCTCCATCCTACGCTGAGCAACACATATTTCATTAGCTGATTTCTTTGTTAGGGTCAGGGTTTCTGCACCGTACGTCAAAACTGGTAAAACGCATTGATTGTATACTTTACGTTTCAAACAAATCGGTATCTCTGATTTGAACAGATCTCTCAGTTTTCCAAAGCAGCCCATGTCAGCCTTATTCGCCTTCCTATTTCTGTTGTTTGGTTGTCCCTGCCTATAGGTATCTCATGCCCCAGATATTTGTATGACGTTACTTGTTCAACAATTTCACCATCGATGGAAACTGGTTGGCTTGGTACTAAGTTGGTCATCATCTTAGTTTTCGACATATTTATCTTCAATCCGATTTTACTGGATTCCTTAGACAACTGCAAGAGCATCTCATTTGCATCATCAAATCTGTTTGCTATAATGACGATGTCGTCAGCGAAACGAAGATGACTTAATCGCTGACCATCCACATTTACTCCCCTCTGATCCCATTCCAATTGCTTGAACATATATTGCAATAGGTTTGTGAACAACTTCGGGGAAATAGTATCAGCCTGTCTTACTCCACGTCCGATCCTGAATTTTTCTGTAGAATTGTGAAGGCACACTTGTGAAGTGGCATGCTCATATATATATATATATATATATATATATATATATATATATATATATATATATATATATATATATATATATATATATATATATATATTTAATGATGGCAGTGTATCTATGATCTATTCTACAGTCAGCCAACGCTTTAAGCATAATCGCCTTTATCACGGTATCGAAGGCTTTCTCGTAATCCACGAATATGAGAACCAGAGGCAAGTTGTATTCTATGCTCTTTTCAATCAAAGTCTTGAGAGTTTGGAGATGATCATTAACACCAAATGTTGCCCGAAATCCGGCCTGCTCTCGAGGTTGGTAGGTGTCCAGTTTGTTTGTGAGGCGCTTTGTTATTATTTTGGTGAAGAGTTTGTATAAGTGCGATAGAAGGCTTATAGGTCTATAGTTCGAGAGATTTGTGGGGTCTCCTTTCTTGTACATAATTATTATATTAGCATTATGCCAAGACTCTGGTACTTTTGCTTCAGCTAAACATTTATTGAAAAGTTTCGTTATTTCACGAATCAGATTTTCACCGTCTATCTTCAAAGCCTCCGCAACTACTCCATCTTCCCCTGGAGCTTTGTTGTTTTTCATATCTGATAGTGCCTTTTGGACCTCATCAGCTGTTATTTCTGGGAGGTCCTCCGAACCCTGATTCATAACATGAGGTATGCGATTGTCTTCCTCGTTCTCCTGATTCAGGCTTCGATACAAATTGGAGTAAAAGTCCTCGACAACCTTCTTTATTTCGGCTCTATTTGTTATAATTGAACCATATGGATCCATTAGTTTGTGAATGGTACGTTTTCCCGATGAAGTCTTCCGTCGTAGTACCTTCATGCTTTTATTTTGTTCTATAGTTTAAACCGCCAAGCTTTTATTGTGCTGTCGAGAGTCCTTCCTAAGCTCGCGGTTAAGTATTTTCAGTTCTTTCTTGTCTGCTGTGTCCTTAGTTAATAGTTCTCTTCTGGTCTTCATCATGTAACGCAATGTGTTCCAATGAAAACAAACTACCCAGAATAAATTGACTGGTTTGATTTTTCTGTGAATTTCCTGAAACAGGTTGAATTGATTAGGAGGGGGCGGTTTTATTATATGTTTCGTTCCTTAGCTACCAACCACCTACCCTGGTCGTCTCCGTGGTGAAAAGTCGCTGCTGTGACACGACAGGTCCGGGTTCGATTCCGACAAAGACCTGGGTGTTGTGTTTGTCCCTTATCTGATTTTTACATATGATTAATTGTTGGAACGATGTCGAAAAGACAAGTCCAAGACCTTAACGGTCGAGGACGAACGTGGCCAATTTGCCCGCGTCCCTACTTTCTCAAAGAAAGCTTACCCATGGCAGTTTGTCAAATTTTCGAATAGGGAAACGAGTCGTGTGATACCTCTTTATATAGGTGATTCCATTCTCTATACGACCACTTTCTAGAATAACATATGTTCAATCGAGAATTGTTTTGAAAAGTTCCAAGTTTTTATCATTTCTTTCCATTTCACTTCTCCCAATCACCTACCTTCAAAGTTTTCAACCAAAAACTGCTTCACGATAAGATGTGCTGCCTTGTTTAATTGCACAAACAGTACATCATCAAGAATTTTTGGAAATATTTCGAATAGAAGTTATACGGATTTCTGAATATTACATTCTAGCAAAAAAATGTTCCGTCACCCTATAAATACATCAAGCTTTCTGAACGTCCCTCAGGAAGAATTATATGACATTGTTTAAACGCAATTTATTACCAACTGTGAATTTCCTGTGATATGATGAATGGCGACCAGCGTTTTTCTCTTATCGCGTTGCGTTCTTGTTCGTTTTGTAAAATCGAACAGCTTTTTCACATTTTACTAAAGAAAATCATGAAATCAAATTATTAAAGGAAATGACTACAACTTCACAAGTTCTTTTTCTACCTAGAAATCGAATTTTTGAAATACTCTTTTAGAAATTTTCTAATTTTCTGATATAAGATATGAGTGTAACAACCTGAATATTAGTACTTTTTTGTTTCCTTTCAACTTCTTATATTGAATTTGATACAATCAATAACAAATTCGTTTCCATTTTCGCTTTTCATTGCTGTGCACAGGTTGTTTTAATAAAATATTCTTAATGACATTATTTCATACTTACGACAAACTTTTGGTCATTTGGTAAAGAAATTCATTAATTACTATGGAAATTCATCAATCGACTATGGAAAAGCAAACATAAACTTTGGTCATCTTTATCACTTTAACGAGTACACATTCTCAAGAATGAAACTAAACCATCACGAGTCTCAACAATCATGAGATAAAGACTATAGATTAACTACAATGTAGAACATCATACGAATGAACTATATACTCTTACCTCTCTTGAACTCGCCTAGGAAGCGAGTCCAGAATATAAGTGCACACATAATATAGCGTTGAGTGTGAGCAGAAACTTAAAAAGCGGCATCGTTATTTAGATAACGTGAAATATCAAAATATGTTTTAGTTGCGTTGCCATAATTTTGAAAATGAAGGACACTGGTAAAGATGGCAAAATGTCAAACCACAGGCAAAAATAATATTAAAGTGCCATCTAGTAGAGAATTAGAAATCTACAATCGTACCTTTTCATTCTGGCGAAGCGAACGTTAGGTGCAGAAAAAATATAGAATGAAAATTTAGCCAGGGAAGATCACGCAATGTCAATCCCGGTCATGGAAGGACAATGCATTATTAAATTCCTCCCCCACGTATTCCTTATCCTTAACGCGTTTTCTTGTGTTATTAAAATGAATCACATTGACTGAAGTACCTTATCACTTTCAATAATTATGCTATACGATGGAAGATTTTAATGTGAATGGTGAGAAAGCCAGCAGTGATGAGGGAGAAAATGTAGAACGTTCATCGAAAAAAGGAAAAACAACTGGCGGTATGACTAAAGTGCTTGAGAATATTCTTTAATAACATAGCACTGTAAGTGTGAACGATTCCGTTGTTTTCATATAGTTCCTCTGGAAGACTTTCGATAATCTGCTCAGAATAGTGATGATACTGATGACAAAGTTAGCAAAGAAATTCAAAAAGAGTACGAATACAAATGAGCACCCACCAATCGAACGACATCAGGGTGAGCGTACAATAAAGAATAGAAAAAAGAGGAACTGGCATAATTACATTTTGAACGAACGCGAAGACAGAACTTCTCTCGAAAAAACTCCGACTCCCAACATAGTCAATGCTATAAGGGATCAAAATTTAATACTACTTGATTCATTCAAAATGTTTTTTTCTGAAACATTTGTTCAAAAAATTTGCGACGAAACACAAAGGTATGCGATCTTCAAAGGCAATCATTTGTTTTCTGTTACCATTCGAGAAATGTATATTTATTTGGGGATATTGATTTTATCTGGTTATTGCAAGTTGCCGTCCAGGAGATTGTTTTGGCAAACAAAGTCTGATACTTTCAATTCCCTAGGAACAGTATATCACGAGACCGATTTGAAGCTATACATCGTTACTTACACTTCAATGACAACAACACAATAGATCAAAATAACAAACTGTATAAAGTTCAACTCCTGATTGATCAACTGAACCATATTTTTCAGACTTTGGCTATAGCGTTGGGAGAAAATTTTTCCTTGGATGAAGCAATGGAGCCATATTTCGGTCACCATCATATGAAACAATTCATAAGAGGGAAATCAATTAGATACGGTTTCAAATTTTGGTGCCTAACAACAATTGAAGGCTATTTATTGAAATTCGATCCATACTGTGGTGCTGGAAATAAAAAGGAGGGGAAAACTTTGGGTTCGTCGGTATCAGAAAATTTATGTCGACACTATTTGCCCCATGGTAGTACTGTTTTCATGGACAATTTCTTCAACTCCTTACAGTTGCTAGATACATTGAAGGAAGAAAACATAAATTGCATAGGTATCATTCGTTCCGATAGAGTTGAAAAAGCGCCCTTGAAAGAATTGAGGAAAGAACCACGAGGAAGCTTTCATGTTCTACAAGATTCTGATAAGTCAATTTCATTGATAAGGTGGAACGACAACAATATTGTTAACATCGCAACGAACATAAATAACGATCAGCTGTGCCTAAGTAAGGTAAAATTCAAGCGTTGGTCAAAAAAAGAAAAATCATATACGCAGGTTGATCAACCTACCCTAATAAATATATATAACCAAGGGATGGGCGGGGTCGATATTTCCGACCAAATGAGGAGACTTTACTGTATCCGTATACGTTCCAAGAAATGGTATTGGCCATTTGTTCGTTTTTGTATAAACGGAGCAATGGTGAATATGTGGATCCTTTATCGACATGCTTTTCCAAAAATCAGTTAATTGAAATTCACCAGAAGAGTCGTTCTATCAATTCTGACTAGTCCTGAACATATGTCTGGGCGAAAACCAAAATGCAGTTGAAATGTTTTGACAGAAGTGAGGTTTGACTTAGTTTCTTGGATTCCAACTCAGAGACAATGCGCTCAGTGTAAAAAATGTACGCAGTTCATTTGTTCCAAGTGCAATGTTGGACATCCCCCAAAAGATTGTTTCATGTTATATCACAAACGACCATGAATGTTGTCTTCATCATTTCAGAATACATTCCTAGTTTTTCATTATGACTAATCACTAGTTCTGTTATAAATTCTTCCAATAGAATATTTTTGTATTACACTCGCCAATGCCTATGGTATGATATATCATATGTTAATTAAAAGGTACTTTCAGTAGAATGGTGTATCTCAAAGTAATGTTCTCGTATTTTGTATCAATAAAGGAAGGAGTATTTTCAATTTCATCAATTTTCGTGAAAAAAATTACTCAGGCATTAATGGGTTAAGCGACCTCGGAAACTCACGAGTAACGAGTGTGGCCAAATCTATGATAAATTGTCATAATACTTCACCAGGTTCTCCGCAGACTCTCGCCGACCTTGTATTCGTGTTGAATAACACCAAAAATCCCCGAGTAACAGATTCAAATTCTTTTTCACGATTACTCACCGATTTTAAAATCTTTTACAATTGTCTACTTCAAAATGCAAATCTGAAATGCATTTTTCTTTTGCACAGATGCAATTTCTACATGATCAGATTAGTTCACAAAGTTTCTATAGATTCTCACGAATCCCACGTAATAAACTACATTAAAATCCGTCTTACTACGCGAAAAATCGATAGTTGATTCCTATAATGCTTTGACTACTTGTGATTTTTTATCAACGGATATCATAAAGTGCACGACAACATACGACTTAAATAATTGCCTTCCGATTCCTTCTTAAATTCTTTCAACTGTGCAAAATCCACTTTGTATCGATTTTGAATACTCGAGCTGCTCATATTCGTTATATGAGGACTATGGCCCAAATAACATGGGAAATTATATTTACTGGTATTTCACAGATGTTACTAGAAGATAGTCTAAGAGAATACAAAATGTACTTTTTATTTTTTTGCGTTCCACAAGCAACGTTGGCACCGTATAATATGTACATTCAACCAGCATGAATTATTAAATCTTGTCGCTTTAGAAACACATTTTTCATATCTGTTATACTCATCAACCCTTCATTTTTATGCGAGACGTGCTTTCGTGAGCTAAAAAATATATACCGAAAAGAGAATTCGTGTGTTTGGTTACAATTCGTGCCTGGCCCTAAAAATGAGTGAAAACAAGAAAATCTTCAATAATCATTTCATAAAAAACGTATAAAATTGTTGGAGCTGAAGTTAACAATTTTATATGCTGATCTGGAAATATTAATTTTTAGAGTAACCGATCAGATATTGAAGCTTGAATAAAGAGCAGGAAAAGTTTTGAAACTTAATTAACTATAGTGGTTCTTGGGGGCTGCGTGCATGGCAGGCAGATTTGGGAATTAGCTCTTGTCAGAAGGGATTATTCATTGATCTACGGACTTTTGAATAATTTTTCTTGTCTCAAGTTTACATATGTAGATTCCTCGCGAAGTTTATCGCGGAAGATATTTGTCCCATCAAATATTTACCGACGGGAGGTTTTATCTCGGAAACGGAGGCTAGAGCACTATTACAGAGGGATTATTTCACTCGTTTTCTACCGTTGATGTGATTCACGGAACGGCGAAAGATGTCTCCCAAATGTTTGGAATTTTTAACGTTTCCACATCTGTTTGTTATTGTTCGTATCTTTCTCGAAGTCCGGTAGCGGGTTCGCCGTGTCGGTCCATAGAGGGCGACTCTCATACGTATGTACGAGGTGCGTCCTTTCTGGAATCGATAGGGTACCCCGATGTAGCTTGATAGAATGCTGAGTAGCGATATGCGACACTGATGAGCTCCTAATAAAGGCGAAACTGTATATATATATATATATATATATATATATATATATATATATATATATATATATATATATATATATATATATATATATATATATATATATATATATATATATATATATATATATATATATATATATATATATATATATATATATATATATATATATATATATATATATATATATATATATATATATATATATATATATATATATATATATATATATATATATATCCTTTTGAAAAGAGAGGATTAACAAAAATTTGAATAATTAATAAATAATGATAATAAATAAACAATAAATGCTTGTATGCATATACAAGTGTGAAGTCAGGAAATGTGACATGGGAACCATACTATCTTGCATATGATTCAATAAACGAGTGAAAAAACCTGGGGAAAAAACTCGTTTAAAGTAGTAGAGTACCAAAGATTTTTCTGCTTAGCCGCTTTATTCTCTCTTGCATTCCATGATTTCCAAACGAAGACAAGGGTGAAAGGAAGGGGGTTTGGGACAGGAATCTGTAACAATGGAAAAAGAAAACCAGCAGAAAGATATTTCAACTATCAAACCTCTTATATGTCTAAACAAATCTGAGAAAAGATTTTACATAGCAAGCAAGGTCATAAAAAGGACTGAGGACATAATCAAAAAGTACATAACCTGCGATATTCACTCTTTCTTGATTGCCAATTTTGAAGTATAATCGCAAAAAAAACCTTCAATATTCAAACTCAAATTCCCTCTCTGTTTGACCGAGAGAGCCCCGATGGCCAGTTTCAGTCTTCTAAGTGATGCCGATTATGATCTTTAGATGTTTTAGAATCATTATGGACCCAATAATTTGGGTTGACATCGCCCATATATTATTTCTTCCTGGAACTTGTCTAATTTGCGAACAAATTTTGACAGTATATTTGAGTCATTTGTTTACTTGACCCTGAAAGTTTTATTTGTAAGCGTTACCGTGAAACTGGATTATTTATATTCTAGAGTAGGGTCGATAAGAAGTGTTTTGTATTAAAATGTCTTTTTGTAATATTTTGATATTAAACCATTTTAATCTTAGTTAAACAAAGATTTTCACTGAAATATATTAATAAAAGCTCGACGCGTTTTGATACACAGTATCTTTGTCAAGAATAAATGAATTCTACAAAATTATCTTAGCAAACGTATACCTATATAGACTAAACAGGCGATCCATTCAGAGTTATCTGTATTTGAACTAGGGCTTAGGAAACAAGTTCAATAAGGGTGAGTAATTTATGTCTTTCTGGTCATTAAGAATTTCTGGGGAATACCTAAATCTGTTAATCTCAAATACTTCCAGAAGGTTGCGTTTTATACCTCTATTCTCAGAATGTAGGATTTTGAATTCCGAATTGAAAGAATGACTATTTTCCCTAAGATGGTTAGAATAATTCGAATTAGTTTTTCCATTGATGAAACTGCATTTATGTTCTGCGATTCTAACATTGAAATTTCTTCCTCTTCTACCTATATAAAAACAATTGCAATTTATACATTCCAATCTATAAACAACTGATTTATCTTCTTTATTAATTGAAGACTTGTAATTTCTGATAAATGAACCTAAATTTGTTGAAGTTTTGAACGCTATATTTGAATTTAAATTTTAAGAAGGATTTCACATTATTGCTAATATTGCCTATATATGTTAAACTATTGAATTTCTTGTCTTGGTGTTCACCGATTGGATATATGTGTTGGAAAGCTAATTGTTGTTTTTTCTTATGTAGTATGCTGCTAACTAAATTTGCATCATAACCATTATTGATTGCCATCTGTTTCATCAAATTCAATTCTTTGAAATTGACATCGGTGTGTTCAAGAGTCTATGTATATTATTATATTAACCTAAATTTGTTGATGTTTTGAACGCTATATTCAAAATTTATTATACATCGGCACATCCTTACCAACACAAATTTGCAGCATTTAATAGTTATATACATAGACTTTTAAGCACACCAATGTCTAGTGAAAATTATCCATCTGATGAAGTCACAGTGTGGTCATAGTTTTGTTAATATAGTGAAAATCTAAATACTTTAGTTTTATTTCCTTGAAAATATGTTGAAATTATTTCTACTTAAGAATGATTCCAGTTTTTCACTTGTAATGCCAACGTTGGAACGTTGGTTGAGGTGTTGAATTCTTGCTTCAATTTATCGACAGGGTAAAATTCATTCAATGCGATTCTACTTTGTTTTTTATACAAAATATTATATAATCGAGCCGTTTTCACTAGTATAATATTTGTTATTGAAATAGAAATAATTTTGATCTGAACAAATTCGTGATAATGAAAGAATATCTGTTTGAATTGTGGAGGCCGTTACTTGATGTAGATCCATGATATAAATGAGATAAAACACAAGGTTTAACTTTAATCTACACTTTATTTGAAAAAATTCGACGACGTTTCGCTGACACAGCAGCTTTATCAAGAATCATTCTATTTTTCATTCTTGATAAAGCTGCTGTGTCAGCGAAACGTCGTCGAATTTTTCAAATAAAGTGTAGATTAAAGTTAAACCTTGTGTTTTTATCTCATTTAAAGAATATCTGTTTTAATGATCTTATTGCTAGATTCTTTCCTAATAATTCTTTAACTAAGTAGTACGTATCTTTGGAAGAATGTTAGGAACTAGATTTTTAACCTTGAAAGAAATGAGTTTGGAATTAGGTGGTACAATGGTATCTTTGATATTGGCAATGAGTTCGTATGTATTTTTGATCGAAAATTCAGATTTAAAATTGCTATTTTTATTAGCAAGTCGTTAAGGAATTTTGAAAGTTTGAAAGAAGGTGCTGTCACATGTGAAACAACAGGTCTAATAAGGTCATTAGGTTTATGAAGTTTTATCAACGAATATAATTCGGGGGATTTTGGATTGGAGTTAATGAATTTATATTTTTTTTTTCGTGGTCTCTGAATACTGATTTTGCTGTCGAAATTACGTTTTTAACTTCTTTCTGAAATTTAGCGGTAGGATCGTTAGTTGAAGATATAGTTTCCGGCTGTTAAGAATTCTTCAGTTTTTGAAATATAATCGGTTTTACTAAATAACAATAATACTTGTTTTTGTTATTAATATTGGAATTCTACCAAGTAAAAGCCTCCCAAATTCAAACAGTACAATTCATTACCTAACTATGGTTTTGGTGCAGCTTCGATAAAAGTGTGAAGAGGTCATCGTGAATAATGGAAACCTGAATGCTCAGAGGTACGTTACAAACATATAAAGAGAACATGTACCATTCGAGGCAAAGATTCTGAAGAGGAGTTCAAGAAGCCAACAAAATCAGCCAGCTACCGCGAATGAATTTCGGAACAAACAGATCGAAATTCGGAAGAGAACGGATCGAAATG
This sequence comes from Cryptolaemus montrouzieri, assembly GCA_013387265.2. Classification (NCBI taxonomy): domain Eukaryota; kingdom Metazoa; phylum Arthropoda; class Insecta; order Coleoptera; family Coccinellidae; genus Cryptolaemus; species Cryptolaemus montrouzieri. The sequence goes on along the minus strand of JABFTP020000185.1, from coordinate 137,080,750 downwards.
ATGTGAGTTCATTGATTTTGAGTAAGGATCGTAGATGTCATGCAGTTATTTTCGCTAGGAGAAGACATATCGGGTATCATCAAGTTTTTAGGATTTTCGATTGTGTTCAATCATTCCTTAGTGCTGATAGATTGCTAGAAAAATTAATTAGATATTTGAATTTGGGAGGCTTTCACTTGGTAAAATTCCATTATCAATAATAAAACAATGTTTTTTGGAATTTTACTTAATAATTATGATTCGTAACGCGTTTCACTATACCGTAGCTTCTTCAGACGAATGAATGTACAGAAAATAAGAATGAGAATATAAATATAAATGTTCTTGAGTAATCAAGAACTTATTGGGTTGCTTCTTCTCAAGTGGTTATTTATGACAGGTATCTCCAATAAAATTAAGGAATAGATTGCTCCCCGAAGAGATTCAATAGAGGTGAAGGGCTTAAATCGACTTGTTCATTGTCTACCTGAGTGTTTGTATTTATTGATTTCTGAAGTTTCCCAAAGATCTACCTTCCAATATTTATTATCTGTATGCAAAATTTCAAACTGTGGGCCGAAAGAGTGATTATTTTCTAAGAGATGATTCCCGTAATTTGAATCTGATTTTTTATTTGAAAAACTGCGTTTATGTTCCGATATTCTAATATTAAAATTTCTATGTGTTCTACCAGTGTAGAAATTATCACAGTCATTGCAATTCAATCTATGAACACCTGATTTATTGTTTTTACCTGGTTTGGTTTTATTATTTTTATATATTTGCCTAAATTATTATAAGTTTGGATTATGAATTAATTCCTCTAAGTTAACTTAGAGAAATTAATTCATAATCATCCACTCAGTAAATATTGTTTATACTGGTATCGCTAAGTAGACGATATCATTATTTGGTTCACAGGAACAGATAGACAGTTACCAATTTTTGAAAATCATATAAATTCATTACATCCAAAAATAGGATTCACAACCGAAGTAGAAAGCAATAATTCGATAAATTTCTTAGACGTAACAATTTCGAATGAAAATGGAAAACATGTTTTCGCAATTTACCATAAGCCGTCACATACAGATATTATAATACATAACTCGTCGTGTCATCCATATCAACATAAAATGTCAGCATTCAATAGTTTTATTCATAGATTGATTAACATCCCGTTATCACCAGAAAATTTCAACAAAGAACTAAATTTGATTAAACAAATAGCCAATAATAATGGTTACAATCCCAAACTAATAAATAATATTTTAAATAAAAACAAAAGAGAATCGCATCGAATGAAGTTTACCCTGTCGATAAATTGAAACAAAAATTCAACACCTTAACCTACGTTGGCATTACAAGTGAGAAACTGAAATCATTCTTAAGTAGCAATAATTTCAACATAGCTTTCCAAACTAATTATAATTTAGGCAAATATATAAAATATAATAAAACCAAACCAGGTAAAAACAATAAATCAGGTGTTTATAAATTGAATTGCAATGACTGTGATAATTTTTACATTGGTAGAACACATAGAAATTTTAATATTAGAATATCGGAACATGAACTCAGTTTTTCAAATAAAAAATCAGATTCAAATTACGCGAATCAACTCTTAGAAAATAAACACTCTTTTGACCCACAGTTTGAAATTTTGCATACAGATAATAAATATTGGAAGGTAGATCTTTGGGAACCTTTAGAAATCAATAAATACAAACACTCAGGTAAACTCATCGATGAACAAGTCGATCTAAGCCCTTCACCTCTATTGAATCTCTTCGGGGAGCCATCTATTCCTTAATTTTATTGGATATACCAGTCATAAATAACCACTTGAGAAGAAGCAACCCAATAAGCTTTTAATTACTGAAGAACATTTATAGTTATATTCTCATTTATATTATCTGTACATTCATTCGTCTGAAGAAGCTACGGTGTAGTGAAACGCGTTACGAATCGCAATTATTTAGTAAAATTCCTCAAAACACAGTACTTGTTTTTTATTATTAATTAGATAAATAACTTGAAAAAGACATTGATTCATTTATTCAATATAAATTATTTCTTCATGGTATAGCTTATGATTTTTCTTCATTTGTGAAGCAAGTACTCGAATGTATTTATGTATACATTGTTTAAAAGTTTTGCTTCGTAAACTTGAAGTAGAAAAATTAGCTACGTTTTATTCATAAGGTTCCATGCATCAGCAGAATTATAATGTTGAAATTACATCCAAATATATTAGGATTTATTTGGAAGAGGTTCGCATTGTCATTAAATAGAATCCAGATGAAGATATTCTAAAATCTCTTTCGAAATTTCCGTCGAAAACATGAAATATGAAAAATGCCAAGCATAACAACTCAGTGTTCACATTCACGTTGTGGGTTCGCATTTGAAATAATTTAATCGTTAATTGTTATCTACCAACAATCATTTATATGGAGCTTGTTCACATCAGAATAAAGGGAAATTCGAAGGGAGTTCAATAATTATGTAATTTATGCTGCTCTGGTAAACCTCGGAAAGCCGAAAAGCTATTTGGGATTTTCATTACATCCATTCGACTGCTACTATTAGTTACTGGTATCATTTTCTAGCAATTTGAATGCTATTTGGATAATTCTAGGTGATACATGACTATTCGTAATTATCAACTCTGTATTTTCACTGCGAAATCTCATTCAACGTTTCTACTTTTATTCATCGTATTTCCGATTTTACATAAAACAATTTGTATAAAAATACCATGAAAGAGGACAATATGAACCATTCTCTGTGAAAATGGAAAAAAAGAAATGAAACACCCTCAGCAAAAAAATCTATGTTTTTCATCCGATAATTCAATGGATAATATTTAATTCAGATACCGCTCTCGACGAAGGGAAAACGTTGCCCATTATTCCATAATATTTATCAGTTAATTAATATCATCATCATATGTACACAGGGTGCTTCAACGAAAACTAAACAAAGGCAAAGATCAGAAGATATTCATTTCTGATCAAAACGCCAAAACATGTCAATTTTTGTTTCAAGCGGGACATCTTTTGGGGTACAATACTTGCCTGAAATATAAACCCCTAAGCAATCCTTGACCATTTTTTGTCTACATTGCCTTGAACGAATTTCCATTTTTAATTGAAAACTGTAAAAGATACAGGGTGAGCAACTGAAAGATAGGGAAGACTATTTCCCTGAGACTAGTCAAGTTTCAGTAAGGTAAAATAAAACAGATCCATGCTTATCACTGGCAGTCATCATCAAGTACCATCCTCATCTCGAATTTCAACCCCTAGCGCAGGGGTGACAACTCTTGAAAATTTGAAAGAGGGTAGATGGGTCGAGTGATAACTCGAAAGAAAGGTATTATCTTCGTCTGCATTCCTGTGAGAGAATTTTTATTTTTGATTGAAAACTGTAGAAGATACAGAGTGAAATCTAACCTAACCTATCTTCTGCTTTAAAAATAACACAGGTTGGTCACCCCTGCTCTAGGGGTTGAAATTTGAGATGTGAATGGTGTTTCGGAAGATGACAGCCTTTGATCTGGGATGCATCTGTTCCATTACATTTTTTTACACTAATACTTGAATAGCTCAGGGTGATAGTCTCCTCTATTTTTCAGTAGCTCACTCTGTATCTTCTACAGTTTTCAATCGAAAATAAAAATTCTTTCACGGGGATTCAGACGAGGATAATACCTTTCATCGAGGTATCTCTTCCAAATTTTCAAGGATGGTCACCCCTGCTCTAGGGGTTGAAATTCGAGATTAGGATTGTTCTTGATGATGACTGCCATTGATCAGCATGGATCTGTTCCATTTCACTTCACTGAAACTTGAATAGTCTCAGGGAAATAGTCTTCCTTATCTTTCAGTTGCTCACCCCGTATCTTTTACAGTTTTCAATTAAAAATATAAATTCGTTATAGGCGATGTAGACAGAGATACCATCTTTCTTTTGAGTCATCACTCGATTCATCTTTCCTATTCAAAACGTTCAAGGATTGCAACCCCCGCTGAGGGGATTGTTATTTCAGGCGAGTTTTGTACCCCAAAAGATGTCCCCTGTGAAACAAAAATTGACCTATTTTTGCGTTTTGATCAGAAATGAATATCTTGTTAGATATAGCCTCTCTTTAAATTTCGTTGAAGCACCCAGTATATATATATATATATATATATATATATATATATATATATATATATATATATATATATATATATATGTCAGAATATATATATATATATATGTCATTATGTTGGTCCGCTTTCCAGGGTAGGAAGGATGGACAACGAAGCATGATGAGCTCTTCTGGGACAAAATCACCCGAAGTTAAAATAGTGTCCCATTTGGATCTCCGGGTGGGCTGCCTCGAGGAGTTCATGATTCATTCACGTTCTAGAGAAGAAAGCAAACTCTTGATAGAGTTCTGCAATATCAGAGGACTGGGGCACAACAACGCGATTGTCGATGCAGTCCACCAGCATCTGCAAAACGCAGAACCCCACGTGCTGGCCCCAACCGAAACCCAAATAAGACACAACGTATTTACGTTTTAATGGGTATGAATTACATACGAGATTCAGGTTTAAAGGAGGCCTCTGTGTTTTCGCTAGATCGGATGTTGCATGCCAGAGAGAGGATACGACGAAGGAAGACGCTTTCGACCTTGCGTGGTTTAAAATCTGTTTGCAAGATAAAACACTGTTTTTATGCTGTCTATATCGCTCGCCAAACGATATTCACTTCCCTAGGCTGTTTCAGTATCTAGGTGATAAGGTGGATTGGAGTCAGACACATCATACGGCAGCTAAGGTCAATGTATTGGGTGACTTCAATGTTCACAACACCAACTGGCTTCGCCACTCCAATGGAACAGATGAAGCGGGAAGACAGGCTGAAATTTTTGCAATCAGCCATAATCTAACGCAGCTAGTCGACGACACGACGAGAACACCTGATCACGCAAAAGACTTCCCGAACTTCAGCGACCTTCACGCGTCTTTTGAAACTGATCGAGCAGCAACGCATTCAATGCCCAATCTATCATACAAAATGGTACAAATTGATTCGTGAGACACAGAAATTTCATTGTCTATCTCTCTGAAAATTGAATAATAATTTTCAATTACCATTTCCTTTACTTTATCGTATGTTGATTTCCGTTGAAGATGTTGATGGCGACCAGAGCGGGGCAAATCTTTCACCACATCTCGACCGCTGTTGAATGCACTCTACCACTTATTTGCATGAGTTTTTGATATAATCGATCCACCACAAGCCTCCTGTAACGTTTTCATCGATTCGGCACATAAAATTACAAATTTGAGACAAATTCTTCGTTCGATATTTTTACGCGTTGCAAAAATCGCAAAACACACATGTGGGAACTAACAAAATCGAGTACTGTAAACAAACTGAATGACAGATCGCGTTCAAACTCCATGTCAGTATAGAAAACAGTTGTACGAACTTAGCAACAACAAAAATTTTGACAATAGTCTCAAGCAGATTTTTTAAATAATGAATTACCGGTACTTCTTTGACAAAATTTATTTAACCATGACTTTATGCCTAATTGGAAAATTTCTATGATTTTTCTAATTGGATGAGCAACCAATCATGCTATTTTTAATCAATATGTGCAGAATTTTTCGTAACTATAAGCAATAAAATGAATTAATATGATTTTATTTCCACCCCTTGGAATAGATCTAACAATATTTTTATTCTCTTACGTCAATAAAATATATGAATTCATTCATAACTTCAGTATATAAACTATATAATAAATATTTTATATATTTTTCAAACGCCCTCAAAGCTCAACAACAGCAGAAGATTTATGTTCTTAGTAAATATTGAAACCACGATGACGCAACTTTACGAGGGACGATAACAGTTCTTACTTTTCCAGGAAGTTATCCCTAAATGAAACGTACAGCACATAAACTTTAATAAGGGAAGCACGTGTGACGTACTGGTATTATATTCAACATTAGCGTAAGCTAGAGAGATATACCCATAAACTCGTTTTTATTTCGTGAAAATCGAGCCACGGTTCATGATTCATTCAGGGGAATATAATAAAATGGTCTTTATATTCATTATATATTTCTACCTTTCTTATCTATACACAACCAAATTCATATGGAATCACTCGATATTTTGAATATTACCTCAGGGATTTTGGAAATTCCAAAGGATAACTAGAATTGATCCTTTTGAGATATTTCTTAAAAAAATAAATTAAGGTTTATTTCAAGGAAGAAACAAATGAAAGAAATTAAGAGACTCTTTCCGCATGTGGTAAAAAAATTGAAAATTGTTTTCTCAGTAGTAGGTATTTCTTTTTAGACCTCAGTAGCTTTTATTACCTCCTCTTGCCCTGATACAAGCCTGAATCCGTCTAGGCATGCTTTGGATTAGGTTTTCGACCTCCTATGGGGTGATATTCTGCTACACTTCTGTGGCGTCTTGGATGAGCTGTTGTGTGGTTCTTGGATTATCTTAGCGCGTTCTAATTTTCCTTCGGAGATCATCCCATAAATGTTCAATCGGATTTAGGCCTTGAGAGCGAGCTGGCTAGTCCAAAATAGCGATTCCCTATGTTTCACGACATTGTCGCGCGAGTTTGCTGGTATGCGGAGGAGCATTATCTTGCATAAAAGTGTAATTTTCACAATGGACACATCGCCAGAGTCTCACTATGGGCTCCAGCACTAGATTCACATGATTTCTAGCCGTTACACTCACAGGAAACGGAATCAAATCTGTTTTGCCTCCCAGCATGATGCCACCCCAAAACATCACACTCCCCCTTGGTATTTTGGAATTTGTATTGCTGCTCGAACCTTACCTTGTCTTCCACGACCGCTTAAAACCCTAATCCAGCGATCATCTGATGGAACACCAATTCTGGTCTCATCCGAAAAAGAACATTTCGCCAATTCTTAATATTCCAATTTTGGTACACCAATAAAGTTTGTTAATTTTTTGTTGTCTGGTTAGCTCCGGAATTCTTGAAGGCCTTCGGCTGTATAAACCCTTCGAACGAAGGCTTTAACGTATCGTTTCGACTGATACAATGATGCTTGATGCTTCCAGAAATTGCCTTTGGAGTATGGGGTGCGACTCACTAGGTTCTCTTCTTGCAATTTGGCACAAGAAGCGGTCTTGTTCTTCAGAAGTGATCTTCCTACGACTTTTTAGGCCTATTTTGCAGAGATTGTAGCTTCACGTATCGGGCATAGGTTCTCAAAATCACCCTCTGTGATACCCCCATTATTATTATTATTCGACCCCTCTGCATATCGGACAATCCAACGTAATCAATTATGACTATAGGCTTCTTTAAATTTTCAAATTCACAGTTTCAAATCTTTGTGGCGAACATGTAGTGATAATTCAACATTTCTTATCATACTATCCAGTTTTTTTACAGCAAAAAATTTCATTCTTCACGAATAGTCAAAGATCCATGGTTAAAAACAATCAATAACCTGAAATAACGAGTGATTCCATATGAATTTGGTTGTGCGTAGATTCTTGAATTCACTCCATTTCGCACCATTTTGTGCGAATATGCAAGTCTTAATTATTTCAATTCAATAAAATAGCTAGAATTGTCAGCCTTTTTCTGATCCTGTCATATTTTGTGTGTGTTTCCCTGCGATCGAAAATTTATATAAGGGTTGCATTCATAATCATGATTTTGTTATTGATAGAATAATCTTCAATCTGAAATACTTTTCCCGTTAAAACATGCATTTATACAAAGATTATATCTTATTTGGTTATACACGATTTTTTTTAAAATCGAGTGAACGATATTCCGTGGTTGTATAAAATATATTACAGAGGTATTTTGCAGCTTTATCTTCATTGTTTAACCTCATGAAAAAATTGTAAATAGGTAGAATCAGTGAAAATATTCGCACCTGTGTTCGCCAACGTTGTCGCTGAAGTACGGCGGAAACAGTGCAAGTATATTCTTCTGGATTAATGGGGTAATTTGGTTAGGCATAATACCAAGTTTGTTCATTCCATTACTGCCTTGTACATGAATTTTTTTCGAAATTAATGAAAAAAATATCAGAGAGAGTAGAAAATTGTATCAAAGCCCAATATTGTACGATATTATAAAATTCACCCGTTATTGTAAACTGTCTTAGTTTTCAGTTTTTGTATTAGAAATCACAATTAGCATTATGGAACCCAATCCTTCAATGTCGGTTATTCTGATGTTATAAAGTTCATTCTTGCGACAAGCCCCTAAAACATCAATAACAAGGGAGTTACCATGTTCACTATGTTTTCTAATCATACATCGCTCTAGGCCCCTCCGACTAAGCGTGTTACCGTGTTTACTATGCTTTTCGACCAAAGATCGTCTAGTAGTTTCCTCCGACTAAGCTATGCACTGAACGTAATCTGTACCTGCCTGACCGAAGGGCTTATATATCGGTGCACTTCTGAGGTTCTCTCTGCCTCTTTCTTCACCGTCCTCATTAGAGTCACATCGTCTCCATAGATCGTCTGCAGCACTCCTTGCTAGGAGTCGACTCTACATATAAGTCATGCGTCCGCCATATTGCCAATCCGCCGTTGTCTACCAGGCAAACACGTATTTTATTCAATATTACATTTATAACTACATCGACCTTTTTTTCGAGTGGCTCCATTCCGGTATCAAGGGCAACCTACAAGTATAAAATGAATTGAAATCGATATTTGAATTATAATTTTATTACCATTGTAGCTAATTTTATCTCATCCAGAACACTTTCTTGATATTGTTTAATATTTTCTCCTGCAAAAAAATCTTCGAATTCTTAGTTATACTATTTTTAGAAGATCGTTTCAACAGACATTTCAATTTTTCATATTTCGAAATATTTAATATTGATCTTTAAACGCAGATTTCGCTAAAAACATATTATTTTCTGGTACAGATATGAAGATGACATTTCAGTTGGTTTTCGTGGTTCAAACAGACTAATTCAGCAATTTTTAAATTTCCTGAATATGAAACATTGCCGCATCAGCTTCACTGCTGAATAGAAAGTAATAACTCAATTGATTTCCTAGACCTAACCATCAGGAATTCAAATGACCATCTCACTTCTAAAATTTACAGAAAGGAAACATTCACAGAAGCATCGATCCCAATGGACTCGTTCGGTCATTTGAGCCACAAACTAGCTGCATATAACTACATGATTCATAAAGCTTACTCGGTTCCCCTTTTGACGGAAAATTTCCAAACTGAACATCATCAGAAAAATTGACTTAAAGAACAATATGCCACTATATAAAATTTTCAAACGCAAAGAACAACGTCTTACCTCTCAATTATATATAGCATACTGTACTGTACTAAACTTAAAATCCTTCATAAATGTAACAAAGGGAGAGAGATGAATTAGTTGGAAAGTTTGGAGATTAACAAACTATGTAAAAATCCACAATTTACTACACTCAAAAGCCAACTAGAGCTTAATGCATCCCCACTACTGAATATCCAGGATAACTTTCACTCTGTACTTTTACTAATCTAACCTACTCATCTGTTATATTGTTACTCACTTGAAAATTACCGTTGAAGCTTGTCGTGATTACTAAATAAATTGTGAAAAAGTGACAAAAGTATCTTATTTCGTTTCATTTTGGAGATGAATTCCATAAAATAAATAGATCATCAATAATATCAATTCTATATTTAATACTTTCGATTTTTCACTGTAATATAATTCAAACTATATCTTTTTCGAATAATTATTATAGATGACATTTACATCCGACACAGACGCTGTTTTCAAATTCATGGCAATCGATGATGTTTGGTACAATTAAGGAATATTCATTCCATTTCTACTTATAAAACGAAAATAAATGGAAAATACATAAGAGTCAATTGTTTTAGAAGAAAAATTCAAACTCGAAAGTGATAAAGTCTAAATTCTTTTAGTAAAAATGATTTCAGAATTTTTACATTTAATGATGGTCGTGAAGAAAACTGTTGTAAACATTCAATGCTTCCAGTGTGATTCTTCTGAACCATATTTCATTTCTTCTACGATCAAATCATTTCTTTAGAATTTTTGTATGACAAAATGAATAAAACGTCCTACTAATGAATTCACACAGTCTGCGAGAGGCATTTATAACTTTTCTAATTCGGTTATTGTTTTCGGCACGAAACTGTAATTTGATTTTAGAAAAAGAGTTTGTTGTTGAATGAGTCGGTATTCAAATATTTTCGAGGGGGATTGTCGGTTGTCAGAAAGTTTGAAAATTAATTTTTTGTTTCACTAGCACGATCGGTACATAAAATACAGCCTCCGAACAAATTTCTCATTAAGTCATAACTGTCTGAGGGGGAAGAGAAATATAAGGAAGTATACACTTGGATTCTTAATAGGATTCTCAGTAAAACTTATTTCATTTTTGATGCAAAATCGTTAACATGGAGATGCGTGTTATGATAACTTCTGCTATGCTATTTATAATAGAAGTCAACAAGACAAGTATGCTGAATAAAGATATGTTTAATTTTCAATTATGTAAGGGAAGTATCTCACAATATCATTTAAAATATTTTCATGAGACAAAACAATTGAAAGAAAATTATCAACATACTTTTCTGGAGAAAATATAACATTGTTTTCTTTATTTATTCGCCCATAGGGCTAAGATAATGATGGGTAATATAGACGATTTATTTATTTTATGGAAATCTATTTTCAACGAAGATGAATCAAAATATATTTTATACTTTCCACAATTTTATACTTACAAACACGACCGGTATCGACAATCAGATCATTTTCAAGTGGTCAACTATTTGAAATGAACTGTACCAGCATAATTTGATATTAACTAGTGCAGATGTATTAATGTCTAGCTGGCTATTGAGGGTGATCTCGCTTGGGTTTTCACAAAGTTCATTCATTTCCAAACATTTCAACAGACTCATTTTCCTTCTTTTGTCGCAATTATGAAAAAATTTTAATATAATCTAATGTTTTGTGAATTTTATATGTTCAGATATTGGAGGATTCACATCTCTACAAAAAAAATTTTTTTTATTGTTGCCCTGGATATCATCGCAAATTTTTATGTTTTCAAGTGCCCAGATTACTAATATATTCATGAAAGTTCTCAATGTGCTCGTATTTTCATGATTTTTGCATTTCTTATATTTGGAACAATTATAAGCTTGTTAGAAATAAAATTTAATTTTCCAGTCATGATTAGACTTCTGCGCAACTTTTTCACGCATACCAACATCACCTGATCCTCACTCTCAGACCCCTTGCTCCACAGAACAGCTGAGACATATACACATAAATCTGGATAAAGTGTCATGGATTAATATTTTGTTTCAATTACTGAATGTCCATTCTTATATATTTGTCTTCTAGTCTAAAATATGAGTTCGTCACGAAGAAAGTGTAAATATTGTAGTGATTTATTTTGTTATATTTGCGGCGTTTATATACCAAAAAAACAAAAAAGAAATATCACAGACTTTGTCAAGGAGACTTATGTTGAATATTTAGGTTTCAAAATAGACAAATTAGGTAAACCATGGGTTCCTAATAAAGTTTGTAAGTCCTGTGTTGAGTCTTTACGGTTGTGGAAAAAAGGTGAACGGTCTGGATTAGACTTTGGTATTCCTATGATCTGGATGGAGCCTACGAACCATTTAGATGATTGTTACTTTTGCGTAGTAGATGTTAAAGGTTTTAATCGAAATCAAACGTGGAGATACCCAGACTTACAGTCTACGAAATGTCCGGTTCTACACAGTGAAAATCTCCCTCGGCCCATATACATTTCAAAAGTAATTCGCATGCCCTCAGAAACAATGATGTTACCAAATTCACAGAAATCGGGACCATCTACCAGTGGAAGTGAATGGGAAGGTGAAACATCTACGCCAAAGTTATTTTCTCAAAATGAACTCAGTGATTTAATACGTGAACTCAATTTATCAAAACAAGGATCAGAACTGTTAGCCTCAAGATTGAAAGAAAAAAATTTATTGGCACCAACAATAACAATTAACAACATACAGAACGCGAGAAAAAGAGTTATTACAATTTTTTAGTGAAAATGAAGGATTAGTGTATTGTAATGATATCGCGAAGCTGCTTATAGACATGGGTTTAAAAGAGTACAAATCTATTGAATGGCGCCTTTTTATTGATAGTTGCAAAAGAAGTTTAAAATGCGTCTTATTGCACAATGGAAATAAATTTGCATCAGTTCCAGTTGCCCATTCAACGAAACTCAAAGAAGAACATGAAAATGTAAAATTAGTTTTAGAGAAAATTAAATACTCTGAGCATCAATGGCCGATCTGTGTGGATTTAAAAATGGTTAATTTTTTACTTTGCCAACAAAGTGGATATACAAAATACCCTTGCTTTATTTGTATGTGGGATAGTAGAGCAAAGCAACTTCATTGGGAACAAGATGTTTGACCTGTAAGAACTATCGGTAAAGCCAACGTAATAAGGGAGCCGCTGGTGAGCAGAGACAAAATCATACTTCCACCATTACATATTAAGTTAGGTTTGATTAAGCAATTTGTAAAAGCGTTGAACAAAGACGGAAATTGTTTTAATTACATTTGCAGAAAATTTCCGAAGCTTAGTATGGAAAAATTGAAAGGTGGAATATTTGATGGTCCTCAAATACGGCAATTGATGAAAGACTCAGATTTTATCAAAGTTATGACTGTTTCGGAAAGTAAAGCTTGGAAAAGTTTTGTGTTGGTTGTCGAAAATTCCTAGGTAACCATAAAGCAGCAAATTATGAAGAAATTGAGCAAAATATGCTGACAAACTTTCAGACTTTAGGAGCAAATACGAGTATTAAGTTACACTATCTCCGCAATCATCTAAATAAATTTCCGGATAATTTAGGAAATTATAGTGATGAACAGGGAGAGCGGTTTCATCAAGATCTAAAAGTGATGGAAGAAAGGTATTAAGGTCGATGGGATTGTCACATGATGGCAGATTACTGCTGGTCTTTGAAAAGAGATTGTCCCCTGAAAAATTATGAAAGAAAAGCTCATAAAAGGCGTTTTATGGAAATATGAAATATATTTTCGACATTTTCCCTTTATTTACTTCGATGTATCCAAATTTCTCAAAACATAACTGACATTATAAATATATCTGTTATTTTGTTTCTTGTTTTACGATTTTTGTTATGTAAAATGAAAATAAAGATTTAAAAAGAAATCAGAGCAAATCCTACAAAATCATAGTTTCACGAATTGGGTGCATAAATAGACCCAAAATCATTTTCATATCTAGAGCAACAAAACCATTGTAGACCAGTGATATTGTCAGAGGATAAATGTTCTTTTAATCTGAATCTAACCTAACCTAACCTAACCTACAATCCCATTCCCTATAAATATAATATTGCTGAAATAATTAAAGAATGCAACAGTCGACCCTAGAAACAAATATTCAATATTTTATGGGTAACTTAGAAAGAAGAGTATTATTAAATAACTACTTGGCGAAAAAACAAAGTGTTCTTTTATCGATATAAAGATGCTATTTTGGTAGGTTTTCAGGGCTTTCTGAATGAAGTTCATACCAATATTGACTCTACTGCTGAAATAGAAATTAATAACTCAATAAAATTTTCAGACCTAACAATACCAAAATCGACTAACAATTTCATTTTCAAAATCTACAGGAAACAAAGCTTCACAAACTCTACTATTCCCATTGATCACACAAATCACAAGCTAGCAGCTTTTAATTCAATGATCCATAGGTCCTGTTCTATTCCACTGTCACTGAAAGATCTCGAAATTGAATTAAATAAAAGAATCTCCCCAGTTTTTATAGACAAAATTATCCAACGTAAAGAGATACATCAAATAACACAATTACAATTCTCCATAAAAGATGCTTCCTTAAAAAAAATACGCTAGTTTCAACCACGCTGGTCTTTTCTCCAATAACTTGAGCAACTATTTTTCTCAATTAAAAATAACCAACTCTTTCTTACGCTTGGTCTGAACTTGATTAAATTAAAAAACGGTCTAATTTAAAAACTTAAGAGTTTACAAAATTGCTTAAAATGAGTATTCTGTAGCTTATGTTGTGCAGACAGGTAGGAATATCGAAACCAGATTCAAAGAACATTTATCCTATATTAGTTGATACCAATTTCTTCATAATTGTGGAAAAAATGAATCTTTTGGAATCTTACAAACATTACAAACGATACTTTTTGTAAAAACCCAAATGAAATCGGTCGAAACCGGTCGTGTTCGTAAAAAAAATGAGGAAAAAACAGAATATATTTCACTTCGTCTTTGTTTAGATAATAATCATCACATGATGTATAAACGCCCGCTTCAACTTCATTTCTCTAAAATCTCCTTCATTAATTTTAATTGGCAGAGATCTTAGATTTGCAGAGTTTCGAAAATACTGTTATAATTATTTATTATCGTGGACTTATGCACTATCTCAGCTGTTAGCTGGATATAATTTACCTTTCCCAGATTCAGCAATCAAAGGGAATAGGCTCGATTACAATATACTTGACATAAATTTCCTAACTATTCTACATGTATTAAGAATTACAGCTTTTTGCACTTCTACATAGGTATTCTTATGCAATTCTAATTTCTTAAGGCTATCGTGCAAAGTTTTGGGTATTAACCCAGTGGAGGATACGATGACAGGAACAATATCTATTTTCTCGAGGTGCCACATCTGCTTGATCTCAATGGCAAGGTCTGTGTATTTGGACTTTTTCTCCTGGAACTTATTCAGCACGTTGTTATTATTTGGTATGGCGACATCCACCAGCATTGCTGTTTTGGCTCTCTTATCATACACCACTATGTCCGGCCTATTATTCGTCACCATTCTGTCAGTGATAATAGGCCTATCGTAGTATAATCTGATAGAGTCATTTTCCAATACGGGCGCCGGTTGATACTTGTAAAATGGCTGGACTGTATTCAGAAGTCCGTACTTGTGTGCAAGTTTCTGATGGATAATGTTGCACACTTGATTATGCCTGTGAAGATAGTCTGTATTAGCCAGTTGTTCGCATCCGGACGTAATATGCTGTATCGTCTCCGATCTTATATGGCATTTTCTGCACCTATCTGTTTGTAATGTTCCGTCCTTTATAATAAACTTTTTGTAGTTGTTTGTAGCGATCACTTGGTCTTGGATGGCCATAAGGAATCCCTCTGTTTCCGCGAATAATTCTCCTTTCATCAACCATTTGTTGGAGGCTTCTTTGTCGATGTGTGGTTGATTAATCTCATGGTGATGTCGTCCATGCAATTCCTTTCTTGACCATTGCTCTTGTTTTTCAGTATCTGATAGGAATGGTAGATTCAGCAGGTCATCTCTGGTAGCAAGATTTAGAGGTGTATATCCCTTATCAGCCAACGATACCACTCTATGTAGGTCAGAAGTGAGAGCTTTTGCTGAGAAGAATTCTCTGAGATTTTTTATCTGTTCGGTGTGTAAATTGACTACATCTATCAATCCGCTTCCTCCTTCTTTCCGCTTCAAAGTTCGTATCACAGACGATTTTGGATGATGGTTGTTGTACTTTGTTAGCATCGTTCGGGTCTGCCTTTGAATATCATCCAGTTCTGTCTTAGTCCATCTGATTATTCCAAATGAGTAAAGTAACACTGGAATGGCGTAGGTGTTAATTGCTTTGACTAAATTCCCCGAATTCAACATCGATTTCAGCACAGACTTCAGACGCTGACTGTATTCTGAACGAATCTTCTCCTTTGATTGTTTTTGGTCTAGTAATCTGGCTTGTTGGTATCCCAGATATTTATATGTTTCGCCATCTCTCATGCACTGTATAATATCACCGTTTGGAAGTTGTGTTTCACCATCTATGACTTTCCCTCTTTGAATGTTCAGGGTCTTACATTTTTCAATTCCAAATTTCATATGTACATCTGCCGAGAACTCACTGACAGTTTTCAGCAAATCATCCAATTGCTTCTTGTTCGAAGCATATAATTTGATGTCGTCCATATACAGCAGGTGGGAGATTGTATGATAATTCCTTTCTGCTTTTATCCTAAATCCGTATCCTGTTCTATTGAGCATTGAGGACAATGGGTTCATTGCCAAACAGAACCATAGTGGACTCAAAGAGTCTCCTTGAAAAATTCCACGACGTATGGGTATCTCGTTGGTTTTAATTGATTTATTGTTCATGTTGACCTGCAGAGACGTGCGCCAGTGTGTCATTGTTGTCTTCAAGAACTCTACCAGGGCTGGGTGAATTTTGTATATCTGCAATACTTCAACAAGCCAAGAATGGGCGGTACTATCGAGTGCCTTCAGTTAATCGAGAAAAGCTGAATGAACATTCCGATGCCCCACGTGTGCCTGTTTCATTATCACAGAATCGATGATGAGTTGTTTCTTGCAACCGTGGTGTTTCTTTCTGCATCCTTTCTGCTCCTCTGCTAATATATTGTTGTCGTCAAGGTGTTGGTATATTCGATTGGATATGCATGAGGTGAGTATTTTGTAGAGTGTTGGCAGGCAAGTAATTGGCCTATATTGAGACGGATCCTGTGTTCTATCGCTCTTAGGTAGCATATATGTTAAGCCTTGCGTTAGGAAAGTGGGTGTTTTCTTGGGATGTTGAAGAACATAAGTGAGCTGTTTTGCTAGGGCTTCATGGAGCTTATCGAACTTCTTGTACCAGTAGTTGTGGATATTATCTATACCTGTTGCCTTCCAATTGTTGGTCGCTCGAACTACTGTTGTGATTTCTTCCTCCGTTATTCCATCGAAGTCCATATGTCTGATATCGAGGCGTTCTTTTTCATTCGTGATCCATTCCGCATCTCTATTGTGTTCTTTGGGATGCGACCATAGTGATGACCAATAGTCGGTCAAGCACTGTGCGACACTTGACGTATCTTGAAAGCCTCTTTGCTTTTGCTTGGAGTTTCTGTTTCAAAGTGTCCATATACACGTCAATGTGTTGTTTGTGATCAGGGTGTTTTGTGTTCGTACCAATTTTCTCATAAATTTTGCGTATATGTGATTTCAAGCGCCTTGAGGGTTTTCTGTTTCTCTGGAATTCTGTGAGGCGACCGATTTCTGCTCTAATATTATCAATATCCCTCTCCAGTCGTTTTTGCCATGGTGGTTTTCGGACACTTTTTGGCTCAGCTTGAATCAGAGTTGTGGAGATTTGTTGTTTGTGAAGTCGAAGAACCGCTACTGCTCCACAGTAAATCAAAGTGTGAATCTTCTCCAAGGTGTTCTGGTCGGTATATTCTTCAAACACTGAATTCACGCTTGCTAGGATAATATTGGTGTTCTTGTTCGTCTTGAGTTTGGGCAGTTTAGGTCTTTTAGTTGGGTTACTACCACTGAATTCAGTTATTGCTCTGTTGAGTTCCGATCTTGCTAAATACCTATATTCGTCCTGCTGATTCGGCTCAGGAGGGCATTCCATGTTAATATTCGTTTCCGTGGCTTCGATGTTATCTGTAACACTTTCATTAACTCCAGCAGGTATACCGTTATGAGTATCATTTTCGCTTCTAAGTTCCATTATGACCTCTTCTCGTATGCTTTGCAGCGTTTCTGAAGAAAGTAGCCTGTTTTTAACGATTGTTCTTCTTTGATCCGAAATTCTCTGCTCGGATATGTGCTGTAATTCAGGATATTTTTCTACGAACGCAAGATGTAACGCGTATCTGTATGCTGTCATTTCCGATTCCAAGTTTGTAATCTTGTAATAGGAACGCATAATGAAGGAATTCATCTCTGGGGTCCACTTCATGCGTTTCCTAGGGAGTCCGGCTCTCGTGGTCATAGGCATAATGGCTTGTGCCGTTGAAACATCAAGAGTCGGTTGGGAGGTATTGATGTTATTTCCCACTTGGTTTTGTGTTGCAGTATCCCTACTCGATATCACGCTGCTTCCGTCGCTAACCGAGGGAGACTGTGACTCACTTTCCGAACAAGACCCTCTTCCTAAATCTTGAACGCGACAAGAGGTTATGGTGGTACAATGTCGATTCACCCGTTTATTCCTTAGATTGTACATCATTGGATAAGTTGCATTTTATACCTACTGCCAGGTAGTTATTATTATTGTTAATATTAAGGTTAGCACTCACAGCTATATAAAGACACTCATTCCTAAATGCCCGTTGAAACATTGCAAGCGTTTCGAAAAGAGACTTTCCGACATCAAGCATTACAGCTGCTATAAAAAACCTTCCATGCCAATGTGTGTCATGCTACAACAGGAGGATTACTGCCGATTCTACCGCTCTGAAAACTCGGAGGCAATTGAGCGCTGACGCTAAAAATACAACATCGAATTTGAAGTGAACTGACTCGAAACACAAAGTAAAAGGTGGATGCTCGCGTGGTCTACAATCATAGACCAGTCATATTCAGAAGTGAATATCTTCAAAAACCAATCGCTAACACTGTCAAAAATATACTGATTCACTAAATACTTAAGTTTTCCACAGATACTGAAGAGTAGGCGCGCGCAATAGAAATAGTCAACCAATGAACGTCATTTAAAATGGCGTGGGATACGATCGTTGACCACGCAAGTTACGGAGGGTTAACAAAATATTTATTTTTATTTTTAGCCTAGAAATTATTCAATATTTGAACTTGATGTTAAGATACATGATGCTTTAGTCATTTAGGCGTTTGTAATTATCTCAAAATAGACGTAATAGAAACGATGACCTAGATATACCGCTTCTTCTTAAAAAGGGCACTTGTTAATTGTGACCTCAAGTTTGGGGTTAGACTTAACAAGTGTGTTAACAATTAACATATGTTTTGCTGACATATAAAAAAAATAAATATACACACAACCAATTTATATGGAATCACTCGGTATTTCACATTATTGATTGTTTTTAACCATGGATCTTTAACTACTTGTGAAGAATTAAGTTTTTTGTTGTAAAATAACTGGAAAGTATGATGAGAAATGTTGAATTATCACTATATGTTCGGAATATTGTACTCAATAGTCACTAAGATTTGAAACTGTGAATTTCAATATTTAAAGAAGCCTATAATGATAATTGAAAATGCCTTACGTTTGATATTCCGATGTGCGAAGGGGTCGAATAATTGCTCTCGTTGAAGAAGGGGTGACACATAGGTATATAACGGTCATGATGGGGGTATCACAGGGGGTGATTTCAAAAACCTACTCCCTATACATGGAGCTACAATATGTGCAAAATAGGCCTTGAAGAAGTCGTAGGAAGATTATTTCTGAAGAACAAGACCACTTTTCGTGCCAAATTGCAAGAAGAGGCCCTAGTACTCCAAAAGCAATTTCTAGAAGCAACAGGCATCAGTGTATCACTCGAAACGACACGTCAAAGACTTCGTTCAAGAAGTTTATACAGCAGAAGGCCCTTAAGAGTTCCAGATTTTACCAGACAACAAAAATTTAACAGACTTAATTGGTGTATCGAGCACCAAAATTGGAATATTGAGAATTGGCGAAATTTTCTTTATTCGGATGAGACCAGAATTGGTGTTTTATCAGAAGACCGCCGGATTAGGGTATCAAGGGGTCGTGGAATACAAGCTAGACTCCGAGCATCAAGATAAATTCCGAAATACCAATGGGACAGTGTGATGTTCTGGGGTGGCATTATGCTGGTAGGCAAAACAGATTCGATTTCGTTTCCGGCAAGTGTAACGGCTATAAATTAGGATATATAGGATAAAAGCAGAAAGAAATTATCATACAATCTCCCACCTGCTGTATATGGATGACATCAAATTATATGCTTCGAACAAGAAGCAATTGGATGATTTGCTGAAAACTGTCAGTGAGTTCTCGGCAGATGTTCATATGAAATTCAGGATTGAAAATGTAAAACCCTGAACATTCAAAGAGGGAAAGTCATAGATGGTGAAACACAACTTCCAAACGGTGACATTATACAGTGCATGAGATGTGGCGAAACATACAAATATCTGGGATACCAACAAGCCAGATTGTTAGACCAAAACAATCAAAGGAAAAGATTCGTTCAGAATACAGTCAGCGTCTGAAGTCTGTGCTGAAATCGATGTTGAACTGGGAATCTAGTCAAGGCAATTAACACCTACGCCATTCCAGTGTTGCTTTACTCATTTGGAATAATCAGATGGACTAAGACGGAGCTAGATGATATTCAAAGGCAGACCCGAACGATGCTGACAAAATACAACAATCATCATCCAAAATCGTCTGTGATACGAACAACTTTGAAGCGGAAAGAAGGAGGACGCGGATTAATAGATGTTGTCAATTTACACACCGAACAGATAAGAAATCTCAGAGAATTCTTCTCAGCAAAAGCTCTCACTTCTGACCTACATAGAGTGGTATCGTTGGCTGATAAGGGATATACACCTCTAAATCTTGCTACCAGAGATGACCTGCTGAATCTACCATTCCTATCAGATACTGAAAACAAGAGCAATGGTCAAGAAAGGAATTGCATGGACGACATCACCATGAGATTAATCAACCACACATCGACAAAGAAGCCTCCAACAAATGGTTGATGAAAGGAGAATTATTCGCGGAAACAGAGGATTCCTTATGGCCATCCAAGACCAAGTGATCGCTACAAACAACTACAAAAAATTTATTATGAAGGACGGAACATTACAAACAGATAGGTGCAGAAAATGCCATATAAGATCGGAGACGATACAGCATATTACGTCCGGATGCGAACAACTGGCCAATACAGACTATCTTCACAGGCATAATCAAGTGTGCAACATTATCCATCAGAAACTTGCACACAAGTACGGACTTCTGAATACATTCCAGCCATATTACAAGTATCAACCGGCGCCCGTATTGGAAAATGACTCTATCAGATTTTTTACGATAGGCCTATTATCACTGACAGAATGGTGACGAATAATAGGCCGGACATAGTGGTGTATGATAAGAGAGCCAAGACAGCAATGCTGGTGGATGTCGCCATACCAAATAATAACAACGTGCTGAATAAGTTCCAGGAGAAAAAGTCCAAATACACAGACCTTGCTATTGAGATCAAGCAGATGTGGCACCTCGACAAAATAGATATCGTTCCTGTCATCGTATCCTCGACTGGTTTAATACCCAAAACTTTGCATGATAGCCTTAAGAAATTAGAATTGCATAAGAATACCTATATAGAAATGCAAAAAGCTGTAATTCTTAATACATGTAGGATAGTTAGGAAATTTATGTCAAGTATATTGTAACGAGCCTATTCCCTTTGATTGCTAAATCTGGGAAAGGTAAATTATATCCAGCTACTAGCTGAGATCGTGGACCTAGTGCTGGAACCCATAGTGAGACTCTGGCGAGGTGTCAGGGTGAGAATTTCACTTTATTTTTATGCAAGATATTGCTCCTTCGCATACCAGCAACCTCACGCGACATTATCTTGAAGGAGAGGCAATCGCTATTTTGGACAGTCCAAATACACAGACCTTGCTATTGAGATCAAGCAGATGTGGCACCTCGACAAAATAGATATCGTTCCTGTCATCGTATCCTCGACTGGTTTAATACCCAAAACTTTGCATGATAGCCTTAAGAAATTAGAATTGCATAAGAATACCTATATAGAAATGCAAAAGCTGTAATTTTAATACATGTAGGATAGTTAGAAATTTATGTCAAGTATATTGTAATCGAGCCTATTCCCTTTGATTGCTAAATCTGGGAAAGGTAAATTATATCCAGCTACTAGCTGAGATAGTGCATAAGTCCACGATAATAAATAATAATAATAGCATTTTATTGGCATCTTGTACAGAAATAATAATTATAACTATCAATTACATTAGAGGCCTTAAACTTATTATGAGTGAATGTTACTGTACATTGAGAGATACCAAAAGGTAGGATACAGCATAGCTGATTAATCCAACCTGAATAAAATAGAAACAAATACTAGACAAGTGTACCCACAATTGTACGGAATGGCCAGCTTGCTCTCCAGACCTAAATCCTATTGAACATCAAGTTATTGATATCATATCTGGGTATGAGTTTCCTTACTATGTCAGACACTACTGAGTTGGCATCAGCATCTTCAGGAACTGCACAAATCAAAACATTGTTCTCTCGGCGCCTTAATATCGAACATGCTATTGGGATTCCCTTTGTTTTGGGTATTCCCATCAGACTCTACCAACTTTCCCTCGAGTTCGTTCACCTTATCATTCAGTATGGCTTCTTGCTTGAAGCTGTTTTCTATAGATGATGAGCTTTTTTGTACACCATCCAGTTTTTTTATCGAACTCGTCGAGTTTTTTGTTGAGGCTGATGATGACACCTTCCGATACCATATCAACCTAACTTTTCATGAATGTTTCATCCATCCACAATTGTTTTATCGCTACATCGGTAGCGTTTCTAACCTCTAACATTGGATGTGGTACAACACTCATTCCAAACATTCACCTACCCTGTTCACGCTAGCCCCCATATCTGGGGTAGCTATTAACATGTTAATACATGAATACCTAAAGAAATTGATGATTTATTGAATATAAATCTCGGAACTTTTGACATCGCGGATAAGCAGTCAAACATAATCATCAGAATCTCCTTTAACCAACAATTTTTTTGTTCAACAAAGTTCATAGAATTCATGAAGTACTATTCAATAAATCACAAGTTTTTAGATAATCCCTTAATTCAATTAGATCTACCTTTCTTGATCATACATTCAATTCGAAGAGCAATCAATAAATCTCGAGAAACAATAAATAATAATTTATGAATTTATTGTTCAATGGTTCCCCATTTTAATCCATATTGTTTTTTCCTACTCGCTTCTCCAATATTCTGCCAATGACGTTTTCCATTTCACTGCGAAGCTGGCAACATAAACCTCATTATTCATCGGTTTCTTGCTTCTCCGTATATTTGGGACATTAGCTCAACACTTTACGACCCTTTTTTATAAATTGTTTTGCTCGAAGGGAAAGCTTATCCAGGTGTAACACCTCGATCTCACCTCAACCCTTTTGTTCTCAAATATGATTAAATTGTTATTAATTATAACACAAAAAGGTGTTGTTGAATATAATACGTAGAATTTCGTCAAAATCGATGCGACGTTAACAACCTCAAGAATCTCCAAATTATACATTTTTATTTTATATTATTACCAATGGCTTTCATATTTCAGGTGACAAATGTAAACTACAATCATTTAAGTAAAAAATCGGTTCAACCTCGGAATGAAAGAAAATGAACTTTTGAAACTTGTACAAACCTTTGTTGTGTCAAAGGTCACCAAATTCTCCACAATTTTTGCCTCGAATTTTTTTTCATACGTTTAACCGTTTTTGTACAGAGTGCAGTAAGCGCGAGCGCTCGGAATTATTTTGCGTTATACAGGGTCATCTCTGATTCCTAGTCAAATATTTTATAGCATCTTATTCTTGTAAATAAATGCGCTATAATTCATTATATTTATTAGAGAACTTAGTTCTATTATGTGATTAAAAATGATTAAGTGGAATATACACGTGTATATTTCTGATATATCTTTATTGTACTGTAAGTAGACAAATCTATTTTTTCTTACAAATTTAAACTTCAGAATGGTCATATTACAATTATAATTATATATTCAAATATAGATCACCATAATACGACTATGGCTAGTATACTGGTGTTTAGTCTCCACAGATATGGCCTATTCTATTTATTGGGATAGATATTCCATCGTAAAGTAGAAACTGGCTTTCTCATGAAGAGACCAAGTGTGCAAATTGTTGTAATTCGCGATGGGGATGCAGGAAAATAGTCTTTCAACATTCTTCAGCTCGTGATCAATGTAATGGGCAATCTATCCTCAACGCATGTTCTTTTCAAGAGATTCATGATATTAATGACATATCCATTTCAAAATATGAAAGATAAAGATCAGTTTTTTTCAGTTTTCCATGTTTATTTGTTAATACACGACCGGTTTTGATCCTTCGATCATTTTCAAGTGCTGAATACTAGCTTAGTTACAAAAATTACAACAAAAAGCAATTGGATAATCTACTGTGAGTAGTCAGTAAGTTTTCGGCAGATGTTCATATGAAATTCGGGATTGAAAAATATAAAACCCTGAACATTGAAAGAGGGAAAGTCATAGATGGTGAAACAACCCCCAAATGGTGATATTATACAGTGTATGAAAGATAGCGAAACGTACAAATATCTGGGATACCAACAAGCCAGATTGCTAGACCAATGACAGTCAGAAGAGAATATTTGTTCAGAATCAGCGTCTGAAGTCTGTGCTGAAGACAATGTTGAACTCGGGGAACCTAGTCAAAGCAATTAACACCTACGCCATTCCAGTGTTGCTTTACTCATTTGGAATTATCAGATGGACTAAGACAGAACTGGATGATATTCAAAGGCAGACCCGAACGATGCTGACAAAGTACAATAATCATCATCCAAATTCGTCTGTGATAAGAACAATTTTAAAGCGGAAAGAAGGAGGACGCGGATTGATGGATGTTGTCAACTTACATACCGAACAGATCAAAAATATCAGAGAATTCTTCTCTGCAAAGGCACTTCTGACCTCTACAGAGTAGTATCGTTGGCTGATAAGGGATATACACCTCTAAATCTTGCTACCAGAGATGACCTACTGAATCTACCGTTACGATCAGATACTGAGTAACAAGAACAATGGTCAAGAAAGGAATTGCATGGACGACATGACCATGAGATTAATCAACCACACATCGACAAAGAAGCTTCCAACAAATGGTTGATGAAAGGAGAACTATTCGCGGAAACAGAAAGATTGCTTATGGCCATTCAAGACCAAGTCATCGCTACAAACAACTACAAAAAATTTATAATTGAGGACGGAACATTACAAACAGATGAGTGCAGAAAATTCTATATAAGATCGGAGACTATACAGCATATTAGGTCCGCATGCGAACAACTGGCCAATACGGACTATCTACACACAGGCATAATCAAGTATGTAACATTACCAACCAGAAACTTGCACACAAGTATGGACTTCTGAATGCCTTTCAGCCGTATTACAAGTATCAACCGGCGCCCGTATTGGAAAATCACTCTATGAGATTATACTACGATAGGCTGGTTATCACAGACAGAATGGTGACGAATAATAGGCCGGACATAATGGTGTATGATAACAGAGCCAGAACATCATTGCTGGTGGATGTCGCCATACCGAATAACGACAACTTGCTGAACAAGCTCCAGGAGAAAAAGTCCAAATACACAGACCTTGCTATTGAGATCAAACAGATGTGGCACCTCGATAAAATAGATATTGTTCCTGTCATCGTATCCTCGACTGGGTTATTACCCAAAACATTGCATGATAGGCTTAAGAAATTATAATTGCCTAAGAATACCTATATGGAAAAAGCTGTAATTCTTAATACATTTAGGATATTTAGGAAATTTATGTCAAGTATATTGTAATCGAGCCTATTCCCTTTGATTGCAGAATCTGGGAAAGGTAAATTATATCCAGCTAACAGCTGAGATAGTGCATAAGTCCACGATAACAGTAATAATTTATTTTGCAATGTAAAACAATGAAGTCGGTACAATTCAGTAGATATAAATCTTTAAAATATAATGAACAATGAAATATATATCACATATACAGCACAATGACATGCAACGTTACAAACAAATCATCAACGATTATTCACATATTTCTGTGTGTAATGGGGTCTTCAATATATTCAATCACAAAAATTCCTTAATTCTTCTTCCTAATTCAACTTCACTCAATTTTTTAATTTCTTTGGCTATTATAAAGGACTGTTGCCTAATAAATAGATCATCTTTCGAATTCTCACCTGCACTCAGTTGGACAGCTTACAAGTGACGGCATAGTGCCGAATCTTATTATTTTATGCTCTTATATCGTTCTAGATAGGTCACCTGGTGGTTCAAATGACACATAATTTTTTCAACATGGGCCTGTAGTCTAATTATATTACACATTACAGAACGTATTATTCATCTTACTTCCTCCACTTGCTATTTCTTTGGTTCTTCGCGCATTTTATAAGAATCTCAACCTCACAGATATTCTCGTCGACTTGTACATTCATTTACAACACAAGCATCCGCTGCTACCCTTTCAAATATGTTTACTTGTAATTTCCCCGATCAATATATAATCGCTATTGGCTACTTAAATTCATTGAATATTACATTACGATTAGTATTATTCATCGCTTTTAATATAATTTTTTGAAATTATTTCAACCAAATGTTTCGAATGCAAGAAAATATTAAAATTTCCGAGTTTGTGATGATCTGAAAAATTTATATAATACTCGCTGAAACCACCCGTGGCTATCTTCTAAATTAAATCGAATAAGATAATCCTGTTGGTACAAATTGGATGAATTGATTTGGAATCCTGGAAATGTGCTTTGCCAAAAGGGTTTATCCATGTATTCATTATGTGAATCGGTAGTTTCCTATAAATGAAAGCTTGCTTTGATACGATATTTCTGATGTTGCATTGATGTTATAAAATGAACTCATAGGAGTTTTATTTGTTTGATACTGTTAATTTGAAAACGAATTTCTGATGGGAATAATACAAATATGTATATTGCTTTATATTTCTTTTTCATTTTGTTATCATATTTTTATTATGGATGGTGATAACGAGTCACCAGGTTACTCTGTTACAAGGACGAGTTTACTACAGCAAAAATATAGGGTGCGCCAGAGAAAACCGGATAATTTTTTTTCTGTTGTAACTTTCGCAATTTTAGAACAAGATAATTCGTTCTTGCTTCATTAGAAAGCTAAAGGACTAGGTTTTTCAGAAATTGTTTCGAAATTTCACTTCCGGTTAAATCCAATATGGCTGACTCATTCGAAAATGAGTAATATTTCAAGATCGCTGGAACGTTTTTTTTTCACTAAAAGATTCGAATGGGGCATTCAGTCGATAACTCAGTCTTCTCTGAAAAATTTGACATATTGAACTTGAAAGTATTCCAGGAACTGGTAAAAAAGTAGCGTGACGAATTTTTTTCATTTTCTTTTTAGCTAAAATCGAAATATTTTTTTGACCTCATGGCGTTGGCACTTTTTGTTTTTCATGGATGTTCTAAGAAGACAAAGAACCATATTTTACTAAAACCAACCTCAAATTTGATTTCCGTTGGAATTCAAAATGGACGACTTTTCAATTCAATCACTATATTGAACCTTTCCCATCATTTTGAGGGGTCTAACTCGAATATTGATTCAGAATAGTGCCAATTGTCGTCAATAATGTTTCTTTTTTCCACCATCATATGCACTTCCCGTTGTGGAACCTCTGAACATAGACTACATGTATTAACTCTATGATAAACAAAAAATAATGAAATGTCATCGAGTTTTAGACATCGGGTTTGAACTCGAATTTTATCTTGGTGTTGCTTGTTTTTGATGTTGAAATTGTTAACAATGGTTTTAATGAATGAGAATAAGCGTTTCATTAAATGTTGAATATTACGCCAATTTTCAAACCCTAATTACAAGAGAAGTACAATCTATGATCTTCAGGAAAATTTCCGGACAACAGGGTTATAAGGAAGGAGACCAGATACTGGTGTTTATCATAGAGTTGATGCATGCAGTCTATGTTCAGAGGGTACACAACGGGAGGTGCAAATGATGGTGGAGAAGAGAAACATTATTCACGACAATTGACACAATTCTGAATTAATATTCGAGTTCGACCCCTCAAATTGATGAGAAAGGTTCAATCTAGTGATTGACTTACGCAGTTGATTCATTAGGACAGCGAAAAATTTTTTAATGCGTGGGAAAAATTGTTAATTTTTGAGGAAGTTGGCCATTTTGAATTCGAACGGAAATCAATTTTAGGTTGATTTTAGCAAAATATGGTTCTTTGTCATCTTAAAACATCCATGAAAAACACAACAACTCCAAGAGTGTCAACGTCATGAGGTGAAAAACATATTTCGTTCAGCTGAAAATCAGAATGAAAAGAACTCTTCACGCTACTTTTCTACCATTTCTAGGAAAATTTTCAAGATCTATATATCATTTGAATTTGGGAGGCTTTTACTTGGTAAAATTCCATTATCAATAATAAAAAATAAGTACTGTGTTTCAAGGAATTTTACTTAATAATTGCGATTCGTAACGCGTTTCACTACACCGTAGCTTCTTCAGACGAATGAATATACAGAAAAATATAAATGAGAATATAACTATAAATGTTCTTGAGTAATTAAAAGCTTATTGTTTTGTTTCTTCTTAAGTGGTTATTTATGACAGGTATATCCAATAAAATTAAGGAATAGATTGCTCCCCGAAAAGATTCAATAGAGGTGAAGGGCTTAAATCGACTTGTTCATTGAGGAGTCTACCTGAGTGTTTGTATTTATTGATGTCTAAAGTTTCCCAAAGATCTACCTTCCAATATTTATTATCTGTATGCAAAATTTCAAGCTGTGGGTCGAAAGAATGAATATTTTCTAAGAGATGATTCGCGTAATTTAAATCTGATTTTTTATTTGAAAAACTGCGTTTATGTTCCGATATTCTAATATTAAAATTTCTATGTGTTCTACCATTGTAAAAATTATCACAGTCACTGCAATTCAATCTATAAACACCTGATTTATTGTTTTTACCTGGTTTGGTTTTATTATTTTTATATATTTGCCTAAATTATTATAAGTTTGGAAAGCTATGTTGAAATTATCGCTATGTAGACGATATCATTATTTGCTTCACAGGAACAGATAGACAGTTGAAAATTTTCGAAAATCGTATAAATTCATTACATCCAAAAATTGCATTTACAACCGAAATAGAAAGCAATAATTCGATAAATTTCTTAGACGTAACAATTTCGAATAAAAATGGAAAACATGTTTTCGCAATTTACCATAAGCCGTCACATACAGATATTATAATACATAACTCGTCGTGTCATCCATATCAACATAAAATGTCGGCATTCAATAGTTTTATTCATAGATTGATTAACATCCCGCTATCACCAGAAAATTTCAACAAAGAAATGAATTTGATTAAACAAATAGCCAAATATAATGGTTACAATCCCAAACTATTAAATAATATTTTAAATAAAAACAAAGTAGAATCGCATTGAATGAAGTTTACCCTGTCGATAAATTGAAACAAAAATTCAACACATTAATCTACGTTGGCATTACAAGTGAGAAACTGAAATCATTCGTAAGTAGCAATTATTTCAACATAGCTTTCCAAACTAATAATAATTTAGGCAAATATATAAAAATAATAAAACCAAACCAGGTAAAAACAATATATCAGGTGTTTATAAATTGAATTGCAATGACTATGATAATTTCTACATTGGTAGAACATTTTAATATTAGAATATCGGAACATAAACGCAGTTTTTCAAATAAAAATCAGATTCAAATTACGCGAATCATCTCTTAGAAAATAATCATTCTTTCGACCCACAGTTTGAAATTTTGCATACAGATAGAAAATATTGGAAGGTAGATCTTTGGGAAACTTTAGAAATCAATAAATAAAAACACTCAGGTAGACTCATCAATGAACAAGTCGATTTAAGCCCTTCACCTCTATTGAATCTTTTCGGGGAGCAATCTATTCCTTAATTTTATTGGATATACCTGTCATAAATGACCACTTAAGAAGAAGCAACCCAATAAGATTTTAATTACTCAAGAACATTTAAAGTTATATTCTCATTTATATTTTTCTGTATATTCATTCGTCTGAAGAAGTTACGGTGTAGTGAAGTGAAACGCGTTACGAATCGCAATTATTAAGTAAAATTCCTTAAAACACAGTACTTGTTTTTTATTATCTATATATCAAATTGTTCAGAAAAGACTGAATTATTGACTAAATGCCCCATTCCAATATTTTAGTGAAAAAAACGTAGCAGCGATCTTGAATTATTTCTCATTTTCGAATGAGTCATATTAGATTTTACCGGAAGTGAAATTCTTATTCAATTTCTGAAAAACCTAGCCCTTTGGCTTTCCAATGAAGCAAGAATGAATGATCTAGCTCTAAAATTGCGAAAGCTATAACGGAAAAAAATATTGTCCGGTTTTCTCTGGGGCACACTATATTTTCGGTTTTCGAGTAATTCAAAATTTTTCTTCTTTGGAAAATCGTCATTTGCGGATTTCTTGGTTACTATCAAAAATTGATGAAAATGGATCTGGCATTCCACGAGTTCTACCCCTCAAAATGATGAAAAAGGTTCAATCTAGTGATTGAATTACGCAGTTGATTCATTAAGAAAGCGAAAAATTTTTTAATGCGCGGGAAAAATTGTTAATATTTGAGGAAGTTGGCCATTTTGAATTCGAACGGAAATCAAATTTAAGGTTGGTTTTAGTGAAATATGGTTTTTTGTCATCTTAAAACATCAATGAAAAACACAACTCCAGGAGTGTCAACGTCATGAGCTGAAAAACATATTTCGTTCAGCTGAAAATCAGAATGAAAAGAACTCTTCACGCTACTTTTCTACCATTTCTAGGAAAATTTTCAAGATCTATATGTCAAATTGTTCAGAAAAGACTGAAGTATTGACTAAATGCCTCATTCCAATATTTTAGTGAAAAAAACGTAGCAGCGATCTTGAATTATTTCTCATTTTCGAATGAGTCAGCCATATTAGATTTTACTGGAAGTGAAATTTTTATTCAATTTCTGAAAAACCTAGCCCTTTGGCTTTCCAATGAAGCAAGAATGAATGATCTAGCTCTAAAATTGCGAAAGCTATAACGGAAAAAAATATTGTCCGGTTTTTTCTGGGGCACACTATATTTTCGGTTTTCGAGTAATTCAAAAATTTTCTTCTTTGGAAAATCGTCATTTGCGGATTTCTTGGTTAATATCAAAAATTGATGAAAATGGATCTGGCATTCCACGAGTTCTACCCCTCAAAATGATGAAAAAGGTTCAATCTAGTGATTGAATTACGCAGTTGATTCATTAAGAAAGCGAAAAGTTTTTTAATGCGCGGGAAAAATTGTTAATATTTGAGGAAGTTGGCCATTTTGAATTCGAACGGAAATCAAATTTTAGGTTGGTTTTAGTAAAATATGGTTTTTTGTCATCTTAAAACATCAATGAAAAACACAACTCCAGGAGTGTCAACGTCATGAGCTGAAAAACATATTTCGTTCAGCTGAAAATCAGAATGAAGAGAACTCTTCACGCTACTTTTCTACCATTTCTAAGAAAATTTTCAAGATCTATAAGTCAAATTGTTCAGAAAAGACTGAAGTATTGACTAAATGCCTCATTCCAATATTTTAGTGAAAAAAACGTAGCAGCGATCTTGAATTATTTCTCATTTTCGAATGAGTCAGCCATATTAGATTTTACCGGAAGTGAAATTTTTATTCAATTTCTGAAAAACCTAGCCCTTTGGCTTTCCAATGAAGCAAGAATGAATGATCTAGCTCTAAAATTGCGAAAGCTATAACGGAAAAAAATATTGTCCGGTTTTTTCTGGGGCACCCTATATTTTCAGTTTTCGAGTAATTCAAAATTTTTCTTCTTTGGAAAATCGTCATTTGCGGATTTCTTGGTTACTATCAAAAATTGATGAAAATGGATCTGGCATTCCACGAGTTCTACCCCTCAAAATGATGAAAAAGGTTCAATCTAGTGATTGAATTACGCAGTTGATTCATTAAGAAAGCGAAAAATTTTTTAATGCGCGGGAAAAATTGTTAATATTTGAGGAAGTTGGCCATTTTGAATTCGAACGGAAATCAAATTTTAGGTTGGTTTTAGTAAAATATGGTTTTTTGTCATCTTAAAACATCAATGAAAAACACAACTCCAGGAGTGTCAACGTCATGAGCTGAAAAACATATTTCGTTCAGCTGAAAATCAGAATGAAGAGAACTCTTCACGCTACTTTTCTACCATTTCTAAGAAAATTTTCAAGATCTATAAGTCAAATTGTTCAGAAAAGACTGAATTATTGACTAAATGCCCCATTCCAATATTTTAGTGAAAAAACGTAGCAGCGATCTTGAATTATTTCTCATTTTCGAATGAGTCAGCCATATTAGATTTTACCGGAAGTGAAATTTTTATTCAATTTCTAAAAAACCTAGCCCTTTGGCTTTCCAATGAAGCAAGAATGAATGATCTAGCTCAAAAATTGCGAAAGCTATAACGGAAAAAAATATTGTCCGGTTTTCTCTGGGGCACCCTATATTTTCAGTTTTCGAGTAATTTAAAATTTTTCTTCTTTGGAAAATCGTCATTTGCGGATTTCTTGGTTACTATCGAAAATTGATGAAAATGGATCTGGCATTCCACTGGCTATTTGTTGAATTAAATTTAATAGTACGGAAAACAAATTTCGGTTCAGCGTTTTGCGAGTTATAATGCAAGCATGCTTCTATTTAAATACGAATCATAGGCCAGTTTACTTCTGTTGATTGCGGATTTGTTTTTGATTTTCAAGAATTTATAACATATGAAGTTAATGTGTACATTCACAGTCTTTTATCTAGAAAACCTGAAGTTTTCCAAATTTCATTGTCCATCAACGATATATGTGACTCTAAGGATTCATTATATGCCAATCATTGGAAATATAAATATTTCTAACTGGAGCAAGGCGTTCCCTGAAATTCTGTTTAAACTCTTCTAAAGTGTGACTGAATATTTTGAAGAGTAAATCTGCAATATATCGTTGAAGAAAGAAGTCTAGTGGGGATAAATCAGGCCATCTCACTCAATCGTTAGTTCCTGTCCAATCACCCCCAAAGAAGAGCACCATCGTGTTCAAAGAAAGTAATCGATCTTCCAATAATTTCACCATTGATTGATTTAAGATATTGATGACATATTTATTTCGTGAAAATTCATTTCAGAATATGAAAGAGCAAATAAAAATCACTTTTATCAGATTTCCACGTTTATTTGCTTATACACGACCGGTTTCACCCTCCGGTCATTTTTAATTGCTGTAGAGTCTTTTAGGTACAAAGATGATAACAAGATATGTTTTTTTCTTTAATATTAGGCTGGAGAGATTATGGATTTCAAGTTGGCCATTCAGAGTAGTATAATGTGATAATTTATGAGATGAACTTATATATACACTACATAACATTCAAATGGATTGCCTAGAATTCAAAATGCAAATGCAAATCAGCAAAATGTCAGGAGATAAATATGAACATCTCTTCAAAACCACTTGAAAGTAAGAAACCCAAACCACAGTTATCTCATCAACCACCAAATTCATCTATTGATTCGAAGTCAGATGACACAACTTTCTATCCGTGACTTGTGAACCTGTCAAATACAATCCGATGGCGAAAAAACCGATCTCCTGTAGAAAGATTCTAAATTCACCTCAAACTAAAACATTATTTGAGAGAAAACAGAACAAAAATGTCACTCAAGATTCTATTATTCATAAGCATAAAATCACCGAAATAATTAAAAATACTCAGATAAAACCCAACGAAAGCATTTGACAATAGTGCATTCCATCAGTGGCGTAGCTAGCATAGGTGGCACCCGGGGCGGATTTTATAGGTGTCCCCTAAAACTCAATCGAAACTGTTAAAAAATTTAAAAAATTTATAATCATTTACGATTTATTAAAATACGAGTACCTATTATAAATATTTGTATATTATGTGAAACAAATTTAGTTTGTTAAAAATTAAAATTTCTTCCTTCTAGCTTTGACACTAGCGAACTCGGAAATCACGTCTTCAAAATTTATATTTTGTGTTGCTTCATGTTCTATCGTTAAAATACTAAGATTGTTTAATCTGGTTTCAGTCACTGTAGACCGCGAATAATTTTTAATTAATTTTAATTTCCTGAAACTTACCTTACGTGAAGCAACGGAAGTACATATTGTTATAAATAACTTTAGTGCGACCGTTAGATTCGGAAGAGATTCTCTAAAATCCTGTTCCACAATAAATTTCAAAAAGTCAAGTGTCACCCAATTAAAGACAGTAATATTAGCCGCATTTAAATGTCTTCTCAATCTTGGTATTTCTAAAAGGAGTTCTGTTTCTGATACTTCATCGTAAAGGTTAGTATATTTTGATATAGCAAATTTTCTGTTCAGTGTTTGCGGAAAGCAAGGTCTTTGACTACACAACATCAAACAATAAAGTCTTTAATCGACTTTACTCTTATTTCGAATTCAATATTGAATTTGCCAATACATTCTTACATGTCCTTTTGAAGTTCCGCTCTAAGTGTAAGTCCAGCATCGGTGGACGATGCTAACTCACCGGGCATACGTTTTTTGCGACGAATTCGTCGTTCTATCAAAATGTTGTATTTTTCCAATTTTTGTAGAGCAAAATCTATTGCCGCTTCTGCTAGATGCAACCGTTTCTCTCCAATGAATAGACGCAGAGCTTCTAATTTTATGATTATTTCATCAAGACATAAACCTTTACTTTGTAATGGAATCTGAGCATTGTTCACTTCCCTTAGCACATCATTCCAAGAGAGAAGAAAACAAAGAAATGAGAAATTGCGCACAGCAGGCATAAGATTTTGTGCAACACCTCTAGTTTCTGAATTTACGAAAAGGTCACATAGTTTCTCAATTGCAGATATTATCCCATCAAAATTTTCAGCCAATACTTTTACTGCACTATAATGATCACTCCAGCGCGTTGCCGAAAGTCTTTTAACAGATGCTTTGCTGTGATTTAGGAGCCCTTCCCAACGGCTTGTGGAAGTTGAAAAAAGTTAAATATTGTTTCCACTGCTCCGAAAAATGTAACGCAAGTCACATTTTGTGCGAACGAATGTTGGCCGCATAAATTATTTGAATGATCTATACAACCAATAAAAATTGCTTTATTGTTTTTTTCTTTTATAATAGCTTGCACTCCTCCGTGTATACCACTCATTACTGCAGCATGAGAACGACACATCATAATATCTGAGCCATCGTTTTCAAGCTTCTTTAGTATTTCAGCGCTTAAATCAGCTGCGTTTTCTCCATGTAAATTAAAGAATTCTAAAAATACTTCTTTGACTCCTACTTTTCTATCATTAATTTTTACATAACGAATCACTTCAGACATTTGATCGACATGTGAAACGTCAAGTGTGCTATCAAACATGATTCCGAAATACTTGGCCGATTTAATTTCGTTGACAAGCTGACATTTTACATGATTAGCTAAAACATTTATGAACTCATTTTGTATTTCTTGCGATAAATATTTTACTTAAGGTGATTTTTCCTGCTCCAAATATAGTATATGTTCTTTGAGTACTGCATCATACTTTGACAGCAGTTTAACTAGTTGTAAGAAATTACCTTCATTAGACGACCCTTGGGTTTCAGCATGTCCACGAAATGCTAGGTTTTTTTTAGCCAAAAACAATGTTATATCTACTAATTTAGATAAAAGATTTTTCCACTTCTGTTTTTCCGTATTCATTAATTGCAAGGTTGGTTTCTATTCTGGTGTGAGATTTCAATCTTATTTCCAAAGTTTTCCACTTTTCGAAATTCTCTAAATGTTCGCATGAAGTTTCATGGTCCAATACTTTAGGATTTAGTTTCTGAAATCCAGTTGTAAATGTTGTTTGTATGTTACTGACAGCAAATAAACGACAGCAAAAACAGTACAGGTTATTTGATATAGGAGAAAATACCATCATGATCGTAGAATTTTTTCACCACTAGGCATCTGTTTACAAAACCATTCCTAAGAAACATGACGAAAATCACGTTTAATCTTTGAACCATGACGAGATACAGTAGGAAACGGTCCTTCTTTGTTCTGGAAATGTTCACTGCCCTTTTTTATTATGTCAATGCGAACATTATCAGTTACCGGTAAACTCCAATGTGAAACATCTCTCAAGTGTTGAAGTGATTCTTCGAAGCTAATGCTATCTCCGAAAGTAGCATTAACGGCGTCATTTTCATTATTTATTTTGATTCCGTCGAGGTCCTGGGTCGTCTTTATAGATGCTGTATTGTCGATGTTGCTATCTGAGTCTCCAAGATGTGAATCATTACTTTCGTCAGCAGGAAACTCGGGTACTTTACTTGAACTTTGGCCGCTATCTGCTTTTGTGACATATTTGAAAAGAGAACCGGACATGCTCTCAATTTCATCCATTTTAGCCGTTTTGGCTTTTCCTGTTGAAACCCGCTTTGTCTTTTTGAAGTATGCATTCTCAGAGTCATATTTCGTTCTGGGTATTCTAAAAAATTTTTTAGTTAGTAAGTGATACATTGATTTTGTAAACTAATTATAACAGTAAATAAACACCTGCACGCTACGTATGTTTTTCCCAGACACAGGATTGTTAATTTATATTAACAATCCTGCGTCTGGGTGTAAATATGTTTTTAAGTATTATTCGAAAAATACTAGTTAAATACTCCACCGTTGATTGTGATATCCGTGCCACGAGTGCTCGAGCTATGCATCTCGGAGCAAAATCTACGTACGCGAAGTTGTATGATATGATTATGATTACTTTCAATCAAAAATCTAAACTTAATGTATTCCGTTTTCGTAAAGAAATCCCTTTGCTATTAGATCGGAAAATAATAAGTAAGTAAATAATAAATAAGCATATTATTCACGATTAAACATTGTTTGTTTGTTTGTTTTTCCTTTAACGTGCTCTATTTCTGCCTTTCGGCTAATGACACGCCGGGGAATTCTGTCACCTCACTAACCCGGGAATTTTGCCGAACCCCTCTCGTGTAAAGGGAAGGGAACTTTAATGTCCAACACATCTCTGTTAGACAGGACCGACAGCTTTACATCTCCTCCGAAAGATGGACACTCAAGCGATTCCCAGAATCCGAAAAATCGCACCGACTTTGTGGGGATTGAACCCAGGTAACTCTGCGTAGGAGACGAGCATCATATCCCATACGCCACCGAGCCGGCTCGATTAAACATTATTACCTAAAGTAATATCGTAAAACGTGTAGAAATATAAATAAAATCTTTTTACGCCAGCAAAGCCTTTAAAACCTATTTTAATAAATAAATACCTTTAGTAGATAGTAATAGTTGCCCAGGCTAAACAAAAATATTACTGCAATCCGTCTAAAATACCTTCTGTAGGTACCTAATTATCATTCAGGACGGCTAATTATATAGTTTTAAAATACACAGTTATTAAAAGAGCATAAAATAATTCAAGAGTTTTCCAAAATGATCTAAGATACTGCTACTAGATACTAAATGAATTAAAAATGTAAGTATTACCTGTAATTACAAAATACTTCACTTACCTTGTTTATTTTAGATTTTTATACAAAAATGTTGTTTATAATATCTAATAATTAACAAACACTTTGCACGTTCACGTAAGCGAATATTGAAATGAATGCGGTCGGAAACAAAAGAAATGGTCCAATTCACAATACAAGTGACGAGCGCTATATCGAGGGAATCCCCTGACTAGCGTTGGTTATGCGCGATCGGGGTATTAAATTTTGGGGGAATCCCTGATCGATTGACACTATGCAAATTTTTTCTTCTTAATATCCATTATTATGCTCGTGGTAAGATATTATAGTTACCTAAATAATTTTATTAGTGGCGGTTATGCTCTCTGTCACAGATTTGCGCTTTTTTATAGGTAGAAAGAACTATAACTGATGGTCATAGTCGGGCTCGGGTGTCACCCCTAAACAGGTGGGCCGCCCCCCTTAGCTACGCCACTGTATTCCATAGCCAGTAAAGTGCAAGAAGATCGTCTTAAAATGAGTAAAGCGAACAAAGGCAACATGTTACGTGCTTATTTTCCTTTCCATGCTGCTTCTATCAATCTTCAATTCCTAACTTCCATTTCCTTAACTCAGATCAAACGATACCGAGATCTCATATTCGAGTTCGTTGTCTTTCCCTCTCCATAATTTCTTTAGGTATTCATGTTCCTGTGTCCCTTCCATTTTCCTGTTTAATTATTTGTAAGTTAAAATATTGTAAATTTTTTTTTTGAAATATTGTAATTAGACAGAACAGGTGCATTGAGGGGGTGAGAATTATTCTACTTATTGCATTGGAGGTCCTAGGTTGGACCTCGAAGAAAAAGCCTACCTAGACGTCGGGAAGTAGCAACGACCCGTTAACCAGCCCGAGGCGCCCTAGGACGATTGTAGAGCATTTTGAGATTGAGATGTCTTCCCTCTTCAATTTTTAGATAAGTGTTGGGCCCCAATTTTTATAACGATAAATGATCTTTATAACGATAAGTTAATTTTTATCATATAATTTAATTCACTTCAATTTTAATTGGCACTATATTTCAAATCTCATCAATCATAACCCGCGAAATTATCGCTGCATGTGTAAACTCGTTTATGTTTAACTTTCCACGGACGGTTGAATATTACTTCTTGAATTAAATTGTTCATTATGTCTACACATACAACGATAATTTCGCGGGTTATGATTGATGAGATTTGGAGTATATCTGGTTGACTACCAGGCATGAATAAGGAACCTAAGTCTTTCGACAGATTTCTTTCTTGCAGACACTGTGTGTAGCGTTGCGGTGAATAGTCGAACTACTGTGACTTCTTGAGGTTTTCTGTTTATCCACTCTTCGTTTTCATGGTTTAATGGTGGCGATGATGGTTAGCCTCTGTGTCAGTCCGTTGGGGGGCGCAATAACGTATACATGTTTTGTAGCGCTCTAACGGATTGAGATGAGTAGGTGACGCTCCGGCCTGATGTTGTAATCAGTAGGGAATACTGACAAGGTCAAATGAGATCGAAACTGCAGTCTATTGCTCCTATTCATGATATCTGACTGAGCTGTACCACTGATGGGTGGCCCTAGTTGACGATGATTATGGAGGGTGGATCAGAAAATCAGCTCCTTCAGGAAAGGATGTTTAACTTTCCACTATATTTTACTACTATATATTTACGAGGTGTTATTTTTAATACAAAAGGAAAAAATTAAAAATTGAAGTGGTGAAACAAAGGAGACGTGTCAATCTCAGAATGCTCTACTATCGTCCTAGAGCGCCTCGGGCTAGTTAACGGGTCGTTGCTACTTCTAGACGTCAGAGTAGGTCTCTTCTTCGAGGTCCAACCTAGGACTACCAATACAGTAAGTGAAAGAATTCTCACCCCCTCAATGCACCTGTTCTATCTAATTACAATATTTCAAAAGAAAAATTTAAAATATTTTAACTTACAAATAATTAAACAGAACATGGCTCATTGAAGTAAAAAGCGAAAGGTAAAAAAATAACAAGAGAACAAGAAAAGTCAAATAACGATAATATTGAGATGTTTTAGGAAAAATCGAGAAAGAGAGAAACAACGTGGACTTGATTGAGATTACTTTTCCCGAATTATCAACGGGTAAACTAAGGATCCTTTCACACTTGAGATTTATTCAATAGTAGTACATTTCCTCAATTTATTTGAGATATTTTTCTAAAACTCCTTCAATTCCTTGTCTTTCACAAAACAATGCTGGAATGTTATGTACGAGAATAATGCTGAGATCTTTGGACTGTATAAAAAAATTCATAGGAGAAACTGATACTATAAATTATACCATTTGAGTGCTGAACGAAAAATATATATAAAAACTTACAATGGAATTCGAGATTCAAAGAAACGAATGTAACGAAATTGTTCGATTATTGTCTTGACTTACTTAGGAAGGAAACCCAGGAGGCGAAGAGCTATGCAATTCAAACGACTAGTTCGAGCAGATGATAGCTAAACTCAGTTCACAATCACTATAGGGCACTAGGATTATAGACTTTAGTTTCACTGTAGTCCAGGCCTGGAAAATGCCTAAGTCTGGGTTTTAATGATTGTCTTTATCAAGTAAACGTATCTCAATAGTCTTTTATGTCACAATAGACGAAACTTGATTTCACATGGAAGTGAAAACGAGGTTTTTTGGCGCAACTGCGAGGCCATACAACCGAGTCTTATATTTCGAGCGGCACTATACGGTCGATAGTACTCTCTGTAGCAGACTGACTGGCGCGCTACCCTGAGGTACGATTTTCATTCGCAGATGTTCGGGAAATTGGAAACAGAGAAAGAGCGCCAAGACAATATGTATTTGAATTTCAATTCAATTTGATGAATTTTGAATGCCTCGAAATCGGAAGAAAAAGTTCTCTCGCTTAACTTCCAGTCTCATGAAAGAAAAAATGTACATTAAAAAATAAGTTGATTTGTACGCAAATCAATATTAGATTTGAAGAAAAACTAGATATTCTTAAACTCAAAATTGAAGACGAAACAAATGCATTGAGCTAATATCGAAGTTGAATTATTTGACAGAATCATCGGAAATGGAAGGGATACAGGAACATAGAATACTAAGAAAATTATGGAGAGGGAAAAGAACTTGAACTCGAATATGATATCACAGTATAGTTTGATCTGAGCAAAGGAAATGAAAGTTAGGACTTGAAGATTAATGGAAGCAGTATGGAAAATGAAGTAAGTACGCTCAACTGAAGACCAATACAAAATCGAAATGAAAGATATACTGAAAACATTAAAGATCAAGGAATTACCAACTGGCCTAACCTCATCCATCAAAATTATCAGAGAAGCATTAGAATATGCAGACCATCTAGCGCATACACTATGGGAAAAACGAAAACTCTTACTGGTGAACCCTCAATGACCAAAAATGTATGGACTGATCAAGCTTCATGAAGAAAAAAAAACTGCTAGGCACTAACACTACTTCGGAAGACTCAGTAAAATTTATAGTTTATAAAACTCATGAACTTCTGCTCACAACAAACCATATCAAACTCCAACGACCTTATACATAAACTATCCTGACTAAAAATTAGTTATACCTTCATAGTACAGTCATTGGGTATTTTTTACTTGGAGTTTCCGGGAGGTTTGAAAAATGGCAATTTCATAGATTTTGTTGTGCTCTTACCGAATTTCAACTTTGCCACCTCGTATCTTTGCCGCTCATGCCACCATAATGCAAAAATGGCTCCTAAAAACAGTTTTTTGATAATAATTCCTTTTCGACGCATTTTACAGGGAAAACATATATTTACAAAATAATAGTAGAGAAAATTTCAAACAATTTATATCATGAATTTTTTTCCTGAAATCAATAGTTTCGGTTTACGAGCGCCGTAAAGTGTAGTTCAACACACGTTTCGGCAGAAATACTCATTTCAACATCACCATGAGGTAGATAAAGCGGCGCGTTTTTTATATCATGCTATTCCCGGTAAGCCTAATGCACATCTAACTCACTATTTCAAATTTTGGTTCATCTCCGTCGCTTAATTCTTGTTGACGGACCAGGTGTTGTATTCTCATCTTCTTCAGTACTGATTGGAGTATCAAAGACGGAAGTTTCTTCCGCATCATCGGCGATGGGATCATCAGTTTCATCGCAGTCCTCTTCGTTCTAGATTTCGTCGATTATTTACTCGATAATAGTGTCCGTTTCTTCATCTTCACTGCTATCTTGTGAGGGTATTTGCTAATTATCTCCACAGTTCGTGCACACAACGGAGTACTTTAGCCCTGCCTTTCTGCATCCGCAAGCTTTTTGACAACCTTTCTTGCATTTGCAAGAAATAAGTTTTAGCAAGTAAACAATGATTTCTACTAAAATATATTATTAAATGCTCGACGCGTTTCGATATACAATATTTTTATCAAGAGCGAATGAATACTACAAATATATCTTACTAACAAATTTTTATATATACTACAAAAGCAATCCACTCAGAGCTATCCGTACTTGAACTAATGTTCAGGAAATAAATTTTGAGTTATTTATGTCTACCTGATCATTAAGAATTTCTGGTGTATTCCTAAATCTGTTAATTTCAAGTGCTTCAAGAAGGTTGAGTTTTATACCTCTCTTCTCAGAATGTAGGATTTTGAATTCTGAATTGAAAGAGTGACCATTTTCCCTAAGAAGATTTGAATAATTTGAATCGGTTTTTCCATTCATAAAACTGCGATTATGTTCAGAGATTTTAACATTAAAAAGTCTTTCTGTTCTACCTATATAAGAGCAATTGCAATCCAATCTATAAACACCTGATTTATTTTCTTTTTGTTAATTGGAGATTTATAATTCCTGATGAATGAATCTTAATTTGTTGATGTTTTGAACGCTATATTCAAATTTGAATTTTCAAGATTGCTAATGTTACCTATATATGTTAAACTATTGAATTTCTTGTCTTGGTGTTCACCGATTGGATATATATGTTGTAGAGCTAATTTTTGTTTTTGTTCTGTAGTATGCTGCTAACTAAATTTGCACAATAACTATTATTCATTGCGATATGTTTTATTAAATTCAATTCTTTGAAATAATTATCATTAGACATCAGTGTGTTCAAGAGTCTATGTATATAGCTGTTAAATTCTGCAACTCTATATTGGTAAGGATGTGCCGATGTATAATGTATTGTAATATCTGAATGAGAAGGCTTATGATAAATTGAAAACTGGTGTATTCCACCGAAATATCCATATAATATAATCAATAATTTTAACCATTGTTTTTATAAAAGTGATGAGGGACTTATAATAGGAAACCCCTCAAGCCCTCTTTTAGCAGAAATCTTCATGGATAACATGGAAAAAACTATTCATAAACACCCGCTTAGTGAACAAACCTATATTGGTATCGATATGTCGATGACATTATTATGTGTTTCACAGGTACAAACAGACAGTTCACTATATTCGAAAATTTCATCAAATAAAATTCACTTCTGAAATAGAACAGAACAATTCGATCAATTTCCTAGATCTAACAATAACAAGGTCAAATAATAAACACCAGTTTTCAATTTATCATAAGCCTTCTCATACAGATATCACAATTCATTATACATCGCCACATCCTTACCAACATAAATCTGCAGCATTTAACAGCTATATACATAGACTCTTGAACACACCGATGTCTAATGATAATTATTTCAAAGAATTGAATTTGATAAAACAGATCGCAATAAACAATGGTTATGATGCAAATTTAGTTAGCAGCATACAACATAAGGAAAAACAAAAATTAGCTCTACAATATATCAAATCGGTGACAAGAAATTCAATTGTTTAACACATATAGGCAATATTAGCAATAATGTGAAATTCCTTCTTTAATATTCAAATTTAAATAAAGCGATCA
Source organism: Cryptolaemus montrouzieri (assembly GCA_013387265.2). Lineage (NCBI taxonomy): Eukaryota > Metazoa > Arthropoda > Insecta > Coleoptera > Coccinellidae > Cryptolaemus > Cryptolaemus montrouzieri. The sequence goes on along the minus strand of JABFTP020000185.1, from coordinate 137,037,460 downwards.
AAACATCAACAAATTTAAGTTCATTTATCAGGAATTATAAATCTCCAATTAATAAAGGAAACAAATCAGGTGTTTATAGATTGGATTGTGCAGATTGCAATTGTTTTTATATAGGTAGAACAGAAAGAAATTTCAATGTTAGAATCTCTGGAACATAAACGAAGTTTTATCAATGGAAAAACTGATTCAAATTATTGAAATCACCTTAGGGAAAGTGGTCACTCCTTCAATTCAGAATGTAAAATTCTACATTCTGAGACAAGAGGTATAAAACTCAACCTTCTGGAAGCACTTGAAATTAACAGATTTAGGAATTGACCGGAAATTCTCAATGATCAGGTAGACATAAATAACTCACTCATAAATGTATTTCCTAAGCATTAGTTCAAGTACGGATAGCTCTGAGTGGATTGCCTCTTTAGTATTATATAAATTTGTTAGTAAGATATATTTGTAGTATTCATTCGCTCTTGATAAAGATACTGTGTATCGAAACGCGTCAAGCATTTAATGATATATCTTAGTAGAAATCATCGTTTACTTGTATTAGTGAAAATATTCATAAAATAATAAAATAGGAAGCATTGTATAGGTTTTAAATGACCAAATATACAACAGAATAAATAGCCGTATTGTATGGTTGCGTTAACTGAAAAGTTTAATTTTTCACAGGTACCAAATTATTTGGTATCAGCCTCAACCTCATAGCTTTACACGTTCCTGAGAAGAATAAATGAAGGAATAATAGAGAAAAATATTTGACGCCATTCTGAACAAAATAACAATATGAAGAAGCAGAATAATTTTTTTGGTTCCCTTCTTCTTTCTCTTCAAATAACGAAGTTATCAGCTATCACATAGAATCGGAGATACCCAGTATATTTTCATATTAAAGTGTACAAGTAGATTCCAAAATTAATTTAATAGTATAGTTTTATTATTCAGCTTTTGACTTTGAAGTCAGGCATATTTCATTCCATTTAAGTAGGTTCCATCTCCAGACATTGGAAAAACTAAACTCTGGAGAAACTCCAATACCTCGCTGAATATTTATTCGAAACAGAGTATATGCTTCTGGGAATGAACCTCTCGAAGTTTCTGAGGCTTTTACTTTAAGTTTATTCGATTAGACTGGGAATGTCTCTAAATACTACAGCGAAGAAATTCATGGTATGAAAGATATGAACGGACGGATAAAAGAAGAGCACAGCACTAGAACATTCATAAAAAAAGATCAATACTTCACATTTGGATGCATTTCTGGAATCTTTATGTAATATGATAAATGCACCAATTAGACATTCTAAAAATCATTTAAATCAGAAGTTTAAGATATAAATAGCATAATTCTGAGATAATTTTGATCAGACCAACCATCAAAAACGGAACCAACAAAATTCATTTTAATCTGAACTTTACAGGTTGTACGTTAAGTAAATGCAATATATATTTTATTCTACACTACGCCAACAAATTGAATCACAAAATCGAAAATTCAAATTTATTCAGAAAAATATTACTAGGTGTTTGAATTTGGGAGGCTTTTACTTGGTAAAATTCCATTATCAATAATAAAAAACAAGTACTGTGTTTTAAGGAATTTTACTTAATAATTGCGATTCGTAACGCGTTTCACTACACCGTAGCTTCTTCAGACGAATGATTATGCAGAAAAATGTAAATGAGAATATAACTATAAATGTTCTTGAGTAATTAAAAGCTTATTGGTCACCTCCTCCTAAGTGGTTATTTATGACAGGTATATCCAATAAAATTAAAGAATAGATTGCTCCCGAAAAGATTCAATAGAGGTGAAGGGCTTAAATCGACTTGTTCATTGATGAGTCTACCTGAGTGTTTGTCTTTATTTATTTCTAAAGTTTCCCAAAGATCTACCTTCCAATATTTATTATCTGTATGCAAAATTTCAAACTGTGGGTCGAAAGAATGATTATTTTCTAAGAGATGATTCGCGTAATTTGAATCTGATTTTTATTTGAAAAACTGCGTTTATGTTCCGATATTCTAATATTAAAATTTCTATGTGTTCTACCAATGTAGAAATTATCACAGTCATTGCAATTCAATCTATAAACACCTGATTTATTGTTTTACCTGGTTTGGTTTTATTATTTTTATATATTTGCCTAAATTATTATTAGTTTGGAAAGCTTTGTTGAAATTATTGCTACTTAAGAATGATTTCAGTTTCTCACTTGTAATGCCAACGTAGGTTAAGGTGTTGAATTTTTGTTTCAATTTATCGACAGGGTAAACTTCATTCAATGCGATTCTACTTTGTTTTTATTTTCGAAAATTTTCAACTGTCTAGACAGTTGAAAATTTTCGAAAATCATATAAATTCATTACATCCAAAAATTGCATTCACAACCGAAATAGAAAGCAATAATTCGATAAATTTCTTAGACGTAACAATTTCGAATGAAAATGGAAAACATGTTTTCGCAATTTACCATAAGCCGTCACATACAGATATTATAATACATAACTCGTCGTGTCATCCATATCAACATAAAATGTCAGCATTCAATAGTTTTATTCATAGATTGATTAACATCCCGCTATCACCAGAAAATTTCAACAAAGAACTAAATTTGATTAAACAAATAGCCAAAAATAATGGTTACAATCCCAAACTAATAAATAATATTTTAAATAAAAAACAAAGTAGAATCGCATTGAATGAAGTTTACCCTGTCGATAAATTGAAACAAAATTCAACACCTTAACCTACGTTGGCATTACAAGTGAGAAACTGAAATCATTCTTAAGTAGCAATAATTTCAACATAGCTTTCCAAACTAATAATAATTTAGGCAAATATATAAAAATAATAAAACCAAACCAGGTAAAAACAATAAATCAGGTGTTTATAGATTGAATTGCAATGACTGTGATAATTTCTACATTGGTAGAACACATAGAAATTTTAATATTAGAATATCGGAACATAAACGCAGTTTTTCAAATAAAAATCAGATTCAAATTACGCGAATCATCTCTTAGAAAATAATCATTCTTTCGACCCACAGTTTGAAATTTTGCATACAGATAATAAATATTGGAAGGCAGATCATTGGGAAACTTTAGAAATAAATAAATACAAACACTCAGGTAGACTCATCAATGAACAAGTCGATTTAAGCCCTTCACCTCTATTGAATCTTTTCGGGGAGCAATCTATTCCTTAATTTTATTGGATATACCTGTCATAAATAACCACTTAAGAAGAAGCAAAACAATAAGCTTTTAATTACTCAAGAACATTTATAGTTATATTCTCATTTACATTTTCTGCATAATCATTCGTCTGAAGAAGCTACGGTGTAGTGAAACGCGTTACGAATCGCAATTATTAAGTAAAATTCCTTAAAACACAGTACTTGTTTTTATTATTATTACTAGGTGAAAAATTTCACTGTTTAAGATGGAAAAGTTTATTCAACGTTGGTTTCAAAGACTTTGCTTATGATATTAATCCAAAATCTAAATTTAAACTAGAAAAATGAATCAACAATAAAATTAATGTTCAAGATTCAACGATATTTAGACGAAACAATCTTTTTTCTTCGATATATTTCCTCAACCTACCTACACAGATATTTGCTTTCCTTCTGATTCATCTAATCGTATTCATCATAAATTAGCTGCCTTCAATTTTATGATTCACAGAGTTTTCACATTACCTCCCTCCATAACAAGTCACAATAAAGAAATTTCATTAGTTAAAACTATCGAAAAAAATGGATGGTATGCTCCCTCAAACAAACGTATGTCTAAAAAGCATTTACAAAAAGCCTATAACAGTATTCTCAAAACAGTTCTGACAGTCTCACACATCAATACTCCTCATCATCTTATTTGGCCTAATTTATTAAAAAAATGGCGAATAACATCAAAATCCTAAATGTAAAATAAGCCTACAAATCCACAACCAAACTAAATATATTTTTAATGCCAAAGAAATAACTTAAACATTAGATAATTCCGGAAAGTATAAACTAACATATCCTAATTGTAAGGAAATTTTATATTGGTCAAACAGGAGGATTGTTTAAAATGAGATATAATGAACATCATTCACATTTTTGCTAAAACAAAACAGATTCCACTCTAGCGTTTATCACTTCACCCAAGTAAAACTATGAATGAATAACATTCAGTGTTACTTGGCTAAAGTCCGTACTGGATTTTTCCCGGGAGAAAGCCTCTGACACTACTCGTTGTTACATTGAGGTCATCGGCTGATAGTGCTGTAGTTCTGGTAGATTGATATATTTTCATTACATTTAACGTTATCCTTATATATAATCATTCAAGTATATGTTTCGATTATATTCATTGCATGGCAGTGGTATTAATTACAGGGTGGTGGATTTATATATTTTTCATGAAATCACTTTGGTTGTATGAACAGATATATGGGCAACTCGTCAGGGTTAAACCCTTATTATATATATATATATATATATATATATATATATATATATATATATATATATATATATATATATATATATATATATATATAAATAAGGGTTACCAGAAAACCATCGTACAGATAATGTCATACCCATAAATTTATTCCACCCGTAATCTCAAAAATAGCAGCCTTCAAATTCATGATTCACAGAGCGATTTCTTTGCCTTCATCGGACATGGTTCAAAAATCAGAATTTAACACCTTTATGTCAATAGCAGAGAACAACGGCTTCGATATAAAAACAATAGAGAGTTTAATCAATCGAAAAATACGAACAACACATTTAACATGATATATCCCCAATCCAAGAGAGAAAAGCCCGAAAAATTTATGTCTCTAACATATTTTGGGAAGACGTCAGAACAGATTGCTAGAGTTTTGTCTGATAGTAAAAAAGTTCATATTGCATTCAAACCAGTTAGCAAATTGTCATGCCTGCTTTTCAACACAAAAGATAAAACTGATAAATTTGAAAAATCAGGAGTATACCAATTAACATGTTCTGAGTGCAATTCCTTTTATATAGGTCAAACAGGACGCTCTTTCAAGGCTAGATACAAAGAACATATTCGGTTATTCCTAAATCAGAAATATGATTCAGCTTTAGCTGCACGTTGTATATATGAAAGTCATCCTTTTCCAGAACTTCAACAGCTAAAACTTCTTCATTAATGTGATGAATCTCAATTTCTTCGAATCGAGGTAAATTTTCAAAGCATCTAAAGTAGAAAGAGATAAGTTCCTCAACAACCAGATAGACTTAATCACCTACCAATCACCATTATTCAAGCTACTGTGACCCCTACTAACATTATCTTGATGTTAGTTCCTATATTGTACATGAGTATTCAGTTTTCATTAGCTTGTTGTTGATAATGATATGTCCAAAACCGGTCCAACCTCTGTAATTTTTTATTCTTTACATCAATAAATTAGTGACAGTTAAAACATAGTAACTTGTTTTATTTAATTATTCATTATGACTATCAACTATCACGTGGTTCAGTCTTCATCGATCAATTATTTGACATTTTTGTTTTGTTAGAGCTATAGAACCCTTTGAGGGTTATTAAGCTTAACTTTAATAAGTACAGCAATAAATTACATTTTATCCTATGGTAAGAGTGACAATTTTAAAAATACATGTACTCACAAGTGTATTATACACTTATCCAAGAAATTAGAGAGAATTCTCATACCTACGATATTAGGTTCAAATAATAAACACTTGATGTCCAAAGGTAAAAACAGTCCTATGTCTAACAATTTTCTGATAACATTGTTCCTTTCATCATCGTGAAGTGAACATTGGTACACTATATGATTCAAAGTTTGAAACTCGTGTCCACAATTACACATGGGACTGTCTGTGATATTTTTCGAAAAATGAAAATTCATTTAAATTAATGTGTCCCGAACGGCAATGGTTTATCACGACAATTAAACTCCTTTCTAGGTTCTTCCTAAAAAACCATGGATTTTTTTCCACCTTAAAAAAATTGTTGAAAAAAAATTTTTATTCCCCGTTCTCAATTTAATTATTGAATTGGATGTTTCTACATATGGAGTATGCCTAAAACTCAGATCTTGATAGGGAATGAGGTATTGTATGTCATTGCTGGGTAGTTCAGTAGCTTTTTCTGCAAGTTGATCCACTTTCGTTTCCACTTATTCCCCTGTGTAATGGAATCCATAAGAACTCTATTGTTGTTCTGAAAACATTGTTTTCAGAATGTTCAAAGAGCTTTCCTTTAATTTTCAAAATGCAGCAATTAACATTAGAATTGAATCGAAAATTTTGCACACTTTCCAGCACACTTAGGAAATCAGTGAAAACAAAAAAGCTCTTTGATTTATTCTGTGTAGCAATTTCACAATCATCTAGAATAGCGATACATTTTGCGGTGAAAATTGAGGTATACGAAGAAAGTCTTCAACTCCTACTAATATCTAATTCAGGACAGATACAAGCCGTATCAACGGATCTGGAATTTTTGACTTTACTACCATCTGTGTAGATATGACTCTGATACGAACCTGAAAATTTGTCTATAAATAAACTATTTATTTTGACTTCTTCTATAAGACTCTTTCCAAACTTGGACTCAATGATAACTTGATTGATTGAGGCTCGGTAATCGAAGTTGAATATGATACAACCGTTTTGACGTAAAACCTAACTTTCATAACACATTATGTGTTTGATACAAGAGTGAAGAATATTTTCTCTTCTTACATATTTTCTGATTATTACCGAGAAAGAACTTTTAACTGGTTCTTGTGCCAGAGTATCTAGTTTATTGACAATTTTCATCAAGTAATTTTCCCACAAAAGTTTTATGCAAGCGTTTATACACACAAGCTTCGTATTTTCAATGAAATAAAACTTAAGTATTTAGATTTTCACTATATTAACAAAACTATGACTATGACTATGGTTTCACCACACTGTGGCTTCATCAGATGGATGCAAACTAATGAACAGAGTTATTCCTTATATATTAGTCTTATTTCCTACTTAATATTACAATAGGTACAAGAGGTATGTTGTAAAACCCATCGGAGTTGCTTACTTTATGAATTGAAAAAATTGAGTAAAGGAGAAGGATTAAGATCCAATTGACTATTAAGTAACCAACCTGAATTCTTTTCTTTGTTGATCTCTAAACTTTCCAATAGATTGAGTTTTGTCTTTTATTTTCATTGTGTAAAATTTTGAAATTATCATTAGAGTTATGGTTTTCTTCGAGTAAGTGATTAGAATAATGGGAATCTGATTTATGATAATTAAAACTACGTTTGTGCACGGATAATGTAACTCTGAATTTTCCCAAAGTTCTACCAATATAAATTGTATTACAATCCCTGCAAGACAGTTCATAAACACCGGATTCATTACTTTTATCAATTTTAGATATCCAGTTTTTGATATGTCGGCCTTAAGAATAATCAGTTCGGAATTACAGAAGCTTCGATTCAGCAAGTAATACACAGTTAGGAGTAGGATTTCTATATCCCATGCAGAGTCTAATCGTCTGATATTGTTGTCTCTCGGGTTTTTGTTTATCGGATAGTAAATGCAACTGCCGTAATCTATGATGGACCTGATGAAACTTTTGTAGAAAGTTAATAGCGTGAGAGGGACCGCACCCCAAGTAATACCTGAAAGAAATTTAACAATATTCATGGACCTATTACATTTGACTAGCGTGTTTTTAATGTGTGTATTAAATGACATGTCATAGTCAAAAGTAACACCCAAAAACTTTGCCGAGCATTTAGACATTTAATTCTTAATTCTCAAATCTTAGTTTAGGTTTGAGAATGGTAAATGAGCTTTGTAATTTTTTTATGAATATGTATGCGTCTATGAACTACGTCTCATTTTTAAGAGACAAGTTGCTAAAACTACTGAATAATATCAATCTGAATTTAAGGAGCTTTTGAAAACCGACAAGGAAAAGAAACTACGAAATTTTTTAAACCATCGTCTAAAGCTGAAGATAATAACACAGTGCGTGAAAATGACATTTCCAAATTCTAACACGCGGGAGACATACTTAGTAATCCTATATCGGGTATGCTGAATCCGTTTTTGAAAGTTAGCTCTTGTTTAGGAGATATTCGCCTTTGAATTTAGCTGATTTTAGTAGGGTTCGTCGCTTATAACTTCAGGACATATGCTTGTAATTCCCAAACCGTTCGGATTATCGCTTTACTGTGTTTTAGCTATTGTCATGGCCAACAACTTTTCTGAATATACCAACATAGAAAAACCTCATTCAAACGCCGTTTCTTAACAAAATGTCCAAAAAACTCCATTTCTTTGCCATTTTTTCGTTAATTTTCGTCTAAATAATAGAAAAATCAGGGGGATTTCGCTATAAAATCTTAAAATAAGAAAAGAAAACACATTTCCTATAGTTAAATCAAAAATTCAAACGCACAATCATGAATTTAACTCAAATTTTCCACAGACGTCACTGTTAATACGTATTTATTAGTATTGTCACTGATGTACCTACGTATTTTGCTATGTATTTGTGTGCCATTTTTCATAGTCTTAGTTCTAATATTTCTTAATTTGACATTTCTTGTTGAAGCTACTTTGTTTACACAAGTTATATATTTGGTGAAAATATCAAAAATGTATTCGTGCAGTAAATTTAATAAATTTTGCTACATTTGTGGAAAGTTCACTACAATGACAAGCAAGCGTTCAATTTCTGAAGAAATTGCTGAATCGTACACACAATATTTCAACCAAACTGTAATTAAAGATGTGAACTGGGCTCCAAAAATCGTTTGTAATGCTTGTGTCATAAGATTGAGTGGATGGAAAAGAGGTAAAATGAAATGATTTATCATTTATTTCAAAATTATATCGATTGAAGCTATTTTTATTACAGGTGGATTCCAATTTTTGCCTTTTGGCATTCCAGTAATTTGGACAAATCCTCAAAAACATAATCCAGATGACTGTTTTGCTTGTGTTAATGGAATTATCGGATTTAACAGAGCTAAAAAACGTAAAGTTGAACTCAGAGGAACTCGGTTTGTTCAGTTGCCGTTACCACATTCGGAATCCATTCCAATACAGAAAAGACCCAGTCCGACAGAATAGTACATTCCATCTGCTTTTGATACTATTGGCGAAACGTCTGCATCGCTTTATGTACCATCAAATGTATCTCCACAATGTAATCATGCCGAATTTTATCATAAAGATCTGGATAAAATTATTCGTCGATTGAAATTATCGCAGCGTCAGTCCATTATTTTGACTCAGGAATTGAAAAAAAGAATGTCTTACCACCTGATGGGAAAGTATATGGAGCAATCAGCCGTCATAGACAGTTCACTGCTTTATTCAAATCCATCGAAGACAATTCATTCGCGTACTGCACTGATATCAAGGAATTGGTATTAAAACTGCATCATGAGTATAAACCAGAAGACTGGCGTCTTTTCATCGATTCGTCCAAAAGTAGTGTCAAGGCGGTTTTGCTTCATGTCACAATCTCAAAAAACAATGTCCTGATTGCCATCAGCACAAAAACGAAAGAAAATTACGAATCATTGAAAAAATTCTTGATTTGGTGAAATATGAAGACCATCGTTGGAAGATTTGTGCAGATTCGAAGGTGATAACTCTTTTGGGAGGAATGCAGAAGGGATATACGAAGAACATGTGTTTCATATGTTTATGGGATACTCGATATGCTGGCGACCAATATGCCAATAAAAGCTGGCCTATGAGACAAGGGTTCAGATTCCGTCGAGAAAACGTCGTTGAAATTCCACTTGTGTTAATCGAAAAAGTGTTGCTTCCAGCTCTGCATATCAAGCTTGGGATTGTTAAAAATTTCATCAAGGCCCTAGATCCTAAAAGCAATGCATTCAATGAGTTGAAGCGAATTTTCCCAAGATTGAGTGGAATGAAAATAAAAGAAGGTTTGTGTGAAACTATATACGTACCAATCAACCTAACTTAATCAATATTTAACACATATTTTTTTTGAGGAGGGACCAACAATTTAAAAACAGTTTGTCGAATTTGCAGCTCGCTGCTTGGGGTTGCGTCAAAATAGTCATCGAAAATGTATTTATATTTGTATGTATATATATTTATCGTGACGAAAACTGGCGCATATAAGTTGAAAATATGCTCGTTGCTTTTCGTAACATCGGTGTAAAAATGTCTGAAAATTAATTTTTTACATTACCATGCAGACAAGTTTGCCGAACAATCACCATGTCAACCAGATGAGTATGGTGAACGGTTTCATCAGGTGACGGCTAGGCTTAAGCACTGATATAGTGGAAAAAAACTCGACTCTCTATTAGGAGACATTTGCTGGAATTCACAGCATGATGAAGATGGAGAAGAAGAAGAATGAACATGAATTTATATGTTTATTTGTTGAAAATTGTTGGAATTGGAATAAAAATTTGAGTTTAAATCATGATTGTGCGTTTAAATTTTTGATTTAACTATAGGAAGTGTGTTTTCTTTTTTATTTTGAGATTTTAAAGCAAAATTCCCTTGATTTTCTATTATGTAGATGAGAATTAACGAAAAAATGGCAAAGAAATAGAGTTTTTAGGACATTTTAATAAGAAACGGTGATTGATGGAGGTTTTTCTATGCTGGTATATTCAGAAAAGTTTTTGGCCATGACAATAGCTAAAACTTTGCCGAAGACAGTGAAGCGATATTCCGAACGGTTTGGAATTACAAACATTCAATGTACTGAAGTCATAAGCGACGAACCCTACTAAAATCAGCTAACTTCAAAGGCAAATATCTCCTAAACAAGAGCTAACTTTCAAAAACGGTTGGTACCACCAGATTCAGCGTACCCGATATAGGTTTATGGGTATGTCACCTGCGTGTTAGAATTTTGAACTAGCACAGTGTAATTAATCAATATGATCAAAAACTTAACTATCTATTTTTTATTTTATCACCTAGGAATGTATTCCATATTATCCCATAAAAATTACCATTCCATATGCTCGGTACATGTACAAAGAGCTTTTACTGTACCAATATTAACACTATCAAGTATCACGAAACTTCATAAATCCAGGGATATTTTCGAAGAAATAATAATTTTTCAATCCTCGTTCACTTCTTGTGAATGCTCGCAGTTAGCGGATGATTATTGTGGAATAATATTTCAACGAATGAATAGTTTATAGAGGTATTGATATTGATAGAGATATCAGTTGTTTCATTCATTTCATCATCATTCACTCTTTGTGAGCTCTTTGAAACAACCCTAATAATAACCGAACTGTTCCTTACTAAAACACATTGTTATAATTTCAAGCAAGAGCACAACGAAAATAATGCTTACTCATTACTCTGCAGAAATTCTATCTAAGCTCTTCATTACCTTTTGTTTCTGAAATTGAAGGAAAACTAACATGCAGTTGGCATTTGCAGCATATTTATGCTCGTTTGCTTACATATAGAAAACGCTCATCAGTAATACGGTTGACATGTTTTTCTCATTTCCGTTACTCCTTTTGATCTTCTTCAAATCTCTTTCGGTCTATATTAAATTTTGCAGTACCCCACATTAATGAAGATTGCGCAAATAATCCCCCTTTAATTTTGAAGTTAGGGCTACATTTTGAATCTTGTTAAAAATGTGAATGTCCGCAATTGCATTCTTTTAAATCAAAAAGTCAGCTATCTTGGAAACCCGAAGTAGAATTTAATTAATAGAATGAAGTTTACTTTGTTAGGGCAAACTAATATCCAACAATAACTGAACAGATCATATTGACAGAACATTGCTAAACATAACGTCAAAGTAATAAAAACTGCGTTATACTTTCAAGAATTATAAATGCTACAATAGTTTGTGAAACATTTGACCTCGTACTTAAGGGGCAGCATAAAACAAAATATCTTATGATTCAGAAATATTTGAGAGCCAAATCAATAACATGAATGAATTCGACTAAACATTGAAAATATATGAACAATTAAACAATTTTTGTAATTTTCACAAGCTTTCTTCAAACAACAGAATTTCAAGGATAATTAATTTAACTAACCTAACGCCTCAGCATCTTGATCGGTTTAACAGAAACCTGCTCAGTCTATTTTATTCTTTGCTGCAAAAACAAGGTGATGTACCGATTCATTTTGTAAACAAAATTAAAATACTAGAATTTTTTTCTCCAGTTTTATTTACTAAGAACAGTTCATTTTAATTGTATATTGAATTCTTTATTGTATGAATCGAAACGTCAAGATTGGATGATTATCAACAATAGTGACAGGTGAATTATTTTAATTGATAAAGGGGTACACGCCGTTGAGATAGTTGAAATGCCCTCAGTCTTGAAATACTTTTTTCGTCGATAACATCATTAGGGTGATCAAAAGAAAAGCTTTCATCGCAATTTTAGCCCATCTCCCTAGTCTCCTATCCTCCAGCACCAGTTTTTTCACATCTTATTTTTGTTCCACTGTTTCTGATCGATAAAAAATCTAGAAAAATTCATGGACACTGTTAAACACCTCACAAAATATGTAGATCAGCAAATTTAGGTTCATTTATCAGGAATTATAGATCTCAAATTAATAAAGAAATTAAATCAGGTGTTTATAGATTGGATTGTGCAGATTGTTTTGTTTTTATATAGGTAGAACCGATTCAAATTATTCAAATCATCATAGGGAAAATAATCACTATTTCAATTCAGAATTTTAAATCCTACATGCTGGGAATAGAGGTATAAAACTCAACCTTCTGGAAGTACTTGAAATTAACAGATTTAGGAATTCACCGGTAATTCTTAATGATCAGGTGGGCATAAATAACTCACCCTTATTAAATTTATTTCCTGACTACTAGTTCAAATACAGGTAGCTCTGAGTGGATTGCCTCTTTTAGTATATATCTACTGTTAGACACTGTTGGACAGGCCTAATCGGCCCTCATCCATATTAGGAGTGGTAACTGGCCGTTTCTATGGGTTTTGGTAATATGATATTATGTTTTATGAAAAGGTCATTGCCCTAATACTCTGAACTCTGAGATGTGATTCTAAAGTTCTAAGGAACACGTCAACAGCTGACAACTTGCAAGCTTTAATTCGCTAGCATATTTTCAATCGAATTCAGTAATTCGTATAGTATTATTACGTTAACTATGGAACTAGATATACGCCCGTAAAGCAGTACGTGCTCTTTCTGCTCAACTGAGCGCCAATGAGCCATAATATGTCACTGACTGCGGAACATACTCTGTTCCCATATCGCGGATTTGCCAACCAAGAAATCATGCCCTCTGATCATACACCTGTTTGTACCACAAACATCACATACATTCCACCAACTCAGACATTCTTCGAAACTTTCATACCGACTGAACATACAAGTCTCAATGTCTGTGGGTTCATACATTGTCCCTAAAGCCATTCCTTTATACTAATGAGATAGATTATAATTCGAAGGCGATTATTACATCTGAGGGCAAGGAAATTTCCCTTATTGAGCTTAAGAGTATCGGACATCAGATCAATATTATGAGAGTAAGAACCTTCCCCATAGTCGGACAGTTTACAACTCGATTACAATAAGTAATTTATCCGTTATAGTTCGAGTAAATGTTCGTCTAAGTTATGAAATGAGATGAATATAAACACTTAATAAAAGGATTATGATATTTTAAAAGATAATTGGCCCATTCAAAGAAGCAAAAATAAGAATCAATATCAAATGTTTTCACATTCAAATGTATCATTCATCAAGTTATGAAACAAAAGATTTGGATTAATATAAATAGTTTTGTGACATTTCAATAAAATCATTTTTCTGAGTTATAAAAGTAAATTTCTGAATCAATTTAAACTTCATAACATTTCAAATTTGAATCGTTACCAAGTTATTGGAATCAGTATACAATCGTTTCATTGCGTTCAATAATGTTGCAAGTTAGGTAAACAAATGTTGAAATCAATATTAAAGAATTTGAGTACACTTCAAATAATTTGTCAAGTTAGGAAAACAAATGTGAAAATCAATATAAAATAGTTTCAGTACATTCCTAATTTTGCCAAGTTATGAAAACAAATACTATAAATAAATCTACGAAAACACTCCTCGAAATATATATTAGATAATGTCAGTACAGTTCAAATAGATCATTCACCTAGTAAAACGTGTAAAATAATTTGGAATTTGGGAAGTTATTATTTCAACTCGCCCACAATGCATTCAGAAATTACGGAGCATATATTTCAAGAAAATTGGTGAAAATTGAATTGTGAATAAAAATATTGAATAAAAATTCAGAAAGTAATCACCTGTGGGACACAATGGGAACTGCAATTCTTCTTCCCCTGTCGGACTTCTCGGAGGGGAACAGTCTGCGTCTTCTATCGTTCTGGACTCATGTTACGTATGATTGAATAACTTTAAATTTAATTCTGATTCACGCGAATGAGTAAATTCGCTGATCTACGAAACTGCATAACCGAATAAAATGAATAAGTGAATAACTCCCTTACGTCGCGGTCTCGGCCCTTATATCTGCGTTGCTCAAAAGTCCTTACCCCCATACTCCCTCTGCCCTTGGTACTCAAGTACCTGTTACATAAGTCATTTTGAAACACGTTCCTTCGTCGCGACGTGGGAATTGCTGTTTGAGAAAATACCAGATGATGTCTGCGATCTTGAATACGAAAGGGTGTTTAATAGCTATTGGTGATAACATAGAATATCGTCTACTCTGCATTTCTTATCTAAGTTGGGATAAATTCTTTCGTCGCGATTTTTATGCAGTTGACTAATTTTAAGCTGCTTAAAAATACGTAATATTTCCCTACATTGAGAATTTGAATGAAGTTATTAAACTATTCTAGCAAATGACCGTCTTTTCACTGTAATTTTGAATTCAGATGAACTATATAAAATGTTACGCAGGTAGATCTACACAATACAGTTATCACAATTGATACTTAAATTCAATTAGATAAAATTCGAGAAATATGTGTTTAGTTTCAGCAAATGAACGAAAAAAAATAGACCCCGGTTCTGGGTCGTCTCACATGCATTCGTAAAATGGATCGAGAATTAGTTGAAGAGGAAAAAAACCACATGGCATGTTAATTTTGTGGCTCAAAAAGATATTAATAAACCGTTACAAACCTTGCAAAAACTTTCGTATTTAGAACATATTGTTCCAATTTGTAGTACTTGTAGCGAGAAAAGAAGGCAAAAGTGAATAGATTTTAATTTTTGTTCATACAATTATCAGTCACGTTTTTACAAAGTTCTTTTCATTTTTATAATGATTGCGATAATTTCGTACATTTTTTAGGTCGATACTTTCGAGAATAAATTTCATGATGTTATTTTAATATCAATCATGATTAATCTCAAAAACCGTCACCAATAAGAGAAATTCGTGTTTTTCAACTTTCGGTCCTCGAACCACTAGAAGGTTAAGCAACTCAACAGTGACACCTTTTGATGCTATTCTTCAATTTCGATGAAGTAGTTAATAATTAATATCTATGTGCCTCCCTCTGATCTTAATTCGTGGGACTGAATTTACATGATGGAATCTCCTCAGTTACTAAAAAAAGGTTAAGGTATGGAAAATAAATTCACTTTTTGTTCAACTTAACCTCCTTTCTTTATGTCTTCGTTGGACATAAATAGGTGATAACTGGAGCCAATAACTGATCATTCGAAAAGGAGGAATACGCTGAGATCTGGGTTAAAGTATTTGATAAGTAATCGATATTGTTACCTAGACAACGCTTACTTCGAACTAACGTGCGGAGAAGCTGAGCTAAAATAGAATTTCACATCCGTTTGAAATGATTAAGATTAGGATGTGCTTTGTTCCCATTTTTCAATGTCAGACAATATTTCTCGTATTCTGCGAAACGAAAACTGGTGAGTGGGAAGTATAGAAAAGATTGAGATAATGGTTTCTGAATTTCAACATATTGAATTGATAGGATCGTACTTTTTGACTGGTGATATGACTATTTGTGAATTTACTTTTCAAAACCAAAGTTTGTTTTGGTAGCAAAAGAATCTTGAATACTCTATGATGGAGTAAGGTACTCATATTAGTTTGCTCAAGCAATAATCACGAAGATGAATCCGTTATCGCATTAGACAATTTACCATGTTTTATGCTCCAATTTTCCTACAGTTTGATGAGCCAAATCTCGCAATCACATAGTACGAGCATATACACTGTGACAAAAAAGTATTCGGAAATTTGAAATAAAACGCAAAAATCATAATTTACTTCAATATAGATTGAATCTCCTTCAAAAAATGCCCCAGTTGAAACGATACACATGTGTCAGTTTTTTTTGCAATCATCGAAACATTTTTTATGGGTGCTTACGTGACAACAATTTGAATTAAAACACCTCATTCGAGTCAACCCTCCGTCTGTGTCACGCCGCTGGCTAACATTCTGATGCGCATAATCCGGCTATCAGATGATATGTCTTACCGGCTTCCGAACCTTCCCCAGCACTTCCTTTCTGCCGCAGACTTTTAACCTAATTAGTTCTTGAAAATTCTCTTCAATTGTATTTGAAATAATTAAATTATTTCGAAATTCTGTAGTGGAAATAAGAGCTATATCGTTATCTTAAATATTGTGTAGTGACCTATATCAAAAATATAGGTCCTAGGTGAAGAGTCCTAGATAGAGATTTCTAGGTAGGGACGTAGATAGAGATTCCGAGGTAAAGAGTCGTAGATAAAGATTCCTAGGTGGAAAGTCGTAGATGGAAGGGCGTAGGTGGAGCTCAGAGGTTGAGATATAACTTCTATCTAGAGTCCAGAAATCCAGATGAATCCTCTGCTGAATTAGAGGTTTTTCCTCATATGCAGCAGTAAAAGACAAGAACTTTTTAGAATTCAAACTCCCTAAGTGATTGGGAACTATAAAACGTAGATCACCTATATATATATATATATATATATATATATATATATATATATATATATATATATATATATATATATATATATATATATATATATATATATATATATGATATATATATATATATATATATATATATATATATATATATCTATATATGAGTTGCCCATATATCTGTTGATGCAATCAATCTGATTTCATGAAAAATATAAATTCACCAACCGGTAATTAATACCATTGCCAGGCAATGATTATAATCAAAACATATCCTGAAAAATATATAAGGATAACGTTAAATGTTATGAGAATATATCAATCTTCCAGAATATGTACAAACTATAGCATCATCAGACAACGGCATCAATGTACCAACGAGTAGTGTCAGAGGCTTTACCCCCGGAAAAATCCAGTGTACGGACCTTAGTCAAGTAACACTGAATGTTACTTATTCATAGTTTTCTTTGTGTGAAGTGATGAACGATCGAATAGAATACTGCCCTGAATATAAATATGATAAAATTGTCAGCTACATACATACATTTATATATACAAATAAATAAAATATGAAATGAGATTCTGAGCAGTATAAACTAAAGAGAAACGTATGACTCTACCTCATTATTTTTTCGGAAAGAAACCTAGGAAGAATATTAACATACAAGACTTGATGACTGTTATCTTCTGTAACTGTTCAAACAAATATTTCTTCAGACCCAAAATCTCAATATTTTGTGAAGATTCAAGGAATAACACCTGTTGTAGAAATAATAATCGGTAGAATAAATATTTTTTCATTTTCCACATTTTTTAATTTCTCCAAGCATCATATATTTAGAAATTTTTCATTGTATTTATTTTGAATGTGTATCAATTATATATGTTATTCGATTCTGTTTATCAGTAAGAATGATATCTGGCCTATTGTGTTTTACAGCTCTGTTGTATAGAATTGTTTTACCAAAATAAAGTTTATATTTCTCATTTTCACAAATAATCTCAGGTTCATATTTGTAACATTTTTCTCTTTTAGGAATGAAGTCATGTTTAGTTCCTATATTAAAATGAATAATATTAGCGACGGCATTATGTCTTTCTAAATAATCTGTCGAAGCAAGGACTGAGCAAGATGATAATAGATGAAAAACTGTTTCTGAAGAACAGAAACATCTACGGCAAGAATCATCTATATGTTGTTTGATGATGTGTTTTCTATAGTTCCTCCTGAGAACAACCTGATCCTGAATCGCAATTGCCAAGCCTTCTGTTTCAGCAAACAATTCTTCAGAAACTAACCATCTATTGGATGCGATTGCATCAATATAATCATTTTTCAATTCTTTAGGGTACGTTCCGTGTAATTCCTTCTGCATCCAACTTTCTCTTTTAGAATTATCATCAAATATATCAAAATCTACCTTTTGCATTGTCAAGTTCAGAGGTGTAAGATTATAATCTGAAGCAACAACAATATCATGTTATTTAGACGTTCTCTGTTTATCATGAAAATGGGAACGTAGATGAAAAATCTGTTTACTATGAAGATTATTCAAATCAGTTAATCCACGACCTCCAAGATGTCTAGGTAGTGTAACTCTCTGAACAGCTGACTTTGGGTGGTGCTTATGATATTTACAAAGCATTTTCCTTGTTTGACATTGTAATTCATTTGGATCAGTTTTAGACCATTTAATAGTTCCAAAAGAAGATGTATGAATAGGAACTGCATAGGAGTTGATAGCTCTACTTCTACTAGTTGAATGACTCTTGATGATAATTCTAAGTCTGTTGTAATATGAACTTCTAATATTTTTTTTAGCTGCTATGGTTAATTGTCTTTGCTTGAACAAATCCAAGATATTTATATGTATCTCCTTGATGCATTGGCTCAATTTCGATATTGCAAATCTTTATATAATCAGAGGTGATCTTTTCCTTTTCAATAGAAAGATTTTTACATTTTGGAAGCCCAAATTTCATATGAATATCATTGGAATAGTTGATAGTATTCTTAAATAGACTTTTCAAATGAGATCTAGTTCCGGCATATAATTCAATATCATCTAAATATATCAAGTGACTTAATTTGAATTCAGTTGATTCATGAGATAATGGCATATATATATATATATATATATATATATATATATATATATATATATATATATATATATATATATATATATATATATATCTAATATCTACCTTATCTTTACCTTACCTTATCTGTCTATTCCTAGTGCACAGGAATTTGTTTTTGAATATTGCAACTCGGGGTAACAGAACAAAATATTAAATTTAGCCAGTACAGAATTTAGCCAGTACAGTAGGTACTTATATGGAGTTATTCTAAATCTTTCTTTTCTGTATAGTTACCATGTTGCTGTATTACCATGTATTACCTCAGCAGATAGTTTAATTGATTTTAAGATATTCGCGCACCTTTTTGGCGTATTAACGAATTTCGTGAGTGTCTTCATTTATATCTTCCCGACCTTTTTTAAAACGCGTATACCACTCATGAACTCTGCCGCGAGAGAGTCAATCGTCACCATAAATTTCTTTCATCAATTAAAAAGTTTAGGTAAACGTTTTACCGAGTTTTAAACGAAACTCAGTTTTAAAGAGAGCCTTATCGACCACGTCCAAAAAACTCATTGAATCGTCTTGAGCGGTCACAGCTGCGGCATCGTTTCCTCCCAAGTATTGAGAATAAAACAGAAAAAAATAGCTAAATCTATTCTCTTCTTGTCAGAATCATACAAATTTAGTCTTTTAAGAGCATCATTTTTGATAAGATTGATGCTTTTCACGACAACCAGGATTCTTTTTTGCAGCTTCATTTCTCTGTGAATAATGCAGTGTGTTATTGAGATATCGTTGCCCGCCTCCTATTTCACAAAAATCGTGAGACCGGTCCTGTATCTTGTTATTGCCGCTGTAACATCAATGCAAATATCTTCGCAATATTACCAGGAAAGCTTATTTAATTCATGGTATCCGCATTTAGAACATTCTGGCCAGTTGTATGCCAGTCAAGTATTTCGGACACACAATTTATTTCCTTATCAATGAACTTGAGGTTATCTAATGAAAGAGTTTCATAAGTTTTATCATTGGACTGGTCTTATTATGAGTAAAATATTTAAAATAGCATATCTTGGCAATCAGTTGGCCCAATCGTTTCAGAGCGCTATGTGCCTACTGAAGTGTTCGATAGAAAAGTATATTCAATTTTCCGTACAGAAGATTAACCCAGAATTCATGATAACATGCGAAATTTATCGCTATACAGGGTGTTACATAATAGTATGTCACAACTTGAGGGGGTAAATCTAAACGCAATTTCAAGAAAAAAGTTTATATAAACAAAAGCTTCGTTACGGAGCTCCAAGGTGATGAAATTTGGTTTTTTCTCCAAAACTCCTGCAGGTTTTGAGATATTCAGCCCTAATTTGAAATGCAATCTATTGTTTACTGCCTCCATCATTACACGTTCTAGATTTTAACTGAAATTTACAAGGTGTTTTCTTTTCCGAGGCCATGTCTCCGTTTGCCCTTTCAAACTTTTTTGCAGTACGCCACTGATCAGCGTACAATCATACACCTTCGTTCAATTCAGAAACTTTTTTTTGACACTTGTAATTTTTTCGTATCTCTAACCGTTTCAGAGTGAAATATTATTGAATTTGAATTATTCAAGTGTATGTTATCCGCTAAATAAAAAGAAAATAATAGAAATACTCGATAGGAATAGGTTTGCTTTTATTTTGAAAGCTCGTCTTCTGAGACTCAACTTATTCAAAACTAAAAAAGAACAATTGAAAACTAAATAAATTGCTGGAAGTTTCCTCCACCAGCAAGAATGATTCTCTGTAATTGCATGAATCACATTATGTTTCTCACCAGAAGTGGCACATTCTCGAGCAATAAAGGCAACTCCTCCTCAAGTAATTGGCGATAAGCGGGGCCGTTTAATCTGTTAGGTAAAAAAAATGGCCCAATCAAATAATTTCCAATTATTCCGACCCAGACATTTAGTGATAATTGTTCTTGATGATGAGATTCTTCAGCCCAATAATGATTATTGTGAAAATTTGTGAAAACAGTTCTCGAAAAGTTAGCTTCGTCTGTGAACATTATTTCGCTATCAAAATGAGCATTTCCTCTAATTTTATCTAAGAGCCATCGGCAGAAATTCGGTCTCGAAGGGAAATCTCGAGGAAAGTAGAGTTTGGACGCGTTGAATATGAAACAGGTACAATAAAAAGTCGTGGGGAATATTCCAAACTAGAACATGTGAAATATTCAAATAATTCCCAATTTTTCTTGTACTCACATGAGGATTCAAATCAATACAAGTCAAAACTGCTTTCTCAATATCTGGAGTTCTCATAGTTTGAGTTGCACCTTTTAAATGATTATTTGCAGTAAAAGTACTGGTTTCCCTCAACCTTCTGTGAATTTGGATGTTCGCCTGTCTGGTGTTACTCGATTTGGAAAGCGCACCTGATACAATTGCCTAGCTTCTGTTGTGTTTCCATCAGCCAGACCGTACATGTAATAGATATCAGCCAATTCGGCGTTAGTAAAATTAGCCATTTTTTCTTACAGCACTAACTTGAAAAGTCTTAAAACTAATCATTAATTTAATAAACGATTCGAGCAGACACTGGTCCAACTTTAGCACCTGTCAAAGTAAATAAATAAATGAAAAGAATCAAAGCCTACTAGTCATTTTTTTAATTAGAAGTGCTTTCAATTCAGCGAATGCATACAATCGTTTAATAATTTTTTGCTAGAGAACGGATATACGAAAAAATTAAAAGTGTCAAAAAAAATTCTATTTTGAACGAAAATTGAAAAACACCTTGTAGATTCTAGTTAAAATTAATTTAGTATGTGTAATGATAGAGGCTGTAAGAAAAAACCCATTTTTTTCGGAAATTTCAACACCCTGTAGTTCCGTAACGAAGCTTTTGAGGACCTATGTTTATATGAACTTTTTTTCTTAAAACTCCACGTAGATTTACCCCATCCAGTTGTAACATACTATTATGTAACACCCTGTATAAGTAAACACATTGAAGACTTTTATTCAGGGAGCAATATTCAACCTTCCGTTGAATGGTGAATACCCCTCCCTGACGATCTTTCCTCCATAATCTTGTTAACCAGGGCCACACAGTAGGGGGATCGGAAGACCGCTCCTTTGGTGACAAATAATTGACATTCTACAGAGGGTTGAATATTTTTCCCTGAATAAATGTCTTCAATGTATATGTAAAGAGCGATAAATTTTGCATGTTATCATTGTTGAGATATGATGTTTACCTGGTTGAAAGCCAGACATATACAATGAACGTTAGCTTTTCGACAGATCGCATCTTGTAAGCCCAGTGTGTAGCATTGCAGAAGATAGTCGAACTGGTATTATTTCTTGAAGATTCCTGTTTAATAAAACGCTTTGATCATAACCGCGAATGTCATAGCTCTAACAAGTTCCAAACTGGTACTTCTAAATGAATCATACCCTAGTTGTTGATGGACAATTTCTTGAAAATCCATGAATTATTGAATATTTATGTTGACAAACTTAATGGCTGAGTAATCAATATTGGTACGTCAGTACAGAACCCATATATAAAAGAATTTCCTACAAAAATTGGTTCTCTCTATAAAAATTGAATTGTTTATTGTCATCATGATGATTTATCATCTCCCAGAAATAAAAATTCAAGCAAATCATTTAATTGACTTATTAATCTACCTATCTTCGAAAAACACTCAATTTAGACATTTATTGTCGTAAACAAACTGAAGCAACTGTAGCCTCCTCTCCTGTGATTCCTGGCCAAGCAAAAATGCGGCGCTGATGTAACAAGTTTACTCACAATATACTGAAGTACAGTCCGAAGTATCTTAGACTATGGTTGTGTTTACTTAGGAAACCCAAACAATGACCTTCAAAGAAAACTTGATACATTGCAAAAATCTGCCCTTCAAATTATAGCAGGACCCCTCAGAACGAGTCCAATTGAGAGCCTACACGCTCTTCTCAACGAGCCTCTCTGAACATATGAAGAGAATATATGTCATTTTGCTATGCAGCTGAAATATACAGCACTCCCGAAAACCTCGTTCATAAAGCCATCCTTGACAACCCATCAATAAACAATAATAAACACAAAACATTCTTCAAAAGGATGGATGATACCAATTTCTACACCGAACCCCTAAAACATTGCCTCCCATCCACACTATCTCCACCACCATGGTCCATAAAAAAACCCCAGATAAACACCGTGCTCACATCATAACCAAAAACAGAAACAAACCATAATATTTTCCGAAGTAAGTTCATCGAAATAAAAAACAAATATCCAAACTACAGAACCATTTACAGAGATGCTTCACAGACGCAAACGGGGGCAGGAGCAGGAGCTATTACGACGAATCAAGAAAAACTTGTCAAATTACCTGGGCACTGTAGTATTATTGCTGTAAAAGCTCTTCAAATCGCAGAAATCCTACCTGAAAATCAAATTATGATAGTGAGCGACTCACTGAGTGCTTTAGAGGCACTTAAACAACTATACCCGAAGAACCCAATCTTACGTGAAATAAGAGAATGGTTCAAAGAATTCGAATCGAGAAACAAGAAAATTTATTAGCTGTGGGTTCTATCGCACATCGAAATACCCGACAGAAAAAGGCCGACCAGGCTACAGATAGGGCTACAAATAGCACAAATAATACCCAGATCATCTACCCTTCTCTGACGCTAAATCTCTTATAAGAAATTTCACAACGAACGAGTGCAAACCAACTGGGACCTGAACCAAGCCAAACTACGCGAAATCAAACAAAGCGAATCAACTACGATGCCCCTTCCTTCAAACCGAATAAACTATTTCCCGTCTTAGAATCGGCCACTCATATATTCATTTTTACCAAAGCCGAACCTCCACAATGTGAATTTTGTGATTCAAGATTAACAGTGAAGCATATGCTCATCGAGTGCGCGAGTTATATAAACGATCGCCGTACACATGATGTACCTAACAAAATGAAGTCATGCTTAACTACTCATATGAGCAACACTCTATGTTTCTTGAAAGCCATCAATATGTCCTCCAAAATCTGATTGTTAATTGCATTATATCAACCTACCCTAATAACCCCGCGTGGTTGATGCGGTATCGTCTTGAAATATATAAATAATTATTTTGTTTAGGTAAAGAACTGAACCGGAACAAACTGCAACAATTCACGTAGATTAAATCATATGACATTTACACATCTTTTCGCAGACTACGGGCAGTAAAATCGTGAGGAATCGACAAGCAAATCAATCAAATGGCTTGCACAGAAATCTCCAATTTATTCCATTCACAGGAGATTTCGACAAAACCTGTATTGTTACTTTTCTAAATCTTCTCAAACGCTATGCCTGTAGTTTAAATCCTCCAATTCCAAACCCGAAGATATCCAGACGAAAAGTTTCCCTAGAGAAACTTGCGATAACTACTTTCAAAGATTGGATTGCTTCCGATTTAAATCGACTGAAAATCAATTCGAACAATCTGCAGGTTCGTTTTCGAAGTTCCTGAGTACTCGATAATTTTTTATTTCCTCGAGTTTTTACGTATATTATGAGTGTTTTTATGCTACACGAGTGTATGGTATGAAATAAAATTTTTAATTTTTCACTGTGGATTTTGAGAAAATTGAAATTTTCAATACATATGGAAGTGTAATTACTTGGTTAAAATGTCCACTAATTAAACAATAATTGAACCGCCTAATGTAGATGAATTTCTTTTGACGTCATAAATTTATTCCCAGCAACACCGAATAAGGAACTCAAAATCATTATTAACTACTAACTCAAAAATACAACATGGACCCCTCAAATAAGATAAGAAACGATGCTGTTAGCAGAAGTTTGTTTGATGCAGAGTTATTCCTAATTCAATAAAATTTACTAACAACTACACAAGACCGCAAAATAAATCGGACAGACGAAAGTTCGTTCAAATTAAATGACAAATAATTTTTATATTTTTGTATCAATTTTGATCATTATTTGTCAAATAGCAATGATTGATTCTACAAAATGTTCGAATGAATATGATGATATACGAGATAGAAGCAAAAGTTACATTTTGCCTCAAATTCTCAACAACCTGTGGGAAAATTTATTAACCAGACGATGATTATTTGCTCGAAATTTTCAAGCTCCATCTTTCCTCAACAATTTGTTCTTTCAATCTTGTTGATGTCTATATTCTTCAAGGAAATACAAATTTTCAAAGAAATCTATGCTTCTTTAACTTCTTCAAAATCAACATAACTTTATATCAATAATAGAGATATTAAAATTTTACATGAAAATTGAGTACCCCCCACTCCCCCGTGCTTGAATAACAGCTCTCTTTCTTGCAGATATGATCTATATTATCAAAGTCGTGAGGCTTTTTTCGGGAATAATCCGAGAGGATAACGGTAGTTTGAACCGGGCGGAGAAGAAGCGGGTCGATTTTTTTTTCGGAGTGGAAGCGTCTGAGGAAGGTCCGTGCTAAATTTGGAACCCCTAGCTCGAACGGAGCCCTGAAGATTTTTCGAAAATTTTCGCTGAAACGTCGCCGAGAGCAAACAGAAAGTCAAAACGGCAAGATATCTTCGAAATCGGAAACTTTGGTCTTTCGGAAGGCGATCGGAACGATCCGAAAAAGCGAAAATAAAAATGGTCTCCGATTTTTGGCATTTTGCGCTGCAATAGTTTCATTCCCGTTAAACGACGGGACAACTGGAAAATCTTCGATTCAGTGAAGGGCTATCGGCGGACTTTTGCAAAATTTCGCTCCATTTTGCTCATTCCGAATATCTTTGACGGACAGAAATCAACTAACGTCGAGCTGACAAAATACGTGAATTTCTTACATCCGTCCCACTTATACAGGGTTACCGGGAGAATGGATTCTGGTGTCGAACAATTCCTACATATCTCGAGATCGGATACGTGAAGAGAAATCGTTGCTCTACGACTTAATTTTCGAATTTGGGACAATTTTTGACACCTAAAATTTCAAGAAAAAAAACGAAAATACGGGGGCGGACCCAGTCACTCTCCTACCACCCCTTAATTCGCTATTCAATGTCGGAAGTGAGCTTTACCAACGTGTGAAAAATTATGCTCTCTCTCTTTTGAATGAAAATATTGAGATGGAAAAAGTTAGTAACTTTTAATTCACCAACATAATTTCTGTACTACCAACATCTAGAATATAGTGCTCTCTCTCTCTCTCTTCTGAGTGGCAATCGAATCTAACCTTATTTCAATTACTCTTATATTCGATCTGTCAAAATAAGTAATTTCGAGTTTTATTTGAAGAATTTGACGAAACTTGAAATAAACTTTCAAAGGTGAGTGACCGCAGTTTAATGTTTATTTCATCCATTTTTATGTATGTTTTGTTCAGGGAAAGAAACGAGAAACTTTCAAAATTCATAAATCTAAGATTTTGTGGTTACTCTGGTGAAGGTTATGGTTATTTTAACCTCTATGCATTCAAAAAAATGTCCTGGAATTACTAGGATTTTTTAACGAATCAATTGGGGGATCTTACGAAATGATCCTTTGAGTTGCTATTCATAGGTATCATTGTATGATAATATTTTTTCAGAAAGTAACTCGATAAAGTTTTCGTTAGGTCATTTAGAGTATGTATCATATGAATATTGAAAGCTATCTACTGAAGACTATATCTGTACTAAAATATTTCAAGTTGGATGTCAATAAGACCGTGCCATTTCAAACTGAATTTTCATTTCAGTTCATTCAAGAGGGAGTACGTTTCTATTCTACAATTATCCAAATGTAAAATTGAATGAGATTCAATGTGTTTGAACTTAAGAAAATAAGATCTCAAATTTGCACAAAAGGTAATTATTGTGAGTTCATTCTATTCAGAACTCATTGTTAATGTTTCTCAGGAAATTTTATTAATGTTGTTGAATAAATGACAGGAATTCCTCATTGATGTGAAGTTGAAAGTTTCTCTATTATAGGTGTCTGATAGTGGGGAACATGATGTTCAAATAAGCATACGAAGTTTCATTTTGTACAACCACGACTTTCAATCAAGATTTATGAAAGTCACAAGAAACATGCTGCTGTTTATGTGAATCATATTTTGGAAAGAATTCAACTACTACTTGGAGAATGCTATGCAATTTGACAATTTTTGTTATAGGTATATGTATAAAACGAGTACGTTCATCATGTAATATGGAAATATGAAGTTGTTTTAATGCAATTTCTTCCTTTCATTTTCATTTCATAGTATATTATAAGTTTCACAAGCGAATGAGTTGAAGGGAAGTAAAATTGAAGAATAGAAATTTCAATTATTACGGAGCAAATTTATAAGAAGCTGACTGCTCGAAACCAATTGCAAATTCGACAGTTAAGCATTCAGGAAATTAACACTTACAAGAAACAGTTTCACAGAGATTGATAAATAGTTAAAATCATTGTATTGTATATGAGGGTCCATAATGTGATCTACAAATTTGTGGATATCATTTCTGCTTTCCACAAGAACACTTCAATTCAGAAGATTTTTGTTCTTTCTGGTGAGCAAATTGTGTGAATTTTGGTCAGTTTGAATATATACGAAATAGTATAGGGGCAATCACATAAGGTGAAATTTCTATGTATTCAGTAGTGTTCCTTTAATTGATTACTAATTTCTGGATTTTGTCTTTTGGATACTCTCAAGAAATTTAATTTGAGAGAAACTCTTATTTTCTATTTCATTAATATGCTAGAGAAGTATTTCTTCTTGTTTCAAGCTCATATTTGTTGTTTATTATAATTCATGAATCTTATTCGATTCTTATCTGATCTGATACGAATCAGAATTGTTGAGTAAAATTGAAAATTTGAAACTATAGATCTGCATATATCGATATTTCTGAAGTATATATTTAATACTTTTGGAACAACAAATTTGAAATATTGTGAACTAATATTAGGGTTGTTGATGATTGAATTTCTATGCCTAAGGGGTGATTGAACAATTTGTTTTTTTGAATCAATGTTGGAATAATTTTAATTTCATCTTGAGCTAGCTCAATTGGAGAAAGTTGAGATTTTCAAATTGAATGTATCTCTTTGAATTGGGATAGAAATGAATAGTTTTGAAATTTGTGTGGTTCATGAGTCAGTATCTATAAAACAATACTGGAAGCTGCGTTACCCTAGGGATGACTGAGGTAATATATGAGAGAGTTCCATGTAACATAAAGAACTGTTAAGTATGAATATCAATAATGAAGTGAATATAATAAGGCGTTCAGTATAGATAGAGTTGGATATGAAAAGGCGTTCTGTATATTTAGGTGTGCAGTATATAAGGCGTTCAGTATATTAAGCGTTTAGTATATTGGCTTTTTAAATATAAAAGGTGATCTCAATGGACTCACTCACTCAAATTGAAGTCACAACCGATTTTTGAGTTGTCTGCTTCCACTTGTTCATCTATGCCTGTCACAATGCAAATGCTGTATGAATATCCCACATATGTTCAATGCTGTTCAAGTCAGGACTCCGTAGAGGCCAGTTAATACTTGGATATCAACATCCATGAAATACTGCCTCTTCATTCTATATGCAGCTTAGCTTTATCTTGTATTTGGCGGTAGGTTAGATGAATCCTCGCTCTGCTAGAAAAAGCAAGAAAATATAGTTTCATTACCCAGAATGCATAATATGAAATGAGGAAAGACCATAAAAAGGAACAATCGTCATTAAATGAAAATCATGTGTTGACGACATAACAGCCAAATAAAAAGTATTATTTCGGTGAATACTGCAAACTTCAATATTTTTGTAACCACCGTCTGTGGCCTGGTGGAAAAAACACATGCTTCCCACACATGCGGCTGTCGGTTCGAGTCCGGCAAAGGTATGGGTGTTGTGAATGTCCATATGGTTACAGGATATTATAACTAGTTGTTGGATAAATGTCTAAATTGACAAGTCCAGACCTCATAAAGGTCGAGGAAGGACGGACGTGGACTATTTTGCCCGGGTCCCTCCTTCCTTTTTAAAAAAAACTTTTCGTATCAATTCTGGTGAAATATCTATCCTGTTCTTATGAATCACTTCAGTTCTCATTTCTTGCTGCAGTTATAAGAACGTTCAGTTTCACAGAATCCCACAAAATGAAATTCCGATGGGTGATCCGGCTGGAAAGCCGGAAAAGTCGAAAAGTACCGTGACTTGGCCTTCGAGATAAAGGAAATATACGGATTGCAATCTATCATAGTTATGTCACTTATAATATCTGTCAACGGCCTGGTCGAAATCCATCTCGCAGAGAACACCAAGAAATTGGGGTTGAACACTTCCAGCATTTCCGCAGCTCAGAGCGACGTCATACTCGTCACCACTCATATTGTTCGGAGAATCCTCAATATGGGGTGATGCAATTATATGGTGTTCATCTTGGCGAGTAATCGCCCGGTGAATACACAATGCCTACCTGCAAATGCGGTGATAAAATATATATATATATATATATATATATATATATATATATATATATATATATATATATATATATATATATATATATATATATATATATATATATATGTATGTAGAATATATAAATGTTTCAAATGTTTCTTCAATATTAATGTTTATTCACATTTACTTACTCATTGATCAAAATTGATAATATGTATGATCCATTCAAATGATCAGCTGATTCAAATTTTTATAACCTCCTCTCTTAATTCGATTTCGTGAATCGCACTCTCAGTAATTCCAACTTTTTTCAAGGTACTTTTAGTTTCGAATTATGAAGGGTGGCCTGTATATGAGAAGGTGAAAATATAAAAATTACCTGTTCGATCTTAAATCGTGAAACCTGAAGACAACCTTATCCTATTCATATTGTTTCCATATGTATTCTTCATTTTGAAACGACAAATATTTTTTTTTCTTCGAAATTTATTTTTAGGTAGACGTCATAGTAATTAAAATCTCTTTTCATTGCAGATTCCGAATTCGTCTATACTGATTCGCAAGGTGGAATCAGTTTGTACAACGCAGAAAACCTAACGACGAAGGTGATAATGACAAACTCCACATTTGTAAGTATATATTGTATTCGTATAAAGCAATATGAATCGAAAAAACGATAAATAATGTATTCAAAATCGTTAAAAAAAATTCTATTTTTCACTATTTGCAGATTTTTCTAAAAACAATACTTCAGAGAAAATCAATAAGATTTGAATTTGGGAGGCTTTTACCTGGTAAAATTCCATTATCAATTATAAAAACAAGTACTGTGTTTTAAGGAATTTTACTTAATAATTGCGATTCGTAACGCGTTTCACTACACCTTCTTCAGACGAATGAATATACAGAAAAATATAAATGAGAATATAACTATAAATGTTCTTGAGTAATTAAAAGCTTATTGGGTTGCTTCTTCTTAAGTAGTTATTTATGACAGGTATATCCAATAAAATTAAGGAATAGATTGCTCCCCGAAAAGATTCAATAGAGGTGAAGGGCTTAAATCGACTTGTTCATTTATGAGTCTACCTGAGTGTTTGTATTTATTGATTTCTAAAGTTTCCCAAAGATCTACCTTCCAATATTTATTATCTGTATGCAACAATTCAAACTGTGGATCGAAATAATGATTATTTTCTAAGAGATGATTCGCGTAATTTGAATCTGATCAGATTCAAATTACGCGAATCATCATTATATTCTCATTTATATTTTTCTGTATATTCATTCGTCTGAAGAAGCTACGGTGTAGTGAAACGCGTTACGAATCGCAATTATTAAGTAGAATTCCTCAAAACACAGTACTTGTTTTTTATTAAAATCAATAAGAAAATTCACCTCTCCAATTAGCATCCATTAATTAAAGTTTTTTCTTCCTTCTGTAAACTATGTTCAAAACAGTGATCTTTTGAATATTTTATTATTAGACTGGTCTACGGTTAGGTTCTGTTGGTCTTCATTAAAGATAGATTTTGGATATATTCATACTCACTCCTCTTGAAACTTTCAATGATTTCGTAAGATTTGGTTTTTCATCCTTACTCTCATTTTACTTTAGAAAAATAGGAATATATGAAACAAAATTACAGGTTTATTTACAATCTCAATTTGGTTTTGAAAAATAAGGCTACATCGATGTTTCTTTGAAGGAAAATATCGAAAACTAGTTATATTTCAATCAAACGCCTCTTATAAGATTTGCTTTTATAATATTTCAAAGGAAAACCCTTATTTCAAAACCAGCAGTAATCTGACATCATGTAACGATCCCATTGACCCTGATAACTTTTGTCCATTACTTTTATATTCTGGTGGAAGGCTTCTGCCTGTTCCTCCCTATAATTCCCTAAATTATTCGGAAATTTATCCAGATGATAACGGATGTGACTTGATAAACTCAGATTTGTACCTAGAATGTTAAGTAACTAATGCCTGGAATTATTTCTCTTTTCGTTTTCATTTCTATAGGGTAGTATTGCTGAGTATTAGTATATTCAACAGCAAAAAGAGTGAAATTGAAAAGGAAATTATTGAAAAAAGAGATATGACATGCTACCGTATGATATCTCTGATAGGTTAAGGTACAATAAATTAACAAATCGATACTTTCTTTCTTGTTTCTTATCAAAAAATAAGAGGTTTCAATATCCATTTTTCTAAAAATCGTAACACATGTATCAGTATCCGAGTACAACGACAAAAACTCTCCTAACGTAAATTCAGTCATAACTTTAAGCTTGTTTCCATTGATGTAAAAAACATTTTACCAAACTGTTGAAAGAACTTTCAACACCGAGTGGAGAAATAATTCGAAGAATCAATAGAGTTTCGATTCTTTATTTGAACGTAAGTACTAAACAACTTAAAATGTAACGCTGATTGAATGATCGTGAACTGCGGCGTTCACACTCTGACTGCTGAAAGAAATGTATTTGATAGTGATAGGAAAGCTGCTCAACTTTACCTCACAAGCGAACAAATATGAATTATTTCACTTTGAAGTTGAAATGACGACTCGTTGAGGGAAAAAACTCAAAGCTTTTATAATGTTATTCCTATACATAATTCTAACTGTACATTCCTTAACCTAAAGCAGGAGTCCCCAAACTGGGGGCGGAGAAAAGTCTGGGGGGGCGTGACACCCAAATGAAATAAGTAATAAAATTACAAAAATAATTTCCTCAACTTTAAAATGAAGTCTTTAAAAGTTTACATAGTTGTTTTTGTAAAGTTTCACTAAAGTTGTAAACTTCATCAAAGAAGGCTACAGTTTTTGAAACTACAAAGCACACAAGAGTTCAAGGTTCTCAAAACCGTCCCCCTCGACGGCAACGACCGTGTGTACCGATACCTCCAATTGGCCTTGGTGTGAGTGCGAGTGACCCCGCGCCCCTTCCACCCCCACCCTCTCCGCATCAACAGTCCAATGTCAATAACCTTGCAGTTTGTTCAAAGCTAGAGTTGTAACTATTCCGTTCTGGTACAGTGCTTTCCGTGAAATATCAGTCAGCGTGTTTACTATATTGTTACGACGTTTGAATTGGAGTAATGATTTTTATGTTGTGTGAGCTCTGTGTAAAGCTGAATCAGAGAAGATGAACACGGCGAAGAAACGCAAGTTTATTGACGATTATATTCAATATGGGTTTGTTTCCTTGCTCAAAGATAATGTTGATCACCCTCAGTGTGTTATTTGCTATGAAGTATTGGGCAGTGACGCGGTGAGGCCTAATCGTCTTCTGAAACATTTGTCAACCAAACATGTCTCTTTAAAGGACAAACCTGAAGAGTTTTTCGCTGCAAAATCTCAGAATTTAAAGCGCATGAAGTTAGATAGCACTGGATCTGCTGCTCAGTCATCTCTATAAGTGCTTGAAGCTTCCTATGAATTATCTCTTCTTATTGCTAGGGAAAAGAAATGTCACACTATTGGTGAAACGCTTGTTAAACTGTGTCTCTTAAAAGCAGCCGATATTGTCCTTGGAACTGATGGTAGGCAAAAGTTACCGCAAATACCACTTTCAGACAACACCGTGAAACGCCGAATTGATGATACGGCCGAGGACATTAAAAACCAGGGGGTTGATGCAATAAAAATGTCCCCGTTTTTTGCTATCCAGCTTGACGAGAGTACAGACGTAGCACAATGTCCTCATTTGATTGTATATGTTCGTTACATTGAAACTGAAAGAATGAAGGATGAAAAGATGTTTTCTACTGAGATGGTGACCATTATTAAAGCTGTAGATGTGATGAAAGCAGTATCAGACTTTTTTGAGAAACACGAACTTTCTTGGTAAAAACTTATTGGTGTATGCACAAATGGTGCCCATTCAATGCTCTCGCCCAGGCTTTGTGCAGTTGGTCAACCAGAAGAATGCTGACGGGGTTGGGATTCATTGTTTTATTCACGCCAAGCCAAGCAGCAAAAACGCTTCCAAACGAACTCAATACTGTTTTAAAGCTATTTATTACAGTAGTCAACTACGTAAAGAAAAGTGCATTAAATATTCGACTATTTAAAATTCTTTGTGAAGATTTAGGAAGTGACCACAGAACGCTGTTATTTCATACAGAAGTACCATGGTTACCAAAAGGCAATATGATGGAAAGACTATTTGACCTCCGTGATGAAGTGATTACGTTTTTGGCACTGCGGAAGCAAAACGAGCTTAGCACTTCTACTCATCACTTCATCCAACCAGCTTTATTAGAGAATAATTATCGAAATCACAGCAACTGACTAATAAATTACAAACTATAATCAGAGTAAGTAATGCAAAAAAAACTTAACTAAAAAGTTTAACCAAGAAGTCTCAGACGAGATATATTCAAACTACATAATTACTAATTTTCAATCTGAGCCTTCAAGAAAATGAAACTCAATGATAGAGTTCATTCAACGATTAATGAAGATAGTAGAGGAGAAATCGATCATAAGGAAGAACTCTCAGCTTTTAGGACTGAGGTTAATTTTTTTTTTTTATTTGAAGGAAGATCGAGGCAGGCACGGAAGTTATCTGCGCATATCCATCCCGATCTTCAGGGTTTGGACTGTCGTTAGACATAAGTCCAGAAGGTAATTGTTTATACGATACATTTAATGATGAAACTTTGACTGTGTGTGTGTTTAAATACACACACAGCCTCTCGACCTGGGCCTCTAAGAGCTCAGACCGAACAGCCACCCGACCCGTTCTTGTTCATAAGTTAATATGAGATTTCTTTAAAAATGTGTATATTTCCCAGAGGGATTTGGGGTTGTTGAGTGCGAGAATCTGTTCAGCCTGATATGGTTGATGGAGTTTAGTGATTTTACTAAAGGTTAAGCATAGAAATTGAATATTTCGAACATTGTTATTACATTGAAACAGAAGGTGGTTTAAAGTTCCTATTTCCCCACATGAGCAAAGAGGGTTATCTTTCAATTTCATTCTGTGAAGATATTTCGGAAAGAGAGCGTGACCACTTCTCATTCTAGAGATAGTACGAATAAAATCTCGTTTAAAATTCCTAATGGGATCAGACTTGTCTACTTCATCAAATATGTTATCGAACCAGTAGAAATGTGGCGGGGAGGGTTGAATTGATTTATAGAACTGTCCGCTTGGGTTGGATTTGAAGGTTTTTTTGTCATCTTGAAGTTGTGAGGTGTTTAAAGAGGGGGAAAAAGTCGTTGTACCTGGAGGAAGGAAGGTGGATGGGGTCGAGAAATGCTGCTTCCTTGGCCAAGGAATCAACATTTTCATTGCCCACCATTCCTGAATGGACCTTAGCCCATTAATTCTTACAATGGTTAGATAGTGTTTTATATCGATTTTCTGGTATTCCTGTATCTTACAGCTTACAGGTTACTTGATTGGCTGAATATGGTTCACAAAGTGACTGCCCTAGGTGGCAAGACTAGTTCCCTAAAGAACTGGTTACCCCAGTCGTGAAATATCAAGGTTTGGCATAAAGATGAGAACTCGTGACAGTAAAATATCTTGATGGTGAAAAAAATCTATAACAATTTTAAAATGAATAGAATGAATTTTACTTACTCTTGGAATTGCAGATATCGATATTGGTTGATATAACGAAAGAAAATTCGAAATCTCTCCAGTCTCTAATTGAATTCGTTGTCGAGAAAATTCGGCAAAATTGCCGACTACTCATAACGCCTCAGACGATTGGAATTTATCCAGAAAATCAAAAGAATACTTGATTACTTCTTCTGAAAATTATTCACTCCAGTCGCTACAACATAGCTTCAAAAAAATCACAAACGATTCAACGATTCCGAAGATTTCAAAGCGGAAAGAGAGCGGATCTAATAGAATGCATACAATTTGAAAAATTGGAAATCTCCAGGTGTTGATGGTATTCATAACTTTTGGTTCAAGAAATTCTCTTGCGTTCATGAAAAATTGGCTGAATATTTTTCATTTATAATAAAGAACCCCTCAGCTGCTCCTTTATTTTTCACACAAGCAATTACTTATTTAAAACTAGTGCTAATACTATTGATCCGTCTCAATATAGACCAATCACTTGCCTTCCAACAATATATAAAATTCTAACTGCATGTATTACCCAAAAAATTTATGCACATTTGGAGAATTATAATATTCTTTCCGAACAACAAAAAGGATGAAGAAAAAAGCACCTTTGTACTGAAGAGCAACTTGTAATTGATTCTGTTGCTTTGAATCAAGCTCAAACTGAGAAGAGAAATATTCATACAGCCTTCATTGATTACCAAAAGGCTTTTGATAGTTCTCCCCATTCATGGCTTCACGAAATTTTGGAAATTTATAAAATTGATAAGACACTTCGTCTTTTTCTTGAATTTGTAATGAAAAATTGGAGAACCAATCTTCATTCGAATATTTCAAAACAATCGTTAAAATCCGAAGTAATTCCAATCAAAAGAGGCATTTTTCAAGGTGATTCTTTAAGTGCTCTTTGGTTTTGTCTTTGCCTTAATCCATTATCTCATGAATTGAATGCTATTAGTTTCGGCTTCAAAATAAAGAGTCTATCGAAAGTCTACTTGAGATTACTTTCAACTATTCCAATGATATTCATATAAAATTTGGGCTTCCGAAATGTAAAAATCTTTCTATTGAAAATGGAAAGATCACCTCTGATTATATAAAGATTTCCAATATCGAAATCGAGCCAATGCATCAAGGAGATACATATAAATATCTTGGATTTTGTCAAGCGAAGACAATTAACCATAGCAGCACTAAAGAAAATATTAGAAGTTCATATTACAAAAGACTTAGAATTATCATCAAGAGTCATTTAACTAGTAAAAATCTTTTCAGAGCTATCAACTCCTATGCAGTTCCTATTCTTACATCTTCTTTTGGAATTATTAAATGGTCTAAAACTGATCTAGATGAATTACAATGTCAAACGAGGAAAATGCTTTGTAAATATCATAAGCACCACCCAAAATCAGCTGTTCAGAGAGTTACAATACCTAGACATCTTGGAGGTCGTGGATTAACTTATTTGAATAAACTTCATAATAAAGAGATTTTTCATTTGCGTTCCCATTTTCATGATGAACAGAGAACGTCTAAATTACATGATATTGTTGTTGCTTCAGATTATAATCTAACACCTCTGAACTTGACAATGCAAAAGGTAGATTTTGATATATTTGATGATGATTCTAAAAGAGAAAGTTGGATGCAAAAAGAATTACACGGAAAGCACCCTAAAGAATTGAAGAATGATTATATTGATGAAAACGAATGAAATAAATGGTTAATTTCTGGAGAATTGTTTGCTGAAACAGAAGGCTTGGCAAATTGTGATCCAGGATCAGGATGTTTTCACGAGGAATTATAGAAAACACATCATCAAACAAAATATAGATGATTCTTGCCGTAGATGTTTTTGTTCTTCAGAAACAGTTTTTCATATATTATCATCTTGCTCAGTCCTTGCTTCAACAGATTATTTAGAAAGACATAATGCCGTCGCTACTATTATTCATTTTAATCTAGGAATTAAACATGACCTAATTCCCAAAAGAAAAGAAATTTACAAATATGAACCTGAGATTATTTGTGAAAATGACAAGTAAAAACTTTATTTTGCTAAAACAATTCTTTGCAACAGAGCTGTAGAACACAATAGACCAGATATCATTAGTAATGATAAACAGAATCAAATAACATATATGATTGATATTGCTATACCCGACACACATAATATACAAAATAAATACAATGAAAAAATTTCTAAATATATGATGCTTGGCGACGAGATTGAAAAAAAAGTGGAAAATGAAAATAATATTTATTCTACCGAATATTATTTCCACAACAAGTGTTATTCCTAGAAATCTTCACAAAAGTATTGAGATTTTGGGTCTGGAGAAAAATTTGTTTGAACAGTCACAAAAGATAACAGTCATCTAATCTTGTAACATTCTTCGTAGGTTTCTTTCCGAAAAAATAATGGAGTAGAGTCATAGGTTTTCTCTTTAGTTTATACTGCTCAGAATCTCATTTCATATTTTATTTATTTGTTTATATAAATGTGATATAATTAACTGACAATTTTGTCATATTTATATTCAGAGCAGTATTCTATTTGATCGTGTACCACTTCACACAAAGGAAACTATTAATGAGTAACATTCAGTGTTACTTGACTAAGGTCCGTACACTGGATTTTTCCGAGGAGAAAGCCTCTGACACTACTCGTTGGTACATTGATATCATTATGTGATGATGCTATAGTATGTATATATTCTAGTAGATTGATATATTCTCATAACATTTAACGTTATCCTAATATATACTTATTCCAGGATATGTTTTGATTATAATCATTGCCTGACAATGGTATTAATTACCGGGTGGTGGATTTATATTTTTTCATGAAATCAGTTTGATTGCATAAACAGATATATGGGCAACTCGTCGGGGTGAAACCCCCTATATATGGATATACCAGAAAACTTACATAAACAATCCCAATATAACTAATTATCTAAAGTTTTGTCTGGTTTGAGTTGTGATAAATGCCACACTCCTTTAGAATTTGCAGACTCATATTCAACTTCATAAGTATTAATACCAAGTTTCCTTCAGAAAAATGAAAACAAAACTCCTCCTCGTGTTGACTTCACTCCACCAATGAACCTCCTTGTAGTTGACAATGTAGACTTTGATGTTCGGCGCCAAATGTAATTGTTTTGTTTCATTAACATCTAAAATTGGAGAAATATTTCGATTCTATTTGAAATAAGAATTTTAAATATTGAAGTTGAATGACATTAAATTATAGCAAGGCTAGGAGAAATGAAATTACAATTGAAACTAATTATAAATTACCTATGCCTAGCTAGATCAGAGTCCCTTCTTCTACTTAATTACTTTTTCTGAAAATTAGTCACCTCAATCGCTACAACACAGCTCCAATAAAATCACAAACGATTCCGAAGATTTTCATATGGAAAGAAAGCGAATCTTATAAATTCCGAACTTATATAGACTCGGTTCTATGAAGAACTATTGCTTTTCAAAAAAAAATTAATGAAAAAGCGAAATTATTCTCTTTACAACAATAAAGTGGAAAGGAAACATAGAATGAGTACTGCTTTCCGTTGTCCCACAGAAACGAGAAAACGATCTTCTTTCAAGTAGTGACTTACGATTAAACAGTGAACAACCCAGATCAATACCAGCGACACCTTACAGATATAACTATAATTTTCATTGTGTATCATTACCTGTAGATTCTTGATTCGAATTTCACACTGTTTGAATATTTAACTTGATGAAATGAGATTAAATTATTAATAGAATTATGAAAACTGAGTTTAGAGTATATAAATGATCAATTCGAGAAATCGGAATGTTACAAACGGTTCTAGTCTTTGCAAATTACTCTTGAATGCAAAAGAGAAAACAGGTTAACTCAAACAATCTGGTTTTAACAGAATCGAATGTAACGAATGCCCTTCATGTTATGTAGGTCAACTAGGTAGAAATATTTAATGTAAGTTCAAACAACATATTTCTTCATATAAGAAATCCCCAATATTGGAGCACATTCAATCAACAAACCACACAATAGTTTTTGACAATCTCAAATTCCACCACAAATGTAATCAAATAAGTAGAAATAATCTCTTGGAAAGTTTGGAAATTAATAAAGACAGGAAAACTCTATATTATACTACTCCTAATAGCAAACTCGAAATTAATAATTCCCCTACTTAACATTAAAGGATCTATATAATAAGTTATTATTCAGTATTTGAAAAAAAATGGTGGATTATCAATAAACGCGAAAAACTGACAAAAGTATTTTTCTATTTCATATTGTGAAATGGTTTTCCCCAAAATAAATATGTCATGAATATCATTAATTTAGATTAACACAAAGTCTTATAATATGTTTGGTATCTTTTTGATATTCATGAAGTCTACTAATGAATAACAAAATATATTTTCTCTTATCGTTATTGCATAAAACATCGACGAAGGTCCCGACAGAGGCCTCGCTGGGATGCAATTGGGATAAAGGATTCTTTTCGGAACATTTCATCCCAAGAGATGACATGATCATGTTTTCGACCTATTTGCGAAATCCCTAAAATAAAGTTACGATTACTTCCGACCCTCTTTCCTTCTACGGTGCCAGAAGTAAAATATGGAGATCATTTTTCAGGAAACAGAGGTTCTTCTTCGAAGTGTAATATGAACACATATATATGTTAATATTATTCAATTATTACCAAAGGCTAATGTTTTCTGATGGAATTTTCGGAGGTTTTCATTTATTACTTGATAGTTGTGAAGAAACTACAAG
Organism: Cryptolaemus montrouzieri; assembly: GCA_013387265.2. Taxonomy (NCBI): domain Eukaryota; kingdom Metazoa; phylum Arthropoda; class Insecta; order Coleoptera; family Coccinellidae; genus Cryptolaemus; species Cryptolaemus montrouzieri. The sequence continues at coordinate 136,997,583 of JABFTP020000185.1, read as the reverse complement.
ATTCAGAAAATCAAATACTTAAAGGAAAGAACTGAGTTTGCGCAGTTGGTTAAATCAGAATGGTTACTACCCTTTGCTCCATACCTATCTCTATACTTTTAAGTAAAACTCCAGAAGAATAAAATTTTTAATAAGTAGGTACTTACAGTGCAAAAATTTATAACGTAATAAAATAACACTTTGCTAGCGGCAGAAGGCGGCTTTATCAAAGGAACGGGCGGTACTTGTCACAGAAAAGCCGCGTTTTTTATTCTTGCCGGTTTTCTAGAAATTTCGAGCGGCGCGTTTGACGGGAACATTCGAGACTTTTGTTCACGGCGATATAAATGGTGCGCCTGCAGGAATTGAGGTCATTCTGAATAGAATCTTGAAGGCAATACTACGTCGATACAAAGTTTATTATTATATAGTACAAAATGAGTGCAGCGAAGAAATATGAAACGTATCATTTTAATTGCGATTGGGAGGAAAATTTTTCTTTTGTATGGTGATGGGTAAGTGCATTTGTCTTATTTGTCGTGCGTCAGTTGCAATACTTAAGCTTGGTAACTTAGAGGAGCATCATAAAACGCTTCATAAAAACTATGAAAAGGATTTTCCGCATCAGAGTGAATTAAGAAAACGAAAAGAACGTGATTTGATATCTTGTTTGAAAAAAGAACAAACCATGTTCACAAGACCAGCCAAACATTCAAGAGCTGCTACGATCGCGTCATTTAAAATATCTCATATATTGGCGAAACACAAGAAACCATTCGAATATGGATCGGTTGTGAAGGAAGCATTTATTGAAGCGGGTGGGACTTTATTGAGAGATTTTAAAAATAAAACAGAAATCATGTCTGCTATTAGAGAACTTCAGTTATCTCGTCAGACTGTCACAAGGCGTACTGAAGTCATGGGTCAGGACATGGCAGATAAACTAAAACATGATATCATGAAATGTACATACTTTTTTGTACAGTTCGACGAATCCACCGATATGACAGACACTGCCCAGCTGTGTATTTTTATTCGGATGGTATTCTATATGTTGGCTAATTAAGAATTTTTGACATTCATTCCTCTGAAGCTGAGGACCCGTGGCGAAGATATATATGACGTTTTCTTCAATTTCGTAAAAAACTACAATATATAAACTAGTATGCATTACAATCGATGGAGCACTAGCAATGACTGGAAATAAAAACGGTTTTGTGGCATTGTGTCAAGCTAATGAAGATTTCCCATCATTTCTTTCATTCAATTGCATTACACATCAACAAGTTTTGTGTTCAAAAGTTTCAAACACGGAGGAAATTATGGGCATTGCAACAAAAAATACGAACTCCATCCGTGCACATAGCTTGCAACGGCGTCACTTTAAGTTGCAGTTGGAAGATAGGAAGTCAGCTAAACACACTGATTTACTTCTTCACACGGACGTCAGGTGGTTAAGTCGATGAAAATTCCTAGATAGGTTTCGAGAATTATTGCCCGAAATAACAGCTTTTCTAGAAGAAAGAGCTGATGACACTCAGATGTTGAAAAACGCAAAATGGCTGACTGATTTGGCATTTTTGACTGACATCACAATGCATTTAAACACCATTAATTTGGAGCTTCAAACTAAAGGAAAAACTAATATTGAGATAATAAGCGCAGTAAACACGTTCAAAAGTAAATTGCAACTTATAATAAATCAACTGAAAAGAAAGGACCGGAAACATTTTCCGTCTTTGAAAGCAAGGATTCCTCAGTTGAATTATGATACGTATGGGGCTGAACTATCAAATATTTTGGGACAATTCGAAATGCGATTTTATGATTGGCAAATATTGCATCATTTATGAGTTTTCTTTTTTCATGTAAAAATATTTAGGAATTAACTACTGAAATAGCAAGTCAGTTTAATATGAACTCATGTTCTGTAGAAAATGAGTTGGTGCAGATTATATGAGATATACATCTCAAAGCTACAACATCTATACAAATGTCTGGTGTATTATATCTGAAGATAAATATCCGAATCTATGGAAAATCGCCCTTCAACTGACGGCAATGTTTGGGCCAACTTACTAGTGCGAGTCTGCATTTTCTCAAATGAATATAATTAAGTCTAAATATCGCAATCGACTAACTGATGATCATATTTCATCATGCTTGCGATTAGCACTCAGTGGTTACGTACCATCTTATGAAAAGTATGATGTGGACATACGCCAACATCCAAAGTTATTCCTTAGTTAAGTTTAACACCATATGTAACTCTTTTGTTATGTAACAACTAATAAATTCGCAATTTTGAATAACTGTGACCTTTTTCATTGATATAATAAAGAAGAACCGAACTAAATCAAACTCAAACCTTGACTAAAATAATGTATGTTTTGCGGAAAGCTAATATCTATATATGCTACGGTATACCGTACATAGGTAGGTAGGTAGGTAGGGTGTATCGTGTATGTACGACAACCCTGCATCACACATACTTGCAGCCTCTCAGAGTCGATCGTAAGTAGTCTAAAAATATTGAGGTAGATCGCCAGCAGTTCAAGTTTGAGCACCCCTGCTCTATATGGATCAGTAGGCTCACTGAAATGATTGTCTATGGATGTTTCAATCGTTGAATTTAAAATCGGGAAAGACTAACAAAGTTTTTGAAATCAGCTAATGATACTGTGGAACTGAACTCTATTTTCGTGATCCTATGTCATTGGAATCTGTGAATCTGTTCCTTTTCCATTAAAGAGAAAGCAGCTTACTGACGGAAATACTTGAAGATCTTTAGCACTTCTAGCTTTTAACAAGTTAAATGATTGGTTAAGTGGAAATAGTAGGAATGATGTAAAGGGCGGTTTTTCCATGTCCACATCGGATGTGTTAATGAATCAGGCCGGTGAGGTTTGCCTTGCGAATTATTTCAGGACGGTTGCCGAATTTTTATCATGATCTGATGTCTTTTATGTTATTCTATGATTCTTGATGAAGTTTCACATTAAACTGTTTACTGAATTTTGCAAGCTACTAGTACAACTCTATATATTAACTCACAAATACAGTGGAATCGTCAACCCATTTGTTCCAATTTTTCTCTTAAATCTGAATTTTAAATTTCGAACAATATTCCTGTTTTATGATAATTCACTTATCTGATCTCTATCTGACCCTCTCAACATGGTGCATAGTATTCTTGTATTGAAAGGGAACGTTATTTAAATGAAAGTAGTCTTATATTATCTTCATTACACGGTTCAATATGTGAAATTGTACACTCCAGAATGCGTTCAGTGTTCTTCTAAGAATGAGATGAATATAAAATTTTCAGGAAATCTAGCATTTTCTAAAACTAGGGAATTCTTAGCATTTCTTGCTTTCTAATGAGACACATTCTCTACCCCCAACTGTTTCATGATCGTGAATACTTTCGAGTATTTTTAAGTATACCTGATAAAACGTTCTACAATTTTTTAAGTATTGTCCTATTATTCAAATTACCTATAATGTACGCTAAAACATAGTCGCACATACTGCGCGAGTGTCAGATAAGCCATGTCTCTCGGTGAACAATTTTAATCATTATATTGTGTTATTTGAATTGCAGAATATTCCAACAGTGACCTCTTTTTTCATCTTGCTCTGCCTTAGATATTTCCATGAACAAACGGAGAAATTTCCTAGAACCAAGTACTGGTATAGTAAACTCACTAAAAGCTGCCAGATCAAATATATCGCCTCCCTTTCAATATTTTCAAAGAAAACAAAAATATTCATATTGCAGAGAACTGTTTGCTCCTTGGATGAGAATCTCGAGTTGGATTGCCTTTGAAGGATTGGTAGATTTTACTCCTTTGTTTTGGTTTTATTTTATTTATTTAACTTTTAATCTATTCATATTTTGTTCTGTGACACATTTCAATGAATTATTTCACATGTCATGAAAGTCTTGGTAAAAGTAAGATCTATGATTTGAGACTTGAAGAGAAGTGTATAAAGATATTTTGTCTGAACGTGTTCGTTAGAACACGTGATTAAAATCCAAGAAACTTTGATGAGTTTCATACATCATCTCTAAAAGTTCATCATTGTGTTGTAATAAAGTAAACATATGTATATCAAGATACAACTATTGTCTCTATCAGTTGCTAAAGACTATTTGTCGCAAATATCAAAAAACTACAAGAAGAAAAATTTACCGAAAAACCACAACGAGAAACTTTTTCTGAATACGTGTCGCATTTTTGCGGAAAAGTCGAGGCTTTCTCCTCCGGAGACTATCAATTCGACCTTTTGGGACGCCACAACAATCTTCTAAAAGAACGAAACACGCGAATCACCGGAACAGGATATGAATGGACCTTTCCGAGGGTGAAATTCTCACCGAGTTGAAAACTACGAAGACTCGTACCCAGATTGCGTCGATTGAAGTAAAAGTATTCTAGGTAGCTGCCAAATATCGAACTGACACACAAACGTCGACCTTCAGTCTAACAATCCTTTCTTTCCTTACGCGTTTTTTCATTTCAGAATTTCTATCCGATTAGGGGAAATCAGCGCCGAACGTCGAAGGATACCCAAGCGCTCGCCGGAAACATCAAAAATGATGGCTTCCTCCTCCCGAATCTATTATTCAGAAATTCTCGCTGATCATGTATTTATTAGTCCCTTCTCTCTCGAACAGGTGTATATTTCATGCAGAAAGTATTTTTTTTCACCGAAAAAAAATCTTTTTATTTATTCCAAAAGGATACCGCATCAACCACGCAGGGTTATTAGCGGTTTTGTGTACAGTAGGTTGATATAATTCAATTAGCAGTCAGATTTTGGAATACATATTGATGGCTTTCAATAAATATAGAGTGTTACTCATATGAGTAGTCAAGCATGACTTCATATTGTTAGGTACACCATGTGTACGGCGGTCGTGTATATAACTCGCGCACTCGATCAGAATATGTTTCACTGTTAGTCTTGAATCACAAATTTCACATTTAGGAGGTTCGGATTTCTATCCGATTAAGGGAAATCAGAGCCGAATGCCGAACATACCCAAGCGCTCGCCGGAAACATCAAAAATGACGGCTTCCTTCTCTCAAATCTATTATTCAGTAACTTTCACTCATCACTTATTCTCTAGTCTCTTTTCCCTCAAACAGGTGTATATTTCACGCAGAAAGTATTTTTTTACCGAAAAATCTTTTCAAGTTATGCATGTTAGAAATCGATTACTATTCAGTGTTACCTAACCCTAAATTTCTTATTTTCCAAATCTTTCAGGAAACGGAATAAATCAGCAGTACACAGGTAGTTTTAAAACTCCCTCCTTTATACTAATTCAGCTTCAAACTCATGTATTCATAGAATCTTCTTCTTGTATTTTATCGATAGTAGAAAAACCTCAAGTCCCCCATAGTTTATCGCAGTTAACCTTGTCGGTATATATGTTATTGTTTCTCGATCTTCGTCCATTTTTCTCTTTTACACGCTATTTCTTATAAGCTCAGTTTGCAGTAAATATATTTACGTGGTTCCTCTTAAGTTTTCGTGTTTTCTTTGAAATGAAGTAGATGGCGGAAACAATAAAAGTTGTTCAACTAAATTGAGCATGCTCCTTTGTTTCAAACATTCTCACTCTCGATGTTGTCAAATTGATATCATGATGATAGCTGACGCCAAACTGTTTTTTTTTTTCATAAGAATAAGAGCTGAATTGTTGGTATTTGATTTCATATACAACAAAAGATAGCTCACCTGTCATACTTGTAATTTGTATTTGAAAGAGCATTCAAGTAGTAATAGAAGGAAACCAATGAACGTTGTTTTCGTTTTCTCCAAGCGTACTGAATGAATTCTCTACAACAAAAAATTCGTCTACTGGTGTGAACGTATCTAAACTGTTTCTATTGGAAGAGCTGAAATATGCTTCAAAACCAATAAGAGTACGTGAAGCTTAAAACGGTGTTGGAACTTTTCAAGAGAATACACGGTAGACTCACAAGTTCTCTGAAATATTGCTGAGCACCTATCTCTGAATCCTCAGTTAAAATTGAAACAGTTTTAGTTCAAATTGCCACAATATCTGAATAATATCTAATTACCAGATGCCTTCTATTTAGGAAAAACAAAAATATTTACCTCACATGCTCCAGGGAATGAAGCAAGGGCTACGTCTTTGTCCTCAGAAACCATACAACAACTATCTCATTCTGATTGCTTAATGGGTTGTTGGCGTCGTTACTACTTCCAAACATTTGGGTAGGCCTTATTTTGGAATTCTAACCTAAACTCAGCTAACAAACGGTCATTTCCTTCATTTACTGTAGATATTCCTTCAATACCTCTTTCAGTTCTCAACTTAACTCATAAAATTACAAAATTGAATCTTAAAACGCCTCCTTAAGGAGGTCATATCGGCATCAAAATGAAACAATTCAGTTGACACAATCATAGGAAATTAGAAAGGAGTACAAGAGCGCGCGTCACAAGCTGCATAGTTCGATTGTATTTTCCAGAGTGCGTCAAACATTAGGAAGAAAGTATTCTTTGCCTATTGTAATATTATAATGATTTATTGGCTCCAGCTAATATTCTTGCAGATTCAAGCAAACCCAAAGTTATCTCCATTCTAAGACCAGAATCTGAATACTGTCGTTCTATAAGTCTACTCCCTCGTTCTTTCAAAGAAGCTTATACAACAAAGATTATAATCGATTATTGAGGAAGCTTTGTCTTATTTGCTGGCTAGTTTCAGGAAAAAACTTCAATTGTTCATATCAAGTCAAGTTGGGAGAAAAGTAGTCGTTTTCGCTTACTCAATAATGATATACCGGATAGATCTGTTCTAGCATCATTATTATTCAATTTATATATGAGTAATAAACACCTCAAAAAGTCTAGGAACACTTACCAATATCTTTAAAATATGAATTTGATGATTCGAATTTATAGAAATCTTTCGATTTTTGTTAGGATGTATTGTATATAATGTATTCTCAAGAAAACGAAATAATATTTGACTTCTCCAAAGCACCTATTATAAAAAAAAATTTGAAATTTGAAAATGAAGAAATTTGGTGAAACACAAAAAAAAATCCTGAACTAATATTTTCGAAACGATATGGAAGCACTTAAATTTTTCAGTACCCAGAAGGTCCACCTCTGTTATTAATGACACTTTGGCATCGTCGCGGCTTGCTCAATATTAAATTGTCTATTACATTTTGGCCTAAGTTATTTCAAGCCCCCTGAACTGCTAATCGAAGCTGCTGTTCATGATGGAAGACGTTTTGACGAAGGTGATTTCTTTTTAGGGTGTCCCACACATGCTCGATGGGATTCAGATCTGGAGAGCAGGATGGCCACGGTAGAAGATCGATATCGGTCTCTTCAAGAACGTTCAAGACAACTCTTGCACGATGAGGAGGGGCATTATCTTGTTGGAAGAGTGGATTTTCACCCATTGTTTGGAGATACAGTACCACTACAGGAAAAACTATCTCATTTGCGTAACAATTTCCCTTGAGGTTGTTCTGTATGAAAACGAGGTCAGTTCTTCCACCAAGGCGTATACCTCCCCAAAACATCACTGATCCGCCTCCCTGTCTAACAACTTCTCGAGCATGGTGGAGACGGTTTTGCTTTCCAGGTTCCCTCCATATTCGAATTCTTCCCGAATCGGGATAATAACTAAATCTAGATTCATCACTGAAGAGAACTGTGGCCCACCTCTCTTGATCCCAGTTTACGTGTTCTTGGCACCAAGCTAAACGAGAAGCGCGATTTCCATGGGTCAGTTGTGGAACTTTTAAAGGACGTCTGGAGTGGAGTTGACCTTCGTGCAGTCGATTTCTCACAGTTCGGTCGGAAATTTGTACATTATGAACTCGTGATAGCTCTTGAGCTAATTGAGATGCTGTGGTAGTGCGATCTCTTCTGGCTTGTAAAACCAAAAATTGGTCTTGGGCGACTGTAGTAATCCTGAAACGACCTGTATGGCGTTCTTCTACGCTACCTGTTTCATTGAAACCCGACCATAAATGGTTTATGACTATTTCCCAGAACCCTGGATACTTTCCGTTGTGAGCTCCCAGTTTGGAGCATGCCAACGGCTCGTAACATCTCTTCTCTAGTCAAATGTCGTCTTTCCATAATCGAATCACGAAACTTGAATCTTTTATTTGTGCTTACAACAGAAACAAAGTGCCAACTAACTGATTTCAAACACTGAATACATGAAATGATTATAAAGCAGCGTCGCATCTGTTGCACTTTTAGTTTTTCATAAAAAAAACTGAAATCTGTTGCGGCACTCTACATAATTTGGTGAGAAATTGATGCAGGTGTTCATTTCTTAAAAAAAATCATCCATATTGATCGTTCTGGATACGATATATCGATATTCAGAAGTGTTCCCTAGAGTTTTTTGAGGTGTTTATTTTAATGAAATATATTTATCTGTATTAGTTGGTTCTATAAGTGGGTAAATGAAGGCCGTCAATAATTTCGACCTGTTTGTTGGACATTCATTTCACTTAGTTTTGTTCATTTATTATTGGTATCAAATAGTAGTTTGCTTATGTTAGTACCACAGTAGAACTGGGTCTCAAAATGTTGTTTGTTGAGCCTGTAAATATTTTTTTCTCTATATCTGATGTAGATGAGTCTATACATAATTTGGTGAGAAATTGATGCAGGTTTTCATTTCTTAAAAAAAACATCCATATTTAACCTTCTGGATACGATATATCGATATTCAGAAGTGTTCTCTAGACTTTTTGAGGTGTTTATTTCAACAACATCTTCTCATAAAAATCATTTATGCCGATTATAGTGCTCTATATTTTCCTGATAGCTTGAAAACTATTGAGTTTTTTTAAAGAATTGTGAACGCTTTCTTTGTGGAGAGTCGTATATAATCTAATACTAAAACCTGTGGTATTTGCTGTTGATCTGAATAGTAATCCAATGGATATACAATTGATGGGATTTTTAATGATTCTCCACTACATCATTATTGATATGCCAAATATCTCGGTGTAACACTAAACTCTCCACGTGAATGAGTTAAAAGCTCAAAATAAGGTAAAATATTTTAGAAATAATGACCATATTCAAAATAGTACAATCACAATTCCTCGTCATCCGTTCATTGAAATTGAACTAATGATTTCGGTTGAAAATAAACTAACGCTTGAATTGTCTGCTGGTTATGACGCAAAACCAGCTTTTCTCCTGAAAAGAGTCTGCATATATTGTCTAAGCCATTGCATCCTGTGATAAATTAGTCCTTCAATTATATATTGGATCGACGCTTTACGGATTAACCACCCATTCGACTTTGTTGTCTCACATTCCGAGAAAAGGTAGGGCTGTAGTTTTAGTGCCTTCGAAGCATCACAGCGAAGCAGTTGATAACAGAACAGGAAAGCCTGAAAATATTGCATATAATAATTCTACCAAGGTAGGAGTGGACGGGGTTGACAAGAATGCGCAATCTAGACTTGCAGTCGCCGAACTCAATGATGGCCGATGGTGATCTTTCATCGTTTGCTAGACATAAGTACCGTGAACGCGCATATATTATATCAAGCTGATGAAGATAGAATCATCGAGAGACGGGTTTTTATTGAACGTTTAGCCAAAAGCTGCACATGCAGCGTAGAATTCACAACTCATGATAGCCTCTAGTAATAAGTTAAATATCAAACGAATTTCAAGGTCGGATTAACCGCAAAACATGCAAGTCATGAATAAGTCGCAAACAAGGTTATACCTCCAACCCTCCTAAAAGGAAGAGAAAATCTTCTTCTAGTGTGTAAGCATTGTAACCAATTATAAACAGCATGCATGTCTGCAGTGGCCGTAATAGGTTTGTCCTGAATGTCAATAAAAATAAGTTCACTCCTTGTCAATTTGTTGGAGTTTATACTCACACTAGCTGTTCCGCCTTGAAGGCAATAAATAAGCACATTTTGGGATTTATTAATTTTTTTCATTAGAAAAAATACAAAAACCATTGAGTACCCACATTAATCATTCATTATCATTTCTGTATTTTAGGACATAGGTTGTTCTTCACTTAAGTATCTTGTGTTACACGACATTTTTTGTTTTATTATCAGGCGCAAAAACAAACATCGCAGATGGTCTTCCGACCCGTGAACATGCCACATATTATTGACCATGAAAAAAACATAGATGTTCTAGATTCAAACCACAAACTTTTAAGGATTGGCCTTGTGATTTGTTGATGATCATGGCAAATGCAAGATCGATCGGAAATTGAAGTCTTTCAAATTCAAACGCCATATCGGTTGGGAAAACCGGGATCCTCGGAATGAGAACTTTCTCATTTTCCTTTCAGTATCGTCGCGTAAATTAAATTGTTCATCAATTTTCTAACCTTGGTTGGTTTATGTTTCGAAGCATTATTACTACGGAGCCAACCTTCAGACGTAAATTGTGCGATGGTAAGTCAGTCACATCTCAGGAGTTTGAAAATTCAATTGGATAGTTGGTGGCTTCATCTTCATTTGTGACGCAGTAACTTAAATTTGAATGCTGTTCCAGAAAAAGCAACTGCAACCGCTATGTTGATCTCGCACGAACAGTGGCTAAAACTACTGACATTAGGAATATCTAACCAGTTCCACCAGGGGCATCTAGGAAATATAAACCACCATTTTCATCCTCGATTGCCTTCATTAAAGTATCATAAACTTTCTTTTTTTGTCGTTTTATAGTTCACTTCACTTTTTTAACATTGATTTCTTACAAAAATCAAATTGTCATCCATACGTCCAGGATCCACGGGAACGCAGTCAAACGGGATAAACAATATCCTATGTCCGTTTCCTGGCTCTAAGTTACCTACCTACCAATTTTCAGTCATATCTGTACAGCCATTCTTGAGTTATAAATAGTGTATATATATATAGATGGTAGAAATGTTTTTATCAGTAAGAAAGTTGATTTTGTATTTATGACCAAATGTTGATCTCATGTCTTTTCTAATAATAAAGAGAACTTTGATATGTCTTTTCTGAAATAAAACGGACATTTAGAATACACAGAGTCATCTTATTTCATACTTCAGTGTCTAAATTAATACAAAAAGTGAGCTACAGTCATTTATTCACGTACATCGCGAATTATACTCATATGCAGTCGAGGCCTGTTAGGCCTAACGTCACTTCTAACGTTTCGCAAATACCATGCAAAGATGATCTTGTAGCGTCTGTTCAGTTCCGGTTTCCCTGCAGCAGTTCTTGTGAAGTTGATTGCCAACTGTCCCGCCATCGTTTTGGTGGTCGTCCAACGGGTCTTCTTTCGTGTGGTATGTTGTTATATACGATTTTGGCTATTCTATCTGTGGTCATTCTGTTTACATGCTGGTTCCATTCTCTTCTTCTTTTTCTTACCCATCTTGCAATATCGTCTGTTTCACATTTTTCCCTTATGTCGGTATTTCTTTGTCTGTCATTCAATGTGTAACCGGTTATAGTTCTTAGCGTTTTCTTTTCTGTTGTTCTTAGTATCCTCTTTGTTACCGACGTTTCCGCTCTTGTTTCTGCCCCGTATGTCATAATTGGTCGCACACATGTTTTGTAGATTCTGGATTTGCATGGTATACTGAGGTGTTTATTTCTCCAAATTGGTAGTTTAAGATGTCCCGATACTGCAGCTGCTTTGTTCACTTGTCTCCTCACTTCATCTTCAAGTTATCCTGTGCTTGTTATTTTGCACCCTAAGTATTCGAATGACATGACTTGGTCTATAGTAGCGTTGTCTATTGTTAACTTGCAGCGCAGAGGTTCCTTAGCTATGGTCATGCATTTTGTCTTAATTGTTGAGATTTCCATATTGAAATTTTTTGCGTCATCGGCATAGCATAAGATGTTAATTTTGTAGGTTCCCATGCGGTATCCTAGTCCCTAGTTTTAACGGTCTCTACAAGTTGGTCCATAACAGTATTAAATAGTAGAGGGCTAAGACTATCACCTTGGCGGATGCCCGACGTTGTTCGGAAATGCTGCGTTAGGGTGTGGTTTGTTCGTATTTGCGTTGTTGTATTAGTGTTCAGATCTTTTATGAGTCTTATACATTTTTTGGGTACCTCTTTGTTTTCCAGTATCTTGATTACATCCTTCAGTTGGATTCTGTCGAAGGCCTTCGTTAAGGCTATGAAACAAAGATATTCTGGAGTGTTATATTCAAGAGACTTTTCTACTAATTGCCTTGTTATAAATAGTGCATCGACCGTGGACCGGTTTTTTTGAAAGCCTTGTTGCTCTTCGCTGATTGGCATTGTTGACGTTATGTCATCGGCAAGAATCTTTGTAAGCAGTTTCAAAGAGGTGCTTAATAAGGTTATTCCGCGATAGTTGGCTGGATTTGTTTTGTCTCCTTTTTCAAAGATAGGCACTGTTACACTTCTTTTCCATTCTTTTGGTATTTTTCCGTGTTGAATTATGATGTTGAACAGTTTTGTGTACTCTTCTCTCATGGCTTCTCCGCCATATTTGATCATCTTATTTGTTATCTTATCTTCATTTGGAGCTTTCCTTTTTTTAAGTTTACTTATTGCCATAGCTACTTGCTCTCTCGTGATTGTTACTGGTTCATTTTTAATGTCGTTTTCTAAGTCTTCTTCTGGGGGTTTTTCTTCATATTCTGATTCGGTGTAAAGATTTTTGAAGTATTTTTCCCATGTTTCGTTTGTGATTGTTTTCAGTTGGTGTCCTTTTCATACCCTTAATAATTTCCAAATTCGTTTTTGCGCTCCGTATATATCCGCTTCCATTTCAGCACTAAATCTCTGCCAGTATTCTTCTTTAATTTTCCGAACTCTGTTATTCACCCTATTTCTTATTTCTATATATCTATTTCGGTTCTCTGGTGTCGGATGGTTCTTATATTCTAGATATATTTGTTTTTTTCTTTGTAATGTTTTTGACTTCAGTGGTAAACCAGGGTTTATTATTAGGTTTGCCGTTCTGTGATACCGTGCGGGTTCCCAAGGCCTCTGTGGCACCCTTGTATATGTTTTCTTTTAGTTTGAGCCATGCTATGTCGGGGTTATCCTGCTGCAATATTGGATTACGAGTTATATACTGTTTGCAACGGTTTGAATAAAGTTGTTTTGTGCTCTCATTGTTGAGCGATTCTACGTTAAATTTTTTAGTTTTTACAGATGGTGTAGGCAATAAATAAGCACATTTTGGGATTTATTAATTTTTTTCATTAGAAAAAATACAAAAACCATTGAGTACCCACATTAATCATTCATTATCATTTCTGTATTTTAGGACATAGGTTGTTCTTCACTTAAGTATCTTGTGTTACACGACATTTTTTGTTTTATTATCAGGCGCAAAAACAAACATCGCAGATGGTCTTCCGACCCGTGAACATGCCACATATTATTGACCATGAAAAAAACATAGATGTTCTAGATTCAAACCACAAACTTTTAAGGATTGGCCTTGTGATTTGTTGATGATCATGGCAAATGCAAGATCGATCGGAAATTGAAGTCTTTCAAATTCAAACGCCATATCGGTTGGGAAAACCGGGATCCTCGGAATGAGAACTTTCTCATTTTCCTTTCAGTATCGTCGCGTAAATTAAATTGTTCATCAATTTTCTAACCTTGGTTGGTTTATGTTTCGAAGCATTATTACTACGGAGCCAACCTTCAGACGTAAATTGTGCGATGGTAAGTCAGTCACATCTCAGGAGTTTGAAAATTCAATTGGATAGTTGGTGGCTTCATCTTCATTTGTGACGCAGTAACTTAAATTTGAATGCTGTTCCAGAAAAAGCAACTGCAACCGCTATGTTGATCTCGCACGAACAGTGGCTAAAACTACTGACATTAGGAATATCTAACCAGTTCCACCAGGGGCATCTAGGAAATATAAACCACCATTTTCATCCTCGATTGCCTTCATTAAAGTATCATAAACTTTCTTTTTTTGTCGTTTTATAGTTCACTTCACTTTTTTAACATTGATTTCTTACAAAAATCAAATTGTCATCCATACGTCCAGGATCCACGGGAACGCAGTCAAACGGGATAAACAATATCCTATGTCCGTTTCCTGGCTCTAAGTTACCTACCTACCAATTTTCAGTCATATCTGTACAGCCATTCTTGAGTTATAAATAGTGTATATATATATAGATGGTAGAAATGTTTTTATCAGTAAGAAAGTTGATTTTTGTATTTATGACCAAATGTTGATCTCATGTCTTTTTCTAATAATAAAAGAGAACTTTGATATGTCTTTTCTGAAATAAAACGGACATTTAGAATACACAGAGTCATCTTATTTCATACTTCAGTGTCTAAATTAATACAAAAAGTGAGCTACAGTCATTTATTCACGTACATCGCGAATTATACTCATATGCAGTCGAGGCCTGTTAGGCCTAACGTCACTTCTAACGTTTCGCAAATACCATGCAAAGATGATCTTGTAGCGTCTGTTCAGTTCCGGTTTCCCTGCAGCAGTTCTTGTGAAGTTGATTGCCAACTGTCCCGCCATCGTTTTGGTGGTCGTCCAACGGGTCTTCTTTCGTGTGGTATGTTGTTATATACGATTTTGGCTATTCTATCTGTGGTCATTCTGTTTACATGCTGGTTCCATTCTCTTCTTCTTTTCTTACCCATCTTGCAATATCGTCTGTTTCACATTTTTCCCTTATGTCGGTATTTCTTTGTCTGTCATTCAATGTGTAACCGGTTATAGTTCTTAGCGTTTTCTTTTCTGTTGTTCTTAGTATCCTCTTTGTTACCGACGTTTCCGCTCTTGTTTCTGCCCCGTATGTCATAATTGGTCGCACACATGTTTTGTAGATTCTGGATTTGCATGGTATACTGAGGTGTTTATTTCTCCAAATTGGTAGTTTAAGATGTCCCGATACTGCAGCTGCTTTGTTCACTTGTCTCCTCACTTCATCTTCAAGTTATCCTGTGCTTGTTATTTTGCACCCTAAGTATTCGAATGACATGACTTGGTCTATAGTAGCGTTGTCTATTGTTAACTTGCAGCGCAGAGGTTCCTTAGCTATGGTCATGCATTTTGTCTTAATTGTTGAGATTTCCATATTGAAATTTTTTGCGTCATCGGCATAGCATAAGATGTTAATTTTGTAGGTTCCCATGCGGTATCCTAGTCCCTAGTTTTTAACGGTCTCTACAAGTTGGTCCATAACAGTATTAAATAGTAGAGGGCTAAGACTATCACCTTGGCGGATGCCCGACGTTGTTCGGAAATGCTGCGTTAGGGTGTGGTTTGTTCGTATTTGCGTTGTTGTATTAGTGTTCAGATCTTTTATGAGTCTTATACATTTTTTGGGTACCTCTTTGTTTTCCAGTATCTTGATTACATCCTTCAGTTGGATTCTGTCGAAGGCCTTCGTTAAGGCTATGAAACAAAGATATTCTGGAGTGTTATATTCAAGAGACTTTTCTACTAATTGCCTTGTTATAAATAGTGCATCGACCGTGGACCGGTTTTTTTGAAAGCCTTGTTGCTCTTCGCTGATTGGCATTGTTGACGTTATGTCATCGGCAAGAATCTTTGTAAGCAGTTTCAAAGAGGTGCTTAATAAGGTTATTCCGCGATAGTTGGCTGGATTTGTTTTGTCTCCTTTTTCAAAGATAGGCACTGTTACACTTCTTTTCCATTCTTTTGGTATTTTTCCGTGTTGAATTATGATGTTGAACAGTTTTGTGTACTCTTCTCTCATGGCTTCTCCGCCATATTTGATCATCTTATTTGTTATCTTATCTTCATTTGGAGCTTTCCTTTTTTTAAGTTTACTTATTGCCATAGCTACTTGCTCTCTCGTGATTGTTACTGGTTCATTTTTAATGTCGTTTTCTAAGTCTTCTTCTGGGGGTTTTTCTTCATATTCTGATTCGGTGTAAAGATTTTTGAAGTATTTTTCCCATGTTTCGTTTGTGATTGTTTTCAGTTGGTGTCCTTTTTCATACCCCTTAATAATTTCCAAATTCGTTTTTGCGCTCCGTATATATCCGCTTCCATTTCAGCACTAAATCTCTGCCAGTATTCTTCTTTAATTTTCCGAACTCTGTTATTCACCCTATTTCTTATTTCTATATATCTATTTCGGTTCTCTGGTGTCGGATGGTTCTTATATTCTAGATATATTTGTTTTTTTTTCTTTGTAATGTTTTTGACTTCAGTGGTAAACCAGGGTTTATTATTAGGTTTGCCGTTCTGTGATACCGTGCGGGTTCCCAAGGCCTCTGTGGCACCCTTGTATATGTTTTCTTTTAGTTTGAGCCATGCTATGTCGGGGTTATCCTGCTGCAATATTGGATTACGAGTTATATACTGTTTGCAACGGTTTGAATAAAGTTGTTTTGTGCTCTCATTGTTGAGCGATTCTACGTTAAATTTTTTAGTTTTTACAGATGGTGTTTTCTTTTTTAATTGAGTTGTCATCTTCAGTTTCCCTAGAACGAGCTTGTGGTCTGTTCCAATGTTAGCTGATGACAAAACTCTTACATCTAAGATTTGTTGGGGTAGAAACATTCGGTTAGTGATAATGTAATCAATTATGGATTTGTTGTTTCGGTTATCGTAGAAAGTATATTTGTGCTGTCCTTTGTGAGGGAAAAAAGTGTTATTAATTCGCAACTCGTTCTGTGCACAAAATTCCGTCAACATTTCGCCGTTTCTGTTAATTACGTCTTCGTTATATTTTTGTTTTACCCCGTTTACTACTTCGTTACCTACTCTAGCGTTAAGGTCTTCTAATATGATTATCTTTTCTTTAGTTGGTATTTTATCTAGTTGTGATTGAAGACTTTCATAAAAATCTACCGCCGCTTCCTCTGGTTTGCTTATGTCAGGTGCGTATACTGATAGGATATGTAGCGGACGGTCGAACGACATTGTGACTTTCAGGATTCTATCGCTAACATATTCTACGTTTACCATATTTTCTTCGTATTTTTCATGTACTAGTAGTCCTACTCCCGATGTTGCTCTTTGGTCTTTTTCTACTTCAGAGTATACTAAGATGTAATTGTTTAATTTTGATAATCCTCTTCCCTTCTTTTTGGTTTCGGCAAGTGCACATATATCTATTTTGTGTTCATTCATTTCAGGGATTATTTCGTGGTCTTTGGAGAATAGAGTTTTCGTGTTTGAGTTTAATAATTTGAGGTTAATAATTGTCAATGACATCCATTAAAATTCTATGGAGGTTGCTCTGCGATTTTCAATGCTATTCCGCCACAGAGCTTACTTCACGATTCTTCAGAATCTTCAGTTACTTTTTTACCCAAATTACGAATTAATTTGAGTTATCCGAACTGAAATGATAAACAAAACACTTTCTAGGACATAAAAGTTTCATCACAAACTTAAATGGTCATTCATTCTACGAATTACATCGATTAACTGAAAATGTTAGTTTTCGATAATTTATTTTCTAGAAAAATACAGCTTTTAAATTCATACTTTTCAGCAGAAAGTAGTAAGCATTGAATGGGTAATGGAACAACCCAAACCCCGGTCTATAAAAGACGATACATACCTTGCTTTAATGTAAATTGCAATACCTCAATTATCTAATTTTCTTTCCCACATTAATTACACCTGAGACCGAATGCGATCAGCAGAATTAAATCGTACCTGAGCTTACCTTGAAGTTCTTTTCATAAAATAGGACCTTCCATTATATTGTATATTTTAAGTAACCTATTCAAGTTTCTTCATGTAAGGTTTGATGTGATACAACCATCTCTTCGTCGCTCAAACTACAGGTAAGGAAATTAGAATATCCAAAACAGACTCGGTAACAATGTAATTGTTCTTTGAAACATTCATATTAAATTCATTCCTTTGAAATCTTTGGAGTCTCTGAATAAATTAAATGAAAATTCTGATTATTTAGCGTCAGGCCTGATTGTCCTTCACCCATATTATTAGTGGAAGATCGGAGATTAAATCATTTAGAGACAGGCCCAATTGGCGCTCACCCAAATTATTAGTGGAAGCTGCGATATTAGATTATTTAAGAAAGGCCTAACCGGCCCTCAACCATATTATAAGTGGTAGCTGACCCTCTTTAAGTGTGGTAATATGATATAATGTTCATGAATGGGTCATTGCCCTTATACTCAGAACTCGGAGATTTGATTTTAAAATTCTAAGGAACACGTCCAAGTTGACAACTTGCAAGCTTTATTTCACTCGGATATTTTCAATCGAATTCGATAATTCGTTTAGTATTAATATGTTTTATGGAACTAGATGTAAGTAGGCAAAAGACGTACTCTTTTTGCTCAACTGAACGCCAACTGGCTATAATATGTGACTGACTCCTAATCATACTCTATTTCCATATTCGCGGATTGGTCAAGGTCCAACGTCGCTAAATCAATTTCTTTATAATATTAAGACAGGTTATAATTCAGAGGCGATTATTACACCTTAATGCAGGGAAAATTTTCCTCGTTAAGCTTAGAAGTATCGGAAAGCAAATCAATATTTGAGAATAAGAGCATTTCCCATAGTTGGACAGTTTACCACTCGATTACAATGAATAATCATTAATATCTCGTTACACGTCAGGTAAATCTATGGCCTAGTTATAAAAGTGGAATTAATATAAATACGGAATGAATGGATTTTGACATTTTAAATAGATAATTGGCCCGTTTATAGAAGCAAATATGAGAATCAATATTAAAAGAGAAGATTTGAATTGATACAAAATAATTTCGTAACATTTCAATCATATCAATTTTCTGAGTTATAAAAGTAGAGTTCGAATCAATATTAAACTTCATAACATTTCAAATAGTTACAATGTTATTGGAATCAATATTGAACAATAGTTTCATTGTGTTTCAACACTATTTCAAGGAAATCAAATGTTATAATCAATATTAAATATTTGGAGTACAATTCAAATAATTCGCCAAGTTGGGAGAACAAAATATATCAATATAAAATAATTTCAGTTCATTCCAAATTTTGCTAAGATATGAAAGCAAATGCTCTAAATTATCATTAATTAAGCGATTATTCGTACTCACCCTCAATGCCTTCAAAAATTACGTAGCAGATATCTTAAGAAAATTTGTAAAATTCAAATATTAGATAGAAATTTTGAAGAAGGATTCAGAAAATAATTAACAGTGGGACACAACGGAAACTTCTTCCTCCCTTGTCGGAAAGGTACAATTCGCGTCTTCCAGCTTTCTGGACTTACGTTACGTACAATTAATGGATTCAAATTTCAATTCAGGTTCACTACACGCAAACTAAACCAAGAAAAAGGTTAAACTTCTGGAATTCCAATATTTTCACGTACCAATTTTCACTTGATATTCTTGAAATAACAGATAAACTATAGCTAGAAACCCCCAGTTAGCCCCGGTATGGCTTCGGAGACGAATGGACTGGACCTTTGCGAGCCGCCGATATCAAACCGAGATACATTTATGGGAGTGGACTGGACCACTGCAAGCACACCAAGACCAACCCCGAGCAATCATGAGAACACCTCGGTCACCATAGACGAGTTAACTGGACCACAGCTCGCCTCTGGCGTAGTGGACCAAATTTTTTACTGTTAATGAGAAAGTGTTACCAATATCTCTCGGTCAGATCGATTTTGGCTTCCGCAGGCGAGTTCACTGGACCACTGCGAGTCTCAGAAAGAAAAATCGCAGCAAGAGACGTCGATACTCCATACTCATAATCCAATTATTTTTATGCGAGTGGACTCGACCACTGTAAACACTCCTAGTTGTATTCCCAAGGACATAACGCGTCATCGCCTTCTCCCAGGAGACCACTACAAGTTCCAAGGAGAAACCAAAATATTCACAATCAATCAGCATCACTTGAGAAGTTCTTACACCACCATCTGTCCTTGATTCTTAATTATATGGTGGAACACAACGGAAACTGTAATTCCTCTTCCCTTATAGGGTTTCCCAAGAAAGTACAATTCGCGTCTTCCATCTTTCTGGACTTACGTTACGTACAACTAAATGATTCAAATTTCAATTCAGATTCACTACACGCCAACTAAACCGAGAGAAAAGTTAAAATTCTGGAATTCTAATATTTCCACGCAGCAATTTTCACTTGGTATTCTCGGAATAACAGATAAAATATAGACAGATACCCCCCAGTTAGCCCAGGTCTGGCTTCGGAAACGAGTGGACTGGACCTTTGCGAGCCACTGAAATCAAACCGAGATACTCCGGAAGAAATCAATATTATAACCATGGTGAGTATGTCTCTTGATGCGAGTGGACTGGACCACTACAAGCATTCCAAGACCAACCCCGAGCAATCATGAGAACACCTCGGCCACCAAAGACGAGTTGACTGGACTACTGCACGCCTAAGGCGTACTAGACCATATTTTTTACTGGTAATGAGAAAGGGTTACCAATATATCCCGGTCATATCGATCTTGGCTTCCACAGGCGAGCCTTAGAAGAAAAAATTGCACCAAGTGCGTCGATATCAGGAATAACGTCGAATCTTGTTTCCCCTTTCTTTTTTGTCTGAAGTTGGCTGCATTCCAACGACACAATTTTAATACTTTCGGCCTATTTTAATCTGCTTTAAAATACGCAATATTCCAGTACATTGAAATTCTACAATTATATTACTGAATAATTCTGTAATATGACCATCTTTTCACTGTTATTTTGAATTTAGATGAAATATATAAAATGTCTTTCAGGTAGATCAATACAATAGAATATCCACAATTAACAATAAATTTCAATTAGATTGAATCAAGAAATATATGAATAATTTTAGCAAATGAACAAAAAGAAATAGACCCAGGTTAAGGGTCGTCCCAGTAATGGAGAAAAATTAAAATGCTAACCCTACGTATTCAAAACCAAATCCAAGTATAGGTTTCAGTTTCCGGTATTTTCGATGTTTATAGACCAATGAAAATGTTTCAGGGTGTTAGAATATTATTCAAGACTCAACTCAACTTTTCAACATTTTGTTTTATTGTTTTTATGGGTTTTTATTATCAGGACTGAAAATGCTGGGTGAGGCAGCATAATTTCCTTTTTTCAAAAGTAAATCAGACCCTTTGTATCAAACAGAAAATTTGTATTCATTTTGTTGTGATGTAGACACATATATAAAGTTTTGTTTTACTTAGTTTTGAAGATCAAATCAGGTACGTGATGGCCACCATTCTCCATACACTGAGTAAACTGATTTCTGGCGTTTGTCATGACTCCTTCCAGCATTGCAGGCCTTACGTTGGCAATTTATTCCTCGATGTTGGTCTTCAAATCTTGTAGAGTCCTTGGGGGGCTCACATAAACAAGGAATTTCAAAGAACCCCATAGAAGTAAATCACAAGAGGTCAAATCGGGAGAGCGGACCGGCCACTCCAAAAAGCCCCTAATTGAGATGAGGCATCCTGGGAAGTGTTCCCTCAAAACAGCCATCCATGCTCTGGAAGTGTGTGTCTTGTTAGAACAAAGTGTCCAAATCATCTAGCCGTGAGAAAAAAATTCCTGTAACATATTTACATACCGGTCCGAATTCACTGTCACTGTGACTTCATTTTCCTCAAAAAACCAGAGACCAATAATTCTACCTGAGGAAATTGCACACCACACTCTGACTTCAGGTGAATGTAAAGGCTTTTGACGCAATTGTCTGGGATTTGAGTCAGCCCAGTGCCGCATGTTCTGTTTATTGGCGGATCCAACAAATGAAAATGCGCTTAATCCAAAAAAAACAATAGCGTCCTCAGGAACGACTTCCAGAAGAACCTCACACGTGTTACTCCAAGAATTGACGTCACGTTCAGAAAATTCCTGCACAATCTTGTATGGATGGAAATGAAGATCACGAAGAATTACTGTTCAATATGGAAAAGTTTATTCAACGTTATAGCTGTTTCGAACTTTCGCTTATCATCAGACAAGTATGAGATATGTGTCTTCCTCAGGGAACTACAAATAAATTTACATTTGGAGAGGGACAAACCGAAAAAGAGACGAATTTTAATCAATGTTAACAATTTTCGGTTTACCCCTCTCCAAATGTAATTTTATTTGTAGTTCCCTGAGGAAGACACATATCTGGTGTCAAAACGTTGGAATGTTTTAAAGAAAAAAAAGTTATAAGCTTGAAGATCTATTCGTTGTTCTATTTATGAGACGTCTGTTGTTTGTTGATTGTTGGAATTTATATTGGTCAAACAGGCAGGTCGTTTAGAATTAGATGTGAGGAACATAACTCACATTTTTGTGAGAACGAAACAGATTCCACAACATTGCATATAGAACAAGCATATTTTTCCATCAATAGAGAATCTACCAATTTTATACCAAGCACAAAAAGGTGTAAAACTCAATTATCTTGAACTTACGAATATTCAAAGACAAACACAATACAGACAATAATCAAATATTATTTAACAACCTAATTGATTTACGTTATTGACCAACATTTAGGATTTTTGAGTAGTTATCAATTATTCATTAGTAACCAACGTTAATTTCTAATATATACTCGATGTTGTAATCTAATATGTATTTTACCTGTTCTGTTAACCCATTGCTCTGTACTTATATATAACATAAGGGTTAACTTTGTATTTTAGTTTTAAGCTTATATTACTTGTCTGATGATGAGCGAAAGCTCGAATAGCTACAACGTTGAAAACTTTTCCATCTTAAACAGCGATATTTTTCACGTCACAATCCTCATAATATCAATTACATTTTACATAGTAACGGCTGAATCTTTATGATGTTCGAATTATGTTCATGATTTTGATCATAAAATGCTCATAAATGCTCATGGAAAGGCATTGGAATTCATAATTATTCTGTAAAAAAACTTATAAAAATTTACACTGTTTTTGCTCGTTTCCCATATATTTCACTGCAAATAAATGTTGTAGCAGGGAAATAATGTAAACTGAATGAGAAAGGTTTGACTGGATGTTCTCTAATTTCCTCTTTGTATCTGTAGATGACATTTCACTATAAGGAAAGCTTTGAGCATTAAAGTAGACGTCAGACATGAAATTGTAAAGTGGACGTATTTGTTCTTGCAAGCTGTACCTACTAGAATAAAATTGCGTGAATATTTGAAATATCTTTGAAACTTGAATAACGTAGCATTATATGAAATTTTGTTGAAAATGTGACATGATAAAACAAAGGAAACTAAATGCCGGAATACCAGTGGAAAAGGCTACTTTGCACAAAGATATCTCTCTTCAACTTTTTCAATTGAAAAGTTATAAGAAATATGTAAAATACTTAATAATTTCTAGTAACCGATAATTGTTTAGTGACTTAATAAGTTCAACGAAAACAATTACCAAGAAACAATCAATTCTCCAAACATGATACGAATAGTTGCGTCATGGTTCTTAGTTCAATTGATTATTATTCAATTTTTTTGTGGGTACTCATTCATATTTGTGATGGGATTCTGAGTCACTAAATAGAAGACTGTGTGTCAAGGTTGTCTACGACACTCACGAGTTCATTTCAAAGACACAATTACGATATATATATATATATATATATATATATATATATATATATATATATATATATATATATATATATATATATATATATATATATATATACTCGTCGGGGTTCATGCAATCAAACTGATTTCATGAAAAATATAAATCCACCCGGTAATTAATACCATTGCCAGGCAATGATTATAATCAAAACATATCCTGGAATAATTATATAATAGGATAACGTTAAATGTTATGAGAATATATCAATCTACCAGAATATATACATACTATAGCATCATCAGACAATGATATCAATGTACCAACGAGTAGTGTCAGAGGCTTTCTCCCCGGAAAAATCCAGTGTACGGACCTCAGTCAAGTAACACTGAATGTTACTCATTAATAGTTTCGTTTGTGTGAAGTGGTGAACGATCGAATAGAATACTGCTCTGAATATAAATATGACAAAATTGTCAGTTAATTATATTACATTTATATAAACAAATAAATGAAATATGAAATGAGATTCTGAACAGCATGAACTAAAGAGAAAAACTATGACTCTACCTCATTATTTTTTTCGGAAAGAAACCTACGAAGAATATTACAAGATTTGATGACTGTTATCTTTTGTAACTTTTCAAACAAAATTTTCTTCAGGCCCAAAATCTCAATACTTTTGTGAAGATTTCTAGGAATAACACCTGTTGTGGATTCTGTTTGTCATTAAGAATGATATCTGGTCTATTGTGTTTTACAGCTCTGTTACAAAGAATTGTTTTATCAAAATAAAGTTTATATTTGTCATTTTCACAAATAATCTCAGGTTCATATTTGTGAGATTTTTTTTCTTTTGGGAATTAGGTCATGTTTAATTCCTAGATTAAAATGAATAATATTAGCGACGGCATTATGTCTTTCTAAATAATCTGTTGAAGCAAGGACTGATCAAGATGATAATATATGAAAAACTGTTCCTGAAGAACAGAAACATATACGGCAAGAATCATCTATATTTTGTTTGATGATGTGTTTTCTATAATTTCTCGTGAAAACAACCTGATCCTGGATCGCAATTGCCAAGCCTTCTGTTTCAGCAAACAATTCTCCAGATACTAACCATTTATTCGATGCGATTTCATCAATATAATCATTTTTCAATTCTTTAGGGTGCTTTTCGTGTAATTCCTTCTGCATCCAACTTTCTCTTTCAGAATTATCATCAAATATATCAAAATCTACCTTTTGTATTGTCAAGTTCAGAGGTGTAAGATTATAATCTGAAGCAACAACACTATCATGTAATTTAGACGTTCTCTGTTTATCATGAAAATGGGAACGTAGATTAAAAATCTGTTTACTATGAAAATTATTCAAATCAGTTAATCCACGACCTCCAAGATGTCTAGGTAGTGTAACTCTCTGAACAGCTGACTTTGGGTGGTGCTTATGATATTTACAGAGCATTTTCCTCGTTTGACATTGTAATTCATTTAGATCAGTTTTAGACCATTTAATAATTCCAAATGAAGATATAAGAATAGGAACTGCATAGGAGTTGATAGCTCTGAAAAGGTTTTTACTAGTTAAATGACTCTTGATGATAATTCTAAGCCTTTTGTAATATGAACTTCTAATTTTTTTCTTTAGTGCTGCTATGGTTAATTGTCTTCTCTTGACAAAATCCAAGATATTTATATGTATCTCCTTGATTCATTGGCTCGATTTCGATATTGGAAATCTTTATATAATCAGAGGTAATCTTTCCTTTTTCAATAGAAAGATTTTTACATTTTGGAAGCCCAAATTTCATATGAATATCATTGGAATCTGGTTCCGGCATATAATTTAATATCATCTAAATAAATTAAGTGACTTAATTTGAATTCAGTTGATAGACTCTTTATTATGAAGCCGAAACTAGTAGCATTTAATTCATGAGATAATGGATTAAGGCAAAGACAAATCCAAAGAGCACTTAAAGAATCACCTTGAAAAATGCCTCTTTTGATTGGAATCACTTTGGATTTTAACGATTGTTTTGAAATATTCAAATGAAGATTGGTTCTCCAATTTTGAATTACAAATTATAGAAAAAGACGAAGTGTCTTATCAATTTTATAAATTTCCAAAATTTCTTGAAGCCATGAATGGGGAGAACTATCAAAAGCCTTTTGGTAATCAATGAAGGCTGTATGAATATTTCTCTTCTTAGTTTGAGCTTGATTCGAAGCAACAGAAGCAACTACAAGTTGCTCTTTAGTACCAAGGTGTTTTTTTCTACATCCTTTTTATTGTTCGGAAAGAATATTATAATTCTCCAAATGTGCATACATTTTTTGGGTAATACATACAGTTAGAATTTTATATATTGTTGGAAGGCAAGTAATTGGTCTATATTGAGACGGATCAATAGTATTATCACTTTTCGGTTTTAAATAAGTAATTCCTTGTGTGAAAAATAAAGGAGTAGCTGAGGGGTTCTTTATTAGAAATGAAAAATATTCAGCCAATTTTTCATGAACGCAAGAGAATTTCTTGAACCAAAAGTTATGAAGACCATCAACACCTGGAGAGTTCCAATTTTTTGTGTGTTTAATAACTGATGTTATATCTTCGTTTGAAATTTTTTCAAATTGCATGCATTTTATTTTAGGAACTCGAGACCTTTCATTTAAAATCCAACTTGTATTGGAATTGTGTTGCCTTGGCACTGCCCAAATTGAAGACCAATAATCAGTTATAATATCAATTGTAGGAACTCCATTTCCAGAAATATTTTCATTTGAACCTGAAATAAATTTGTAAAAATGTTTTTCATTATTTTGGAATAGTTTGTTTTGGAATTTTCTATCTGAATTTATTTTATATTCACGTAGTCTAATGAAGTATAGTGAAAGTTTTTGTTTTAAAGTATCGATGTATTCTATCAGTTGTCCATTACTTATCTCATTATTATTATGGGTTTTATATTTGAGGAATATTTTTCCAATATGTACCATAAGTTTTTTGATCGATTACCTCTGGAATATTGAGTCAATCATATATATATATATATATATATATATATATATATATATATATATATATATATATATATATATATATATATATATATACATACATGCAACTAAGCAGTCCATAAAGGACGAGTCTCGTACATATGTAGGAGATACGTTCTTTCTGGAATTGTTAGAATGCTGAGAAGCGGTATGCGATACTGATGAGCTCCTAATAAAGATGAAACTGCAGTCTGCCGCTTCGTTTCTCGGCATCCTGCTTAGCTGCACTATTGTGGCTCTTGGGGGATGCTTGCATAGCGGGCAGATTTGGGAACTAGCTCTTGTCAGGAAGGATTGTTTATTGATCTGCGGATTTTTGTCAATATAAAAGGCATCTAACAAACATACTGAGATGAAATGTGCGTTTATACAATAGGTGGCTTCATTTAATTCAAAAAGCAGGAAAATCTGGAAATCTCAACTGTTAGATTTTATTGTGCAAGTTGAGGCTGACTGTGCTCATTGTTTATTTATATATTTTTGATTCTGAGGTTGAAAACATTTTCTCATATATGTAGTACAATACTTCATTACTTTCTTTTTTCATAATGTTTTTGCACGAATTTTGCTGCTGTCCTCATTTGGGGAAAAGGTTTTTCGTGAGGTGAAACTGTTATTCGAATTCAATTTATTGTAGATATAGTAAATAATGGATCTTGCGCTTGGTACTGCATCTTTTTATGGAAAGCGCTTCAAAAGGCTTGACAAAGCAATTGACGATATTAGTAATCACAATTATCATAACATAGATATTATTATAATACCCTGAAATAGATAAACTAACGGATGAAGAGAATATAGATCAAATTAATACGATTCAGTGGAAATTGAGTTACAATATGTCAAATCTCAAAGAAAGCAACGATAAAAATAATATGCCCTTTTCAGAATG
Source organism: Cryptolaemus montrouzieri (assembly GCA_013387265.2). Taxonomy (NCBI): domain Eukaryota; kingdom Metazoa; phylum Arthropoda; class Insecta; order Coleoptera; family Coccinellidae; genus Cryptolaemus; species Cryptolaemus montrouzieri. The sequence goes on along the minus strand of JABFTP020000185.1, from coordinate 136,970,106 downwards.
GATAAAACAAGACCATAACTTCGTATCTAATGCATCTAAAAGAAAAGAAAATAACTCAAAATTTCAACCAATCTACACTGAGTATACAATTGACCTTAGTATGAAAGAAACGCATGTTTATATCAACCGTGTTGTTATTCTGACAACACAATTGAAAAACGAACTTCCGGAAAAAATATTTGAAAGGCTGCTGGTGTTACGGAATGGCTTGTTTATTGCCACGTTGGGTTCTACTTAAAAGAAGAACGCTTTGTATTATATACATATATTGAATTCACTGCACTAATATGATAATTACTACATGTAACTAAGTATGCTGTTGTATGCTTGATAGTGATAGTACGTTAATACAATATTGGTTGGTTGAGATGTTATTGTGCTGAGTGTTGAAGAGATAATGCCAGTTTTCTCTGTCGTTCTTTCGAAAATAGGATTTTATGACATGTTCACATCTAGTTAGGGCGTATAAACCCAGTTCCGATATGAACCGGGGTAACAGATGGATAAAGATTTTTCAAAACTTATAACAGAACAATCACAATTATGTGCAACTCAGAAAAACAATAATTTGTTTTGTGTTACTGCACAAGATATCAAGATTTTTAATAGAATATTACTCTTTAGTGGATACCACAGGCTACTTAGGAAACGTTTGTTTTGGAATCTAGATGAGAATTTGTCTGTGCCATTAATGTCCAAAGCTTTATGAAGAAATCGCTTTCAGCAAAAACAAAAATTTGTGCATTTTGCTGTTAATTCAAAACTGACAAAATGTGCAAAGTTAGACCTATTATGATAAGCTATGATCAAATATTTTGATCATCATTCTGCAAATCATTTTATTAGAGGAAAGCCTGTGCGATATTGTTACAAATTTGAAACCTACTGTGGTGCAAACCTATTTACTGTTAGCGAGAATGTGCTGAAAAGTTCATTACCTCTTGGCTCTTGAATCGTTTTGGAACTTTTAAAATGCTTATATGATCCGTCAGATCTTACTTTATTTTCTATTAATTATTGTATCATCCCTGGCCTTTTAAGAACATTGAGAGGAAGAAGTTTTGAGGCAACAGGGACCATCACCTCAGGGGTGTTCTCGAAACATAAACACTACCAGCTTACGAATGCGTATATATATATATATATATATATATATATATATATATATATATATATATATATATATATATATATATATATATATATATATATATATATATTTATATATAAGAATTCATATGTTTACATTAACATAAAATGCCTTTTTCGCATTTTCCCATTTATTCTTGATACTATATTTCCTTTATTTTACATATGACTACTAGACAAATAAACTGATACATCCACTTTTTTTGAGAGAAGGTTTAGTATCCTCTTTGTGTACAGTATTTATATACTGTTCCACAAAATAATACCGCAAATTATTCATGATCTATACCCGCAAAATTTTTGTATTGAAATAGATGTTTTAAGGTTTTTTTTTGTTTCAGCGACAATACGATGCTGTGGATTATAAGATCTCAAGTACCCTAAAACATGTCCTCCTAATTTGTGATGTCAAGAAGCTTTACAAATATACAACATTAGCAAAATATTATATTTATGATATACAAACTAGGTAAGTGTTTATTATGATTACCATCATAATTATATCTGTTCAAACATCACGTTGGCAAAAACTCATTATGTATTAGTTTTGACAAACACTAAGAAGTGAAAATCCGTAGGAATTTCAAAAATCTAGTTTCATTCAAACACGCACACATAGGAAAAGCCAACTACATGATGGCTTCAGTAGAACGGATGTATAAGGTTTACCCATTGGTTTAGGATCGTCCACTTACTTAGCTAGTTTACTTAGATTCTGTCATATTAAACGACTTTTTTTTCTAGAAGAAGATCATCAATTGGCTAGATCACACTACGGTCACATTGCCGTCAATCGACTGGACTTCTTTCTATTTCTTTTCAAAAGAGGTCCCTTTACTCCTGTTTCTATGTGTTTTATCTCATTTCATACTAATGTATCACTTTCTTTCTCTGAACGAGAAAGAACGATAATCCTCTTTATCTGTCGGTTAACGTTGTCTCTGAAATGGTTTCAGCATTATCGGATAGTGGTAGTAGCAATGTGTCTATCTTAGGTTCTTTCGGGTTGTATCTTTTACGTAAATTGAATTTTCTTTTGAATTATGATATTTCTGTTAATTTAAGAACTGCCGATGGCCAATTGCAGAACGCATTAGGATATGCGGATTTGCCGATTTCCTTGTCTGGACTATGTAAAAATGTTAAGCTGTCTGTTTACTCGCTTCTCGAAGAGGGCCAAATTGTAAAATGTTGGGAAGATGTTGGGCGGAAGCGAGTTCCACAGACTGAAAGGTCAGCAACTTGTCTCCTGAGAGCCAGCGGCTGGAGATCGTGGGTGAGCTCCGGGTGGTCGATGAGGCCCACAGCCCATTTTTGCATAATATCCAACATCTGCAAAGAATATTTGGGCGCAGAGCCCAAATATTCCAAAGCAGGTCGATTCTGCGCCTTATATATAAGCAACAGCTGAGATGACATAAAATATCGCTTGACTCTGAAAAAAAAACTAAGTTTAGCTGGTGCCGACTTGGCTATTGCTGACACATGTTCATGCCAGCAAAACCCAGAGTTGATCGTTATTCCGAGAAGGTGCATCGAATCTTTGGATGCAATTTGTTGGCCTTGCATCATTAGAGGACATTTTCCAGCGAGGACCTTTCTAAAGAACGTAGTTGCTCGCGTTGAAGCTCACCAGGTTCAACTTACCCCGTGCAGATATCCTTTGAAAGTCAGAGTTTAAGCTGTAATCGGCCGCAGACTACTGAAAGACGAAAGCAGGGAAAAATCGTCTACAAAACCGAAGATTTTATTCACTGTAGATGACAGAAGATCATTTATCTGCAACAGAAACAAGGCTGGCGAAAGGATGGATCCCTGAGGTACTCCTTCTTGCAACCGGAAACAACCAGATGTTGTATTGATCTATTCGAAAGAAAGCTGCTTATCCAACCCCACTATTTTTCGGGAAGCCCATATGCACCAAGTTCAATCAACAAGGCTGCATGCCGAACCCTATCGAAGGCTTCAGAGATGTCGAGGGCTATTGCTCTAGATTCCCTATCCTTTTCCATGGTTGATGTACAAACATGATCTACGTAGACGAGCAGACCTCCTGTCGATCTCTGCTTGCGAAAACTATACTGACGGTCGTTAATAATTCCCTGCAACTCAAGATATTTGATGAGTTCATCATTTATGACTCTATCCATCACTTTGGACATAATAGGAAGAAGTGCAACAGGGCGGTAGTTTTGGGGTAAGGACTTCTTTTCTCTCTTTGGGATCGGTTGAATTCTCGCTATTTTCCAGCTGCTCGGAAAAGTCTGGCTTTGATAAGAAATCTAAAACAGGCTGTTGAGAATGGGTGCCAGTTCAGGAGCATACTTTCTCAGGACGATTGGTGGTATTTCGTCTAGACGAACTTCCTTCTTGCAGTTCAGCTGCTCGAGAGCCCGTCTCACAGTGCGGACTCTGAACTTGATTTCTGCCATGGAAGAATTTTTAGGTGAAATGTTCGGTGGTATTGCGTTAGATGAATCTAGCACAGAATTCTTTGAGAACAAGAGAGCAAAGAGATCGGTTTTCTCTGTCGGAGATGATGCTATACTTCCGTCTTCTGTAACAAGAGACGGAACGCAGATTTGCAGAAATTGGCACTGACAGTCTTCGCCATAGACCAGAATTGTCTAGACCCACTTGCCTGTTCCGTATTCGTACTAAGGTTGTTCTTGTTTCCTCTGTAAGACTTGTAAGCTCTGCTCTTGGTTGCAGAGGCTCTTTTGCAGTCTTTGTTGAACAATGGCTTTTGTGCTGTTAAACTTTTCATGGAATGAGGAATGTGGAGATCCATTCATGTATGAATGATTTCTGTAACAGATTCAGTGCACACATTGATGTCAGGACCTAGGAGGCAAACATCACTGAATGGGAAGCACGAAAAGAATTCACGCAGCTCATCCCAATTAGCACGGTTATAGTGCCAAATGCGTCTGGGTGGTTTAGGTTCTTCGTTTAGCAGCAGCACAATGGTTCCAGTAGCAGATATAAGGTGGTGGTCTGAGTTGCCTAGCGGTGCATTGAGTAATAAGGTCAGATTTCTTAAACATTTCTTTCGTTTACTTTCTCAAAAACACCGTCCGCGGCAAAGGCGGCTTATGTCAAAGGACAAGCAACGGCGATTTCATTTGAATAGTAGTAATACGATCTATTTCACCTTTTTATTAGTCCATTTGACGACGCGTTCACAAAGGATACCGAATCTTAATGACTAATACATATATAAAAAAAGAAGTCTTCTGCTGCGAATACAGGAATTGGGTAGCAACTTCTCTGTCTGCGAATAGTGAAACCCTAAATGAAAAAAGCGCGAAGAAGAAGCTTGTACTGTTCATAACGTTCAAATGTGGAGATACCCCCTCTTAAGTTATAACGGCAGTATAGGAAACATATTTAAATGAATTTTCCCAAGACAAAAACAAATAGATGAGTATTGATTATCGCATTATCGGGTTCGTTATTTTTCATGACAATTTTGAAACGTGCACTTTTCTTCACCGTTCGTATCCATCTGTATTCGGGACATTATGGCGTCTATAAAAATCATTAGATGGAGCTATAGGTAAGGCCATAACTTGGAATTTATATTCCTAAGGGACTTTGTTAGTTTATTTGATAGACTCTTCAATGTAGATTATGAAATGCATTGTCAAAATGATGATTAAAATGACAATCCAATTTACCAATTACGAAGTATTAAGGCAAATCATTCTGAATATGTATCCACAATATTTATCAATATTACCGTTCTGATAAATCATTCAAATCATTAGAGGCACAAATTCAAGAAGATTCGAATATTTCTGATGATATGTAATCCTGATTAATACGAGTACCTTGGAAAGATAGGCCGCAAATACTAAAACCCGACCCGCCTGAGCTTTCTTTCATGAAAAATCAATTCCTCAAACCACCGAATTCCAATGACTGGTCCAAGTATTATGAAAATATACCACATTTCTGTTCAAATATTTTCAGCTTAGTCGAGGAGCTGTCAGATTATCGATGTGGAATTTGACACCTAGTCAATATGTTTACATGAAAGCTTCTCCAAGGATTATACGGGGTCAGATGAAATAGTGTTCTTGTTTTCTACCAAAACGAATATGCAATTTACCTTATCGCAACAAGTTATATCATGATGATTTTGCGGTTTATTTGGACGATGAGGATGGACAAACGTTAAGAGAAAAAAATTTGGATAGTGCATAATGAAAGAATTGATGTAAATGTTCATGAGAACTACAAAATTTTCATCCACTGTTTACTCATTTGAAGTCGCTTCACCTATAGTGACCTCCACAAGAGCGTATTAGACTCATAACTCATTTGAATTTGAGATGCTTTTACTTGGTAAAATTCCATTATCAATAATTAAAACGAGTACTGTCCATACGGAATTATTGTTTAGATTGCACCCTGTTGAGTTTGATATTTTAGACTCTGAATCCAGATACAATGTCAAAATTTTAATTCATAAAAAGTTTCAGCAACAACAGAAAAAGTTGAATTCACTTAAATTCAAAATTTCTCCACTCAAACCTTCAACTGATAAATTTTGAGACCATAAATTTTTTGACAGATTCACTAATTTAACTGATACCGATTTTACACAACCACAAAAAGATCTATTAGAAAAAGGATTCAAACATAATTTACATCCACAACATAATTTTGAACAGTTAGGCATAGACTCCGAAATCATTCTCAAAAACTCCAAAGATAATATTTTAGCCAAACAGCAAAAATCATCAAAGAAGACTTTTCGAAATTATCTCCTCATTGCAATTCCGATTATAATATAATAAAAACAATTCGTGAAAAGAGTACCAAGAACGATTTAGTATTCACTAAAGCAGATAAAGGTAACACCGTCATCGCGATTAGTAAAACCGATTATATTTCTACAACTGAAGAATTCTTAACAGCCGGAAACTATATAACATCAACTAAGGATCCTACCGCAAAATTTCAGAAAGTGGTTAAAAACATAATTTCGACAACAAAATCATTAATTACAGACCACGAAAAATATAAATTCATTAACTCCAATCCACAATCCCCCGAATTATATTCGTTGATAAAACTTCATAAACCTAATCACCCTATTAGACCTGTTGTTTCTTATGTAACACCTTCGTTCAAACTTTCAAAATTCCTCAACGACTTGCTAATAAAACATTGCAATTTTAAATCTAAATTTTCGGTCAAAAATTCATACGAACTTATTGCCAATATCAAAGATACCATTATACCACCTAATTCCAAACTCATTTCTTTCGATGTTAAGAATCTATTTCCGAACATTCCTCCGAAAGATACGTATTACTTAGTTGAAGAATTATTAGAAAAGAATCATGTCAATACTATCATTAAATCAGATATTCTTTCATTATTACAAATTTGTTTAGATCAAAATTATTTCCATTTCAATAACAAATATTATACTATTAAAGACGGCTTGATTATGGGCAATCCGTTAAGTCCTTTGTTAGCAGAAATATTCATGAATAACTTAATGAAATTAATTCATAATCATTCACTCAGTAAATATTGTTTATACTGGTATCGCTATGTAGACGATATCATTATTTGCTTCACAGGAACAGATAGACAGTTGAAAATTTTTCGAAAATCATATAAATTCATTACATCCAAAAATTGCATTCACAACCGAAATAGAAAGCAATAATTCGATAAATTTCTTAGACGTAACAATTTCGAATGAAAATGGAAAACATGTTTTCGCAATTTACCATAATCCGTCACATACAGATATTATAATACATAACTCGTCGTGTCATCCATATCAACATAAAATGTCAGCATTCAATAGTTTTATTCATAGATTGATTAACATCCGTTATCACCAGAAAATCTCAACAAAGAACTAAATTTGATTAAACAATTAGCCAAAAATAATGGTTATAATCCCAAACTAATAAATAATATTTTAAATAAAAACAAAGTAGAATCGCATTGAATGAAGTTTACCCTGTCGATAAATTGAAACAAAAATTCAACACCTTAACCTACGTTGGCATTACAAGCGAGAAACTGAAATCATTCTTAAGTAGCAATTATTTCAACATAGCTTTCCAAACTAATAATAATTTAGGCAAATATATAAAAATAATAAAAGCAAACCAGGTAAAAACAATAAATCAGGTGTTTATAGATTGAATTGCAATGACTGTGATAATTTCTACATTGGTAGAACACATAGAAATTTTAATATCAGAATATCGGAACATAAACGCAGTTTTTCAAATAAAAAATCAGATTCAAATTACGCGAATCATCTCTTAGAAAATAATCAGTCTTTCGACCCACAGTTTGAAATTTTGCATACAGATAATAAATAAGGTAGATCTTTGGGAAACTTTAGAAATCAATAAATACAAACACTCAGGTAAACTCATCAATGAACAAGTCGATTTAAGCCCTTCACCTGTATTGAATCTCTTTGAGGAGCAATCTATTCCTTAATTTTATTGGATATACCTGTCATAAATAACCACTTAAGAAGAAGCAACCCAATAAGCTTTTAATTACTCAAGAACATTTATATTTATATTCTCATTCTTATTTTCTGTACATTCATTCGTCTGAAGAAGCTACGGTGTAGTGAAACGCGTTACGAATCGCAATTATTAAGTAAAATTCCTTAAAACACAGTACTCGTTTTTTATTACTCATAACTCATCTTGTCATTTCGCGAATTAAATTATTTATGCTATTCTGAGAGATATTGCCCATATCTATAAAGTCTGCTTCAAACTGTCGGACAATTTCAGGTGTTTGATCATTTAAGCCGAAAAATGTTCAATGCAGTTCACATCTACAAAACGTGTTGGCCCTTGCATTCTTCGAATTCCGTGAATTTCCGGCAAATTTAACGCATTATTCATAGGAGCTGTGTAGTGGAGCCTTTTCATACATTTAAATGAAATTATTACCAACACGAAAAAGAAAACAAAACTTGTACCATGACCATATCGTAATATCGCGCAGCATTCATTTTATTCCATCCCAAACACAAATGGAGCATTCTCAATCACTGACTCCCGAGATTACTCTGATACAAGCAAAACTTGGCAGTACAAACGCTAATCACCTATTCAATTATAAATTCGTAAGCATGATAACATAACATAACAACTCGCACAAGTAAGTTGACCCAAACATTGCCGTCAGTTGAAGGGCGATTTGCCTTAGATTCTGATATTTATCTTCATATATAAAACAGCAGAAATTTGTATCAGATGCTGTAGCTTTGAGATGTATATCTGATATAGTCTGCACCAACTCATTTCCAACAGAACATGAGTTCATATTAAACTAACTTGCTATTTCAGTAGCTAATTCCTCAATGTTTCTACATGAAAAAGGATAACTCATAAATGATGCTATATTTGCCAATTTACTGCAATCATGAAAACGCATTTCCAATTGTCCCAAAATTTCTTCTTCTTCTTCTTCATGTAGAAGGCGTAGCGCCTGTTCAGTTCCGGTTTCCCTGCAGCAGTTCTTGTGAAGTTGATTGCCAACTGTCCCGCCATCGTTTTGGTGGTCGTCCAACGGGTCTTCTTCCGTGTTGTATGTTGTTATATACGATTTTGGCTATTCTATCTGTGGTCATTCTGTTTACATGCTGGTTCCATTCTCTTCTTCTTTTTCTTACCCATCTTACAATATCGTCTGTTTCACATTTTTCTCTTATGTCGGTATTTCTTTGTCTGTCATTCAATGTGTAACCGGTTATAGTTCTTAGCGTTTTCATTTCTGTCGTTCTTAGTATCCTCTTTGTTACCGACGTTTCCGCTCTTGTTTCTGCCCCGTATGTCATAATTGGTCGCACACATGTTTTGTAGATTCTGGATTTGCATGGTATACTCAGGTGTTTGTTTCTCCAAATTGGTTGTTTAAGATGTCCCGATACTGCAGCTGCTTTGTTCACTTGTCTCCTCACTTCATCCTCAAGGTATCCTGTGCTTGTTATTTTGCACCCTAAGTATTCGAATGACATGACTTGGTCTATAGTGGCGTTGTCTATTGTTAACTTGCAGCGCAGAGGTTCCTTAGCTATGGTCATGCATTTTGTCTTACTTGTTGAGATTTCCATATTGAAATTTTTTGCGCGTTTGCTAAAGGCGTATAACATTCTTTGTAGGTCGTCTTCTGATTGTGCAATGAGTACGGCGTCATCGGCATAGCATAAGATGTTAATTTTGTAGGTTCCCATGCGGTATCCTAGTCCCAAGTTTTCTACGGTCTCTACAAGTTGGTCCATAACAGTATTAAATAGTAGAGGGCTAAGACTATCACCTTGGCCGATGCCCGACGTTTTTCCGAAATGCTGCGTTAGGGTGTGGTTTGTTCGTATTTGCGTTGTTGTATTAGTGTTCAGATCTTTTATGAGTCTTATATATTTTTTGGGTACCTCTTTGTTTTCCAGTATCTTGATTACATCCTTCAGTTGGACTCTGTCGAAGGCTTTCGTTAAGTCTATGAAACAAAGATATGCTGGAGTGCTATATTCAGGAGACTTTTCTACTAATTGCCTTGTTATAAATAGTGCATCGACCGTGGACCGGTTTTTTCGAAAGCCTTGTTGCTCTTCGCTGATTGGCATTGTTGACGTTATGTCATCGGCAAGAATCTTTGTGAGCAGTTTCAAAGAGGTGCTTAATAAGGTTATTCCGCGATAGTTGGCAGGATTTGTTTTGTCTCCTTTTTTAAAGATAGGCACTGTTACACTTCTTTTCGATTCTTCTGGTATTTTTGCGTGTTGAATTATGATGTTAAACAGTTTTTTGTACTCTTCTCTCATGGCTCCTCCGCCATATTTGATTATCTCATTTGTTATCTTATCTTCATTTGAAGCTTTCCTATTTTTAAGTGTACTTATTGCCATAGCTACTTGCTCTTTCGTGATTGTTACCAGTTCATTTATAATGTCGTTTTTTAAGTCTTCTTCTGTGGGTTCTTCTTCATATTCTGATTCGGTGTAAAGATTTTTGAAGTATTTTTCCCATGTTTCGTTTGTGATTGTTTTCAGTTGGTGTCCTTTGTCATACCCCTTAATAATTTCCAAATTCGTTTTTGCGCTCCGTATATATCCGCTTCCATTTAAGCACTAAATCTCTGCCAGTATTCTTCTTTAATTTCCCGAACTCTGTTATTCACCCTATTTCTTATTTCTATGTATCTATTTCGGTTCTCTGGTGTCGGATGGTTCTTATATTCTAGATATATTTGTTTTTCTTTCATTTGTAATGTTTTTGACTTCAGTGGTGAACCAGGGTTTATTATTAGGTTTGCCGTTCTGTGATACCGTGCGGGTTCCCAAGGCCTCTGTGGCACCCTTGTATATGTTTTCTTTTAGTTTTAATTTATTTTAAATAAATTAATTCAGCCTCATACGTATCATAATTCAACTGAGGAATCCTTGCATTCAAATACAAAATATGTTTCAGATCCTTTCTTTTCAGTTGATCTATCATTAGTTGCAATTTACTTTTGAATGCGTTTACTGCGCTAATCATCTCAATAAAGTTTTTCCTTTACTTTGAAGCTCCAAGTCTATGGTGTTTAAGTGCATTGTGATGTCAGTCAAAAATGCTAAATCGGTCAGCCATTTTTCGTTTTTTAACATCTGAGTGTCATCACCTTTTTCGTCTAGAAAACTGTTATTTCGGGTAATAATTTTTGAAATCTTTCTTGGAATTGTCCGCGACTCAACCACCTGACGTCCGTGTGAAGAACTAAATCAGTGTGTTCAGCTGACTCCCTTGCAACTTAAAGAGCCGCCGTTGCAAGCTACGTGTACGGATGGAATTCAGAATTTTCGTTGCAATGTCCATAATTTCCTCATTCTTTAAAATATTTGAACACAAAACTTGTTGATATATAATGCAATGGAATGAAAAAAATGAAGGAAAATCTTCATTAGCTCGACACAATGCCACAAAACCGTTTTTGTTTCCAGTCATTGCTGGTGCTCCATCGGTTGTAATGCTCATTAATTTATATATTGGTAGCTTGACGTTTTTTACAAAATTGAAGGAAACATCATATATATCTTCGCGATGGGTCATCCCCTTCAGAGGAATGGTTGTCAAAAAATCTTCCTTAGCCAACATGTCACTGAATACCATCCGAATAAAAATACACAGCTGGGCAGTGTCTGTCATATCGGTGGATTCGTCAAACTGTAAAGAAAAGTATGTACATTTCATGATATCATGTTTTAATTTATCTGCCATATCCTGACTTATGACTTCAATATGCCTTTTGACAGTCGGACTAGATAACTGAAGTTCCCTATAGCAGACATGATTTCTGTTTTATTTTTAAAATCTCCAAATAAAGTATCACCCGCTTCAATAAATGCTTCCTTCACATCCTTCCATCTTCGAATGGTTTATTGTGTTTCGCCAATATATGAATATGATATTTTGATTATTTGGCTGGTTTGTTCTTTTTTCAAACAAGATATCAAATAAAGTACTTTTCATTTTCTTGATTCACTCTGTGGCGGAAAATCCTTTTCATAGTTTTTATGAATCGTTTTATGATGCATCTCTAAGTAACCAAGCTTAGCTATTGCAAATGATGCACGACAAATGCACTCATCCTTTACCATACAAAAGAAAAATTCTTCCTCCCAATCGTTATTAAAATAATACGTTTATTTATTTCTTCGCTGCGTTCATATAATAATAAACTTTGTATCGACGTAATCTACAAAGCAGAAATAAACGGGAAAGTAATGTTTCCTGGCTTTCTCAATGATTTGCCTCAAGTTCAAAATCTGTTTGCGCGTACCACGTCCTTTTACGAAGCCTGCTTGAGCCGGAGGAATTTACCAACCAATGAAACTCTCCAAGCGAGACTGTAAAATATATAGTAGCACCTTACTTGAATGAGAGACCAACGAGAGTAAACGATAATTGTCTGGGTTTGTAGGAGAACCTTTTTTATGGAGTGGAACAAAAATAGACGAGTCCCATCTGGCCAAATACCGGAGGACCAAACTTTTTTACAAATACTATGTGAAAGAGAGATGCCGTCATTGCCCAAGCATTTTAAAGTTTCGGCAGAAATGGCATCTATGCCTGTAGCTTTGCGGTTTTTAGTTTTTTCAGGGCATGTTCTACTTCTGAAAAAAGAATATCAGGCTCATGTTCATAATTCAACAAAGGAGCCTGGATGCCATCATCAAAGTAAAGGTTCTGATAATGAGTACGCCACACCTCAATCACCCCATCTAAGCTGGTGATTAACTGTCCATCGGATTTCTTGACCGCCCAAATTCTGGGTTTAAAGTCCCGAGTAATATTTTAATCTTCAAAAACATCTCTCCCGGCAGATTAGTATCGGCATGGGTCTGTATCTTCCTACACAGGTCTTGTAGATGAAAGTTTTTATCTCGCCGGCAAAGTTTTTGAATTTCGAGAGCTGGCTATACGTATTATGTTTTGTATCAGAATCCAGACCCGAAAGCTTAAGGCTTCTGCGTGCCACAATAACAGACAATGTGTGGGTGGAGGGTTTTCCTGAGTTAATTAATTTTCAAACTTTCTAATAAATTCATCCTACTTCCTTTATTGAATTTGTGTAGGATTTTGAGATTGTCGAAATTCATTGCGTGGTTTGTTGATTGAATGTGCTCAAATATTGTGGATTTTTGATCTGGAAATATATGTTCTCTGAACTTGCATTCAAAATTTCTACCTGTTTGACCTACATGAGTTGAAAAACATTCGTTACATTTGATTTTGTAAAAAAAAGATTGTCTGAGTTCATCTGTTTTCTGTTTTGTATTGAAAAGAAATTTGCTAAAAATTGGACCGCTTGAGAATTAAGCGATTATTTAGTAGTAGTTTCTTCATGAAGCTTGATCAGTCCATACATTTTGGATGATTAAGGGCTCATCGGAAAGAGTATTCGTTTTTCCTATACTGTATGCGCTAGATGGTCTGCATGTTCCAAAACTATTTGATGAATGATTTTCTTGGGTGTGTTTGTCATTCCTTGGAATTCAATATTCTGAATATATCTTTCGTTATGATATTGTGCTGGTCTTCAATAAGTTAGTTACAATATCAAAATGAAAGACATATTGAAAACATTGAAGATAAGGGAGTTACCAACAGATCCAACGAAATCATCAATCAAAACAGTGGAAGAAGCATCGGAACATGTAAACTATTTAGCGCATACAGTATGGGAAAAACGAAGACTCTTAGGGGTTCACCCTTAATCACCCGAAATATATGATCAAGCTACATGAAGAAGAAAAATCTGCTAGGCCTAGTATCCTACATTAACACTACAACCAGCCATAAAGCCATGAACTTTCACTCACAACAAACCTCTTCGAATTCCCACGACATTATACAAAAACTCTCCTTACTTAAAATCTGTTATAACTTTGAGATTGTTTAATGAAAAAAACACATATATTTCAACAGATTAATGTTACATTGAGTTTTGAGATATTTTCTCCAAGTCCACCATATTGCCACATATTTCGCAACCCATTAAAAACATGTTTAGGCAAAAATTATTTTCAGTTTCTTTGAACAATAATCAGAAGTTCCTATGGAATCGCCGCTCAGCCCGTTATTGTCAGATATTTTCATGGACAACTTAGAAAGCACATAAATACTGAATAGCTCAAAAAAATAACATCTTCTGGTATCGGTACGTTCATGATATTTTGGTTGGATTTCGTGGCACAAATAGACAACTAGATACATTTTTGAGCTTCCTCATTAAAAAAATTAAAATTTGCCATTGAATAACTAATAACTCTAGACCTAACTATAACAAAAGTAAACAATCGTTCCAGACTCGTTCTTTCAATTATATCATAAAGTAGCCGCCATCAAGTCTATGGTGCATAGAGCTTTTACCATCATCCTTTCAGTTTATGATTTTGAAACAGTAATAAATACCATAAAAAGAATAGCCTCCAATAACAATATAGCAGCCTCTTTCATTAAGAAAATCATTAGACACAAAAATCAAAATCACGATTATTATATTGCATTCAAGAAAAACTCGAAAAATGATATCATGTAGGCCAACTTTTTCCTAAAATAAAATAAAAATATTATTTTTCTTAGTTCAGAATAACCACTTCATTCTCAAGCGGTCCAAATCTTAACGAATTTCTTTTTAATGCCAGAACACAGATTAACTCAAACAATATGGTATTTACAAAATCGAATATAACGAATGCCCTTCAGCTTATGTAGGTCCAACAGGTAGAAATTTTCAATGCAGGTTCAAAGAACATACACATTCGTACAAGAAATGTCCAAATTAAATCAAAAATTCATACATTAGTTTTAGACAATCTCAAAGTCCTCCACGAATACAATAAAAGTAGAATGAATCTGTTGGATAGTTATATATATATATATATATATATATATATATATATATATATATATATATATATATATATATATATATATATATATATATATATATATATATATATATATATATATATATACAGGGTGTTTCGAATAAGATGTCATAAATGAAAGATGCGAATCCTGAATGATTTGAGCAAGAAAGTTCGAAGAACCAATGTTCAAAAATGCTTCGTTGCCGAGATACAGGGTGTTAAAGTTGAGAAAATTTTTCGATTTTCTCTCGATAAAACCTAGACTTCTCAAGATTTCGAGCTCAAATTTTCCACATGAGCTATTAAACACAATCTAAATCACCAGGTGAGGCCAAATTTTGAACAGTATACAGGGTGATACTTTTTCATGGGCCATGTTCCATTTTACTCTCGGAACTTTTTATTACGCCACTGGCACTAACAAAAATAAAATCGAATAGATCATTCAATTTGAAATTTTTTGACTCCTGCATTTTGATCGTAGCTATCACCGTTTCTGAGATATTAATTATTGAAAATAATCCAATAGTTTTCCCATATCGAAGCCATGGAGATATTATCTTAATAACTGATGCAATTTTTCAGGAATTGAGCTAAAATTTACATCAGATATCTCCTTATTGTATGCTTATAACAAAATGAGGCAAAAATTCCTGACAGTATACAGGGTGTTATTTTTTCACGTGCATTTTCCTCTTTTTGCCCCCTGAACTTTTTTGTGGTGCGCTACTGGTATATTCCGAAAACAGAATCAAACAGATTATTCAATGCGAAAACTTTTCTGTTCTTTGTATTTTTCCGTATCTGCCACCATTTTCGAGATATTAATCAAGAAAAGTAATCGTATAGTCCCTTCCGTATTGAAAGCTTGAAGATATTTTTCATGTTATTTCGGCAATTTGTGAAGACCTTGAGCTCGAATTTCAAACGAAGTTCACATTTTAAGATCTGCACCACTAGATTGGTAGGATTTATGAGAAAGTATAAAGAGTGATATCATTTCCCTGATCATTGAATTCGAATTCAAAAATGTGTTTTATTGAGTGTATAAATCGGAAGTAAATGAATAAACAACATAAATAATCGCGAATGATTTCAATAACAAAAACTCATAATGATGAAAACAAAAATTGAACAAACAGAACAAATCAAAGAAGATGTTGAAAATGTCCTCCACCTGAAAGAATACATGCTTCTGCTCGTCTCCGCATATTAGTGCGCACCCTCTGAAATATTCCTGGGGTATTTCTGATGACGTCACATGATGCTGTAATTCTATTCCTCAATTCTTCAAGTGTATTCACGGGAGACCTATAAAACAAAGTTTTCAGATGTCCCCAAAGAAAAAAATCCAAACTGTTTAAATCTGGCGACCTTGGAGGCCAAGCTTCTGGTCCACCACGCCCTATCCAGCGGTTATTGAATGTCATATTCAGATATTCTCTAGCTTCCATGCTGAAGTGCGGTGGTGCTCCGTCATGCATAAACCACTTTTATTTCTAGTTTGCAGCGGCACATCTTCTAGCAACACAGGTAAAATCTCTTCTAGAAAGTGGCGATATAGGGCTCCATTCAGCCTGTCTGGCAAAAAAAATGGCCCGATCAGGAAATCCCCAATTATTTCAACCCAGACATTAACCGAAAATTGTTCTTGATGGTGACATTCCTCAATCATATGGGGATTTTCTTCAGTCCAATAGTGATTGTTATGAAAGTTCCTGATTGCATTTCTCGAGAAGGACGCCTCATCTGTGAAGATGATTTCGCTATCGAAAAGGGGATTATGAGCAATGTTATGAAGGAACCATCGGCAGAAATTGAGTCGCAGAGGAAAATAGCGGGGTAGTAGAGCTTGGACGCGTTGAATATGGTATGGGTAAAGCAAGAAATCATGGAGAATTTTCCAGACCAATACAAATGAGATATTCAACTCTCTTCCAATTTTTCTTGTACTCAGCTGAGGATCCTCATCTATACAATTTAGGACTGCCTCTTCGATTTCCGGGGTCCTTATTGTCCGCTTTGCCCCTTTCAAGTCATGATTCGGTTTGAATGTACCCCGTTCTCTCAATCTTCTGTGGATGTCAGAAAACGTACGCCTATCAGGAATGATTCGATTAGGGAAGCGTTCTTGATACAAACGCCTTGCGTGCACTGCGTTTCCTTCAGCCACACCGTACATGAAATGTATATCGGCCATTTCTGCATTAGTGAAAACCATTTCAAAGATTATTGGTTACTACTTACAGCTGTTTCAAATGTAGGCACAACAAACTGAATGACAAAACTTACAATCATTGAAGTGTCAAGTTTTTTTTCTATGATTTCATTTGCGAAATTGTATCAGAGCCTACTAAGCATTTTGAAATCACCAACGTGATCTGATATGAGGAAGACACGATAAATTCTGATGATTTTCAATTCAAAACGGTGAGAGACATGAGGATCAAGATGAGCACAAAATTATCCGAATCGAATGAAAAATCCATTTCTGATTACGAAAAACGTCAGTTATGCACCGAAAAAATATACGGAGGCAAAGGGGTAGCCTGTTCGGGCGTTGTTGATTAATTTTTCGAAAATGGTGGCAGATACGGAAAAATACAAAGAACAGAAAAGTTTTCGCATTGAATAATCTGTTTGATTCTGTTTTCAGAATATACCAGTAGCGCACCACAAAAAAGTTCAGGGGGCAAAAAGAGGAAAATGCACGTGAAAAAATAACACCCTGTATACTGTCAGGAATTTTTGCCTCATTTTGTTATGAACATACAATAAGGAGATATCTGATGTAAATTTTAGCTCAATTCCTGAAAAATTGCATCAGTTATTAAGATAATATCTCCATGGCTTCGATATGGGAAAACTATTGGATTATTTTCAATAATTAATATCTCAGAAACGGTGATAGTTACGATCAAAATGCAAGAGTCAAAAAAAATTTCAAATTGAATGAGCTATTCGATTTTATTTTTTGTTAGTGCCAGTGGCGTACCAAAAAAAAGTTCCGAGGGTAAAAATAGAACATGGCCCATGAAAAAGTATCACCCTGTATACTGTTCAAAATTTGGCCTCACCTGGTGATTCAGATTGTGTTTAATAGCTTATGTGGAAAATTTGAGCCCGAAATTTTGAGGAGTCTAGGTTTTATCGAGAGAAAATCGAAAAATTTTCTCAACTTCAACACCCTGTATCTCGGCAACGAAGCATTTTTTGACCATTGGTTCTTCGAACTTTCTTGCTCAAATCATTCAGGGATTCGCATCCTTCATTTATGACATCTTATTCGGAAACACCCTGTATATATACTACTCTTAACTTGAAATCTATGATCCCTTCCCTATTTAACATTCAAGGAAAAAAAATTATATCTCGTTATCAACTTGTACCTCAGCATTCGTCACTTGAAAATGAACGAAGGGTCGTGTCTTAACAAATCAACGTGACAAAGTGACAAAATAGTTCATTCTCACTCAGATTTTCATGAAGTTCAATCTCATGAATGTATTTTTCATTATCATGATGAAAAATGATGAGCTCTGAACAATTCTGTTATTCGAAACAAGTAATAAACCCACTGCTATAACGTTCAGGTTGAAATAGATCGAAAATGAAGCTTCAATTGATACTGCGAAACACTAAGTAAATTTTTTTTTTTGATTTCAGGATAATAAAACCCTTGTCCTACAAGGAGCTCGATATCAGTGCCCCCTTTCTCCAATACGCTACTTGGTCACCGGACGGGACTGGGATAGCTTTCGTCCACGACAACGACGTATATTACAAACCAAAAATTGACAAAAATTTGGTATGTCATGTGACCATGTCGGGTATTTTCAACGAAGTATATAACGGCGTTCCTGATTGGCTTTATGAAAACGAGATACTCCACACATCACACACATTGTGGTTTTCGCCTGACGGCGTGTATTTACTGTATTTGAGCTTCAACGATACAAGGGTTGGAGAGTATAAGTATACATGGTATGATAGTGGCAATCCTAGAGGAATATATCCGGAAATAAGGTCTTTCAGGTACCCAAAGGTGAGTTTCATTTAATCAGGAAATGTAATTCCGCAAGGAAATCATGCTGCACGTCAGTGTGGATGGTGTGTGAATGTAGTTTGCACTATGAGGTTTAGGCAGATGGTATACCTTCATTCCCTGGGGAATTCCGAGCGTACAGTTACTTAGAAGTCTGAATGAAATTTGTTTGCTCCTAATTTAGAGGAACATAGGTAGCTATAATTGATTTACTGAGAGTGTGTTGTTCCTGAATTCTTGATATCTATATAACACGTAAGACTATTTACAGATAACTCCATCTGCATAATTCTCATATAGATTGACGTATTGCTTGAAGTTTATACAGTGCGTTCCAATGAAAATGAACCACACCGAATACCTCGGATGGTTTGATTATTTTCTGAATTCCTTGAAACTGGTCGATTTTTATTGGAGGGGGACATTGTTTTGTTACATTACCTCATTTTATTTTACTTTACCGAATTAATGAATAGGAAAACAGGGACGTGTGACAACTTTTTGGAAAAATGCTTCAATTGTCTATACGACCACATGTTTATTTATTCTCTGTAATAAGATGTGACGAATTGATATCAACCACTAGAGGTCATCAGCGGAAGTTTACAATAATCAAAAAATACATAAATTGAAAGACTAGTCATCGAATGACGCTATAGTATAGCAATTATATTGATATAGATACACAGATTTAAAAAATAATTGATCGATGAAGCCTGAACGACGTGATAGTTGATAGTCAAAATGAATAATAAAATGAAACAAGTTTCTATGTTTTAACTATCACCTCAAAACAAAAAGTTACTATATTCGAGATTTCGCAATGTGTAGACACATCGAAGAAAATTATTTTTCAAGGGACGATATTCAACCTTCCGTAGAATGTTAAATATCCTCCCTTGAAGGAGCTAGTTTTCCGATCTACTCTTCATAATCACCGTTAATAGTGACCACTAGTGTGACCACTTTACGTTTTCCTGTTTTATCTGCTCTTTATTTTCACCGTTTCGCGGGGCGTTGGTGAGGTAGCCTCTGGTTCGGTTCGTTGGGCGGCGCAGTGATATTTACATTATTTCGTTCGCTCCAACGAAATGAGATGAGTAGGTAACGGCATAGCCTTGTGTTACGAATGGGTAGACAATGCTGACGAGATCAAGCGAGACCTAAACTGCAGTCCATTGTTCCTATTCGCCCCGGTTAACGATGATTATAAAGAGTAGATCGGAAAACTAGCTCCTTCAAAGGAAGATATTTAACATTCTACGGAAGGTTGAATGTCGTCCCTTGAAAAATAATGTTCTTCGATGTTTTTTAACTATCACTAATTTATTGAAGTAAAAAATGAAAAATCACATTGGTTGGACCGGTTTTGAACATACGTTCATTATCAACAACAAGCTGATGAAAACTGAATACTCATGTACAATACAGGAACTAACATCAATATAATGCTAGTAGAGGTCACAGTAACTTGGTGATTGGTAGGTGATTAAGTCTACCTGGTCGTTGAGAAGCTTAACCCTTTCTACCCTAGATGCTTTGAGAATTTCCATCGATTCAAAGAAATTGAGTTTATGAGATTTATCACAAGAATAGAGAATTTTTAGCTGTTGAAGCTCTGGAAAAGGATGACATTCATTCAGACAATGTGCTGAATCATATATCTGATGTAAAAATGACCGGAAATGTTCCTTGTATCTAGCCTTGAAAGAGCGTCCTATATAAAAGGAATTGCATTCAGAACATGTTAATTAGTATACTCCAGATTTTTCAAATTTTTCGATTTTATCTTTTGTGTTGAAAAGCAGGCCTGACAATTTGCTAACTGGTTTGAATGAACAATATGAACAGACTTTTTGCCTTTGGAAATGAATATTCTGTTTGGTAATCTCTTTCAAAACAGTGCAGTTTTGTCTGCATTGAATACTTGCTCAGGTTTATATCTTCCATCAACTACTAGGTTTACAAATTCTTCTGGATATCTTCATGAAGTAGTAGTGTCTGCAGATATAGCTTCTCTAATGATTTTATTGCTATGCAATGGTTGTAGCACCTTAAAGTTATCAAACCAATCTTCCAGTGCTTGAAATCCTCCACTTCTATAGCTACCACCAGATTCCATTAAATGTGCGTAAAGACTCTTTGTCTTCTCCCTTTTTTCTGTTGCTGGATCACGAACAATTTTCGCTGACAGTAAAGTTAAGGGTACAGATAACCTTATTTTATATTCCGATATTTTTATCGATCAATGTTGATTCGTTAACGTTGAATGAGCGTGTTATGGATGCAAACCACTCTCTAACTTAATCTAACCTAACGATCAAGCATTTCTATTTCAACTTTAAGCGGTAACACTGATTCTTTTCGTATAGAAATCAATTTATCAATTTATTTAGGCGATATTATAAATTAGGAAGACAATGATAGAAACGTATTACTCGATCAACAATTGAAAAAATGAAACAATAGAAATCGCAAGACGACATTTACCAAAGAACGCGTTACTTAAACATTTTGTTTATTTACATTTTTAGAAAACACCTACCCCGGCGAAGCCGGCTTAGTTTGAAGAAAAAGCCGAAGCTATTACTTCAGGCGTAGTATTAATAAGATCTAGTTTAATTTTTTACTAGTCCATTTGACGACGCGTTAACGAAGAATACCGAATCTTGTTAACTAATTTATATGTATGTACCGATGTACCGATTAGATTCACGAATGAAGCAATCTTCCGCCGCGAATGCTAGAATTGGGTCGCATTTTTTTATCCGCGAATAGTGAAAACGCGAAAAAGGAGCTTTCACTGTATTATTTGATTGAGGAGGTCGTTACTAGATGAAAATCGATATACATATTATCAATGAAATAAAACTATAGTATTTAGTATTATTCACTGTATTAACAAAACTATGACCGGTTTCACTACACTGTGGCTTCATCACAGATTCAAAATCATGAACAGAGTTATTCCTTAAATATTATTCGTATTTCCTAGTTAATATTACAATAGGTACAAGTACAAGGAATATGTTAGATAACCCTTTGGGGTTGCTTACTTTATGAATTGAAAAGATTGAGAAAGGAGAAGGATTTAGATCTAATTGACTTTTAAATAACACTGGTCTACAATGGTTTTGTTGCCCTAGATATAAAAATGATTTTGGGTCTATTTATGCACACAATTCGTGAAACTATCAATGATTTTGTAGGATTTGCTCTGATTTCTTTTTAAATCTTTATTTTCATTTTACATAACAAAAATCGTAAAACAAGAAACAAAATACCAGATATATTTATAGTGTCAGTTATGTTTTGAGAAATTCGGATACATCTAAGTAAAGAAAGAGGAAAATGTCGAAAATATATTTCATATTTCCATAAATCGCCTTTTATGAGCTTTTCTCCTATAATTTTTCAGGGGACAATCTCTTTTCAAAGACCAGCAGTAATCTGCCATCATGTGACAATCCCATCGACCTTGATACCTTTCTTCCATAACTTTTAGATTTTGATGAAACCGCTCTCCCTGTTCCTCACTATAATTTCCTAAATTATCCGGAAATTTATCTAGATGATTGCGGAGATAGTGTAACTTAATACTCATATTTGCTCCTAAAGTCTGAAAGTTTGTCAGCATATTTTGCACAATTTCTTCATAATTTGCTGCTTTGTGGTTATCTAGGAAATTTTCGACAACCAACACAAAACTTTTCCAAGCTTTACATTCCGGAACAGTCATAACTTTGATAAAATCTGAGTCTTTCATCAATTGCCGTATTTGAGGACCATCAAATATTCCACCTTTCAATTTTTCCATACTAAGCTTCGGAAATTTTCTGCAAATGTAATTAAAACAATTTCCGTCTTTGTTCAACGCTTCTACAAATTGCTTAATCATACCTAACTTAATATGTATTGGTGGAAGTATGATTTTGTCTCTGCTCACCAGCGGCTCCCTTATTACGTTGGCTTTACGGACAGTTAAAGAATTTCTTACAGGCCAAACATCTTGTTCCCAATGAAGTTGCTTTGCTCTACTATCCCACATACAAATAAAGCAAGGGTATTTTGTATATCCACTTTGTTGGCCAAGTAAAATTAACCATTTTAAATCCACACAGATCGGCCATTGATGCTCAGAGTATTTAATTTTCTCTAAAACTAATTTTACATTTTCATATTCTTCTTTGAGTTTCGTTGAATGGGCAATTGGAATTGATGCAAATTTATTTCCATTGTGCAATAAGACGCATTTTAAACTTCTTTTGCAACTATCAATAAAAAGCCGCCATTCAGTAGACTTGTACTCTTTTAAACCCATGTCTATAAGCAGCTTCGCGATATCATTACAATACACTAATCGTTCATTTTCACTAAAAAATTGTAATAATTCTTTTTCTCGCATTCTGTATGTTGTAATTGTTACTGTTGGTGCCAATAAATTTTTTTCTTTCAATCTTGAGGCTAACAGTTCTGATCCTTGATTTGATAAATTGAGATCACGTATTAAATCACTGAGTTCATTTTGAGAAAATAACTTTGGCGTAGATGTTTCACCTTCCCATTCACTTCCACTAGTAGATGGTCCCGATTTCTATGAATTTGGTAACATCATTGTTTCTGAGGGCATGCGAATTACTTTTGAAATGTATATGGGCCGAGGGAGATTTTCACTGTGTAGAACCGGACATTTCGTAGACTATAAGTCTGAGTATCTCCACGTTTGATTTCGATCAAAACCTTCAACATCTACTACGCAAAAGTAACAATCATCTAAATGATTCGTAGGCTCCATGCAGATCATAGGAATGTCAAAGTCTAATCCAGAACGTTCACCTTTTCTCCACAACCGTAAAGACTCAACACAGGACTTACAAACTTTATTAGGAACCCATGGTTTACCTAATTTGTCCATTTTGAAACCAAAATATTCAACATAAGTCTCCTTGACAAAGTCTGTGATATTTCTTTTTTGTTTTTTTGGTATATAAACACCGCAAATATAACAAAATAAATCACTACAATATATACACTTTCTTCGTGACGAACTCATATTTTAGACTAGAAGACAAATATATGAGAATGGACATTCAGTAATTGAAACAAAATATCAATCCATGACACTTTATCCAGATTTACGTGTATATGTACTTCAATATTGTCAAATAACTGAGATCTCAGCTGTTCTGTGGAGCAGGGGGTCTGAGAGTGGGGATCAGGTGATGTTTGTATGCGCGAAAAAGTTGCGCAGAAGCCTAATCATGACTGGAAAATTAAATTTTATTTCTAACAAGCTTTTAATTGTTCAAAATATAAGAAATGCAAAAATCATGAAAATACGAGCACATTGAGAACTTTCATGAATATATTCGTAATCTGGGCACTTGAAAACATAAAAATTTGCGATGATATCCAGGGCAACAATAAAAAAATTTTTTTTTGTAGAGCTGTGTAACCTACCTGAATTCTTTTCTTTGTTAATCTGTGAAATTTCCCATAGACTGAGTTTTGTCTATTATTTTCATTGTGTAAAATTCTGAAATTATCATTAGAGCTATGGTTTTCTTTGAGTAAATGATTAGAATAATGGGAATCTGATTTATGATAATTAAAACTAAGTTTGTGCTCGGATAATCTAACTTTGAAATTTCTGAAAGTTTTACCAATATAAATTTTATTACAATCCTCGCAGGACAATTTATAACTACCGGATTTATTACCTTTATCAATTTTAGATTTACAGTTTTTGATATGTCAGCCTGAAGAATTTTCAGTTCGGAGTGCTATGTTGAAATTATAATGCGAGAGGAATTATTTTAATTTTAGACTAGGATTACCACTATAAGTTGAACTGTTATTTTATTTTGTTATTGTTATTTTTTGTGTTAGAACTTTTTGTACTTGGAAATACTTCCTGGATTGCATTTGAAATTTTTTTCATTTTGTTTTGAAATTTTTGCGTGAAATCATATTCTCAATCATACTAAAACTGTTACCGTTATTGAGCAATAAATATTTATTGGTTTAGATATGTCGATATGTCATTTGTTGTTTCTCTGGCACTAACAGACAATAAGATCATTCAAAACATTCATTAATTAAATTCACGTTAGAGATAGAAACAGAAAACTCCATCAATTTTCTGGATTCAATTATTACTAAATTAACGGCACATATGATTCTTCTATTTTCCATGATCCATCGCATACAGATATAACTATTCACAGCTCATCTACTCATCCACATAAATTAGCTACATACAATATTATGATACATAGACTCATTAATATCACAATGTCACAAAATAATTTTATAAAAGAGCAGAATATAATTAAAAAATAACACCCAATAACGGTTACAGTCCTAGTAGGATTGAGAACATGATTTCACGCAAAAAAATTTCAAAAAGCAATCCAGGAAGTATTTCCGAGTATAAAAAGTTCTAACACAAAATACAACAGCGTAACTTATACGGGTAATCCTAGTCTGAAATTAAAATCATTCCTCTCGCATTATAAAATCAATATAGTATTCCGAACTGATAATTCTTTAGGCCGACATATCAAAAACTGCAAATCTAAAATTGATAAAGGTAATAAATCCGGTAGTTGTAAATTGTCCTGCGGGGATTGTAATAAAATTTATATTGGTAAAACTCAGAAATTTCAAAGTTAGATTATCCGAGCACAAACGTAGTTTTAATTATCATAAATCAGATTCCCATTATTCTAATCACTTACTCGAAGAAAACCATAACTTTAATGATAATTTCAAAATTTTACACTCAATCTATGGGAAATTATAGAGATTCACAAAGAAAAGGATTCAGGTGGGTTACTTAATAGTCAATTAGATCTAAATCCTTCTCCTTTAATCAACCTTTTCAATTCATAAAGTAAGCAACTCCGATGGGTTTTCCAACATACCCTTGTACTTGTATCTTTTGTAATATTAAGTAGGAAATAAGAATAATATATAAGGAATAACTCTGTTCATTAGTTTGTATCTATCTTATGAAGCCACATTGTGGTGAAACCGGTCATAGTTTTATTGAAATAGTGAAAATAAAAACCACAGTTTTATTTCATTGAAAATATTTCACTGTATGATAATGTCGAACACCCGTTAGGACGAAATTTAAGTGTGATTTTTAGTTTGTCTTTCCATGCTATTCTAGCTAGTGTGGCATTTTTGATGATACTCATGGTGAACGGATCACAGTTTGGGTGGGATTTAGTAATCAATTAGCAATTATTGAAAACTTTCTTCTTGAGGATTCAAATTTGATTTTAAAAATCAAAAACTTGAAATTATGATTTGGGTAAAGTGATTACACATGTGACATGAAATTTTTTTAAAAGTATACCGTTCGTACTAGATACAATGTGTTTCCGATAAATCAGAGATGGTTTCAAACAAACAATGTACCTTTGCAATTCAGATTCTGATTGCCTATATATGTAGCTTCATTAACGAATCAAATGTAAATTGATTCACTCATTAGGCGTTGGCTTGTTAAGTGAAGGATTCTCTGGTATCGTAATACGACATTTGGGGATACCTATTCTTTAGTTATAATAAACCTTCATTAGGAATATTCAGTAACGTTCACCATAGCTACATGTTGGTAATTATAGGGTCTTCCTGATATAACATGGAATCATATCTCATCGTTTAATAGAAATGGAGGAGCTACAGGTAGATAACTCTTTAATGAGAATTTGATTACGCTATAATTTATCACTCGTGACATAAAACACAATATATGGCCTCTTGTTTTCTGCATGTGAATGTTCAAAAGGAGACATTACCTGTCAGCATGAACTAACGATCAAAGAGTTCCAAAATACGCAAATTATTCAACCGACAATTATTTCACTAAAATTCATTATTTCATTACATTTATTCATACCACAAATACTTGTAAATTATTATTTCATTGAAATTTCAGTTAGTAATTTTATAGTTCTCAAAATTTTTGTTTTCCTTGAAAAACTGCAGGAACTTCAATTAGATACCTATATCAAAAGTCAAAGTGTCCATTTTCAAAATGAAATTCATGATGAATTTGAAAGTATCGTTGAAAATTAATTTCAGGAATGATTTGTAGTTATTGTAAGAATTAAGTTAGTCCTTTGCTGGAAATTAATGCTAGACATTTATTTCGGGAGACATTAGAGTACATATCGTCGATGTTTAGGGAAAGTAAAAAATCATTTGTAGGTACTGTAAGATTTTGTAGTGTTTCGGGAAGTTCTAGGGAGTTCTTTATGGAATATTTGGGGATAAATTTTTTGAAAATGTAATTTAGCTCTTTTGAAAGTTTGTACATTGTAGAACTAGTCTAAGTGACAACTTGACGAATGGGGGCATTTTCTTTGTGAGTTTTAAAGAGTCCTTTTTTTTGGGTGCACAAGGTTTCATATTAATAAGGGACCGTTTTGGTTTATTTTTTTGATTTTTTCTCAAAATACCCAGCACTTCAGTGGCGGAGTGGGGATATTTGTCAAAAATAATATTCAGTCAGATGAAATTCCAATCAACTCAAAAAAGCAAAAGCTGTTTCCGTAACGCATCACACTAAAATAAATATCTACAACATATACATACCACATCCCTAAAATATAAACTTTCAAGATCTTGAATCCCTGATCGAAAAAATCCCTTTACCAAAAATAATACTTGGAGACATGACCTGTCACAATGTCATTTCATACAAACAATTACGGAGAAGCTCTTATGGAAAACTCTAACCTTGTAATCCTCAATAATGACTCATCACCTACTCATTTTAATGCCTAAAATGGCTGTTTCTCATCAATGGACATTACAAAATGCGATCCAATACTAGCCCCCCTAAATTGGGAAACAGAGGAAAATCTCTTTTCGAGTAACCATTTCGCTATAAAAATTTCACATTTCAATTATAGTCCCTCTACTAAGGTCTCTCTACAATCTTGGAAGTTTCAATGCGCTGATTGGATACCATATCAAACGCTAATAGACGACTCACTAGATTCTTTCAGATTAAATGATAACATTGATAATATTCTTGTGGAGTTCAACTCCATCAGTATAAAAGCAGCATCTACAGAAATAGGTGAAACTAAAACACTCAAAAGACAGCCCGTTCCGTGGTGGAACAAATTCATCGTACTTGCGCTGAAAGATAGTAGGCACGCCTTCAATATCCTGAAAAAACGAAACACCCCTGAAAATTTGGATCACTTCAAAAACCTCAGAGCAAAAGCTAGATATCTCATGAAAAATAGTCTTATCTAACCTAACCTCCATCGATGGAGGTGGGGGAAATGCCGTAAAATCAGGGGAATTAAAACCTTCCATAATGTAGACACGACCAAAATGAAAAACGGCAACCTTACTTCATCAAAAATGGAAATTTCCGAAACTTTTGCGGATTACTATGAAACAAATTCAAGTAACTCAAATCAACACTCGACATTTTTGGCTCATAAGTTTAACACTGAACCATCAGAGAAACCAATTAATAATTCGAACAATGATCTCAACATACCAATAACAATTCAGGAGTTGAGTGAGTGTTTAACAACTTACAGAAATTCGGTCGCAGGCGCTGACGACATTCCTTTGATATTTTATGACATTTGTCATAATTTAAAAACGAATGTCAAAATTATTTTGCCAATCTTTTCTATAATTTAATCAAGATCCACGTAGAAATGATATATGGACGATGTCAACCCAAATTTTTGGGTCCATAATGAATCTAGAACATCTATAGTTCATAATCGGCATCACTTAGAAGACCGAACCTGGCCATTGGGGCTCTCTCGGTCAAACAGAGAGGGAATTGTTTTGCTGAGTTTAAATATTGAACAGATTTCTAAGGATAAATGCGATCATTCTTCAAAATTGGCAAGCAAGAACAAAGTGGAAGTGATTAGGCTTCAGGAGACTCACACTGCGACGGAAGAACATCTCCGCGAAAGAGGAAATATCGCACGTTATCTATTTTTTGATTATTTCCTTAGTCCTATTTATGGCCTTGCTTGCTATGTAAAATCTTCATCATTCAATCATATTGAACTTGTACAGAAGGGTATGTTGAGTGGTGTTTTCTATATTGCGTTCAAATTTTTTGATGTATTTGTCGTTAATATTTATAAACCTCCTGGCGAAATCTGGTCCATCAATTTTGGTATTATTTTTCCCCACCCTGCTATCTATTGTGGTGACTTCGATTGCCATCACAATCAATGGCGTAATACAGAAAACAACAGGAGTGGTATTTCATTAGTTGAATGGATGGAAACAAATGATTTTCATTTTGTATTCGATGCGAAGGCAAAGGGCACTTTTCAATCTATCAGATGGAATCACGACTATAATCCTGATCTTTGTCTGGTTTCTAACGACTGTGAATTGTTTCCTCTTCCTGTTCGACGTAAAGTACTTTCAGATTTTCCTCACAGTCAACACAGACCAGTTATTATTTCGTTAGGTTTTCAATCTACATTTGCAGATTCATTAGAAAAACCAAGATGGAATTTCAAAAATCTCTTTGGAATTATTTCACTAAACAGGTAGATGGTGATTTGAGATGGGTTCCTCCCTTGGGTATAAATTATTTCCGGTTTATAGGAGTTGTCCAAAATGCTGCTGAAAAAACATATTTCTAGAGGCTTTCGAAAGGATTATATACCTGGGTGGTTAGAGGAATCAAATGTTTTTTATAAGGATTATCAGGAAAATGCTTCCAGAGAGAAAGGTGATGCATACCTTAGTTCTTTAAGTGATAGCAGAAAGAATAAATGGAATGAGTTGATGGATGGTATGAATTTTCGTCATTCTACTAGAAGTTCCTGGGATTTGTTGAGGAAATTAGGCAACGCTGATCCCGTTTCAAAAACTCCGACTTATATGAATCCGAATCCTGTAGCATCTAAGCTTGTTAATGTCTCTAAAAGTGTGAAGATTAGTAGAAATGACAGGAATAGAATGAAACGAATCTTATATAAAATGAGGTAGGATGCTATCACGGTTGAGGATTTATCGAATTCTTTCGAGGAAGAAGAGCTCAAATCTGGAATGAAATATACTAAAGTTCGTGAAGCTCCAGGATTTGACGGCATTTTTCCTGAATTTTTTAAACATCTACGAAATAACGCTGAAGAGTGGTTACTATCCTTTTACAATGACATACTCAGCTCAGGTAAAATTCCCGTTGAATTTAGAAAGGCTAAATTAAATGCCATTCTCAAACCTGGGAAAAATCCAGAACTTCCTAGTAGTTATCCACCTATCAGCTTACTTTCTGTTTCTTTCAAAATTTTAGAAAGATTTCTTTATCAGAGGTTAGAACAAATCATTGACAGAGCTCTGCCCACTTCTCAAGGAGGTTTTCGAAAAAACTGGAATTGTTCTGATCATGTTTCAGATTTATCCACTTTCATTGAGACATGATTTCAGGGTAAACTTAAAATGGGCGCTGTATTTGTAGATCTTTCTTCAGCATATGACACAGTTTGGAAGGATGGTTTAGTTTATGAACTCTTTGAAGTAGTTCAATGTGGAAAAATTATGAACTTGATTCAAAATTTGTTATCTGTTGGAAGGCTTCGAGTTTTTATCGGTGAGAAAAGCAGTAGATTTTACACTCTAAATGATGGCCTAACTCAGGGATCTGTTCTTGCACCTCTTCTCTTCAATTTACATATGTCTACTCCCTGAAAATTCCTCTACAAAATTTATTTATGGTAATGATATTAGTTTGGTTTTTGTTTTCATCTGAATAATCATGAGAAGGATAGGCAACTTAGTGCATTCTTCAATCAATCACGATTAACTCATAATTTCACTCCAACATACCTTGGTGTAAAGCTTAATCGTTCTTTGACTTTCAAATTTCATATTGATAAATTATGTCAGAAGTTGAAAACAAGAAACAATATACTACATAAACTAGCTGTATCTAATTGGGGCGCCAGAGTTTCTACTTTGGGAACTACTGCTTTAGCTTTTCAGCAGCAGAATATTGCTGTCAGGTTTGGTTGAATAGTGCTCATGTCAATAAGATTGATTCTCAGTTGAACTGTTTTATGAGAGTTATAAGTGGATCTATCAGTTTAACTCCTACCTCATGGCTTTCGGTTATTTGTAATATAGTTCCTTCCCATATTCGCAGGAAATTAGCTCTTAAATCGTCTTGGGATAGGTATCACTCATTTCCAGAAGTTTTTCCGATAATACACGATCTTCATAATCCACCTAACCTGAGATTGAAATCTAGGAAACCTATTTGGTCGATTGACTTTTTGCTTACACGGGTGGAGGGTGTAGATCTTTGAAAAACTGAATGGCAGGAAGTTGATGTTTTTAATAAAGTTCGCGTAGAGGATCCTTCCAAAAGGGTTGCAGGTTTCGTTATAAGTAGGAAAAATTGGTGTACATTAAATCGTCTCAGGACAGGACATGGTCGTAATAAAAGTATGTTGTTCAAATGGAATACTGTAGAAAGTCCGGCATGTGAATGTGGCGCAGCTGAAGAAACAATAAGACCTTGATTGTCCTATTTATCATTTTACAGGTGGTTTTCAAGAAATTCATTCCGTTTCAGATAATTTCATTAACTGGGTAGGAAACTTTAAGTCTATTTAGGAGATTAGTTTTTGAATCTTGGGGTGATTATGGGCTACATCCTCGAATGATGTATGAGATGTTCCCTGTTGAAAAACAGTGGATCATTAGTTAAGTTCTTAGATAAAGCTAGGACTACTCCGCCTTAGTGTTTTTTTTTCATGGTGTATGTTGATAAGGCAAGAGCTACACCCATGTAGGGCTTCATTCCCAACAGGTGTATGAGATGTTCCCTGTTGAAAAACAGAGGAGCATTAGTTAAGTTCTTAGATTCAAGTGAGTTCAGATATATGAGAGTTAGGTATGTTTTGATGAAATATTTTTCTGCTGGTTTTCTTTTTCCATTGTTACAGATTTTTCCTGTCCCAATTCGCCTTTCCTTTTCACTTTTGTCTTCGTGAAGAAATCCTGGAAATCGTAGAGTGCAAGATGACAATGAGAGAATGAAGCTGCTGAGCAGAAATATTTTTGGTACTTTTCTGTACACACGACACTAACACAACATAAACAGACAATCTACTGCTAGTGCAATAGCGACAGGGAAACTAGTTTTTTCCACTCGTTTATTGAATCATACGCAAGATAGTATGGTTTCCCTGTTACATTTCCTGTGCTCACACTTTAGGGACAATCGTAGGAGGCATGATGTGAGTTTAGATGCCAGATTAAGGAACAGGCATGGTCTGTTTTTTACTACTGGTATTCTATTTATTCGCTTGTTTTTCACGATTGTGTATTCCTGACACACCAAAATTGTAGCTATTAGCATTTATTGTAAATACAATTATTCGAATTTTTGTAAATTCTCTCTTTTCAAAAGAATATGGCTTTTGATAGTTCTCCTCATTCATGGCTTCAAGAAATTTTGGAAATTTATAAAATTGATAAGACACTTCGTCTTTTTCTTGAATTTGTAATGAAAAATTGGAGAACCAATCTTCATTTAAATATTTCAAAACAATCGTTAAAATCCGAAGTAATTCCAATCAAAAGAGGCATTTTTCAAGGTGATTCTTTAAGTGCTCTTTGGATTTGTTTTTGCCTTAATCCATTATCTCATGAATTAAATGCTACTAGTTTCGGCTTCATAATAAAGAGTCTATCAACTGAATTCAAATTAAGTCACTTAATTTATTTAGATGATATTAAATTATATGCCGGAACCAGATCTCATTTAAAAACTCTACTTGAGATTACTTTCAACTATTCCAATGATACTCATATGAAATTTGAGCTTCCAAAATGTAAAACTCTTTCTATTGAAAAGAGAAAGACCACCTCTGATTATATAAAGATTACACTACCTTGACATCTTGGAGGTCGTGGATTAACTGATTTGAATAATCTTCATAGTAAACAGATTTTTTATCTACGTTCCCATTTTCATGATAAACAGAGAACGTCTAAATTACATGATATTGTTGTTGCTTCCGATTATAATCTTACACCTCTGAACTTGATGATAATTCTAAAAGAGAAAGTTAGATGCAGAAGGAATTACACGGAAAGCACCCTAAAGAATTGAAAAATGATTATATTGATGATATCGCATCGAATAAAGGGTTAGTTTCTGGAGAATTGTTTGCTGAAACAGAAGGCTTGGCAATTGCGATCCAGGATCAGGTTGTTTTCACGAGGAATTATAGAAAACTCATCATCAAACAAAATATGGATGATTCTTGCCGTAGATGTTTCTGTTCTTCAGAAACGGTTTTTCATATATTATCATCTTGCTCAGTCCTTGCTTCAACAGATTATTTAGAAAGACATAATGCCGTCGCTAATATTATTCATTTTAATCTAGGAATTAAACATGACCTAATTCCCAAAAGAAAAAATTTCACCAATATGAACCTGAGATTATTTGTGAAAATGACAAATATAAACTTTATTTTGATAAAACAATTCTTTGCAACAGAGCTGTAAAACACAGTAGACCAGATATCATTCTTACTGATAAACATGATCAAATAACATATATAATTTATATTGCTATACCCGACACACATAATATACAAAATAAATACAATGAAAAAATTTCTAATTATATGATGCTTGGCGACGAGATTGAAAAAATGTGGAAAATGAAAAAAATTTTTATTTTACCGATTATTATTTCCACAACAGGTGTTATTCCTAGGAATCTTCACAAAAGTATTGAGATTTTGGGTCTGAAGAAAAATTTGTTTGAACAGTTACAAAAGATAACAGTCATCAAATCTTGTAATATTCTTCGTAGGTTTCTTTCCGAAAAAAATAATGAGGTAGAGTCATAGGTTTTCTCTTCAGTTTATACTGCTCAAAATCTCATTTCATATTTTATTTATTTGTTTATATAAATGTAATATAATTAACTGACAATTTTGTCATATTTATATTCAGAGCAGTATTCTATTCGATCGTTCACCACTTCACACAAAGGAAACTATTAATGAGAACATTCAGTGTTACTTGACTAAGGTCCGTGCACTGGATTTTTTTGGAGAGAAAGCCTCTGACACTACTCGTTGGTACATTGATATCATTGTCTGATGATGCTATAGTATGTATATATTCTGGTAGATTGTTATATTCTCATAACATTTAACGTTATCCTAATATATAATTATTCCAGGAAATGTTTTTATCATAATCATTACCTGGCAATGGTATTAATTACCGGGTGGTGGATTTATATTTCATCAATCAGCAATCAGTTTGATTGCATGAACAGATATATGGCCAACTCGTCGGGGTGAAACCCCTATATATATATATATATATATATATATATATATATATATATATATATATATATATATATATATATATATATATATATATATATATATATATATATATATATATATATATATATATATATATATATATATATATATATATATATATATATGAACCTACCTTTTCGTGCAAAGCTGATTCTTTTAGGTATCTTCAACAATATATTCATCGACAGAAATTTCCTGCTATTTGGTCCCACGCGACGATACTTCCGTTCATCAAACAAAACAAGAATAAAATGAACCCTCATCATATCGCCCTATTTCACTCACATGCAATATGTGCAAGCTACTGGAGAAAATACTAAACGATAGACTAAAATGGCACCTTGTAAAACATAACTTACTCATTCCACAACAAAATGGTTGCAGAACGGCCCGGTTAACCTTCGATAATCTTATAGCCTTAGAATCGACAATCCTCACAGCTTTCAGAAACAATTTAATTTTTAAGTGTTGAAGTTCTGGAAAAGGATGACATTCATTCAGACAATGTGCAGCTAAAGCTGAATCATATTACTGATGTAGGAATGACCGGAAATATCCCTTGTATCTAGCCTTGAGAGAGCGTCCAGTTTGACCTATATAAAAGGAATTGCACTCAGAACATGTTAATTGTTATACTCAAGATTTCTCGAATTCATCGGTTCTATCTTTTGTGTTGAAAAGCAGGCCTGACAATTTGCTAACTGGTTTGAATGCAATATGAACTTTTTCACTATCAGACAAAACTCTGACGTCTTCCCAAAATATGTTAGAGACATAAATAATTCGGGCTTTTCTCTCATAGATTGTGGATGTATCATGTTGAATGTGTTGTTGCGTATTTTTCGATTAATTAAACTCTCTATTGCTTTTATTTTGAAGCCGTTGTTCTCTGCTATTGACATAATGGTGTTAAATTCTGATTTTCGGTCCATGTTCGATAAAGGCAAACAAATCGTTCTGTCAATCATGGATTTGAAGGCTGCTATTTTTTGAAAATATGAGTGGAATGAATCTATGGGTATGTCATTATCCGTGTACGATGTTTTTCTGAAGATATCAATTGATAAACGGTTATTATGCTCCCGTCAAATTGTTGGATCTAAGAAATTGATTTTACTATCCATTTCTGTTTCTATTTTTAACTTAATTTTAGGATGAATACTATCAATGAAATTCAGGAAGATTTCTAGCTGTCTATTCGTTCCAATGAAACATGCTAAAATGTTATCAACATATCGGTACCAGAAGAGAATATGTCTTTTTGTCAAAGGTGAAGTAATAATTTTAGTGTTCTCCAAATTAGACATGAAAATTTCAGATAGAAGGGGACTGAGGGGTGAATCTATAGCTAAACCATTGTTTTGTGAATATATCTTATTATTGAACTGAAAAAATTTTTTGGTCAAGTATAAATCAAACAGAGAAACTAACTCATCTTTGCAGACAACTTTGAGATTTCTTGCTTCTAGAATATTTGATATTAACGAAACACATTCTGTTGCAGCTATATATCGAAAATATATTATCTACATCTAATGATGTTAATTTTGCAATTAGTGGCATGAGGAAATTATTTATTTTATTCGATAATTCTAATGAATTTTTATACTGTATTGTGATTGAAAATCTGAAAGTGATTTGAATTTGGAATTTAGTTGCTTAGCAAGTATTTGTTTTGGACTATTGTTTTATGACACCACTGGATGAATTGGGTTATTTTCTTTATGTGTTTTAATGAGACCATATAATCTAGGAATTCTAGGATTCATTTGAATCCAACTGTTTTTCTAGAAGCTACTAAAAAGTGATTGCATATCATTAGCGGCTGCTATAAGTTGTTTCTGTATAAAAAGTGTTGGGTCTTTCTGAACGAGAGCAAGCGCTTCCTCATCAATGAAATCTTCCATTCTTTCTCATATTGTACTTTTGGAATAACAATAATAGCATTCGACTAGTCTGCTCTCGTGAGTACTAATGAATTTTCAAAAATTTTGCGTTTAATATTTTTGATTAAAATTCTATCTTTCGAGTTGGTTTGATTTTTATGGATCTTTAAAATCCTCTCAATTTTTGCCTTTTCAAAATTGCCAGTATTTAAAGTTCTCGTTGAAATTTTGGATTCAACGGCTAATGTAATAATATGAATTCTGTTTCGTTTCAAAGCATCTGGAGATTATATCATTAAACCACTAATGCTTCACAGATTGTTAACTCTTCGTCCTTGAAATATTAAAACAAAAACGACCTGCAAGTGTCGCTAATTAGAAAGCCTGAGTTACAAGTGCTATTTTGTAAGACTGGTACCGGAATTGTTCTGTTTCAGAACTTATTAAAAAACATAATTCAAACTTTTAAACTGTTCTAATTTTGCATAACACATCGGGTCATCCTCTCGGACTTGAAACTATGCATTAAAATGTGAAAGTGAAATTTGTACCTCCTAACATGTTTGCTTCAACCTATGAACCAAGAAATAATCCATTATCTTGAGCTCTATTACATTAGACGAACATTCAAAATCATATTGGATAATATGGAATGTGATCCTGATATAAATGCTATAGAATGCCAGGAAAAAATTTGACATAGCAAAATGTATCTTAAACATCATCAAATCAGTGGAAGAAATATACCCATTCATTTTTGGCGAATCTGTGCAAATTCAAACGTTAACTGAAAATATTGCCGAAATTGCGAATGGAGTAGGACGAGATGGATTCGATCAGATAGTATCAAGTGACAATTAGGAGTTGCTTGAATAGCAAAATGAAGATTTGAGTCAAATTGACTTAGAAGAAATGTTAAATTCACAGTCTATTGAAGACAAGGTTTCAACAAGTACTGGAAACAATTTGAAAAATCTTAGTGAAGATTTAAGAATGGCAAATAACCATAGTGATTTCTTTATGAAAATCGATCCGTCTATGGAAAGAATTCTTATTTTTTAAAAGGCAAATTGCTAATGCCACTGCTGAATATCAGACTGAATTGAAGGAGCTTTTAAAAACTGCCAACCAAGAAAAAGTTACATAATTCTTCAAACCGTTGCCTAAACTAATCTAACCTAAACTTCAATTTAATTTTTTTTTTTCATATTTGTTTTTTACTTTGTCACCTAGGAATGTGTCCCCTATAATACCATATAAAGTACCATTCTATATTCACAGTTCCTGTATTCGTGGCATATTTACGAAACGTATTTATATAAAAAGCTTATACTATTTTTCATCGAGACAAAACCATACCAAATGATTTCGTCTAGCTTCTTGTTTTTACATGTAATCATCCTCGATAGCTGAAAATACAGGATGTTCCATCTCGAGAAAGATTTTTTTTGGGGGACAAATTTAAAGGTTTATTTATATAGCTAGTGATACATGTTCGGAAAGAAATCAAATAATCCCCCCTACTGATACCAAAATCATCCATATTTCGTATTTAATAAGTTTGTGTCGATCGGAAATCGACCGTTACAAAAAATGTTCTAATACGCCCCTGCATTCTACTCAAAACGGTCCTGTAGAATGTGAAAATATTTTTGCTTAACATCAATATAATTGGAGATATCTTCGTAATTTGAAATCCCGGAAAGTCTAGATTTCCAGAGTAACTTGAAAACTAAAAAAAGATTGCTGAAGTCCGTTTTTACCAATTAGTTTTTATCGAAAATCGTGCTCACAAGAGAATGAATGATAATCTACATAATATATCACATAGGTGCCGTACTAATGCGCATGGTCCACCCTGCACATGTCGGAAATATTCAAATATAACTTCTCAAGAAAGTTCATCTATGTGAAAATCATCCACAATATAGTTGTATCAATTGTAACTGAATACAAATGAAATCCAAGTTTAAGTAGTTAATTCAGCACAATGTAATCCCAATTAATTTCGAAAGCAAATTTGAAAGAACCATATGATGATTCGTATGAGACAAATTCATTTGAAATTTGTTACAGATGTTTATGTTGAGAAGATAAACGTTCACTAATTACTATATTTTTCTCCATTCCAGCCGGATACTGTGAATCCTGAAGTAAAGGCCTGGATAGTAAACTTAACGAGGCCTAAATATCTTTTTCCGGTGGAGCTGAAACCCACAACCAGTGTTGACCCTGGAAGTTACATAACAAGTGCTGGTTTTCATGCGGAAAATGGTGTGAATCTCGTTTGGTTGAACAGAAATCAAAATGTTTCTGTAATGGTAACGTGCGACGCTCAAAATAATTATAATTGCACGGACGTAAGTACAATTTAATATAAAAATATACACATCGTAATAGCAATTTGAATTATTGCATGTTGACCTCGTTGCAAAATGGCGAATGCGCCGGAAACAAATTATGTATATTGAGTTTTCCGTGAAAAACGCCCAAAATTATAGCTCCTACAATTGTTAATCAATTTTAATGAAACAAAAACAGAATTGTATTTGGTGGATATTTTACCAACCTAAAATACACACGCCACAAAAATTGTCGCATCACCTGTTATTCTGAATTCCACAATCGATTAAGCAGCTCGAACGCAGTTTCTTTGTCAACATATATTTTTGGACATATGAGGGGAAAAAATCTTATCTATTTAGTGACATTTGTTTCTATATGATCTCAAACACGTCTGAAACAAGAATGAGTTTATTTGACTATCAGTATTCATTCAATTTCTCTTCAGTTTTCACGCTAAATTAATGCAGATTTTCTGTGTTTCTTGTTGATTTTCGAATCTTTGAATTTATTATAATGGCTGCTGAACGTCCTGGACGCTATTGAGTGATCATGAAGTGGTAAGAATTGTAATACTTCTAGAGGAGGGGCGAAGCCAACGTTACGTGGCCAACTTGTTGAATGTTAACCAAAGCACTATTTCAAGAGCAATTAATCGGTACCACAAAACAGAGGAATATGAAAGAAGGGCCAGGCAGGGGAGAAATCGGATAACAACACAACTTGATGATCGTTGGCTTCGTTTAACTGCACTAAGAGTTCGGCACTGTACGGCTAGAATGCTACAAAATGAACTTGCACATTCCAGAAATGTGCATATTTTATTGCGATATCAGACCAAGGGTGGCTTCTACCGGTCCGCGTCTCACCAGAGAGCATCGAGTTGCAAGACTTCAGTTTGCGGGGAAACAACAATTAAAATGAAATTATAATTCGTACATACAAGATTTTCTCATCCTCCAGAAGAACGAAGAAGAACCTACTTCCAACAAGATAGTGCTGCTCCTCAAAACGTAGTTTTGAATGTTAACCGGCTCAACAATTATATTGTTGATCAATGAATAAGGATTCATTTCAATATTCGGTTTGTTGAAACATATCTCTTCATTTTCTTAAGTGTTCTTTGAGTTTGGTAAACATGCAGCGCAGAGAAGAACATCAATATCGCATGTGGCTGGTCGATAAGGTACCATAACTAGCAATTTCATAGATTTACTCACATCACAGGAAAAATCAAAGTGACCCTCTGTAGCGCAAGCCTCGAAGGAACCTCTAAGGACAAGAATACAGCATCTTCCATGTTGTGTTTTAATCCAGTTAAAGTTACCCGCCAATTGATACCCACTAATGTGCATTGAAATGATTTCCGCTGCGATGCACTACGTTTCCGTTATACCATAATCAGTCGTCTTTCCTGAAGAGTATCAATGAAACATTTCCAAAAATTTATTCTCTAAGCATTGTATATTATGGTGTAAAACTATGAATTTTTTCCGATTCAAATGCAAAAGATTATTTGTTAAGTTTTTTCTTGTTGGTTGTTCTGCCTGAAAATTTGGATGGGGATCTGAAGATTTCTTCCATTCCAAAATTTACTTGAAGATCTAAGTCAAAGACAATTCTAATGTCACAATACTTTAAGTTCTGTGCTAATAATTTCTTTCACTCACACTTCCTGAGTAGTTCAGATATTCTGGGACAGTTTATTATTTGACCTTGATTTTACCCCAAAATTATGAAGATGTAAAATTTCCTGCCCTTTCTATTTCCATTATAAAAAATGAAAAAATGACTGCATGGTATAATCTAAGTCCACGAGGTAATAGCCGAAGAAAAATAATGTAAGTGTAGTCTCAAAAAATTTTCTATCGAATATCGAACGAATATTTTTCTAGTTTTTCCTCAGTTCCCGGACTTTTTGGACGTCCTATATATTGAGACACCCTATACCAAAATAATCGAATGAAGAAGCGAGTCTTGGCTCCCATTTTCTTTCTCTAAAAATAACAAGGTGATATAGTGACACAAAAAAATCGTAGACTTTCAGTGTGACTCATATTTTTCATAACTTTTCCTTGAGATCGTTTTTTCGAATATATCAAAACCGTCCGACTTTTTCCTTTTTCTGTTCTTTTCAACTCAAAACTTCAATGGAGTATTACGAACCAAACAAACACATCTACACTGTATTTATTGGAATAATTCTAACACTCTAAACATTAATGACAAACATATTATGAGTTATAAATAAAACATAATAACAGCGTGTTTCTAGTCTACATATTTATG
Organism: Cryptolaemus montrouzieri; assembly: GCA_013387265.2. Classification (NCBI taxonomy): domain Eukaryota; kingdom Metazoa; phylum Arthropoda; class Insecta; order Coleoptera; family Coccinellidae; genus Cryptolaemus; species Cryptolaemus montrouzieri. The sequence continues at coordinate 136,929,585 of JABFTP020000185.1, read as the reverse complement.
AAATCTGTGTTGCTTTCCACCATTTATACTGAATATACATTCAGAGCGTAATGGATCCACGACTTTGTTTCTGTTACATATAGTGAAGGAGTACACAGGGTATCCCAAGTTGAGTGGCCTATTAGACGTTTATGGAGAACTAAAACACGACGAAAGCGACATCTGATGGTAGCGTAAAATCATGCTCGGCAATGGTATGGCATGTGAAAGATCCGTATAAATAACAGTGAATTGTTTCGAAAAATGAATTTAAAAATAAATATGTGTTATAAAAATCTGTGATCGTGTTTTTAAATTGAAAAACTCATTACGATGGAAAAAGTGTGTATAAAAAATAGGAAAAAATTCTTTGAAAACAAGCTTTTATTTAAATGTGCTAGAAAGAAAAAAAATAAACTTTTGCACTAAAACTTTTACCGTTAATTCATAACGTCATTTCAAATTTAACATATTTGACACAATTTATATGTTATAATATAAAAGCTTGTCGCGAGATATAAGTACTCGTATTTACTTTATCAGTTTGAAATATTAACAGGTAGGCATAACATATAAATTGTGTCAAATGTGTTAAATTTGAAATGACGTTATAAGTTAACAGTAAAAGATTTAGTGTGAAAGTTAATTTTTTTCTATTTAGCGCATTTAAATAAAAGGTTGTTTCAAAGAATTTTTTAAACTTAATTTCATTTTTAGTTATTCTTGGCAATCTTTCATTTGGTACCCATATTGTAGGAACGAATAAAAGAAAATTATCCGCCATTTCGTTTTGCATTAAGAATATTTGGTTCACCGCCTTGTTGGATTTAGAATGACGTCACATAGTTAATCATGCATTGTCATCCAAACTCAATGTGTATACAAAATTTCAGCTCAGTTGGTTGAGATCAAGTGCCTTAAAATTGAGTTGTAAGATTTCACCCGAACATACAAACATACATACATTGCAAGTTAAATAAAAGCTTGTAAATATGTTTATAAATAACTAAAAGGAGTTTTAAGAATCCCATGGGGTTAACCTGTGAAATGTAAACAAATTTAATACATTACAACTGCAATAATGAAAATTACAAAAGTGTTGATTGTCAATATGATTTTCAGAAATAAAATGAAAATTAATGGCAATGTAATTGCGAATCGTAATTTGAACGTACATTACCCTAGTTGCATTGTTTCTGAAAAATGTTACACACTACTTTGTTTTTTCTTTTAACATCATTTATCCATTTATTTCTTCCATCCATTTATTTCCACTTGGCCACTGGAAATGTGTAAAATTTACATTTACTGTTTCTAGCTGTATTTTTGCAATCAACAACACAACAACTATTATGGATCATTTTTTATTTAATGTTAACGTGTTTATTTATGATAAAAGCATGATTTAACGATAATTTGACCACATCGAGCGCTGTGATTGGTTCAGCTGTCCCCACTATATACTCCGCTCCCTGCCAATACCGGAAGTGCATACCAACTTTGTTATTCAATATAGAATATCCTATATATTGATGACTGGTTCGATAACACTTGTTATTCCAATCACAAAAACAACTAACACATAAGTTTAGCTTGTTTCGTTTATGAAATATTTTAGTTTTACTCGGCAATTATCAATTTTTTGCTTTTTGAAAAAATTGATATATCTCGAGAACGACGTGAGCTACCAAAATAATGAAAGGTGTTTTACCAACAAAAACCATGCTGGATATAACTCATATTCGACTGAATCTCAGTCAGTATACAGAGTCCTCTTTTTTCCGATTCACATTTCGAAACGAAAAAACATCGAAAACTACGTTTCTTCAAATTGTAACCCATATTTATCGTTAGATTCGCCGTAAAAACTGAATGAAGCTCCCCATACATACCCTGAGATTTCAACTTTTCAAGTTATGAGAAAAAACTAAACTTACGTACCTACCTGAAGTTGGCAAAGGAGGCTTAGGTTTCTGCACGTGCATAGACACATCCCAGAGCATAGACAGGTTCCTGAGCATAGATAATAAACTATTGTTATTTTAACTGTCAGTCGAATAAGTTCGAACAGAATGGCTAAAGATAAGGTTACTTCTGCAAAAATAAGGTCCAATATTTTATGCGTTGACATGAATAATAAAATACAGGATGTTCCATTTGGAAAAATCACGATATGATATTTTTAACATTACAATATTCAATAATTTTTTTGAGTCACTCCTGTATGGAATGAGGATAATCTATTTCAATTCATTAATGAAGCTATCCTTGGGCAATAAGAAAACGAAAGGAAAAAAGTATTCATCCTCTCTGGCCGAAGGAGCATGCGATGATGTGAGAGCCCATTTTCATGAATTTTTACGGAAAAAAAATATGGTGTCGAAACTACTCACCAAAAAACTCATTACTTAAATACATTATGGCCGCTACTGAATCTTGAATAAAAAAGTGGTTTTCCAATCTGAAAAAATCACCCATGATTTTTTATTGAAAATTGGGATACCTTGTTTACTGCAAAATAAATTGCTGAAGTAGATTCTTACTTTCTAAATACAATACCGTTCGAACAAAAATGAAATCTTCAAGAGTGTACGAGCTACCGAGCACCGCGCCACTGGTGAATCACCCAGTATATGGAGGAACTAAGGAGAGCCACAACACAGGGTGTTTTACGTCGAGTAGAACTATTTCTAGAAGTGAATGGTCACTTTGAACAATCTTTATGAAATTTAGGAAAATAGAGTTTATCTCTGTTTATCTGATATTTTCTAATTTGACTTCGGACAACTGCAGTTTTTTTTTCTTAATTAATCAATTATCTAATGACAAAAAGTTATTTGTTAATGTTCTGGGAATTGTCTGTGCACGTGCAGAAATCAGAGTCGCATTTGCCAACTTCAGGAAGGTACGTAAAATTTTTTTCGCTATAACTTGAAAACTTGAAATCTCAGGTACAGGTATGTATGGGGAACTTCATTTATTTTCTTACTGTAAATCTAATAAATGAAAAAATAATATGGGTTACAATTTGATAAAACGTATTTTTCGATGTTTATTCGTTTCGAAATATGAGGCGGAAAGAAGAGCACTTTGTATACTTATGAGATTAAGTCGGATATGTGTTATAGCCCACATGGTTTCCTGTTTGCAAAACACCTCTGAATATTTTGGTAGCTTACGCTGTTCTCGGGATATTTCAACTTTTTCAAAAAGCAAAACATCGATAATTTTCAAGTAAAACTAGGATATTTCATGAACGAAACATGCTGGACTTATGTGTTAGGTGTCCTTGTAATTGGAATATCAAGTGTTATCGAACCAGTAAGGTTGTAAGATAAAATCGAAAGAGACTAAATAGTCGATTTCATTTGTCTTGAAAACGAACGTGATTCAACATGACATATGCTGACATTAAAAAAACATTGGGATACATCAAACTTGCTCTACTACCTAAGAAATTATATGCAAAATATAGCTAAAATTGACGTGCATTTTTTTATTCCTTTCTTTTTTTCTTTCAGTTCCATGTTGAAAAAGAACATATTGGTTGGACTGAGCCTATTTTCCACCCAGTATATTCTTATAATGGCACTCAAGCCCTTGTAACACTTCCAGTTAAAGATGGCGCTAATGGGCATTATATGCATGCCTGTCAACTTTTCAACAATAATGTTGTGCCACTTACTCATGGAGCTTTCGAAATAACGAAAATATTGGGATGGGATGAAGAGAAACACATATTGTGAGTATTAATTCCGAATAAACTAAATATTAAAAAATCAATTAGATCATATCATGAAACCAATCAACATATAAGTCCTTAATGATATTTAGGTACCGACCTAACAAATTTCTGCTGTAATTATAACCTCGTCGTTGGAGGGACCCTATTCCCTCACAGAAAAATTCACAAAGTTACTTGGGTTTCACCCCAACACACCGAGAACCAGATATAGCACATATCCATATCAAGGAAATGGCACTCATCCCTGCAAGATGTTCGCAACAAGAAAGGAGCTGATATAGCTAGTGATCACCACCTTGTTATTAGCGTTTTGAAGCTAAAGCCTGCAAGGAACCAAAACCTAACGAGACTGAAGGAACCGAAGTACAATGTTAACAAACTAAAGAACAGAAAAGAATGTAACTCATTCAAAGAAGAAATACAAAGAAGGAAAAAAGAGAAAAACAAAAACAGAAAATTTTCAAGATTGGGTAAGCCTGGCAAAGGTACTTACAGAGACTGCTGAAGACATACGTACAGTAGAAAGAAAAAGGAAGGAATGGATATCTGATGAAACATGGAATCTTATAAATGAAAGAAGAAGAATAAAAAGATAAACTTTGATAGGGCATACGATGGAAACGAAAGCGGCAGCACAACGATTATAACATCAGAAGAGGAATAAAAGAGTGAAAACAGCAGCCAGAAGAAACAAAATAAAATGGGCTGAGGAACTTTCAAAGGAGGCACAGATAGCGGCGCAAAAGAATAATGCAAGAGAGCTCTACCAAATTACTAAAAGATCAAGAAGAAAATGCTCAAAGAACAACTAGAGAGATGGAAAGAACATTTCCAGGATATGTTAGGTACCCCGCAAGATGAAGGGGATTATTCAAACGAGGATGTTTCTGAGAACATCTTGCAATTGCCAATCTCCTGCGACAAACCCACATTATCCGAAATAATCAGCGACCTGAAAAGTTTGAGCAATAACAAGGCATCAGGAATTAACAACGTGCCAGCTATTGAAAGCTGATCCATAGATAAGTGCCAAATTACTAGCTCCCATAATTACTCAGATATGGGAAACAGAAAACATTCCAGCGGGCTGGAATAAAGGTATCATCATAAAAATGCCGAAAAAAAGTGACCTCACCTTGTGCAAAAATTGGAGTGGCATTACCCTGCTTAATACTGTCAAAAAGGTACTGGCTTCACTAATGGAAAACCAACTAACAGAAGAGATCGAAACGATCTCAAGACCGAAGCTGGTTTCAGACCAGGTTTCTCCAGCACTGACTATATTAACACAGTCCGAATCCTCATTGAGCAATCAGTAGAATGTCAAGTGAGGTTATACCTTATTTCCATAGATCTCAAGCGAGTCTTTGATGGACTGTCACAAAAAGCAGTTTGGAGAGTACTTAAGCTGAGGGAAGTACCTGAGAAAATAATAAACCTGATCAAAGGTCTCTATAAAGACGCAAAATGCTAGTCGCTCACAACGGCACAAGTACTGACAACTTCGGCCTCTTGTCAGGAGTCAGACAGGGCTGTGTGCTCCCCCCCCCCCCTCCTATTTAATATAATGCTCGATTATGTCCTTGAAAAAGCTAACGTTGGCATGCGTGGTGTTAGATGGACACTCATCTAACCTAACCACCTGAACGACCTAGAGTATGCTGACGATGTGTATTGTTGGTCAAGCATTTCAAGATAGCGCGTGACAACTTCAAACGCTAGCCGACGAAGCTAAGAAGATTGGACTGCAAATTAATATACAAAAGACCAAATCCATGCGGCTGAACACCAACTGCAGCAGTGCATTTCGTTTAGGAGACGAGAACATAGAGGACGTCAACGAATTCACTTATCTTGGCAGCATTATCACCCAGGATGGGGAGCCGAAGCCAATATAAGACACCGACTACGTAAAGCCCAACACGCCTTCAGCATACAGTATTCTATACTAACCGAATTGCGTATATATCAGTCTAACGTGAAGTTTGTACTGTTGTACGATTGCGAAACTTGGAAGGTAACGAAAACTCTAACGGATCGGCTACAGGTTTTCGTGAATTAGAATTATACTCAGAATTTTCTGGCCACAGACAATTAGAAACGAGGATCTCCTCCACCTGACCAATCAGAATAAAATAGAGAAGGAAATCAAATTACGGAAATGGGGCTGGATCGGACATACCCTCCACAAGGATGATAATTGTATTGCTAAGACAGCACTGAACTGGAACCCACATGGCAGAAGAAAAGTAGGAAGGCCAGCGCAATGAGGTTGACGGATACGTTTATAGTGATTCAATAACGATTTAGTCCACAACAATATAATAATATCGTTGCAGTTCAAGATCTCATGGCACGTGCGTCACAAATATTCTGGGCGAGGGCGGCAGAGAGCGCAAAGTGGAGTAACAATACAAGACTGATCTTACGCAACCGATAGCATACGATAATTGCTTCAATCGCTTCATCAAGAATGCTTGGTTTTCTTTATCATACCTTTTTAGACAATAATAGTGATTATGTGATGTTGAACCAATCTATGGATAAAACTATAAAGCTAAAATTTCATGCTGGTTACGGCAGAATGACTAATTATGGATTATAATATCGGTAGGTCTATGACGGATTATAATAGAGTGAGAACTGAAATATTCAATTTCTCTTTGGAATTCAATACCTGTTTCATTTGAGGAGATAATACTTACATTTTCATCCAATGCGGAACTCCAAAGCCTTGATAAAGACTATTTATTCGGTTATTTCAACACACAAGAAAAAATAAACATACACAGGAGATTCACAACAGATAGCTAGGATCTGAATGCGGCACTGTGCCACCACAAGTTAAATTGGAGATGGGCAACTTTTTCAGGTAAGGGTAGTATGGACCGAACTTGGTCTTTTCGCGCGAGGTGACGCACGTACCATGAGATCTTGAACTATTTTTACATAATTTAACAGAATATTCGTACAAGATATGAAATAGATGTTTCACCTCGACCTTCACTGAATGTAATCTCTTAACTCATTTTTGATAATAGAATTTAAACATTCTTACCCTTCACTTTGAATATTTATTCTTAAACACTTGACTCTTTGTGTTTTTCATTTATTTTTATTCTATCACTAGATACCGACTGATTATTTCGTAATTCAACCGAACATGGTCGATTGCCATGCATTTCAAAACAGCGTCATTGTCTGAATTAAATGTCAACATCATAATAATTATCTTCGAAAAAGTTATGATTCGAATAAGATTATGAGTGACAAATCGAGTGCATTAGATGTAGAACTTGAAAATATTGCTTCTGAAATTACAAATGATGAAAATGATATAATCGATAAACTGCTGTCGCGAAAATCAAAACATGAAAACGAAAAGTTTCATGCGCTGTTCAGAGATTGGCAAGAAGAACAAAGGAACTCCTGTTCTGAAAATTTTTTACTTGAATCTCGAAAACCAGGAATGAAATAGTGGCTGCAACGTCGAAATATTGCCTTCGCAGATGGGATGCACAAAGCAGAACTTTATAATCCAATTAAATTGCACAAACCCAGATATAGAACATATGCTTTTGACAAACTCCTGAATGATTAGGGCCCCAATGTACTTAGAATTCCCCATATCATCCTGACTTAAACCCGATTGAAAAAGTTTGGGCAGCCATGAAAGTTTAAGTAGCTGAAAGGAATGTTGATTTCTCAATGGAAAAACTGTTTGGTGAGTTTGTCTCTTCGTTTCCCCAGATCAGTGGGAATCATTATGCGACAATACGCAAAAATTGAACAATCTTTTATGGAGCAAGAACCTATGCTGAATGAAGTTTATTTAACCTCTTTATAAACGAAAAGTTTTATGAGCTGTTCAGAGATGGGCAAGATGAACAAAGGTACTCCTGTTCTGAACATTTTTTACTTGCATCCCGAAAAGCAGAAATGAAATAGTGGCTGCAACGTCGAAATATTGCCTTCGCAGATGGGATGCACAAAGCAGAACTTTATAATCCAATTAAATTGCACAAACCCAGATATAGAACATATGCTTTTGACAAACTCCTGAATGATTAGGGCCCCAATGTACTTAGAATTCCCCCATATCATCCTGACTTAAACCCGATTGAAAAAGTTTGGGCAGCCATGAAAGTTTAAGTAGCTGAAAGGAATGTTGATTTCTCAATGGAAAAACTGTTTGGTGAGTTTGTCTCTTCGTTTTCCCCAGATCAGTGGGAATCATTATGCGACAATACGCAAAAAATTGAACAATCTTTTATGGAGCAAGAACCTATGCTGAATGAAGTTTATTTAACCTCTTTATAAACGAAAAGTTTTATGAGCTGTTCAGAGATGGGCAAGATGAACAAAGGTACTCCTGTTCTGAACATTTTTTACTTGCATCCCGAAAAGCAGAAATGAAATAGTGGCTGCAACGTCGAAATATTGCCTTCGCAGATGGGATGCACAAAGCAGAACTTTATAATCCAATTAAATTGCACAAACCCAGATATAGAACATATGCTTTTGACAAACTCCTGAATGATTAGGGCCCCAATGTACTTAGAATTCCCCCATATCATCCTGACTTAAACCCGATTGAAAAAGTTTGGGCTGCCATGAAAGTTTAAGTAGATGAAAGGAATGTTGATTTCTCAATGGAAAAACTGTGTGGTGAGTTTGTCTCTTCGTTTTCCTCAGATCAGTGGGAATCATTATGCGACAATACGCAGAAAATTGAACAATCTTTTATGGAGCAAGAACCTATGCTGAATGAAGTTTATTTAACCTCTTTATAAACGAAAAGTTTTATGAGCTGTTCAGAGATGGGCAAGATGAACAAAGGTACTCCTGTTCTGAACATTTTTTACTTGCATCCCGAAAAGCAGAAATGAAATAGTGGCTGCAACGTCGAAATATTGCCTTCGCAGATGGGATGCACAAAGCAGAACTTTATAATCCAATTAAATTGCACAAACCCAGATATAGAACATATGCTTTTGACAAACTCCTGAATGATTAGGGCCCCAATGTACTTAGAATTCCCCCATATCATCCTGACTTAAACCCGATTGAAAAAGTTTGGGCTGCCATGAAAGTTTAAGTAGATGAAAGGAATGTTGATTTCTCAATGGAAAAACTGTGTGGTGAGTTTGTCTCTTCGTTTTCCTCAGATCAGTGGGAATCATTATGCGACAATACGCAGAAAATTGAACAATCTTTTATGGAGCAAGAACCTATGCTGAATGAAGTTTATTTAACCTCTTTATAAACGAAAAGTTTTATGCGCTGTTCAGAGATTGGCAAGATGAACAATGGTACTCCTGTTCTGAACATTTTTTACTTGCATCCCGAAAAGCAGAAATGAAATAGTGGCTGCAACGTCGAAATATTGCCTTCGCAGATGGGATGCACAAAGCAGAACTTTATAATCTAATTAAATTACACACCCAGATATAGAACATATGCTTTTGACAAACTCCTGAATGATTAGGGCCCAATGTACTTAGAATTCCCCCATATCATCCTGACTTAAACCCGATTGAAAAAGTTTGGGCTGCCATGAAAGTTTAAGTAGCTGAAAGGAATGTTGATTTCTCAAAATGGAAAACCTGTGTGGTGAGTTTGTCTCTGACAATACGCAGAAAATTGAACAAACTTCTATGGAGCAAGAACCTATGCTGGTTGAAATTATCGACAATTTCGTGATTACTTTGCAAGCAGACGATAATGACAGCAACAGTGAGTCTTCTAGTTCTGATGAAGAACTATCTGACGTAGAAATTATAAATTTTTTTTTAATTTTAACTTATTTTATCTTTCATATTTGTATTGTTTGCAAAAATTATCTAGATAGTTTTTACCATTTTTAATGAAATTGTATTATTAAACTGACAACCAGGTAAATCAGAATCATTCGTCCTCACGATAGTGCAATACGATTGTACTTCTTAAAATTTCCGTTTTCTTTGTTATGTCGTTAATCCTATATAAACCCATCGGGGTATCACAAAGATACTAGGTACTTTGGAAAAACATAGTTACTAATCCTTTTCCTCAAATCCATATTGAATATCAACCTTCAGTTACCATATTTCATCCTATTGTACAGATTCCAGATATTCTTGAAAATTTGAATTATAAAGAGAAAACAATGGTACTTATCATGAAGATGCAGTTAGAAAACCTCTGCCTCGAAAATTTCCTGTAGTCTAACTGGTGATGAGTCTGTGACTCACTTATTTGTAACAGAAATTAAAATGATCGGGTACCTTGAAATGCCATATGCCTAACAGGCGTAATTTTCCCAAAAAGCCTTACGTCGACCTGATAGCTATTTGACATTACATTGCAGAACGTATTTTTCATCTTACTTCCTCTGCTTGCTAGCTCTTTTCTTGTTCGCGCATCTTACAAGAATTTCAACCGTTCTTGTCGAATTGTACCTAATAATCCAAAATAAGTGAACATGCCTTCTTCCATATATCTACGTCGTTTGTTTTCGATGACGTTTCCTTTCAAGCGATGAATAAAACTGATGCAGTTTTCGTGCAAGGTATACAGGGTTGGCCAATTTTGATACTGTTGTTCGGCTGTTGAGTTAAATATTGAACCTGTATTTCTTCAAATTTTCAATCTTCTTTGGTGAATACATAATAGTTTATTAACAATCTCTTTTTTAGGTATGCCATAGCCACCAATGAAAATCAACCAGGTGTACGCCATTTATTCAAACTCGGGGATATGAATTCGAGTCAAGCTTGGACTTGCCTAACCTGTCAGCCCAAGATAGACCTCAATATGACGTATGCATACTTTCCTGATTATATGAATGAATCAATGGTGAACAGCAGCCTACTCTCGGACTATAAATGCGAATATAACAATGTGATATTTAGTAAATCTTTCAAGTATTATATTCAAGAATGCTTAGGACCGGATGTTCCTGTTGTTTTCCTTGTAGAAACATCACAAAATGTAAGAATTGCAGTTTTGAATGCTGGAACAAGACTGAGGAAGAGGGTGAAGAAGTTTTCGTATCCCCAAATCAAGACTATTCAGGTGGAGATTGAATTCGGATATAAGGCTCAAGTTAGATTGTATTTGCCACCTGTTCTGAGGGAGTACGAAGATGTTGCTTTTCCAATGGTGCTTTTAGTGTAAGTAACAGTTTCGAAGTTTTAAATAGTGAAGTTTATATGACAATTTGCAATTTTGTCTTGTGATAGTTCTTGTCGGTTTTCACGAAAGAACCAAAAAGATACCATTTAAGCTTTCGCACATTTCACTGTTGTCTGAATACAAAAAGATAATGGTTATAAGCAGGAATTGGGAAGTGTTTGTTGATATTTTCAATTCTCTTATTCCGTAAAATTGAATTTAAAAAAGTTGTGGGTGGTCAAAGGTATAGATCACGAATGTAACTTTGACTAAACGTATAACATCAGTAACTTCGAATGTTAGCCGATGTGCTTTAACATTAATTGATTTAATATGTAGAAATAATATTTTGTATCTGGACTTCGAAAATAAAACAACAAGGCAGTCAAAGTGAGAGATTTATCAAAAATTCATGTTTAATTAATTTAAATGAAAGTTATTCATTTCACACAGTTAAAAGTATGTATAACAAAAATATTAATTGATTTTCAAATATAGGTTTTCAAGTTGATTAAAAATGAAACCTCTCTTTGAATCAATGGGCTTATTTAACTATTGAACTATGTACCGCTTTTCAGTAAACGACCTGTATAGAACTGTAGACCAAATAAATTTGAAGTTTCATTTCCCATATATTCAATTTGCAGCTCTTCAAATTGAAATAATCTTCCCAAAGTAATACTTTTCAGTATTCAGGGTTGCAGTAAGTTCTACTAAAATGTAGTCATCCTCTGTAAGTTCTTCATCTTTATCTTCATTTAACTTTTCTTGTGTTTTTTACACTGATCGTTCATTTTCCTCAGTTAGTTGATGTTTCAAAGTCACTAATAGCATATTATCATAATCTGAATCATTGTCATATTCAGTCGGTTCATTTGACTTTACATGATACCGAAAACTGATAAAACTATCTTCTTTAAATCCTTACTATTTTCGTTATTACTCGAATCTTTTCTTCGTTTCCCTAGTTTTGTAATCATTTATTTAACCTCTTTATAATCACCAAGAGTTTGGTTATTACATGCAAGGAGGAAAGGAAAAAGTTTACAAACTACACAATACTAATACTAACCTAACCGTCCCCATATTGAAACAATTAAAAAAAAAAGTGTGATGAAATAAAATGGCTGAGGAACCAAAGGCACTATAGAGTGCCCCCTGCTCCCCTAAGCCAAAACAGAAGAGCTCATTGCATTGCACAGCCTCATCATACAGTTATTGGAGAAACACTGCTTGGGTTTACATCAAATACATCGTTCTTATTCAGTATTCTTAAATTGATCTCGGGAACTTTGAAATGTAAAATACTTATGAAATTACATTTTTTGTACTTGAGATTGTTTACTATGTTATAAAAAAAATATCACAGCCTGCCATTGCGTCTATGTATTAGTATTTCAAAATTGATAGTGACCAACATAGACATACAGGGATATCCACCGGGACCGTCCGTTAAAAATTTTTTGAGTTCCAATCACAATATCAAGCTGAAATTTTTACGCGGCCATAACTAGCGATTTCCAATTGAAGTGAAATATTTTCGAAGTGATACCATTTCCGGTTATACCGGAAGTGGGTCATCACTTTTTTATTTCAAATGGCAATCTACCTTTTTTATTATACATCTAGAACCGACATTTGAGAAAGGCATAAAATACCCAAGTTGTTGGCACTTATCTGTCAAAACTTTTGACAGATTCAATTATTTTTGTTATAACCTCGATTTTTGAGGAACATTAAAAAAATTATAGCTCGTAAATATTTTGCACTACAGACACAATTTTTGCTTGGGTGGATAGAGGAAAGATCAAGGAATTTTTTAAGCAGTCTACACATGTCAAATGTTTATTGCGTTGATTCGTATGATTTTTTCAATTTGACCTTTTTCAAACAGCAATAACTCAATTTTTTCAAATGGCACGTGCCAATTTTTATATCGCCAAAGCGTCAAATTTCAAATGGAATTGCATCAGCATGTACTATACCCATCTCTTATAGTTTCGAAATAATTTGGGAATATATTGAATTTTTATCATTTTGCAAGAACTAACAGAGAATGCTTTGAAATATTTGAATCAAGTAGCTGAACTGGCTACGCTCACCTGACAGGTGCCTAAAATTAATGTACTTGTCACTTCGTCCATTCGAATTTGATATTTCAACAAGAATTGTTGGTAATTTGAAGTGAAAATTTTTGAAAAACACCAGATTGATAATAAAATGGCTGATTATTCAAACGAGGATATGTTTAATCTCTTTTTAATGTATGGCGAATGTCAAAAAGTGGTGAATAGACTTGCAGGCAATTCAATAACCGATTTCCAAATTTGGCGTTTATGAGTGAAACAAAATTTCGAAGGATTAGAAGCAATTTTCTGCAATTTGGAAGAATAAAATACATAGAAACTAGAAGAAAACCAATTCTCGAGGACAACGACAATCAAATTAATACGCTAGCGTATTTTCGTACCAATCCACATCCGTCCATTAAGTCAGCATCAATGGATATTGGATTGAGTTATACTTCCATTCAAAAGATCCTTAAGGAACATAACATGCACCCGTATTCTTTTATCAGACTACAAAAATTGAAACCAACTGACCTTCCCAAGCGGCTGAATTTATTTCTGTGAAAATTTATTAATTCGGCTTCAAGAAGATGAGACAATTCTGCAAAAAATTATATGGTCTGATGAAGCCAAGTTAAATGAAAGTGAAATAACCAACAGGAGAAATCGACATTTTTGGGCCACAGAAAATCCACATTTCATTGAGGTTATTGATTCCAAAATAAAGTCAGCGTGAACGTTTTCACAATTTTAATGAATGATTTGTTGGCTTATCGCATTTATGAGGAAAATCTTAATGGACAAAGATAAATGGAAATTTTGAGAGGAACATTAGCAAATTTTTTAGATGGATTACCCCTTAACATTCTGAGGGATTGCTATTACCAAATGGATGGTGCATCAGCACACAAAACACGAGCTGTAGATCGGCAGCTAACAGAAATATTCGAGGGTAGATGGTGAGGTAATCGAGGACCAAATTTATGGCCTCCGCGTTCTCCGGACCTAACTCCCCTTGATTTTTATTTATGGGGCAAAATCAAGAGTGAATTGTATCTCATTCCTCTAAGAAGTAAAGCAGAGTTACTAGAGCGCATTCATAATGCTTTTCGTAATATTAATCCTGAGGAAACTAGGAGGGCAACTCATCATGTTCGTATACGAGCTGTCAAGTGTATCGAGCAAAATGGGGCCCATATTGAACATTTATTCAGATCGTAAATTAGTTTTCTCCTATGATGTTTGCTATCATTTATTCGTATTAATGTAATTATCTTCGATCATTGGTTTTCGCTTTGTTCGTACAATTTTTATTCATCCGAATTGTAGAAAATTGCTTCTAATGCTTCGAAATTTTATTATACTCATAGACGGTAAATTTGGAAATTGGTTATTGAATTGCCTGCAATTTCTACCCACTACTTTTTGACATTCTAAAATGAATTAAGAAAATATTGAATAAATATTTTCGTTTGAATAACCAGTGGTGATAAGTCAACATTTCTTATCATTCTATCCAGTTTTCTTGCAACAAAAAACTTCATTCTTCGCAAGTAGTCAAAGATCCATGGTTAAAAACAATCAATAATTTGAAATACCCAGTGATTCCATATAAATCTTGTTGTGTGCATCGGTTACTATTGAAGTTGGGTGAAAAATATATTAACTTTCTGCAGGCACTTTTTGGGTGAAATGCAGGGACGTATTCATTTTTTCTTTTGAAATGATATAAAGTGGTGCTTTTAAATGTAATCCAATGGAGATTTCAGCTAAAATAGAAAGATTATTTGTAAACTTGTGACTTGAAACCGTAGATCAATGAATAATACACTCCTCAAAAAAAATGTCGCATCACCCTACTCTTACGAAAATACTATATAAACTTTTAGGTTGGTCATTCAAGAGTCGCTTGGTAACTTTCAGAAGTGTAAAATAAGAAGACATCATTCAAAAGAGATGAGTTTATGATGGAAAATATCAATAATTTTCGAGTTAATAATAATAAAAAATTCTATCATCTTCAAACATTCGCGAAGAGACCAATCAACTAGCATCGAATGGTTACTAATCATTTTCATAATCGAGTGTTTCCTCCCCGGGCCCTAATTACTGCCAGTATACGTCTCGGAAGCCCCTCAAACAAATTTTGGATGTACTCTTGAGTCACTGAGTTCCAAATTTCAGGAAGGAGATTTTCTAAATGTTGGAGTGTTTTACAAGGCATCCTACGTTGCTGAATTTGTCACCCCATATTGTCCAAAACATGTTCTATGGGATTCAAGTCGAGACTTCTGGCTGGCCATCTTAAAATATTGATTTCGGCATTTTGTATAAATTCTGTAACTACTCAAGCTGCTTGAGGCCGAGCATTATCATGCATATAAATGTTTTCGCCAATCAATGGGCCAAAGGGTACAACATGGGGTTCAAGGATATCTGCGAAGCATCTGGCCGCTTCCATTCTCTCATTATTCACTGGAACTAACTCAGTTCGACCATGAAAAAAAATGCCTCCCCACACCATTACTGAGCCCCATCCGAAGTTTTCGGTTTGCCGGATATTCCATTGCTGATACCATTCCCAGGTCATCTGTATACAGGCACGTATCTATCACTTAATACTAGACAGAACCTGGACTTGTCGGAAAAGAGAACATTCTGGAATACCCCAATTTGCATGTTCCCTCGCAAACTGAAGTCTTGCAACTCGATGCTCACTGGTAAGACGCGGCCGGTAAAAGCTACGCTACCCTTGGTCTGATATCGTCTTCTCTGAACCTGTTCCTAACAGTTTGCAATGAAATATGCACATTTCTGGAAAATGCAAGTTCATTTTGTAGCATTCTAGCCGTACAGTGCCGAACTCTTAGTGCAGTTAAACGAAGTCAACGATTATCAACTGGTGTTTTTATCCGATTTCTTCTCTGTCCGGCACTTCTTCCATATTCCCCTGTTTCGTGGTACCGATTAATTGCTCTTGAAATAGTGCTTTGGTTAACCTTCAACAAGTTAGCCACGTAACGTTGGCTTCGCCCCTTCTCCAGAAGTGTTACAATTCTTACCACTTCATGATCACTCAAATAGAGTGTAGGACGTTCAGCAGCCATTACAATAAATTCAAAGATTCGAAAATCAACAAGAAACACAGAAAACTTGCATTGATTTAGCGTGAAAATTGAAGAGAAATTGAATGAATACTGATAGTCAAATAAGCTCATTCTTGTTTCAGACGTGTTTGAGATCATATGGAAACAAATGTTACTACAGAGATAAGATTTTTTTCCCCTCATATGTCCAAAAGCATATGTTGACAAAGAAACTGCGATCGAGCTGCTTTATTGATTGTGGAATTCATAATACCAGGTGATGCGACAATTTTTGTGGAGTGTGTACTTCCTGACAAACTCTCAAATCTGCCTGTCATGCACGAAACCATCAATAGCCACAATTGCACGGGCACGATGCCGAAAAACGAAGCGGCAGACTGAAGGATGCTCGTCAGCATCCCAACCAAAAACATCGGAACACCCTATCGATTCTAGAAAAAGACACATCTCGTGCATACATACGATAGTCGCCTTGTATGGTCCGAGAAGGTCAACCCGCTAACAGACTTCGAGAAAAGCAACGAGAAACAACAAACCGATGTGAGAACGTAAAAATTCCAACACTTGAAAAACATCTTTCATCATTGCATCACGGTTCAAACGAGCGAAATAGACCACGAGTTTCCAGGAAAAACCTCCTGTCGGTTTCAATATTCGATAAAACAAATATCTTCTTCGAAACCTTTCCTGTGGAGTCTATATGTAAACTTGAGATAAGAGGAAGTATTCAAAATTCCATAGATCAATGAATAATCCTTCCTGACAGGAGCTTGTTGTCAAATCTGTCTGCCATGCACGCAGCCATCAAGAGCCACTGCAGTTTCGTCCTTATCAGGAAATCATCAGTGTCACTATTGCTTTTCAGCATCCTAACCAACCTCAACACCCTAACGATTCGATACATACGAGAGTCGCCTTCTATGTTTCAAGATGGTCAACCCGCTACCTGACTAGTTGCTGAGAAGCAACAAAAATAGACCTTCTTTCGCCGGACCGGGAATCGAATCACGGTTCGAACGAAATAGTCTCGTCAGATAATATTTGATAAAGTAAATATCTTCCGGGATACCCTTCGCGTGTAGTCTATATATGTAAACTTGAGACAAGGAAAATTATTCGAGAATCCATAGATCAATGAATATTTCATCACGAACTGACACACTTCACAAAAATCGGTGGTAACTAAGGAGTGGAGGTAGGTGTAACTCAAATGGGAGTTGGAGACTGACTGACTTGTCAGAAGAGGGAAAGAGGTCATGAAACACACACTCAATATGAATTTGACGTGAGATATTGGCAGTGTGTGCGGGGCAGGAAGCGACAGGATAACTCTAGCGAGGGACTCTTGAGGGCTAGCGCCGCCTCACTCGTTCGATAGACTGGGACAATTACATTAGATTACATTCGAAGGGGTAGTTTGGCTTTACACGCCTTTCCGAACTGCGACCAAGTTGGTCTTTTGTTCGTAACCCTTCTTCATTCTTTTCCCTGTAGATCTAGTTCCCTTACAAAATTAAGAATCTCCCTGGGAGCTTTCGCTTTTACTTCGTGCAGCTTAGCTTGTCGCTACCGAAGTGTATATGTCTTTGACCGGCAGTTGCGATGAAACTGCAAAGAATATATTCGGCAGTTTCATCGCCCTCTTTACACATTCCGGATGTTCCCGATTGCTAGATTCTTTCCACCGTTCCAGTTTCTTTCGTCTGTGCGGCTTGCTTGGACCGCAGAACGGTTCAGGTCCGATGGATGGGATTCCAGCAGCTGATCTAGCCAGTTCGTCAGCGGCTTCATTTCCTTGTATGCCTTCGTGGCCAGGCACTCACCATAGGAAAAGTTTGTTCCCTTCAGCAAGTTGCTTCAAGGATTTACGGCATTCCCAGACAGAGATGCTCTGGGACAATAGATCGATACGGACTAAATTCGATTTAACGAGAGTTTCTGAAGGGCACGAGTGATTACTTTGAATAATCAAGAAATTCGAATTATTGAGTGTCGAATTACCGAGAGTCGACTGTACTTACAAATGAGGTGAAATTCAAAATCTTTAGAGCCACTTTTATAGATATTTTGCATCATTGCTGGTATGTATAGTAATTTTCCAAGACCAGGATTTTCCCAGCTCTGATTTTTTATGAGACTAACAGCAAATAAAAAAACAAAAACTGACTAAAATGTATCTTTAAAACTCTATTATCCATTCGAGTCTGAATCTCTTCCTCAGAATGAAAATTGCTCTCACGCTAAGTATAAGTGGCATGACACGAAGCTGTAAGAAAACTAAGTTAACAGTAGTTCGCAAACTTGATGAAACTACAATGTGAACATATTGAATCGAAAGTACCAACATATATAAACTCTTTCGTGGAAAACCCCTATAAACCTGAAATTCGATATAAGTTCAGAAACTCTAGAATAGCTTTCCCAAGCAAACTACCCACAGTAATTTCAGTAATTTTTCTGGGAGAAGTTTGCTGTCACGTTTCACACAATCTTGTGGAAATGCTCAGAATAATCCTACTTCAGGTTATTGCGAAAACTCAATTCAAACTTTGATTGAGGGCTCTCACTAGACATGTGAACTAGCATGGTCTATTCCCGGATAGAAAAATAATCTGGGCCATACCCAGAGAATACGGATTCTGAATTATAATGGAGCATACTTCAACGATGCATAATAAAAATTCGGAGTTTGAAAATATATTATTTCACCTTGTTTTTACTTTTGGATATGCATATAGTTACACAACCGCACTTGATTCATCGTTTCGCTTCCAAACAATAATTGAAAATATTGAGCAGCTAATTTGTTGTGTTGTGTTGCCTAGAACAAAAATGTTTATTACGCAACTTCAAAGTTTCTATTATCACAGGTCACGATTCTCTTCAACTAAATTGTAATGTATTCTACTAAATTTAATAAAAAATAGTTATGAGTGCAGTTAAATTATTATAACCAGTTCGAGAAAGTTTTTTAAATTTCATTTTACTTCATCTACAAGTGCAGAATAACTTTAAACCTATCAATAAATTCAACGAGAACATTTTACATAAAATAATCAAATCTAAAAAAATTTTATACCAAAAAAATTCAATCAGGCGCAAATAGCACCACACAAATGTGGTCAGTCGTAAAGGAATTGTGTTCGGGGGGTCGCTCAAATAAAAGAATCGAGAAATTGAGTATGGATGACCATGAGATTCATGGTGCCGGGGAGATAGCTCGCGTTTTTCATCAATATTTTGTAAGTATCGGGGTAAGAGTTGGCTTAAACAATTAAAAAGAAAAGAAGTAACCAACAATCTTAACACTCAACTGTCTTTAACACCAACAAATATAGAAAAGGTAAAAAATATTATCAATAATTTAAAAGATAAAAAAAGTTGTGGAATTGACGGATTATCTGCAGAGGTGTTCAAGGCGGATGCTGATTTTTTAGTGTCTCCAATAGAGTAAAAAGTAAATTTGAATTGTGGAGGCCGTTACTTGATGTAGATCCATGATATAAATGAGATAAAAAACACAAGGTTTAACTTTAATCTACACTTTATTTGAAAAAATGAAGACGTTTCGCTGACACAGCAGCTTTATCAAGAATGACAAACAGAATGAAGAGTATGGTATTATAAACAAACCGTAGAACAAGTTGGATGAATAACAGGAAAATCCACACCGAGCCATTGTACAGTTAGAATGAAAGGTAATAAAAACTAATTAAACAAGTTAAGTAGGGGTGAATAATTCACATCTACCTACTCATTCAAAAGCTTGTCCGAATGTTTGTATATATTTATTTCTAATGCTTCTAGGAGATCTAATTTTAAACTTTTTGATTTTATATGTAATATGTCAAAGTTTTTATTGAATGAATGGTTTTCTTTTATTAAGTGGTTTTAATAATTTGAATCATATTTATTTTTATCGAAGCTACGTTTATGTTCAGATGTTTTTATGCCAAAACTCCTATAGGTCCTACCGATATAAATTTTATCACAAGAACCGCAATTGATTTTATAGATTCCTGATTTACTTGATTTTTCAACACGAGATTTATTATTTTTAATATGTTTACCTAAGTTATTAGAAGTTTTGAAAGTTATATTAAGATTTTGTTTGACGAGAAAGGATTTAATATTTGTACTTGCAGAACCGCAGAATGTTAAACTGTTGAATATTTTATAGTCTTTATGAATAGGATATACTTCATTTATTGCTTCCTGATACAGTTTTTACGAATGATTAGATCTATCATATCAGGATTATATGAATTATTAATGGCTATCTGCTTGATGATGTTTAACTCTTTATTATAATCATCTACTGATAAAGGTAAATTGAGTAACCGATGTACCATGCTGTTTAAAGCTGCAACTTTGTGTTGAATTGGATGTAATGAGTAGTTATGTATAATTGTATCAGTATGTGTTGGTTTACGAAAGACCGAAAAACATGATTATTATTTCGTTTAGTGATTTTCGAGTCCAAAAATTAATGGAATCGTTCTGTTCAATTTCTATCGTGAATTTAATGTTCAAATGGATGGAATTAGTGAAATTAAGAAATAAGTCTAATTGACGAGTAGTTCCAATGAAACATACTAAGATGTCGTCAACATATCTATACCAATAAAGAAATTTGGAAATGAGTGGATGTGTATGAATTTTCTGTTCAATATTATTCATAAAAATCTCTGCTAAAAGTGGACTCAAAGTATTTCCCATGATCAAACCATTTTCACTACTGTAATAGATGTTGTTGAAAGAAAAATAATTTTGTTCAATGCAAACGTCCAACAGATTCAATATTTCTGATTTAATTATGTGGTTAACATTATAACATTCAACATGTTTTCGATTAATATTTTGACATCACCTGGAGGAACACTTGGGTATAAATTCTCAACATCAAACGAAATAAGTTTTGCGTTAGGTGGTAGGTTAACGTTTTTTATGTTATTTATCAATTCGAAAGTATTTTTTATAGAAAATTTTGATTTGAATGAACAATAATTTTTAATAATATCTATAAGGTAGTGCGACAATTTCACGGCTGGGGCTGTAACGTAAGATACGACTGGTCTAACGGGGTTATTTACTTTATGCAATTTAATGAGTGAATACAGTTGAGGTAGTTGAAGGTTTGGTAAAATTAATTTGTATTTATCTATTGCTTTAATTGAAAATTTTGCGTCATTCATTGCAATTTGCAACTTGTTTAATTAGTTTTTATTACCTTTCATACTAACTGTACAATGGCTCGGTGTGGATTTTCCTGTTATTCATCCAACTTGTTCTACGATTTGTTTATAATACCATACTCTTCATTCTGTTTGTCATTCTTGATAAAGCTGCGGTGTCAGCGAAACGTCGTCGAATTTTTTCAAATAAAGTGTAGATTAAAGTTAAACGTTGTGTTTTTTTTCTCATTTATAAAAAGTAAACACAATTATGCGTCCTGAAGACTGCGGTTGTTGTCCCTCTACATAAGGGAGGTAGCAGGAAATTATGTGCGAACTATAGGCCCATCTCTTTGCTTCCTGTCCTATCTAAAATTATAGAAAAGATTTTGAAAAACCGCTTAACCACATATATGACACAAAACAGTATTCTTTCTAGATTTCAGTGTGGTTTTAGGGAGAACGGGTCCACGCAGGATGCAATTGCTGCACTTACTGAGAAAATTCATAAAGATTTTGAAACTGGGAAGGTAGCCTTATGTATCCTGGTTGATTTGGCAAAGGGATTCTACACAGTTGAGCATGGCATTTTGTTGGATTTGTTAAAAGAGTTGGGTATTGGTGAGATCGGAGTGGGATTGATACGGAGTTATCTGTCAAATCGAAAACAATTAGTAAAAATTGAGAATACATTTAGTGATGAACTGCCGTTAAAATGTGGAGTACCACAGGGAACCGTTTTGGGACCGATATTGTTTTGTTTGTATATGAATGGTCTCTTTTCCTTGAGTATCAGGGGTATGCTGATGATACGGCCTTTGTTTATACGGGAAGGAGCTGGACGGAAATGAGGCGACTGGCAGAATCGGACTGATGAGCATTTGCTCACTGTTAACTTCGAGAAAACAAAATGTATTCCCTTCTCAGTTGAGAATAGATCGCTCGTGTAGAAATGCCTCTTAGAATACGAGAAGATGGTTCCACCTTTGAAATACCTAGTACTCATGAATGTAAATATCTCGGCATAATGTTAGATTCGCACTTGAAGTGGGAAAGCCACATAAAAGGGTTGATTTTGAAACTGCGAGGACTGGTGTCTAGGTTCAAGCACTTTTCAAATATACTGGCAATAGATCATTTAAGAATCATCATGCACTTGTGGAGTCGAAACGGGGCTACGGGTTGATAGCATGGGAAGGTGCATATAGTAACGTACTAAACAAAATCGTTATTCAAAAGAAATGGTTACTGAAAATTATGTTCAAGAAAGATATTCAATTTCCTACTCTGCTCCTTTATAATCTGGCTAATGTATGGGATATATATCAATTATACTGCTTCCCCATCTTAATGCTTTTGAGAAAAAATACACCATGCCAATCTCTTATAGATCATGGTGCGAATACAAGGTATTGTCAGTTGTCTTTTCGGGTTCCAAAAGTTCAAACAACAGTTGCTCCAAAAAGTTTTTATTATCTTGCCTCCAGAATTTTTAACACTCTTTCTTTGGATTTGAAAAGTATACAGAATTTGAAAATGTTTAAAAGAAAACTCTGGAGATGGCTCATGAGTTTAGACAGAGAAAGTGTAAGGAAGCTGGTGAACTCTTAGTATTTATGTTGGATTTTTTTGTTTTTTGGAATGATCTGGAAGCTCGATGGATCTGTTATCATTTATTCTAGGTTTAAAATAATATGTAATGACAGATTAGATAGTTTACTTACCACAAGTTTCACCTTTGTGAGTTGTAATTCTTTATTGTGTACCCAATAAAGAAATTATTATTATTATAGTTAAAGGGTTAAGTGTAGCCAAAGACATGATAAAATGATATTTTTGCCAATAAATCATTTTATTTCATAAAAGTAAAAATATAGCATCATTAAATAAGGTTTCGACACGATTCGACATAAATTTTAGAGAAAAAATTAATAGTTTTAAAAGTAATGGCTGTTTATGTTGATCCAGTTCCAACCGAAGCACCTTGGGTGGTCATCACTTATCTTTGGAGGTTTATCTAAAATCAATCTGACAAAAACAAATAAGTTTTGTTAATAAATAATCTAGTGCCTGATCAAAGCTTTTTTTTTAAATTTTTAAAATGGCGCCTCGAGAAAATTTTTTCCAGATTTTCGGGAAAAAACCAACAGTTAATTGTCTATAAAAAAATCGAAATTAAGAGAAATAAAAGGATTGTGTGGTTTTATGAAACCATGGTAAAAGTGAAACTTCTCTTCACATTATAGACATGTACTTAAAAATTTTTGGAATAATATTCCATTAAGGGTATAAAAATCGCTTTAACAATCTTAGTTTTATACTTGGAAAATTGGAATGATAATGGGTAATGATAAAAGTAGACTAAGTCTCCAACTAATATTTTATTGAACTTACTTAACAATTACTTAGATTATATACACATATAACAAAATAATGTGAGTCTAACATTATTTGAAGATAAGAATTAACAGGAAAAGTTACAGAGATTCCTAAAAGTAAACTTATGCTAGCTGTTCAGGTAGGTCATAGAATTGAAAGATGAGTTACATAAAAAGCGAGGAAGCATCTACAAAATTATTTACAAAAATTACAGATGTTTGGCAACCATTATGAAAATTTGAAAGAATTTACGAATTTTATGATTTTTATCGAGTTTATTAATGAGATATCTATCAAGGTCATTATTAAAAATTGTAGGAACTGAAGAAATACGATTATGAAATCCATCGTGAAAAAAATACAAATTCTGTAGAGCAGAATTTGAATTTCTAATAGCTACTATAAGGCATTCAAGCAGTTAATAGGAAAAATGCTGTAAGGAAAAATTTAATATTCAGATTTTCAAGGTTAAGTTCGGCATTTTGCTAGATGAACTTTCAACTTACCCTATATTTCTGATATAGGTCACAACACAGTATTTAAGATAAAGATAAATCTCTAATTTTCATTAGAGAACTTCAATATAACTTTATTATTTCAAATAGAATCAACGATGATTTTCAAGAACTAATAAGCTTGAAGGTTGGCGGAAGAAAAAAAGTGCTAAATCTTCCTGAAACGAAGTCGGTAGGGCAAATCATCCGATAGCTGGATTATGCACATCAGACTGTTAACTAGTGGCGTGACACAGATAAAGGGTTGACTGGAATCAGGTTACACTATGATATGCGCAACTGCGCTCAGCATCCACCTCCCCATGATCATAAGGCTCTCTTATATTTGGCGTAATCCTGGAGAACGACCCAGTTTGCTTACTCATCGTATTGTATCTATTTCTTCAAACACAACTCATGGTTCAGCATCCCTAGATATCCATTTTCATTCGTTAATATCAAAGTCTCACCCCACAGACAAATACTTGGCACTTATTTTGGTGCTTTATGGTGCGATTGTCAGCCCGTTATCGTTCATGAACCCTCCTACCAAATAAACCACCCATAAATCTTTTTCTGCAGGATACCAAAATCTCCAGCCTCCACCAGTTCTAACATGTTATCTTCGTATGCCACTACCAAAACCTCCATCCTATATTCCAACCGCAGAACACCCCCGTACATGAGATTCAACAGTGTGCGGCCCAGCATAGATCCTAGAGATAAACTTATTGAATCATATCATGTACCACCAATCAATGTTCAGAATATGAATCAATGAATCTCTACAATCCCTGGGATAGCTGGTGGCCCTAATGATTTTTGAGATTATTGGAGAAAGGAGAAACAAAACAATCTTTACTTTGAAAGGAAACCTTTCGAGGGTAGTTAACGACCTCTTTATTTCATTCTGAATTCTTCTAAGGGAAATATATAAGATAGCCATGCCTACACCATTGCCAAGTTTGAATATGATCGGAATCTTTAGAAGAGTAGCATCTTGATGAATCAATACTTCACTTTCTGGGCTTTGACCAATTCTTGCAATATGCGTGGTAAAAAAACTTTATTCCAAAAAAAAAACTGTATGTTATTCGAAAATGAGATCAATTAGTTTTGTTTGAACAGAATATTGTTAAATATTATTCTATTCCACTGATTGCATTTTGCGAAACTTAATCTGGTGCTTAATATTGCTTCAGATTAGTAATGAAGCGAATTTCAAAAATGTATAAGTGAGGGTCCCGAATTTAATAAATTTTTTTTTCACAGTATTTCAAATCGGACACACTGTATCTCGGAAACAGCATGTTCTCCCTAATCTTCTCAAATTAGATCGGGAGTCAAACCCAAAACTTGTACTTAAGGACTACCCTGTATATGTATAATTTTGAAAACACTTATTTCATTTTTCCAGAGATGCTGCTCCTTTCTCCCAAACCGTCTCTTCAAAGTGGGAACTCAACTGGGCCTGGTATCTGGCGAGTACCAGGAGTTATGTGGTGGCACACATCGATGCACGTGGTTCAGGGTATCAAGGAATCAAAATGAGAAGCGAGATTCAACGAAGACTTGGTACCATTGAAATTCAGGACCAGTTAGCAGTGCTAACATATATTCGAGATACATTCAAATTCATTGATCGCGGAAAAATATGCATCGTTGGAAATGGATATGGAGGATATGCTTCGGCCATGATGTTGATTCAAGATTTCCATCAGGTCATCAATTGTTCAGTCAGTATTTCACCGATAACGAACTGGATGAATCATAGTGAGTTTTCGAACTTTTCATAAATGAACACTCCATCAAGGAATATTATATCATTATTCCTGAAATTTATTCCTTATTGGAAATTGGGTTGGGATTACTATTGTATTTCACAAGTTCAAATCGATCTTCACCCTAGATATGAGCATTGAATCCGAAATGAACCTTGGAAAAATGTATTTTATATTTCATCAGGACAAAAGCCTTACACTTTCTGAATCTCTTCTCCCCTACAAACTTAACATGACGTCTTAAAAAAATTCGAATGCATTTTTTGTTAGCTTTGATATAAACAACATTTGAATAATTTTATGTCGTTATCTCATACAGGATGTTACATAATAGTATGTCACAACTTGAAGGGGTACATCTATGTGCAATTTTAAGAAAAAAAGGCTATATAAACATAGGTCCGCAAAACCTTCGTTACGGAGCTAGAGGGTGTTGAAATTTCCGGAAAAAATTGGTTTTTTCTTCAAAACTCCTGCAATTTTTGAGATATTTAGCCCAAATTTGGAATACAAGCTATTTTTTACAGCCTCCATCATTACAAGTCCTAAATTTTAACTGAAATTTACAAGGTGTTTTCTTTTCTGAGGCCATTTCTCATTTTGCCCTTTTAAACTTTTTTACAGTACGCCACTGATCAGCATTCAAATAATTTTCGTCATCATCGTTTAATTTAGAAACTTTTTTAACACTTGTAATTTTTTCGTATCTCCAACCGTTCTCGAGCAAAAAAAATATTTAACGATTGCATGCAATCGCTGAATTGAAAGCACTTCTAATTGAAAAAATGACTAGTAGGCTTTGATTTTTTTCATTTATTTATTTATTTTGACAGTTGCTAAAGTTGAACCAGTGTCTGCTCGAATTATTCATTAAATTGACGATTAGTTTTAAGACTTTTGAAGTTATTGCTGTAAGAAAAAATGGCTAATTTTACTAACGCCGAATTGGCTGATACCCATTACATGTACGGTCTGGCTGACGGAAACACAACAGAAGCTAGGCGATTATTTTAGGTGCGCTTTCCAAATCGAGTAACACCAGACAGGCGAACATTTTCAAATATCCACAGAAGGTAGAGGGAAATTGGTACTTTTACTGCAAATAATCATCTAAAAGGTGCAACACAAACTATGAGAACTCCAGATATGGAGGAAGCAGTTTTGAATTGTATTGATTTGAATCCTCAGGTGAGAATTAGTTGAATATTTCACATGTTCTACTTTGGAGGATTCTCCACGACTTTTTATTGTACCCGTTTCATATTCAACACGTCCAAACTCTACTTCCTCGAGATTTTTCTTCAAGACTGAATTTCTGCAGATGGTTCTTGATAAAATTAGAGAAAATGCTCATTTTGATAGTAAAATATTGTTCACAGACAAAGCTTACTTTTCGAAAACTGCTACCACAAATTTTCACAATAATCCTTATTGGGCTGAGGAAAACCACCATTTGATTGAAGAATCTCATCATCAAGAACAATTCTTAATAAATATCAGGGTCGGAATAATTGAAAATTATTTCGATTGTGCCTTTTTTTTGCCTAACAGACTAAACGGTCCCGCTTATCGACAATTTCTTGAGGAGGAGTTACCTTTATTGCTCCAGGATGTGCCACTTTTGGTGAGAAACATAATGTGGTTCATGCATGACGTGGCACTTGTACATTACAATGGAGAAGGAATTCTTGAATAATACATTCAACAACCGATGGATAGATCGGGGTGGTCCAGAACCATGGCCACCTAGGTCCCCAGACTTAACTGTTTAGACTTTTTCTTATGGGGATATCTCAAAAGTTTAGTTTATACCACTCCAGTGAACACTGTAAAAGGATTGAGAAATCGAATAATAACCTCTTATGACACGATAAGAAATACCCCAGAAATATTTCAAAGAGTGCGTGATAATATGCGAAGAAGGATAGAGGTCTGTATTCTAGAAGGTCCAGGACACTTCCAGCAATTTATTTAGTCTTTAATTGTAATTGTATAAATTGAGTCTCAGAAGACGAGCTATCAAAGTAAAAGCAAATTTCAATTCAAATTCAATAATTTTTCACTCGAAAACGGTTGGAGATACGAAAAAAATTACCAGTATCAAAAAAGTTTCTAAATTGAACGAAGATGACGAAAATTGATTGTGCGCTTATCAGTGGCGTACTGCAAAAAAGTTGGGTTAGTAAAATTAGCCATTTTTTCTTACAGCAATAACTTCGAAAGTCTTAAAAGTAATCGTTAATTTAATAAACAATTCGAGCAGACACTGGTTCAACTTCAGCAACTGTCAAAATAAATAAATAACTGAAAAAAAATTAAAGCCTACTAGTCATTTTAGTTAAAATCTAGGACGTGTAATGATGGAGGCTGTAAAAACTAGCTCGCATTTCAAATTTGGGCTGCATATCTAGAAAACTGCAGGAGTTCTAAAGAAAAAACCAATTTCGGAAATTTCAACATCCTGTAGCACCGTAACGAAGCTTTTGCGAACCTATGTTCATCTTTTTTTTTTGCTGTCGTACTAAAACTTCGAAAACGTACTCACCCTATACTCACTTTGGATACCATGCCGAGCTTTATATTCCATGTTCGATGAAGTTCATAGATAAATGAGAAATTTCGTCCTCTATAAAAATCTTTATTGATAACTTACTGAAGTTATTACTAGTTTCTGACTTATTTTTTGAAAAACATTTTTTCATCTTTATTTGTTACCTCTAGGTGCTGCTAAAATATTTTTCTAGGCGTCATTCCAAATCCAATGAGTTATCGTCCATTGTGTTACGACCTTTATCTGCAATAGATACCGATTATGATTATTCGCCTTAAGCGAAGGAGTTTCAATAGAGGATTACCTTTTTTTCATGAAAATATTTTAACACTAGACATTGCCATTTTCTGATCAATTTTTTTTTTTTTTCAGATTCATATTATAGTGAGAAATTCTTGGGCTTCCCGTCGAAATTTCCGCAGGCTTATGAAAATGCCGACTTGATCTCCAAAGCGAGGAATTTACTAGATCGCCGTTTTCTTCTTATACATGGCACTTCTGATTCCACTGTAACACCACAGCATTCCTTTATATTTGCTAGGGCCCTAATACAACGCGAAGTGCTTTTTCAACACATGGTAAGAAATATGAGTTAAGCAAAATATATTCCTCAAAGTCACATCAAAAAACTTCTTGAACAAAAGTCTTTGGTAGAACTATGCCGAAGGATAATATGGAAACCGCATAGATGTATATTGGGTATTACCAGAGATATAGCGATTTGATTATATTCAATCTCTTCTTCCCGATTCGGGAGGTAAGGGGCGTATTGAAAAATTTTCGAACAAAAGTTTTTGATAATAATCTAAGAATAATATGAAAACTATATAAGCTTATGAATTTGGGAGGCTTTTACTTGGTACAAATCCATTATCAATAACAAACACAAGTAATATTTTTAAGGAATTTTACTGAATAATTGCTTCTTCAGACGAATGAATGTACAGAAATTATGACTACTATATATAGATACAATTGAGAATATAAATACAAATGTTCTTAAGTAATTAAAAGCACATTGCATTGCTTCTTCTTAAGTGGTTATTGATCAGAGGTATATCCAATAAAATTGAGGAATAGATTGCTCCCTGAAGAGAAGCAATAGATGTGAAGGGCTCAAATCGACTTGTTCATTAATGAGTCTACCTGAGTATTTGTGTTTGTTCATTTCTAATGTTTCCCAAAGATCTACTTTCCAATATTTATTATCTATATTCAAATTTCAAACTGTGGGTCGAAAGAGTGATTATTTTCTAGGAAATGATTCGCGTAATTTGAATCTGATTTTTATTTGAAAAACTGCGTTTATGTTCTGATATTCAAATATTGAAATTTCTATGTGTTCTACCAATGTAGAAATTATTACAGTCATTGAATCTATAAACACCTGATTTATTATTTTGTCTGATTTGGTTTTATTGTTTTTTATATATTTGCCTAAGCTATTATTAGTTTGGTAGGCTATGTTGAAACTATTTCTACTCAAGAATGATTTTAGTTCTTCACTTGTAATGCTAATGTGTTGAATAAGACAACATCTCTATTCATCTATAAAGAGAACTCTCTCCGAATCCCTGGTAAAATTCAATCAGACTCTTTGATGTGCTGTGGTTAGAGCTGAGCCTTGAGCTGCGACACATGGCTTCAATCCAATTTCCCTGTGAAATTGTCGTATAGTTTCACTGATAGTTCCTGGCAATAGAGATCCGTTGTCCAACGAGGAAATTCTTAAATGACGGTCATGGATCGCCGATGTTGCTTGAGGTCGTGCTTCTCCAGGTCTCCTTTCATGACTGATAGTCTTCCTGTACCTGTGGATCATTCTGGAAACAGTTAAATGGGACACTCCCAGCCTTTGGACTGTTCTTGTATCCAATCTAGGTCATCTAACACTACTCATTCAGTATGGGTCACATTTCGTGATTCGTGTTGCCTTATTACATTCTCAAGAACAAACGTTATTCGTAAGAAATTGATTAGCAGCTGCTTCTTGCAAAATTTCATTTTATTTGTTTCATTTTGTCTCTGATGGAAAGATTATGACCAAGAATATTGAATTTTATTGTTGTTCTATCATTCAATGCGATTCTCCTTTGTTTTTATTCAAAAATTATTTATTATTTTGTGTGTATGTGTATTTATTACAATCATTGCAGTTCAATCTATTAACACCTGATTCATTATTTTCATCTGATTTGGTTTTATTGTTTTTTATAAACACCTCAAAAAAGTCTAGGGAACACTTCTGAATATCGATAAATCGTATCCAGAACGATTAATATGGATGATTTTTTTTTTAATGAACACCTGCATCAATTTCTCACCAAATTATGTAGAATGCCGCAACAGATTTTAGTTTTTTTTTATACAAAACTCAAAATGCAGCAGATGCGACGCTGCTTTATAATCGTTTCATGTATTCAGTGTTTGAAATCAGTTAGTTGGCACTTTGTTTCTGTTATAAGCATAAATAAAAGATTCAAGTTTTGTGATTCGACCATGGAAAGACGACATTTGACCAGAGAAGAGATGTTACGAGCCGTTGGCATGCTCCAAGCTGGGAGCTCACAACGGGAAGTATCCAGGGTTCTGGGAAGTAGACCAAGTGTCATAAACCGTTTATGCTCGCGTTTCAATGAAACAGGTAGCGTAGAAGTACGCCATACAGGTCGTTTCAGGATTACTACAGTCGCCCAAGACAGATTTTTGGTTTTACAAGCCAGAAGAGATCGTACTACCACAGCATCTCAATTAGCTCAGGAGCTATAACGAGTTCATAATGTACAAATTTCCTACCAAACTGTGAGAAATCGACTGCACGAAGGTCAACTACACTCCAGAGTTCCACAACTGACCCATGGAAATCGCGCTGCTCGTTTAGCTTGGTGCCAAGAACACGTAAACTGGCATCAAGAGAGGTGGGCCACAGTTCTCTTCAGTGATGAATCTAGATTTTGTTATAATCCCGATTCGGGAAGAATTCGAATATGGAGGGAACCTGGAAAGCAAAACCGTCTCCAGCATGCTCGAGAAGTTGTTTTGACAGAGAGGCTGATCAGTGATGTTTTGGGGAGGTGTACGCCTTGGTGGAAGAACTGACCTCGTTTTCATACAGAACAACCTCACGGGAAATTCTTACGCAAATGAGATAGTTTTACCTGTAGTAGTACCGTATCTCCAAACAATAGGTCAAAATCCACTCTTCCAACAAGAAAATGCCCCTTCTCATCGTGAAAGAGGTGTCTTAAACGTTTTTGAAGAGAATTATATCGATCTTCTACCGTGGCCATCCTGCTCCCCAGATCTGAATCCCATCGAGCATGTGTGGGACACCCTAAAAAGAAATCTTCTGCGTCAAAACGTCTTCCATCATGAACAGGAGCTTCGATTAGCAGTTCAGGGGGCTTGAAATGACTTAGGCCAAAATGTAAAAGACAATTTAATATTGAGCATGCCGAGACGATGGCAAATTGTCATTAATAACAGCGGTGGACCTTCTGGGTACTGAAAAATATAAGTGCTTCCATATCGTTTCGAAAATATTAGTTTTTTTGTGTTTTACCAAATTTCGTCATTTTCAAATTTCAATTTTTTTTATAATAGGTGCTTTGAAGAAGTCAAATATTATTTTGTTTTCTCGAGTGTACATTATATACAATATATCCTAACAAAACCGAAAGTTTTCTATAAATTCGAATCATCAAATTCATATTTTAAAGATATTGGTAAGTGTTCCTAGACTTTTTGAGGTGTTTAAATTGCAATTTTCAAATTGTTGATATTTCTTATTTTTTTCACTCCTCATAAAAAAAGAGACAATGAAAATTTGTATTTCACAATATTTGTGCTCTTCAAAATTTCCAATTGAACATGTTCTCTCACGAGTACAGGAAATATTACCGAGTATTTTTGGCAGGAAGTTCATTATCGCAACAAAACAATAGCAATTTTCTATTTATCATTTGAGTACGGTAAGTATTCCCTAGACTTTTTTGAGGTGTTTATATTTGCCTAAGCTATTATTAGTTTGAGAAGCTATGTTGAAATTATTTTTGTTTCAATTTATCGACAGGGCAAACTTCATTCAAAGCGATTCTACTTTGTTTTTCATTCAAAAATGAACAATTCGATTTAAGCCCTTCACCTCTATTGAATCTCTTCAGGAGCAATTTATTCCTTAATTTTATTGGATTTATAACCATATAAATAACCACTTGAGAGCTTTTCATTACCTAAGAACATTTGTATTTATATTCTTAATTGTATCTATATATAGTTGTCATAATTTGTGTACATTCATTCGTCTAAAGAAGCTACGGTGTAGTGAAACGCGTTACTAATCACAATTATTCAGTAAAATTCCTCGAAAAATATTACTTGTTTTTTGTTATATATCAGCTTATCTTGAATAACCTTGAATAACAGTGTAAAGTATTTGGATTTGATTTTTGATCAATTGATAACATGGAACTGATTTGTAGTTGACATAAAATTTTTTCATTTATGTGTATCGTGAACATTTTTAATTAACTCAATTATGAAATTCATGGAAATTTGGTAAATGGTCAGTTATTTCACAAATCTGTGAAAAATTCAATAGAAAACATCACTGCTGCATCTAACAGAAGACACAAACTATTGAGATAACATAATGGATGTCATTTGAAATTGAAAAATTGATGCTGTTCAGTTCTCATATGATTTTCAATCGATATTAGAAATATATATATACAGGGATATGGATATCCACCGGGACCGTCCTTTTTTGAAAACTTTTTAACTTCAAATTGCAATATCTAGCTGAAATTTTATACGCGGCCATAACTAGCGATTTCCAATTGGAGTGAAATATTTTCGAAGTGATACCATTTCCGGTTAGGTTAGGTTAGATTAGACAGATTTAATTATTTTGTTATAAGCTCGATTTTTGAGGAACATTTAAAAAAATTGTAGCTCGTAGATCTTTTGCACTACAGACACAATTTTTGCTTGGGTGGATAGAAGAAGGATCAAGGAATTTTTTAAGCAGTCTACACATGTCAAATGTTTATTGCGTTGTTGTGTATGATTTTTTTCAATTTGGCCTTTTTCAAATAGCAACAACTCATTTTTTTCAAATTGCACGTGCCAATTTTTATATCACCATCAGATGAAGCGTCAAATTTCAGATGGAATTGTATAAGCATGTACTATACCCATCTCTTATAGTTCCGAAATAATTTGGGAATATTTTGATTTTGCAAGAATTAACAGAGAATGCTCTGAAATATTTGAATTAAGTAGCTGAACTGGCTACGCTCACCTGACCGGTGCCTAAAATTAATGAACTTGTCACTTCGTTCATTCGAATTTGATATTTCAGATTGAAAATATACAACATATACAACACATTTGGAATAAATCCACTGGTTATTCAAACGAAAATATATTTAATCTTTTTTTAATTCATTTTAGAATGTCAAAAAGTAGTGGGTAGAAATTGCAGGCAATTCAATAACCAATTTCCAAATTTACCGTCTATGAATAAAACAAAATTTCGAAGCATTAGAAGCAATTTTCTACAATTCGGATAAATAAAAATTGTAGGAACTAAGCGAAAACCAATTATCGAAGATAATTACATCAATACGAATAAATGATAGCAAACATCATAGAAGAAAACTAATTTACGATCTGAATAAATGTTCAATATGGGCCCCATTTTGCTCGATACACTTCACAGCTCGTATACGAACATGATGAGTTGCTCTCCTAGTTTCCTCAGGATCAATATTACGAAAAGCATTATGAATGCGCTCTAGTAACTCTTCTTTACTTCTTACAGGAATAAGATACACTTCATTCTTGATTTTGCCCCATAAATAAAAATCAAGGGCCGTCAGGTCGGGAGAACTCGGAGGCCATAAATTTGATCTTTGATTACCCCACCGTCTATCCTCGAACATTTCTGTTAGCTGCCGATCTACAGTTCGTATTTTATGTGCTAGTGCACCATCCATTTGGTAATAGCAATCCCTCAGAATGTTAAGGGGTAATCCATCTGAAAAATTTGCTAATGTTCCTCTCAAAATTTCCAGGTATCTTTGTCCATTAAGATTTTCCTCATAAATGTGATAAGCCAACAAATCATTCATTAAAATTGCAAAAACGTTCACGCTGAATTTATTTTGGAAATCAATAACCTCAATGAAATGTAGATTTTCTGTGGCCCAAAAATGTCGATTTCTCCTGTTGGTTATTTCACTTTCATTGAACTTGGCTTCATCAGACCATATAATTTTTTGCAGAATTGTCTTATCTTCTTGAAGCCGAATTAATAAATTTTCACAGAAATTCAGCCGCTTGGGAAGGTCAGTTGGTTTCAATTTTTGTAGTCTGATAAAAGAATATAAGAATGGAAGTATAACTCAATCCAATATCCATTGACGCTGACTTAATGGACGCATGTGGATTGGTACAAAAATACGCTAGCGTATTAATTTGATTGTCGTCGTCCCCGAGAATTGGTTTTCTTCTAGTTTCTATGTATTTTGTTCCTCCAAATCGCAGAAAATTGCTTCTAATCCTTCGAAATTTTGTTTCACTCATAAGCGCGAAAATTGGAAATTGGTTATTGAATTGCCTGCAAGTCTATCCACCACTTTTTGACATTCGCCATGAATTAAAAATAGATTAAACATATCCTCGTTTGAATTATCAGCCATTTTATTATCAATCTGGTGTTCTTCAAAAATTTTACTTCAATTTACCAACAATTCTTGTTGAAATATCAAGTTCGAATTGACGAAGTGAGAAGTACATTAATTTTAGGCACCTGTCAGGTGAGCGTAGCCAATTCAGCAACTTGATTAAAATATTTCAAAGCATTCTCGGTTAATTCTTGCAAAATCATCAAAGTTCAATATATTCCCAAATTATTTCGGAACTATGAGAGATGGGTATAGTACATGCTGATACAATTCCATCTGAAATTTGACGCTTCATCTGATGGTGATATAAAAATTGCAATTCGAAAAAATTGAGTTATTGCTCTTTGAAAAAGGCCAAATTGAAAAGATCATACAAAACAACGCAATAAACATTTGACATGTGTAGACTGCTTAAAAAATTCCTTGACCCTTCTTCTATCCACCCAAGCAAAAATTGTGTCTGTAGTGCAAAAGATCAACGAGCTACAATTTTTTTAAATGTTCCTCAAAAATCGAGTTTATAACAAAAATAATTAAATCTGTAAAAAGTTCTGACAGATAAGTGCCAACAACTTGGGTATTTTATGCCTTGCTCAAATGTCGGTTCTAGATGTATAATAAAAAAGGTAGATTGCCATTTGAAATAACAAAGTGATGACCCACTTCCGGTATAACCGGAAATGGTATCACTTCGAAAATATTTCACTTCAATTGGAAATCGCTAGTTATGGCCGCGTATAAAATTTCAGCTTTATATTGTAATTGGAACTTAACAAGTTTTTAACGGACGGTCCCGGTGGATATCCTGTATATATATATATATATATATATATATATATATATATATATATATATATATATATATATATATATCGAAACGAATATCTAATCGCCATTTCCTAGTATCTACTCGCAGATTAAATACCTTATACCTCTAGAGATGAGTTCCTTTTCAATATGTTCTTTAAATTATCATCATAATTCTTTCATGTAAATTGCTGACAATGGTCATTTCGTTTATAGGGTCTCTGGGTAGGATCATACAACCTTTCTTTACCTACCTTATCACTAGTACAACCTTTCGTATAGACATATTGGCTTGTCCAATCGATTTTTTTGCAACAACTAGAAAACATCAAAGCATTCCTGCTAGTTGAGAAAATAAGACAAGTAGAACTAACTATTTGAGTCAAGAATTCCCTTGCAACCTATATTAGGAATATCAACATCAGATCAAAATTACCCTCGAAATTACTTACATCGTAATTTACTTTTCTTATACTCCACGAACATCATCATATTTCATTGAGCATTGAATTTTGTAAAGTTCTAGATAGTAAGTACTAAGCCCTTCTTTAGAATATAATTATATTGAAAATATATTTCGTATTTCATTGCCTCAGAAAAACTTACTCAAAGTGAAATCTTTCAGTGAAATTTGTGTTTCTTAGTTTGAACAAATTCAATCATTTATTACAAAACTAAGTGGTGCCCAACTATTATTTTTTCTGAATCTTATTTTAGCAGTTATCTCTAGCCCACGCCTGATTAAGCTCTCTGATCAAAAGCTGCCGTCTATGCAGACGGCATGGTTAAAGTTCCTTTAGATGACTATCAATTAGAAGAATAATTTTCCCAAATTAGTTATAACTTATACCTTTTTCATCATTTCCAATAGTACTCTTTTAAATTAAATACAATATTTTTAAGTCAATAGGACAACAATAGATTGTGAAAAAGGCCTACCGGGGAAACCACGTTCAAAAACGCGCCAAGTGCACTACTTCACGGGTGGCGCGGAAACGTGTACATTTTATGAAGAACACAACATTTTCAACTTTTTGAATCGCTTTATCTCCGAAAGCGTGATTCTTAGGGAAAAAAGTTTCGAGATAGTTTTTATGGATAATCGCAAAACGAATAATTTTTTTTAGAGCTATTTTTATGATAAAACTTGTGGTTTAGCTGAAAAATGCAAAAAAGAGAATTTTGCAACACGTGTACATATTATGAAGAACACAACATTTTCAACTTTTTGCATCGCTATATCTCCGAAAGCGTGATTCTTAGGAAAAAATGTCGAGCCAGTTTTTATGGACCATCGCAAAACGAATAATTTCTATTAGGGCTATTTTTAAGATAAAACTTGTCGTTTAGCTGAAAATTTCAAAAAAGATAATTTTTCAACATTTGACCTTAAATAAATTTTTTTGCACACGTCGGATCAATGGGGATTTTTGACAAATTGTTTGTTACAGTGTTTCCAACATTCATGCCAATTTTGATCTTTGTGCGAAATGATGTAGCCTTCAATATTGTGTGTACTAATGCAAAATTGTAACATTCTTCCATATTTGTTCTAGGCATATCCTGACGAGACTAACGAATTCACGAAACGAACAACAATACATATGTACAAAGAAATAGATCAATTTTTCAACGATTCCTTTGGTCCAGTATTGGATGAATGGAGTGATGCTGAGACTAGTTTTTTTATACAGTAAATTTGGAACGCATCAATTGGTTGTTGAATCACTGAAATTCGTCCAACCGAACGGATTAAAAATTTTTGGAATTTATGTACATAAAAGTTATTTTTTCAATATCCTTTCAGATTGGACAAATTTCGGTGGAATATAAATTTTTGGATTCGATCTTATTATCTCATTTACAAAAATTTTCTAACTAGATATATTTAGCTCATATAAGTGGAACAAAAACTTAAGTGAAAATTAAATCGAACATTGAAGTGAAATATATTCACATTTATTCGTATTCAGAAATCATCAACTCAATATTTATTGAAACAAAACAATGTGGCATAATAGTATAGGCTGGTCCACGAAAAACCGGAATTGCTTTCATATCCTATAACTTCTACAATTATTGAGTTGCAGGTTTCATTTTAAATCTTTGGAATGCCAAAGGAAGATAGAATATAAGAATTGTAATCAAATTTTATTTTCAGTACAATTGAAAATGGCCGACAGGCTCGAAGTACTACATTTTCAATTCGCTGGAATTTTTGTTTTTCCTGAAATATTGAATAAGTTTTTTTTTATTTGAATTGTGGAGGCCGTTACTTGATGTAGATCCATGATATAAATGAGATAAAAAACACAAGGTTTAACTTTAATCTACACTTTATTTGAAAAAATTCGACGACGTTTTGCTGACACAGCAGCTTTATCAAGAATGACAAACAGAATGAAGAGTATGGTATTGTCCGAATGTTTGTATCTAGTTGTATCTAGATACAAACATTCGGACAAGCTTTTGAATCAGCAGGTAGATGTGAATGTTTCACCCCTACTTAACTTGTTTAATTAGTTTTTATTACCTTTCATACTAACTGTACAATGGCTCGGTGTGGATTTTCCTGTTATTCATCCAACTTGTTCTACGATTTGTTTATAATACCATACTCTTCATTCTGTTTGTCATTCTTGATAAAGCTGCTGTGTCAGCGAAACGTCGTCGAATTTTTTCAAATAAAGTGTAGATTAAAGTTAAACCTTGTGTTTTTTATCTCATTTATATTGAATAAGATTCATGTGATAGAAAGCTCAATTCTTTTTTTATTATTACGAGGAATTAAACATGAAAATCCATAAAGAATTGATGAAATTGTGAAGCGAAGAATATTCTAGTTTTGTATGTGGAGTGCAAATTGAAATTTTTGTTTCACCTCATAACTTCCAAGGTCCTAGAGTGATCGTCTCTCTTCTAGCCTCAATTATGAGTAGAAAAGTTGAAACATACGAATATCGTCCTAATTGCAATGCGAGTGAACGCGGAAGAACCGATAAATCAGTTGTCTCGAATATTCTGAAACTGATTCAGAATATCGATGCTCCTACAAACATTATAAACATGTATCGTTTGGGGAAACCTACAGCAGGCGCAGTCAAGCCAAGACCGATAAAAGTTATATTAAATAACGAGCACATCGCTAAAAATATCTTGTAGGATCTATCTACCCTTCTGCTTCTATTGTAGATGATAAGATTGCAAAGCATATTGAATTGAAGCAAAAAAAGGATAATGGAGAAACTGGCTACACTATAAAGTATAAAAATGGTATTCCCACTTTAATTGAGTCGAATGATACACAAAACAATTTAAAAAACTAACATCACAACTTGTAAATTTTCCTATTATTTATAAAATTTAGGATCACTGCTTGCAAAAGAGAATGAATTCAATGTTTTTCTCCAAGCACATAGGCCAAGTTTGATTTGTATAACCGATACATGGTGGCATTCTGCTATTCCGGATTCGCTTGTCAGCATACCAGGGTACCACATTAATAGACAAGACCGTGTTCAAAAACGAGGCGGTGGTGTAGCCATTTATATCCACAATAAAATTTCTTCTCTTTTCAAAATAACGGTGCTTCCATTCAATTGCAATAGCGTTGATTCAGTGGCTCTACACATGGAGTCATCGGCTCTTTCCTTGATCGTCGCTTGCTTATATCGTGCTCCGGATGCATCGTTGGATGATTCGTTGACTATGTGTAATAGAATTACTGAACTTACCGAATCACACAATCACACACAAATATAAGCATCTTTGTAGGCTTCAATTTTCCCTCATTGAATTGGCCCATTGAAAATAATCCTACTGTGAAAGATAACCATCCTTTTGTGAAAGATAACCATGCTTTTGTGAAATTGTTCTTGGAAACTAATCTCACACAGCTGATAACGGAACCTACTACACATTAAAGGTTCGATAATACTCCCAATACTCTTGACCTTTTGCTGACCAATGAGCCTGATTTTTTTTCTGAAATAGATTACTTACCTCCTATCGGAAAATCTCATCATGTAGTGATCTCCACATCTTTACAATTACTTATGGAACCACCTTCTATGAATGAAGATTGGAGAGAGCTAACGATACATTATATAACGAAATCAACAGAGAACTGGCCAAAGTTGATTGGGATGCTCTATTTTTGAACCAAAATATAGATTCTATGTGGAGAAAATTTATCAATGTTATTAATACAATTCAGTCACGAAACATTAAAAAGAGGCGAATTTATTACAATAAAATAAAACCTTGGATTGATACACATTTATTGAAAGCTATCAGGTGAAAACGATCACTGTGGAGGAAGTATAAGGGGAGTAAGGCTGATGAGAATTACAATACTCGCCGACAATTTGCGAACAAGCTCAGCCAGGATATTTCAACTGCAAGACAAAACTATGAATTGAATCTCTGTGATTTCAAAACTTGTAAAAAACTTTATAAATATATTCGTTCTCATCTCGATTCTAAAGTTTCTATACATCTGTTAAAAAAAGAATGGGTAATATCGCTAGATGTTCAGCAGAATCAGCAGAAATACTATCCGAATGCTTTTTCAACTCGTACTCACAGAAGTCACCAATACTACAGAACGCTACTGTTTCATGTGTTAGAAACACAAACGAAATATCTGAGATTAATTTTTCGACTCAAAGTATTGAATCTTAGATCGCAAAGCTGAAAAATGGCTCACCAGAACCAGACGGAATATCTACGTTATTTTTGAAAAAGTGCTCGAAGCATTTAGCTTATCCACTTAGTCAGATCATGAAAAAGTCATTTAACGGAGTTCATCATTGGTTGTGGTTATTTTATCGGAGAATTCGATTATTCTTCTCGTCAGCATGATTTCATGGAAAGACGTTCAGTTACGACTAATCTGATTCAATCCTTGAACGATTGGACGAAAATTATGGACAGCAATGATTTCGTTTATTTGGATTTTTCACGTGTTTTTGACCGAATTCCTAAAAATAGACTTATCTTAGAACTAGAATATTTTGGAGTGCGTGGAAAACTCTTGAAATGGACTGAAGACTTTCTGTCCATTGAAATTTTTGGTGCGGGTTGGTGACTTAACATCACATGAAAGACCAGTAAAAAGTGGAGTTCCACAAGGGTCAGTATTGGGTCCCGTTCTTTTTCCCATCTACACATCTGATTCATTGAAGAACATGTATTCTGATTTCACGTCATATGCGGACGACACAAAACTGTATTGTAACCCTACAACTTCCAGCGTGCAACTTCAAGATGATCTCAATCTAGTCTCGAGGAGATGTGATGAATGGATGCTGTCTTTGAACGAGGACGAGTGTGTTGTGCTGCATGTTGCTAAATCAAACCCAAAATATTACTACAATATAAACAATAATAGTTTGCAAAATGTAGAACATCACCGAAATTACTGTCACCAGTGACTTGAGCTGGTCTTCTCATATATCGGCATTATGTAGAAAATCAAACGCCAAACTTTTTATTCTGAAACGCGTGTTTCCAAAGTCTTCTCCAAGTGTATTTGTTAACCTATACAAAACTTACGTAAGACCCCTGTTAGAGTTTGGAGGAAGAGTATGGCACGCCAGTCTTATTAGAGATCAGAACCTACTGGAGTCAGTGCAACGTCGTACAACTAAGATTGGCTACGGTATCAGTCATATTCTATGTGGATCGATTGCGTATTGCGGGCTTGAACAGTTCAAATGATAGACTTGTACGGGGTGATCTGATTTTTACCTATCGAGTGTTGTGCGGGGATCTTGGTGATTTTAAGCACATGTTTACTTGTAAACCAGACCATCGTCTTAGCGGACATTCATATAAACTAAGAAAAAAACCTTTTCGCACAACAGTTCGTAAAGATTTTCTAGTGAACAAAATTTTCGAGAGGAACAATCTGCCAATCTGTTCAAGCAATTATTCTATTGTTGTAATCTATTCGTTTTCCCTTTAATTTTTGGATTACTTATATTTCATTCATCTGATCTGACAATTTTCATTCAGTTATTTCAGTTTTCTTAACAATTATTGTTCTTCCTTTCTTTTTGTAGCTTAGGGTTAAGAATTTATTTGATAATTTTTCTTATATTCATTTGATATTGAAATTGTTAATTTTATCAATGGGTTTATAGAAATATCTCTCAACCTTTATTATTGTATAATAATAATAATAATAATTGGGCCTATTTCCTTTGATTGCTGAATGTGGGAAAAGTAAATTATATCTAGCTAACAGCTGAGATAGTGCATAATTCCACGATAATAAATAATTGGAATTTTTATTCAATTCAAAATGACCACCGACCATGAAAAAAATTCCTGCTAATTCAAAGTGTAGTGTATCTTTCAGCCTGTTGGCCATTTTGAATTGTACCAAAAATGAAATTTGATGATAATTCTTGTATTCCATCATGCTTTGGCATTCCAAAGGATTTAGAATGAAAGATCTTACTTAATAACTGTGGAAGTTATTGGTTATGAAAGCTATTCCGGTTTTTCGTGGCCACCCTATATATTATTCAACGAGCATATAATGGGAGCTATTATTCAAGCGTACACAGTTATTTTGTCTTTTCCTACGTAATAAGGGGACGGACGGCTTCAACTGGAATCATTTTCTTCATCAGTAAGTTCTTCATCCTCTATTACATCATGCTCTGAATCTGTGTCATGGCTGCTCTCCTCAACAACATCTTGCTTTATCGTCTTCCTTATCATCGTTTTCATCAGAGGAATTTTCAAAATCACTTGGAAGTACATTGAATCACTGTAACCAGACTTCAGGATCTTTGCTGAACTGTACATGTCGCCTTTTGGGTTCAGACATACTTCCTTCTTTTCAAGGTACTAAGAAATCGAATTTGAACTGAACTGAATCGAAACAAAAAGTAAAACGTGATGCTTGCATGGTCTACAATCGTAGTCATATTCAGAAGCAAATATCTTCAAAAACCAATCGCTAACACTGTCAAAAATATACTGAGTCACTAAATACTTAAATTTTCTACAGCTACTGAAAAAAATAGTCTACCAATGAACGTCATTTAAAATGTCATTCAGATGTTTCGCTAATTGTGGCTGTAGCCAGTACGTCTGAAGGCAAAATTGTTTCTACTAGAGGATCAACTGTTGAAATGCAACCTTGTAAAAGTGACGATGATATTTATTGTTCGTATTAAATTTATGTATATGGTGCCGACATTCAGATTGGATCTGCCTGCAATTTATAGCTGCTGGTTCATAGTCTCGTCACTAAAAGCATGTTTGTTTACTGGCCACATTTCAAGTTGTTCGAACCCATGAACTGCATTCATGGCTACTGCAGTTTTCAGAAAAGCTAAACTTCTTTCTCGAAATTGGTTTTCAATGCGCCGTATACGACCATATCCATGGTTTGCATTTTATGAGTAGTATGTGCCGTCAAGGACAATATTATGACTCTATTCTTTCAAGCGTATTTTAAATCAGGATACAATTTGTGGCTCTCATTGCTATCCAAGAGTACTTTTTGTCTGACTAGGGTGTACATGTTTCACAAAGAAATGCATCCAATCAAGAAATACTTCTCCTGAAGTCCAACCATTTGGAGTACAAGTACCTTGAGTTCCAGGAGGCGAAGCGTCAAGAAGTCTGGGTTGTATCTTCTTTCTGGTGAAAATGAAAAAGAAATGAAAGCATCATTACAGCAACCTACCATGCTACACACTGGCTATTACGCCCACCTGTTTCTTTCCTTCTGTTGATAGTATTTTAGGGGGTTTGTAGGTTGTTGTGAAAATATCAGTTTCGTCCATATTGTCTTATCTAGATGCATCAATGTCTTGTATACTATTCAAATACTCAAGAGTTTCCTCAAAATGTCCAACATCATGTCTATCGAATACTCTGACTCTCGCTACCGATGTTGCCTCTGGAGTCCTGAGTGCAATGTCAATGTGACGTGACAGAAATGATTGTAACCAATCATTTCCAGCTTTTTTA
Organism: Cryptolaemus montrouzieri; assembly: GCA_013387265.2. NCBI lineage: Eukaryota > Metazoa > Arthropoda > Insecta > Coleoptera > Coccinellidae > Cryptolaemus > Cryptolaemus montrouzieri. The sequence continues at coordinate 136,885,660 of JABFTP020000185.1, read as the reverse complement.
TACTTGTCCCAGCTTTTTGAGTAACTCAAACTCTTCGCGTAGACATACACCTCGAGTTGAACCAAAAAAAACCATATCTTTGAGATAGGTCATTAACTCCTGATCTTCGCTGAAAATAGGACCAAATCTGCCAAGTTCAGGTAAAATTTTACGACTTTATGACGTGTCTGTTCAAAGCCGCATAAGCCAACCCATATTTTCTTGCCGTACCCTTCATCGATTAACTAGTCTTGCATAAAATTATGGCCGACTGCATTATTTCTTTATCCCAAGACCCTTGGTTAGTTTTTTTTGTATTTATGCACCATCAGCAACATAATATCTGCTACATGATAATGAAAAAAAGAAATCGTAAAAGTGGGCATAGTGAATACCTCACGACACAATCTAATTTAAGGTTATGTTAATTTTTGCAAAAATTATTGATGTGTGTTCTGTTGAACATATTAAAAAAATCATTTTAATACACTATAGAAGTATTGTACGCTAATGTCTGATGAATAAGTAATGTAGAAAATATTATCGAAACACTTACCTCAAAATATTCGAGAGTAATACCACGAGAGCTCAGATTTGGCCGAATATTTTTCTATGCTCGTTTTCGAATACTTACATGCAGACAATTCAACGAGAACTGGGCGACAAAATTTTGTCGAGCAGGTCGAGTTGAATTACCGAAAAGTATGAGAAAACGAGCATAGAAAAATATCCTGCCAAATCTGAGCTCGAGTGGTATTTGCTGAGAAAATTCCGCGAATGACAAAACGTACAAAATAAACTTTATTGAGAAATGCTCACAAACTCAACAAGAAAATCATAAAGCATTCATTAGAAACATGTTTAGTTATTATTGGAATGAGCAGTTATTGAAAATGCAATTACTATATACAATTTTTTCACTCCGCATCGATTCTATATGGGACGATGCCTGAGGAATTATAGAAGATTCGCAGAAGTTTTTCGAAGATTTGAAACAAGATTCAAATGATGCTCATTGTTCAGTTGGAGGTAGGGCTAAATACAGCTTGCCGTGGAGTGTCAGGTTAGTTTGATCAATTCATGTTCACTGACTCCTCATCAGATAGGTCCGAAACAGCACTGGATCTATGAGAATGATTTGTGATCTTTTTATTTTTCGTATCCAGTCCAACTTTCTTTGCTGAAATTTTTGTCCAACCCTTAGAAGTACTGTTTTTCCAAAATTGATTGGGAGCCAGAAATAATCTATCACTTGTAATATGATCGGGTCTTTTCGACAATATCTTATGAAACAACCTCACAGGACATAAATCTGGGTTTTCCTTATTTTTACTAGCCATTTACTATCACAGCATTTTTTTGAGTCGCCTTGGCAAGTTTTCGAGAATACTAGGTTATATTCAATACGACCAGTCACTTCTCCGTTATTAAAGTTTTCCTCTTTGAAAAAGTGTACCTTGCAAGTTGCTGCTTCACCGCCACGCCATGCTAATTCATAAGCAACAATATGGAAAAATTTTTTCAACAAACCTATCGGGGCATTTTCGTCCCAGTACAGAGCCATGCTATCGATTTCAGTTCTTGTTAATGCAACGGAGCTTTCTTTGCGCTTTTCCACATCCCCTTGTAACATCTTCCTTTTAGAATTGCGAGCCTCACGAGCCTTTCTAAATGCTGAATCGGTAAAGGGGTTGAAACTCATTTTGAATTTTTAGAAATACATATTCTGCATCATTCTCGCAGTTGTGTTCCACATTGTTTTGACAACGTATTCTTTGTAATCTTGACCATTCATTTGTTTCATATTGAAACCCCAATCCATAAGAATTTCTGTAATACTTTCAATAGAACGCTGTATATCCAAATCGAACGTTCGTTCCTTGCAGAATATACTGAATTGATTCCAAATCGAGCTGTGCGTTTTTCTTGTATTTTTGGGGATAGAATTCTGTATAGAACTATTTATTTCTGCTTCACTGGTGCTTCCAAAACGAGACATTTTAATTTATATCGGCAGAAACTTTACAATAGGTACTAAAATGGCTGTTCTTGACAGTTTTAAAACCGTGCTATTTGTTGTGAATGTTGCGTTGCTATGGAAACGCAAGGATTCTCTATGGGCAAATTAATCCAGTATTATCCTACCTTCCATCCTATTTCTATGCAATTTATCCGATATCAAACTCGAATTTCTGTGTTCTTAAACGTGCATTTTGACACATGAGTGGAATTGCCAAAAATATCCCACGTAAACACAATTTTTGGTTGCGTGGACGCCATGCGACGTGGTCTCTCGCTTCCGTGTTTGCCATTCACTGAGACGTTGCTATGGCAACGTCGTAAATATCAAACGAATAGTTTCCCCTACTATCATCTCTGAAAATTCTTTATCGTCGGCATTGTTCTTAAAAAAAATGCAAATAATGAACCCACTACTTTTATATAGTAAATTGATTTAATATGTAGTAAAAAATAACATTAGGCGACTCATTTGTATTCCTACATAATGTTTTTATTACTAATGTTATTAACAATATTGATATTCTGAACCTCGTATAAAGATAGTATTTGAAACTATTGGTTTTGATTCGATTGAAACAATAACACAAAAACTTCATGTTCAGTTCGAGCTAATAAAAACTCTGAAAAGTCAAACTGAATCATTTTGTCATTTCTTAATTCTCAACAGTGATCAGAAAAATAATTTGAATTGGGTTAAAATTAGAATGAAAATTTTGTTTCAATAAATATGTCTTGATGAAATTTTAAATGGTATTCGCTTTTTCATATTTTTAAGAATCAGAAGATGTAAATAAACAAGATCGAGTGAAAAATATTTCAATATTAGTCAGAACTATAAGAACTGAATGCTATTGAGATGCAGGAATTAATTGTAGTAGCAATTTTTCTAAAACCAGATTTTCACATAAATATTTTAGAGACTCATTGGTGCTATTGAAATAAGAACTACGAACATAGATAATTTATTTTTCGACGCAGTTCTTATAAATCTGGCTTCTGTTTGATTGTAAGAATTTGATGGTAGAAACGTCCATTAGTTTTCGAAATGTGGTTTTGAAGATTTAAAATACTTATTACCACATTTTGATCTTTTACGATATGTATATATTTATGTGCCTAACTTAAGCTTTATTATAATATAGCCGTTAAATTATGTATAAATATTATGTAATCTGTTGCGACCATGTGAAATTTAACCATATGTATTATTGTTGAAAAATTTACATTTATATGGATACCCATGTACTGAAATTAACGTGACACCAAGCCAAATAAATGTTAAATCCATTGATTAACTGGTGATTTTTTTTCCTAATTCTCGCTCTGAACTTGAGATCAAATGGAAACAGTTTTCTAACCTACCTACTTATAAAAATATAAAGTACAGAAATAAAAGGCATTTCATAGGTTACACTCTTTTTGACAAAAACACGTATAAACCATTAAAATTCTGAATTCTTCTATTTCACAAGATAAATATAAGCATTAGCAATCTATATTTTCAAATTCAATAATCTTTCACGAAATTATCTCAAATCAAGTAAACTTCTGCACTAATAGAAAATAGAGTCTATGAAACTGTGAATATTATAGTAACGATGTTGATTGTATGACCATATGATAGTGATACTAGTTTTGACAGTTTAAGGGTCTGAATTATAAAAACCAAGTTTATTCTAATAGTTAATTGATTCCGCCGTTACTACGCGATAGTTAACTATGATGATATAATAAGAAATTGAACTATGTCTCATACCAGGGGTGCTCAAACGGTCGATCGCAAGTGCTTTTTGACTAGATCTCGAGAAGAAAAAATTTTTTAATAAGTAAGTAACTAAACTACAAGAATTTATTACGTAACAAAATACCACTCTGCTTGCGGCAAAAGGCGGTTTTATCAAAGGAACACGCGGTACTTGTCAAAGCAAAGACGAGTTTTTTATTCTTGCCGCTTTTCTAGAAATTTCGGGCGGCGCGTTAGACGGGAACATTCGAGACTTTCGTTCACGCCGATATAAATGTTGCGCCTGCAGGATTCTGAATTGTAACTTGAAGGCAATACTACGTAGATACAAAGCATATTATTAAAATAGTACAAAATGAGTGCAGCGAAGAAATCTAACACGTATCTTTTTAATAACGATTGGGAAGAAGAATTTTTCTTCTGTATGGTGAAGGATAAGTGCATTTGTCTTATTTGTCGTGCGTCAGTTGCAATACCTAAGCATGGTAACTTAGAGAGGCATCATAAAACAGTTCATAAAAACTATGAAAAGGATTTGCCGCCACAGAGTGAATTAAGAAAAAGAAAAGTACGCGTTTTGATATCTTGTTTGAAAAAAGAACACACCATGTTCACAAGACCAGCCAAACAATCAGAAGCTACTACGATCGCGTTATTTAAAATATCTGATATATTGGCGAAACACAAGAAACCATTCGAAGAAGGACCGGTTGTGAAGAAAGCATTTATTGAAGCGGGTGAGACTTTATTTGGAGATTTTAAAAATAAAACAGAAATCATGTCTGCTATTAGAGAACTTCAGTTATCTCGTCGACTGTCACAAGTCGTATTGAAGTCATGAGTCAGGACATGGCAGATGAACTAAAACATGATATCATGTAATGTCATCTTTTCTTTACAGTTCGACGAATCCACCGATATGACAAACACTGCCCAGCTGTGTATTTTTATTCGGATGGTATTCAATGACATGATGGCTAAGGAAGAATTTTTGACAATCATTCCTCTGAAGGTAAAGACCTGTGGCGAAGATATATATGACGTTTTCTTCAGATTTTTAAAAAACTTCAAGCTACCGATACATAAATTAGTGTGAATTACAAACGATGAAGCACCAGAAATGAGTTGGAACAAACGGTTTTGTGGCATTATATCGAGCTAATGAAGATTTCCCTTCATTTTTCATTCCATTGCATTATACATCAACAAGTTTTGTGTTCAAAAGTTTTAAACATGAATAAGGGCATTGCAACAAAAATTGTGAATTCCATCCGTTCACGTAGCTTGCAACGGCGGCTCTTTAAGTTGCAGTTGGAAGATAGGGAGCCAGCTGAACACACTGATTTAGTTCTTCACTTGGACGTTAGGTGGTTGAGTTCCGGAAAACTCCTAGAAAGGTTTCAAGAATTATTGTCCGAAATAACAGCTTTTCTAGACGAAAGACGTGATGATTCTCAGATGTTAAAAAACGAAAAATGGCTGACTGATTTGGCATTTCTGTCTGACATCACAATGCACTTAAACACCATCAACTTGGAACTTCAAGGTAAAGAAAAAACTATTATTGGGATGATTAGCGCAATAAACGCATTCAAAAGTGAATTGCAACTTATGATAGATGAACTGAAAAGAAAGGATCTGAAGCGTTTTCCGTCTTTGAAAGCAAGGATTCCTCAGTTGAATTATGATACGTATGAGGCTGAATTATCAAATACTTTGTTTTTGTTTTGTTTTTATGCAGTTAACTGGAAAATATAGCATCATTTATGAGTTTCAAGTAAAACATTGAGGAATTTGCTACTGAAATAGCAAGTCATTTTAATATGACCTCATGCTCTGTTGAAAATGAGTTGGTGCAGATTATATCAGATATTTATCTCCAAGCTACAGCATCTGATACAACTTTCTTGTGTTTTCTGCATTTTCTGAAATGAAGATAATTAAGTCAAAATATCGCAATCGACTAACTGACGATCATAAACACCTCAAAAAAGTCTAGGGAACACTTCTGAATATCGATATATCGTATCCAGAACGATCAATATGGATGGTTTTTTTAAAGAAATGAACACCTGCATCAATTTCTCACCAAATTATGTAGAGTGCTGCAACAGATTTCAGTTTTTTTATATGAATAATTAAAAATGCAGCAGATGCGACGCTGCTCCATAATCATTTCATGTATTGTGTGTGTGTTTGAAATCAGTTAGTTGGCTCTTTGTTTCTGTTGTAAGCACAAATAAAAGATTCAAGTTTTGTGATTCGACCATGGAAAGACGATATTTGACTAGAAAAGAGATGTTACGAGCCGTTGGCATGCTCCAAGCTGGGAGCTCACAACGGGAAGTATCCAGGGTTCTGGGAAGTAGCCCAAGTGTCATAAACCGTTAATAGTCGCGTTTCAATGAAACAGGTAGCGTAAAAGAACGCCATACAGGTCGTTTCAGGATTACTACAGTCGCCAAAGACCGATTTTTGGTTTTACAAGGCAGAAGAGATCGTACTACCACAGCATCTCAATTAGCTCAAGGGATATCACGAGTTCATAATGTACAAATTTCCGACCAAACTGTGAGAAATCGACTGCACGAAGGTCAACTCCGCTCCAGACGTCCTTTAAAAGTTCCACAACTAGCCCATGGAAATCGCGCTGCTCGTTTAGCTTGGTGCCAAGAACACGTAAACTGGGATCAAGAGAGGTGGGCCACAGTTCTCTTCAGTGATGAATCTTGATTTAGTTATTATCCCGATTCGGGAAGAATTCGAATATGGAGGGAACCTGGAAAACCGTCGCCAGCATGCTCGAGAAGTTGTTAGACAGGGAAGCGGATCAGTGATGTTTTGGGGAGGTATACGCCTTGGTGGAAGAACTGACCTCGTTTTCATACAGAACAACCTCACGGGAAATTCTTACGCAAATGAGATAGTTTTACCTGTAGTGGTACCGTATATCCAAACAATGGGTCAAAATCCACTCTTCCAACAAGATAATGTCCCTCCTCATCGTGCAAGAGTTGTCTTGAACGTTCTTGAAGAGAATGATATCAATCTTCTACCATGGCCATCCTGCTCCCCAGATCTGAATCCCATCGAGCATGTGTGGGACACCCTAAAAAGAAATCTCCTGCGTCAAAACGTCTTCCATCATGAACAGGAGCTTCGATTAGCAGTTTAGGGGGCTTGGAATGACTTAGGCCAAAATGTAATAGACAATTTAATATTGAGCATGCCGCGATGATGCCAAAGTGTCATTAATAACAGAGGTGGACCTTCTGGGTACTGAAAATATAAGTGCTTTCATATCGTTTCGAAAATATTAGTTCAGGATTTTTTTTTGTGTTTTACCAAATTTCGTCATTATCAAATTTCAATTTTTTTTATAATGGGTGCTTTGGAGAAGTCAAATATTATTTTGTTATCTTGAGAATACATTATATATAATACATCCTAACAAAAACCGAAAGACTTCTATAAATTCGAATCATCAAATTCATATTTTAAAAATATTGGTAAGTGTTCTCTTGACTTTTTTTGAGGTGTTTATGTCATCATGCTTGCGATTAGCACTCAGTGGTTACGTACCATCTTAAGAAATGTATGCTGAGGACATGCAGTGTCACGCTTCAACATCCGAAGTCACTCCTTAGTTAAGTTTAACACCATATGTAACTCTTTTGTTTTGTGATAACCACTAAACTCGCAGTTTTGAATAACTATGAGTTTTTTCATTGATATTATAGAGAAGAACCTAACTAAACCTAACCCAAACCTTGACTAAAATAATGTATATTGTGCGGAAAGCTAATATCTATATATCCTACAGTACACCCTACATAGGTAGGTAGGTAGGATGTATCGTGCATGTTCGACAACCCTGCATCACACATACTTGCAGCCTCTCAGAGTCGATCGTAACTAGTCTAAAAATATTGAGGTAGATCGCCAGCATAACAAGTTTGAGCACCCCTGTCTTATACTATCACAAGAGATTCATTTAAAATCAGGATTGCAATTTCGATTTCTCGGCCATTTACTACTGGACTAAAGTTGAAAATACATAAATATATAAACATGTAGATACGAAATCAATGAGGGTACAAACAAGAGGTAATAAACGAATTAGGATAAAAGCAGGTTTCATTTAAAGATATCGAATATAGTCGAATAATCCGGGACATACTGGTCGATCAGAAGATTATCTCTATGGGGAGTTTGTTGCAATTTGAAAATTTCGATGGACTCTAAGAAATCTACCTTTCACGCTTTAGGTATTCTGTGAATAGTTTGAAGTTGATCTATGAGTGGAAAATGATTGTCAGTTTCGAAACAATGTGGAGCGAAAGTAGATTCGTCGGTTCTCTGTTTATTGTAATCTGATTGATGCTATTTGTATCTAGTTTTGGATGAACTACCAGTCTGATCTTTATGAAGCCTTCACAATCCAAAGTTGTAAACTCCAGTATGTTCAAGTCTATCAGTTTTACCTCTAATATTGAAAAATTCTTGGGAGAGTTTCATGTGGGTTTTGAAAGCTATTTTATGCTGTTTTGAAATGACCTTTGCAATCTTTTCCCTGATGGGGCCAAAATAAATTGATGAAATGTATTTATCTGTATTAGTCGATTATATACGTTGGTAAATATTATATGTTATTTGTGTTTGTTTCTCTTTGATAATTCCGTTTATTATATTTGAGCGGTAACCATTGTTCTCAGCTAATTCTTCGGTATTTGGCACTTCCTTGGGCATAATTTCTTCGTATAATGTCAGAGAAAGCCCTATGAATCATTGAACATTTGCCGCTAGTGCACCCCTTGACATCACCAGTATATCTCATTCATATCTCACAATAAACATTAAATATAATTTTTGTGTTGTTCTTTTCAGCTCCAATGTCCTTACTATTCTCATCGTGTCACCCCTGATTATGTTCCGAAGTAGTCTTACCTACTACTTTGAGAACTTCAATTTCCGTTCAGGTACTGATTTTCTTGATAACAAAAAGTTTTCACAAACAAGAACCTGCAAAAAAACTAGTTTCATCTTGAGAGAAGTAATACATACAGAAAATGTTGAAATATCTGAATGTTAAAAAAACTGTATTTTCCTTGAACATTTCAAAATGTAAATAATAACAGACTAATGGAAGCAGAATGTCCAAAGAGGAAATAGATAAAAAAAAATTTGCATTCAATCCATTATTTAGACTTCTGACTGCGATAGCTTTGATGCGTCCGTTCTCCGATAAGAAATCGTCTAATAAGTTTTCGCTTTTACGAAAAAGGTTTACGAAATGCTTTGACAGTCCACGATCTGTAGGTCTAATGCTCGTCAATGGTTTGGGCACCGGTTTTTGTATCATAAAAAATTTATTTCCTCTCTATGGAATCCATTCCTCCTAGTAGCCAGCAAAAACCTTTAGCCTACAGTTACTTTTTTCCCACAAGTTAAACTTAATGGGAAATACGAAATACGAAAATCAAGGACAAAAAGATTGTAGAACCCAAGATATTGATTTCAATTTCGATGAATTAGCACTTTGTATGATTAGTTCCGAATTCAGAGGTACGCAATAAATGAAAAAGAATAAACCTAATTGATTTTCGAACTCTATTTTCAATGAAGGAAATTTTTCATTGAATACTTTTATTTTTAATTCTTCATTCTACGGAATGAAATCGAAAGAAAAATATTTTAATCAAGTTTTCCGACTATTTCAGAGTTCTTCATCTGGATATATTTTTGCCATGTGAAGGTATATAGAATCTTTAGTCTTGTTATATTCTAGTAATCTGAAGATGAGAGTATTCACGGAGGAAACAGATTAATTCATGTTTCTTACCCGACACAATACTGAATTCAAAATCAAACCTGATTACATATTAAGCACAATAAAAATAGATCCCAACGCTTTTTCTAGGAGGCATATGCAAATTGTGGTTTATGAAGTCTTATACGACTGGAGCTTATATTAGTTAGCATAGTTTTTACCAATAATGTTTAAAACTATCTCTCTGAGTAAGAAAGGAACGACTAATTCGAATTAATGTGAACTTCGCCACACTTTTCCAGCCACAGATTCTGACATGGTGAATGTTGAATGTGGGATAGAGTGAATAATGTGCGTTTTGTTACCAAATCTAAAATATTTCTCTTTCTTCATCAAGGATGATCTTAGAATACTTGACTGTTGAATGTGGATTGTTAGTCATCAGGACAAGGGAGACATGTATAAATAATCTTCGAAATAACTAGTTTAGTACATACCAAATGATTTGATTGGTCGACGAAGTAACGAAGAACAAATTTCTCTATATTATTCATTTTATCGCTTGAGTTTTGGCAGAGAAATAGAAGAAAAACCTTACAGGACCGTACTAGATCGAAAAACTATCTGGACATTCAGAGAACTGTATTTCATTTGAACTACGGCGACTACCACCATGATCTTCGGCCTGAACATAGAAAATATACAGACACTTCGAATCAATATTTCAAAAAAGGTTGACAAACCGTACAGGACCGTACAAGAGCGGAAAACTATCTAGACATTCATAGAACAAAATGCTCTATTTCATTCAAACTACGATGAGTACCACCAGGAACTTCGGCCAAAAAATAGAAAATATACAGGCACTTCGAATCAATATTTCAAAAAAGGTTGACAAACCGTACAAAACACTACAAGAGCGGAAAACCATCTGGACATTCATAGAACAAAATGCTCTATTTCATTCAAACTACGGCGAGTACCACCATGAGCTTTAGCCTGAAAATAGTAACTATACAGGCACTTCGAATCAATATTTCAAAAGAGGTTGACAAACCGTACAGGACCGTACAAAAGCAAAAACCTATCTGGACATTCAGAAGACAAAATACTGTATTTCATTCGAATTACGGCGAGTACCACCATGATCTTCGGCCTAAACATAGAAAATATACAGGCAATATTTCAAAAAAGTACAGAACCGTACAAGAGCGGAAAACTATCTGGACATTCATAGTACAAAATGCTCTATTTCATTCAAACTACGGCGAGTACGGAAATATTGATTCAAAGTGCCTGTATACTTTCTATTTTCAGGCCGAAGCTCATGGTGTTAATCGCCGTAGTTTGAATGAAATACAATATTTTGTTCTCTGAATGTCCAGATAGTTTTTCGCTCTTGTACGGTCCTGTACGGTTTGTCAACCTTTTTCAAAATATTGATTGGAAGTGTCTGTATGTTTTATTTCTTCAGGTCGAAGATCATGGTGGTACTCGCCGTAGTTTGAATGAAATACATTATTTTGTTCTCTGAATATCCAGATAAATTTTTTTCTCTTGTACGGTCCTGTACGGCTTGTCAACCTTTTTCGAAATATTGATTGGAAGTTCCTGAATATTTTCTATTTTCAGGTCGAAGCTCATGGTGGTACTCGCCGTAGTTCGAGTGAAATACAGTATTTCTCTGAATGTCCAGATAGTTTTTCGATTTAGTACGGTCCGGTAAGGTTTTTCTTCTATTTCTCTGCCAAAGCTCACGCTATAAAATGAATAATATAGAGAAATTTGTTCTTCGTTACTTTGTCGACCAATCCAATCATTTTGTATGTACTAAACTAGTTATTTCGAAAACTATTTAGGTATGTCGCCCTTGCCCTGATGACTAACTATCCACATTTAAGTCAAGTCGTCGTAAAGTATTCTAAGATCATCCTGAAGAAGGAGAAATATTTTAGATTTGGCAACGTAGCGCACAGATTCACTCTATCCCAACATTCACCATGTCAGAATCTGTGGCTGGAAAACTGTGGCTAAGTTCACACTAATCTGATTCGAAAGGTATTTATTAGGGGCAGAGACTTCTTAATTATAAAAACCCCGTACCTGTTATAACACATTACAAAGCTCTTCAGGAATTCTTCATGGCTCTATTAAAATTCGTTTACTCTCATGGTCTTCTTTCTGTAAGAATGTTGTTGGAAATGAAAATGTGTTTTCTTCACAAAACTTAAAGGTTACTACTGATATCGTAATATTTTCACGCATTCATGAAAATTTCCTGTGAATTCTCATAAAGAACAAATAGCTATATGGAAATGATATTGTAAGAATTTCTCATATTTTCACAATAGTCGCGTTTGTGTTGTGCCGAGTGTCATTCATAAAAACAGCATCAATTAAAAGCAGATGCAAAATGATTTCAAGAAATCTATTCTGAACTTTTTTGAACATCTTAAATCTAACTAAGAAAAACGTGTCAATTAGAGAACCACGAAGTTATCTTTCAGTTCCCTAAACTAGGGCTACTTAGGCATGAGAGATAACTTTGGCAGCGGACGTATTCCAACAAAAGTTTCGTACTTTCAATTTTCTCAAATTTTTCACCTTGAAAGAGTTTATCACATTCTAATATTTCAGAATGATGCAAATCAATGCATGAATCAAATGTTTAGTGGAAATTGTTTTTAGATATCCAGATTTCGAGGAATCCTTTTTTTTCATTTTCCGAAAGGAATTTAGAGGTAAGCATGAGAAACCCAGCTCATTTTACTTTTCGATTTTGAAAAAGGAACATATAATATTCCGAAATCATGAATAGAGCCTATTCCAAATATATTCTTGTAGTTTTGAGTTCGTTTACAAAAATTCAATTTTTTCGTTGTTTTCCATGATTCATGAAGTATTCCGACAAGAACAATTATTTTTGGATCATCCAAAACATATCACTAATTTTAGGAAGATCTCAGCTGCTAGATAAGAGATGGATAATCATTTTTATTTGCGCGAGTTGCTGAAGTAACTCTAAACTCTATGCAATTAACAGCCTGAACTAATTTTTGCATACTTCTTGGTGATCCCAAAGAAATGCAGATTTTCCTGATTGAAATACACAAAATCAAAATCTGTATAGCATTGATACTTCTGAAACCCCCCACAGAGTAATTCAGATTTAGGTTAGGTTAGATTAGATAGAGAAATGAAACACTATAAAGAAAAAATTACCCCAATGACTTTAAACTCAAACGTCCTAAGAAGAACGTTTCCAATTTTGGAGAAGGCTTTTCCAGTTTTTCGCTGAAGAAGTATTATTTCAAAAGTGAATTAAATTTATATATAAGAAATATCATTAGCAAGCTTGATTTTCTGAAACAAGAGGAGATGGAGAATTACGAACAAAAATAAATATAAATAATACTATAATTGTATAAAAATATATACTGTACATATGTTTCATAATATTTTATATACATACACAATAATTCAGTTACGCCTAGTTTAATACAAAACTAAATAAATTTACATTCTTATTCCTATGACTAGCTGATCTTACAGCAAAGAATTGTTGCAAAAATGAGGTAGATTTTTAATTAGAAACGGAAATGTGTCCAAAATGTTTATTACTCTGTTTCATCCGACAACTGACCATTTTTATCACACCTTTTAATAATATACTATATTAAAATGATCAAATTGTCTTTAATAAATGGTAATTTTGTACTAAAATGCTTTTAAGTGGGTAACATAAATAAATATTTATAAAAATTCAACAGTGTAGGTACTATAAAATATAAACAACATATAAACGGGGTAGAAAACCCAACCCGCGATAAGGACTCCAAAAGGTTTAAAACCATTACCTAACATTAAATCATAAAAGATAAATTTCAAAAATTTTCTTTCAACAATACATAAATATGAATGAAAATTATCTTTAACTTTTAAATATTTCAACGTCAATGAAAAATATACAAAAGCTTCATTTCGAATATTGCAGCTGCTTGTGGAAGCGATATCATTTTCACAAAATAAGGCAGTGTAAGTATTTATCATGAAGGAAAACATGAAAAATGATCTGCTGCAATATACAAAAAGCGCAAATATATACAAAACAGAAAACAAATTCTCAAAGAATGAGTAATATATATAAAAGATAGAGTAACATCAAACAAAACATTGGAATAATTCCTAATTTCTATGAACGTGGGCAATGGTTTGTTACTTGTAGGTGGCTTGCACTGAGATACGTAGACTTTTCTCGCAGTTACAATTCAGTTGAATAATTTGATGAAAGTAATGTTAATTCTTAGACAAAAATTAATTTCATAGGTCCAATACTAATGATAAATATGAAATACAACTAAAAATCGATCTCCTGAGATAAAATTATAAATAACATATAGGGGTGTACACCCTGTTCAAATCGAACATTCATATAACTTCCCTGAGCTTTTCATCTTCATCTTTGGAAAAGGAAGTATGATTGAACAGAAATTAAAACATATTTGGAAACTTACGTACACGTAAATCGTGTTCAATAGGTATCAGAATGGACAGCCAACAACCCTTGTGCATCATCAGTACTATACAAGAAAAATGACCAAATGCCAAGTTTCTCTAACTCAACGCAATATTTGTTGTTCAAGGTTTATTAGCTGCCTGACTTCTTATGCTCTAGAACTTAAATAGAAGTAAAATTCGATGTTATAAATTATGGCATGTATCGAAATTAAGATTCCCTAATGATCTCGATTTACAAATCGATTCCATTCACAATTTGGAGGTTGTATATTCTTCCATATTATTCAGTTGGCAATATTTTGAGAAAATCTATCAAGGTCAAATACTTGAAATGTCTTCATCAACTGAAATCAAATCAAATGACGAAATTAATAATAAAATGATTGACCGAAATAGAAATAAATATCAAAAGGTGTAAAATAATTTCAGACCATAAAGGAAAGTAATTTACAATGCTAATATGACAGAAACAGTCGTGGCACTGTAAAATAACCTGCAAGGAATTACTGTCCCATAGATTTTTACTTTTTTTCACTTTTACTAAAATAATGAAGTTAATATATCGAATCGCATTTAACGCATACGCTATTAGAAAGTAACGTTTTCGGAAAAAATATCGATAACAGCCTTGTAAAAACTAAGAAATTTCATACTAAACTTCAACTGTAGAAAACAATGTAAGCCTATTTTAATTGTACCAATTGTTATAATGTTCTGAACCAACAACAACTGATTTGCAATAGGAACAGATCTAACCTTTTTTAATTCTAACTATACAGTAATACCCCGACTAAAGCTACCTCGTTTTTTGCGAATTCGGAGGTACGAGGTTATTCATTTTGATCGCCGCGCATCGGCTCTTCCGCTCCGCCCTCTGAATGTTCAGTTTGCAACAGGTTCGAACGTGTTCCGGGTGGAATTGTTTTACGTGCGCAGGGCGGTTTACTAATAATCTCTAAACATTTAGAAGAACAAAAAATGAGTCATTGGAGCCTAACAAGAAAAGAAAAACACTGTCTTTAAAGTGTAAACTGAATACAATTAAAGGCTTTGAAGTAAAAATTACAATTTGTGAATTGGAAAAGAAATTTAATATATCAGAATCAACAGTCCGAGCGGTTATGAAAGGTGAAGAAAAAATTATGAAAGCTGTGGAAGACTCTCAATCTTTGAATTCAAGTATCATCCAAAAACGTCACTGTATTATCGCTGGTGATAACCATGTAAGAGTGAAAAATTGTCCTGTTGATCGACATACTGTGCGCTTTCAAATAAAGAAGATTTTTTAAAGATGCCTAAAAGAACTTTTATTGCCCGTGAAGAGAAAACTTTTCCAGGTTTTAAATGCGACATGGATCGATTGACACTGATGGTTAGTGCGAACGCAGCTGAAGATTGTAAATATCTCTTAGTTTATCGCTCAGAAAATCCAAGAGCCTTAAAAATAAAATCCAAAGCTGGTTTGCCTGTCATTTGGAAATCTAATGCGAAAGCTTGGGTGACAGCTTCTCTTTTTGAAGTCTGGTTTGGCCATCATTTTGTTCCTGAAGTCGAACGTTGGTGGCAATTGAAAGAAATCCCATTTATCGTGATGCTACTAATTGACAATGCACCAGTCATCAACTAATTTCGATCCATAAGTGGAAGTAGTATTTTTCGCCACCAAACGCTACCAGCTTACTTCAATCAATGGACCAATCAAACGTTTAAAGCTTACTACACAAGGCGATCATTTGCACATTCACATGAAGCTATGAAACAAAACAACGAGCTTTCTGTTGAAGACTTTAATAAGCAATTCAATGTTTTAGATGATGTAAGAATTATTGGACAATCTTGGAATGAGCTTTCACAAAAAACTTTGAATGGCGTCTGGAAACAACTATGTCCATTTTTTCACCACTGAAACCCAAGGAGAATCAGTTTGATATCCTAAACCAATCGATAGCATAACTGAAGAAGGGGTGTATATCGCCAAATAATTAAATTTAGAGGTAGTGACGTTCAAGAAGTGCTAGATTCACACAATCAAGAGCTAACAATTCACGAGCTCAAAGAAATGCGTGAGCATGAGCAAGACATTGAACAAACTGATCCGTAAACCCAGTTGAATCGGAAAATCTAATAACAATTGCAAACTTAACAGAAAGCCACAATTCAATTAAGAAGGGGTTACAGATTTTAGAAAAGATAGATTCTAATGAAGAGCGCGTTTCTACTACAAAACGGAGATGGTACGAGAAAATTTAGCGTCAGAACAAAAACTTTACTCATCATGCAACATTGTTAGAATATATGAAGCCTTCGACGTCAAAATAACTTCGGTTCAAATTACTTTATTCATAACAATGTAAATTGTTTTTATTATCTTAAATACTACTAAACATTTTTCTTCTAAATTATTGTTTTCTTTAGAATCTGGTCCCGATTAAACTCTACTTTATATGTATTTATATTCAAAGTTGAACCCCGACTTACCCGGCAATCTGTATTTGTATTACTGTATTTCAGACTTGTTATATAAAAAAAGATGAAGAAATTACCTAGTAATAAGCGGGGACTTGTTTATATAAAAAAACCAAGGCACAACTAAGAATCAAAGTCATAAGAGGATCATAATCCTTCAATTATGAATTTCGATCATTCAATTATTTTTCAATTATCGTTCATGTCGGCAAAATCCATGAAACCATTCCTCTGCAGTTTTTTGATTTCATCAGTTTCATCCACTTCACTATTGTAATAAATGTATGTGATATACAAAAAGAAATTTTGGAAAAACCAACAATGCAGCAACTGATTTTGTTATAATGCATATAACAACCTTCAAAATTGATTGAGGATACTGCTCTTTGGTTATAATGCTTTTATAAATTTCAATCTTTCTTGAAAATACAAAAAATTATTAGTTTTCGAAATATTGTAAAACCTATTCAGTTCCTAATTTTCTAGATTTAGGTTCTCATTTATCCCTTTATACGACAATTTTATTGTTCCCTGTTAATCTCATTTGAATTCAGAATCGATGGTCATAACTTATTAAATCGACTTTTACTTGATGAAATAGCACATACCTAGGGAGGAGGCGGTGGTGGTGGCGGTTGAGTAGGTGGAGGTGATTGAAATGTTTGCCTGAATCCTGGCAACGGTAAATTCACCTCTTCAGATGGTTGGAGAAGCCTCTGAATTTCCGGATTACTCAAAACCTCGGTTTCAGTAAGCAGCCCACTGTTATCGGATACATCTGTTTCAGGCAAAGTAGAAGAAGATGTAGATGGATTAATATTTTCAAATATCTGAATGAATTCACTTTGTGAGGGAGAGGACAAAATCATACTCAAATCATCTTCAACGCTCTCTTCCAAGAAATGTATGTCACTTTCTTGAAAGAATTCCGGCACATCTTCCAGACAATATCTTAAAATATCTGTGGATAGGGGGCCTTGAGCAAATTGAGTGTCAGTCGAAGGAATTTCTTCAAATTTAGGTTTGTATTTCATTGACGATGATGTGTCCTCTTCCAAAGAAAATGTATCTGTCTTAGAAACGCCCAAAAATAATTTTTTGGTAGATTTTTGAACATCTTCTATTTTACCCTGAGCAAATTGTGTTTCGGTAGATACGGACTCTTCGAATTTTATCAGTGATGGTCCCTCTCCTAGAGTATACGGGGTAACTTCAGTGCCGCCTAAGAATAACTCTTTCGAAATGTCAGCTGGATGTTCAAATTCGGATTTCACAACAGTTTCGGTTTTTACAGTTGTTGACTCGGAAGAAGTGTCTAAATCTTCGGATGGTAAATTCTTTGAATGAGATTTCTTTATATGCCTACCTAAGTGATCCTTTCTACCAAATCTCTGAGGACAAAATTGGCATAAAAAATCCCTCATACCTGTATGTACCACCAGATGTCGACGAACGTCTTTTTTCGTGAAAAATTTTCGGTCACAATGTTCGCAGCGATATTTCTTCTCGTTTGGATCCTTAACTGTTCTACTTCCTGCGTGTATCTTGAGATGAAATAATATATCTTCCTTAGTTCGAAAGACACTAGAACATATCTGACACTCCAGGCTGCCTTCTTGTGCCGCATGCAATGCTAAGTGTTTCTTATAGCTGAGCAAGGAGGTGTATTCTTTCTTGCAGTGTTCCTTTTCGCAAGTATAAACTTTCTTCGTTGGACTGTGAACTTTGATATGATTCTTAAGATGATCTTTTCTGTGGAAGGTTCGTTCACACACAGTACAACTGAATGGTTTTCTATCGGAATGAATGAGCATATGCCTCACTAATTTAAATTTGGAACTAAATGATTTCTTGCAGTGCTCACACTTAAATGGTGAGACAGCCAAATGAATTTGTTGGTGCTTATTCAACTTTTCGATGGTAGCGTAACTTTTTTGGCAAACTTGACAGGTGTGCGGTTTCTTAGGTGACTGAAGGCTCGATGATGGTTTAGATTTTTTCTTGACAGTGATCTTTGACAGACTTGTACTCGGTTTTGATTTTGCTGGTGTTTGTATGCCTGATGGACCAGGTTCGTCCAAACTATAATAAATCTTCGATGGTTTTTGGGCCGGACTATGCGAATATGAAGTACTGGGTTCATATACAGTTGGGTAAAATTTTGTTTGACTATAATAATCCTCAATCCTCGCCTGTTCCAAATTACCTGCTGAAAATATTTCTGGTTTCCCGATAACTTGAGGTACTGTTGTTGGTTGAAAAAGTATACCCATTGAAGTAAGCTGCTGATGTTGAGGTAATCTTGTGGTGAGGTAACCCATTTCTTCTGTGGCTGATGTGGTGGCTGGAAGGTTGACTTGCGGAGTGTCTTCGGTGGGTTGTTCTGAGGGATCCAGGAGTTCGTCTTTTACTACCTTTCCAATCTTCGCATTATCGCCTGGAGTACCCATGGCGATAGCAGTAAAGGCAACATCATCTGCAAAAAGATGAACTAATTGTAAAAATGTTCATAAATTATATTAGAGGAATAATTGTAAAGGAACATTATGAGATAATACAAAAACCAAAGCAGAAAAGGAATCACCAAAGAAAGATAGTGGAGATCAATTAGAAATATTACATGCTAAAATGCGTAATCGAATCCATATATATGTATACATATACGCGTGTCCTCTTCCAAAGATCTATCAGATACCGCTTGGGAAACAATGAAGACAACAAGTACATCAAAACCAAGAGAATGTTCTATTCTGTAATGAGCAGGCGTTCCATCGAGTTGGTACCAACAACGCCTTGATTCAGCTACTGATGAAGTGTAACGAAATCACTCAATACCGTCCTCAAAATCTCCATATAAAGTTCACCATTTAAGTTTTCATCATACACAGAAAACGAAAATCTGTTGTCCTTCAAAAGTGCAAACACATTAAAACTAAATTTATTTTGAGGATTTCTTTCCTCGTAATATGAGGTTGGCCCAAAAAGTGAAAGTTATTCCGGTTAAAAACCCCCTCATTTGGAAATTTGGCCTGAAATCTCAGGTACAGGGTATGTGTGGAGATCTTCATTTAGTTTAAATATAAATAGTTGTTTGTACGAAGTGTATTTTCCGAATACACTTGGTACAAACTACTTCATTTTCATTTTCATGAGTTCATAAAAAACCAAACTGTTCCAAAAAACTTTGTCCTAATATCTGATATCCCTATTCACAAACATCCCATGTACACTTGCATCTTACCTACCACGAAAAGAGTTTATGAAAGCTACTAAATTTTGCTTAGACTCTACCTATTTTATTTTCGAAAACCAGATCTATTCACAAATATTCGAAACTCCAATGGGATCCCCTATATCAGCTGCAATAGCAAACCTCGTATTAGAAGATCCCGAATGCACAATACTCTCAACATTAAATTGTGCAATTCTATAAAAGCTTCGTAGATGACTGTATCGCATTTATACCATCGAACCAAATAAAACAAATAACAGAAGCTATTAACAGATACCACAATAAGATCCAATTTACGAATGAGGTTGATAGTGGGGAAAAATAACTTTTCTTGACATGTAAATTTCTTATTACGAATCCCGGAACCATATACACCAATTGGTATCAAAAACCAACATGGAGTGGCAGATATTTGAATTTTGAATCAAGCGTTCCAAACAGATATAAAAAAGTATTGTTAATGGCCTTGTTGATCGAGCAATAAAACTATCGCACCCTTAATATAGAAGAAAGAATCTGATAAAATTGAAGAAAGTGCTAAGGAGAAATGCATATCCATCGAAATTTTACGAACCACTGATAAGACAAAGAATACATCAGAACAGAAGAAAGAGGTGATTTCGAGTATATAGGTCTCACTTTCACTCCCGGATTATCTCAACAGATAAAGAAGTGTCTAGAAAATTACAAAAACCCAAAAAGTGGGACATAAACCAAACAACACAAATTTGACCATGCAAATGCACAAGTGCTCACAACCGAATATAACGATTTTAAAAGGAATATTTTAGAAATGATCAAAATCTAGAAAGAACCTAGAACAATTAACTCAAAAGCTGACTCTGATGCTGTAATGAATATTTATAGAAATCTTATCTCTTAACTCTGAAGTATATAGTTCTGCAACCTGTGATACAGCAATTTAAAAATGTTTGCCAATATTTGTTGATTAATTTCCTGTCAGTTTAATTGTGATAATGACAGAGTGATATCGATGGTTAAAAAATTTTGAATCTAATACTTGTTTTATGTGTTATATATGTACTAATGTTAAAATATTTTCACTTTATTTTTAGATAATTATGTAGATATAAATTTTCTGATGATGGCAATAGGCTGAAACGCGTAAAATTTCTCAAATTATATATAAGATTAAATCTTGTTAAACCATATTCCCAGTGAAATATATATATATATATATATATATATATATATATATATATATATATAAAAAAACTTATGGCACATATTGGAAAAATATTCCTCAAATATAAAACCCATAAAAATAATGAGATAAGTAATGGACAACTGATAGAATACATCGATACTTTAAAACAAAAACTTTCACTATACTCAAATGATCAAATGTTCAAATGAAAATAGTTCCTAAAATTTATATTCTAACTGATTATTGTTCTTCAATTTGGGCAGTGCCAAGGCAACACCATTCCAGTGCAAGTTGGATTTTAAATGAAAGGTCTCGATTTTCTAAAATAGAATGCATGCAATTTGAAAAATTCTCTTGGGTTCATGAAAAATTGGCTGAATATTTTTCATTTATAATAAAGAACCCATCAGCTACTCCTTTATTTTTCACACAAAGAATTACTTATTACCCAAAAAATTTATGCACATTTGGAGAATTATAATATTGTTTCCGGACAACAAAAAGGATGTAGAAAAAAACACCTTGGTACTAAAGAGCAACTTGTAATTGATTCTGTTGCTTCGAATCAAGCTCAAACTAAGAAGAGAAATATTCATACAGCCTTCATTAATTACCAAAAGGCTTTTGATAATTCTCCCCATTCATGGCTTCAAGAAATTTTGGAAATTTATAAAATTGATAAGACACTTCGTCTTTTTCTTGAATTTGTAATGAAAAATTGGAGGAATTTCAAAACAATGGTTAAAATCCGAAGTAATTCCAATCAAAAGAGGCATTTTTCAAGGTGATTCTTTAAGTGCTCTTTGGTTCTGTCTTTGCCTCGATCCATTATCTCATGAATTAAATGCTACTAGTTTCGGCTTCAAAATAAAGAGTCTATCAACTGAATTCAAATTAATTTATTTAGATGATATTAAATTATATGCCGAAACCAGAGCTCATTTGAAAAGTCTACTTGAGATTACTTTCAACTATTCCAATGATATTCGTATGAAATTTAGGCTTCCAAAATGTTAAAATCTTTCTATTGAAAAGGGAAAGATCACCTCTGATTATATAAAGATTTCCAATATCGAAATCGAGCCAATGCATCAAGGAGATACATATAAATATCTTGGATTTGGTCAAGAGAAGACAATTAACCATAGCAGCACTAAAGAAAATATTAGAAGTTCATATTACAAAAGACTTAGAATTATTATCAAGAGTCATTTAACTAGTAAAAACCTTTTCAGAGCAATCAACTCATTGCAGTTCCTATTCTTACATCTTTTTTTGGAATTATTAAATGGTCTAAAACTGATCTAAATGAATTACAATGTAAAACGAGGAAAATGCTTTGTAAATATCATAAGCACCACCCAAAGTCAGCTGTTCAGAGTTACACTACCTAGACATCTTGGAGGTCGTGGATTAACTGATTTAAATAATCTTCATAGTAAACAGATTTTTCATCTACGTTCCCATTTTCATGATAAACAGAGAACATCTAAATTACATGATATTGTTGTTGCTTCAGATTATAATCTTACACCTCTGAACTTGACAATGCAAAAGGTAGATTTTGATATATTTGATGATAATTCTAAAAGAGAAAGTTGGATGCAGAAGAAATTACACGGAAAGCACCATAAAGAATTGAAGAATGATTATATTAATGAAATCGAATCAAATAAAAGGTTAGTTTCTGGAGAATTGTTTGCTGAAACAGAAGGCTTGGCAAATTGTGATCCAGGATCAGGTTGTTTTCACGAGGAATTATAGAAAACATATCATCAAACAAAATATAGATGATTCTTGCCGTAGATGTTTCTGTTCTTCAGAAACAGTTTTTCATATATTATCATCTTGCTCAGTCCTTGCTTCAACAGATTATTTAGAAAGACATAATGCCGTCGCTAATATTATTCATTTTAATCTAGGAATTGAACATGACCTAATTCCCAAAAGAAATATGAACAAATATGAACCTGATATTATTTGTGAAAATGACAAATATAAACTTTATTTTGATAAAACAATTCTTTGCAACAGAGCTGTAAAACACAATAGACCAGATATCATTCTTACTGATAAACAGAATCGAATAACATATATAATCGATATTGCTAAACCCGACACACATAACATACAAAATAAATACAATGAAAAAATTTCTAAATATATGACGACGAGATTAATAAAATGTGGAAAATGAAAAAATTTTTATTCTACCGATTATTATTTCCACAACAGGTCTTATTCCAAGGATCTTCACAAAAGTATTGAGATTTTGGGTCTGAAGAAAAATTTGTTTGAACAGTTACAAAAGATAACAGTCATCAAAGCTTCGTAGGTTTCTTTCCGAAAAAAATAATGAGGTAGAGTTATAGGTTTTCTCTCTAGTTTATACTGCTCAGAATCTCATTTCATATTTTATTTATTTGTATATATAAATGTAATATAATTAACTGACAATTTTGTCATATTTATATTCAGAACAGTATTCCATTCGATCGTTCATCACTTCACACAAAGAAAACTATTAATGAGTAACATTCAGTGTTACTTAACTAAGGTCCGTACACTGGATTTTTCCGGGGAGAAAGCCTCTGACACTACTCGTTGGTACATTGATGTCATTGTCTGATGATGCTATAGTTTGTATATATTCTGGTAGATTGATATATTCTCATAACATTTAACGTTATTCTAATATATAATTATTCCAGGATATGTTTTGATTATAATCATTGCCTGGCAATGGTATTAATTACAGGGTGGTGGATTTATTTTTCTTCATGAAATCAGTTTGATTGCATGAACAGATATATATAGGGAGGGGGTTTAACCTCTATGTAATATCACATTTTCCCCTCATACCTAACTTTATTTCGGCTACCTAGAGCTGTTTGCAGAGTGAACAAAAAAATAAAGATCGAAGTAACATGAAGCTGAATAATACCAATAATTTACTTGAGCACCAAACGTTGTAAGTACATCACACATATTCTGGGTATATTATGAGGCATTTAAACATTATCGAATAACCTACTGGTTAATGTTCCATAATAATTAAATAATATATGAAGATATTCAACCCCAGCCTGCAGCGTTTCAAAATTTCTTGAGATCTCAACAGATTTCTGAACAGAACTATATCCCAGTTAACTCTGCGATTACGAAACAAATTCATGAAAGAAATTCACTGGAAACTAAAGTATTCAATAATTGTCCAACATAGACGAATACCGTTTCTCAGTTGTAAATTTTTTTTCGTATGATATTAAGAGAACACCTCAACGGAATGCCTAGAAGTCAAGTAAAAGTTCTTCTCTTCGCCGAAAAGAACAGTTAAATCCGTAACGTAAACAAACCATTGCACGGAAATCGGGGCCATAAGCGGTACCACATTCCGCGCGGTTTTCGGGCATCCCACCGGCCCTGGGGCACTTTCTCACCGCACTCTGGAATTTCGAATGTCTGCCATTGATTTCCACCGCCGCAATGTCGTTTCCTGCTCGTAATTACTATGGAATGCACTACATGTGAGACGTTTAGTAACAACAGACGGTCCGGTACCATCTCCATATTGATAGATGTATTATCAACTTACACGAATCGAAATTGAGCTTTTACTGTTACAGCCTGTTTCTAACTTAAATTTCAATTATTAAATCTAGAAGAGAATGATTTTTAATTCGTATTTTAGACAACAGTATTCGAAAGTTTGGGCATATACTCTTCTTGATGTAGAGTGCACATTCCTTCTCAAATTATGGTTTGCAGATACTAATGGAATCGGAAGAAACATATCAAACTATTCAAATCATTCAAATAGATCTAAAGATATTTCGATATTATCAAAAGAATAAATTGACTCTTATGGGTTATTGTTGTACATTAAAGAGCACTCAGAAGTCAAATGAATTGAAGAGTTCTGAGATGTTTTTCAAAAACGGTGTGTTTTAGCTGCATAAGATATTTCGCTAGGGATATGTATAGTTAAACAGATAGGCATTGTCGAACTGTCTCGACATTGCTCCTCAGTAAGATTTGCTATTCAATAATGAATAATTCAACGCCAGAACAACGCTTCCAAATTGTTGCGTAATTGTATTTTCAAAAAATAACTGTTCGCGAAGTTCATAGAGCACTTCGTTCTTTTTATTTTTTTTTTTTTCATGCGCGCTTCCCAGGAATAAGCGAACCTGTTACACCACATGAGTAGACGCCTGGGAAGAATTGAGGTGTCTGTTTACTTGCTTCTTGAAGAAGACCAAATTGTAGTATGTTGGGAACATGTTGGACGGAAGCGAGTTCCACAGCTCACCGGCCCTGTAAACGAAGGAATTTTTATTAGAGAGAGTTTCGAGAGGTCGTTAAATGTACCGCCATATGATGAGAACTCCTTGCCAGCGTAGTGTTGCGGCTTAACATGAGTTTTCCCGGAACCAGGTCTTTCAGCTCCTTGGAGCATCTTCCGTGGAAGTATTTGTAAAACAGAGAAAGATCAGCAACTTTTCTTCTGAGAGCCAGCGGTTGGAGATCGCGGGTGATCTCCGGGTGGTCGATGAGGCGCACAGCCCGTTTTTGCACGCTATCCAACATCCGCAACGAATGTTTGGGCGCAGATCCCCATACATGGGAACAATATTCCAAAGCAGGTCGAATCTGCGCCTTATACAGAAGCAACAGCTGAGATGACGTGAAGTATCGCTTGACTCTGAAAAGAAAACTAAGCTATTGCTGATACATGTTCATGCAAGCAAAACTTGGAGTTGACAGTTATTCCGAGAAGGTGCATCGAATCTTTGGATGCAATTTGTTGACCTTGCATTATTGGAGGAGATTCTCCAGCGGGGACCTTTATAGAAAACGTAGTTGCATGCGTCTTGCTCGCGTTGAAGCTCACCAGGTTCAACTAACCCCACTCAGATATCCTCTGTAAGTCAGAGTAGTTTAAGTTATTAATTTGTTGACATCTCTGACGATGAGGTTCCGCAGCTGTAATCGGCTGCAAAACCGAAGATCTTGTTCTCTGTAGATGACAGAAGATCGTTCATCTGCAACAGAAACAAGGTTGGCGAAAGAATGGATCCTTGAGGTACTCCTGCTTGCAACTGGAAACAATCAGATGTTATACCGTCGACCACAACTTGTATTGATCTATTTGAAAGAAAGCTACTTATCCAACCCCGCAATTTTTCGGGAAGCCCATATGCAGAAGTTTATTCAATAAAGCTGCATGGCAAACCCTATCGAAGGCTTTAGAGATGTCGAGGGCTATTGCTCTAGATTTCCTTTCTTTGGGATCGGTTGAATTCTCGCCATTTTCCAGATGCTCGGAAAAGTCTGGCTTTCATAAGGAATCTGAAAGACGGTTAAGAATGGGTGCCAGTTCGGGAGCATATTTTCTTAAGACGATTGGCGGTATTTCGTCTAGACCAATTGCGTTCTTGCTGTTCAGCTGCTCGAGAGCCCGTCTCACAGTGCGGACTCTGAAATTTATTTCTGCCAAGGAAGAATTTGTAGGTGGAATGTTCGGTGGTATTGCGTAGGATGAATCCAGCGCAGAATTATTTGAGAACAAGAGAGCAAAGATCGGCTTTCTCTTTCGGAGATGATGCTATACTTCCGTCTTCTGTAACAAGAGGCGGAAACGCAGATTTTCAGAAATTGGCACTGACAGTCTTCGCCAGAATTGTCTAGTCCCGCTTGCCTGTTCAAGGAGTTTATTAGTTACCCATTCATTGAAATTGGCCTTTGTTCTTGCAGTTGTCAGGTTGCATACGTTCCGTATTCGTACAAAGGTTGTTCTTGTTTCCTCTGTTGGATTTATCTCCCATGACTTGTAAGCTCTGCTCTTGGCTACAGATGCTCTTTCGCAGTCTTTGTTGAACCATGGCTTTTTTGCTGTTGTTCGTTTCATGGAATGAGGGATGTAGAGATCCATTCCTGCATGAATGATTTCTGTGAAAGATTCAGTGCACACATCATTGATGTCAGGATCTGAAAGGCGAAAAGTCGGCATAATCGGCCTAGTGAGCAAGCAATTCGTGCAGATATACATTCTGTCAAAAAAAAACAGGAATTGATCAATGAAACACAAAATATTTATGTTTCGTCCAAATTTATTATATCGCCTTCGAAGTAGCCCTCTTCCGAAATAATACATTTACGCCAACGAATAATGCAACCATCAAAACATTATTCAAACGCTTTTTCCGGAATCGCCTTCAGATCTCGCCGCGAATTCTCTTTCATGTCTTCTATTGACTCAAAACGTGTACCTCGAAGTGGTAATTTGAGTTATGGAAAAAGAAGAATGTCGGCCGGAACTATATCAGGTGATAACGGGTGGTTGTTCGATGGTATTTGATGAGTTTTAGGTTAGAAATTCATTCAAAGTGATAGCCTTGTTACACCACATGAGTAGACGCCTGGGAAGAATTGAGGTGTCTATTTACTTGCTTCTTGAAGAAGACCAAATTGTAGTATGTTGGGAACATGTTGGACGGAAGCGAGTTCCACAGCTCACCGGCCCTGTAAACGAAGGAATTTTTATTAGAGAGAGGTTCGAGAGGTCGTTAAATGTACCGCCATATGATGAGAACTCCTTGCCAGCGTAGTGTTGCGGCTTAACATGAGTTTTCCCGGAACCAGGTCTTTCAGCTCCTTGGAGCATCTTCCGTGGAAGTATTTGTAAGACAGAGAAAGGTCAGCAACTTGTCTTCTGAGAGCCAGCGGTTGGAGATCGCGGGTGATCTCCGGGTGGTCGATGAGGCGCACAGCCCGTTTTTGCACGCTATCCAACATCCGCAACGAATGTTTGGGCGCAGATCCCCATACATGGGAACAATATTCCAAAGCAGGTCGAATCTGCGCCTTATATAGAAGCAACAGCTGAGATGACGTGAAGTATCGCTTGACTCTGAAAAGAAAACTAAGCTATTGCTGATACATGTTCATGCCAGCAAAACTTGGAGTTGACAGTTATTCCGAGAAGGTGCATCGAATCTTTGGATGCAATTTGTTGGCCTTGCATTATTAGAGGAGGTTCTCCAGCGAGGACCTTTCTAGAAAACGTAGTTACTTGAGTCTTGCTCGTGTTGAAGCTCGCCAGGTTCAACTGACCCCACTCAGATATCTTCTGTAAGTCATAGTTTAAGTTATTAATTTGTTCACATCTCTGACGATGAGATTCCGCAGCTGTAATCGGCCGCAGACTACTGAAAGACGAAACCAGGGACAATCGTCTGCAAAACCGAAGATCTTGTTCTCTGTAGATGACAGAAGATCGTTTATCTGCAACCGAAACAAGGTTGGCGAAAGAATAGATCCCTGAGGTACTTCTGCTTGCAACTGGAAACAATCAGATGTTATACCGTCGACCAAAACTTGTATTGATCTAGGTGAAAGAAAGCTACTTATCCAATCCCGCAATTTTTCGGGAAGCCCATATGCAGCAAGTTTATTCAACAAGGCTGCATGCCAAACCCTATCGAAGGCTTTAGAGATGTCGAGGGCTATTGCTCTAGATTTCCCATGTTTTTCCATCCTTAATGCACAAACATGAGTGACGTAGGCGAGCAGATCTCCTGTCGATCTTTGCCTGCGAAAACCATACTGACGGTCGTTAATAATTCCCTGCAACTCAAGACATTTGATGAGTTCATCATTAATGACTCTCTCCATCACTTTGGACATATTGGGAAGAAGTGCAACAGAGCGGTAGTTTTGGGATGAGGACTTCTTTCCTTTCTTTGGGATCGGTTGAATTCTCGCTATTTTCCAGCTGCTCGGAAAAGTCTGGCTTTCATAAGAAATCTATAAGACGGTTAAGAATGGGTGCCAATTCGGAAGCACACTTTCTCAGGACGATTGGCGGTATTTCGTCTAGACCAACTGCCTTCTTGCAGTTCAGCTGCTCGAGAGTCCGTCCCAAAGTGCGGACTCTGAACTTGATTTCTGCCATGGAAGAATTTATAGGTGGAATGTTCGGTGGTATTGCGTTAGATGAATCCAGCACAGAATTCTTGGTGAACAAGAGAGCAAAGAGATCGGCTTTCTTTTTCGGAGATGATGCTATACTTCCGTCTACTCTAACAAGAGGCGAAAACGCAGATCTGCAGAAATTGGCACGGGTAGTCTTCGCCATAGACCAGAATTGTCTAGTCCCGCTTGCCTATTCAAGGAGTTTATTAGTTACCCCTTCATTGAAATTGGCCTTTGCTCTTGCAGTTGTCAGGTTGCATACGTTTCGTATTCGTACGAAGGTTTTTCTTGTTTCCTCTGTTGGATTCATCTTCCATGACTTTTAAGCTCTGCTCTTGGGTACAGAGGCTCTTTCGTAATCTTGTTGAACCATGGCTTTTTTGCTGTTGTTCATTTCATGGAATGAGGGATGTAGAGATCCATTCCTGCATGAATGATTTCTGTCACAGATTCAGTGCACACATCATTGATGTCAGGATCTGAAAGGCAAAAAGTCGGCATAATCGGCCTAGTGAGCAAGCAATTCGTGCAGATATACATTCTGTCAAAAAAAACAGGAATTGATCAATGAAACACAAAATATTTATGTTTCGTCCAAATTTATTATATCGCCTTCGAAGTAGCCCTCTTCCGAAATAATACATTTACGCCAACGAATAATGCAACCATCAAAACATTATTCAAACGCTTTTTCCGGAATCGCCTTCATATCTCGCCGCGAATTCTCTTTTATGTCTTCTATTGACTCAAAACGTGTACCTCGAAGTGGTAATTTGAGTTATGGAAAAAGAAAAATGTCGGCCGGAACTATATCAGGTGATTACGGGTGGTTGTTCGATGGTATTTGATGAGTTTTAGGTTAGAAATTCATTCAAAGTGATAGCCTTGTGACATGCATTATTGTGGTGCAAAATCCATGAATTTTCTTTCCATAAATCAGGGCTATTTCGACTCGCTCTCTCATAACGCTAGGTTATATTCCGCAGCTAGGTTATATTCTTAATTTGCCGTCTGACCTTCTGGCAAGAATTCCAAGTGCACAACACTCGATCTTTTGGAACTAATCGAGCAACAACGCGTTTCATGCCCAAACAATCGTTGAAAATTGTATAAATTGATTCATGAGACACAGAAAGTTCATTACCTATTTCGAACTTAACGACGATTTTGAATTACCATTTCCTTCACTTTATCGATGTTAACTTCAGTTGAAGAGTTGATGGCCGACAAGAGCGAAGCAAATTTTCCACCACATCTCGGCCGCTCTTGAATGCACCGTACCACTGATATGCACGTGTGTTTGATAAAGTCAATTCACCATCAGCCTTCTGCAACATTTTCAGCGATTT
The DNA here is from genome assembly GCA_013387265.2 of Cryptolaemus montrouzieri. NCBI lineage: Eukaryota > Metazoa > Arthropoda > Insecta > Coleoptera > Coccinellidae > Cryptolaemus > Cryptolaemus montrouzieri. Next base: position 136,855,435 of record JABFTP020000185.1, on the reverse strand, counting down.
GGCGACATTTGAGACAAATTCTTTGTTCGATATCGTTATCCATTGTAAAAATCGCAAAACACATTTTTGAGAACTGACAAAATCGAGCACTGAAAACAAACTAAGTGACGGATCGCGTTCAAACTTCGCGTCAGTATCGAAAACAGTTGTGCCTACTTAGCAACAACAAAAATTTTGACAATCGTTTTAAGCAGATTTTTTAAATAATCAATTACCGGTACTTTTTTGACAGACTGTAGATCGCTTCCGAACTAATTTTACTCTTCTTGAATCGGAACAATCGACGATACAAAGAAATGTCGTAACGAAAAGACTATTGGTGTTGTATCCCAAAGGTTTGGAGAAGACCCCGAAATGTCAATTCGTCGCCATTCTTAACTAAATCCTTGTCCATTCACTGGATCCTGGTTCACGTGCCTATAAAATACAGCTCGTACAAGATTTGAAGCCAAAAGACGTCGCACTTCTGCTGATTTCGATTAAGTTCATTTGAAATTCGACGAAGATGACCTTTTTATCGAAAAATTGTGTTTAGTGATCTATCTCATTTCTGGTTGGTTGGTTACGTTAAAGAATTGTCTTCTATAAAGAGAGGACAATCTTCAATCACAATTTGACTGTTTGGTGTGTGTACAAGGTGGGCAAATTTCGATGTATTTGTACGGCAGCTATGTGAAATATTGCAGATAGAGAAAAATGAACCCTCCTCTCTCTGTGTTATTTTCAGAGACTAGTTTAGTGGTGCCAAAATTTTGCTGATATCTCTTTCCGTTCTGAGAAAATCGTCCTTCGCGGATATCTCGATCATCATCAAAGTTACATAATTAATTTGACATTCTACAGGCACTTGAGTAAAATACAGTGCTGTGTAAAAAACTTTTTTTAGCTCAGCGGTATTCGAGTTATAATGCAAACATGCTTTTTTTAAATACGAACCATAGGAAATTTTACCACTTTTTGATGCAGTAATTTTTTTCCTTTTCAAAAGTATATAACACTTGTAGACAATTATTGCATTCAATACCTTTTTTCAGGAAAAAAACCTGAAATTTCCACAATTCCATTCATTAGGTGCATGCCACATCTACGATTCATATTGTTCTATGAGTGAAAACCTCAGATTTTAAAGATCCTATCTGAGAGCATGGTTATTTCTATGGTTTGATCCGATTTAGAGCATAGTAATTAACTGTGGTCTTAGAGTTTAACACTTACGAATACAGGTTCAGTATAGGTAAGGTGGGTGGACCATGGAAAGCCATGCTCCTTTGAAGGCCAACTATAAAAAAGTCATATTTATAGTCACGTGATGACAAATTCTTTCCACTCAAACAAAACTCCATCAAAGTCAAGGACAAGGACGAGGCGGCGAGTCGCTCGCGTTGCTATTTTGTCAGTGCGATCCCTGGCTTCGTAGACTTTGCTCGGCGTCGTTAAAATTTTAATTCGCTTGTAATATAAGGATTTTTTGTGGTACTAAAGAAAAACTATAATAATTTTGCTTCGATTTTAGTTAAAATACCGGTAGTGTTCCTAAGAAAGCCGGTGGTTCCTTTTAAGGCCAATCAAAAGCCTTACAAAGAACGGACCCATAAGAAGGCCATTATAGCTAAAAAAAATTGATAATTTCATTGTAAAGCGCATTGGAAACTTATTTGTTATCGATATAATACTCATTACTATCATTTTTATATAATTTCCATTAATACATCCTTAGTTATACGATCGTGTCCAAGGAATGTTCGTTAAGTTTTTAAAGAAAATTATAATGTCTTAGGCATTTAATTTTTCATTTAAATAAAAAAGTTTTACTGTGGTTTTAGTAGAAGCGGATATTTTGATTATTACAATTCCTGTTTTAAGTTTAACGACTGATTTATAATATTTGCCTTGTATGTTAAAAGTAAAGTAAACTTAAGTTTATGAAATAACGATTACATCTAGAATAAAAAAAGTTTGTATGATACACAATGAAACAGAGTGTAAATTAACGATTAGTTTATTTTATTTATCCAGTAGATGAACTAATAAAAACTGTTTATTCGTTAGAGTGGCCTTCCATGGTCCACCCACCTTATTAATGTTTATTGAATATCGAAATAGCTGCTTGTTAGTTGTACGTTCCAACTATTACATTTGAGAATTTGATCACCTGAGACTTTGGTTGTTTCAAGATGCAGAATAGAAATCATAACTATGAAAATTATGATGGAATGTTATATTTTTAGTGGGTATGATTCAGTATCAACAGCCGAAACATAATTCAATCGGTATCCTGAAAGGCACCAGCCAAATAAATCTATTTTTCGAAGAATGAAAGAGAATCATATCAATAGTGGCTCATTCAGAAAATCAAGAAATAAAAGATATCATGTAAGTGATAGAGAGGAAGCAACGATCGAAATGACAGGTGCTGTTACGGCCGAACCTTCAATTTCGAGTAGACAAACAGAAGCAGAATCAGGAATTTTGAAACGTCGGGCGCTCTGCATTCTGAAGGAGAACCAGTTTAAACCCTACAAAATGTGAGTTTCCCCATTTTTGCAGCCAGAGAATCTCCCTTGCCGACTAAATTTCTGCAATTGGTATCTAGAAAATATCCAAGAAAGCCCAGACCTTTTTAGACAAGTCATATGAACAGATGAAGTCCGCATGACTAGCGATGGAATATATAATCGCTTTAATAATATAAAAATTTGTGGTCCGATGTAAATCCTCAACGCCATATTGATTTACAGCATCAAGGAAGATATGGTTTCAATGTGTCGTGTGCACTGAAAGATAGTCGCTTTTTGGCGTTTGAAATTTTTGATGAAAATTTGAATGGAGCACGTTATGAAACAACTATCAACAATAATATTATTGAATATCATCTTATCGATCAACTTCCGTTAGCACAAAGATAAATATTTTTTTTCAACACGATGGTGCCCCTTCCCACCAAACAAGGGCCATCACTGATCTGTTGAATTTGAATTTTGGACATAATTGGATAGGGACTAAAGGTCCTGTGAGATGGCTGCCTCGTTCCCCAGGCTTGACGCCACTAGATTTTTCTTTGGGGTCATGTTGAGGATTCACTCTACAACAGGAACAGTAACAATTTAGAAGAGTTAAAACAGAATTCCAGGGAATGTATTGAAAACAATGGCAACACTTTTGAATGTAAAATAAAATAGTTTCCCTCATTTTTATCGTTAGGACTTTTTGTTTCTGTTGAAGATTTTCGTATGTATTTTTGGTTTTCGTTTGAGAAAAGTTTGATGTCATAGGTCTTGTTTTTCATAATTATATAATTTTTTACTCGCATAACTTTCTAATCATTCTAATAGAATATTACCAAAGCAACATGTATAGACTCATATATTACGTAGATTCCTCGGGTTTTCAAGTTCTGTGGTTTTCAGTGATAGAACAATATGAATGAATGTGCATGCACCTAATGAATGGAATTGTGGAAATTTCAGGTTTTTCTCTGAAAAAAAGGTATAGAATGCAATAATTGTCTACAAGTGTTATATATTTCTAAAAAGGAAAAACTACAGAAATAACTCCAAAGCCAACATGGTCAAATGTGATATTTTCGACTTGCTAGGTGATTGAAGAAATGAAATCATGAAATTAAAAATCTGTTTTTTTGTGATTGAACCGCTCATCATATCAAAATTTCTCAAGAGACAAAAAAGTTTGATAATTAGTCTAGCTACTCAAAGTCTAAAACAGTTTTGCTCAAACGGAGACAGTTGAAAAATTATGGTTGATTAAAAGCACGTTCGAGTTTTTAGGGACACTTGTAAAACGTCAAGGTCATTGAGTGGATCACTGAAAAACGTGAATAACGCACCCGATTACGCATACCAAATATGGTTTCTATCGATCGGGTCGTTCTCGAATTATTTGAATAAGAAAAATAATCATATAGGTAAGTTGGCCTAAATCGACTAATTTCGAGCTGAAGAATCTGTGGTATACACGGACTCCCTGTATAGTGATGAACACGATGATAATACCACATCTGAAAATAGTGTAGTTTGTAACAAATTTCTTGTAATGAAAAGTATACTAAATGAGTACAAAAAAGAAAAACGTAGATGTATTAATGATTATCCCTTATAGTGGTGGGAAGTAAATGGAAATGCAAAATTCCAGCCCCATCAATCAATCGCCCGCCAATAGTTGTCGTATCCATAAGGCTCGGTAGCAAGCGAACAACTTTTTAGTGGAGCTGGCATAATATACGAATCGTTGTTCGTGAAGTATAATGTACTACTTTTGAAGTCGATTCATTTGATTTAATTTCAAAGCTCTTGTTCATTCAATATAATATAATATGCTACTTTGGGATTCAATTAATTTAATTTAATTTCTTGTTCATTTACAAACATGACATTTTTTTCATTTTTCGTGTTTTAATTTACAATAAAAATGAAAATATTCGACTGAATAATGTTTTATTTGTTCTTAAATAGAAAATATTTCGCCTGCCACCACTTCTGACCCTGCCTCCGCCTCCGGTTCTGACTCCGATAAATCAAATTTAAAAACACTTACTCCACCTTCGGTTCCGATATAATTACCTCCATTACATCCCTCGTTTGTACATTTCACGCATCAACACTGACATTAGATGAATAAGCAATAATCATAATAGATGAAAAGGTGGTATAAAATCATCCTGCAATAAGCTGTTTCAGACACAACTCAAATATGTTAAAAATATGAACTGCAATAATCAAAGAATCCAACGGAATACTAGAAATTTGAAAATTATTTTGAAGAACATCAGACGACAAAGATTTAGAAATTTAATAACTTTGAAATATAACATTCTGAATTTAAGTTATATGGTTATGATTTATGAAAGATAGCTGCTATAAGTTCCATATTGCTGATGAAGATTTTTATTGATGAAATTGTTTCTTCTATATTACCCTTATTAATCCATCATACATCCATTCGACATATATCCACACAATGGGTCTAATGGTCGCCTAAATACCATCTCTCTAATCAAGATATATCAGGAACATTCTATATATTCTATAAGTATTCAATAAATGGAATTAATTTATGACTTTCTATTGTCACAATTTTGAAAGGAATATTAAAATTTTCTCGCAAATTTTTCTATAAATTACTCAAGATTCACGAAGAAATATTATATGGGCGATGTCAACCGAAATTATTGGGTTCATAATGAATCTAGAACACCTATAGGTCATAATCGGCATCATTTAGGAGACCGAACCTGGCCATCAGGGCTCTCTCGGTCAAACAGAGAGGGAATTGTTTTGTTGAGTTTTGAATGTTTTTCCAAGGATAAGTGCGATTATACTTCAAAATTGGCAAGCAAGAACAAGGTGGGAGTGATTATGCTTCAGGAGACTCACATTGCGACGGAAGAACATCTCCGCGAAAGGGGAAATATCGCAGGTTATGTACTTTTTGATTATCTCCTTAGTCCTATTTATGGCCTTGCTTGCTATGTAAAATCTTCATCATTTTTTTAGATTCAAGTGAGTTTAGACATATAAGAGTTAGGTATATTTGATGAAATATTTGTCTGCTGGTTTTCTTTTTCCATTGTTACAGATTTTTTCTGTCCCAAACCCTTCCTTTTCACCTTTGTCTTCTGGAAATCATGGAGTGAATGAAGCTGCTAAGCAGAAAAATTTTTGGTACTCTTTTTGTACACACGACACTAACACAATATAAACAGACAAGGTATTGCTAGTGCAATAGTGACAGGGAAACGAGTTTTTTCCATAGGTTTTTTCACTCGTTTATTGAATCATACGCAAGATAGTATGGTTCCCCTGTTACATTTCCTGTGCTCACACTTTAGGGGCAATCGTGAGAGGCATGATGCGAGTTTAGATACCAGAATAAGGAACAGGCATGGTCTGTTTCTTCCGCTGGTATTCTATTTATGACACACATCAAAATTATAGATATAAGCATTTATTGTAAATACAATTATTCGAATTTTTGTAAATCCTCTCTTTTCAAAAGAATATATATCTATTTGTGAAAAACAGAAAAAATATTACTACTCTGATGAAAGAAAGGCAATGCACAATTTTCAGAGAGAATTTCATTTTTTTTTCATTTAGCTGTGTAAAAGCTCTAATTATTCAATATACTTTGGAAAACAATAGTCTTCATGAAAGGCCATTTTCTTGATCCTGGGGACATATATGACTAATAGGTGTACAACTTTGCTTCCCCTGTTTGCAGTAAATGGCTGTAGTGGTAAGTGGTAGTTGAAATAAATAGACCATAAACATAACGCCATCGAAATATTAGTCAATTTGTGTCTGCATCATAAAGTTATTCTCGATTAAACATGTCAGCTTAAGAGGCAAATTCTAGTCATTTGCGGGAGGTTTCAATTTTCTGCTTTAATATGAAGAAATCTGAGGTTGAGGCACACTGAATGCTCACAAATACCTATGGTGAGGCCGTTATTAGTGAAAGAACGTGCAGATAGTGGTTTCAACACTTCAAGAACGGCGATTTCAACGTCGAAGACGCATGGCGGTGGAAGATAAAAGGTTTTCGAAGATGCAGAATTAGAGGCATTACTTGGTCAAGACGCGTGTCAAACGCAACAAGAATTGGTTGGATCATTGGGAGTGACGCAGCAAGCCATTTCAAAGCACCTGAAAGTCATGGGAATGATTCAGAAACAAGAAAATTGGGTGTCATACGAGTTGAAGCCGAGAGAAGTTTAACGGCGTTTTAGTGTTTGTGAACAGCTGCTTTTGCAAGGCAAAGACGGAAGGAATTTCTGCATTGCTTTGTGACTGGGGACGAAAAATAGCTTCATTACGATAATCCCAAGTGCAGAAAATCGTGAGGATATCCCGGACAAACCGAATATTCACGGTTTTAAGGAAACGCACAGTATTTGGTAGGACCAGCTAGGCGTAGTGTTTTATGAGTTGTCAAAACCGACTGAAACAATCACAGGCGATCGTTATCGAACGCAATTAATGCTTTTGAGACGAGCATTGAAAGACAAACGGCCGCAATACAACAAGAGACATGATAGAGTGGTTTACAGCATGACATTATAGATATAGTTATGAAGGACTCAACCTTTTCATTCCTAAAAAATCTACCAAGGTCTCAAAATACCCTGAGTGGTTTAACAAGGAGTTAATAGTATTCACAAATATGAAGAAAAAGGCTCACAGAAAGTTTCAAACATTCTAGAAACCCTGAAAGTTACATTAGATTCAGTGATTAGCGCCGCAAATGTCAGATTCTTTGTAATTAACTTTATAATAATCATCTGCGAAATATTGAACATAATATTCATTCTGATCCACAAAACTTCTGGAAGTATATAAATTTGAAGAAAAACAGTTTCGATTTACCAAACTGTATGGAGTTGGACAGTGTATCCAGCTCAGATGGTGATGATATTGTGAATTTTTTCGCTGACTTCTTTTCAGAAGTTTACAGCAGAGATTATGGTCCCACCCGAAATCAAATATGAAAATACGTTAAATATTAGTTCTTGCCAGGTGTCATCTCGAGAGTTTTTGATTTGATCTCTTTCATAAAGCCAAACCTGTCATCTGGTCTTGATGGGGTGCCAGCTTTCATTCTGAACAAGTGTGTTAGTACTCTGGCTGACCTTATTGCCACACTGTTCAATATGTCTTTGGATTTGGGATCCTTCCCTTCCTTTTGGAAAAAGAGTTCCATTGTTCCAATTTTCAAGTCTGGTGTTGAGTCTGATATCAGAAATTATAGGGGTGTAGCAATACAATCCACAATTCCAAAAATGCTAGATAGTTTAATTTGTAGTTGCCTATCTTGGAACTGTACTTCAGTTTTAATCAACAAACATCATGGCTTTAGAAGGGGCCGTTCCACTATTTCGATTCTCGTACCTTATGTTGGAGACATAATTGAATGTTTCGAAACAGGTTATCAACTAGATGCAGTATATACTGATTTCAAAAAATCCTTCGACAGTGTCAATCATAACCTTTTACTCGCTAAAATGGAGGCACTAGGCATATCAGGTTCTCTGCTACAATGGCTTCGAAGTTTTTTGTGTGATCGTTCTCAGCGTGTTGAATGTAGACAATTCTATTCGAGAGAGTTTAATGTGGCGTCAGGTGTACCTCAAGGTTCTCATTTGGGTCCGGTGTTGTTCAATATTTTCATTTACGACGTGAGTGTTCTTTCGGTAAAGTTCTTACTATTTGACGATGACATGAAGATGTTTTCAATAATACGTAATATTTGTGATGCCCGTGAATTGCAGAGAGATATTGATAGGTTTTTTGATTAGTCCGTTTCTAACTTATTGACGTATTTTTTTTGGCGGCAGTATCGTAGATAGTGTTTTTAAGGAATTTTTATGTATTGTATTATAGTTAAAGTTGTCAGAATATAGCACACACAAGTAACTTATTGTTACTTAGGTGCTCTCAATAGTATTCAAGTTTATTGTAGGCTTTGAGAGAGTAAAGAAAAAAAAAGAAAGTAATATTTAGACATCTTAATTAACTATTGTGAAACATTTTTATATATTTTTAATATTTTGTTATTGTAATGTTCTTTGTGAATCTATCAATCTGTCAATAAACAATAAACAGTAGTTATTGAGGATCACCAGTTCTGAATCACACTGCAAACTGTTAGAGTCTGAATGTTGAAAAATACCATGTTATATCCTATCATAGATCACACACTCCACTGGGGTTCGAGTACCATTTGAATAACACAGTTCTTAACAGAGCGCACCTAATGCGAGAATTTGGTATTACTCTTGATCGTCGACTAGATTCAAAGAAGCACTTTCGTAGGATCACTTCCAAGGCGTATCAGATGTTGGGCTTCATAATTCGTAATTCGTTAGGTTTTTCCCATGATACAGTAAAAATTCTATACTGTTCCTTTGTCAGAAAAAATTTGGAATATGAGTAGCATTTGGTCTCCACACTATTTATGTGATATTAATTGCTTAGAAAGAGTCCAGTGGAAGTTTCTTCGTTATTTGTCTTTCAAATTGTTTTTGGAATTAAACAGTAATGACTTGGATATCTTGCGTGACCGATTTAACTTGGACCCTTTGCAAGTCAGGAGGTACGTTCGTGACATGTGTTTTCTTTATAAAATTTTAAACTGGCATATTGATTGTGGGGATCTTTTGGGTTTAATAGATTTTAATTTATCAGGTAGGATAACAAGATGCACGCCAATGTTTCGTTCTAAGACGTGTAGATTTAACTATAGCTCCAACTTTTACATCAACCCCTGCCTATCATTGGTCAACAATTTCGGTAGAGAACTTGATTTCTTTTCATTGTCATTTAGATGCTTCAAGTCCAGAACTAGCGGCTTGGCGTTGCACCTATAATAATTATTCACTACGTGTTTCTTTCGTTTTATCTGATCATTATTTATGTTGTTGAATTACTTTCATTAGTTTATATAATTAATTTGACTCAATGTTTCCATTGGGGTTTCCTGTATATTCATACAAAATTTCAATGTGAAAATTGTGTATGCTAAATAAATAAATAAATAAATAAATGACAATGCTTGACCCCATGTTGCAAAAGTGGTCAAGACATACTTGGAAACTTTGAAATGGAAAGTCCTACCCCACTGGTCGTATTCTCCAAACATTGCTTCTTCAGATGATTACTTGTTTCGATCAATAGCACATGGCCTGGCTGACCAGCACTTTCGGTCATATGAAGAAGTAAAAACTTGGATCGATTCAAGAGATGACCAGTTTTATCAACGTGGGATTTGTATGCTGCCCAAAAGATGGGACAAAGTAGTAGCCAGCAATTGACAATACTTTGAATCATAAATGTATAACCAGGTTTTTACAATAAAGCCTCGAATTTTGGCGGAAGCAATTATAGTAACGAATCTACTGGACAATAGAATAAAATGAAATATGAAATACATTTTCAATATGGGCCTGATTCAATTTCTTTTCAATGACATGCCTATCAAGATATATGATTTTTTTGATACCCTTTCTTACTCAAGTAATCAAAATCAATCATAACTCTTATTCCTAAATAGTAAAATGGCAGTAGATGAACAATTTTTGAGGAGTCTATATGAGGAAATTAAGGTTTGACTTCTAATTAGAATTCAAACATTCTCATTTTCAATCAAAGCTTCCAACAGTCAATAATTCAGTCCCCACAGAATCACAATCACTTAGGCAATAAAGAAAGGTATTTGAATACTCTCCAGATTGCAACCTTCCCTCTCAGCATTATTTGTGATGGCAATTATTTAAACATATTACATTAGTAAAAGTGATATATCTTCAATATTATATTCATAAGCTTTAAAATGTCCATACTGGAATTAAATCCTTAAAATTCATCCAGATTTCTAGGTGAATCACAGATGAAATTCAGAATTCATGTTTTCATTGATTAAGGAAAAACTGTTGATTGTAACGATAATAGCAGATATTGTTTACACAATCTCTCAGGAAAAACTCATATTGATGATATCATAATATCAAATGCTGCAAATTATAACTAGATTATCACTTTCAATGGTATTTAGGTCGCAAAAACCAATGTAAGACAAAGGAACTTTCTATTGAAATGTCAGATGAAACAATACAATGTCATAAAATAATTAACATAAGAAATATGAGAAAGTACTTACATTACTTAGTTATGAAGACCAATAGCTACTTGAAGACAGACTGAACAAAACATATCAAACACATTCAAAAATTGTATTGCACTCTTGAGACTTTTATCTAGGTTATTATCATTTTAGTTTCATATGTTTCACTATACAATAATGGTAATCTGATAAAACTCTATATCACAATAGATATTATGCACTTTTAAAGAATACGATAACTTTTCTTTTATATTGTTCAATATTATTTCTATCATTGAATATTAAAATATTAGCAATTATGTAAACAGAAACGTCACTGTCAAGTAGCCATGTTGAATATTTGTCAAGGTGAAATTATGAGAAAGAGTGAGGAAAGTTCCGACAAGGTCATTGCTTGAACGAACTCACGGATTCACTCCGCAAAATCTACTAGGCGTTTTTTTTTTATAGCAATTAAGTTTAACATAAACTGCACGGTTAGTGCGCAAGCATATTGGAACTGCTTGATCGAATCCGGGTTCAAGTTATGGGTGTTGTACTTGAACAAAAAAGTGAATCTGACAAAGACATACATAGAGTTTGGGCACATGGCCTAACGGCTAAACCCATAAAAACCATCGAAGGCCAGATAACTTGTATTCCAAAGTGGTGGCAGTTATCATTGCACGGTCTAGGTGAGTGGTTCGGAGTCTAACTATTAACTGTAGGACCCTAGAGAAAAATTATAATCAAATGAAGCTTATTATATAACACATAACAAAATATCAAAAACTATTAAACATTATTTCATGTAAAAATTCACATTGAAATCGATTTTCCATAAACATTTTAAAAATACAAACTTTTCTATGATCATAATATAAGAATAATAATCTCTATAAGACCTAAATATTGTCTGAAACTTTTCACTTAGCAAGAAAACTATGCAAATAAAAATATTTTCATTTATTCAAGAAACTAACAATTTTGTCGAGTCTCAATATTCAACTGCAATGATTAAACCTAAATGTTTCTAATAAAATAAATGGTTACATTACCTGACTTATTAAAACAACTGAATTTTGTACGAATTAAACAATCATATAAGGCTCAACATAAAATGAACCCATGTCAATCATAGCACAAGCATAACCCAATGTTAATCACGGTTTAGCATGAGTTGCCAGATATTAAACCCAGTCCACGGCTATGGCATTCAGTTACGTGAAAACTACGTGATACATCTTCCAACTCATCTGTTTTCAACATTACTTCTCATTTCATGGTACTGTAAAGTTATTATATTGCTATTAAAATAAAGTAACGTTTAGAAACATACAACAGTAGATTTCTACAGAAAAATCGACCGAATTTATTGTATTGTAGGAAGAATTCTAATTTATATACAGCCTACTGGTCTGCATTACATGAAAGTAACTAATAAAATAATTTAATGAAAGGTATAATTTTTTTTTAATTTCAATATGGGTTTGTTTGTTTGTTTGACAAGCCGGGAAATTATATCACCTCACTAACCCGGGAATTTTAGCGAATCCCTGTCGTGTCGAAGGAAGGGATCTTTAATGTCCAACACATCTCTGTTAGACAGGGTCTTTGACTTTACTTCTCCGAAAGATGGATACTCAAGCGATTCCCAGAATCCGAAAAATCGCACCGACTTTGTGGGGATTGAACCCAGGTAACTCTGCGCAGGAGACGAGCATCATATCCTCTACGCCACCGAGCCGGCTAAAATGGGTTTCGTAATCATTATCTTCGATCAAGATCATAAAATTTCCCAAACATGCATGGAAATTTGTAAAAACAATTACAGGTATAGTTGTCATAAATTCTGCCAGTGGCTCCAGATTCCAGTCATACAAACAAAAGTCTAATCGTTATTGGGAACTGCTAGGAGAAAATATGAAATGTAATGTTTTTTCAATCTTCTACTTAACTATAGTATTGCAAATGAACTTTTCATAATTGTTCTGAACATCAATCGCTCATAAAGTTGTATATTATATATTTATATAAATATAGTTACTGCGTGACGATGATGCGAACCTACCATTTTTTCATTTCGAAAAAAGCGAAAAGTGTTCCCACCCATCTAAGTACTAACCAAACATGTTTGCTTGTTTGTTTTGTTCTATGGACCTACAGTTCATAGTGGACTCCGAACCATTCACCTAGGCTGTGCAATGACAACTGCACCCACTCTGGATTACAAGTTATCTGGCCTTCGATGGTATATGGGTTCAACCGTTTCCCATGTGCCCATCTCAATGCATGTCTTTGTCAATTTCACTTTTTTGTTCAAGGACAACATCCATAACCAGACTCCGGTATTCCACCCAGGCACCTCAGCTAAGCAGTTCCAATATTCTTGCGCACTAACCGTGCAGCTACCGAGGCGGTTAACCAAACATGTTCGCGTTGCTTGATACGAATGGGCGAACGACAAATATTTTGACCGCGTTAAGGTCGTTGCCATATATTTACCAAGGACGTAAACCACATTTTCTGGATTTAAACCAAACGCCCCTCACTCGGAGTTTGTCAGAGAAATTAGAAGAGTTAATCCTACGAAATTGACAAGCATAATCTTATCTCTTTAATTATATTAAAAAAAAACATCATAGATAAAATATTCTTCTGTTAGACGTTGATATATGTGTTCAAAAAATATTAGAGAATTGAAAATTATTTTATTTTCTGTAATTCTCACAAAATTAACATAACATAACATTCATAAACTAGTGTTGAATGAAATAATGATCTACAAAGTTAACTAACTTTCTTCGAATATTTCAGACCCGTAGGCCTGACATCAAAATGGTTACTACTCAAAAACGCTTTCGGTTGTATTCTGTATTCTATCAGGAAATATTGACTGTTAGGGGAATTTGGAGATCGGTTTTTATCTACTTGGCAGCATTGGTGTTTGGTTTCAATGTAGATAACAATCCCTAGAAAATATTGAAATTTAAACTATGAATGGAGGTATTAATTTTTATACTGGGAACGTGATCAATGATACTTGTCAGTAATTGCAATCAAAAGTAATTCTAATATCAAGTCATGACAAACTTTAGAGCGAATCCTGAGGAAGCCCTGATGGAATTTCAAAATTTCATCGATAAAATAGCAGGTTGTGTAAGGTGAGATAAAGTCAACGGCCTTAGTGTGTTATTAAGATACCTTTGGATTGTAACGGTTTTTAATTCGTGTTGCATTTTATTTATACACCCACTAATAATGGTTCTAGGACCTTCTGCTTCTTTTGAATTTCCAAACAGATGAAGGATTTTTTTGCTAGGTTTGGAAATTAGGTTTTGGCTAGTGCCAATGTGTTTGATTTTATCACATTGCACCAGTCCCGGCCTGATTTCTTTCCTTATCGCGGAAATTTATCAATTATTTTGAATTTGCTTTTTTCAATGATTATATGAATATAATTCATTATAAGAAATATAGTTACAAGTTGTTCCACAGTCTGAGTGATGTAGAAAGGATAACCACTATTCTGAAAGTAAGAAATGAATGGATGAACTACAACAGTAACTTATTAGTGACTTCATTGAATACAGAAGTTCAAACAATACTAGAGCAAACAGACTTACAGACAAAACTCAAGAATCTTAATGAACTTGAAAAAGGAAGCAAGGAGATTGCATGGTATGTAATAATTCACAGGACTATACCAGACATGTAAATAATACTTAAATGAATTTAATAAGGGGAAGGTTTGCTTAGTGATGGTGTATTTTTATAGGAAACCCCAAACTGGTAATCCTGATCTGATATCTATTGAAGGAGATCATTTGAATAAACTGAAAAAGAAACTGATGAAAGAAACAAAGCAAATTAAAAAGGAATCATCGCTCTTACAAGCAGAAATTTTACAATTTAGGCAACAATTGCAAGTACAACAAACTGAAATGGAACATTTTATAAATTTAACTTGTAAAAGCTCAGAAAGTTAGCATAAACTGTCACGAAACCAAAAATTTTTTGCAAATAGTTATTTCTTTATATAACTGATTATTCATGATGTATACGCTTAGAATAAAAATTTAGTTTCATGATAAATGTTGAAGTAATTTCATTAATTGATTAAGCAGAAATGAAATTTTCATTAGCAATATATATGTCGATATCCATTTTGAGGTTGCGAGTTCAACTGAATGAAATACTCGATAACTGCAGTCTGAAGTATATGAATAAATTAATCTTGATTAATTTGTGTAATGTTGAAAATAACATGTTAATTTTAATTTTTGTAGGACTCGCAATTAACATTCTTATTTTTAAGGAAAATCTTTTTTGTCTTAATTTCTCGACTGATGCAACTAACTATTGCATCACTCAATATCAGAATTTTTGGTGACCATTGTTAATTGCGCCCAAATTATGTAAAGAATTCAGAATTGTTCAACACTGTAATGTTTTATCTCTATTATATTGTGAAAAAATTAGAAACTGAAATTTTTCTAGTTTATTCTGATCTAGTGTGCATCTACATTTGTATAATATTTGGGATAAATAGATATTTTTGCTTCTTGCTTGATTTTAATGATCGACTAATTAATTAGTGAAACTTCAACATATGCATTGGTGTTAATGTTCCTCAAAGCAAGACGCTATGAAATATATTATAGTTATCCTGATATATTGATTTTCTAATTCTCATCTTAAATCTCGAACTACACAGCGAAGTACGAATGCTTCAGTTAAGATGATCATGCAAATCCCGTCTAAGGCTTTAAGCTATATGTATTTTTTAGCAAATATGTTTAGACTATTGTGATTCAGGAAAAAGACAAATGTTGGAACAAGAAAAATTCAATAAATCCAAATTTCGTTTTATTCTTGTTATGTGTTTGACTTTCAACTCAAGACCCTTTCATTCAGTGAGTTTTGAAAAATTTCGCCATTGATCTGGTGAAATTAGGTATTTAGTACCCCTAATACAGATCATTGTTGAGAGTTATTCCTCTAGTTTCGGACTAAAGCATCAATAATTCTCCAATAAGCAATATACCGAAATTGAGCGAGGTTGTATTCAAAAAGACAATTTCAATTTTTTATTTGATTTAGCCCCTGCTTAATAATATTACTGCTGTAGCCCAAGTTGAAGAAAACCTAGGTTTATCTATTCCTCGTCGCTCTTCGGAATTGGGCATTACACAAAAGTCATTACACCGTATTTTGCATGAAGACTTGGGTTTTAACACATAAAGTTCAGTTAACACAAGGACTCGAGCTGGCCGATCATCAACAACGACGTATCTTTACTGATTGGGTGCTTGAAATGCATCGAAATGATCCGGATTTTCATCGAAAAATTTTCACCTCAGTGGTTACGTCAACAAGCAAAATTGTCGCCTCTGAGGCTCGGGAAACCCCAAGAGTTATTGTTGAAGAGCCTCTCCATCCTCAGCGTGTCACTGTTAGGTGCGGTTTTTGGGTTGGCGGTGTCATTGGACCTTACTTCTTCGAAAATGAGGCTGGAGCAACTGTTTCGGTGAATGGATGCGCTATCGAGCGATGATTAATGATTTTTTATGGCCGAAATTGGAGGGGATTGATCTGGACAACGTTTTCTTTCCACAAAACGGCGCTACGCTTTCCTGATCGTGCTATTTCTCGAATGGTGATCACAATTGACCGCCGAGATCTTGTGATTTAACACCTTTAGACTTTTTCCTCTCGGGCTATGTGAAAGATAAGGTCTGTGCTAATGCTACACAATCGATCCAGGACGTTAAAGATCCAATTCGTGAAGTTATCGAGGAAATACAGTAATTATGCGAATTGGTGTTGGAAAATTTCATGAGAAGAATATGATCCTGCAATCGAAGCTGTGGCAGCCATTTAGCTGATATCGTTTTCCATTATTGATGGCATACTTTCCTCTTAATGATGAAATAAACGTATATTACTTTCCCTAAAAAAATACTCGTATTTTCTCAATATAAAAATGAAACCTTTTGTGGAAACCCAGTTATAGGTTCAATTTCTTCTTGCTATTAGCGCGTCTTGTGCTGACTTAAATATAAAATTTCTTCATCCAAAAAAGTAGAAGCAGAGTTTCTATTAACTTGGTTACTTTCTGCTTTAATCTGCTTTGCTTTCCATTTCTTTATGCAAAAGTGTTTTATTACTGCACAAAATGCGTTTTTGTATATTTGTGATAACCACTAAACCGATCACTATAAATTATTACCGCCAGAAATCGATTGTGGCGCCATCCATGTTTCAATTTTTCATCTACAACAGTTGAGCTCTAAAACGGATACATGGTACACATAGATAGCTATAAATTAATAATTACAATTGAAAAGCAATTACAGAATGTTCTGTTATTTATTCATTAATTTTCTCAATTTTTTTCTGATAACTATTTAGTAAAAATTAATTAAATATTCAACATTCATTCAAAGAACATATTTAAAGAGATAGGTCTACCACTCACTTAGCGGGTTGCCTAATTTATATCTGCCTCATTTTCATTGAACTACTGGTCCATTACTGGTACTTTGTATAGAGTTCAATCGTTATAAGCAGAGACTAAGTTAAAGATGATTTCTATACTTAGTCTATGACTAAGTATAGAGTATATAAATCATCTTTGTTGTAAGTAATCAAAGTTTCAAGAAATATTCGTGGAACATAGAAATAAAATTGAATATTTGTCATTTTCATTTCATTCTTGTTCATTGCTTTTCTTTAATACAAGTTTTGTCACAACTCAAAATCATTCATTGATTCTATTAAATGCTTTCTGTTTTATAAGGAAATATATTTTTTTGATTCAAATATCCAACATTGATTGCACGAACTATCAGTGATGAAGTATATAATTTCACTGATATCATAAAACATCCAACGACAGATTGCCTTTTGGTAAACTCCAACTGACTGAAAGAACATCATCTCGAGGAGATATTCTTTCAACTAGAAACTGGTAATTTTTAGAGAATAAAATATTCTGTTTCTTTGCGTTCTTTTCTGGAAAGACAATCCACTTCTACTACAAATTTGTCAGTAGCGGTATGAATATGTTATATCTATTTGTCAAGGATATTACTGGTACAAAGTACTACGTACATACTTACGAAGATTATAGATTTTAGTAAAATTTGCTAAATTTTATGAATGCTTCAGAAAACTTTCTTCTATTAGGTAGTCAAATACATAAAGGAATAAATTTATTATCGAATAGAATGAAGTTAGTTTTTGTATCAATACTGTTTCTAGTGCTTTTTGGTAGAACCAATAGGACTTACTAGTGTTTTGCGAAAACTTTAAAGCAATGTAATTTTTACGTTTCTCTTCTCTGATTTATTTGATGGTATTCTCTTATTCCTCTTTTCTCCTCTGGTTTTTACCAATCAAAGGTAGAATGATCCAATTCTAATATTTTTCAACAGAAAATAGTACTACAGAAGAGTTGGATGTAATTAACAGACACAGATACTACTGTACTACGTATAATGGATGTTTACAAGGGTTTTTATGATTTCATGAAGTAAGGTAATAATCAGTTCAAAAGTTTCCATGTTTTTCATGAAAAACCATAACCGGAAAACTAACTTTAATGCATACACTAACATGATTTTTAATTTGATCCCATATACAGAAATCTTACTATCCAAAACGAGTTTGACATAATTTTTAATTTGATTCCATATACAGAAATCGTACTTTCGAAAAAACATTTACTGATATTTGTTAGTCTATATAACTCTAGAGGGCGTAAGCTATATCATTTCCATCCTAACCTAAACAACTCGGCGCTTGCGTTTAAACTTACCGTCTCGTCCCCCTAACTGTTATCAACAACACCAACCTACCAACAACCCATTTAATTAAGAATTGTGGACGCCATTTTTGTGAATAAATTTTGATTTTGTGCCTTGAAACTACGTTTCCGAACATATTTTCATTAAGGGTAAGTGAAATTCACGAATTAACTTTCATAAAGTCCAATCATATAGCAGTTTTATGAAGTCACTTTTTTCTGTTGGGCTTGCCGGTTGTATGCTTGGTCCTTTGTCCACGCTGTTTTTGATTACATGGAATAAGTTGGCTTCTGTTTCTTGTCGTTTTCGTGTTTATCTCACACTTCTTTTATAATCTAAGAGTGAAATTCAAATGGTGTTACTTACTCTTTGAGTTATGATCTACCGGTTTGCACAAATAGATACGATAAGGTTGTTACAAAATCATTGATTGTTTGTTCAATTAAGGTTAGAAAGATTTTTAAACTGTTTGACTAATCTAGGTTGCTTTGAGTACGATTTATGTTACATCTAATGGTTGTATATAATTTGCTAAGGAATAAGTATCATTGTAATTTTCCTGCTATCAGGTTCCTACAAGTTATTGAGTAAATAAAGGAGTACCCGCAAAAATTCCTACTCTCATTTACGTAACATTCTTGCCCTACCGCGAAATGTGAATCTTACTGTAAATATTGTAAGGATAATATATATATATATATATATATATATATATAATAATTTTATTTTGATAGCTTATATATATATATATATATATATATATATATATATATATATATATATATATATATATATATATATATATATATATATATATATATATATATATATATATATATAAAACGACGCCTATTACATGATATATAACATTAAGGGGCTCATGCAATAGGCGTATATATATATATAAGCTGGAGAAAAAATATATATATATATATATATATATATATATATATATATATATATATATATATTGCATGAGCCCCTTAATGTTCATGGAATTGGAATTAGGAAGTCAAAATCCTGCTAGAACCATTTTTCATGATCTCAATGATACATGCACAATTTTTCTCGAAGTCTTTATACACTCTTCATATAACAATGTATCATATTTTTGTGATTGTAAGTTATATAAAGTTAATATTTCTCTAGTTTTTATTTGCTGAAATATCTTTTAATGTTGAAAATAACTATATTGGGCATATATAAATTATTATCTAAATTATTCAATGAAGTCATCAGTTAATGACTGTTGGGACTTGATAATAAACAAAAGATATACAAATGTGCTAATTTAAGTATAAACACTTTGTTAGCGGTAAGATACGATGATATTCTCGCAAATCTGGAGGCAAATACTCTTGCCACGTGGAGAAGAGCAGAAAGTATAACCGAACCATAATTTTTCAAAACCACTGTACACACATGTAATTTTATGTAATAATACACTTACGATCTGAAAAATTTAAAGCGTTGAAGGAAAATTCAAAGAGGTATGAAGGAAGCATCCAAAGTGATGTAGATTCAATGCGCTTTGTTTGATAGTATGCATTATGATAATAAGAAATCGAACTATGTATTATGCTATCACAAGAGATTTATTGAAAAAATTTATTGATTTTCAATAAATCACTTGTGATGGTATAATACATAGTTTGATTTCTTATTAGTATGCATTAGCAAATTCAGAAACATTCGTTGGAAATTTCGAAGTAGGCATTCGTTTGATGAATAGATATAGCTTGTATTGACCGATGATTTGTTGGATGAATAACTGCATCTTTTCATTCTGGTGTGTTAGCTACCGTGTGGAAGTAATTATGTACAGGGTAGGGCGTAATAGAAGGGTGTTGAGATGAGAATAACTCAGCTGTTTTTCAACGTAGAATATTTTTAATTACGAAAAATGAAAGCTTAAATCTCACCATTTAGTGTAGAAAAAGTGAAAAGACTACAACATTGCTGCAGTCGATGCTCACCCGCTCTAACAAATCGGTGTCAATTGCCTTAACTTCTCTTGTGATGGCTTCTTTCAACTCTTTCAGATTTAGCACCAAACGGGGAAAGGGGGATTGATGCAGTTCGTGGGGGTTTTCTGTTCAATATCGGCAGTCCTGTTTATTAATCGAAACGCCCAAATTCAAATGAGCCTCATCGCTCATCATTATCACTGGTTCAATTCAAGTGCTATGAGCTTATAGGAGTGAAAGCGGAGGTCTTGATGTAAAATTCTGCGAACAGTCATTTGGTGTGCTGCAGATCGTTTTCGAACGGAGCGCCCTGGGCTTTGAATTAAAGCTTGTCTCACTCTTTCGCGGAAGCTGGTGTTCTTACACTTCGAGGACGATATTCAGGTTTCGGATTCATTGCTGATGCAGTCGTTCTGAAGCTCTGTACCCATCGGATGATTGTGCCACGTTTCGGAACTGAAGCGTTACGACTAATGTTGAAACGGTGGCGAAAGTGCCGCATCACGACAATGGCGGACTCTCCCAATTTTGAATACTCTTCAACTGCGAACGCACGGTGCTCTCTTGTCCAGATAACCATTGTGAACTAAATGGTAACTCCTGAGTCGAATGACCTCAGTCGCTCCCCTCTACTCACTCACCGTTACGTGTACTACCCGTTCCAAAAACGCCCTTCTATTACGCCCCACCCTGTACTAATCCAATCAATTGGGTTGTTTTTTTGGTGAAAAGTTTATTATTTTATAATCATGGGTTAAAAATATTATGGCAATATGTGGCATGTCCTATATCTCTTGTTTTCCAAGTATGTTCTCAAGTCTTGCCGTTTTGAATTGGCGGCTATCCTATAATTACCTTAAAGTGAGACAAACGAATAACTCTTTCTGGTTTTGTTAGAAAGAAAAAATATGGTCTTATTGTCAAGAACGTATAAAATAGAATGAAGAAGAAACAAAAACACCACATATTGCCATATTAACGATGCAGCAGACAAAAATATTGTCAGAAAATAATCAAAGTGACCTTTGTTTTTTGGGTGTATTTGCGATATAACCGCGGCCAAAAACACTCAACGGTTGAAATCTTCAAACATACCTGCTTCAACAATTATTACAAGTACCACAATCGAATAATATGGGGAAATTATTATTTGAAGGGTTAGGTTCGAACAACCACCGTTTCACCTGATATGGCCCTGGCCGAGTTTTTGTTTTCCTAAACTTTATACCACTGAGGTACTTTTTTGACAGAATGTATATTGAAAAATCTTCGAAAATTCAATTTAACGTTTCGTAACATACTTGCTTCAAGTGTATTTCCAAGCAAACCTTAAAGTATGAAAAGTTCTTTAGATATATTAATTATTTGGAAAAAGACGTGAAGAATTGCTGTTACATCTAGAAGTAGCTCTAGAGCATAGGTTCCCAAACTTTTTCGTGTCGTAGACCCCTTGCCATGTTTTTCGGGTTTGGGTAGACCCCCTACTTACCTGATATTGATTTTTTGTAAATTTCTAACTGTAGTTAAGTTTAGTGTCAAAAACCTAAAGAAAAAATACATGTTAATTTATACATTTATTAATTGAATTTAAATTAAAACTAGTCAAAATAAAATTTTGTATCTGTTATATAAAATATACGTTGCATAAAATAAACTAAGCAATAAGTAAATATTTTTAGTGAGAAGGATGAACATGATGCTTTAATAATAAATTATCAACATGTGGCGTCAATTTTGTAAGGGTTAACCTTAAATCTCCTCGGCTAATGATGTCCAGTCTGTTTCTTTTTTTCGTTAGGAGATTGGTAACAGCGTTGAACCTCCTTTCATCTTGTATTATGACATTCGTTTCTTCTATGTCACCATATGGATTAATTATCCACGGTCGTATTACCATGGTCAAAACAACCTCAAACCTAGTTTCGAAATCTGAATACAGGGCATTTAAATGTTGAACGTAAGTTGAAACGTCGTCTTCCTGTCAGTTTGTGACAAACTGGGGAATTGAGAAAATTCGCACTGTCCAATATTTTGCTTCATTAGTTCAACTCTGGCAAGAAATGCTGATAAGATGGACTTTGTTTTGATCAAATTTAAACTGTGGCCTTGTAACTGCGAATTAACCATATTAAATTTTGCAAACAAATCTGTTGAATAGGCGATGTCTGTTTTCCACTTCATTAAATTATCTTTTAAAATTTTATCTTTAGTATCCAGAAATTCTAAAATAGTCTCAAAAAGTGCAAAAAATTTGTCAAACATAAGCCTTTTGACAGCCAGCGTACTGCAGTGTAAATGAGTAATTGATCAAAGTGTTCGTCATTTTCTTCTCACAACTGCAAATAATCGCGTATTCAACGCGTTGCTTTGGATTCGGTTTACTGCATCAATTACTAATTGAAGAGATTCATGCAATCTAACACTCAAATTTTTCGCAATCTAAGAAATTCTTATCGTGCAAAAATTTGATAAGCCTTTTGATGATAGCAATGTATTGCTAACATTTTCTTCTCACAACTGCAAATAATCGCGTACAACGCGTTTTGGATTTTAAATAATTTATTAAATCCAATCTAACACTCAAATTTTTCGCAACTAAGTCTTATCGATAACGTCCGATAACCATGGCAAGAGCTCCATCTGTAGCTACTGATATATTTGATAAAGGGGTTGCTTTTTCAATGAAGTAATCCTTCAAAACATGAAATATTGATTCACCTTTAGTGTCGGTTATCAAAGTTCTTGCGAAGAGCAGTTTCTCGTAGTTTCTTGATTCATAACAAAACGAACATATGCCAATAATAATGCTGCATTACTAGGTAAAGTTGACTCGACCAGTTGTATAGAGAAATGGGTCGTTAACAAATAATTACACAAGAAGCTTTCAATATCAGAACTCATTTCATCAATACGTCTTTCAACAGTATTATTGCTCAAGGGAATTCTTTTAATGATATCAGATGCAGGTTTGTGTAAAACAGTTTCTTAAACCTCTTCAACGGCTGAAAAATTAACTTCTCTCCGATAGTATGCGGTTTTCTGGATTTTGCTACAAGTAGTGAGAAATTGTAAGATGCCCGCAAACTATCATCGTTTCTTTGTGACGTCGAAGTGTGGGTCTCTTCTGAAGTGTATCTTTGAGTGTTTGAAAGCATTTCAAATCTTTATCTGTTTTATCAGGGTGACATCTTCTCAGATGATCCTACAGCTTAGATGGTTTCATAGCTTCATTGCCCAAAACTTTGTTGCATAAAAGGCAGATAGGCAATTGATGGAATAAAGCCAAATTTCAAATAATCAACACTGTACTGTTAACATTGCTTTTTAGAATCGGACATGGCATTAGTCCTCTGTGGACGAAATTACATTAATTAAGACATAACAGCAGCTGTATACTAAAAAAATATTTTAGATTTTTCCGAAAACATTCCATAATCCGAACATCTCCTTACAGCAATTAGTTCGGATTACGAAGATTGCACTAATTATAATACCCGATTGCTAAAACTTTCAAAAAGAAATTATTGAGGAGTACTCGTGTAATTCTGCATGATGATAATTGAATATTAAACTACTAATAACTGAAGTCATGATTGGCGTAATTTATCAATCTTTTCTAACTACGCGTACAAAATTAAAATTTAATAAAAAATAATGTACTTACTTTTCTCCGGCACTCTCAAACAAAATAACATTGATTTCACTGTAGTTTGTGTGATAAACTACCTGTTTATATTTTTTTAATATTTTCTTAGCACTTTTCAAGATTCAGAAAACAAATAAATGTATTTGCCCCACATTCGTATTTATATAGTGACGAATTGAACAAGTCAGTGCAAGTTACAAGATGATACTGGTATTTCATTATGTGAAGGTTTTTACAAGTTCAAAATGTATTGCGAACACAAAGCGAATGCCTACATTCTACAACTTACACCATTTCATGAACATATATAATAAATTTTCAACTTCATAGGTACTTTTATAAATAATGTGTATGTCTTTATATTATAAGATAGTATGATGTAACTAAATAGGTACTATCAGTGTATGTGTTGAGATCCACTATCGTGGACCCCAATTTTTCATTTCGGTGACGTAGACTCCTTACAAGTTGTCATAGACCCATGGGGGTCGATCTAGACCACTTTGGGAATCACTGCTCTAGAGAAACAAATTTGGACTCATTCTTTTTTCTAAAGAAATGTATTATCACGGTTAAAAAGAATTGTAGTCGTTTTATTAATTTAAATTGTCCAAACCTTTGAAATATTCCATTTTTTTTCGGTGATGTTACTTCTGAATATCAAATATTCATTTCTCGATAATGGCAGGCATTTTTACAAATATTTCAGGAAATTATACTTTTCTACAGCTTCAAATCGTCGTCGAAAAATTATTTTTTCCAAATTCGTGTGAGAATGCCAAAAATCGATCTGCATTAGTGCCGTTATCCATTGAAAAAAATCGGAAGAAATAATCAAGGAAACGACTGAAAAAAATTGATTTCTTCAAAGTCATTTTCCGACATTTAAAATGAACAAAATTGTTGAACATTTGAATTGTGGAGGCCGTTACTTGATGTAGATCCATGATATAAATGAGATAAAAAACACAAGGTTTAACTTTAATCTACACTTTATTTGAAAAAATCCGACGACGTTTCGCTGACACAGCAGCTTTATCAAGAATGACAAACAGAATGAAGAGTATGGTATTATAAACAAATCGTAGAACAAGTTGGATGAATAACAGGAAAATCCACACCGAGCCATTGTACAGTTAGTATGAAAGGTAATAAAAACTAATTAAACAAGTTAAGTAGGGGTGAAAAATTCACATCTACCTGCTCATTCAAAAGCTTGTCCGAATGTTTGTATCTATTTATTTCTAATGCTTCTAGGAGATCTGATTTTAAACTTTTTGATTTTATATGTAATATGTCAAAGTTTTATTGAATGAATGGTTTTCTTTTATTAAGTGGTTTGAATAATTTGAATCAGATTTATTTTTATCGAAGCTACGTTTATGTTCAGATGTTCTTATGCCAAAACTCCTATAGGTCCTACCGATATAAATTTCGATAAAAATAAATCTGATTCAAATTATTCAAACCACTTAATAAAAAAAGAAAACTATTCATTCAATAAAAGTTTAAAATTAGATCTCCTAGAAGCATTAGAAATAAATAGATACAAACATTTGGACAAGCTTTTGAATGAGCAGGTAGATGTGAATTATTCACCCTACTTAACTTGTTTAATTAGTTTTATTACCTTTCATACTAACTGTACAATGGCTCGGTGTGGATTTTCCTGTTATTCATCCAACTTGTTCTACGATTTGTTTATAATACCATACTCTTCATTCTGTTTGTCATTCTTGATAAAGCTGCTGTGTCAGCGAAACGTGTCGAATTCTTGATAAAGCTGCTGCACACTTTATGTCGAAGCTATATAAAAACGGGACGGCTGCAGCGTTTCACCACTTTTACGTTATGATTACGTTGATGAAAATCGAATTTTTTCAAATAAAGTGTAGATTAAAGTTAAACCTTGTGTTTTTTATCTCATTTATATCATGGATCTACATCAAGTAACGGCCTCCACAATTCAAATAAAAGCACGTCTTCTCCATATTGTCCCATATTCTTGATCATTTCTATCGTAATCTTGTCATAGCATGGGGCTTTTCCATTTTTCGAGCGTTTCATAACTTGCTGTCATTCCTGTTTTGTTATCTTTTCTTGGTCTTTATTTGCTTTTATGCAAACGTCACTATCCTCTAATCCGTTTCCTCCACTCCTAAGTAGCTCTTGAAAATATTGCTTCCATCTTTCCATTACTTTCCTGTCATCTATGAGTATTTCTCCATTTTTGTCCTTGATGTTATAAATGTCAGAGTTCTTTTTCCTTCTACATGATTTAACTATTTTATAGAATAGCTTTTGGTTTGCTTTTCTCTCGGCTTCTATTTTTCCCCGAATTTGACCCATTTTCTTGTTTTAGATGCCAAGACTAGATCTTTCACTCTATTCCTTGCTTGTTTGTATAACTCATATTTCTCTATAGTTTTACAGTTGAGATAATTTGCCCATGCTCTCTTCCTAATTCTCACCTCCTCTCTAATTGCATCTGTCCGCCATGCCGTTTCTTTTGCGTTATTTCTCTTTCTGCTGCTTCCACATACTTCTTTAGCAGAATCGAGAAGAGTGCTTTTGAAATACTCCATGTCTTCTGTGCTCATATTGTCTGTTGCATCTTATATATTTTCTAGTTTCCCTGATATGGTTTGTTCGAAAATTTTGGCGTATTCTGGATAGGCGAGTTTGTTAGTCTTTATCGATCATATTCGATCTTTTTTTTAACTAATATCTCTTTACCGTCGTCTTTCAGTTCCTTTCTGATATAAGGTACTATAAAAAAATTAGATTATAAATATAAATGGAGCCTTTTTGAAAAAGTAAAACTCTTCAAAATGAAAAGAAAGTTATTCCCAACATATTGTCAGAGAAATAGTTTTTCTCAATGCACGTCTCACATTAAAATATTGGAGGCACATGGCTGGTTCACCCTCACTGTCTTCGTTATATGTCATTCTCTTTGCTCTTGGCTCTTTTGCGCCTTTTTCATCCTAAATTTTATTATAGCAAGAAAGACACCTTTTCCTATTATTTCGGCTACTCCCCTCAAATTTTTCAATTTGTGGGACCGATTGTGTTTTCTTCTAGGGGCGGGTACGTGCTGTCCGTCCTCTATTTCCCCAATATTATCATCATAATAAGCGTCTTTCAACAATCCTATCGAAAAGTGTAGGAAGATCATTATATTTATTTTTTTATAATTTCTCTTGTAGTTCAACCATGAATTTACACTAATCTAAAATTATTTCAAAAACAGCTTTTTTTTTAACCATTTAACCGTTTTTCTTCGGCATGTATAGTAGAAAGACATCTGATCAGAAATATCAACCCTTTTTTGGTATTGTTATAGTAGATAATGCTTCTTGATGTCTCGATTATTTCGGTCTTTCTTTCCCGTGATTATCAACTCGCCCATATGTGCTGGTAATGAACTCAACATTATAACTTGCTTTTTGTCTACCCATTTGAAAATACGCACTCTATTTTCATTTTCTTTGGCATAAATTTCACCTTTTTTCAATTATTTCTTACAGACGTCTTTTGAATTTCTCTTCCGATTAGCCCTCAAAGCCACACGAAGGTATGTATTTTTTTGTTAAAAGATGTTCTGCTAATTTGAAGCTCATAGTAAAATTATAGTGTTCTTTCCTCATTTAGCATCACTGCATCAACTCTACTGTGAACATCTTCACTTCGTTTCGCATTTCGACCACTATACATGGTGACTCAGGAGGAGATGGAGATATTTTCGGTGGCGGTAGGCAACATTCCTGGTGGGTTGGAATGATACATCTTTTTGACTTACGCTTTTCCTTTTCGCATATACAGAATGTTTAGTGTGAAGTGGCTAAATTTTCCAGACATCATAACTTTGACATCGCTGGTGTGATTTCAATGAAAATTTCAGGATTGTGCCTCACCTAGTAGATCAACTATTCGCTGGGAAAATTTGTTCTATCGTACAGGGCGAGACTGTAGAAATTCAATTTTATGAATAGATGATAAAACAACTCCTTGTTTATCACTTAAGCAAAATTCTGAATACATCATCAGAACAAGAAACATCTTAAGTATTTTATTGAGAAGACATTCATTTTGGAATAATGCTAGTTTTCAGTCCAATCCTCAGACAATTCTGAATACTAGGCGATTAATGTCTGAATTGATGTAAAAAAAATTGATACAATTATAGTTGATGAAATATGTTAGATTTCAGTTGGAAACTTCAATAAAATCTACAGGGTGTTTAATATTGGTCATCATATCACTTCGAACCCATTCAGAAAATGTTTTCGACGCCATTGTGGCGACTTGTGAAATGACAATTTGGATACTTCAATCTGTTTCATGAAATTCGGTTTTTGCTCATAAATCGATATCTCTCACCGATCATTAAATATTCGACGAATAAAGTTGGCAAATTGTAGAAAATAAGTTGACTACGGTGCGGACGTACGTGCAGAGTATTACTTCACATGCCAGTTATTTCGTAACAATCTCCCTCGAAAAATAGATTACTTTCTTTTCAATAATAAAAAAAAACAAGTAATGTGTTTTTTGGAAGTTTGCTTAATAATTATGATTCGTAACGCGTTTCACTACACCGTAGCTTCTTCAGACGAATGGATGTACAGAAAATAAGAATGAGAATATAAATATAAATGTTCTTGAGTAATTAAAAGCTTATTGGGTTGATTCTTCTTAAGTGGTTATTTATGACAGGTATATCCAATAAAATTAAGGAATAGATTGCTCCCCGAAGAGATTCAATAGAGGTGAATGGCTTAAATCGACTTGTTCATTGATGAGTCTACCTGAGTGTTTGTATTTGTTGATTTCTAAAGTTTCCCCAGGATCTACCTTCCAATATTTATTATCTGTATGCAAAATTTCAAACTGTGGGTCGAAAGAGCGATTATTTTCTAAGAGATGATACACGTAATTTGAATCTGATTTTTATTTGAAAAACTGCGTTTATGTTCCTATATTTTATTATTAAAATTTCTGTGTTCTACCAATGTAGAAATTATCACAGTCATTGCAATTCAATCTATAAACACTTGATTTATTGTTTTTACGAGATTTTGTTTTATTATTTTTATATATTTGCCTAAATTATTATTAGTTTGGAAAGCTATGTTGAAATTATTGCTACTCAAGAATGATTTCAGTTTCTCACTTGTAATGCCAACGTAGGTTAAGGTGTTGAATTTTTGTTTCAATTTATCGACAGGGTTAACTTCATTCAATGCGATTCTACTTTGTTTTTATTTAAAATATTATTTATCATTTTGGGATTGTAACCATTATTTTTAGCTATTTATTTAATCAAATTTAATTCTTCGTTAAAATTTTCTGGTCATAACGGGATGTTAATCAATCTATGAATAAAACTGTTGAATGCTGACATTTTATGTTGATACGGTTTTATTCATAGATTGATTAACATCCCGTTATCACCAGAAAATTTTAACAAAGAATTAAATTTGATTAGACAAATAGCCAAAAATAATGGTTACAATCCCAAACCAATAAATAATATCTTAAATAAAAATTAAAGTAGAATCGCATGAAGTTAACCCTGTAGATAAATTGAAACAAAAATTCAACACCTTAACCTACGTTGGCATCACAAGTGAGAAACTGAAATCATTCTTGAGTAGCAATAGTTTCAACATAGCTTTCCAAACTAATAATAATTTAGGCAAATATATAAAAATAGTAAAACCAAATCAGGTAAAAACAATAAATCAGGTGTTTATAGATTGAATTGCAATGACTGTGATAATTTCTACATTGGTAGAACACATAGAAATAGAAATTTTAATATTAGAATATCGGAACATAAACGCAGAGTTTCAAATAAAAAATCAGATTCAAATTACGCGTATCATCTCTTAAAAAATAATCACTCTTTCGACCTACAGTTTGAAATTTCGCATACAGATAATAAATATTGGAAGGTAGATTTTTGGGAAACTTTAGAAATCAACAAATACAAACATTCAGGTAGACTCATCAATGAACAAGTCGATTTAAGCCCTTCACCTCTATTGAATCTTTTCGGGGAGCAATCTATTCCTTAATTTTATTGGATATACCTGTCATAAATAACCACTTAAGAAGAATCAACCCAATAAGCTTTTAATTAATTAAGAACATTTATATTTATATTCTCATTCTTATTTTATCTACATTCATTCGTCTGAAGAAGCTACGGTATAGTGAAACGCGTTACGAATCATAATTATTATAAAATTCCAAAAACACATTACTTGTTTTTTTATTATTGATAATGGAATTTTATTAAGTAAAAGCCTCCCAAATTCAAATACTTTTTTTCACATTGAATTCAATGATAGCGAGCTTTCATGGATGATGAATCAAATTTTCAGATCACAACAATCTAAATATTTCTCTTTATTTTTATGTTAAGAAATTATTTCCATAACGAATAAATAACTGGCATTTAGTATTTATTATGTAACCACTGAATTTGGAAACATTTTCTATGTTCCTGGATAAGATAGTTATTACTGGTTTATGGTTACTACATTATGGAAAGACAAATAATTTCTTAACATAAAAATACAGAGAAATATCTAGATCTTTATTTTCATGTTGAGAAATTACAGTCCCCACAAAAATTGTCGCATCACCCTACTTTTACGACGATACTATATAAACTTTTAGGTTGGTCATTAAAGAATCGCTTGGTAACTTTCAAAAGTGTAAAATAAGAAGATATCATTAAGAGATATCTATTCATCTATTCTTCATAAAATTGAATTTCTACAGTCCCTCTCTGTACGAGAGAACAAATATAGGGTTGCTGCGTATAGTTGGTCTACTATGGTGAGCCACAATCCTGAAATTTTCATTCAAATCGGATCAGCGGTGTCAGAGTTATCATGTCTGGAAAATTTAGCCACTTCACACTAAATAGCCTGTATATGCGATATGGAGTCGCGTGAGTCAAAAAGATGTATCATTCCAACACACCAAGAATGTTGCCTTCCGCCACCGAAAATATCTCCCTCTCCTTCTGAATCATCCTGTATATACTGAAGTATATGCGTCTGTTATACAAAACTTGTAGATTTTTATTCCATACTTATGGGACTATGCCGAAAAACGAGGCGTGAGACTATTGTGAAATTTTATATATGGCACAATAGTTTTCTTACTTTTATCAACCGATCTTGGTTTCCTATATTTTGTACATAATTATCAAAATGAATGAATTTAACTATTAAGTCAAACTTCCGCATCTCATGCTTTTACAATAAGGTCGTTCCTGTAAATCAGATTTCGTGACCAATGTAGCTGCATTTTGGGAAGTTGATGATCAGGATCACCAAGCAATTCCGAATTTCGATTCCATTTTCGAAAGATTTGGAACATGATGGTTCTACCGCATGCTTAGCAGCTGATTCCGAAATCTTGCTGTCCTACTTAATATTGTTATTTCTCAAAAATTACCTGTAACAAAAGAAAAAATTGTTTACCAATGTACCACCATTGGTACATGATGGCCCTGAGGAACAAAAGTTTCTTACAGCCATCGTGTACCACCGTTGGTACATGCTCAAAAATCTATACAATTAGTAAAAATCACGGAATATATAAACGTTTATTCGTTGATAGGATAAGCATCTGTTTTGATACCTGAAAAAAATTTACGGCTACGGGATGACACCACCGAACTCGGCTACGTCGCGAACGTGTTAAACGCCTTATATTGTCTTTAAAAATATATTAAATTAATAAATTTTATTAGAAGGCGGACAAATAAAAACAAAAAAAAGTTTTTCATAAATCTCGAAGGCTACCACATATGAGGGCATATTTATATAATTATTCCTCACTGCTTATTAGAATTTCTACTACTTTTTGGTACTCAACGTTGAAAACCTATCACAATTACAAGATTGACTAAGCTATTACGTATTGAATAAATATTTTTCATCCCTAATTGTGTTGTTTCTTAACATGGTAAACTAATTTATTCCTAATTATTTGTGGTGTAGCAAATATTGAATAAATCAATAAATCAATTTTAAGTAAATAAGAAAATTCATGATTCAGTAAGTGATTTTTAACATATACAGTTTTTAATTTCAATGAACTGAATCATATTTTTAGGTTATGAGATATCTAAAGAATATATAATACACTCCCCACAAAAATTGCCGCATCACCCTACTTTTACGACAATACTAAATGAACTTTTAGGTTGGTTATTCAAGAGTCGCTTGGTAATTTTCAGAAGTGTAAAATAAGAAGATATCATTCAAAAGAGATGAGTTTATGATGGAAAATATCAACAATTTTCGAGTTGATGAATTAAAAAATTCTATTCTACCATCTTCAAACATTCGCGAAGAGACCAATCAACTAGCATCGAATGGTTACTAATCATTTTCAAAATCGAGTAATTCGTCCCCGGGCCCTAATTACTGCCAGTACACGTCTCGGAAGCCCCTCAAACAAATTTTGGATGTACTCTTGAGTCGCTGAGTTCCAAATTTCAGGAAGCAGATTTTCTAGTTGTAGGAGTGTTCTACAAGGCATCATACGTTGCAGAATTTGCCACCCCATGTTGTCCCAAACATGTTCTACGGGATTCAAGTCGGGACTTCTAGCTGGCCATCTTAAGATATCAATTCGGCATGTATATAAATGAAGTTTTCGCTAATCAATGGGTAAAAGGGTACAACATGGGGTTCAACGATACTTGAGATGTACCTGGCCGCTGTCATTCTTCCATTATTCGCTAGGATTAACTCAGTTCGATCATGGAAAGAAATGCCTCCCCACACCAATACTGAGCCCCCTCTGAAGTTATCAGTTTGCCGGATATTGCATTGCTGATACCGTTCCGCTGGTCGTCTGTATACAGGCATGCGTCTATCATTTGATACTAGACAGAATCTGAACTCGCCGGAAAAGAGAACATTCAACCATTCTGAATACCCCAATTTGCAAGTTCCCTCGCAAACTGAAATCTTGAAACTCGATGCTCTCTGGTGAGACGCGGGACGGTAAAAGCCACCCTTGGTCTGATATCGTCTTCTCTGAGTCTGTTCCTAACGGTTTGCAATGAAATATGCAAATTTCTGGAAAGTGCAGGTTCATTTTGTAGCATTCTAGCCGTACAGTGCCGAACTCTTAGTGCAGTTAAACGAAGCTAACGATTATCAACTGGTGTTGTTATCTGATTTCTTCTCTGTCCGGCCCTTCTTCCATATTCCCCTGTTTCGTGCTTTGGTTAACATTCAACAAGTTAGCCAGGTAACGTTGGCTTCGCCCCTTCTCTAGAAGTGTTACAATTCTTACCACTTCATGATCACTGAAATAGCGTCCAGGACGTTCAGCAGCCATTACAATAAATTCAAAGATTCGAAAATTAACAAGAAACACAGAAAACTTGCATTAATATAGCGTGAAAACTGAAGAGAAATTGAATGAATACTGATAGGCAAATAAACTCATTCTTGTTTCAGACGTGTTTGAGATCATATGGAAACAAATGTTACTACATAGATAAGATTTTTTTCCCTCATAAGACCAAAAACATATATTGACAAAGAAACTGCGATCGAGATGCTTAATCGATTGTGGAATTCAGAATACCAAGTGATGCGACAATTTTTCTGTGTGTATATATATATATATATATATATATATATATATATAT
This sequence comes from Cryptolaemus montrouzieri, assembly GCA_013387265.2. NCBI lineage: Eukaryota > Metazoa > Arthropoda > Insecta > Coleoptera > Coccinellidae > Cryptolaemus > Cryptolaemus montrouzieri. The sequence goes on along the minus strand of JABFTP020000185.1, from coordinate 136,821,700 downwards.
ATATATATATATATATATATATATATATATATACACAAGTTTTAAGATTAAAGAAGTCGACCTTCATTTCAACAGTGCAATAAAAAGTGTTACGTCCCAAAACTGGAAAAATTGTATAGATCACGTTATTGAAGTATAAAATAAAATGTGGAAATTGGATTATATAATGGATGCCATGATAGATTCTGTTATAGTGAATTTAAGTAATGAAGATACATCATCAGAAGGTGAACTGAAAATATTGCCTCTTAAAATGTATAGGGTGCGCCAGAGAATACCGGACAATGTTTTTTCCGTTATAACTTTCGCAATTTTACAACTAGATCATTCATTTTTGCTTCATTGGGAAGCTAAAGGACTAGGTTTTTCATAACTGTATCGAATTTTCACTTCCGGTGAAGTCCGATTAGGTTGACTCATTCGAAAATGAGCAATATTTCAAGCTCGCTAGAACGTTTTCTTTTCACTAAAAAATTCGACTGGGGCATTCAGTCTATAATTCAGTCTTTTCTGAACAATTTGACATATTTATCTTAAAAATATTCCAAGAATTGGTAAAAAAGTAGCGTGAAGAATTGTTTTCACACTGATTTTCCGCTGAAATCGAAATATTTTTTTCACCTCATGGCGTTGGCACTGCTGAAGTTGTGCCACAAAACCGTTTCTGTTTCCAGTCATTGCTGGTGCTCCATCTGCTGTAATGCACACCAATTTATATATTGGTAGCTTGTAGTTTTTTACAAAATTGAAGAGAACGTCATATATATCTTCGCCACGGTTCTTCCCCTTCAGAGGAATGATTGTCAAAAATTCTTCCTTAGCCAACATGTCATTGAATACCATCCGAATAAGAATACACAACTGGGCAGTGTCTGTCATATCGGTGGATTCTTCGAACTGTAAAAAAAAGTATGTACATTTCATGATATGTTTTAGTTCATCTGCCATGTCCTGACGCATGACTTCAATACGCCTTGTGACAGTCGGACGAGATAACCGAAGTTCTCTAATAGCAGACATGATTTCTGTTTTATTTTTAAAATCTCCAAATAAAGTCTCACCCGCTTCAATAAATGCTTCCTACACAAACGATCCATCTTCGAATGGTTTCTTGTGTTACGCCAATATATGAGATATTTTAAGTGACGCGATCGGAGCAGCTTCTGATTGTTTGCCTGGTCTTGTGAACATGGTTTGTTCTTTTTTCAAACAAGATATCAAATCACGTACTTTTCGGTTTCTTAATTCACTCTGTGGCGGAAAATCCTTTTCATAGTTTTTATGAACCGTGTTTTGATGCCTCTCTAGGTTACCACGCTTAGTTATTGCAACTACCGCCCGACAAATAAGACAAATGAACTTATCCTTCACCATACAAAAGAAAAATTCTTCCTCCCAATCGTTTTTAAAATGATACGTGTTAGATTTCTTCGTTGCACTCATTTTGTACTATTTCAATAATATGCTTTGTATCTACGTAGTATTGCCTTCAAGTTACAATTCAGAATGACTCCAATTCCTGAAGGCGCAACATTTATATCGGTGTGAACAAAAGTCTCGAATCTTCTCGTCAAACCCGCCGCTTGAAATTGGCAAGAATAAAAAACGCAGCTTTTCTTTGACAAGTACCGCGCGTTGCTTTGATAAAGCCGCCTTTTGTCGCTAGCAGAGTGGTATTTTATTACATAATGAATTTTTGTAATTTAGTTACTTACACTTGCGATCGACCGTTTGAGCACCCCTGCTCTACGGCTTTACCAAATCGACTATAATGTAAAATTCAATTAGTCGTTTTCATTTAAAGAAATGTTTATTAATTCCATTGTGGCCATAATCAAAATATAAGTTGTCTCTTTGATATTGTATAACTTTCATTTGGTCGCCAATTCTTGTATCTAACATCAATGAAAATATTTCAAATCGAATATTTCATTCAATAACCATATTCTTGGGCTATATTAGGTCCCGAATTGATCGGACTTCTGAGGACTGAATTCATCTATGCAGTTTAGACCTTCATTAACTGAGAGTGAAGAGATCAACCCGTTTTCAATAATTTTTTCTGTTAATAACATATCGAAGTCGAAGGAATCAAATGTATAATGTCTAATGTTTTCAGTCTCGTTCCGTTCATGTATCATTTCCTTTCGATTCAATTTGATTGATATTTTGGCACGCGGAACCAAAGTGTTGTCACAGAACAAACTTGTTTACGCCCAATTATCAAGAGTGGTTTAATTCAATCATTCGAAAATAATGGGTGCCAAAATAATCGAATTTCAACTTCGCGAATTTATGCGCAGTTCGCATCATTCCTGAAATGAAATTGGTTAGTTATGCCAGACAACTCTTTGAACTTTGATATTCACAGATTTTATTGGAATGTTGTGTTGTCCGTTGTCATTTAATTCTGATTTCATGGGGACGATAAATGGGCTAGAGTAGTCAGCCTTTGTTTTGTTACTTTTGGTTGAATGAAAAAATGTTTGTGTTATAGATTTTCAATTTTAGTATAATGTAGTTGTTTGGGAAATTGTTTAGACTGACATTAATATTGGAAAAACGGATAGGGATGGCGACGCTGGACTAATGTTTCGAGATTATTAAAATGTCACCGTTCTTGGAGATGTTCTGTATCATCATTATCATAAGGGTCAAGTGGTGTAAAAATGAGACATACAAAATTATGGGTAAAAATAAGACAATGATATTTTACAAATGCCGAAAGCCTTGATGGAGCTAAAAAAATAGAAAATAATTTGTGGATGTACTATTATACTCCTTGAATATGTTCACCGTTTTCCAATACGGTAAATGACCTAAAAAAAATATATTTGAAATTCTTTATATTCTACGCATTGAAACTTCGAAAACCACGTCGCTAACTTTCGATATTGTTGGCGGTTGGGGGGCGCACGTTGCTCGGCACATATCGCGATCAATCGGTATACTTAAGTAGAACACTGTGCTGTTGAATAAGTCAGTCTGATTCTGTCTTTCGGTGAGATATCCTCGATTGAAGGGGTGGGGTAGTTTTGAGACATCTTGTGGGGTAAATATGAGACAACATTTGGGGTAAATCTGAGACTTACCTTCAATATGAATTTCAGATATCACATCAAAATGCAACAAACATACGTTCCAAAAGCCAAACGATATACAGACGAAGATTTGCGAACAGCTCTTACTCTAATACACCAAAAGAATCTAACTATCAGAAAGGCAGCAGTACGCTTTAGAATTGACAAATCCAAATTGAGTCGGACCTTGAATAACTAACCTAACCCAGCCATTGAACTTCGACTCGGACGATCTCAATCTACCCTTCTCTCTTATCGAACTCAAAGATGCTATGTCTTCGACAACCTCTCTCCCAATATCTTGATTCGACTACTAGAGCTCTACAACCGCATCTGGTCTCGCAAAGAATTTCCGTCCACAAACCAAACAAACCTTCAACCGATCCAGGCTCTTTCAGACCCATATCACTGACAACTGCAAACTTCTAGAAAAAATGATCAACAAACGTCTGATGTGGTACCTTGAGAAACAGAGTCAGGTTTCAGACCGAACCGTTGTACCATCGATAACATTGTCACTCTTCACAACGAGATCCCACAAGCTATGTCAAACAATATGCAAACCATCGCTGTTATTTTCGATATCATCAGTGCTTTTGATACTACCCTTCAACTCGTCATTCTTAACCGACTCAAACAGATTAACTTGTCAGGCAACATCTTTCATTCTATCCAAAACTTCCTTGCCAACCGATCATTCAGGATTTCTATCAATGGCACTTGCTCAAAATCCTATCCCACTAAGAATGGAGTCCCGCAAGGATCAGTTCTTAGGTCAACATTATTTCTCCTCGCCATTGACGACATGAATTCCTCCATAAAATCACCAGTCAAATACGTCTTATACGCAGATGATCTCATCCTCTACTGCCAGAGCAAAAACCAAGAAAGCACTTGCAATATACTACAGAATTCTATAAACACTCTGGACGAATGGTCATCAACTTCTCGACATCAAAATCGAAAGTAATGAAATTCAGTAATAAACAACCTCGTCCAATACCAAACTTATACCTGAAAGACCGAGCTCTCGAAGAAGTCAACAACTACAAAATCCTTGGGCTTACATTCGACAAAAAACTTAGCTGGAAAAATCTGTTGATGATCTGAAACAAAGCTGCATGAACCGACTCAATATTCTGAAAGCACTTGCGCATTATCAATGGGGTGCCGAAGAACAAGCACTACTCAAAATTTACAGCCCCCTCATTCGCTCGAAACTAGATTACGGTAGTATACTGTACAATACCGCATCACCATCTACTCTCAAGAAACTTAATTCTGTTCAAAATACTGCCCTCCGCTTATGCCTCGGAGCCTTTTGCTCCAGCCCTGTGGAAAGCCTTTATCGAGAGTCACAAGAACCATTGAAATTCCGTAACCAACAACTGCTACTAGCCTACGTTGCCAGAATATCCGCAAACATACGAACACCTTATAGCTCCACACCTCCCTCCTCAAAGACTGTTAGACATTCTCGTTCTATACCTGCTCTTGCTCATGAACTACTACAAACCACCAACATTCTTGACACAATTCCAATTACTTCCTCCATTATCGCCGCATGGCGTATTCTTCTTCCATCTTTCAATACCACTCTTATCGAATTATAGGAAAGAAAGAACAAGTCCAACAGTCCACCAGCAAGCCTTTGCAGAACTTCTTAATGAACAGCAATTTGGGAAATTTCTCTACACGGATGCTTCAAAATCAGATAACAATGTAGGATGTGCAATAACAGATGGTTTCGCACACATACAGAAAGCAACTTTGCCCCTAATATGCAGCGTTCATCTTTATGCGATCTACAAAGCACTAACAAACCCTATTCATCTAAACTCCTCTCTGGCTATATGCACCGACTCTCTCTCATCCATTCACTCTATCTGTGAAATCTACACCAAACATCCAATAGTTCGAAAAATTCACACCTTATGCCACCACCACCAATCCAGAAATGTGTCAATAACCCTTGTCTGGGTACCTTCACACGGCAACATTCGCGGAAACGTAGCAGCTGATGAGGCTGCCAAAGAGGCTTCCACTGAGTTCCCGAATGAAATGAAAATACAGCTTTATCAAGATTTAAAATCAGCACTGCAAATCCAGATTCACGAAAATTGGAAACAGCAATGGAACAGATCCAACTGCCACCTTCGGACCATACACCAAGCAACGAAACCAGACCTAACCGAATCGAGGGAGTTGTTGCAGAAGGTCTAAAATACCGAAATATCGAGGGTTCTGGAAAGGAAAATATTACCACGATGGCATGCATTTCCGCAAGTGGACATTTATTACCGCCTTTGATAATATTTCAAGGCCAAAACCTTTGGAGTACATGGAAAGGTACTAATGATATTGAGAATACTTGTTATGCAGTTTCTGAAAAAAGTTGGATGACCACTGCAATCTTCAATAACTGGTTCGTAAAATTTTGTGCTATGGTGTCCCAAAGACCACTTCTTGTCATCATGGATGGCCATGTCACACACTTGGACATAGGTACAATCGAATATGCAATACAGAACAATATAACAATGGTTAAACTTCCACCACACAACAGATCTGTTGCAGCCTCTGGATAGATGCAGCTTTGGACCTTGGAAGCTTCGGTGGAATCATGAACTCATGGCAGCGAAGAAGCGAAAGAATGACAAAGAGCGAATTTGCCGACAAAATTTGTACTCTCTGGCACCTAGACATAACAGAATATGCCATCAAGAATTCCTTCGAAAACACGGGAATTTCCCCATGCGACCGGGATAAATATCCCAAAGATCGACTTGATCCTAACAAACTGCAGAGATATACAGAGGGTACCTTATTAGAACCCATGGATATCTTGAAAACCGAAGAAGAAACGAACAATGAAGTAAGAACTGGAGAAGAGTCACATAATGACAAAAAAACTGCCGCAACTGCTCCCAAAAAGAAGATAATAATTTGCCATCTACTTCAATCGTGTCATTTGAAAGCATTCTATTAAGTAAAATTAATGAAACAACAGTTGATACTACAAAAAGACGTAAAATTGATGGTGAATCAGCAGTACTTACAAGGTGCAAAGTATATAAAATTAATTGAGGAAACAGAGGAGAGGAGGAATCATACAGAAGGGACTGCGGAATCAAAGAAAATTAGTACAAATAAGACACAATTGACAAAGAATACCGGGTTCAGTGAAGTTGAAACTCCGCAGAAGCAGAAAGCAAAGAAATGTATGCGTCAACAAATATATGAAGAATTCAGAAAGCGATACTAAGACCTTGTCATTACATGATGAGAGTGACTTGGAAAATGTCAGATCAGAAGATCGTGAGTAAAGATTTTGATCAAGAGGAAAACGACGATGGTAACATCACCCCTGGAACATATATTTTGGTGAAGTTTGCTACAGAGAAAAAACTTCTTCATTCTGTCGCACTTGTCGATAAGGTTGAGAAAGATACTTTTTCAGTATCATATTTACGCCGTAAGGGTCAAAAATTTGTTTTTCCCACCATTCCATACAGTACATTGTTTCTAGAGAGAACATAATCATGAAACTTCTTCTTCTTCTAATGCATACCCATTAATGGATGTTTGCGATAACATTTTCCATTGTGTCTCCATCTCTTGCGGTGTGTATCAATGACTGTATATCGTGTAGTCCTGTCCACTGCCTGATATTTCGCAGCCAAGACATTTTCTTCCGTCCGATCCCTCTCCGGCCTTCGATCTTGCCTTCGATTAACAAATGCAGGAATTGATATTTCGTGTTTCGCATTATATGACCCAGATATGCTGTTTTCCTCTTTTTGATCACTGCAAACAGTTCACGTTGTTTGTTAACTCGTCTAAGAATTTCCTCATTTGTCAATCTAGCCGTCCAGGGCACTTTAAGGATTCTGCGGTATAGCCACATCTCGAAAGCCTCTAATTTGTTTATTTCATTCGCTTTTAATGTCCAACCTTCCATACCATAAAGAAGCACCGACCAAATGTAGCACTTAGTGAATCTTAGCCTTAGGTTAAGGTCAAAGTCGGAGCAGGTGAACACTTTTCGAAACTTTAGAAATGCCTGTCGTGCTTGCTCTATGCGATATTTTATCTCTTTTTCCGATGACCAGTCTTGAAACAGCCTGATTCCCAAGTATTTAAACTTTTCTACTCTTTCTATGAGCCTTGCGTTAAATATTAGCGTAGAGTTTTCGAACATTTGCTGGTTTCTGGAGATAATCATAAAGTTTGTTTTTTTTACATTTATATTTAGGCCCATTGATTGGCTTTGTTCACCTACCTTATTGACCAGTTGTTGCAGGTCGGTCATGTTGTCAGCTTTTAAGACCGTATCGTCAGCATATCGTATTTTGTTTATCCACACTCCATTGACTTTGATTCCCATTTCAATGTCTTCTAGTGCCTCTCGGAAAATCGTCTCTGAATACAAATTGAATAGGAGTGGAGAAAGCACATATCCCTGTCGTACTCCTCTTCTAATTTGGATGTCATTAGACATAATATTGTCTACTTTTATTTGTGCTGTTTGGTTCCAGTATAAATTCTCAATGCATTGTATGTCTTTTTGGTCTATATCAAGCCTTTTTAGAAGCTGCATTAATTTGTGGTGCTGTACACGATCGTATGCGTTCTCGTAGTCTATGAAACATAGACAGACATCCTTTCTCTGATCATGGCAATTCTGGACAAGTACTTGTATGGCGACAATCATGAAACTACCTCCCACAACTTGCCAGGGAGGAACTCCCCGAATTTTTTCATCAACTTTGATGCGTTCAATACCCAATAAATGCTTAAATGTCGAAGAAGAGTATCCTAAGTTCCTAATATTTTTTTTTTACGCTTATAAGATTTTATATCTACACGTATGGAATGGCCATTCATTTTGTAATTTTTACTTCATATTTTTCTATTGAAAATTAAATTTCGAAGCTTATATTTATACAACTTTGTCTCCTTTTTCACTTGAGCCGTTGAAATAGCCTCACAGTTCGACAATAGGCGAAATAAAGCTCTGTCTCATTTTTTCCCATTTGAGTCTCATATTTACCCCATATGCTGGTTAAAAATAAAACAAAGTTTAATTTTTTTCGTGTCGAAAATACTCAATTCAGGCATTTTCCGATTCCGCAAGAACACTGTAAATCTGTTTTTGTACACTGTTCAAAATTTCAATTCCGTTTTGATTGGAATATTTGGGAAAACCACCAAAAATTGTGAAAAGTGTCTAATTTTTAGACCACTTGACCCTATGCCATTTAAACCTTAACGCTTAACTGGTAAATTCGACGTACGTCAAATTGCGGCCACCATAGAATGTTTGCTTTTTTTTGCGTTTAAGCAAGTGTCAAATGCTCACTAAATATAAATAATAGGCTTGTTTAATGTAATCGATTTGTTTTTAATTATATAAATCGTCTTACTTAGATGCTACTAGAGATCTCAAAATAGTAACAACTTTTCGGTAATATTTTTACTAAGTAGTTTTAGTTAAAAAACTATGATGGTGGTAATCAAAATTTTGAAAGACCTTACTGATAGTCCAGTATTCATCAAAAGCATCAAAGGGGTTTTGCGTAGAGTGTATTAAGAGTTTATTGTGTAGGCATGGTATTTCAGTGCAGAATAATTTAATGTTTTGAATTTTTTTGCATGAATTGCTTTATGAATAAGCTTTTAACTAGATTTTGATTCAAGATGAAAATGTAATGTGATGAAATAGCAGTTATCTACATAAAATATGAATTTTATATGCGTGTATGTGTTTGTTCACATCATGTAGATAGCTTGAAATGAAGGTTAGTGAAATATTATTGTCCGTTTTCAGAATTTCTCCTATTCTGGATCGAATGAATTATATCCATGATCAGTTTACTGAGTTTTCAGATATATCCGACGGTCGTATCGTATTTATCGAAAACATAAGTTCTCAATTGAATTCTACTGTTTATTATTCTACGAAGTTCTCGGATCCGCGAACGGAAATGGTTGTACCCTATTAAATTTCCTCGATAAAAGCACTTTTACTGGAGCTTCATCGAATTTTAAAATGTTCTGTCCAAATGAAAATGTTTGATACTCTTGCTGAATGATTATATTTGGTATTAACTGGAAACAATGAGATCGAAAAAATACTCGTATATCAGTTTTATAGTTTATGTGGTAAATACGTAGAGTAATAAAAGCTCCTTAAGTATGCAAATCGGAATCAAAAATTGAATGTAGTTTCTATGATTTTGTCTCGGAACAGGCACCAATTTATTGCCGGATCTTTGATTGAAACTCTCGTATTTTCAATGTAATAAAAATAAAGTATTTATATTTTCACTATATTAACAAAACTATAACCGGTTTCACCACACTGTGGCTTCATCATATAGATACAAACTAATGAACAGAGTTATTCCTTATATATTAGTCTTAATTCCTACTTGATATTACAATAGGTACAAGTACAAGAGGTATGTTGCTTACTTTATGAATTGAAAAGATTGAGTAAAGGAGAAGGATTTAGATCTAATTGACTATTAAGTAACCTACCTGAATTCTTTTCTTTGTTGATCTCTAAAATTTCCAATAGATTGAGTTTTTGTCTTATTATATTATGGTTTTCTTCGAGTAAGTGATTAGAATAATGGGAATCTGATTTATGATTATTAAAACTACGTTTGTGCTCGGATAATCTAACTTTGAAATTTCTGAAAGTTCTACCAATATAAATTTTATTACAATCCCCGCAAGACAGTTTATAAACACCGGATTTATTACTTTTATCAATTTTAGATTTGCAGTTTTTGATATGTCGGCCTAAAGAATTATCAGTTCGCAATGCTATATTGCAATTATAATGCGAGAGGAATGATTTTAATTTTAGACTAGGATTACCAATATAAGTTAAGTATTTTGTGTTAAAACTTTTTATACTTGGAAATACTTCCTAGATTGCTTTTGAAATTTTTTGCGTGAAATCATGTTCTCAATCATAGTTGGACTGTAACCGTTATTGACTGCTATTTTTTTTAATTATATTCAGCTCTTTTATGAAATTATTTTGTGACATTGGGATATTAATGAGTCTATGTACCATACTATTGTAAGCTGCAAATTTATGTGGATGAGGATGTGTAGATGAGCTGTGTATAGCAATATCTGTATGCGATGGCTTATGAAAAATAGAAAAATCATGTTTGCCGTTAATTTTAGTAATAGTTAAATCCAGAAAGTTAATGGAGTTTTCTGTTTCTATCTCTTACGTGAATTTAATATTATCGTGAATTTTGTTAATGAATGTTTTGAATGACTCTAATTGTCTGTTTGTGCCAGTGAAACAGCAAATGATATCATCAACATATCTAAACCAATAAATAAAGTGTTTGAATAACGGATGTTCTTGGAAAGTTTTTTCAATATTATCCATGAAAATTTCAGCGAGCAGAGGGCTCAGAGGATTACCCATGATTAAACCTTTTTTACTGTTATATAATACTCCATTGAAGTTGAAATAATTTTGTTCTAAACAAATTTCTAAACGGTGTAAGATTTCTGATTGAATTATCGGATTGACTTTATTAATTTGAAGGGCGTTGTAGATGAGTTTCACTGTATCACTAGGTCGAACACTAGGGAAGAGATTTACTACATCCTATGACATAAGTTTAGCGTTCGGTGGTAGTATCGTGTGCTGAATTTTATTTATTAGGACTGAAGAGTTTTTTATTGAGAAAGGTTCAAAATTAGCGTACTGTTGAATGATGTCTATGAAAAAGCGTGAAAGTTTTGCAGCTGGAACTTGAAAATATGAAACTACTGGTCTAATGGGATGCCCTGTTTTATGGAGTTTGACGAGGGAGTAAAGTTTTGGTGATTGCGGGTTGTCAATGAAAAGTTTATATTTTTGGTTGGTAGGTATTATAGACTTGGCATTAAAGCGTTTTTTACTATGGATGTACATAGACTCATTAATATCCCAATGTCACAAAATAATTTCATAAAAGAGCTAAATATAATTAAATAAATAGCAGTCAATAAGGGTTACAGTCCAATTATGATTTAGTTTGGAAGTATTTCCAAATATAAAAAGTACAAACACAAAATACAACAGCTTAACTTATATTGGTAATCCTAGTCTAAAATTAAAATCATTCCTCTCGCATTATAATATCAATATAGCATTCCGAGCTGATAATTCTTTAGCCGACATATCAGAAACTGCAAATATAAAATTGATAAAAGTAATAAATCCGGTGTTTATAAACTGTCTTGCGGGGATTGTAATAAAATTTATATTGGTAGAACTTCAGAAATTTCAAAGTTAGATTATCCGAGCACAAACGTAGATTATCATAAATCAGATTCTCATTATTTAATCACTTACTCGAAGAAAACCATAACTCTAATGATAATTTCAAAATTTTACACAATGAAAATAATAGACAAAAACTCAATCTATTGGAAATTTTAGAGATCAACAAAGAAAAGAATCCAGGTAGGTTACTTAATAGTCAATTAGATCTAAATCCTTCTCCTTTACTCAATGTTTTCAATTCAAAAAGTAAGAAACTCTGATGGGTTTTCCAACATACCTCTTGTACTTGTACCTATTGTAATATCAAGTAGGAAATAAGACTAATATATGTATAAAGAATAACTCTGTTCATTAGTTTGTGTCTATCTGATGAAGCCACAGTGTGGTGAAACCGGTCATAGTTTTGTTAATATAGTGAAAATATAAATACTTTATTTTTATTTCATTGAAAATATGTATATCGATTTTCATCAAGTAACGACCTCATCAATAAAATCATTGAAACTCTGGTACAAATCTCCAGGAAAAACCAAACTACCTGGCTACGATCTTTTCTGTCTTTTTTGTTGCTTGCGAAAATTGCTGTCCTCGTTTCAAATAAAATGTTTTCTTTGGACGACTGAAATTTGTAGTCAGTAACGTAGACGAATATTTATTTTAGGGTTCTCTTCGAAAATAAATTTGAATCAATTTAAAACTAATGTATTTAAAAACGATAATAATTCAATGTGAATATCTAGATAGTTAAGCATACCAAAAATGATTATTTCATGCATACTCAACTTACGCTTAATTCTGTTCGTTAACATATCTAATAGTTAAATAATGTTTATCATATTTCAGATAATCAATAATTTCAGTAAATTTTGGTAATGAACATTTACAGTACAACTTCACTAGTCCGGGTAGATATCGTTCCGGCGCATACCCAGACTATCGAAATGCCCGAATTTCGGAAGTTACTGGAATTTGTTTCATTTTCAAATAAAAACTACCAAAAATCTGTTAAAGCCGAGTTTATTATAAAAATATCGAAAAGTTGAACATAAAATAGTTTATATTATAAAACAGAATTGAATTATAGAATTTCCATTCATTATAATCTTTCCTCATAGAAAATATAGAATTTAAATACAAGCTAGTGTAATGAATAAACAACATGCTATTCCTTATGACGTTTAAAATATCCATCGATTTTACTCTGAACCTTTCTCGATGCTGAAATCTGAACTGATTTTTCCTTGAGCCTTTTCAGGAGCAATACGTCTTCTATAGGAAGATTATTCTGTTCGGCCCAACTGATAATCAGGGTGAACGCATTGACAGTATCTGCATATTTCACTTTTACCATACCATTTAAACCATCTTTTGAGTCAGAAGATTCCTCTACGTTTTCAATAGTCCTTCCTAAAGATCCTGTGTAAGCTCTTCTTCAGTTCGATAACAAACTTATTGTCTCTCACAGCCCAGTTGGTAATGTTCTCAATGGTTAAGTCATCTTCTGGATCGATGACCCCTAATAATTCGGCAATATTTTTCAAATCATCTTCACTGATTGGACGAAGTTTCTTCTGAAGCTCTGAGAGTGGAATATTTTCATCATCTGATTCTTCTACTTCTGTATTATCATGCCACAATGCTGTCCAACATTATTTACTGTTTCAAAATGGAAGTTATCACTTCAACTTCATGCGAAATGATATGATTAGAAGACATTTTCTATACGACACTTAAATGTTTTGAATTAAATTTTGATCCATGGGTTGTAGAACGGCAGTACAGTTGAGTGGCAGAAACATAACTCTGAAGTTTGGATCAGTATTAACCTCTTCATCAGGTGGGTGCGATGGTGCATTGGCTAACAACAACAGAGCTTTAGAGGGCTTGTTAATCTTAAAATTCTTCACCTCGGGGATAACAGATGTTTTAAACCATTTATTAAATAATGGTCTGGTCATCCACCCTTTGGTAGATGCTTTGTAGACAACTGGTAGTGAACTTTAGTTTTTGAACACTCGTCGATTTGCCGCTTTTCTCAAGACTAGTAAAGGTAATTGGTGAGTTTCAGCCGTGTTGTAGCATGGCATGAATGTTAAGCGGTCTTTTGACACTTTTCGACCTTGTGCTGATTTTTCCCCTTGACGAACCCAGGTTGTGTCGCCGAATACAGTATCAAGGAGTCTTTTAATTTCAATATTCTTTCCATCATATAATCGTCGAATTGCATCTGTGAAGAAATAAAACATATGTGAAATTAAACAAAGTACAGAAGAAAAAAAACATTTATATAAAATTATTTTAGTTTGAAATAAAAATATCTTATCTTGTAGAACAATTCTGTTTGGTTCAGTCTTCCTGTTTGAATTCGTTTTAATCCATTTTGAGTAATTAGTGAGTGATGGAAGTGAGTAGCAATTTTTTGCTAACTAATCTAACCACTAGCGAGATAAATTCTTCAGTTTCCATTGCTGATCGAACACATAATTGCAATTGATGAATAGTACAGTTTGCATCAGGGAAATTGGCCGTACTCATAGCTTTTATCATATTAGATCCTTTGTCGCGTAAAATACAATGAACTGATTCATTGCTTAAGACCTAATCTTGCAAAATATTGTTTAAATTATTGCCGAACCGAACTGTGTTCATACACTGCTCAAAATGGTCCAAGGAACAGTAAAAATATGTATGTCATACAATTCCCATTAACTACTTTGAATTTTTATATGGTATAATTAATACATCTTTCTAGTCACTGAAAAATTCGAAATAGAATACAAAACGAATACTGATTCCGTGAATTTAAGAAAATAAACAATCGTATACCAAATAAGAATTTCTCAATTAAAATGAAAAGAAGGTTTCTCATAATTCTTTTTCAAGTAAACTCAAACTAATATCTTGTATGACCATCACGAGCATTAATAACAGCACGACATCGTTCTGGCATGCTCAGAATGCAATTGAAAATCGTATTCTGAGAAAGTAGATCCCATTGTTCCATTAAGGCATTTTCAAAAGCTGGACGACCTTGAATATTCGCCATAAGGGGATCAAGCCTCCGCTGAAGCATGTCTCAAACATGCTCTATGGGGTTAAGGTCGGGAGACTGTGGTGGCCATTGTAAAATATTGATATTCTCCCTCGGAAACCATTCTCGTACTGGGTTTGCAGTGTGTGGAGGGACGTTGTCATGCATATATAAGAAATTTGGTCCAGCCGTGTGCGACATGTTCGAAATGGTAAAACTAAAGGCTGGAGAACACTATCAATGTTGATTTGATGATCTAATTCCTTTGAAGACAAATGAGGTCTGTTTGATCATGCAATGCGATTCCACTCCCTACCAATACAGATCCGCCTTTGTAACTGTGTACTTTCAGGAAGTGCCAGAGCCTTTCTAATGGACCCTTTTGACGCCATACCCTTACTCATCTACTATCCGGATGAAACCCGAACCAATACTCATTGGTGAATATAACGTTGGCTCATTCTGGTTCACCCCAAATAACATGCTCCTGTGCCTATGCTAGTCGGGCTGCGCGATTGCCAGGTCTAAGTGGAGGGACTCTGATTGGTCGATGAGAATGAAGACGATTTCTGACAGTTTGGTCAGAAATGGCTACTCCATGTGTATCTTGAAAATTCCTAGAAATTTCACGAGCTGTGATTGAAGCATTCCGTCTGGCTTGAAGCACAATAAATCTATCTTGGGCAGATGAAGAATTTTTCTAGGACCTGTGTGTCTCTCCTTCACATCATCAGTATCCAAATACCGTCTCCATAACCGACTTATCACCTCTTTGACACCGCAAATTCACCCGCAACTCGGCTCTGAGGACTACCACCTTCAATCATACCCACTGCACGTAATTTCTCATCTCGCGTTAAATGTCCACGTTGCATTATTTTCTAATACCCTAATTCACAAGAATTCAGTATGAAGTAACGAAATGAACTGAATTTTTGAAGAAATAAATATCGCATTTTACGGTATCTTTTCAACATCTGCATTTTTTTATGAAAACATGTGTTGATCTGCTTTAATCAACATCCACGGCTGTTTTGATTAACTACGTAAGTCCACCAGGTGCAAAATCTGCATTTACAGACATATCATAGTGGTATTCATTATAATTGTTCAAATAATCTTGTTGTTCCTTAGACCAGTTTGAGCAGTACATTATTACATTACATTACATTACATTCGTGAGGGTCGATTGGCTTTGGAAGCCTTTCCGAACTGCGACCAAATTGATCTTTTGTTCGTAACCCTTCTTATTCATTTCCCTGTAGGTCTAGATCCCTTACATAATTAAGGATCTCCCTGGGAGCTTTCGCTTTTACTTCGTGCGGCTCTAGTTTGTCGCTACCGAAGTGTATAGGTCCTTGACGGACAGTTGCGTTGTAACTGCAAATAATATGTTCGGCAGTTTCATCGCCCTCTTTATACATTCTGCATGTTGCCGTTTCCGATTAGCCCATTTTATTGAGATGGTATCTCAGTGGGCAGTGTCCAGTAAGGAGGCCTGTTATGATCCTCAACTCGTCCCTAGAGAGATCGAGAAGCTGTTTTGTCTTCTTTGGCGAATAGTCAATGAACTTTTTCGCTTGTCTTTGGCCTGGAGTTTTCCTCCAGTATTCTTTTTTTGCTAGATTCTTCCCATGGTTCCAGTTCCTGTCGTCTGTGCGGCTTACTTAGACCGCAGAACGGTTCAGGTCCGGTGGGTGGGATTCCAGCAGCTGATTTGGCCAGTTTGTCAGCGGCTTCATTTCCTTGTATGCCTTCGTGGCCAGGCACCTACTACAGGAAAAGTTTGTTCCCCTCAGCAAGTTGCTTCAAGGATTGACGGCATTCCCAGACAGAGATGCTCCGATAACTGTAAGAGTTTAGAGCTTTTATTACTGCCTGTCCGTTAAAATGTAAATCTTTGCCCCTTTGACTTTCCTTCGTAGTCCCTCCTGGCAGCAAAGGTTTACAGCAAGTGTTTCTGCTTGCATGATTGTGGGAGTAGAGCCCAGAGACACTGATGAAGAGTCCATATATGGCAGCTCCTGTTCCATCAGTCGTTTTTGATCCGTTCGTGTACCAAATGGAGGATTTTTGGTCTAGTTGATTTATTTTTTTCCCTTTACGATAGTGCGGTCTTTTATGACCACTTCGAAGGGTGTGTGAAAATCAAACTTAAGCGGCATTATATCCGATGGTTGTGATAAGATTGCTGGCGCTATGTAACTCAGAATCCCCAGGTGTCCCTTCAGATCACCAGGTAATAGTTTTTTTGTGTCTTGGAGCCGTAATGCCGCCATCAACGCCTCCTTTTTCAATTTTATATGAAGAGGAGGGAGATTTAGGATTACCTCCAGGGCAATAGTCGGGGTGCTTCTCATAGCACCTGTTATGCCCACGCAAGCAAGCCGCTGCAGTTTTTGCAGCTTGTTTTGCGTAGTTATTTCTGATGTTTTCGTCCACCATACTAACGATGCATATGTGACAATGGGTCTTATAACCGCTGTGTATAACCAGTAGGTTACAGTAGGTACATAATTATTCGTGATGCCATGAGCAGTAAGACTAAGTAACGTGACATTTACGCTGGGCTCGGACCACACATCTGTAGTAAATGATAACTTTTCAAATTGTTTCAATAAGTTCAGAATCTTCAACTTCATTTTATCGTAGATATCATTGCACAGTAAATTATTAAAGTATTGCCAACCTCTAAGATTATAACGTGGTAAGGCTACCTGCACTAGTCTTTGAAATCTCACACCTTCTACAAAATTAAATGGCAAGTTTCGTAACGCTATCATTTCAGCCTCTAATTTATTAATTTCATTTTGTTTGGTATTACTTTCATCCCTGTTTTTTACACTCTTGTAAACGTGTGTGTGGTTTATTTTGTTGGTTACCTTTTTCCAGTAGCAGAATTTCTTCGTACTTATCACTGTGTTGTCATTTAAGATAAAGTTTTAGCGATGTAGTCCCACCTCCTTTCAGTGAAAAGCTTTTACCGTGTTGTTTACATTTTGCGGAATCGACCGTCATTTCATGAGAAAATGAGCAAATTACACTCGACTTAAGACGAATTTTGTACAAATTTAATCGATCTCGTAACACAACACATTTGTCGAATTATTTGCCATTGTAAAATTGGTCACATCACAAGTCAGCTATTTACGGGAATGTTATGCCGATCAAAACAACTTGTCATAACGTGTTTCAATTAGGCTCCGCCCCTATCCGATACTATCCGAAACTTTTATTTCGGTTACAGTTACGGATGATTTTTTATATCGCATATCCGATAGTTTCAGTTACGGAGCGCTAACATCCCTAATTTCAACAATTTTGAAGCACTCCCTTTGTCGAGATCATAACTAACGATCATCGATGGGTTCAGTGATTAATTTTTCAGAAGATACATCAGAAAAAGCACCTGATCCTTGACCTACAAACATTAACAGCTCGTTCCTTTTTCATGTTATATGCCAAGCATATAATATGCAAAAATCGATAAACAGATAAGTAGTTCTGTCGATAGGAAATGATCAGTGTCCAACTCCAAAGCGTATTCTCAGATAGAAAACCATTAGCGACGAAACTACTTAAACGTTATCCATTTAACATTTTAGTAAAGTATGGAATAGCGTGCTGGCAACCGAAAAGAAACTTCGCTGTACCTGTGCCATTAAATGCTTTTTTTCTAAGTGGCTTACACAGAAAATGAAAACTAATAAAACGTAGAAATTAACAAAGTTTCCTAAGAGTTGTCAATGCGGGCGTACCACCCCAACCAATAATCATTTTAGCAGTAAATAAATGATGAGCTTTGAGTATTAAAAATGTATGAGCGTTTTCCGACTACTATGTTGGAGAGGGAAGGGGTTTGGTGACGTTGTGATAGAACGGTTGCTCGGTAACCATCAAAAAGACACGCGATACCATCGTCAACCGATGAGCCGCGATAAATAGATTATATTGGATGTGTGGCCAGCAGGAATTTATGTTTTATGTATCGAGGATGCACGCATCGAATGTTCATAGATATATTGGACGGAAAAGGACGTAGGAAAGACAACCAATGGAATTGAGGAACATTCGATTTTCTGTTACTGTAACTTTTGTCAAAATACTGATCGTTTGTCCAATTTTAACTCAACTCAACCGGTTCTGATTCTTGTACATGAGCAACAGTTTTTCGTATTGCCCATTCGCTATTTCTTTTTGTTAACTTGTAAGTAAAGTATAGAAGCCAGCCTAGTCTTATCCAGAGTTTTCCTTTAATTTTATTTATATGCGTATTAAAAACAGAAGGGGAGGAATTCGCCAGCAGTGACTGTGGGACGCTATAGCCTAGATTAAATTAGAAGATGTGTCCCACTAGGCTGGTTTTTTGCAATTTTTTTCAGCTGAGACTTTCTGAGGGTTCTTCATCAGATACTTCAGACCTTCGATTTTTGACATTATATGAAGCAGCCCACCGAGTTGAATATTTTTTGTTAAGGCGGTATGTCGATCTCTAATATTTTGGTTGGGCTCTTGTGCTTTCTAATCAGGGCCACCAGGTACTTCAGATCTTCGATTATCCTAGTTTTTATGGTTTTCCCTTTATGTTGCCATTAAACCCTTACTCTGTACCAAATTTAAGCTCTCTGAGTTCATGCCTTCTAAACAGGAGCAGCAAACTGTCATTAGAGAACAAAATGAAAACAATAAAAACAATTATAGTACCAAATATAACATACGCTGGAGAAATTATGGTTCACGACAACAAAATCCTACAGGAAAAGAAAATTACAAGAGACAATAAATAAGATAGTCGGGACGTCAGACGACAGAAAACATCTTAGAAAAAATAGAGAATCACGAAAACGAACAAATAAGAAAGATTGGTCAAACAAAAATAATATAAACAGACAATTACATTCCACTGCTACAATAGAAAAGAGGACTGGAGGACGAATAAAAACAAAACAAAAGGAGGATAACAGAGTTATCTTCACTCGATCCGAAACCTCAAAGAGAGGCTGGTGACCCAAGATCATAAATAGGTAAGAGTAAAACTTCTGAAAATGAGACAATAAAAAGAAAACAGTAGAAAAAAGGCAAAAGAAAGACGAAGAGGCGAAAGGAAATATTTTTCCGGACCTCGTCAAAATTAAAGAGACCACAGAGTTCTATTCTGATGATCACGAGTGAGTGAGTGTCATAAATGCGAAACTTTGCTTTCGCTTAACTTCGGAACTGAATGACCTAGAGACTTGAAATTTTGGATTTTAATTATGTGAATATAGCTTACTGGATGACCGAAATTTCTGCGTTCTGGTCTTATCCAGAGGCTCTCAAATAGGGGCCTGAAAATGCAGCGAAATGGTTTGCTTCGCGCTCGACTTGGCGAGGGCACTTACCGTGCCCCCTAATAAACACAGAAGTTATCTTAGTATGTTAGTATCACTTTTTGTTAGCTGAAGATTGTCGAGAGACCGAAATTGCTTTCCTGATTTTCAATAAATGTATTGTGATATTAAAATACATACTTTAATTTCTTATTATCATCAAGATTAGCTATAAAGTAGTACCGGCGGAATCAATTAACTATTTAGTATGTATCTAAGAAATCCTATAAATTGACTTGGTATCAAATTCCACAACTAGATGTCTCTAATAAATCACAGTCTGTCTCAAAGTTGAAAGGGAAGCAAATGGTTTTTTTTTTGCAAAATTCCTTTACTTTATTCAAAATAGTCTCCTTAAGCGTCGATACACTGTTTTACACGGTTAAATAACATTTGTCATGAGTGTTTAAAGTCGTTGGCCGGCATAGTTTGGAGAATGTTGGTACACGCCTTCTGGATATGTCAGCAAAACGCATTCCATTGCCAAATGAGGTTTCCCGACCAAATAAATATCGCACGGAGCTAGGTCCGGCGAATAGGGAGGATGGTTGACCGATAAAATTTGATTTTTGGTCAAAAAATGAGCGTCGATCGGTGGGATGGCCCATTATCGTGCCAAAAATGCCAGCTCTATTCCTCACGATACTCTTCACGCCTCAATACACCAAAGTAATGAATCGCAGAACCCGTTTGGCTCGGTGGATCGAACTCATAATGAATCGTAAAAACAAATGAGCATTGTCTTCACTTTTGATTTCTTCAATCGAGATATTTTGGTTGCTGGCTCGTTTTCTGGACTCTATTCGGCACTTTGTCGTTTCGTTTCAGGGTCGTATTTGAAACACCACGCTTCGTCACACTGTCGCAATGTTCAAAAGAAAATTTTCGTCCTTTTATGACGCTTTGGCGATGTCCTTACAATGTATGGAGCAATTTTCGATCAAATGCTCGGTCAAAATGTGGCGAATACGAATCTTTGGACATTGCCAATTGGTTGGATTTTAGAAAAATCGCGCACATTCTCGATGGCTGACGTCGTGATCAAAATCTACCGGATGCTCATTTTTGCACCCACTTCTTATTGTCACTTAAGGCGCAAGAACTCTGCTTCAAGGAAACCAAATATCATGAAATTTTGACTGAAAGTCTGGAAAATATGTAGTTTTCAAACACCATTAGTCAAATACAGGTGGCGCCACCAGAAGCTTCCCTGTTGAAAAAATCCTGTTCACTGTGAGATAGATTTCATATTATTTATGATGTCCTCATTTGATTACAGTGGGACTGAATGAGTTAATTTTTGTGAATAATCTTCTATTCATTTTTATCAATTTTGTGGAAGTAATCTCTCAGATGCTAAATTTGTGCTAGTTTTTTTGTTCAATTTTGGAAACATGTTTGCTAAAAAGTTACAAACATAGATATCGTTGATCAGATTCCATGAGGGTTTTCAGTTTCGTTTCAGTTTCAGTTTTCAAGGGATATAGAACAACTCATATTATACAATATAACATAATTGTGCCTTGAAATAGAAGTTTAGTTTTGGAAATATTATCCTAAGGGTTCATTCAATATGAACGCCTTGAAACTTTTCATCTGTTCTAATTCCCACACAATTCATCTATAATTAGACCAAAATTATAAGTTGCGTGTGGGGGTAGAAATTAAGTTATGGTCATGTAATTACGAAGATTCTTTTAATTTTCGTTTATAAGTATGTAGTATTACATGGTTAATGATGGGCTTCGACTGATATTTTTGGCAAAGCAATTGATGGCCTACATGTAATTTCCAGCAGTTTGAATTCATGAAAAATTATCACTATCACCTTCAAAGAAATTAAGTTTTTGTTATTGCGATTGGTTTTATGTAAAACAAATAGAGTGTATGAAATTTTTATATTATCTATTGCTGAAATTTCATGAATATATATGAATTTTTTATATGTAACAAATAAATCACTACTAACTTCAATCTGAATTAATTTTCATTAAAAGCTCATCTGGCAATTTGTATCCAAAATCTAGAGTTATACTGGTGAATGAAGTAAAATATTACATTTGTCAGAAAAGCAAATGCTGTACAAAAAAACCGAAAGCAAAAATCTTGCCTTGGATCTAAATTATTATCATACGATTCGTGAATTATTTTATTTTTGTACGGATGGAACTTGTATTTATGTGAAATTCTAAGAACGTTACATGGGTTTGCAAAAATTGCGTTTGGATTAAGTGGAACCGGCACAGCTGCTGCTTCATCATTCCCAAATCCTATGGGCAACCATTTTTATTCATCTCTCAACTGGTCTGAATAAATTTAGATATCATGATTACTTACTTACCGCGAACGTTACGTTCAAGATGATCATAGCCACATATCCTTGCTGTAACTCGAACACAATTTTGGTTTTGGTAATGAAGGCTCAACAGCTCAACACGTTCTTGCAATGTGTACACCATAATTATTTTTAAATTTTAATCACAGTAAAGTAGAAACTCAACGATTGATTCACAATGCATTCAATGATCGAACAAACGTATTATCAGATAAACACTTGCTTCTAAGAACAAACAATTGAGTTAAAACCATTGTTTTCATTCTTTTTTTTTATCTAAACCTAGTTTGGAAAATTTTTTTTAATAGATGAGAAAAATTGCAATTCAAATGAAACTATAAAATCTATCTACCGTCGGAAAGTTTCCCTTCAAAACAAAAATTGTTTTGTTGCTCGACCATTTTGTCCTATTCAATGAGTAATGCGTTAGATTTTAGCCTCAAATATTCATCAAAAGATGTCTCCCAATCAAAATCATCTAACGTGTTAACCCATTTGATCCCAAGAATTATTTTCAATTGAATCATGTGATACTTTTCACATTTTTAATATCTAAGAAGTAAAGTTGAAACACTGTTTTTACAAAAATTTGAGGCCTCATTTGGGTCCACTGAAACATTTAGGGCTCTAGTGAAAAATTCTTGTTTGAAGAAAGTTTATTGAAGTTTATTTATTTATTGTTTTAAACAAGTCCTGCTAAGAGAATGTGATATACTTCAAAACACTTTAATTTTAAGCATAAAATGACATTATATTTGACATATCTTCAACGTGCATTGAAATGACAAATTTCACACCGTAATTGTTTTTTAATTTCTATTGGTAAATGACCACCTTCTCTTATAATAGGAAAGCTCCAAAAATAATGACGGGTAATGCCTCGAACAAAAATTAACAAATCGATTCCATCTTCACAAACCACTGTATTCATTTCCCAAGCATTGACTGCAGCCACGTTGACCATATGTGTGAAAAGAGACCACCACCATTTTTTTCCGAATAGATATTCTGTAGTTAGTGACACTTTTCTCTAGGAAAAGGAGAGGCTTCGGAACATCAATCTTTTGCTTTCTAATTGAAGACCTTTTTACTTTTGCCAATGGTTCAACAGGCTAGTAAAGTAATTATCAAAGAATATGTAAACTGACGGATCAGATACACATTTTCATAGTTCCAAAACGACTCTAGAGCCAAGGAGTAAGGATTTTTTCAATATTTCTTCCATTAACAGTAAATGGTTTTGCACTACAGTAGTAGGTTTCAAATTTGTCTAATAAACTGTTTTGTAGAATGATGACCAAAATTGATCATAGCTTCATCTATAGACTACCAAAAATGGAAAACTTCCCCAATGTTGATTGTTTGTATTCACTATTTATAAGAGTTTTAACTTTGTACATTTTGTCATTTCTATCAAGTTCAGAATTATTTGCAAAATGCAAGAATTTTTTTATTTCCTGAAAGTGATTTCTTAACATAGCTTTGGACACTATTGGTATAGAAATATCCTCATCTAGATTCCAAAACAAACGTTTCCTAGATAGCCTGTGGTATCCACTAAGGAGTAATATTCCGACAAAAAATCTTGATATCTTATGCAGTAACACATAACGAATGATTGTAATTGTTCTGCTATAAGCTTTAGAATCTCTTCATCCATCAGTTTTTCAAATATTTTTACAGGTGTTTCGTTTTCCAATTATGTTTTCAGAATATCTAGAAGGTTGATATAACCATGCGTTTCATTCATACTAAGCTCAACTGTATCCTCAGTCTAGGTTGGTTGAACATTCCGAGTTATTTTCTTTTTTTTAGATGGATTAGATTCGAAGTTTTTATTTTGTTTTATCCATTCTGAAAGGAGCATATTCTCTTTATCGTCACCGTCTTGAAATTTGTCGTAATATAACTCAATTGCCACTGGTACATCTGGTAGCAGGTCGGAAGGATCGAATTCATTTTCATCGATATCCTCTTCATTCATTAGTTCGTCTACTTCGGGGGATATTATAACAATATCTACGTTGTGATAATAATGATTACTAATATCTCGAAGTGCTGTTCGAGCATTTTCCATCGCTTTCTAGAAAATGATGCACCACTAAATTCATCAGGATCCATTATAAACTGAGTCTACAATAAACTGAATTCCAATTTCAATAGGCGTGACGGTAGTATGACATAATAAAAGATTTAATCACTTTAGGGGAAAATTCAAAGGATTTAGAATTAGATATTCAATAAAATAAAAGAGTAAAATCTGCAATCGACCACTTCGACTGAAACGCTTATCACAGCGCATGACGTCATACTTATGTAAGCTTCACTGTGTTTTGATTACCTACTACTGATTGCGCGTTACGATTGATTTTATATTTGTTTTTGTTCGACTTTACAACACGAATCTATCTATAACAATGGAATCAGGCTTTGTTAAGACAAACAGCTCAAATTTATTGATTTATTGATGTTGGACGAGTTCCTCGCAACAATTAAAGAATTTTGCTCGTCCGAATTTAGAAACGTGACAACCTCTTTGTAAGTATATTTTATTTGTATTTATCTTTAACACTAAATAAAATATGACCAAGAAGTAATTAGACTCGTTTTAAACTCGTAGAAGAATCTACGTAGTTTTATAGCCAGTATCACAGAATGAATCTCAAACGTAGATCATTTCTTGAGATTTGTACGAAGGGATGCCGCTATATAAGATAATCTGTAAGACGGGCCTAAGTATACCAACAATGTATGCAATAATACTGAATTAACATTCTAATAAATAAGTTAGTAAACTATACCTGAACTACAAGATGCAATTTCTTTTGAACTTGATGGCTCTTTAACTGTAGTACTTTCTTCAAATTGTTTTTTCACACTTTTCAACAATCATCTTCCTTCGTTTTTTAACTATATAGGGTCGCTCTGAGGTGTTAGATGTTTGTGTTTTCCTGTCTGGTTGGCAAGTAAATTTTGTGGGCATACATCCTGGTTTCATACGTACTTGTGATACCGACCCCATCACATGGTATTCCAGATAATTTTCCAAATCATTTGGCAACTGAAAACTGCAAAGGTAACAATTAAAATTGATAATAGGAATGATAGCCAAGACTAACACAAACATAATCTCAATAAATAACTAGTTATTCCATAGCCCTAACATTTCAACTATCTCACGCCGAACAAACATTAAGTTAAAAATCTATCAAAACATGATAACATACTCAAATCAAAGTGATCTTCACAGAAATAAAGTGGCGAATTTGTCTTTACATTATTTGGGTTTCGCCGTGCAAGCTTTAACCATTTATCTCTCATTTTCTTGTATGGGACATGTACAAACATCTTGTTGGGTGTTGTTATTGATGTATTTTTGCACTGAGGTACTGCACACCATTTATGAACTTTAACATTCAACACAAGAAATAAGCAACGTTTTTTACTTTGCTGTCTAGCTGCGCGCGAACCAAATTGACGTTTCCGTAAGTATGACGTCACACAAGACGCCATGACACTGCGAGCTGTTTTCGCGCAAAATTTAAAAATGATTATAAAAATGGCTTCAAACTTTAGTTAATTACCGAAATAAAGGTTTTGTTGTAAACAGTTGATGTGTATTCGCATTAAGGAAGAGGATTTCAAAATCTTTCGTCATGCCTATCTGACCCCACAAAAATCCAATGGACAGCAGAGCAGGTAAATACGAGAAAAAACATCATAAAAAAATATAAAAATAATTTAAAATTATTTGCATAGAGTATTGTACAACATAACTAAGAAAATGTTCATAAACTGAGGACTAGATAAATATAAATGAACAATGAGCACAGTCAACCCCAACTTACACAATAAAATACAGAAATACAGAATATGTTGGGAATGCCAGATTTGTTTGTTTTTTGAAACATTATTGAAGCCATTTATTGTATTAACGCAAGTTATCTTAGTATGTATCTCACAATTGATTGAATTAACCTGGTGTCAAATTTCACAACCAGATGCCTCTAGTAATATTATTTATAAAGTATTCCCATTTGAGTACAGTGGGACCAAATGGTTTAAGAATAAGAAATATGTAGGGTGGCTTGTCTAAAATTGAAGACCCTGTGTGTATCGTCGGAGGATGTCGCAACAAATCTTTTATATATCACTCTTGAATAAAAAAAAGCTTTTTCGAATATAGAGGATTAATCCTTATCTAATTGAGTATTTAAATGATTGTGCATTTGATATTTGTTTAACTTATTGAACTTTAAAGCTTATTACTAAATTGAATATTAGAAGGTATTACGTATCTAAAATTATTAACGAAACGGGCGATTTGCTGGCCCATCAATTTACCATTCTAAGTCGGTCGCTAGTTAATTGTTAATTTTCATTTGAAATTTAACTTTCATAGTAATATTTATAAAGAAAAGTAACGTTAGTATGATGAAATTTATAGAGGAACTCAACTCAAAATATCAGGTGTCGCTGATATTTGTGTTACGACTTTCGGATTATTTTCTCATTAAGTCATTTTCAGTTTTCGAAAACAATTTTTACTTGTCATATCGCTTAAGGGTATCATTTCATAAGAAAAATTAGCTTTCCAGTTGAAATAATTTTTCCAACCACACAATTCTTCATGTAATGACTGTATTATTACGTATATGATTCGCTTGTTGCACCCTATATGGAGTAAATAATTTATGTACTGTCAGAAATGTTCAGCTCATTCATTATTATGACATAAAGGTATGATGTGATACTTTGTCGTAATCGAGTATATTCATTCCTATAATTTGATGAACGATTCTAAACATTCAAATTAATCGATACTGAGGAAATGACAAAAGCTCTATCGTGCATTAAATAAAAATTTTTCTGTTTGAGTAAAAAGTTATTGCTTTACATAAATGATGATGGATTTTATTGTTCCACGTATGATTTCATGCAATTATTGGAAATATTGAATTTTTCCTCAAAGAATTATTCAAATAAATAAATAGATGAAATACAAAGTGCCAGGAAAATGAATTGAAAATGGTAAATAAAATGGAAAAAAATTTGAAATTAGAAACATTCAAATTCCCTTAAACCTGTTGATCTGGATATTTCCACAGCGGGCGAGTATTATTGCACGACATACGAGGGTTGCCTTTTAAATTTTGTGCCTCTGGCACTTTTACCGTTGACAGCTCCCATCCGATAACTGCATCGTGTATTTTGACATTTTCAGCCTAAACGTACTTCCAACACCTTGAGTATGAATGAGTTTTGTTTCGTTTATAGTCATTTTCACTCAATGACGAACCTCGTGAACATCGTTCAGAATTAGTTGTTTTGCCACAAACCATCGATGCAGTGCCCGAAATGGTACACGATGAGCGCCATGTGACTTACCGTGAGATTGAGACAACCGTAAACATTAATTCCACCAGAGTACATTCGATATTGCATGAACATTTGGCTGTCAAAAAGATTTTTTCGTGTTCGATCCCACACAACTTAACAATTGCTCAAAAGAAGGCACTTGTCGTTCGGTGCAAAGAAATGTTGAAAAAATTCGACCGCGGTGCTTCAACAGACGTTTACAAAATTATAATAGGCGACGAATCTTGGATAAATGCGTACGAGCCCGAAACTAAACAATAATTGACAGTATGGGTCTTTCAAGACGAGTCAAACCCAACAAAAGTTGATCGTGTACGAAACACTTCGAAGCAAATGGTCGCTTGTTTTTTCAGGAAAACCGGACATGTCGCCACCATGCCCTTAGAGTAACGTTGAGTGGTCAATTCTGACTGGTATACAACCATGTGTTTGATGTGTTCGATGAGTTGAGGAAATCTTATCTGAAATTATTCTGCATGATGACAATGCAATCTCACACACATAAGCGTGTACGATGGAGTATTTGAACACCCAAATCATTGAATTAATGAGCCATCCACCTTGAAGTCCCGAGTTGGCACGAATTCTTTTTGTGCACATAAAAAAACTGCGTGGGCAACGATTTTCGACGCAGAAGAGGCAGTTGCCAAAACCATGTTTTGGTAATTACTTAATATTACAATAGGTATAAGAGGTATGTTGGAAAACCCATCGGAGTTGCTTACTTTATGAATTGAAAAGGTTGAGTTAAGGAGAAGGATTTAGATCTAATTCACTATTAAGTAACCTACCTGAATTCTTTTCTTTGTTGATCTCTGAAATTTCCAATAGATTGAGTTTTTATCTGTTATTTTCATTGTGTAAACTTTTGAAATTATCATTGAAGTTATGGTTTTCTTCGAGTAAGTGATTAGAATAATGAGAATCTGATTTATGATAATTAAAACTACGTTTGTGCTCGGATAATCTAACTTTGAAATTTCTGAAAGTTCTACCAATATAATTTTATCACAATCCCTGCAAGACAGTTTATAAACACCGGATTTATTACTTTTATCAATTTTAGATTTGCAGTTTTTGATATGTAGGCCTAAAGAATTATCAGTTCGGAATGCTATATTGAAATTATAAAGCGAGAGGAATGATTTTAATTTTAGACTAGGATTACTAATATAAGTTAAGCTGTTGTATTTTGTGTTAGAACTTTTATACTTCGAAATACTTCCTGGATTGCTCTCTGAAATTTTTGTGTGAAATCATGTTCTCAATCATAGTTGGACTGTAACCGTTATTGACTGCTATTCGTTTAATTATATTCAGCTCTTTTATGAAATTATTTTGTGACATTGGGATATTAAAGATGTCCATGTACCATACTAGTGTAAGCTGCTAATTTATGTTAATAAGGATGTGTAGATGTGCTGTGAATAGTAATATCTGTATGCGATGGCTTATGAAAAATAGAAAAATCATGTTTGCCGTTAATTTTAGTAATAGTCAAAAGCAGAAAGTTAATGGAGTTTTCTGTTTCTATCTCTAACGTGAATTAAATATTATCGTGAATTTTGTTAATGAATGTTTTGAATTACTCTAAATGTCTGTTTGTGCCAGTGAAACAACAAATGATATCGTCGACATATCTAAACCAATAAATAAAGTGTTTGAATAACTGATGTTCTTGGATAGTTTTTTCAATATTATCCATGAAAATTTCAGCGAGCAGACGGCTTAGAGGATTACCCATGATTAAACCTCTTTTACTTTCATATAATACTCCATTGAAGTTAAAATAATTTTGTTCTAAACAAATTTCTAAAAGGTGTAAGATTTCTGATTGAATTATCGGATTGACTTTATTAATTAGAAGGGCGTTGTAGATGAGTTTCACTGTATCACTAGGTGGAATACTAGGGAAGAGATTTACTACATCCTATGACATAAGTTTAGCGTTCGGTGGTGTGCTGAATTTTATTTATTAGGACTGAAGAGTTTTTTATTGACAATTAGGGTTCAAAATTAGCGTACTGTTGAATGATGTCTATGAGAAAGCGTGAAAGGTTTAGAGCTGGAGCTTGAAAATATGAAACTACTGGTCTAATGGGATACCCTGTTTTATGGAGTTTGACGAGGGAGTAAAGTTTCGGTGTTATTTGACTCTAAATTGTGTGTTTAAACACAATTTAGAGTCAGAAAACGATCATCCATCCATGTCGATCAGCTAGGAATTGAAACCGAAATAGCCCTAAATTATTCACCACAAGCCAAACGCCTAAAACACTCTTCAGCGTTACTACTTCAAAAAGAGTTCAATAGTTTTCAACCTAAGAAATTCGAAAATACAACTTCAAAGTCCATTAAATCTAAGTCCGCATCTGAAGATATCATATTCACCAAATCAGACAAAGGTCATACAGTCATAGCCTTAAATAGAGCAGATTATTTATTGAAAACCCAAAATTTCATTGAATAGGTTGTGATGAAGAAATTGATATACTAATAAATTTCAATCCATAGTAAAAAACGCTTTAGAGTACGCCAAGTCTATAATACCTACCAACCAAAAATATAAACTTTTCATTGACAACCTGCAATCACCAAAACTTTACTCCCTCGTCAAACTTCAAAAAACAGGGAATCCCATTAGACCAGTAGTTTCATATTTTCAAGCTCCAGGTGCAAAACTTTCACGCTTTCTCATAGACATCATTCAACAGTACGCTAATTTTGAACCTAAATTCTCAATTAAAAACTCTTCAGTCATAATGAATGAAATTCAGCACACGATACTACCACCGAACGCTAAACTTATGTCATGGGATGTAGTAAATCTCTTCCCTAGTGATACAGTGAAACTCATCAAGAACGCCCTTCAAATTAATAAAGTCAATTCGATAATTCAATCAGAAATCTTACACCTTTTAGAAATTTGTTTAGAACAAAATTATTTTAACTTCAATGGAGTGTTATATAATAGTAAAAAAGGTTTAATTATGGGTAATCCTCTGAACCCTCTGCTCGCTGAAATTTTCATGGATAATATTGAAAAAACTATCCAAGAACATCCGTTATTCAAACACTTTATTTATTGGTTTAGATATGTCGACGATATCATTTGTTGTTTCCCTGGCACAAACAGACAATTAGAGTCATTCAAAACATTAATTAACAAAATTCACGATAATATTAAATTCACGCAAGAGATAGAAACAGAAAACTCCATTAACTTTCTGGATTTAACTATTACTAAAATTAACGGCAAACATAATTTTTCTATTCATCACAAGCCTTCGCAAACAGATATTACTATTCACAGCTAATCCACACATCCTTATCCACATAAATTAGCAGCTTACAATAGTATGGTACATAGACTCATCAATATCCCAATGTCACAAAATAATTTTATAAAAGAGCTAAATATAATTGAACAAATAGCAGTCAATAACGGTTACAGTCAAACTATGATTGAGATTGGAAATATTTCCAAGTATAAAAAGTTCTAACACAAAATACAACAGCTTAACTTGTATTGGTAATCCTAGTCTAAAATTAAAATCATTCATCTCGCATTATAATTTCAATATAGCATTCCCAACTGACAATTCTTCAGGCCGACACATCGAAAACTGCAAATCTAAAATTGATAAAAGTAATAAATCCGGTGTTTATAAACTGTCTTGCGGGGATTGTAATAAAATTTATATTCGTAGAACTTTCAGAAATTTCAAAGTTAGATTATCCGAGCACAAACGTAGTTTTAATTATCATAAATCAGATTCCCATTATTCTAATCACTTACTCGTAGAAAACCATAACCTTAATGATAATTTCAAAATTTTACACAATGAAAATAACAGACGAAAACTCAATCTATTGGAAATTTTAGAGATCAACAAAGAAAAGAATTCAGGTAGGTTACTTAATAGTCAATTAGATCTAAATCGTTCTCCTTTACTCAATCTTTTCAATTCATTAAGTAAGCAACTCCGATGGGTTCTCCAACATACCTCTTGTATTTGTTGTAATATTAAGTAGGAAATAAGACTAATATATAAGGAATAACTCTGTTCATTAGTTTGTATCTATCTGATGAAGCCATAGTGTGGTGAAACCGGTCATAGTTTTGTTAATATATTAAAAATCTAAATACTTTAGTTTTATTTCATTGAAAATATGTATATCAATTTTCATCAAGTAACGATCTCCCCAATCAAATTAAAAGATATAGATCTGCTTTGCGTTACGAAAATCTTGTCGACCAGTGTTATCGTTGATTTCCACTGAAGTAATCTTCAAGTTTCTAGTCCAGAATTGTAATTCGTCTTTTGTGAAACAAGTAGGCTTAGTTTCAAAGCTCAATGGTATTTCAATTTATTTATGTCGTATCTGCATTTTTCCATGATTCAACATCAAAGTAACACTGTACTCGACATACTTCAGCTTCAGTAAGTTTGTTCAACAGGTGCATTCTTCATTGTTACCTGTTCATCAAAGTAACCACACCATGGAATTTGTATTTAACATTAGCTCGAACATTCGAGTTCCAAACTCAACCATTTCCAATATGATGAAAATGGAATGTTACGCTGTAATACATCGACTGATACATGCCTGTCTATAATTAATATTTTCTCACTAATTGGGTGTACAAGTTGGAATTCAGCTATGAATTGATTGGTGAAATTTACGAACGGACATGAAGTATTGATTTCGATTAGGCCGTATCTGTTTGTTGATTAATTCTGGCTTCAAAAGATCTATTCCCTTTGATGTCATTTGGTCGTTTGTAATTACATGAACTTTCAAGTAATTCGCAGAACGACAGGATTGTCATCAGAGTTTGATGGACATTGAAACTCGACACGGTTAAAATATCGCACCTTTGTTACAGCGTGTTAGTCGCTTTTTATCCCTTTTTCATGCCATACAAGTATGGACTCGTGTTAGATAAGGATTTTTTTCTATCAAATGCAGACTTCATTCTAGTACTGATGAAACCACCTGAAAGATAGTTTGAGAAGTTTCCGACCCCTATGTGAAGATGGCAGTACTCGTAAATAAGTGCAAGTTCATCTGTTGACTGTTATTCAGTTTCAGCCATTTTGGACGCGCAGTTGTTATGAAACAACCTTTTGATTTGATATGAGTGTTTTTTGAGCTTGGTCAAAATCGACTATCGAACTGTCATTGAATATTTGTTTTCGAAAGGCAGTACACCAATGCAGCTGAATTGAAATGTTTCCGTGAGATCTTGAGAGGCGATGAACGTTCGGGACGTCCAAAATTTGCAAGTACCGAGAAAACATCGCCAAAGTTTACCAAATGGTGCTAGACGACCGCCCAATTAAAGTGAGAAAGATAGCATAGGTTAAGACCATGTCAATAGAATGTCATATATTAACCCATTAGTGCATGTGAGAAAAATATTCGGTTTGATTATAAGTTTTTCTTAATTTTACTGTTGAAACGTGGTTCTGTCGCTATTTTTTAATTTTCTCTCTCTGTTCAGAAAAAAAATGTGATCCGTTCAAAAATTCATTAATTTTTTCTACGAATGAAATATTGAAGATAGTAACACATTTGAATAAACTAAATACTATAACATTAACATCATATTTTTTGGGATTATTTCTTGTGAAAATCGAAAAAACAGATTTAGGGTGTAAGCCAATATAGCGCTTATCACATATGAACTTTTATGGCACATTTTACATTTTCTGTCACTTTCAGAGTATTTGACCAACTGTCCCACATTATCGAATTTAACATCGTTATTGTTGACACTGTCGGCAGTTTTTGACTGATCTGGTTCCATATTTTTCCAGAAAGGTCACGGCTATGCGACGTCTGAATGTTAGAAGATTTGCACAGTTCGGATCTTCAGGTCCCAGTTTCTTCATCAAAATCCAGCCATTTACCACACTCACGTCGAACAAATACTGAAAAATTTTCTTTGCCGCATCCTCGATCGGTACGAAGCTTCTAATCCATCCATCTTATCAACCCCACCCATGTATTTAATGTAAATTGATACCACTTTTGGTTGGGGAACATTCTGTTTGGATTTGGCTTCTTTGCACCAACATTTAGCGGTCATCATAGATTGATCTTCGAAGTTGGTGGCCATCGTTACCACCTTGTTGTCTTTCCATTGAGCCATCAGAATTTTCTCGTTTGATAAAAACTCAAAAGATCCTCTTTTTTCTCTATTCAATACATTCTTCTCTGGGAAAGGACATCCTTCTAAACGATTTTGGCATATAGTACCAGTAGCACAAATATTGCAGTCCGCTATTTGGGACATAAGATATATATATATACAATACCAGTTAAGTAGTTATCGACATAAAGTTTATTACCCTTATTCTCTTCCAGTTCTGCTAATCTAATTAGAGATGAAACAACATCGCCACCCAAACCAAATTGTTTTTCATTATCAGATTTACTAGTGTATATTTCGAATGCTAAAATATACCCTCCACTTTGACAAAGGGGCCAATTTTTAAAACCAAACCTGATTGGCTTTCCTTTAATATATTGCTTCGCATAATGCTTTCCATAGTATGGTATCATGCTCTCGTCAAACAATAGATGCTCATCTATACCGCCCTGCTCTCGAAAATTTTGATTCAATCCGTCAAAAAGTGGTCTCAATTTGTAAAGTATTGAAGGGGTATCATTAGTGGCTTCCAATGCATGCGTTTATTAGGGTACTTGGCATATCCACTGAGCAATTAAGCTCCAAAGATTACATACAGTACATCCATAGAAAAATTTAAAGAAATGTTTTTTGTGACCCATACAAATTAGTCTGGTGAACGATATTTTCCATGATCGCCTCCGTGAAAGAAAGTTTGAAAAAATCGGCTTTAGATTCGGCCGACTGTGCATCGCGAGTTGGAGGCACAGGATCACAAGTGGTGTTCATACAATATCTTTTCACTTTCTTTGAACAGTTTCACCTTTCTTCTTCCTGCAAGGCTGTTGTATAACAGAAAGTGGTATATTTTTTGCATCATCACTCTCCGATGAATGGGAAAGTGTGGTGTCTCGAGGTTAAAGTCCACTTGTTCTAGCAGAAAGTTGTTCATGAGTTTCCTCATCTTTACTATTCTCG
The DNA here is from genome assembly GCA_013387265.2 of Cryptolaemus montrouzieri. Classification (NCBI taxonomy): domain Eukaryota; kingdom Metazoa; phylum Arthropoda; class Insecta; order Coleoptera; family Coccinellidae; genus Cryptolaemus; species Cryptolaemus montrouzieri. Next base: position 136,787,081 of record JABFTP020000185.1, on the reverse strand, counting down.
AAAGAAATTTCGCATGCTTGACCCAGATTACTTCTGGGTAGGTGGCTTATATCGCCAGCTTCTTGGTCTGAAACATCGCTGTCTTCTTCAGATTCTGCTGTATTTTGATTGGAAGGTTCAATATATATTTTCGTATTAGTTTCATAGAAATCATCGTCCTCTACGATGTCCAAAAGTTGATGCAGAGATAATCTGAAATGGAAACAGAAATGACTTCTGTGCATATAGTCCTTTCAAGCGGATCGCCGAGAAAAACTTGCATTCGAAAAAAACTTGGCAAGAAAATGTGAAAATAACATCAAAGTTATAAACAAGAGACGATAATGCGCCGGAACTTTTCAATAGAGTTCCAAAAATATTTTTGTTAAATAGTAATTGAATATTACTTACCCGCCATTTTTAGTTGAATATAAACTAGGATCCATGGTCATCAATGAATTCAACACTATCGTATTTCACGTCGTGCCAAAGACATAAATGCTTCTGAGAAAGGTCTAATGAGAAGATGCACGTGTTGCCGGCTCTGAACATTGACGACATGCATTTATATTGTGATCCTTTTAAAAGGACTGTATGCACTTATGAGTTAAATCAACATTTACTTGAGAGAAAGCGCGTCAGGTGTCTCGTTTGCTGCCGTTAGACCGTGTTCAAATATGAACATTTCCAACGATCTGTTGGCGCATTTTAGGCGCAATAAATCCGGATTTTGGCGCCTATTAATTAGTGTAAATAAAAAGAGATTATATTTCTAAATTCTCTTTGCTTTCAATAATGTTTTTTTGGGAAAGAATTATTGCCACCAGCTATGCTCATGTGGAGAAGGCGTGGGCCTACCAACTCAGCTCAACGTTCTTCGGCGCTACCACGTTTGATAAATGACTCGAACGTGAAAAATTTGTCTATGTCTCTGAAACTACGATTGAAACATCAAACTCCGTTCATTCGAAAGCAATTCATTACTCTACAACACAAGTATACTACATTGATCGAGTGCATCACTTACTGCGGATAGATAGATATGTGTAACATACACATTGGTTAATTTCTAATATTTAATGAATTATACGCAGAAAGCATCAATATTTAAGGTCTTCGACTCAATCAACTAGTCAAATTGTGATCACAAGATGCACACAGTTTAAATTTACAGTATTTGTATTAAAAGCTGTTAAAATTGAATAAGATAAAATTCAGTGAGTATGTAAAATTCAGTTAATCCGTGTCAATAGGAAATTTCTTCAAGAAAACATCTCATCGGTTTCATATGCTAAAGGGCTGGTTGATCTTCCTAACCGGGGTACAGCTCAACTTTCTAAATCCAATCGCTGCTCCAGAGCAAATCGCAAGTTAAAGAAGTTATAATATCAGAACAAAATTTCCGAAGAACTTTATTGTTCGAGTTCTGAATTCAAAAAGGAATCGTTAGCCTTTACAAATGAAGCGAAATCGTCGCTTCCTGGCGTTGCCAAGTCTAACATTAAATCTCAAATCTTACTATTTATAATCGTGACCCTATAGATAAACACAACTTTCCAGAGCCAACGACAAATTTGAAATAATTTATTGTGCAACAATTATAATTCCAGGTCCTAGGGAATCAACCAATTAACAACCAAATAAAATCGAGATTACAATTAGGAGTATTTATTATATAAATCTATCTCAACTATTTACAAACAATTTTTCAGATCGGTTAATTTAAAAATTGGCGGCTGTACAGCATGTTTCTGATGACGTTTCAGCTCTCTCGAATTCCATGGCCAGACAAACAGCTCCTGTAACTTTTAAATTGAAATTAGCCACTTATTATGATTCCCTTTTCTTTTTTCAAAAGAAATGGTTTTCTCTTCTTTCGTATTTCTCATCATACTGTTCTTGGCAATTACATTGGCTGCAGTGGACAGTCTTTCGACAATTTGGTGATAGAATGATTGTATATATATATATATATATATATATATATATATATATATATATATATATATATATATATATATATATATATATATATCGGGTGACACTGGATCATGGTACATCCTCTCATTTCTATATTTCTGCAGGTTATTTGTTGAACAATAATGAATCTCAAATCAAGAAATATAATCTGATCCATAAGAATAAATCATGAGCAGACGAAAAAACAAATTTAGAATCATAAAAAAATCATATGAATTGTTCGAAATGTTGACCATTATTGTCTACGCTCATTTGAATCCGCTCTTGCAAATTTCTAGTTAAACTGGTCAATTGTTCAGGTGTTATACTGCCGATGGCTCGTCTGAATCTATCTTCCCGATCTGCACGCGAAGTAGGCGCTGTTGCGTAAACATAATTTTTTAAATAACCCCAAACAAAATTCTAACGGAGTTAAATCAGGTGATCCTGCGGGCCATCTTATTGGACCATTCCTTGCAATCCAATTTTCTCCGAATCTCTCGCGCAGGTACTCTGAGACAATTCTTGCGTTGTGAGGGGGTGCACCATCCTGTTAAAACATTACCCTCTCAATCGCCAACGGTAGATTTTCCAAATACCCCTCAATCTCATTCTGAATAAATTGTAAGTATCTGGCGCCAGTGAACGGCCCATCAAAAATCTCCGGACCAATTATTTTGGTACCAATCACGCCTAACAAAACATTGAAATCGAATTGTTCCTGAAAATTACCCTGGTTGAATAAATGTTCATTCTCCTGAGACCAATATCTTGTGTTTTGTCTGTTGAATAACCCTAAATTAGTAAACCTTGATTCATCTATGAATAAGATTATTTTTAGGAAATTATTGTGTGGTTGCACATTATTTTGCATCATCCAATTGCAGTATTCCATCCTCCTTGCATAATCACCTTCATACAAATGCTGATGCAATTGATATTTGTATGATTTATAATTATACTTCTTCAAAATTCGACGAACGCTTTCACGACTTATATTCAGCTCAAACGCAACTTGCCTTGTGGAAATGGTTTTATCAATTTCCACTCGCGTTAACACATTAATTTCAGTGCCTTCTCCAATGATAAACTTTTCTTCAGGATCCATTATTGGGTTCTCTTCTAAATTGATCCTACAGGCGACTAAAATAATTTCTTGCGGGGCATTGTCGATGGGGATATCTTTCGGCATACAAATTGACAGCAGCTACTGCATTCTTTTGGTATTCCCCGTTAATAAGTAGCATATCCACTTTCTCATTCCTTGTGTATGTTTGAGACATTTTAAAAAATAATAACGCTTCAGTAAACTAAATTCGATTAAATCGACCGATGCAAACTCTAGTATCCGGATAACTTTTATATTGGAAACGTCAAAGTCATTTGTTTTCATAGCCCTCTTTGTTCGAAAAATAAAAATCAATTCAAAAAATAATTCTGAATCCTGAATTATCCATTGTGAGCTATGGTTGAATTTGGAAAATTATTTGCAATCCGCATATGCCTAAATATACAGGATGTTTGAAGATCTCCATACGCCTACTGGATTTACTTACACGAATTGAAATAAAATTAATGAAAATTTTAAATCATCATAATTTGTTAGCATTTTAAAAAAGTGTTCACAGAATTAGTTTAACCATAGTATCAAGCTTCTAATGGTACCTCTGTACCAATATGGTGCCATTTGAAAAAAATGAATTTTTAATTAAAAAATGATTTTGGAGAACATTAATCTGGCCTGGACAGAGCAAATCTGAAATTATGACGTGATTTGCTTTTTTGAAGCTTGATTAAGGCAAATCGGCAATATTCATGGCAGCCTAGATTGAAAAATAAAAACCGAACCAAAAATAATTTTGATGCCCAAAATATCAATTGTGAGGTATGGTTGAATTTGAAAAATTATTTGCAAGCCAACTATGCAAAAATATACAGGGTGTTTCATTTAAAAATCTTCAATATTATATTCGATGTCATTTTTCACGACCGAATGGAAATTTCCATTCAAGAACAATAGTTTTCTTGACAAAAACTGTTTTGGTTTGCTTCAAATGAAATTGATTTTACTAAAGATAAAATTCAAACTCCTGAGGAGTTTGAAAAGAGAATTATATATTCTACAGTGTACCTGTTTACACCTGTGAAGAGATTGCGTGTACGCAAGCAGCTACCACTGTGACTTTCAAAATTTTTGAATACACAGTAGGGAAGTAGTGTAGGTTTTATTTCCTCAAGGTATGAACGAAATACTTTGCGATTAATGTTTAATTAATAATACTGGTGGGTAATTTTTAATTGTAACCTAATGAAATGAATTCCCTAGTATGTAAAAAATTTAAAAATGTGCTCTTGATTATCTATATTATTTATGTACTAATTTATCAGCGGGATCTCATACTATCATTTCAATCCTTGATATATGATATATTTGGAGTTGAGAGATTGTACGAATCTTTCATTATTCATTGTGTGGCTTTTAATTCAAATTAACTTCAATACAATTTTCATAATAAATTCCTCGTAAGTATTGGTTGGCGCCATTTCATTTAATTGTCATAAAATAGATATAGCGTGCGTGTGAAAATATTCAACAGATACAAAGTATTCTATATATCGCACATTCAGATCTATTTAATCTAATAAAAACCTAAAAGTAAAATTATACGCCATTAGGAACACGGCATTCGAAAATGCTTTCTAATCGACTTGCCTTCGGTACTTTCGTATCGATTTCGATATTTAAAACTTTCAATAACATGATATTATTTATGCTTAAATGATGATGACAATTGTCATTAGTGGTATGGGAGGTGTAGTTGATTTATTCTTGTTAAATGCATATTATACAGAGAATTATGGTATAATTGAAAATTTCGGTTCTTTTCGTTTCGAAATTTAAACTATCGGAAATTAGATAGAAGGATATATAATAATTTTCACACAATATGTGAAATTGAACTCACATTATTCTAGCCAAAACAAAAAGTTTTTGCTCGTTTTCGAGTGGATTCTCCCTTTCCAGACTACATATTGCGCCAATATAGCGTTCGGAAGGCTCATTCGAGCTCGTTTTTGGTCTAAATCTGACCACACATTCCGCAAAGCATGATTTTGCGGACCAGAGTAGCGGTCTAGACGAACCGTAACCAATGTTAACTTATGGGACCGATCACACATTAATATTATATATGATATTGTTCTCATCGTAAGTGGCCCCTGTGTCAGTTCGTCGGAGGGCGCCAATACATTTACATGTCTTGAGCTCAAACGGATTGCGCTGAGTAGGTCGCAGTCTGGCCTGGTATTGTGAATGGGTGTGCAATATTAACGAGGTCAGAAAACGAAACTGCAGTCTATTGCTACCATTCATGACATCCAACCTGACTGTACCACTGCTACAAAGATTGGTTTGTCGGAAAACCACCTCCTTCAGGGAAGGATATTTAACATTGTACTGAAGGTTGAATATTGTCACATATGTGACATCATTGAGTTTTCAGTTCTTAAATCATGGTACATTCCTTTCGCAACTGTTCGAAGTGGCTCCCTTTTACTTCAAAGTATTGGTACAATCGAGATTCGAATGATTGCCTAACATTTTGCAATATTTGTTGTTTTAGTTGACATGCTTGAACTATCCTTCTTTTCGTAAATTATCGGGAAAGGAAAATTGGAAGTATTATTGAAGGAAAATTGGAAGTATTATTGAAGGAAAATTGTGACCGAAAAAATCTCGAAATTATTTTTAGACACTTATATCAATGATATTGAAACTATCCAATTCATTTCACAAAAATGAGTCCAAATTTGTTCATCCGGGACTATCTGTCAATATGTGATAGTGGATTCTTGATAACAATTTTTCATCTTTGTATTTTCGATGGTTGATTTTGTTATACTTGGAAAAGTATTGCACCGATTGATATAAAATGAATAATGAATCGAACGGTTTCATCATTCTTAACATCTTCTATTTATAATTTCGAAAAATTATATATGAAAATACAGTAAATGTTCCTTATTCGCTCTTTCTACATTCACGTTATCACTATTCGCGGATAAAAATAATGCTATCCAATTCCTATTTGGGCGGCTTAAGATTCTCAATTCGTGGATCTGTACAAACATATGTATCAATAAAACCTTATTACTACTACGTCTAAAGTATGTTTTTGAATGATATCGCAGCTGCATTGTTTCGGCTTCTCCTTTGACATAAACCGCCTTCGCCGCTGTCGGTGTTTCTGAGAATGTAAACAAACAAAATGTTGAAGTAAAGCGACCTTATTACTCAATGCATAAAGTATTCTTTACACAGGGTATCCCAAGTTCAGTTGCCCATTAGACGTTTATGGAGAACTAATAATGCCATCGTTCCGAAATTTTGGTAGTTGCTTCAGGTGGTCCGAAACTCTATTTCTAAAATATTTTCACCTCAATGTCTCTTCCGGTTAAATCGGAAGTGCATACCAACTTTGTTATTTAATATAGAACACCCTATATATTGATAACTGGTTCCATAACACTTGTTATTCCAATAAAAAAAACACCTAACTCATAAGTCTAGCTTGTTTTGTTGAAGAACTCGGAACACCTGTAGCTCAAAACTTGCTGAATCCATGAGGGGTCGGATTAATGAACGCTGAACATTTATGACCACAGCATTGTATTATTTGACAGACCCTGTCCAATACGACGTATATTTTTCAATCCATCTGCTAGTGATCAAACTGTCAAACTGCCTCCAAAATCTTCAATTAAAAAATAAATAATAAAGTTACTCGGAACATTACACAAGAACAGTACCAAAGATGACAATATTGCAATCAATATGCAAAACAAACCCTCTACATCTTCAGTTGCAGATGAAGCCATGAATGAAAGTGATGATGACGATTCAATTCTATTAGCTGCAGTGAAAAAACACGTTTTGAAACACTCGTTCTGAAATACGTGCATCACAAGCAACCACCGGACCATCAATAACTCGTGATGAAGTACTACATGCTCTGAGGACAATGAAAAGTGGGAAGGTGCCTGGCCCAGATAACATCTATATAGAATTGGTAAAGCTCTTTGATAACAATGACGGACTCCTTTTGACAGGACTATTTAACGACGTCTATGATACTGGCTAAATTCCCAGAAAATGGCTTATTTCGACTTTACTGGCCATCCCAAAGAAGACAACATCTAGGAAATGTGACGACTACCGACTAATAAGCTTAATGAATCATATAACTAAGCTCTTTCTGAAGGTTATCCACCGACGAATATACAGCAGATGCGAGGAACATATCTCTGAGACGCTGTTTGGTTTTCGTGAGGGTCTTGGGACCAGAAAGGCCATATTCTTGTTGCAAGTTCTAATCCAGAGATGCAGAGATGTGAGCCAGGATGTGCTCATTTGTTTCATTGACTTCTCCAAGGCGTTCGATAATGTCAGGCACGACAAACTCATCCAGATATTAAAAACATCTAATATCGACGAAAAGGATATGAGAGTTATCACCAATCTGTACTGGGAACAGCGTGCGACAGTAAAATTGGATAATGTGAACATCTCGGAGGAAATGGAAATATGTCGTGGAGTACGGTAGGGATGTGTTCTCTCTCCAACACTGTTCAACCTGTACTCGGAGGGAATCTTTCGTGAAGCCCTAGAAGGTCAACAAGGTATAAAAGTTAATGGACCACCTATAAATAACATCCTGTCGCAGATGATATTGCTATCATAGCCAGTAGCTTAACAGATCTGCAACAACTAGTAGAAAGGGTTAAAGAACACTCAGAACGATACGGCCTGAATCTAAATATATCAAAAACAAAATATATTTGAATTGTGGAGGCCGTTACTTGATGTAGATCTATGATATAAATGAGATAAAAAACACAAGGTTTAACTTTAATCTACACTTTATTTGAAAAAATTCGATGACGTTTCGCTGACACAGCAGCTTTATCAATAATGAAAAACAGAATGAAGAGTATGGTATTATAAACAAATCGTAGAACAAGTTGGATGAATAACAGGAAAATCCACATCGAGCCATTGTACAGTTAGTATGAAAGGTAATAAAAACTAATTAAACAAGTTAAGTAGGGGTGAATAATTCACATCTACCTGTTCATTCAAAAGCTTGTCCGAATGTTTGTATCTATTTATTTCTAATGCTTCTAGGAGATCTAAATTTGAACTTTTTGATTTTATATGTAATATGTCAAAGTTTTTATTGAATGAATGGTTTCCTTTTATTAGGTGGTTTGAATAATTTGAATCAGATTTATTTTTATCGAAGCTACGTTTATGCTCAGATGTTCTTATGCCAAAACTCCTATAGGTCCTACCGATATAAATTTTATCACAAGAACCGCAATTGAGTTTATAGATTCCTGATTTACTTGATTTTTCAACACGAGATTTATTATTTTTAATATGTTTACCTAAGTTATTAGAAGTTTTGAAAGTTATATTAAGATTTTGTTTGACGAGAAAGGATTTAATATTTGTACTTGCAGAACCGCAGAATGTTAAACTGTTGAATATTTTATTGTCTTTATGAATAGAATATACTTCATTTATTGCTTTCTGATAAATAAATAAATGAAGTATATCCTATTCATAAAGACATAACTAAATGTTACGTTACGTTTCGTAATATATTTTCATATATGTGATTTCCCTTTGAATAAGAAATATACCCTATGAGTTATTTCCGTCTTGTTATTTTCATACACGAGTTGTTCGTCCTAAACAAAATGTTCGCGGCAGATCGATGGGGTCACCAGTAACGAGCAAACAGGAAAATGGATTAGTGCATTGGAAATAGATCTACGATTATTATCCATGATGTGAAATTATATTCCACTTTGTTCACTCGTATGAATTGAATAATAATAATGGCCTATAAGCAAATTCAGTGTACATTTTCAATCAATTTATACTACTATACTATACAAGTCATACAATATATTATAATGGATAGTTCAATATTCATTACGCGCATGAAGATCATCTTTGAAAATCAATGTTAATTTTCAATGAGTTATTTCGAATTTTCCTTCAATTGGCAGTTTTTCTCGAAATTGAAAATATACAGGGTGTCCGTGAGTTGCGTGTACAACGTTATATCACAGATTCTTCAGCTCGAAATAAGTCGATTTAGCCAACTTACCTATTTGAAAAGTTTCTTCGTTTGGCCGCTAGAGGTCGACGAATCCAAAGATTTTATTTCTTATTTTTCTAATAATTCGAGAACGACTCGATCGATTGAAACCATATTTGGGATGCGTAATCGGGTGCGTTATTCACGTTTTTAAGTGATCCACTCAATGACCTTGACATTATACAAGTGTCCCTAAAAATTCGAAGGTGTTTTTAATCAACCATAATTTTTCAACTTTCTGTGTTTGAGCAAAACTCTTTTAAACATTGAGTAGCTAGACTAATTATCTTTTGTCTCTTGAGAAATTTTGATATGTTGAGCGGTATTATGACAAAAAACTTAAAAACTTAACTTAAAAAACTGTTTTTTGTGATTGAACCGCTCATCATATCACAATTTCTCAGGAGATAAAAGAGTTTGATAATTAGCATAGGTATTCCATATCTAAAACAGTTTTGCTCAAACGCAGACAGTTGAAAAATTATGGTTGATTAAAAACACATTCGAGTTTTCAGAGACACTTGTAAAACGTCAAGGTTATTGAGTGGATCACTAAAAACGTGAATAACGCACCCGATTACGCATACCAAATATGGTTTTTATCAATCGAGTCGTTCTCGAAATATATGAAAAATAAGAACAAAAAATCGGCTCCCCAATATGATTTATTCTGTTTTCATTTGGTTCTTGAAGAGGTCCAAATTGTAAGTTATCGGAGAGATAAAGAAAAAATTCTTAATAGAAAGAGGTACGTGGAGTAGCATGGACCGTCCGCTGATAGAAGGTTTTCGCTGGCAATTGGATTCTTTATGGCACCAAATTCTTCAGAGCATTTACCATGGAAGTACCTGTAGGAAAGAGAAACATCCGCAACTTGCCGCCTTTGAGCGAGAGCCTGTAGATCATACCTGATCTCCGGGTGGACTGCTATCTTATAGAAACTATCCAATACATGTAATGAATGTTTAGGTACGCAGCCCCATGAGGAGGATACTTCAGTCCAGTTCGTATCTGTGCTTTATATAAAATCATAAGCTATGATGGCGTGAAGTACTGCTTTCCCCTAAAAAGAAAAAGAGCTCAGCAAAAGCAGATTTGACAATGGCTGAAACATGGTCATGCCAGCAAACTTCATTGTTGACCGTGATTCCGAGGTAATGTATGTTCTTTTCTGAGGAAATGTCCTGGCACGATGGAAGGAGGTTCTCCAGCAGTGAATATTTAGGAGATCGTTGTTGATTCCGTCTTGTTCGCGTTAATATTGAACAAGGTCAACTCGACTTTAATATCTTCTCTAAGTCTGAATTCAGTGACATCCTCTGTTGGTATCTTTGTCGGTATGACTCCTTAGCAGTTATAGGACACTGACGAGAAAACGGGGACACCAGAGTACAGTCTTCCGTAAACCCAAACATTCTGTTTCCGGTAGAGTGGAGCAGATCATTAATCTGCACCAGAAATAGAGTTGGCGAGAGCATGGAGCCCTGGGTACTCCTGCATATATCCTGAAAGATTCACTCGTTACATCAACTACCACTCGAATCGATCTACTGAAGGGAAAGCTACTAATTTAACCACGCAATTTTCCGAAAGGGTCCATATGTTATTAGTTTCTTCATCAAAGTGCGTGCCAAACCCTGTCCAAGGTCTTTGAGATATCAAGAGCAATGTATCTCGATTCGCCATGCTTTTCGATTGCTGATGTCAAGAATGCGCATCGTATGCAAGTGGGCGACCACTTACGATACAATCGTCCCCAATTGTCTCATCTGTTTCTCAGGTATAATGACATTGTAATGTTTTAAAATAGTTTTCGAAAATGGAATTAAAAACTCCATACATGTCAAATATATTTTTATTCATTATCCGTGTTTTTTCTTAAATTTTTCAATTGTTTAGTGAAAATAATCGAGTGATCTATTAATCGGAGATATTATCATCGAAAACTAAATATTATGATTCTGTTTTCAAGCAATTCCAAAATCAAGCATATCCAGACATAATTAAGATCAAATGAGAATTATGTATTTTCATGAGTCAAATGAAATATAAAATCTCGATAATCAAGAGATCGAAAGCTTTACACAATAATTAAGTGTAAGGAGGTCTAATAACTACTTAAGATATTTGAGATTTTAGTATACTGAAAATGTTACACGAAGTGCTCGATTAAATAACTAAACAAAATGAACTGAATAATTCTGGACAAGGCCAGAGGCAAAAGTTACACCATAGGGATCAAATGGAAAACAGGTTTGTGATAGCTGCTGTTAGGTTTCTGACAGAGAAATATGCTTTAAAACTTTGTAACTCGAAAAAAAGCTGATCTGTACCTCGAACTATGCTTCTAAAATTAAACTTTAATATCCCTTTTAAGATACGCAACCTTGAAGAACTTGGGAAAATCATTCTATTTAGGAATGACCGCAAATGGAACGAACAGATTGTAACAAAACAAAAAATTCAATAAGAAAGCAAATGGATATCATAGCTAAGTCATTGCCGACCTAGATTATGAAAGATAACAAGTTTCTATATTAATATTTTTTTCCATCAGCGCATAGACAAAAAATAATGGAAATACCATAAAATAACACGCTTTCGATCGAAATGAAATTTCAAAATGTTTTGAATGTTCTATAGTTTTATTGAATAACATTTTCGTTTGGTATGAAATGACTAATCTAGATATAGTAGAACCTTCATGGATCTGCAAATATTTACATGTATCCCCCAAATATTTCCATGATCGAAAACAACCCGTGTATTATATTCGGACGCAGGCTCATAGCGTTATATTCATTTTCGGTTGCGGAATTTAATAAATATGAATGAAGCTTTATATAAAAGTGGAAATTCGTTGAAAACTTCTACGTGCTTTTTTTTTCCATTATTTTATATTGCGGAATATGGTACGTAAGGGCATTCGTGAATACCTAAGGATTGAATTTTTATTTTTTAGAAAAGCATCGTATTGTTCTGTAATATGAATATTCATACAAACAGCCATTTCATTTCCAAATGGATTGTGCTAATGAGAGTTGAACGTCGAGATTTAATTGCGTGTTACACTTTATTTGTTCATGCAATTTGAGTGATTTTATGATAATATATATATATATTTTTTTTGATCCCTTAACGTGCTCTATTTATGCCTTTCGGCGAATGACACGCCGGGGAATACTGTTACCTCACTAACTCGGGAATTTTGCAGAACGTCTCTCTTGTCGAGGGCAGGGATCTTTAATGTCCAACACATCTCTGTTAGACAGGACCATCGGCTTTACATTTCCTCCGGAAGATGGTAATTCAAGCGAAGAGTCGCACCGACTTTGTGGTGATTGAACCCAGGTAACTCTGGGCAGGGGACGAGCATCATATCCTCTACGCCACCGAGCCGGCTGTAGTCTGTTCACGTTAAGTTCAAAGTGACGTCATCAACCAGTTTTCTGGGGTGTTTCAGTGCGACAGTAAAGGAATAAAATTCATAATTTCTTTATTTTTGATTTTCGTGTAAAACGCTCAGACTGGTCGATTTTTACATTAAACTCGAAATTATTTGGAAGAAGAAAATTTTTTTTCTTTTGTGAGTCTAAAGATATTACTTCATCGACCATTTTTTTAAAATTACAACCAATATTATTTCATCATTATTCTACAGAGATTATTTTATTGAGTGTTTTGATACCCAAGGTCTGAGATGCGTATTTTCTGAAATACAGGCCGTTTCATTCAAGAGGTGTGGTATGAATTTTTCTCAGAATAAATTCGATTGTTACTTCGACTTTTTTCTTGAGAAAACTTTGTCTGATGTCAATTTGAGGCATATGAAATTAATTCGCGACCTTCCTTTCCCGAAAATAAAATTTTTTAAAACATGCATATCATTACCTCTTGAATGGAGCATCATTCATATCGAAAACTACACATCTCAGATCCCTAGTGTGGGGTATCAAAACGTTCAGAAAAATAATCTCTGTACCTTTCAAAGAGCGTAAGAAAAAAAAGTCTTTTTCGGCCAAAAAATTTCCGAGTTGAAAATAAAAATCTCCTGATGATCATGATGGATCTTCAGAATACTAGTACTTACCTGTAAATGTAACACATGAGGCATAATTCAATTCAATTGAGTTGACCTTTCTTTAATATAAAAACAGGAAAAAGAAGAAATTTTCATTGTGTACTATGTTCAATGAAGGTTTTGAGCACTGACCATCTCATCGAATTTGAAATACAATGGAAATGAATAAGGTTTTAGAGAAAATCAGGTTTATGAATAAGTCCAAAAACGTTTCTTTTTGACTGATGAAAAATTATTTTTACTAGACCATGGAATAATAAATATTTTCGAAATATTTCAATTTTTCAACAGAAACTAGAATTTAGTCTATTTGGCACTTGCAGATTCAAATAAGGAGCACAGGCAAAACTTACTAATAACAGAAATCAACAAAATCATTCATCTAAGTTTAAGTTCGTTCAAAAATGTTTCACTGTCACTGTCATTCTCGTCCATATTTATTATCGAAGGGGGAACATCTTGAAGATCAAAATGAAGTTCGCGTTCCCACCAATATTGAATTTTTTTTTCTGTATGCTCAATAGTTTTACTCCTCTGGAGTAATTTTCTGAAAAGCTTCTTTCCATACAGAGATTGTTCAGCGGAACTCCCTTTCTTTCCTACATGGTCCCGATAATAGTTTTTGGTTGTACCCCAAATATTTTCAATTGGGTTGAAAATGCAGGGAGGAAGACCTAATACTTCGTGTCCATATTCTTCAGCTAGATTATCAATCTCATATACTGGTTTTGGGATATTCGTGTGAAATATATTTAAATTGAAAACACTCTTACTCCTTGAAATACAAATCCTATTTGAAGTCAGTACCTACATTTTAACTAGACTCAATAATTGTGGTTTCAAATCACTTCCTTTATAAGCAATATTATTGATTCTTAACCATTCTTGAATCTTAACCTTTTTAGTTGCTGTTGTGGGGGCTTTGTTCAAAATAGTTGTATGATAACTTGTATTATCGAGTATAATTGATGAAGGCTTTTCCAAATTCAACAATGGTTGGTGTACATACAAACCAATGCTTGAAGTTTTCTTGATTCATTTTGGTAATCATTGTCCACAGTTTTTGAGGAAAAAGCAAGTTCTGCACCAGGAATGAAACCATGCCTGTTGCCTGCATGGAGTACAATGAATCTGAAACGATTATCAAATTTAGAATATCTTGAAATAGTACAAACAATAGTTGATAACCTCACCTGGTTCCACCAACTTTTGTTTTACTCACACAATTGATGTTGTCATCTTGCCACGAACGACCGATAGTACTATCCTTGAAAATCCATGTTTTTTCAAGATAGACGAATTCATGTAATCCTTCATTTTTTATACGAATATATGATTGCAGAAAATGGATACGCCTCAATGCAATATGAGGTAGTTCCATCAAACCTCTTCTTGCATTTTCTTTGGAATACTTAAATCCAATGTTTTGTACAATTTTTCAAAGAGATGTCTTACAGCTATTGAAAATATCTTTTCGTGGAGCTTCTCTTTAAATGCAGACATTGTAATATGCCCCTCTACAAAGAATATAATATTAAACTTGATTTAGACAAATGTTTTAATGACTACTTACTGTTCTGGAACTTGTCATAGAGAGTATTCCTTATGTTTGATCAAAATCGTCAATATGTACTACAGGTTTCTCACGATTAATTTTTTGTCTTAGACTTCTCCGGGGATCACTACTCTTTGTCTTTACCATAATATTGTTAATAGATGAAATGCTCACTTGTAAAGCACTCGCTACGCTCTCTAAGCAAAAAAGTTCATAGAATGTAGATGTGTAGACAATTTGGAAATCAACAGATGAACAAGTCAAGTTGTATCATATTTCTTTTTCAAGAGTGGAAGTCCCTTTCTGTTATTAATTTTAGTGGTACTAACATCTCTTACAGCTGTAAGGGGGAGAAGAGGTCCCCCATTAACTCGTTCTTGTTGGAAATAATTGCATAATGATTCAATCTTGTTTTGGGCTTTGCTGGAGAAAGCTCTTGGGATTTTCACTATTTATATAGAATAAAAATATTCGAAACACTGAGTTCTGAAAAGAACTGATTTTAAAATTATGATTCAAATATTATCAAAACCTCGAGGAAAACACTTCAATCCAATCTCAATCAGCACAAGAAAGCAAACTAAAATAAAATAAAAATACGTCAACGCCGCATTTCAATACCAACTTTCATAATCAAATGTCTCATATGTCACTAGTAGTTCGTTTGCGCGAGACTAGTAATTTTGTTCTTGTCCATTGTAATCTTTTCCAACCAGACTTCCCTAGCTATGACGTCACTTTAAACTTGACTTGAACAGACTATAAATATTTTAGAAGTATGTTTAGAACAGAATTATTTTAATTTCTATAATGAGATGCACATAAGCCTTAATAATGCTGCATTTGTTGGTTAAGATATGTGGATGACATCTGTTGTTCCACAGTTTCCAATAGACAATAAGATTCCTTTAGTACCTTCATGAATTCAATCAATTACCATTCACAATTCTTCCGCACATCCAAATCAAAATTGAATAGCTGCTTATAACAGTGTGATACATAGACTCACTGCGATACCAACGTCAGAAATTAATTTCTTGGAAGAGCTCAATATTTTAAAACAAATAGTGGTCAATAATGGTTAGGATTCTAGTATGATTAGCAGTGTGCTTTCCCGTGAACAGTTTCACCATTATAAACTTATACTGGTCAACTGAGCCGATTGAAAGCATTGGAAATCGATAAACAGAAAAATCTCGGAAATTTACTGCATAATCATTACACCTAAATTTGTCAGATTAGATAATCTGTTCAGTTCTTAAAGGAAGCAACTATGTTTGGCTATTGCCCTATTGGGTTAAGTATTTGTTTTTATCTTTCAATGTATGAGGTACATCATTGTTTTAAATGTACTACTTTCCTTAATAAGCCGCAGTGCTCAAATTTGTCAATATAGTGAAAAATTGAACATCAGATTTATTTGATTGAAATTTTCGACTTTTCAAAAAAGAAATTGACTTTTGACCAAAATTTGGGACTTAAATACTCTATAAGAAAGGAATATTTATGGTTGAGAAGAGACTTTCGATTAGTTATTAGATAATATAGTTAAAAAATTAGTTTTGAGGAAAAATCATAGGATTGACATGAAATTCTATGTGTACTCAAAAATATTCAGAATTCCAAAATGAAATAAAAAATCAATCTTTGAGAAATTCTAATTCCTCAAGTCAAAAACATAGGTGCGATCAAGATTTTCTTGTGTTGCTGCTTGGCTTGGCCGTTTTTATCAGATGAAAACGGATCAAGTAATCTGTATTAAATTACCCGTGAAACCTAAAATTAATTGATCCAAAGCGTTTGAAATGTTGGTGGTGGCAATTGTAAGTCTACCTCGACAAAAAAATACAATAAGTTCTTCGCAAAAGGAGGAGAATATGTTGGTCGACGAATGCTTCCCTTAACGCCCCAGCATGCCAACTACTGATGAACATGAAGAAGGCTTGTGGAAAGTGCTGGGTTCTCAATCATTTACTTGCTGAGAATTTCGGCATGGTTCAGACATGGGAGGTATGGCTGGGAAGTTTGGTTTATAATTGCTTGAACCAAAAGTACTATCTTAGGAGCTGTTGGAAAACGATCCATTTTGCTTAATAGAATCATAACTAGCAGCGACTCGTCCGAATGTAAGTCCACGATCGCCAATGAAATGGCTGATTTGTAGCAGCTTATATTAGTTAGAGATTAGAGAAAGGTTTCCCATTAGTGAAATGAAACTCTATTTTTCTCAAGCACTTCTTAAAGTGAACGGTATTCTAAGCTTATAGGTCTACGACTCTTCCATTGAATCTTTTTTGATCACCCAAAGTTTTTTTCTGCTACTCAACGCACTCAGTTTTTCTTTTATTCATTGTGTTGCACTGGAATCTTTTCAGCAATCAAAAACATCATTCACCTACAGACATAGGTATATCATGAGTATTTCTTGAAACGAGTTACTCAATTTTTTCTGTGCAAAAAGTGCTAAAAGGGACATTGCCTCAGAAATGAATTTCGATCCATTCAGTTCGTGAATTATTTATATTTCAGTTTTAAGTCTTTATTTCTCCAAAAATTATGAATCATCAATCATGAATTGAACCAGTGTCATGAAATTTGTTTCAATTTCAAGCCTCAAGCAACTTTGTGGCCGTTGAATGACCTCTCCTGAATATCATTCCGCTGCCTCGATATCAACCATTTGATCCAGAATTCTTTCTGTTCCATTCACAACATTAGGCAAATCATGTTTCACTTCTACTGGGTGTTTTTACATTTGTAAATGTATGAAAAGGATCCATATATCGAAAATAGTCTATGGAAAAATTATGTTTCATAATTTAAGCTCCCGAAACTCTTCTTCTGAAGCACACAATCTGTGGATACAGCCTTAGTGTCTAGGTTCTTCAAGAACCCGAAGACACCCTAGTTCTAACGGCTTGACTTAGCCACCAGTCGTAATCTGGTAACGTTCAATAGTTGCGGATGTAGCAATACTGAATTCGGTTTCCTCTAGTTAGAGGGTATGAAAAACTATTCAGTTAAACTACCTTCATTAGTTCCCAACATTAAAGAGTATATTTATATGACTTCAACTTCATCAGTAGTTTGTACATATGGATTACGAAGGAGAGATCTTCAATCATTTATAAATTACAATATGAATATACACGATGAAAATAATTGAGTCGATCTCATAATTATATAAAGTCTTCCACTTTCAAGTTTATTCTGAGTGAAGTTAATTCGTTTCGCTCATGTCTGACTACTATAGATCCCTTTTTATTGAAGTGATGAATCTTTCCGGTATTACAAAGTTGAGAAAATGGGTATGTGTGATTCTGAACAACAGATTCATATCTATTTGTTTCTCCTTTATGTGCGTTTCAATTGTATTTCAGAAGTTATTAGGAAATCTTAGCATTTCTCGACAGTTTCGAGCTCTTTCTTTCATGTCCGATGTCACGGAAATCCAATAAGTGGAAGCGTAGTATTAAGTGAATAAAAATTCCTTCCGAATAACTCGAGGGTCTTTTTCGACATCTGCAATTCAAGTACGCTTAGTGATTTTACAAGTTTATTAATTAAAACTGGGGAAAGAAGATTCCCAATTTGTCACGATTTCCGAAAGTTTTCTACGTTGGAGTATGGTAAAATGAATTTTCAACTTCATTCGATTCGGAGGTCAGAGTCCTTCGAGCTTGAATTTGTATCATCTACTACTGAAAAATATTTTTCATTGGACGGTGCAGTAGTGAGAATTTTTCGGTGTAATGAGTGAATTGTATGTGTACTTTTGTTGAGAGGAAAAAACCTGGCAAATTAAATTTGTCGAGAACCTAGAAAATAGGGTCAATGGTTTAATTCTAAGAGTTCATTGTTCGATTTTCAGCACTACTGCAAAGGAATTTCTTCAAGAGTGATAAGTCAAAAATTAAGATTACATTTACTTCTATTTTAGACTATCGTGTTCCTTGCCATCACTTTCTGCCAACTGTCAAGTACTATTATTTGTACGTTACGCATCGATCGCTTATCGTAATAATGCGTCATATGACTCATCTTTCCACAACCGTCGTATTCAACTGACCTGGCTAATTGTTGTCATTGTTTTGAATGAGCTCTTTTGGCTGTAGAGTCTTGTAGAAATGGACCAGAGTTGGTCTTCTACTTCAAACCTTGCTTTAGTTGTTTCCCAAAATATGTAGTTCTTTCACTTGAAAATTTCTATGGGCGATTATGTTGAAAAATCAGAATATATCTTTGTTAGGTCGGAAACTTTTTAGAGCACCCTCGTAGATATTGAATGAAATCACTCAACTTATTTTTGAAATATTTCTCAACATTTTGAAAGGAAATGACTACGTAGCTAGATTGTACAGTTGTTTACATTTTATGTTTTTCATTGGATTATTTTAGAATAAATGTATCATAAATTGAAAATTCCGAAAGAATCATATGACACCATAGATTCATTTGCCGCTCGGTCTGAAACACTTTTCATCTTCATCAATAACGAGAAGATCTTGGTTTGAGTCATGCTTAAATTATGAGTTTCGTAGGTTTGAATAAATCACCAACTTAATTCGACTGAATATTTCTAACAATATTTCTGATCCAATATGCTCTTTTAAATTACTGATAATGTTGAATAATGGAAATATATTCCTTTTCAAAGAAATATGGACAATGGAAATTCAATACGTGTAGGTTGAGTTCATAAAATTTTAATTGGATTAATTTGGAAAAATAGATTGTTAGAGAATTAAGTCTAGCGCCCTAAATTGAAACTTTTAATTGAGTAACGAAACCTTGAAATTCGATATTGGCGGAAGAAGTTCTTTTTCTTTTATAATTGCTTCATTTGCATAACGCTCATGGTATTGTTAGAATTTCATATACAACTGAAATTAATTTCGTTTCCGACATAGACCAGAATATATATTTTGTAAACTGTATATTCGAAACATGTTTGTTTTTCGTCATCTAACACTGTGAAAGATTTTCTATTATTTTATTGGTCTGTTGTTGAGTGTTCTAATATGGCAAATTTATTAAATGCGAAAGTAGAAGAAAGTTTTCTTCTCGATGAAAACAATGTTCTTTCGAAATCACTAAATAATTCGAAATTTCTTGAATCTCGTTTATGCTAGAAGAATATTAATCTTACATTCAATAAGTGCGAGAATAAAGGTTTAAGTAATACTGAATACTCAATCAGGAAATATTTAAATGAAATTGAACGTAGGAACTGATAAGAATACATTAAGTAGTTGAAGGAAATACTAATTCAGAACAAGAACAAGAGTGGGAGTAAAATGTATATTGATACAAATAAAACATAGCCATTACAAAAACAACATAATGAAAAAAGGTCTGAGATAACCTTGATAGTTCGTTTTTTTGAACAAAGATATTTTTATATATATTATGTATATATTTGTCTCTCTGGAATTCATTTTGTTTCTGCTGGCTGAATATCGTGAAATGTAGTAAACCTTAATCAATAGATTATTATACTAACAAATCTGGGCCCTTGGTGACAACACTACATAAATTTCTTTTTTTTTTCTATATATATCTACTACTACATTTCAACGAATGATACAAAAGACCTCTGAAAGAATCATTTCATAGGAATCTATTCTATATTATATAGTGTTTTCGAATGAAAATTCGCTACCCCCCTCTATCTCAAGATGGACTGATTTTGGCAGAAAAGGCTTTGACACGTCAATTTTTGATGGAGGGGCACAAACTGAGTGTCTATTCAAAAATAGTATCTTTATGAACATTTAAATATCATACAGACAGTTCAAACACAACGAAAGTTTGTATTCGAAAAATTTGCCATCCCCTCTATGTCTGATTGTAGCGGAAAAAGCTGAAACACGTCCATTTTTAAAACGATGGAATTTTAATTTGGGTTCACCATTATTCACTTGATGAGAATATCGGCATATGGGTGTGCCAATGCCGACCAATTTTGAATGGTGCAAACAAGAAACGCTTGGCTGGGAAGTTTGTTCTGAAATTTCCAAACGACCAAAATGACTACCGTAGAAGCTTTCAAAGACGATCCATATTTGCTCTACAGAATCATAACCATCGGCGGCTCGTCCGAATGTAGAATGTAAGTCCAGGAACGCAAAAAAAAAAGAAATGTGATTGGTATCTTAAGCTCTCGACACTGCTTCTGAAGCAGACAACCCATCGATACAACCTCTCTGTCTTGGCTCTTCAATAGTCCGAAAACGTACTCGTTCCTGTGACTTAGCTCTGCCACCGGTCGTATCTATTACGTTCTTGAGTTGCGGATGCAGCAACACGGAATTCGGTTCCTCTAGTAAGAATGTAAGAAAAATTGTCCACTGAAACTGCCTTCATTAGTTCGCAACATTATCAAACAATATATTTATATTATTTCAACTTCATCAAATAGTAGTTTGGACAAGGATTTGTGGATTTTTTCCCCAACCCCTCAAAGTATGCTTCAAAATGAATTGAGCTTTGACAGTGGAATATATGAATTACGGAGGAGCGATCTTCACACTCTTATAAATTACAGTTCCCCAACGAAATTTTGATAATGCTCAAAATCAAATTAAGTTCTCAAAATGACGTCCATTCAATGATACCAGGTTGTTCAATAAGTTTTGTCGTTCTATAAGAAAAACACAATGTTATGGTTCAAAATACACTTCGTTATTCAGTATAATCTCACTGATCATTAATACACTTGCTCCAACGATCCTTCAATCTGGGCATCCTATCCCTGAAGTGAGAATCAGGAAGGTCTGCAAAATACGCTTCAACAGCCGTTATGACCTCTTCATTTGATGAAAAACGCTTGCCACGCATACATTTTCTGAGATTGGAAACAAATGGAAGTCGCTGGGGGCCAAATCTGGTGAATACGGTGGATGCTCCAACAATTTGAACTTTAATTCATGGATTTTAGCCATTGTCAAAATGCTCTTGTGACACGGTGCATTGTTCTGATGAAAAGGATTTCTTCTTCTGCAAACCGGGTCTTTTTTCACGAATTTTTTCCTTCAACTGGCCCAAAAGTTTGCAATATTCAAAATTAATTGTTTTACCAGTTTGCAAGTAATCCACAAACTAAATTCCTTTCGCATCCCAAAAACCTGATGCCATAACCTTCTTGGCCGATTTCCGGACACGAACTCGTTTCGAAGCCGCACAACCAGATTTCACACCACTCTTTAGCCTCTTGTTTTGATTTAGGATCATGGTGATAGACCCAAGTCCCATCCATAGTGATGAATCGACGCACAAAATCCACTTTAACCGTTTTAAAACGCTCCAAATGTTGCTGAGAAAGTCGCATTCGAATGTTTCGAATGTGTTTTTGTTCCATTGTTAGCGAATGCGGCACCCATTGTGCACACAGCTTTCTAAAACCTATAATTTCATTAAAATATGGCTCACTCTGCCTAATGAGATGTGTAGAGCCTCCACTAAATCCCTCTCAGCCAATCGATGATCTTCCAAAACCATATCCTGTATTTTGGCTATGATTTCTGGTGTTGATGCACTTTTTGGACGCCTTTCACGTGAATAGTCTTCAAGTCTTGTACGACGTTTAAATTCAGCAATCCATCTTTTTACTGTTCTAATTGTAGGTGAACAATCATTATACACTCTTAACATTCGTTCGTGAATTTCTTTTGGTTCTACACCTTCAAAAATAAGAATTTTATCACTCCACGATATTCAATTTTTTCTATTGTAAAGAAGTTCCACCACCCGGCAATTAATACCATTGCCAGGCAATGATTATAATCAAAACATATCCTGGAATAATTATATATTAGGATAACGTTAAATGTTATGAGAATATATCAATCTACCAGAATATATACATACTATAGCATCATCAGACAATGACATCAATGTACCAACGAGTAGTGTCAGAGGCTTTCTCACCGGAAAAAAAGTAGTGAACGATCGAATAGAATACTGCTCTGAATATAAATATGACAAAATCGTCAGTTAATTATATTACATTTATATAAACAAATAAATAAAATATGAAAAGAGATTCTGAGCAGTATAAACTAAAGATTTGATGACTGTTATCTTTTGTAACTGTTCAAAAAAATTTTCTTCAGACCCAAAATCTCAATACTTTTGTGAAGATTCCTAGGATTAACACCTGTTGTGGAAATAATAATCGGTAGAATAAAAATTTTTTCATTTTCCACATTATTTTAATCTCGTCGCCAAGCATCATATATTTAGAAATTCTTTCATTGTATTTATGTTGCATATTATGTGTGTCGGGTATAGCAATATCAATTATATATGTTATTTGATTCTTTTTATCAGTAAGAATGATATCTGGTCTATTGTGTTTTACAGCTCTGTTGCAAAGAATTGTTTCATCAAAATAAAGTTTATATTTGTCATTTTCACAAATAATCTCAGGTTCATATTTGTAAAAATTTTTTCTTTTGGGAATTAGGTCATGTTTAATTCCTAGATTAAAATGAATAATATTAGCGACGGCATTATGTCTTCCTAAATAATATAATAAGCAAGGACTGAGCAAGATGATAATATATGAAAAACTGTTTCTGAAGAACAGAAACATCTACGGCAAGAATCATCTATATTTTGTTTGATGATGTGTTTTCTATAATTCCTCGTGAAAACAACCTGATCCTGGATCGCAATTGCCAAGCCTTCTGTTTCAGCAAACAATTCTCTAGAAACTATCCATTTATTCGATGCGATTTCATCAATATAATCATTTTTCAATTCTTCGGGGTGCTTTCCATGTAATTCCTTCTGCATCCAACTTTCTCTTTTAGAATTATCATCAAATATATCAAAATCTACCTTTTGCATTGTCAAGTTCAGAGGTGTTAGATTATAATCTGATGCAACAACAATATCATGTAATTTAGACGTTCTCTGTTTATCATGAAAATGTAAATCTGTTTAACTATGAAGATTATTCAAATCAGTTAATCCACAACCTCCAAGATGTCTAGGTAGTGTAACTCTCTGAATAGCTGACTTTGGGTGGTGCTTATGATATTTACAAAGCATTTTCCTCGTTTTACATTGTAATTCATTTAGATCAGTTTTAGACCATTTAATAATTCCAAAAGAAGATGTAAGAATAGGAACTGCATAGGAGTTGATAGCTCTGAAAAGGTTTTTACTGGTTAAATGACTCTTGATGATAATTCTAAGTCTTTTGTAATATGAACTTCTAATATTTTCTTTAGTGCTGCTATGGTTAATTGTCTTCTTTTGACAAAATCCAAGATATTTATATGTATCTCCTTGATGCATTGGCTCGATTTCGATATTGGAAATCTTTATATAATCAGAGGTGATCTTTCCTTTTCAATAGAAAGATTTTTACATTTTGGAAGCCCAAATTTCATATGAATATCATTGGAATAGTTGAAAGTAATCTCAAGTAGACTTTTGAATGAGATCTGGTTCCGGCATATAATTTAATATCATCTAAATAAATTAAGCCGAAACTAGTAGCATTTAATTCATGAGATAATGGAATAATATATATATATATATATATATATATATATATATATATATATATATATATATATATATATATATATATATATATATATATATATATATATATATATATATATATATATATATATATATATATATATATATATATATATATATATATATATATATATATATATATATATACACTACTATTTTCTGTCAGGCGTAAAATTTAAATGGCAATCGTGAACCAATTTTCAATTTTCTTGTTTATCAGAATTAGTGCTTCTGGGATGGTCCCATTGACACCAAATCAGGATCTGTTCATGGTAACCCATGGAAAACGAGGCACCCCTAAAATTTTACCTTATTCTAGATAGACACACTCGTTGAATTCAGTTCAATTTTTTTAAATAGGTTATTTAGTTTTTATTTGCATCGACTGCTTTTCATATTCGCTCTCTCCACTCTTTTATCATTGCATTAGTAATAATATCCGTTCAGTAAATATTGACGTTCGTTACTGAGGGTTATATCAATCATTAGGTTATGTATCAGAAGTGTATTTAGTAACTAACTTTCCTGTATATCCAAATATCCAAATTCAGAATCCACTGTTGACGTGTAAGGGAAACCTATATTCAATATCGTTTGCATGGTAGTTAACAGTCCTCATATAATATTCAGGATGAAGACTACAATGTGTTCCATAGCGTGACTGAATCGTACTTTCCTCGAGAATTATTTTCTATATTCTTCATTAAAGATTTATCATCTTCATCATCACTTCTTCAATTACCAAGAACATGACTAATATACCTATATTATCCAGAATAGTTAATATTCTTAAGGCATTACTCTGAATTGTCATTGTTGTCTTCTTATCGCCAAAATTCAATTTATTAAATGTCATGAAATGAAAATAGTCGTGAAATAAATGAAGTATAATAAAGCTTTCCTGTGAGAAAATTTAATTTTATTCCGTTTTACGTAAACGAAAATCGATATTCAAATTGTTTTTCCGGTAATATAAAAAGCGCGTGCGAGTATGGCGAACTAAACATGTACGAATATAATGAAACCTGCTGATAGTGGTGAAGAGAAAATTAAATTTATTATCATAAATTGATTCGTGGGCGTCTTGGTACTAATCACTTGAGATCCGAATGAAGTGGTGATTATCCACGAATATGCGAAGTGCCAAATTGATTAGTTTCGGTAATGATGGGATTCAACTAACTAACATGAAATGTTATGGAGCATTATGAGTTGTAGTTTGCATTTCTACAAGATTTCCTCAGTTTAATACATCGCCTTCAAAATATACTAATGCATTGTGAGCTTGTTTCCAAAACAAAACGCCTATAATAATTTTCGGTATGATATTCTGCATCTCCAGTTATTCTATTTCTGTTCTAGACTCACTGTACTTTTTCAAATATAGTTGAAACTGAATTGTAAAAGATGGGCCTAATATCTTCATATTTCGTTTCATAAAATAGATCATATCGAACTTTTTTTTCAATTGAAATTGATTTTGTCTCATTTTTTCCCACCCATTCCGATGATTGTTGGCTCGTTAGTGTGTCGTACTCATAGAACCATGTTTCGTCATCAGTTATGATCGGTCCCATGAATGTGGGATCAAAAATCGCACGATCCAGCATGTCTAAAGCTACTGTTTCTGAAGAAAATTCAGTTCTATCGAAACGAGCCAAGCGGTGGCGCGTCGAATGCCCAATTGGTTCTCCAAAATCAAACGAGCGGTTTCACGAGAGATGTTGAGATCACGAGCTATCTCTAACACTGTTATGACGATTTTCGAGCACCATTTCCTTGATATTTTGGACGTTATCGTCGGTTGAAAAGTTTGAAGATCGTCCAGAACCAGGCAGATCTTCGACGATCTCCCGTCCGTCTTCAAAGGCTTTGAACCACTCGTACACTTGGGTTTTCGATGAAACATTCTCCATAAGCCTTCTCCAACACTCGCAACGATTCATCAGATGGAATTTCCTTCAAAACACAAAATTGAGACAAACTTTTTGTTCAAAATTTTTTTCCATTGTAAAATTCGCAGAGTACCACTGGGGACGACTGGTTTCAACAGCTATCGTAAACAAACTAGCTGACAGATCGCGCTCATGTTTGGCATAGTAATTATGGATAGTCTTACCAACCTACAGAAACTTGAAATACTTAAAAATACCCAACGCGGGCAATTTAAAAGAGAATTTTCGGATATTTTGCGTAACTGAGTATATTCCAGAATATTCTTTTGGATTCGTTTCCATTCCGTCTAAAAGAAATATAATTTCTCTTGAATAATGAGATTTATATTCGTTCAAAAGTTTACCACTTATTCTTGTGTTATTGAAAAGATTTTTGTGTTGTGTTATACAAATCCATTGACAGATGTAAACTTCTTGAACTTCTTGAATAACATGCTTCTACGAATAAAGCTCGAAGTAGAAAACGAAAATAATGAAAGCGTGTATTTTATAGTCCTCGTATAAAACGAGGAATAAATCGAATACTTCAGGCGGATATCTTTGGAATATAATATATACACACAACCAAATTTATATGGAATCACCCGATATTACCTCAGAGATTTTGAAAATTCCGAAGGATTGTTAGAATTGATCCTTTTTGAGATGTTTCAATTGAAAAAAGAAATAAATCAATGTTTATTTTAAGACAGAAACGAATGAAAGAAAATAAGAGACTTTCCGCATGTAGTAAAAAAGTTGAAAATTGTTTTCTCACGGAGTAGGTGTTTTTTCTCGACCTCAGTAGCTTGTATTACCTCCTCTAGCCCTGATTCAAGCCTGAATCCGTCTCGGCATGCTTTGGATTAGGTTTTCGAATTCCTCTGGGGTGATATTCTGCCACTTTTCTGTGGCGGCTTGGATGAGCTGTTGTGGATCTTGGATTATCCTGGCGTGATTTAATTTTCCTTTTGAGATTATCTCATAAATGTTCAATATGATTTTGGTCTGGGGAGCAAGCCTGGCAGTCCAAAATGTCGTTCGATACCCCAATCAAGTCTTTATATTTTTTGTCTAGTTAGCTCTGGAACAGAAGGGCCTTCTGCTGTATAAACGCCTTGATCGAAGTATTTTACGTATCGTTTCGACCGATACACTTATGCCTGCTGCTTTTGGAGTATGGGGTGCGACGCACTAGGGTCTCTTTTTGGAATTTGGCACAAAAAGCGGTCTTATTCTTCAGAAGTGATCTTTCTACGACTTTTTCTAGGGCTGTTTTGCAGATATTGTAGCTCCACGTATCGGGCGTAGGTTTTTGAAACCACCCCCTGTGATACCCTCATTGTGGCTGCTATAACACTCTAGTCACCCTCGTTTATGTGTATGCCTGTGTAAACCAATGAAGATTGTGGGTATTCATAAATCGACCATTAGGTTTATTCGCTTTACCACTGAGAGTGAAGGTAGTTTCGTCAGAAGAGCAGGTATTATATAGAATATGTGGATTATTGTTAATATTTTCACTTAAAAAATTTCACAAAATTGTAGGCGGCGATCAGGTTTCACTCAGTAACGATCCCTTCCCTCGACACGAGGGGGGAGGGGTTTCGGCAAAATTCCAGGGTTAGTGAGGTGATAGAAATTCATTAGCTGAAAGGCAGAAGTAGAGCACGTTTAAGGATCAAAAAAAAAAAAAAAACTTTGGAAGTACTGAGGACCAGAATCGTCACTTGGGAATGATAGCATAGAATCAAAGTTGTACCTTTGAATGAATGTCGGATAAGGTCAGTTTGAGGATTTGAGTTGATTTTAAGCATTGTCAAATTCTCGTTGGAAAAGAAACTTCTGTTGCACTTGTTTGTATGATATAAAACGTTCATAAAGATGAAACTTCCAAGACCTTTCCAAAGATTTGTCACTCGATCCACTTTTCCAATAATGAATTTCAACTTTGGAGCAGCATAGGGTTCATTTCACATGTTCCGAACCAACTCAGGAATTGGTTCCCCTCCAATCAAAAATTTACGTGTCAACTTTTTCCGCTACAATCAGTCTTTCGTGATATAGAGGGTGTGGCAAAGTTAGGTTGGAACACACTGTATACGCAAAGCGTGTTTAGAAGCCGTTGACAAATTTTCAGTTTAGCATACTATGTACGATGAGAACATTGGGGAAACATACTTCGCCATTAGTTGTTTTCATTAATATGGAATATTTTGGATTACATTGAATGAAAAGCCTGTTTCCCCTATAAGTTCACCCAAAGGCATCTTTCACCTTTAAGACTGATTTTCTTTGGTTGTATCATGAGACACAGCACAGCCCCTTATATTACTTCTGAATCTGCATGGATTTCTTTTGGAAATTACTATTTTTTTTTTAAATATTCAGTGATACACCTTTTGTTTTTTGCCATTTCCTCCAGGTTGATAATTTATAGATGCTTCAGACAGATTTGTCATAGTTGGGCTCGACAAAGATAGCAATAAAACACGTTACTGCCATTTCCTACCAGTTGAAACTTCATAAGCTATTAGTCAACATAATTCTCAAATGAAAAAGAAAAGAAAGAAATTGCTCATATGAGTATCAAAACTTTTATTTTTTTTAATTTCCTCCCGGTTGGAAGTTTTTCAGACAAAGATTTGCAAGCGTCAAGTGGCTGTCTGTTGGTGGAAATCCGGCAAAATGAATGAATTATTGTCAGGGAAGGTGCAGAGGAAGTTGGTATATGGCAGCTAGATTTGTACAACAAATTGAAATTGCTCGATGATGTCAAACAGATCTAGAATTTCTAAAAATTGCCATAATAATGAATATGAGTAAGAGGATGAAACCAGGGCACAATTACACGATGAAAAAATCAGCTAAGGCTGGAATAACATGCAAGTTTTATCGAAAAATTCTCACTGTTCTCTTCGATTTGAAGCGTGAGTTTCTATATATGTGGAAATTGAATCATTTTAAGACTCCTGTTTACACCTCATTACTTTTTCGTGAGATATTGGCAAAACCAATACCGTTTCATTTTTCCACCCACTGTAATCACAGACTTTTCATTTACTTGAATAAACTTCGATTGGAACCATATTGACGTTGGTTCTGGTAAAATTCCGGCAATGTAATGCCTTCAATTTTGGTTTTCATGAATTTCTTGAATCGTGACGTGCTTTGACTGAAAGCCTATCACGTCGTAGAAGCAACTAATTTTGCATTCCACAGTTCGGTTATATTAAAGCGTAGGCGAAGACCAACTGAACTAACAGAATATCATTCTGACATATTTATTGATTAACAC
This sequence comes from Cryptolaemus montrouzieri, assembly GCA_013387265.2. Taxonomy (NCBI): domain Eukaryota; kingdom Metazoa; phylum Arthropoda; class Insecta; order Coleoptera; family Coccinellidae; genus Cryptolaemus; species Cryptolaemus montrouzieri. The sequence goes on along the minus strand of JABFTP020000185.1, from coordinate 136,757,548 downwards.
ACATCTACGAAAGAAGGGGAGTTCTTATTTTCATTACGTCATTTCTCAGCTATTTGAAATGTTTCAAAGAAATTTCATACTCTCTTGTGAGGTAATTCAATTAGTCGAATCTTGCATAAGAACGTATGTTTTTTACCCTTTTTCCTATTTCATGCAATCAAACTGTTCCCTCACCCCCTAAACCATATTGTACCCGTTGTTTCTTTATCGTCGGCACCCCCCTTTTGGAGGGGACACAAACAATTTCTCCTAATGTGCTGTTGATTGTTTGTATTCAAAATAGTTGCTATGACTACCCCGTCAACAATCAATGGTGACCACGTACCCTTCCGATATAATGGTAGCTATTCAGGGGACAATTTCCGCGGCAATAAGTTGATCAAAATGTGGTGACCAATGGTCAGTTCCCTTCTAGATGCCATTTGGTGAAGGTGTCTCAAATACGGACTTCTTCTGCTGGAAGGTAGGAATTGTTTCTTCATATAGATATTGTTTTGTAATTGCAATTTGGAGTGGTGTGGCAACAGGTTTTAATCGAATTTGGAAAATATTTGCATTGTTGTTGGAAAAATGATTTTCGGAATGAGCGGTATTTCTGAATATAGTTTCAAGTCGATGTGCTTCATTTTTCTTCAATACTCAAAATCTAATTTTCTCCAAATTACACTGATTTTAGTTTTGTTGTGTGATAATTGATTTTGTTGATAAAAAATAATTTTCTGTGCGGCTTTTGTTCATCAATTAATCTTCTTTTATGTTCGGTTGAATTTAATCTTAGCGGTAACATTATAGAATACTTTCAAAAATCATCCAATTTGCATATCATATTTTCTGTAGTCTTTTTCGAATTGGAGAAAACCAAATCCTTATATTCCTTCGTAAATGCAGAATTTAATTTATTTTCGTATATTAGATATAATAGATAATAGATTTCTTTTGTATTCCGGAAATTTCTCATTATATATTTTAATGGTTTCTAGTTCTAGTCACAGTTACTCATTTCCGTACACATCTATCAATTAGGTTCTTCACTTTTTTGAACATATCTAACAAAAAGTAAAAAGTGTTTTAAAGCTTGACGCAAGGGTTTTGAATATGTATGTTTGTGTTTGCCAATGGCCTAATCGCTATCATAGAAACGGACGTATTTTGGTACAATTTTTTCTGTTGAAGAGCATTTCGTACTTGTGGTTACCAACTTTCACAAGTAAGAATTATTTGACATTTCATACTTCGCTGGAATTTTCAAGGCATGTCAATGAATGATATTGATGACATATTTATTTTGTGGAAATCCATTTCAAAATATGAAAGATAAAAAACACTTGTCAGTTTTCCACGTTTATTTGTTAATACATAACCGGTTTCGACCCATTTTCAAGTGCTGAATACTAGAGTCTGCGAGCTTTAAAATGATCCGTCAAGGTCATGCGAGGTGCGAATTCGAATTTTGGAATAGTCTATTAGGTGGTGCTTACTGCCAGCTAAAAGTTATCAGTAGCGTAGCGTCTCATTCTCATTGTGAAGCTAGAACTCGTCAAATTATTTAGTTGTCAAAGATCAATTGTAAAATTTGTGTTTGGTAGTAAATGTACAAAAATCCGTTTTATGGAAAATAAAGCGAGTAATGGTTTGAGCTTTCCATTGAACCATGTTATAAATCTTGTGTGTAAATGGATATATCTGCAAGTACGGTGAAGAGAATATAAAAGGAAGGACTTGATGTATTGAGTGGTGGAGCAAATCCCCTAAAAAGACGGCGAAGTTTTCCTAAATCTGAAGTAAAATTGGGAAGAGATGACTTTATTTGAAATTATATTCACAATTACCACAAAATTGCAGACAATTTATTGATTACAAAAGGCCAAAAGTCAGGATAACATAACAATTTTGGTTGAATCACTGGACATTAGGTTAGATTTCAAAATGACTAGATTATTTAAAAAAGAACAGGATGAATAAAAGGGAGAATCGACCAATTATTTACACACAACCAAATTTATATGGAATCACCCGATATTTTGAATATTTCCTCAGGGATTTTGGAAATTTCGAAGGATTGTTAGAATTGATCCCTCTTCAGATATTTCAATTGGAAATAGAAATAAATTAAGGTTTATTTCAAGAAAGGAACAAATGAAAGAGAATAAAGAGACCGGTTGTAGGACAAAAATTGAAAATTGTTTTCTCACGGAGTAGGTGTTTTTTCCCGACCTCACTTGTATTACCTCCTCTTGCCCTGATACAAGCCTGAATCCGTCTAGGCATGCTTTGGATTAAGTTTTCGAGCTCCTATTCTGCCACTATTTTGTGGCGGCTCGGATTATCTGTTGTGGGGTTCTTGAATTATCTTGGCGCGATCTAATTTTCCTTTTGAAATCATCCCATAAATGTTCAATAGGATTTACGTTTGGAGAGCAAGCTGGCCAGTTCAAAATAACGATTCCCTCTGTTTCAAGATAATGTCGCGCGAGGTTACTAGTATTCGGAGATGCATTATCTTGCATAAAAGTAAAATTCTCACCGTGGGCACCTCGTCAGTCACTTGTATTACCTCCTCTTGCCCTGATACAAGCCTGAATCCGTCTAGGCATGCTTTGGATTAAGTTTTCGAGCTCCTATTCTGCCACTATTTTGTGGCGGCTTGGATGATCTGTTGTGGGGTTCTTGAATTATCTTGGCGCGATCTAATTTTCCTTTTGAAATCATCCCATAAATGTTCAATAGGATTTACGTTTGGAGAGCAAGCTGGCCAGTTCAAAATAACGATTCCCTCTGTTTCAAGATAATGTCGCGCGAGGTTACTAGTATTCGGAGGAGCATTATCTTGCATAAAAGTAAAATTCTCACCGTGGGCACCTCGTCAGAGTCTCACTAGGGGCTACAGCACTAGGTCCACGTAATTTCTAGCCGTTACACTCGCAGGAATCGAAATCAAATCTGTTTCGCCTCCCAGCATAATGCTACCCCAAAACATCACACAGCCCCCTTGGTATTTCGGAATTTGTCTTGCTGCTCGGAGTCTAGCTTGTCTTCCACGACCCCTTAAAACCCGAATCCGGTTGTCACCTGATCGAACCCCAATTCTGGTCTCATCCGAAGACAGAACATTTCGTCAATTCTCAATATTCCAATTTTGGTGCTCGATACACCAATTAAGTCTGTTAATTTTTTGTTGTCTGTTTAGCTCTGGAACTCTTAAGGGCCTACTGCTGTATAAACTCCTTGATCGAAGTCTTTGACATATCTTTTCGACTGATACTCTGATACCTGTTGTTTCCAGAAATTGCCTGTGGAGTATGGGGTGCGTCGCACTAGGATCTCTCCTTGCAATTTCGCACAAAAAGCGATCTTGTTCTTCAGAAGTGAGCTTCCTACGACTTCTAGGCCTATTTTGCAGAGATTATAGATGGACGTTTCGGGCGTAGGTTTTCGAAATCCCCTCCATTGTGACCGCTAAATCCCTCTGTGCCTTCAACGAGAGCAATTATTCGACCCCTCTGCATATCGGACAATCCAACGTTAGGCATTTTCAATTATAATTATAGGCTTTGAATTTTGAAATTCACAGTTTCAAATCTCAGTGACGACTGAGTACAGTATCCCGAACATGTGATAATTGAACATTTCTTATCATACTATCCAGTTTTTTTACAACAAAAAACTTTATTCTTCACAAGTAGTCAAAGATCCATGGTTAAAACAATCAATAAAGTGAAATACCTTGTGATTCCATTTGAATTTGGTTGTGTGTATATTGATGAAACATTTATCAATTCGAACTACACTACTTCTCATCAGTGGTTAGACAATTCTGTTCATGGATTACATAAAAAAATTCGAAAAGGTCCTCGGTTGGTTATAACTCACCCTGTTAGTGAGCATGGATTCGTTCCAGGTTCACATTAGATATTCAAATCTGAATAATATCAAATTTACCACCCAATTCTGTGGTTGTAATGAATAACGCTTCGTACCACAAAATAGCTACAGAAAAAAATAATGTGTTTCCAAATAAAATGGCCGAAATGTAGTTGAGTCAAAAAGGTATATTGTCTGAACAACAAGCCATCGAACTAGAATTATATTAAATAATTCAGGAGCATAAACCACGGGTTGACATATGTTTTCGATTCCCTACTTGCTACTCAGGCATTCGGTTCTCTCAATCTACTGAACTTAATAGGAAATAGTTGTCTTGAAAGATTGATATGTAATATCAACTGTAAACAATATCAATAGATGAATGCCTCATAAATTTCAGATGAAATGAGACACGAAAAATAGCATACACAAATTTTAGCAGCATAAGTTACTCATGAAAATGTAATACAAATCCTTTATAAAGTAAGTTATTGTTGAAACAAGGTCAAATCTCCCCTGAAACCGTCTCGAAAATCTCTCGTTTTAAGGCGGGTACTTTTCTTTGGGACAAACCTTACATCATCTTACGTAAACTAGATAAATGGGCCAGCGAAGGAAAAATTTTTTATGACATTAGTGCTGTCGTCTCAATCATCTAGTCTGCCAGTCATGAAACTTCTGAATTATACAAATAACCAACGTGAATGAAGTCATTAATTTTCATTTAACAGGTAGCGCCACATTTCTCATTTCCTTATAACGGGTTCGTTAAAAGGCTTCAACACAATTTTTGATATTCCTACCTCGTACTTCTACGCTCATTGTTTTCCGGCCGCTTAATTTTTCCAATTTTTTTCCTAACGGGCTGTAGTCGCCTGGGCATCAATTATCTTCTTTTAAACGAGGTTGAATTTTCAACAATTTTCAGAGCACGGTACAAAAAACACCTTTTTTTCTTGTTTTTTATGACTATACGAACATAGAAAATCATAATTGCGGGAAATAACATCGCGTTGTTTGCTTTATTGTCTTGATTTTTCGCTGCGCCTCTATATAATTTGGGCAATCAAGCGAATGTTGATTAGGGTTATTAGCGAATAATTTGTTCTGTGAAGCGGTTTGGCGAATCATTATTGCTTTTGATATTACTTGCAGAAGCATTCAATATGATCACTGTGGAACAATAGTCGCAGTATAAAAGAGTTCCATCAATTTGTAGATTTGAAATCGATTCTTAGTTTTGTTGAGCAGTACAATAGATCTCACTTCTGGCTTCATTCTTGGAACTGGATTTTCATGAGTACATAAAGATACTTGTATTTTTAACGACTAGACGAAATAACGAGTTATAAGAATAAATAAAATGATTCAAATTCTTTCACGAACAAACAATTCCCATAGTTGAATTCTATACAAGTTGGTCAAGTTTCGTATCGTAATTTTCGTTTCTCCCTTAAAAACTAAGGTCTACAAATGCTTCGTTGTTGAGATACAGGGTGTTCAATTCTTGCAACTTTCAAGATATTAGTCTCAAGTTTGTTATCCAAGTCTCTCTCGAAGTCATACATTGTTCGATATTTAATTATTTCGTAAAAATCTGCAGGATGTTATTTTTTCTTGGATCATCACACCTTTTTCCCTCCAAACTTATTTGTAGTACGCCACTGAATGCCTCCACTGATATCATTTAATTTTTGAATCTGTTTAGAAATCTGAATGCTCCTTGAATTTTTGTCGTAGCAACTTATGAAATCAAAAACAAATATCTTCAAATTGAGTATTTAAATTGGCACCAATATGATTGAACACATAATTCATAATGTCTGATATACTATCGTGCTGCAGCTACTAATATTCAGTTTTTCATACCGCTCATTTTGAATTATATCTCTTAGTTCGTCTCTTGTTTCTCAAGGTACTCATATTCTATATATAAACATGCGAAAATCGATTTGAAGTTTTGTTATACTCGAAAATCCAAAATGAAGCGTCAATAAAAGGGTATAGATAGATATTATCTTTATTTTCGAATCTTCACGCACTACCAAATAATGAAATGTACAATGAGAACGAAATGACGTCAACTAACTAACCTAAAATTAACAACTAAAATTATCTACCTACTATCCATTTAAAAAATCACACCCGCCGAACAATGCCCTCTTTACTCAACTTTCAAAATATTCCTCAATTGAATATGGTTTCAATTCAATTAGAGCATTTCTAATTCTTCTTTTGTAAATTGAGATATTTTTATTGATTTGATATCATCCGATAGGTTATTGAAAAGTATTATACACATATATGATGGATGTTTTTGTGATAGTGTAAGTCTATGTATGAGGTAGTGAAAATCGGTAATTCTTGTAGGGTAAACATGACTAGCAGTATGTACCGAAAACATGATCATATTTATGAAAATAAACATTGAACATTCATAAATGTAGACAGCAGACAGTTAAAAATCTTGTTTTTCTTAAAAACCCCTCTGCATGAATCCAAAAATTTTCTCATCACTCTTTTTTAAACAACAAATGTTTGTACTTGAGTGTCGGATCCCCAGAATATGATGCCGTATCTCAGTAAAGATTCGAAGTTCGCAAAATAGACCATTTTTGTATATTCGCCACTTACGTAACTGATCAAAGTTCTTGTACAAAAAGTATGTGAATGCCTAAAAATTTGGTAGTTTCTTGTGACGAAATCGCTTTATTATGTAAATCTATATCGCTTTTCATGTCCTTTCCTGAGATTTGAATTCTGAAGACTCAACTGTGATCTTCTTTTCATTCAATACGAATTCATTATTCTGAAACCAGCTTTTCACCTGTGAGTGAATATTTCCCGCACATTCTCTAAGTTTTTCAAATGTTTCACCTTCTACTATCACATTAGCGTCATCTGCATAACCTGTTATTACTTCCAGTTTTCATTCAAACTTTCAAATAAATCATTCATGTATATCATAAATGGAACTGGTCCTAGGATGCTCCCTTGTGGTACCCCATTATGTTCTGAAAGTATGTCAGAGTTTTTTGCTTGACTCCTTTTTTTATAGATACCCTTTGTTGGCGTTCTGTTTAATCTGAATTGAACCATTCAAGTACTTTTCCTCTGACACCCATTCTTTCGAGTTTTTCCAATTGATATTTGTACCCCGTTATGTTGTGAAAGAAGGTCAGATATTTTTGCTTGACTCCTTTTTTTACAGGCACCCTCTGTTGGCGTTCTGTTAAATATGACTTAAACCATTCAAGTACTTTTCCTCTGACACCCATTCTTTCGAAGTTTTCCAATTGATATTTTGTTGTGAGACATGCTCTTGTAAGATCCATAAACATACCCATTGTCAGTTAATTCTCTTTTCAAGCATTTTAAAAATTGATTCTGTGAATTGGTATATTGCTGAAATCGTTGATCGTCCCTTTATATAACCATGTGAATCGGATATAAGATTACACTCTTGCATGAATTGAGTGAGTCTAACACACATTGATAGTTCAAATACCTTTGAAAAAGCTGTATATTATACTAATTGGTCTATAGTTATTTTCAACTGTTGGGTCCCCTCTTTCAATGAGATTTTTGATGACTGCTAACTTAAGTTGGTCAGGAGAAACTCTGTAGAGAAACGAGTTGTGTATGATATAGGAAAGAACATGTCCAATTTCCTTTTTGCAATGTCTTATCAAGCTTGTTGGAATCTCGTCATCACCCCATGTATTCTTTGTCCTCAATTAATTTTGGTACAGAATCTATCGAAAACTTGTTGAAATCATTTGCTATTTGATAAGGATCCCCTTCCAAGTTGCAATTATTTTGACAATCTGGTTTACCACGGATCTCATTGCAGATCGACTACATTGGCTTTGTTTTATTTTCTCCTGCTTGCCTCAGTAATCCACGGTAATTGTTTCTCTTCACCTTATACACAGCATCATACTCTGTAGACTCATTTTTCGATTCAGGAGAATATGTAATCTACTTCAAGATGAAATTTGTTCACAATACAATGTATTTATGGCACCTTCTTTTTTCAGTTCTAACAATTTTGAGAGGAAAACATTCATGAAAAATACGCAAAAACATATTCACAAATGTAGATTACTGATCATTTAATTTTTTTTCATCTATTAAAAAAACTTGTTCCCAACTCTGTTCCCCCAAAGTTTGACGGAATTGCAGTTTAGCTTTTTCTGAGTAAAATCTTTTAAAAGATGGTACATTCCTTTGAACAGACTCTATGTAAAAGGTTATTATCTGTCCTGTATGATCTGATAGAACAGTACTGAGAACCCATGCTTCAAAAAACAGTTTTGACATATTTGTGAATATTTTATCTATGCCGCTCTCTTTATTTACAGTTATTCTAGTTGGTTCAACAATTGTTGGTGATAAACCAAACCACTGCATTATTGACAAGAATTCAGAGGCATTCGTGTGATCTTTGGTGCCCATCAAATCAAAGCTATGTTGAAGTCGACAAATAGTTGACTTATTTTCTTGATTTAAATCATACAGCATTTTCTCTAATTGCCTAAAAAACAATTTGACATTACCATTGACATTGCAAGGCCTATACACACTCAACACAGCAAAAATTTGCTTTTCAATCCAGCACTCAGCCACGGCATATTCAAAGTGTTCTTATCATAGAGTAATCACAAAATTCTTTTCTCTGTATAGTTTTAAGGCTTTTGTGTTCCTACACAGTTGAACCCCCATGTTCTAATCTTGTAATGTGATGCACACTACCCATTTTGTGAGCTCGGTCTAGTAAACAAGTTGACTCGATTTCGTCATTAGTAGCTTTTGTATTGTGATGAAATATGGTGGTTCAGACTTGACAATCAAAAACATCATATTGTTATGTTTCGTTTGTTATTTATCCAAAATATTTTTCTTCTAGGTGGACTTTAGCAACCTTTCCAGAGAAAGAAGCGATATTCGCTGATTTTTACACGGTAAGTTTCTTAGGATTAAGTATCCACGTACTCAGGTAAATTAATTATATTATATACTCGCATGTCCATAACTTGAGGTTTTTCAATTCACGCAGTTTTCAACAGTATATTCCAAACCTAATTTGCAGTATTTGCAGGTACTTCATTATAATAAAACAAATATGTGAACAAAAAAAATAAAGACTCGGTTCAACTATTTTATCATTCGGAACATTCTTTTTTCTTCTTCATCTGTATTTTTTTTAAACGAGCTTCACAGGAATAGGCGAACCTGTTACACCACATGCATGGGCGCCTAAGAAGAATTGACGTGTCTGTTTACTCGCTTCTTGAAGAGGGCCAAATTATAGGATGTTGGGAAGATGTTGTACTGAAGCGAGTTCCAAAGCTCACCGGCCCTGTAAACGAAGGAATTCTTTCAGAGAGAGGTTCGAGGGGTCGTTAAATGTACCGCTAAGAAGAAGTACCTGTAAAACAGAGAAAGTTCAGCAACTTGTCTTCTGAGAGCCAGCGGTTGGAGATCGCGGGTGATCTCCGGGTGGTCGATGAGGCGCACAGCCCGTTTTAGCACACTATCTAACATCCGCAACGAATGTTTGAGCACAGATCCCCATACATGGGAACAATATTCAAAAGCAGGTCAAATCTGCGCCTTATATAGAAGCAAAAGCTGAGATGACGTGAAGTATCGCTTGGCTCTGAAGAGAAAACTGAATTTAGCTATTGCTGATACATGTTCATGCCAGCAAAACCCGGCGTTGATCGTTATTCCGAGAAGGTACATCGAATATTTGGATGAAATTTGTTGGCCTTGCATCATTACAGGAGGTTCTCCAGCGGGGACCTTTCTAGAAAACGTAGTTGCTTGCGTCTTGCTCGCGTTGAAGCTCACCAGGTTCAACTGACCCCACTCAGATATCCTCTGTAAGTCAAAGTTTAAGTTATCAATTTGTTAACATCTCTGACGCTGCGATCCCGCAGCTGTTATCGGCCTCATACTACTGAAAGACGAAACCAGGGTACCATCGTCTGTAAAACCGAAGATCTTGTTCTCTGTAGATGACAGAAGATCGTTTATCTGCAACAGAAACAAGGTTGGCGGAAGAATGGATCCCTGAGGATTATCAGAACTATAAATTATACGATTCTCTGGTTAAAGGAACTCTATATTTTTATTCCTTCCGATTTATTTTGAGTTGTCGAATCTCAAGTCAAAATTCATTCCAAATATCCTTAGATTATGGATGTATGTGTACTACTATGTCCAAGAAGTAAGGTAACTCTTATTTTGAAAAATTTTTTTTTTCTAATCAATTTTATCGCCTTTTAAGTGATCCCCTCCAGATGCAATGTACTTATGCCAACGGATTTTCCAATCTTCGAAACAGTTATTAAAATCAATTTCCGGGATGACCTTTACCTCTCTCTTGGATGCTGCTTGTATCTCTTCTATTGACTCGAATCGGTGCCCCCGGATCGGTCTTTCAAGTTTGTTGAATAGCCAGAAGGCACACGATGCCAAATCAGGAGAATAAAGCTGTTGTGGAACAATATGAAGAATCAATGCAGTGTGATACGGTCTCGTCAAGATTCCAATAGTAATCGAGATTTGACGCATCTGAGGCGCATAACTTCCTTCTGAAATGCTAACATGATCAGCAAAATCTCTCACTGTTAATCGACAACCAAATCTTTGATTTTTGGATGTGAGCTTTGTTGATCGAAGTTGATGGTCGACAGGGGCGCTCTCGGTGTTCTACACGTTCTCGACATTGTATACACTTATAAATATAGCCTCAACTGCTTGGATGATGGCTACATACAAAAATGGATTTGAATTTTTCTGTATGAAAAGTTACAATGTTGATGAGTACTATACTCAGTGAAGGTTACTCTGATACTCTAATACTGCATGGACTAACTCTGCGATCCTTGAATTTTTGTAGGGGTCGAATGTCTATTCGTTTTCCTCTTCATCTCGCTTATTTTACAGCTCCTTGGTTTGTCCTGGGGCCCAACTGGTTGGTAATTCTCCTTTTTTTATGTTGTGTGCATCTTTGTTGGCCTGTTTCCTCTTCCATTGTAATAGGGATGTCCTCTTTCCTCCTCTCGGTTGTAGTTCCATTATTTGGTTGATCTCCTTGTTTTCGTGGTTTTCCATCTGGTCGGTTGTCTTTGTCGTCAGTCGTGTGATGATTTCTTCTAGTGTGTCGATTTCCATTTCCTTCCTGAGTTGGTCAATGCTTATGCACCATGGGGCGTTTGTTTCTGACCAGACTATCTTGTTGAGTACTGCTTGTAGTTCCTCCTCTCGAATCTGTCCTCTACATGTCAAATTTGTCCTTCGTATGTTATTCCCGGGATGATTATTGCCTTGATTATCTTAATTTTGTTCTCCAATGTGAGTTTGCTCCTTCCGTTGAGTAGGGGGTATAGTTTTCCGTGTTTGCTCTTGTTTTCCTTGTAGTTACCTCGATGTGCCTCTTGTAGTTCAGTTGGTCGTCCAGAATTACGCCGAGATATTTTGCTTCCTTCTTCCATTCGATTTGTTGTCCTTCTATGGTGATTTCCTTTGGTGTTTCCGGATGTCTCCTCTTCTTGTGGTCGATGTACATTGCTACCGTCTTCTTCGGGTTGACCTTGATCTTCCACCATCTAAAATAATTGGACAAAACTAATCTTAACCTACTAGGGATGAATACCCTTGGATTCAGTAATAAATTTATTACTATATACAATGTGGGTTTTTCTAATACCATGAAAATTGGGAATCCAACCATTCACAGCCCTTTATAAGAAAGGCTACCATCAAGATATTGAACTGATAATTAAAATATTCAAATAACATTTTCCATACTTTCGATGGGTTTTGTATATGTTGAGCTTATTTATTACATTTCTCAACAATATCCACACCACGATTCTGCAAACAAAAGAAGAAGGAGCAAAATCTTCATATTCTACTGAACTATGCTCGATTTTTTAAGGCACTTGCGGCAGCTTCGATTAGGATGATTGACGGTTGTCAATCGGTTGTGTTCAACAGCTTCTGAGCAATGTTAAAGCAATGCTGTTTATGATCAAGTTCAAGATGTTTTGACAGGAATATCGCGGCGACCGGTCTTATCCCCAAATAATTGATAATAATCGAATGGCATGAGCCAATCAGTTTGTTTAGGTTCTCAGCAACTTCTCTAACGACGTATGGCTAGCTTTTCATCGTGCACATATTCTCAGCCGTCAGGGTATTTTGTGGCACCGATGAACGTTGCAATTGTCCAGGGTGGTGTCAGCATGTTGTAATGTTATAACTTGTGTAATGGAATAACCACTTCATACCATGTTTACCTGATTTATCAACTCCCCCTCGTATATGAAGAATTTGGAGTTGAATGTTTTCGTAAACAAACTGATATCTGATTTCGTGTCACGAATATGCACGAGACTATAAACCTAAGATGTTTTGGATAATTTCCACTTGAAAATTATATTTTTGGGAATGTCATTAACTGTCATTCTCTGTTCTGCTCAGAATTTAGTAGTAGTACTTAACTATTTCGGTTTATTACACATACGGAATTTCGAAATAGACATCTTCATTTATTTCTATTCGACTTGGCGTGTGTTACTTAACAGACGTATTTTGTTTCTAGTCGAAAATGAATGGCGAGAGTGGAGAACTCTTTAATAATTGTGATTGCACTTTAGCATCATCCCATAATTGCCCACAATTTCATTTGCGCGACCACCTGAAAGTTTTCGGGACTAAGTGTATTTTATTATCCTTCGACACACCGCATTTTATCCAGGTTCTGGAATTAAACACCTAATATATTGCCGCTCGCGACGGAACACTCCCTAGGGGGCCCTAAACGAATTGAATACACCCACTGGGATTGAACCTAGATAGAACATTTCCAGTATGAAGCCGGCTTCGGCATCTACAAAACGGGGGGCGAATTACTTTGAAATTTCATGCGTCCGTCAAAAATTATGGCAGTATAAACTTAATTTTTCGTTGAATTCAAATCATTTTTCCCGATGGATGAATGTTGAATTTGCCAGGGATGAGAAAAACATCCACAGTCTGGGAAGACTGGATGAAAACTCTTGTTTGGGGAGAGTCGATGAAACTGAAGGGACAACAGGAAAGTGAAAGAAGAATTTAGTCTATTGTTCTTATTTATTCTGTAATGTGGGATATAATTGACTCATGCTCTTGTCTGATTATCAACACGAATTAAATTTTTACAGTTTTTACTACGAAGAAATAGATTGATGGATCATTGTTACCTCGGTTTTTAACATCGGACAGTATGAAACTAAGTATAAGGTGCCTTACTCAGATTTGCAAAGACTATATAGTCCATATACAGTTCACAAACTGTAGAAAGGAGTTATTATTTGAGTACGTCGAAAATTTGAGACTCATAAATCCGTCTAGTCGTTTATTATATGTAGGCTGCCATCAATAAGTGATTTGAAGATTTCAATTGATAATAGGTGATTGAGTTTTCTTTTTGGGACACTGTAGAATTTTCAAATTTTCAATACCAAGAAAATACTGGCAGTTTTGGATGCAGTGGTTTGCTAATGTCTTGATTATTTTTAAGTACAGAAGCTTTCTGTTCGTTATATGTAAATTACTAATTTTTCTTCTTATTTTCCGCCAAAATTTTGCTTCCTGAAGTTCAGATTATAATTTACAAGACATATGTTCGTTGAGATATATTTATTTATGAAACAACAATTGCGAAATAGAAAATAGAAAGTTGGGTTTTGAGCACTAAATGGTACTAAAAAGTAAAATTAATGTCAAAAAATATAAAAATCATCATTAAACTTGTTTTCAAATAGAAGATTCTTCAGGTAGATATTATGTTATAAAATTAAACTGTTTACTTTGTTTCCCGCACACACATGTGGAAAATTGAATTTTCCGCAATGAAAATAAAAAATTCAGTTTTTCGCGATTTTGGAAGTGGCACACCATCAGGAAAAATTTGAAAAAATCAGAGAGGACTTTTCGACAGAAACCAAAAGCCGTAGAGACTAAACCAGCGCAGACATCCATCAAAGTGAAGAGATAACATTTTTAGAGAAATATTTTTTAGGTCCCTTGTGGGGCCCAATGATTACGAAAAAAATCTACATGTTTTGTAAGGTGATTAACAGTGTTCATGAACATTTTCAGATTTTTTAAGCAATCAGCATCCGAGGGTAAAAATAAAATGTGAAAAAACACGTTTTCTCTTGTTGGGGAGGGGGAGCGGGGAGATGATTTAAAAGGTTTTCGGGATGGAGGGCATATCTTAACAGCAGGCCGATTTATGTGAATCCCAAATTTTCCATCTATTCAAATAATAACTTCCTTTCGATAGTTTGTGAACTGTACATCTACTTGAGGGATTCTCCAAATCCATATCAGGACATATTTATTCAAGTTTCACGGCATTCTACTGTCAATTTCATATTGTCCCATGAAGAACGAGAGTTCAAAACCGCGGTAAAAATTAACTTAATTCATTTGTTGGTAGTAAAAACTGAGTAAAATATTCCTTTCGTGTTTTGATAATATTCAGATATTCAGAGTATATGGACAAAAAATTGAAGGTCAAGGAATATAGAACATTTATCAACAATCGAAACGAGTGAAAAAGAAGAAAAAATGGAAACTCAGAGGGTAAAAGAACATTATGTATTGTAAATTCACAGAGAGAAATACAAATAAAGAAACTTTTCACATTGCAGTTGGCTAGCCCATCATTTATTGTTTGTTGTCAGTGGAGGGATATTTGTTCTCAAACTATTCGTTTCATACTATTAATTATTGATCTTACTGGATAAAATTAATAAAATTAAAAATGTCTGCTGCTATTTTTGAGAATAACATTTTCATTCAAGAATAATAACTGTAAATTGCAACATTTCTATTCGAGTTGCATCTATTCAGAAATCATATCAGGAACGGTAAAAATGAGAAGAACAAAGAAGAATACAACAAACAGTTATCGATGAGGAAATAAGAGAGATATGTTGGTAATACATCAGATGAATATCAAGATGACGAAATGACGATAGTCAAGCCTAGAAACGAATTCTCCAAGAACATTTCTATTGGAATATTTGTATTTGCGTTCTTAGGCGGCACTTCAAATCTTCATAATTTTTTTGGTGTTCAAAAATATATTACAGATAACCGCACAAAAAGAAATTTCATGTCATGTGATTTAGTGGCTCCTCGTCGGCCAATTCCTTTACCTGGAATCATCAAATGGAGATTTTCCCTATTATCATATTCAAATTGTTTTTCTTGAGTGAAGAATGACCCGATGATTATCTCTTTCGATATGCCGTGTTCTATACGGGAGCGCTTCGTTCATATGTCACACTAAGGCTGCACTCTATATGTTGCGATTAAAAAAAAATACCAGAGAAAATGATGAAAGGCGTTAATTACGTATGTGAAAGAAAAATTTATCTATAAAAGAGAAGTGACTGGCGTCAACAATTTATGTGCAGGAAAAACAAAATGCCTACAAATGATGATTGACGTTATCTACTTTATGAGACAAATAGATATATTGAAAGAAGAAAAAATGTCAAGGAATTTGTCACATAGCGATGTAGTCTCCAAACAGCAAGGTTGCAACCCTGGAATAACAACGAGGGTACAGCCTTTCACTGGTGAGCTCCAACCAGTCCTTTGTCCCCTTAGAAGATTCTTTGTTCCAAACAAGTGACAAGGATTGGTTTTTGGTCTCAAGTACAAACCGATTTCCTGAATTGTCTGGTAAAAAAAGGCGCAACGACTTATTTAGCTGTTGGGCGATCGCGTGGGTTTTCCTTTTCTCTTACTCGAAATATATCCCTTCATATTCCGCTGATGGGTTGTTAACTTTCTTCAATACACTACCTGAGTTATTAACGCACGAACTCGAATTTCAATCTCAATTTCTCAATTGAATACTAATTCCGTTGGGTAATTCGGGATCAACGACAGGAAAAATGGACGAAGATCGTCAGAAGTACGAACTTCCGAAAGTTCGTTTTCTATAGGAATCGTTCTTCCTTCTATCCCACTAATCCTCTGCGACCATAAAGTAACACTTTTCTGTACCTACTCTTATGCAATCTGTCAACCCTTCCTGAATACCCTCAATACGACCTTTCCAAATCCAGTTCAACGCGTTCAGTGAATGTCGACAGCAATTAAAACTTTCGCATACCTTGCGCTTGGCTAAATAACATACGGTAACTGTTTGAACTGAGAATTTGACGACGAAAACAAAAATGTTTGTTTCTAAGAACAAGTGGAAAGGAGAGGAAAGGAAAAGACAAGAAGAACAATACTATTTGAGGGGTCACATTTGGTAGTAAGTGACCTGTGATATAGTGCTAAGCCTGGTATACCTCACGGTAAGGTAGACGAAAAATAGAAGGATTCAGTACATCCAACAACAAGCAGCGATTTGCTAATGAGTACCTAATACAAGAATAGCGAATAGGAAGGCCAATGAGCAGCGGTGGCATCAAGTGAAGCTTTGTAGCTCTCACTCTCCCAATGTAAGATAGGCTCAACGTTTTTGACCAAAGAAAGGTATAATAGAACAAGTACCTATACACAAATTTAACCGTGATATTCGGATCATACTTTTACTTTCAGAGGTGATTGATTCTGAGTTTCTTGAATACAATGAGAATATTTTCAGGACCAATATCTGTCTTAAAAAGTTGCTTTATTCAAGAATGAAGTATTTGTAACGAAGATTCCTACCAGATCACAATTTGTTTGCATGCTCTCACCGAATTGCAATCCTTGACCAAAACAATTGAAGAAACCTAGATAATAATATCTAATAGTTATCATTTCTCAATAAATACTAGATTACATCTAAGTCGCATGATGTCTGAATTGTTAAAACTATTCTAGGAATATACAAAATCTCCGTAGTTAAAAGCTATACAAAATTAACTTTTTGTGTAAAAGCTATCGAGGGTGATACGCCTTAAGAAGCAGGGAAATTGTTTTTAAACACGAAAAATAATTGATCAGATTGGTAGCCACTAAAACGTTCCCTTTCCGGAAAAGCATCTATAAATAACTTTTCTATGAGCAATTCATCGCATCCGGGGGTATCACGTGATCTTCCGTAATTGATGTCGATGTTGCCATCGAGACGGGGCAATTTTCTTTCCAAGAATTGCTACTAATTGCCTACATACCAGAGTGGGTTGTTGGGGAAAGGTAGGAGAGAAAAATGAAGACTATTGTTGGCAATAATCGAAACTAACGTTTTTCGTTGTTTATTTCTTCAAAAATGTTTCATTAAGAAAGCATGATTGGAAGTAACAAAAAATATGGTAGAAGTAGAAATCTTCATTAAAAACAGTTTTCTTTTTATAGAGGAAAGCACAACATATTATGAACTACGTTCATTTGGAGTTCTTAACGTTAACAATAATATTAGAATTTTATAATAGGAAGGTTATATGTATACTGCGTGGATAAGCAACTAGAGATTTCTAAAAATGTAAAAACAAACGAGTCCATGTGAGACATTGATAGTTTCGGTGACCCAGCGGCGTGACCAAAGGTATGCTGATCAGTCCATTCACACGGTGGGAGATCATACGAAAGGAATTGTATTTTCGAAAATTCAAAAAAAAATCGTGAAATACTCGAGCGTGTCAGATCTGTATACAGATACTTCATCCTAATATACCAGTCGTGCTAGCCAATCATCTGAGGATAATTTCAATATGACGGTTAATTTAATTTTTTTTTCGTTGCATAATGTGATAAAAATTATGTGGATTTTCAATAACACTTGATTCAGATTCAGATTCAGATTCAGGAACTCAAATAAATCCCCTTTTCAATCTTCATCTTCATCTGAAGAATTAAACTGCAAATCCTCGTCTTCAAATTCAACAGCTCGTTTGGATCGCTTTCGAAGAATTTTCGTTGCAGTATCATATTCCACCGCACTGTTTTTGTGTTTCCAGTTTTTGAAAAATTGCAGGTAGCTTCATTTCTGTTAATAACTTACAAAAATTCGTGTCCTTGACGTTTTTGTTTCAAGCGAAGGGTTCGATTCAGAAGGTAAGTGTCGCACGCAATGAAAGCTTGTATGTTTTGCATAGAAACTGCGTACATTTATCTGCTTCGTTCGCACGTACTAATGTGTCATTTGTCCAATCGCTACGAAATATAACCTGACCAGCTGTGTTGGTATTCCGATCACTACGAATATGTTGACGTACTGCGTTCGATGCGATTCGTCCGTTGCGTTTTCAAAGCGAAGAAAAGTTTTACTCGAGAATGTCAAGGTTACGTTTTTCTTTTTACAAGTTTGTGGCACTCCCTCTTTGTGGCATGCTCAAATTTCTTGATTCTTTTATTCTGATTTTTCTTTACTATTCTAATCGGTTTCTCTAGCCCAGGGGTGCTCACACTTGAACTGCTGGCGATCTACCTTAGTAATTACTTATGATCGACTCTGAAAGGATGCGAGTATGTGTGATGCAGGGTTGTTGTACCTACACGATACACCCTACCTACCTACCTACCTACCTAGGTAGGGTGTACCGTAGCATATATAGATATTAGCTTTCCGCACAATATACATTATTTTAGTTAAGGTTTGGGTTAGGTTTAGTTGGGTGCTTCTCTATAATATCAAAGAAAAAACTCATAGTTGTTCAAAATTGCAAGTTTATTGATTATCACAAAACAAAAGAGTTATATATGGTGTTAAACTTAACTAAGGAGTGAGTTTGGATGTCGAAGCGTGGCACTGCATGTCCTCAGCATACTTTCCATAAGATGGTACGTAACCACTGAGTGCTAATCGCAAGCAAGATGACATATGATCGTCAGTAAGTCGATTGCGATATTTTGACATTGCCGTCAGTTAAAGGGCGATTCGCCTTAGATTCGGATATTTATCTTCATGTTTAAAACACCAGAAATTTGTATCAGATGCTGTAGCTTTGAGATGTATATCTGATATAATCTGCACCAACTCATTTTCAACAGAACATGAGTTCATATTAAACTGACTTGCTATTTCAGTAGCTAATTCCTCAATGTTTTTACATGAAAAAGGATGACACATAAATAATGCTATATTTGCCAATTTACTGCAATCATAAAAATGCATTTCGAACTGTCCTAAAATATTTGATAACTCAGCTTCATACGTACCATAATTCAACTAAGGAATCCTTGGTTTCAAAGACGGAAAATATTTCAGTTCCGTTCTTTTCAGTTGATCTATCATAAGTTGCAATTTAATTTTGAATGCGTTTACTGCGATAATCGTCTCAATAATAGTTTTTCATTCACTTTGAAGCTCCAAGTTGAAGGTGTTTAAGTGCACTGTGATGTCAGTTGAAAATGCCAAATCAGTCAGCCATTTTTCGTTTTTCAACATCTGAATGTCATCACCTCTTTCGTCTAGAAAAGCTGTCATTTCGGGCAATACTTCTTGAAACCTTTCTAGGAATTTTCCACGACTCAACTAGCTGACATCCGTGTAAAGAACTAAATCAATGTGTTCAGCTGACTCCCTATCTTCCAATTGCAACTTAAAGAGCCGCCGTTTGCAAGCTACGTGCACGGATGGAATTCACAATTTATGTTGCAAGCCTATAATTTCCTCCGTGTTTAAAACTTTCAAACACAAAATTTGTTTATGTGTAATGCAATGGAATGAAAAAAATGAAGGGAAATCTTCATTAGCTCGTATTGTATTGACGTAAAATAGCCTTCAAGTTACAATTTAGAATGACTCCAATTCCTGCAGGTGGAACATTTATGTCGACGTGAACGAAAGTCTCGAATGTTCCCGTCAAACGCCGCCCGAAATTTCTAGAAAAGCGGCAAGAATAAAAAACGCGGCTTTTCTTCGTCAAGTACCGCGCGTTCCTTTGATAAAGCTGCCTTTTACCGCTAGCAGAGTATCATTTTATTACGTAATAAATTCTTGTAGTTTAGTTACCCATTTATTAAAATTTTTTTCTTCTCGAGATCTACTCAAAAAGCATTCGCGATCGACTGGTCGAGTAAAGCTGCAAGTACCCTATTGAGCTTCTCTACTATCAACATGATCCGATAGAAACTGTTCTCAGAACACTATTATAGGTTTCTAAAGAAAGTGATATATACTGATATATACGCACAATGTTTACTCCCTATCAATGAAAATACCATCGAGTACTGTGCGAGACAGTGAGGTAAGAACGTTAATATCAGTAGCTCATTCTACTAAACGTATTGTGTTGAATATAAAGATACGGAAGAAAGTAAATTGGATGAGGCCTCAAGTAATCGCCCAAAACTCAGCTTCTGAAACACACATGGTTCTCTTGGCACTCACACACTTGAAAAGCTCAAGCTCTGAACGCCATTCCGCCGTGCCGATTCGGCAACACTGAATCTGGTTCCTCTGGTATGAGAGTAAAAAAATAGGTAAAAAACTTTTTAAGTTAAACGGTTTTATGTTAAACATACATTGCACTGTTTAAGATAAATGTACTAAAACCAAAAATAATAAAATAGACAGTCGTGGGAATTATAAACATATGCATAGACTAGACTAAAATATAACCGTGGGGCACGTCAATTGTCTACAATCGTTGATTAAAATGTTTGTTTTGTAATGTTACACTATAATTATTAGGCAGTTGTGCAACCGACAACGATGGACGTGTGATAAGTAGGGCTAGAATGTGGAAACAAGCTAGCAAGCTCGATTATAAGCGAGTTTTAGGGTTTCATAGTGGTGAGCGAGTAGTACTTTTGTCATATGTTTTGTCGATTAAAGACAAACAACAAGCAGTGAAACGATTCCTCGCCAGCCAGCAGTGTGAATGTCCAACGATAAACTAGTTAAAACATCTCTTTTATTTACATGGAGTGTGTAACTATTAGAATTTCCATGAGCAAGAAAATAGTAAATAATTTCCTCACCGTCTGCGGGCCAACTGCCTAACGACGAATTAAACGATTCTTCTATCGCACATTAAGTCGATAATTTGTAGACAATTGACGTGCCCCACGGTTTTATTTTAGTCTAGTCTATGCATATGTTTATAATTCCCACGACTGTATCTATTTTATTATTTTTTGGTTTTTAGTACATTTATCTTAAACAGTGCAATGTATGTTTAACATAAAACCGTTTAACTTAAAAAGTTTTTTACCTATTTTTGTACTCTCATACCAGAAGGAACCAGATTCAGTGTTGCCGAATCCGCACGGCGGAATGGCGTTCAGAGCTTGAGCTTTTCAAGTGTGTGAGTGCCAAGAGAACCATGTGTGTTTCAGAAGCTGAGTTTTGGGGCGATTACTTCGAGGCCTCATCTAATTTACTTTCTTCCGTATCTTTATATTCAACACGGCGCGTTTTAACCTTTCACCTTAACTTGGGTGGTGTACCGCTAACGACGTATCATTTTAGCCACCCTAACGCCACACAGTTCTCAACACGATACAAAATCTTGACTTGGGTGGTGAATTCAGGCTGGATACATTGTATTCTACTGGTTGAGCACTTTCATTTGATACCCATATTGATAGGATTGATAAAACTTACGTTATCCGCCATTTTGTAGCGGCCGCCATCTTGGATTTCAATTTTTATAGTATATTGTATTCTGATTGTTGAGCCCTTTCATTTGATACCCATATTGATGGGATTGATAAAAGCTATGTTATCCGCCATTTTGTAGCGGCCGCCATCTTGGATTTCAATTTTTTATAGTATATTGTATTCTGCTTGTTAAGCCCTTTCATTTGATACCCATATTGATGGGATTAATAAAACATAAATTATCCGCCATTTTGTAGCGGCGGCCATCTTGTATTTATAATGATAATGAATAAATATAATTGTATTGTCACCAAAATCCAAAGTGTATACAAAATTTCAGATTAATCGGTTGACAGGAAGAGGGTGAAATTTGAATTACTAAATTTGACCCAAGAATAAATAAAACAAACGGGGTGAGCTAAATAAAACCGTTTAAAAACAGTTCACTGGAACTGGTCTCATTCGTAAGTAACATTAACAAGCGGATAATTTATTTGTGTTATGTACTAATTTTAATAATAGTTTCTGCTAGGTCTTGTGTATTGGTCAGGTTGGTAATGCAGTAGCTCATTGTCCTCTTAAAGCAAGCTGTTGTTAGCCAATTCAGAATTACTGAAGGTATCGTTATGAATTGAACACCAACAACCTTGTAACAACAGTTTCCTTTTTTTTTGGCGTTGAGAGAATGAATGTTTTTTGTTATTAATTTCCGAACCAGGACTTGTAATAAAAAAATTGATCTCTCTGTAGTTTCCTGAAGGCTTAACTGATCATTCATGCTCTTAGAAACTATCCAACCTCACCTTGAAAAAAAATTTCACATTACTTTGAAATACACTGTAGTTACGTAAATCATGGAAAGTAATTTTGAGAGAAACAATATTCTACTTGCATTCATTGAAGTCTTATCAGCCAAACTTGCAATTCTTAGGTAACTCGTCAACTGGTTATGATATTAATGAAAATCCCATTTCTCTTGATTGAAAAGACGGAAACTGTTCACAATGTAACCTCTCACTGTAAAATGTTCATTTTCCTGCATGGAAATTAGCTATGTTCTCTATCTTACTACCGAACAATGGTGCAATCGCGCCATTTTCGCTCTAGAAATGAAAATGCCAAGATTCAAGCGGTGCATGATTGTGCAATTACAAAACGTCAGGATTCACAAAACCATTTTGTTCAATTCACGTCGGCTCCACTTCTTCGCTAATTCGGGAATGAATTATCCCGGCGCCGTCCTTTTCTTTTTTCCAAGAGTTGTCCCCGACGGAATCGATTTTATCACAGTCGAATTTCAATTTATTTGCTAAATTGCACTTGTTGATACGGAAGTTGAAGCGACCATTGTTGCTTCTGATTTTCCACGTATATCGTTTTGGTTCGTCTAGAACGGAACAAAAAGGGGAATTTTTCAATAATTAATATGTCTTGAATTGCTTTGAGGTATCAAAACAATTATTCACGAAACAATGAAGTCGTATACACTATTCAAAACAAAGGAACATTTACTATAGATTCAACTATAGCTCCAACTTTTAAATCAACCGCTGCCTGTCATTGGCCAACAATTTCGGTAAAGAACTTTCTTTTCATTGTCATTTGGATGCTTCAAGTCTAGAACTAGACGCTTGGCGTTGCACCTATAATAATTATTTACTACGTGCTTTTTTGTTTTATCTGATTATTATTAATGTTGTTAAATTACATTCATTGGTTTATATAATTAATTTGACTCATTGTTTCAATGGGGTTTCCTATATATTGATAATAAATTACAATGTGAAAATTTTTTATGCTAAATGAATAAATAAATAAACGAATAGGTATGAAACCAATCCGGTTATTACAATTAGTACCTATGAAAGCACCTGTTCAACAACTTCGTCATAAACTACATCTGATTAGTTACCTACCAAGATTTATAGTGACCGAATCTTTACATCTTTTGACATATATTTGACGCTTCAATGAGCAAGCCTCTAAGAGGGGACGCTTTAAATCCTCGAAATTGAATGGAGCAAAGGGGTCGAGCGGTACCTCATTTGATAGATCTTCCAAACCTCTTTCCAACGGTATATAAGAAAACTAATTTTGATAATAAAAAACAAGTACTGTGTTTTAAGGAATTTTACTTAATAATTGCGATTCGTAACGCGTTTCACTACACCGTAGCTTCTTCAGACGAATGAATGTACAGAAAATATAAATATAAATGTTCTTAACTAATTGAAAGCTTATTGGGTTGCTTTTTCTTAAGTGGTTATTTATGACAGGTAAATCCAATAAAATTAAGGAACAGATTGCTCCCCGAAGAGATTCAATAGAGGTAAAGGGCTTAAATCGACTTGTTCATTGATGAGTCTACCTGAGTGTTTGTATTTATTGATTTCTAAAGTTTCCCAAAGATCTACCTTCCAATATTTATTATCTGTATGCAAAATTTCAAACTGTGGGTCGAAAGAGTGATTATTTTCTAAGAGATGATTCGCGTAATTTGAATTTGATTTTTTATTTGAAAAACTGCGTTTATGTTCCGATATTCTAATATTAAAATTTCTATGTGTTCTACCAATGTAGAAATTATCACAGTCATTGCAATTCAATCTATAAACACCTGATTTATTGTTTTTACCTGGTTCGGTTTTATTATTTTTTATATATTTGCCTGAATTATTATTAGTTTGGAAAGCTATGTTGAAATTATTGCTACTTAAGAATGATTTCAGTTTCTCACTTGTAATGCCAACGTAGGTTAAGGTGTTGAATTTTTGTTTCAATTTATCGACAGGGTAAACTTCATTCAATGCGATTCTACTTTGTTTTTATTTAAAATATTATTTATTAGTTTGGGATTGTAACCATTATTATTGGCTATTTTTTAATCAAATTTAGTTCTTTGTTGAAATTTTCTGGTGATAACGGGATGTTAATCAATCTATGAATAAAACTATTGAATGCTGACATTTTATGTTGATATGGATGACGCGACGAGTTATGTATTATAATATCTGTATGTGACGGCTTATGGTAAATTGCGAAAACATGTTTTCCATTTTCATTCGAAATTGTTACGTCTAAGAAATTTATCGAATTATTGCTTTCTATTTCGGTTGTGAATCCAATTTTTTCCAACTGTTTTGGATGTAATGAATTATATATATATATATATATATAATAAATTATGAAATAACCACTTAAGAAGAAGCAACCCAATAAGCTTTTAATTACTCAAGAACATTTATAGTTATATTCTCATTTATATTATCTGTACATTCATTCGTCTGAAGAAGCTACGGTGTAGTGAAACGCGTTACGAATCGCAATTATTAAGTAAAATTCCTTAAAACACAGTACTTGTTTTTTATTATTGATAATGGAATTTCACCAAGTAAAAGCCCCCCAAATTCGAAAAAAAAACAACTAATTTTGACTTTGCCGAAGATAAAATCTGCTTTGAATGACACACGATTCGAGTCGATGGAAGCGGTTGAACAAAAAACGGCAGAGCTCCGAAGAAGACTTCCAGCACTGCTGTGTGGCGAGGGAAGAGGACTATATTGAAGGAGAGCCTTCGAATGTAGAATAATTTTTGTATTACTTTGATTTTTATTTTATTTTTTTATTTATTTAACTACTTCATATATTTGTAAAGAATATTTGTAGAGTAGATAATTTATACGGGATACCCCCATTTAAAAAATAACACCCTGCAATATTATTATACACTTAAATAATTATAGTACAATAGATTCCGAACGTAAAACAGCACTGCTTTGATCAATGGAAAAACGTATGGAAAGGTGTTCGGCGAGGAAAGGGGGTATATTGAGAGAAACATTTGAATGTAAAATAATTATTATATTAAAACCCTTTTCTTAACCAGTCTCGTTATTTAATAGCCAGACCACGTACATCATTTCGTGGATTCTTGATCTGTTAGTGTGATAGCTTATTCACTTAAGCTAATTGCTTAGCAAGAACTATTTAGACATGTTTATGATTCACAGAAATCTCATGTTCAAGTTTTGATCATTGTTTTGAAAAGAGTAGAAAGTGTTTGTAGGTTTTGAGTATAGAATTCATACATACTCATACGTTCTTCATACTTCATAATGGTAACAAACAAAACTATCTAAATGTGTAGTATATAATCAATATTAGCAATAGTTTTCATGAAACGAAAAACATCCTTTCGAGGTACATCAGAATAGCAGCTTGGTTAATAACACTGGCCGACAGAAAACATGAAGCTGAATGGACGTATCCAAATACAGAAATGAGGAAAAAACATGTAAGGTTTTCTCGTTGCGTTTATAGATCTACAGTTAATGTTACAATACCTAATGTGTATAGAAAAAATTATTGTTCAAGTTGTAACAGTATATATTGACTTCATTTGCTTTTACATCCACTAAACGCACTTTACATTCAAGAAAAACGCAAAAATTCAAAATATTGACTCAAAATACTAGTCAAATTCTATTTTTGCCGTTTATCAGGTGTCATATCTTTTCAGAAACTAGCAGTGATCCTTCATGGAGAATATCCATTGTCCCAATATCTTAGTGAAATCTTTCTCCCCGTTCGTCACTGACAGCTCCCAAATTTTCAGGAAAAAATGACAAATGTGAATAGAGTCCCATGTACTGAATTCCTGACTGGTAAACTTTTCTGTTTAACGTCGTTCAGCAATTTTCAAATTTGTTGTTCCAATGCCAATGCCTGTCTTTACTTTGGCATCACTTAACTTGCGAAAGATTCCTTTTAAGAATTTGAATCCATCGCAATCTTTATTTATAGCCTTCACAAAATTTGTCATCAGCCCAAGTTTAATGTGAAGAGGAGGCAGAAGTACATTTTGAGATCCTGGTTGAAAGCATTTCTTTCTGGCCCAGTTTTTCTTATATATTGCTGATTTGCTGCATGAATGTCTCAAGCAACAACATTTTGTAAATAAGTCCACTAAAATTCCTATAACCCTACATATTTGTCATTTATACTTGTTGTAGTTCATTTTATTCAAAACAGTGCTTATATTTTCACAACTGTCTCTCATCCTCTCTAAATGAGCAACTGGTATACTGGTATAAACTGGTGGTTTAATTTCCATTATGCAATAACACAACTTTGAAACTGTATTTAACCTTTTACAGGGCGAATTATGAAAAAACTCGATTCTTCTGAAAAAATTTTAATAGGCTTCATTTGTGACGGAAATTTTCAGTAATTTTTCGCAGTTGATTAGAAATTTTGGTAAAAGATTCTGATTTTGATGCGTACACATATGATGCCACTGGACCTTGGGGAAGAAAATGATGAAACAAATTTTTCTTATCTCCTTTTATTTTCGAACTGAAAGAACAACCGACAAGCTTCCATGCATTCTGGACATACATTCTCTTCGCATTTTTTGCTAGCATACCTCGTTCTCATTGTTCTCATGGCATCTTGGCGGATTCTTGTATTCTTTTTTCGCGAGATAATGTCCAATCCCGTCAGTTCTGATTTCTGGCAATACTCTCGTCCTAAACCTTTTTCTCTTTACTGCACTACAATCGTTACCAGCTGAAAGTGGTCTTCCCCTTTTTTTTTCGATTGTCAGCTGTCAGAATCATTGATGTAGCAACTGAAGCCTTGAATTCCAAGAGAGAAAGATGAATATTCTTTTTGCACTTATAAAGAATCCAGGTATTCACAAGTGACACATTCAGAAAGTGAAACGCAATTCACATGTAAAATTTTTTGTTCTTTAGTTCATGACGGTAATGCGCTAACATTTTGTCAGCCATGTCCACCCCTCCCATGAAACGATTATATTGTTTTACAGCGTTAGTTCTGTTGATCTCGACGTATCTTCTTTCTTTTCGATCCCACCTCCTCACAATATGTTGAGGTTCTTTGCCGCAGAACGAAAATATCATATGGACCACTTTATTATCAACCCATTTCTGTACTGTGATATTACTTGATGGTGATGATGATGATGATGATTACTTGATTACTGATTTTGATGCGTACACATACGATGCCACTAGGCCTTGGGGGAGAAAGTAATGAAAAAATTTTCATTGATGGAAAGCCTCCATACATTCTGGACATACACTCTCTCCGCATTTTTTGCAAGCATACCTCGTTCTCCTATTACAAATTTTCCCATATCATCTTGGCGGATTCTTGTATTCTTTTTTCGCGAGACAATGTCCAATCCCGTCAATTCTGATTTCTGGCAATACTCTCGTCCAAAACCTTTTTTCTTTACTGCACTACAATCGTTACCAGCTGAAAGTGGCCTTCCACGTTTCTTTTTCGATTTTCAGCTGTCAAAATCATGTAGCAACTGAAGCCTTGAATTCCAAGAAAGAAAGAAAATTATTCTTAATGCACTTACAAAGAATCCAGCTATTCACAAGTGACACATTTAGAAAGTGGAACGCAATTCTCATGTAAAATGTAATTTGACAACTAACCTCAATCTAACCTAATCTAACCACCACCAAAACACAAACAACAATGCCGACACACGGGAAAATGCTTCTAATGGCCACATGCGTATCTTCGGAGCGTATGTGCTTGTATGTTTTCGAATACGAAATAACTTTGAAGGGAAATGTACACATATGTGTATATGCCCTTGAAAAGGTTAAACGAATCTATAAATTGACGCCACTCAGGGGGGGAATGCTCAATATCAAGTTGCTGCATTGAACCATCAATATCAGAACACGAACACAAGGGATTTTTTATACTAGAGGATGCAGAAAACTGAGCAATATTTTGTAAATCATACCTGAAGTCCCATTAAATTCGTATAATTTCCCACATGTTACCATTTATATGTACTTTTTGTAGTCCATTTTATCCGAAATACTGCATATTTCATAACTTGCTTTCATCGTTACTGAATGAGCAACTGGTATAGAGGATTTTAAATTTCCATTTTGCAATAACAGCTTTTGAACTGTATCTAGACGAATCTGCAAATGTACGCCACTCAGAGGGGGAATGCTCTTTATCTAGTTGCTGCATTATAACATCAATATCAGAACACGAACTCAACGAATTTGCCATACAGTAGAATGTAGAAAACCGAGCATATTTTTTTCTGAAATTCGTAATTTTCTTTTCATTGGCTAATAAGTTCCATTCCTTATGTCGGGAAGCAAGAAGTTCTGACAGTTGTTTTGATAATCCCAAATCACGTAATGAATCATTTAACTCGCTTCGAACATTTAAATGTGGCTCACCCGAACTGGTATCTGAAATAGAAGAGGGGTACCATAGGGGCAGCAAAAGGGATGCTTTTTCTCTTCCCATTCATCCAATGCAACATTGATACGTTACAAATAACACAGCACACATGATTGTCTGGATCTCCAATACACCAAAATACAGGCTTTCTCAACATTTTCAGAAAATAGCCTAGCTTGTGATTTCACCATAAATTCTATCTATCTATAGTTTGCGCACATTTTACCCAGTTCTGAACGAGTTCAAGCGTGTTCGAACAACCTCAAGTTTACATGTAGTGATTATATAACCTTCTAATCATCATCATGAAATTCGGTTAATTCTTGATAAAATTCATTTGTGTTACATCATTCAATTATCATCATGAGTTTATTTCAATTCATCTATGGATATTGCAAATCATTTTTATAATAATGGTTGTAAATTATTAATTGCTTATTTTCCCATTCGCTTCAAATAGGACTCTGTACTTTCACTCATTTTACCTTGAACCTTGAATCTTGATGATATAAAACTGAAGAATTCGACGCCTTTCAATTGAATCAGCAATTAGTCTTTCTTCATGAATTTATGAGAATATCTTCACTCTTCATGGTCAAATCTTAACCTCAACAACTTAGATGTTCAATAATGAAAGAGTTATGGAGTTCTTTATTATTGAAGGTAATAATTAGAAAGGAAACAATATTTCGTTTCTTCACATCTCAAAAATGATGTTGAAAACAATAAATCCAATTATGAATTTCCATAGATATCGCAAACTCGGTTTTAATAAATTTCATTGTTAATAAAAATATGTTAATATATTATGTTCAGATTTCGTAGTTTCGTAAAATTTATCTAAAAGATTATTTCTCAATTTCAATGGATGTTTGGTTCCTCCAAAATTAAATTTTGGTAATTATTCGTCCTCGAAGCATTTTGAGTTCCAAAAACCTTCTACTAACTCTTTATGTCGTGTTTTTAATTTCTCATTGTAAAAGCTGTGCAAATATCTGATTATTATTCTCTATGAAATAAATTATTAAAACAATTTTTTTCAATCCATTTTGGCAAAAAATTGGTGATCTCGTTTGGATCCACGGGGACATTCAGGGGCCAAGCGAAAAATTCTTGTTGTAAAAAGTTTGCTGATGGTCAACTAAACAAGTCCTGCTAAGAAGACGTGTGATATCGAATCAGATACACAATCTTATAGTTCCAAAACGATTCTAGCGCCAAGAGGTAATTTACTTTTTACTACATTTTCCTCGCTAAAGTAGCTAGTTTTGCACTACAGTAGGCTTCAAATTCATAACAATAACCAGTGGAGCTGCAGATCATCCAGGCTTTAAAGCCAAATCGCACAGGATTTCCTCTAATAAACTGTTTTGCAAAATGATGACCAAGATATTTGATTCATCTATAGACAACTGAGAATTAAATCATCCCCACTGTTGAAAGTGAAATTCAGAATTTCCATAAGAAGTCTAACTGTACATTTTGTCATTTCTATCAAGTTTTCAATTATCAGCAAAAGGCAAGAATATTTTTATTTCCTGAAAGCGATTTCTTGACAGCTTTGGACACTAATGGTATATACAGATCGTCATCTAGATTTTAAAACAAACGTTCCCTAAGTAGCTTGTGGTATCCACTAAAGAGTAATATTCCGACAAAAATCTTGATATATTGTGCAGTAACACAAAACGAATGATTGTTTCTCTGAGTTACATATAATTGTTATTGTTCTACTTTTCAAAGATTTTCACCGGAGTTTCGTTTTTCAATTGTGTTTTCTGAATATCTAGACGGTTGATATAACTATGCGTTTCATTCATACTAAGGTCAATTGTATTCTTAGTCCAGATTGGTTTAACTTTTGTAGTTATTTCTTTTTTTTTTGGATTTATCAGATTCGAAGTTTTTGTTTTATCCATTCTGAAAGGAGCATATTGTCTTCATCGCCACTCTCTTTATTTGTTTATCATAATGTAATTCAAATTCCCCAGG
This sequence comes from Cryptolaemus montrouzieri, assembly GCA_013387265.2. Taxonomy (NCBI): domain Eukaryota; kingdom Metazoa; phylum Arthropoda; class Insecta; order Coleoptera; family Coccinellidae; genus Cryptolaemus; species Cryptolaemus montrouzieri. The sequence goes on along the minus strand of JABFTP020000185.1, from coordinate 136,726,878 downwards.
TGCATCTTGGGGCATGTCGGAAGGAACGAATTCATTTTCATCTACATCCTCGTCATAAGTTAGTTAATCTACTTCAGGGGGTATTATGACGACATCTACCTTATGGTAATTCATCATCATCATCAGTCAGCTTAATTTTGTTCACTGCTGATCATAAACATCTCGCAAACCATGCCTAGCATCTCTATTCTGCGCCATCTGCATCAAGTTCGACTTGATGCGTTTTATGTCGTCAGACCATCTATTAAGGGGGCGTCCTCTGGTTCGAAATGCCTCTTGTCTGGGTCTCCATTCGTTAACTTTTCTGGTCCATCTATCATCTGTTCCACTTCAATACAGCTATTCTGCTCGCTGCATCCATAACTCCCGTTCTTCTCCTTATTTCCTTATTTGGTATTTTATCCCTGGGGGAAATTCTCAGCATAGACCCCCAGGGCGACTTCTCTTTTAGTGATACTCTTTCTCGTTATCGTCAGAATCTCAGCCCCATATGTCATTACAGGCAGAACGCACTGGTCAAACACTTTCCGTTTCAGACAAAAGGGGTTGTTTTATCTGAAAATATGTTTTAAATTACCGAAAGCCGTCCAAGAGAGTCCCACTCGTCTATAGATTTCTCTAGTCTGGTTGTCCCGGTCTAAGATCATCTCGTGGCCCAAGTATTTGTATGAGGTTACTTGATGAATTTCCGCTTTTCCGCAAGGAATGTTTCCATCTACTACCAAATTGGTCATGAGTTGCGTCTTAGAAATATTGATTTATAGTAAGTTTAGAAATTTGGTGAAGTTCTTCCAACACCATAACAGCTTTATCTAGACTATCTGATGAATGGTCCTAATGCAAATATTTAAACATATGTTCGAGAAGGGTTAGAAATAATTTGGGGGAGATTGTATCGCCTTGGCGGACTCCACGCTTCACTTCGAAGTTATTTGTATTTTCGTGCAGTCTTATACACGCTGTGGCTTAATCATAACTGTTCTTCAGTAGAGCAGTGTAACGATGATCGATTCGACAGACTGCGGAACTCGAACCATATTTTGATGGTTGATAGTGTCGAATGCTTTCTCATACTCCACAAAGATCAAAATAAGTGGCTCATTATACTTAACACTCTTTTCAATCAATAACTTGATAACTTGTAAATGGTCGTTGGTACTGTACCCAGAGCGGAAACCAGCTTTTTCCGTTGGTTGGTATTTGTGATTATCTTCATGAAGTGTGAGCTTATAGGGCGATAGTTTTTTAAATTTGTGATATCTCATTTTTTGTATATTATAACAATAAGTGCATTATGCCAATTTGTGGGGGTTGTAGCTTGGAGCAAGCACGCACTGAAAAGTTTCTGAATAATGCGCAACAGTTTATCGCCTCCCTGTTTTAGTGTTTCAATCACTAAATCGTCTCGTCCCGGTGATTTGTTTTTTATTGTCAAGAGGGCGAGTGTTAACTCATCTATGGCGATGTCTGTGATGTCTTCAGAGCCAACAATTTGGATCTTGGGTAGTGGACCAGAATCAATGTTTTCCAAGTTCTGTTCATACGGTCCACTCCCGTCTTTCAACTTATAAGTATTAGTTTTACTTTCAGTCAAATTCAACAGTAGCACTTTCAAATTCTTGTTCTCTTCTATAACTTGTCTAATTTATTCAGTGTTGTGTTTCCTTATGTTCTTTCATTTGTCTATTCATTTGTCTTACTGCCATGGAGGTTGTCGAATTATCAGCCATCCTTTCCCTTTTTTTGTGCATCAGTTTGTTCGAAGACAGTCGTTATGGTAATTGTTATTACTAATATCTTCAAGTGCTGTGAAGCGCTTTCCATAAAATGATTGAATACTAGGCGCACCAAATTCATGAGAATCCATTATAAACTGAGTCTTCAATAATTTGATTTCGAATTACAGCTTGACTCCACGAAACCCCATTGTCCTCAATCGAGCACAATAGCAAAATAAGAGCAAAAACATTATAGAAAAATAGAAATAAATTTGAATTATTCACATAAATAATTGTATAACATACCTGAGAAATTGTTTACAACCTCAGAACCAAAAAAATATGAACAATAATCACAGGCAACCCAACTTGCACAATCTAACTGTTGGGAATCCTGATTTCCCTTTTTTCAAATATATATATATAATATATATATATATATATATATATATATATATATATATATATATATATATATATATATATATTTCGATATTGAGTCAACTTTTTGGGGTTTAAGGTTTATAAGAATATTTAAACACTATCTAAAATAGACGTTTCGGGATTTTCTTCCTTCTTCAGTATTTAATCTACAACCTTCAAAAATATACATTACGATTCATATTAAATTATTCTTAAAATTTATCTTACCCACTATTCTTTGGATAATTGTTTTATTTTTATTTGTAAGAATTGTGGAAACTTTGTATTTTGGATATGTCAGTTTTCGAAGGTTATGTGTGTTGAAGTTTTCTAAGGCGCTGTTTTCTTTGAGGACTTTTCAGGTTTTTCTGGGATCTGTTTGATTATACCCTGCTCTCTGTATTTACTGTGATTGTTAACCTTTTCGAAACGTCTTTCTTTTGTGCCCTGTTTTGTAGAAGATCTATGTATATGGAGCTTAGTGTGTTTATGTCTTTCCGGTCATTTACAGAGTTGTCTATGTTTTTTTGTATATGTATCGTCTCAAGTATTTCCCTCTTTTTTCTGTCTTGTTCTTTGTCAAGAATTTTTGTCTAGTCATAGTCAAATTGATTCGTGTTTTCTTGTTTTTTCTATTTGTTTAGTGCAGTGCTATCGTTTTTTGCGTATTTATGGGGTTTGAGACGTTCTTTGAGCTGTTGTTCTGTTTGTCCAATGTAGACCTTTCCGCAGTTCTTGCAGGGTAAGGCGTATACTATGTGGGTTTTCTTCCATGTGCGGTATTTTGAATTTTAGTTTTGTATGTACGTGTCTTATTTGGTTCATGGCTGAGTAGGTCATTTTGAAGTTATAAGGTTTGAGGATGTATATATATATATATATATATATATATATATATATATATATATATATATATATATATATACTGTAACGATTCTTAGTTCTTGTAACTTCAACGTTACAAAAATTCTAACTAATTCATTTGCACGTAAACTGAACAATTAAAACACTAAATTAAACGATTAACTTTTATAACTAATTTATATAACACAATCGATACTGCTTAATTTATTTCCAACATTTTGTCCACTTCGCTCTCTTTATTCAAACTGAATTCTCCGCGCTTCGTGAAGTCTCTTCTTATATACAAGCACGAAGGTTCTAGATCCTTCGCGTAATTTCCTCTCGTTCCAGGTCTCGTTCAAGAGCCTTCTCTAAACGGTAACACTGGTTTCACAGTAATTCGGCGCGCTGCAAGTTTTAGATCTTTCTCGAATTCTCTCGAAAGTGCATGGCAATTCGTCATTCCGCCGGGCAGTGGCAGGGTCAGCATCAGGGACGATTGGATATCGCTACAATATGTACAAACGCACAAGTTATCTTAGTATGTAACTTGGGCTAGCCTGGTATCAAATTTCACAACTAGATGCCTGTAATATTATTCATAAGGTGTACCCATTTGAAGGCAGTGGGGACCAAATGAGTTAATGAAACTTCGCCGAAATTTTGCACTTTCGCTAAAAGTCGAAGAGTAAACTCTTGGAAGCAAATATCAATTGTTGAAACAATTGACAAGTGATGCTCCATCGAATTGCATACAGATGTCTGTGAAATTTCTGCCAACAAAAAAAGAAATATTGATGAGATTTTTTTTTTTTTTTTGGTATATTCAAACATGTTTAACATTAATTTCAGTGCCTCTGAAAAATTCAATACATTTAATCAAATACTAAAAATTCAAGGTACTTTCAAATGAAACCACAAAAACATTTTCGACTGCTAAATTCAATCGCCGTTATATATTTCAAATATTCCGCCGTTGGTTTGGGACTAGCTAATGATCAAGTTACCCATCACATTATGCTTGACCAGATAAATCCCCAGTAATTCCATGGCAGCGTCCCGGAGGGCCGTGCGAATCTCGTGGGTTAGATTTGCGGTCAGCCATTAAAATCGGTTTAAATTTCGTGTGTGGTACGCGCATGCAAACTCCGGGTTAGACAAGTTCTGTGAAGGGCGAATTTCGGGTGGGGTTCAATTACCTTCAGGATAAAGCAGGGTTCATTTCATTAGTGGTAGTGGTTGATGAAAATGATAGGAGATGGGGGTGGTGTATATGTTTTCGTTCTTTCATCTCAACTTGGGGCTGAAAGAAGAAAATTTACTGAAACTTTAATTGAGTAAATTTTTGAAACTTTCAAAAATTTAGCTCATTTTGTTTTCCTCAAATTAAATTTGAATATGCAATTGATAATGAATATTCTGTGCGAACTTAAAATGAATAGTTTTATGAATTGATAACCCTAATGCTACAATGTACAGTTTGAATCACGGGGTGTATGTTCCATAAATATGTCGCGAATATCGTGAACGTGGAATGGAAATCTAACCTAAGTGACTAAATAAAAAATAAATATATGAAAAATCAATTAAATTGAAGTTATTGACCCTATTGATTGATTATCATCTTCAAGCATCGGCATTGGTTCGAAGAATTTGGTAATTTTTCTTGTTTGAGAGTTTTTAAAACCTCCTTCAATTCAGCAGTGCCACTAGCAATTTACATCTTAAAAATAGGAGTTCATTTCATAGGATCAATTTTCATAAAGAAATCACAAACCTCATTCAACATACTTAAACCTTCACTAAAATTTTTCTACAGGCTATGAATCAAACATTTACTCCAAGTTGGTTTCAGTCAAATCTCCCTAATGTCACTTGATTCTTTCTGTTCGAACCCATTTTGTCTCATTCTACTTACAACTTCCGCAATGTTTGCAGTTAAATTTTGAATTGGCACGAATTTTTCATTTTCCGCGGTCAGATCAATCTACTGTTTCTTCCAGCATGTTTTCAATGTGTATGGGCTCAGGTCTTCCACTGGTTGTTTTATATTTGAGATACATTTTGCTATGTCAAATTCTTTCAGCATCCAATTTATATTAGGATCACCTCCCATATTATCCAATATGATTTTGAAGGTTCGTCTAGTGTAATAGAGCTTAATTATATTATTACACTCCCCACCAAAATTGTCGCATCACCCTACTTTTACGACAATACTTTATAAACTTTTAGGTTGCTCATTCAAGAGTCGCTTGGTAACTTTCAGAAGTAAGTGTAAAATAAGAAGATATCATTCAAAAAAGATGAGTTTATGATGGAAAATATCAAAAATTTTCGAGTTAATGAAGAATTATAAATTTCTACCATGCTCAAACATTCGCGAAAAGACCAATCAACTAGCATCGAATGGTTACTAATAATTTTCAAAATCGAGTGTTTCCTCCTCGGCCCCTAATTGCTGCCAGTATACGTCTCGGAAGCCAATCAAACAAATTTTTGATGTACACTTGAGTCACTGAGTTCCAAATTTCAGGAAGCATATTTTCTAATTATGGGATTCAAGTCGGGACTTCTGGCTGGCCCTCTAACATATCAATTTCGGCATCTTGCAGATATTCTGTAACTACTCTATCTGCATGAGGCCGAGCATTATCATGCATATAAATGAAGTATCCGCCAATCAATGGGCCAAAGGGTACAATATGGGGTTCAAGGATATCTGCGATGTATCTGGCCGCTGTCATTCTTCCATTATTCACTAGGACTAACTCAGTTCGACCATGGAAAGAAATGCCTTACTGAGCCCCCTCCGAAGTTTTCGGTTTGCCGGATATTGTATTGCTGATACCGTTCCCCAGGTCGTCTGTATACAGGAATGCGTCTATCATTTGATACTAGACAGAACCTGAGCTCGTCGGAAAAGAGAACATTCGACCATTCTGGAATACCCAAGTTTGCATATTCCCTCTCAAACTGGAGTCTTGCAACTCGATGCTCTCTGGTGAGACGTGCCGAATTCTGTTGCGGCACTCTACATAATTTGGTGAGAAATTGATGCAGGTGTTCATTTCTCAAAAGAATCATCCATATGGATCGTTCTGGATGCGATATATCGATATTCAGAAGTGTTCCCTAGACTTTTTTGAGGTGTTTACTTCGTCCAGGTCAATTCAGTCAGTGGTATATATAGGCCACAGTAACATTTAAAAAAGGAGATTCGCTCAGACTCATTCATTTAGTTCTCATTCATTCAACATTCATTCTACAGTCAAGTTCAAGTTCAGGGTAGTTATCATATCCACGACTTACAAATATACATATCCTCCTGTGATCAAAAGTAATGTAGTGTGAAAATTAATGTTTAATGTATTAAACTTTTGTATTCAAAAAAAGAATTTGACTGTTTGAAGCTCAATCTATTACATGTGTATTGCTGAAATCAATTATAACGAGTATTGGAAAACTGCCCGAATAATAATGGGTAGTGACAAATAATGTGAAGATCTTGTCATATCGGCACTAATTCACTTTCCCCTTTTCATTGTAAAAATAACAAGCTCTTGTTTCCTCGTGACGTGACTTTCGATCGGGTGTATGTTCAGCCAGGCCTGGCCTAATCTATTCCGCAAACAAAAACGTCATCTACACGGGGTTAATACGATAGGAACAATTCTCGCCTCCTTTGATGCTCAATCACACGCGGAGGTCAACAAGTTTGTAATCAACCCCAAATGGCATTTTCACGTGACTAATTTTAACATTTCTAACGATCATTACTGGATCGAACACCGAACAGCTTGGGAAATAGTTGAGAAAGTTTTCTTGAAATCGAAGTTTCATAGGTTTATTGATGAGGAAAATGGTAATTTCCGTGGTGAACATATCCGTATTTTTTCAAATATATGATTTCAAGCTAGCTAATTGTATAATTCGAGGTCGTCATAAGTTTTTCCTTCTATTGATTTCACAAAACACATTTTTCTTCAAAAAGTCACATCCTCGGAAGATATTGAATTTCTCAGAATATATATATATATATATATATATATATATATATATATATATATATATATATATATATATATATATATATATATATATATTCCTTTAAAAAGAGAGGATTTACAAAAATTCGAATAATTTTATTTACAATAAATGCTTATATCTATAATTTTGGTGTGTGTCAGAAAGAGTGTGCTCAGGAAATGTAACAGGGGAACCATATTATCTCGTTTCCCTGTCGCTATTTCACTAGCAATAGCTCGTCTGTTTATGCTGTGTTAGTGTCGTATGTACATAAAGAGTACCAAGGTTTTTTTTGCTAAAAAGTAAAGAAAAACTAGAACGAAAAGCTCCAAGAAAGAAAGTGTATCTCAAGAAGATTTTCTTATTAAACTGAAAATTTGAAGATTTTTGTCAATTAACAATTTTCAGGAAAAATTATATTAAAAGTTCTAGTTAATGAAAAATTCATCATTTCCATTTTGTTTAATCCGTAGATGGATTAGTTTTCAAGATATACCCTAAGAACTGCAGAAAATCGACTAATTTTGTATTTGATGCATTTCTTTTATATTAAAGTTGTGTTCATTTTCTTGCATATAAACGATATACGTAAATTTTGGATGGATATATCGAGAGAACCAAATTTAGACTCCTATTAAGTGTTGAACTATAACGGTGAAAAATAATGGTAAAGATTTCATTAATTGTAAGAGTTTTTTTATCGAGGACGTCGCTACTTGATGAAAACTTATGTACATTTTTAATTGAATGGAAAAATGATGTTTAAATTTACACTACACATTCTGGTTTTTTTGTCAGAACTGTGTTTGTTCTCTGATAGCCTAATATTGAAATTTCTAAAAGTTGTACCAATATAAATTATTAATCATAACTTTCACAAGAGACCTGACTTGATTCCTTCATGAATTTTCGATTTACAATTTTTTTATATCTGCCTAGAAAAGTATCCGTTCTGAAAGCTATATTCATATTATGAGATGAGAATAATGACTTCAAATTTAATCTGAGTTTACCAATATATTTTATTGTTTTATGTTCTTGATTGGTCACTTCAAATTTAGAAGAAACCTCATCGATTGCATATTGAAATTATTTGCGAGAAATCATACTGTTTTCCACTCTAAAATCATAACATAATTGCCCGAATTTTGGTTCATAACATTGAGCACTTTCAAGAAATTATATTCTGACATTGGTGTCGTGGTGAGTTTGTGTATCATGCTGTCATAAGCAGCTATTTCATATTAATATGGTTGTGCGGAAGAATTATGCTTGAAAAAATTTTCATAGGATGGTTTATGGAAAATGGTAAAATCATGATTTAGTCAACTTTGGTTATGGTTTAATCAGAACAGAATTCTCAGTTTCATTTCTAATGTTAACTTTATGTTAGATGTATGCATGAAAATACTGAAAGAATCGAATTGTCTATTTGTACCTCTAACATCAGATTGTCTCACCCACATATATAACCAATAAATGCGATATTTCGAGAACGGCAGATTATGAATTATTATTTTCCCAGTATTATACATGAAAATTTCTGCTAGTAAAGGACTGAGGATTTCCCATTATTCAGCCTTTATTGCTCATGTGAATTTCATCATTGAAGTTTCAATAATTTGGTTCTGAACATACTACTTATGGGATTCACATCATTACCCATTGCACAATCCTTTCAGTCATTTACTAGCCGTAACTTTCATGGTTAACATGGTTATTCCGAAGATATTTGAAAGTGTCATCATGGATGGGTTGACATTTTGTATTAATCAAATTATCATTTGTGAGCACTATGGCTTTATTAAGCGACGCTCCACAGTTACTAATACGGTTTTATATGTCCAATTCTTGCATGATGAAATTCAATCCGGCAAGCAGATTGAAAGCTGTTACACAGATTGGTTTATTGGCAACTGTTAAAGTTACTATAAAATTAGAACTCAATTAGTTAAAATCAAGAACTACAAGTCATAACTGATGAAGGCCCCAACAGGTATACCTCAAGGAAGCCACTGTGGCTCTTTTCTTTCTTCTGTGTATATTAATAAAGTGTATTCTGTAATCCAATACTGAAACTTTCTATTATATGCGGATGGTCTGAAAATCTATTAGTCAATTAACATCTCTGATGCCTGAAAACTCCAATCTGATTTGGATGCTGCTGTCGGATGATTCTCTGATTATCTGTTAGAGGTTAACTTCGCGAAGTGTGTTAGTGTATCTCTTGTAGAATGAACACCTCTATTGTCTAGTATACATGATTCGCCAATAAAGCGAACTCATTTTGTTAAAGACTTGGGGATTTTGCTTGATGAAAAACTCGAATTTAACCACCATTACTATTACATCTTCAATAAAGCGTTGAAGATGCTTGATTTCATTCAAAGAAACACTCTAGAATTCACGGATATTTCTTTAATTAAATTTTGTATTCCTCACTGTGTTGACCTATAGTAGAGTATGGCTCAATAATCTGGTCACCGTTTTGTAAAATTGATCGTCAGCTCATTTCAAGTGTTTTTGCTAAGAGACGTATATTCAATAATAAATATAAACAATAATAACCAACAAACGTAAATAATATAGGTTTATTCTTTCTTGAACAAGCCTAGAAATTCATTTTTCAATTAATGTTAGATGAAAATATTCATCTATATTGTAGTATGCCTTTCTGATGAATAAGCATTTGACATATTTTTTAAAGCTTTCAGTACTTAGCGAGCGGAGATCAAAGGGAATTTTATTTAATAATTTGAACTCAGACCTGCAGTCATCTCTATATCTTGTTTGCGACTATTCTAATGGCTTTTCTTTGTAACCTAAATATACGACTGCGTTCCGCACAGCTTCCCCACACGAGCACACCGTACTTGAGCAAATACTCTATGACCCCCATAGTATTTCATCTTGAGCACTTTTAAAGTAACCATTTCCGGTACGCTTCTGAGAAGGAAGATATTCTTGCATAATTTACCGGCTGTGTAATCACTCTGCTTATTTCAGGATAAGCTGGAATCCAAGTATATCCCGAGAAATTTCGTGGTTTTTTCAGATTCCACATTACGGTTAGTGTGAGGGTAAAAAGAACCTTTTCGGTTTTGTCACTATTCATAGCAAGCCCATTTCCTGCCCGCTGCCCTCGATTCCGCAACGGCTTACAACCTCTGGGCGACATTCAGAGAATGATCCGCTGCGCTCACGGTAGAGTCACTCGCAAAAAAAAATGGTTTTGAAGTCCTCAAGATAGTTCGGGAAATCGTTTATGAAAATGAAGAAAATTAGAACAGACCCCTGTGGAACTCCTACTGATGTAAAGATTTTTTTCGACCATACACCATTCAAGTAGACAGTCTGGCACTGGTTTTTCAGATAGGATGCTATCATATTTCGACTGTTATCATCACAGCCGCACTTTCTAAGGTTTCCGAAAAGTATCGCATGCAAAACCCAGTCGAATACCTTCGACAGATCCAGAAGGACAAAGCATATTCTCCTCGTGAGAAACAGCCCAACGTGAAATAAATGAATTTCAAAAGGGCATTCTGAGTGCTTTTGCCTCTCCGAAAACCGAATTGACTTTGGGTAATAATCAAATTATTCTCAAGATAATCGATCAATTGTTTGCACAGAATATTCTCGAAAATCTTGGAAATTATTGGTACCAGACTGATTGGATGTTAATTGGCGACGTCCTCTCGGTCTCCTTTTTTGTGGAGTGGCACGACCTTAGATATTTTCAGACTGTGTGGGAAACGGTTGTTGACAATACAGTTATTTAAAAGATGTGTCAGGGGGTATAACAGGTTGTTAATATTTATTTTAATCAACCCAGACGATAATCCATAGAAGTCAGTGGACTTGGATGACTTCTGCGAGGATGTAGCCTCCCTAGTATCATAGAAAGAGACTTGAGTAAAGCTGAATTTTTTGTCATGGGCTGATGTTATGATATCGATAGGATTGATATTCGACTTAGGCGTCTTATCACGTATGTCATGTGGAATCTGTGCAAAGTAATTATTGAAATCATCGGGTGATACACTTCTCCGGACCTTGTTTTCCGAGAGATTCCTTTTGGAATCGATAAGTTTCAAGGCTGTTTTTGGAAAATTATCAGAGTTCACTAACATATTGTCGCTAGTCTGTTTTTTTAGCCGCAATCATTTTCGAGCCATATTCACGTTTCTATTGATTTCTCATATGATTTGATGTTTTCCGTTTTATGACAACCATAAAGCTCATTGAAAAACTGTAGTTTGCTTCTCATCTCTTTCAATTCCGGTGCGAACCACTTGATATTCGATGGTGTCGAATTCCTAACTACTACCTCCTTTTCAGGAAACTCAATAAAAACTGAATCCATGATGTTATCATGAAATGTCTGGAATCTATCATCGATGTTCACATGTTGATTTTTAATGGAATCCCATGACAAACTACTGAGGATGTTGAGAAAGGCATTGAAACCCCTTTTACTTCTAGACCTAATCTTTTTTGTAACAGGATATGAGACTAGCATATCTGGTTGCTCTACGAACCCATGACAAACTACTGAGGATGTTGAGAAAGGCAGGCTTTCACTTCTAGACCTAATCTTTTTTGTAACAGGATACTTTCACTTCTAGACCTAATCTTTTTTGTAACAGGATATGAGACTAGCATAACTGATTGCTCTACGATCCCATGACAAACTACTGAGGATGTTGAGAAAGGCATTGAAACCCTTTTCACTTCTAGACCTAATATTTTATGTACCAGGATTTGAGACTGGCATATCTGGTTGCTCTACGATTCCATGACAAACTACTGAGGATGTTGAGAAAGGCATTGAAACCCCTTTCACTTCTAGGCCTGATCTTTTATGTACCAGGATTTGAGACTAGCATATCTGGTTGCTCTACGATCCCATGAGAAACTACTGAGGATGTTGAGAAAGGCATTGAAACCCCTTTCACTTCTAGACCTAATCTTTTGTGTACCAGGATTTGAGACTAGCATATCTGGTTGCTCTACGATCCCATGACAAACTACTGAGGATGTTGAGAAAGGCATTGAAACCCCTTTCACTTCTAGACCTGATCTTTTTTGTAACAGGATATGAGACTAGCATATCTGGTTGCTCTGTGATCCCATGACAAACTACTGAGGATGTTGAGAAAGGCATTGAAACCCTTTTCACTTCTAGACCTAATATTTTATGTACCAGGATTTGAGACTAGCATATCTGGTTGCTCTACGATCCCATCACAAACTACTGAGGATGTTGAGAAAGGCATTGAAACCCCTTTCACTTCTAGACCTGATCTTTTTTGTACCAGGAATTGAGATTAGCATATCTGGTTGCTCTACGCAACCAGATATGCAGAATGGCATCCTGATCAGAGAAATCTCTATTCACAACTTGACTAGAAAATTTATGTTATGACAAATTAGTGAATACATTATCAATGCAATTCTTTCCTCTAGTCGGTCTGACATTCGTGATTGTAAAGCCATATGAGCCCAGAAAGTCACAAAAATCTTCTTTTTCACTCATCCATTTTGAAATATCAAATTGAAACTGTAACGACAATCTTATTAAGACAATTAATTATTTTGGAGAGTTTTCTCTCCGACTTCCAAAAAGGGATCAAAATGGCCGTCTGTAGCAGTTGATAGCTATAATGTTTGCGTTATTGAGTTTTATTGCACATACCTAACATTATTGTGCGATGTTGTTTTTGATCAAGAGTATTAACTCTCGATCAAAAACAACAAGCGCGGTACCCATTTCGCATGTCGAAACATTCTTTTAAAATATAACCAACACGATCCTTGGATATCTTCAGGGTATCAACTATCTCGAACCATTTTATTTCTCGATTATTCAAAACAATTTTATGTACATTTTTAATGTTATCTTCGATGACAGGCTCTTTGGGACGTCCAACAGAATCCGAATAATGTTTATGAATCCATGCTTTGGCACAACTGTATTTTTTTCATCATAAAGCAATGTCCAATTACAACACGGAATTCTTTTTTATCCATTTTTCCAATAATAACAAAAGTTGATTCACTTTCATTGCAATATCTGGCGAATCAACGGTCGGACACCTGAAAACTATTTACTAGTGTCTAGTTAATCTTAGTACTCACCGAAAAGCATGTGGATTTGACACGCCATCTATATATCAGCCTAATAAACATTTCATCTCACCTGTAATTATATCGTTACAAAAGAACTGACCCGTTGGATCTTCCCAATATCTTCAAATTTGCTTCAATTGCTGTTTCTGTTTTTTAGTTGCGAAAAACAGTCTCTTTCCAGTGCACGAATATTTTATGAGGGTCATTAGAAAACCACGTTGCAAAAACGCTATTATTGTTGAAATTCTTTATTCTATACGACCATACACTGTGACAAAAAAGTATCCGGAAATAGTCATTCAATTTGCCCGCATTGAGTATTTTTAAGTATCTTAAGTGTCTATATGTTGGTAGAATTTTCCTTAATTAGATTAGATCTGTCAACTAGTTTATCTACGACAGCTGTTGGAACCAGTCGATCTCAGTGGTTCTCTGCGAATTTTACAATGGAAAAAAATATTGAACAACGAGTTTGTCTCAAATTTTGGGTTTTGAACGGAATTCCGTGTGTCGAATCGTTGCGAATACTGGTAAAGGCTAATAGAGACTCAATTTTATCAAATACCCAAGTGTACGAGTAGTACAAAGCCTGTAAAGACGGTCGGAAGATCGTCGGAGATTTGACTCATTCCGGACGACCTTCGACCTCTTCAACCGACGATAACGTTCAAAAAATCAAGAAAATGGTGCTCGAAAATCGTCATGCCAGTATTAGAGAGATAGCTCGTGATCTCAACATCTCTCGTGAAACCGATCGTTTGATTTTGGGGAACCAATTGGGCTATCGTTCCGATTAGAGCTGAGTACCGGATGCAGGCAGCTGCAGACATGCTGGATCGTGCGAATTCTGATCCCACGTTCATGGGACCAATCATAACTGGAGACGAAACATGGGTCTATGAATAGGATACACTAAGGAGCCAAGAATCATCGGAATGGGTGGGCACAGCGGAGCCAAAACCGAAAATCCTCGCAAAGGCGTTCGAAAATCAAGACTGTGCTGATTGTTTTCTTCCATATTCGTGGCGTGGTTCATAATGAATTCGTTCCGCAAGGTGCAACGGTCAATAAGGACTTCTAATTAATCGTTTTGAGACGTTTGAGTAAAAATATTTGCCGTAAATGGCCGGATTTATGGCAGAACAATCCGTGGATTTTGCATGACGATGACGCAACATCTCATCGAGCCACGGTTATTAACGACTTTAGGACCAAACATTCGATAAATACCATCGAGCAGCCGCTTTATTCGCCTGAACTAGCTCCGTGTGACTTCTTTCTTTTCTCCAGACTGAAATTGTCGCTCCAGGCAACCAGATTTGATTCCATAGACGTCATAAAAGAGAATTCGCAGAAGGAGCTGAAAGGGCCGGATACTTTTTTGTCACAGTGTATTTTTCATTGTACCTTAGAAGTTTCTGGAAATAATAAATTGGTACCTGTTGATTGCTGAATCCACTTTTACAGCATCGATAGGGAGTTGCGTTTAACAAATATTAATTGTCGACATCGGTATTATATTAATTTTGAGTACTACTTCTTTCAATAAAGTCTTCTCAATTTATTTTCGAGTGCTTCATGAAACAGCTCCTCATAAAGAAATTGAATCAACGCTCGGCATCAAATTTCATGGAAATAAGACGAAAAAAATTCCGTAGTCTTCCGGGAAATTGTTTATATAAACTGGGCTTCCCGACGCAGGAGTTCCATCCATCAATCAATTTTGAACGTCAGTCGTAAATTGAATCATTCTGCCGGTCATGGAAAATGGCATCTGAAAGCCAGATAATTCGATTTTTAGTTTGAATTTTAAATTAAAATATGTTTTGCGTCTCGGAAGAAGCGGTTTCGTTGGAGTGCGCTTACTACTAACGAAGCACGCGAGAAACTGGAAATCGGAAGTTTGCCATTCTGTTTGAGGACTCTGGAGGTTGTTTTTGAGTGCATTGAAACACATGCAATGTACTGCAAGTCCTGTTAATGGCCCTGTAAGAATATTTTATTTTAATGTATTCTGAAAAGTCTAGAACTAAAAGAGATAAAATTCCTTTCGTTTCAACTGAAATTTAAAGGTAATTTATTAAGGCTAGAAATATGATCTCATTAAAAACATGAAATATTCCAAATGCCAAGTTTAGTAATCTAATCATTGCGCTGCAAATTATCGCGATCTACTTGAAACCCAGGCAGTTATTTCAATTGGTCTCTATGGAAGCACCTATTCAACGTCTTTATGAGAGGTTGATATCTAATTAGTTACCCACATCCTCATTTCTTCTACGAATATAGTGACTACAAACGCACGACAACATAATGTAGATACTATTTGATCCTCAATTCACTACTTAGAACTTTAGAAATAGTAATCGAAATTGTTATTTATGAATATTGTGAATGAATAATTTATATATCACATGGATATATTGCTGTGTACAGTGGGGGGAATGTGAGCAGAAATGATGCCACAGTTATATCTATTAAAAACAAATTCAAATATCGATACAATATATGCAAATCGATAATGTGAAAGTGATAAATTTAGTCCTTTCAGTCACTGAACGATTTTCAATTCAATTATTGGCCTTGTATAGACCATCTTCCCTAAATGCTAAAACTTTTGTTGATAAATTGGGGGAATTTCTTGTTTAGCAAAGGGGTGTTTATAATGTATCTGTTTTGATGGGGGACATAAATATCGATACTTTGGTGCATGACTATTTGAACGTTATGTACGAGGAGGGTTATGTCTCCGCTGTTGATACTTATACTAGGTCACGGGGTGATTCGCGTTTCAGTCTGGATCATATTTTCATAAAGAGCAAGCTCTCTCATGATAGCTTCTGCTCAATCGTTTGCCGACATAATCTTACCGATCATGACCCGATTATGCTGGGTATACAATGTCCTGAAAATGCAGCTGTTCCTTCAGTACACTCTTTCCATAGATATAGAGAAGTCATAAATTATAATGAATTGAGAGAGATATTGGGTCGTGAGGGTTGGCGTGAGATATATGATGATACGGTTACGGATCTCATATCGAGTTTGTTTCCCAATAAACAATAAATAAAAAAAGTATAAAAAAATGTACAACAAGAATTAAACTGAATAGAACCAACACTAAGCGCCAACCCTGGATTACAAAAGTCCTGATGAAGTCTGTGGCCATAAAGAATAAATTATTCAAGCAGTTGTCGAAACATCCATTGGACGCGAATTTGAGAGATAGATATTGTAGATATAGAAACTTTCTTGATGAGTTAATACAGAAAACTAAAAACAATTACTTGATCACAAATACATGAACACGAGAATAATATAAAAGGATTGTGGTCCTGCGTAAATGAAATAAGTGGAAAAACAAAAGGACAGACTCGAGGTGGAAACGTTAAAAACGAATGAGGGATCGGTTTCAGTAGAAACAAAAGATATATCTCAATATTTCTGTACTTATTTCACAAACATCGGTGCAAAACTTGCCTCAAATAAAAAAATCACCTGAAAGAGCGTATATCCCGAGATCAAATGTCAAATATTTTGGCATCATCAGATTTTCGTAACTTTATCTGTCTAATTTATGTGCCTTATTCAACGTTAAACATGTAGCAAATCCTAGTAATACGTGTGCATTGTATCTCAAGAAATGTTTCAATACTTCGTTAAAAATTTTTTTTCTTTCTGAAACTCAACTCAAAATTAAACCCAAAAAGTACTTGAGAGTTAACTTCTATCTTGTTGATATAACGAAAAAACTGAAAATATAATTTTAGGATAATTAATAAAATTAATAATATAATAACAAAGATAAACAATATTTAAATACATCCTTGGGCGCAATTTTATCAAATTTATGTGAGAAGAATTCCAGAAGTGAAAATTTTTATAGCAATTATTTAAACATTTTAAAAATATTTGTTCAACCTCTTGAACTGAAGCGTTGAGGGGTAGGTCTTTTTCTTGGGTGACCACATAATGTTTGGTCATCTGTTCTACTCTGCTCATGGATCCTGGATTAGATTCCTTATCTACTCATAATCGTAGTAGTAAAATGAAATGAGCATAACTTAGTATTTTATCTTCGATTTGATCGGGAAGTGTACTCTACTCTATACAGTTTGTAGAAAAGATGACGTGAAGCGTGAATTGCTCCATCATTTCGCGCTCTGAACACGGAGTTGTCTCTTTTCCGGCCCGCTGATCGCGTCAGACAAAGTTCTAAATTAATTTCTGCACTCGTAGGTCTGCATGTCGCTTTCTGCTCTGAGTTCTCTATCGTCGTATTATCCGAATTGCGACGGTTCTTTGACATTTGTCCTCCCAATTATGATCAAAGCTACTTGGCATTCGTAATATTCGCGAGATTGGCTCATTTTGCATTGATTTGTTTAATTCGGAATTTGCCGCTTTATGTGATGAAATGATACAAAAAATTGCAGTTTTTTCATCTCTGAAGGTTACACTTAACTAATTTGAATTGAGCTGTGTAAAGCTATAAAGCTCAGTTAACTGCCTCGTATAACGAAAAATTAGAAAGAATTCCCAGTTACACTTCTAACTAGCGTGAAAAGTAACTGAGCTCTGTCGCACAATACAGGGAGCCCCATAACCTATAGAAAAAACTTCGTGAGCAAATTAGTGAGAACAGCACGGTATTAATATTTTTAAATTCGGAGTTATTCAAAAATTTTATTCTCACTGTTATGTGGTGTAACCATAGATGAAATCAAGTACATTGCTGTACAGAAGGTGCCACTCGTAACCATAGTAAATTTATGAAGAGTGTTGAGTTCCTTTCGAATTTTTGATGGGTAATTATTGTTCTGAGATCTTCCTCGAATTGAATATTTATTTGTTACTATAACAAGTTAAGTTGCTTTGATTGCAAATTATCCTTCGTTGACTAACAGAAGATCAGGTTACAATAGCTTAGCGTGAGAGGTGGTCGTAGATGAACTATTGGTTAATTTTCCCGGTAAAATAACTATTATTGGCATTCAAGAGCCGACAATAACTTCACAAGAAAACACACTAAAATTTAACAAATATATTAAGTCTATTTCCTTCACACAAAAGCTGAACAAAAATTAATTACAAAATTTGAAGCAAAAACTGACGACTCGACACTCTAAAACTACACTCTCCACAAAAATTGTCGGATCACCATACTTTCATGACAATACTATATAAACTTTTAGGTTGGTCATTCAAGAGTGGCTTGGTAACTTTCAGAAGTGTAAAATAAGAAGATATCATTCAAAATACATGAGTTTATGATGGAAAATATCAACAATTTTGGTATACAATGCAATCAACTCAATCTGTTTTTTTCAAACTTAAGTCCTTTGATTTCAATCAGAGCTAGTGCATAGGGTGGATTGTGGTGCATGCGAGAGTTTATGATGGGAAATAACAATTTTCGAGTTAATGAAAAATCAAAAAATTCTACTATCTTCAAACATTCGTGAAGAGACCAATCAACTAGCATCGAATGGTTACTAATCATTTTCAAAATTGAGTGTTTCCTCCCCGGGCCCTAATTACTGCCAGTATACGTCTCGGAAGCCCCTCAAACAAATTTTGGATGTACCCTTGAGTCACTGAGTTCCAATTTTCAGGAAGCAGATTTTCTAGTTGCAGGAGTGTTCCACAAGACATCCTACGTTGCTGAATTTGCCACCCCATGTTGTTCCAAACATGTTTTATGGGATTCAAGTAGGGACTTCTGGCTGGCCATCTTAAAATATCAATTTTCATTCCACAGAAATTCTGTAACTACTCTAGCTGCATGAGGCCGAGCATTATCATGCATATAAATGTAGTTTTCGCCAATCAATGGGCCAAAGGGTACAACATGGGGTTCAAGGATATCTGCGATGTATCTGGCCGCTGTCATTCTTCAATTATTCACTAGGACTAACTCAGTTCGACCATGAAGAGAAATGCCTCCCCACACCATTACTGAGCCCCCTCCAAAGTTTTCGGTTTGTCGGATATTGCATTGCTGATACCATTCCACAGGCATGTGTCTATCATTTGTCGGAAAAGAGAACATTCGACCATTCTGGAATACCTCAATTTGCAGGTTCCCTCGCAAACTGAGTCTTGCAACTCTATGCTCTCTGCTGAGACGCGGGCCGGTAGAAGCCACCCTTGGTCTGATATCGTCTTCTCTGAGCCCATTCCTAACAGTTTGCAATGAAATATGCACATTTCTGGAAAGTGCAAGTTTGCTTTGTAGCATTCAAGCCGTACAGTGCCGAACTCTTAGTGAAGTTAAACGAAGCCAACGATCATCAACTGGTGTTGTTATCCGATTTCTTCCCTGTCCGGTCCTTCTTCCATATTGCCCTATTTCGTGGAACCGATTAATTGCTCTCGAAGTAGTGCTTTGGTTAACATTGAACAAGTTAGCCACATAACGTTGGCTTCGCCCCTTCTCTAGAAGTGTTACAATTCTTACCACTTCATGGTCACTCAAATAGCGTCCAGGACGTTCAGCAGCCATTACAATAAATTCAAAGATTCAAAAATGAACAAAAAACACAAAAACTGCATTATATTAGCGTGAAAACTGAAGAGAAATTGAATGAATACTGATAGTCAAATAAACTCATTCTTGTTTCAGGCGTGTTTGAGATCATATGGAAACATATGTTACTACATAGATAATATTTTTCAATAATAAAAAGCAAGTATTGTGTTTTAAGGAATTTGACTTAATAATTGCGATTCGTAACGCGTTTCACTACACCGTAGCTTCTTCAGACGAATGAATGTACAGAAAAAAAATAATATTTTTAATTTTTAAAATTTTTTTATTATTCTTTTTTCTAATTTTTTTCTGTACATTCATTCGTCTGAAGAAGCTACGGTTTAGTGAAACGCGTTACGAATCACAATTATTAAGTAAAATTCCTTAAAACACAATACTTGTTTTTATTATTGATAATGGAAATTTACCAAGTAAAAGCCTCCCAAATTCAAATAATATTTTTCCCTCATATGTCGAAAAATATATGTTGACAAAGAAACTGCTATCGAGCTGCTTAATCGATTGTGGAATTCAGAATACCAGGTGATGCAACAATTTTTGTGGTGTGTGAATTTTAAAATGATTAACTTTTAATGTTATATGTATATATATATATATATATATATATATATATATATATATATATATATATATATATATATATATATATATATATATATATATATATATAAAATGATCTTCAAGACTACAAGACCAAAAGTTATTTCACAGAAAAGTTTAAAAGTTGAAAATCAAAGAAACATGTAAAATATTAGAGTCACCTATCTAGAGAATGGAGAGGCTCCCAATGGTGTTATGGGGCTCTACAACACATCTCCTTCAAAAGAATATATTTGGGTGAAATACAGGTCCTCCCAAAAAGTATATTTGAGTCCTTAAAATTCATCTCCTTCCAAAAAAAATATGAGTTGCAATACAGCTCCAACCAAAGAGAATTTTATGGTTAGAATACAGCTCCTCGCAAAACTGAATATTTTGGTTAGATTACAGGTCATCCCAAAAAGTATATTTGGGTAGTAATACAGCCCCTCCCAAAAAGAAATTTGTCGTTAAATATAGCTCCTCCCAAAAAGTATATTTTGGTTAGAACACAGGTCCTACTGAAAAGAATTTTGTCGTTAAATACAGCTCCTCCCAAATAGTATATTTTGGTTAGAATACAGGTCCTCCCAAAAAGAATATTTTGGTTAGAATACAGGTCCTCCCAAAAAGTTTAATTGGGTAGTAATACAGCTCCTCCCAAAAAGAATATTGTGGTTAGAATACAGGTCTTCAAAAAAAGTGTAGTTGGGTAGTAATACAGCTCCTCCCAAAAAGAATTTTGTCGTTAAAAACAGCTCCTCCCAAAAAGAATATTTTGGTTAGAATGCAGGTCCTCCCAAAAAGTATATTTGGGTAGCAATGAGCTCCCAAAAAGTATATTTGGGTAGCAATGAGCTCCCAAAAAGTATATTTGGGTAGCAATGAGCTCCCAAAAAGTATAATTGGGTAGCAATGAGCTCCCAAAAAGAATTGTCGTTAAATACAGCTCCTCTCAAAAAGAATATGTATGGTTGGAATATAGCTCCTCCCAAAAAGAGTGTTTGGGTCCTTAAAAGTAGAGCTCCTCACCAAAAAGCTAAGAGTACACAAAAATTATTACCTAATAAAGGAATGATACATAAATATCTTTGATCTCTGTGATTCATTTCAAATATCATAAATAATATTATTATCTATAGGAAACAGAACTAATTGTTTCAAAAACGAAAATAACAAACTTGTACAGTTATATTAAAAAAGCGAAGGTTTATTGTCAACGAAATTTTCTGACATCTGTCATTGTCAAAGGCCATAGAAAAAAACTTTGAGAGATTTAATACGCATTTTAAGGATGAAAAAAATAATTCAATGAGAAAAAAAAAATGAAAGTAGGCAAATGAAAACTTCGAAATTATGACTGAATAAGTCTTGTCCTGATATCTGAGCCTGAAACAGATAAGTTAAGTGCAAAAAATTATGGGCAAGATGATTCTCGTAGTCTGAAATTGCCGGGAACAAATATCTGCAAAGATTGCCGTAACGGAAAGCCATAGAAACTGAATCAGAATGAAATTACACTTACCTCTTGTAATTTGAGCGAATAGTTACAGTTACAGAGTTCAAAAAATTCCAAAACTTTAATCCCAAAGGTATTAAACTCAAAATCTTCGCAGAAAAGCAGATTGTTGTTGCAGCTAGGCCGAAACAGAAATGAATCGCTGTCGGTCGAGTCCTTACGAAATCAGAGAATCTATCCGGCGCTCGGAGTACAGAACCAAACAAACTAACGTAAGGTACACGTAGGTTTACACGGTCCGAATGGCATTGCTCAAATACAAAATGATGAAAGCGTTGCGTGTTAAGTCGCTACATTCCTTCAATAATGTAGAATATGCAGATATCATCTATGTTCATGGTTTTTGAGAAGGAAACGCGCGAGTAGTTGCTAGAAAATACAATCGAATATTTCCTCCAAGACATCCTCATGATCGTACAGTTTCAAAGCCGGTATTTAGGCTCAGAGAAAAGGAAACATCTGAGCCAAAATATATACGACCTCGTCGAGTCAATATACAAAATGAAGATAACATTATAGACTATCGAAGCTGATCCTTCGTTAAGTATTCGGCGCCTTGCAAATCAGTTGCGAATGCCTCGTGTAGTGTGTTTGGAAAAGGCAGGAAGTGCACACTTATCATCGACTGGCATTGCTGGTATATGCAGGGAACGAGCAGCATCGACTCACATTTTGTCGCTAGTTCTGGAGCAACATGCTCAAGATCCACATTTCATTTCCTATAATTTATGGTCTGGTGAATCAATTTTCACAAAAGATGGTATAAATAATATCCATAATGATCATTTATGGGCCTTTTGAAACTTAAATCTGTTTGGGCAAAGACGCTTCCAAAGAAGAGTCGGTATAAACGTTTGTGTAGCGTTTATAATAACAGCTTCTTTCCCATTCATATTTTAAATAACATATTGAATTCCATTACTCAGCGAAATGTTCTACAGAACAGGTTCAAATTCGAATGATGTTGTTCCGCAAAATGACATGACAGAGCACCTGTGTATCGATTAAGAATTGTTGTTGGATGGCTGAATGAATATTTTCCAAATAGCTAGATTAGTAGGGCATGTCCAATTGCTTGACTACCACGGTCACCTGATCTCAATCCCTTGGACGACTTCTATGGATAAGGATACATAAAACAATTCGTCTACTGTGTAGAGATAATAAAATGTAATGAATAATATGATCTTATTTGTTATTTTCTTCAATAAACTTTCACATTTGAAATGTAATGTCAATTTGACATTATTTTTCGACCTCATTGATCGACAAAATTACAATTAATGCGTATTTCATCACCATATAATCGCTCTTGACTCTTCAGTGGTATTCTCTTGTAACCTTCAGTAGATATATTACCGACAATTTATGAAATCCGGTATTGTAAAGAATACCTAAACATTCTATAAAATGCCTAAAAGTCATGTGTCATCAGTTAAATATCATTATAAGTTTGACGTCATATCTAACATAGGTTACTAACTAGCTTTTTTGTTTTAGGTGAGTAGTAAAACACCTAAAGGAGTCCGAGATTGTTGCTGAAGACCCTATTGCATATATATACAACACCCAGGTAATGTATGTAGTGGATAATAGTATTAGTATTATTTCACATATTGCTCAAACGTTCCTGCTGTTGTATTGTGAATGTCGGAAATTTATCTCGGAGAGTTTAGATAAGATCTTCAACACCAGTGTATCTCGACATTCATCATTTTTGATATAAGTAAATCATTCAGTCGGGTCAAACACGGGTGAATGTTAAGATACACCATGCCTCATAAACGGACTGTTTGAAACAGTCAATACCAACGGCATACTGTCTTTTTCATCTATACCCTCTCCATACGTTAGTTCTACTTCAGGGGGTATCATAACAGTATCTACGTTATGACAATTCTGATTACTAATATCTTTAGAGTGCTGTGTATTTTTAAAGCGCTTTCAATAAAAACATGCAGCACTAAGCGTATTATGTAATGTAAACATAATTTACATCTAAAACATAATGAAACTAATTTTGAACAGTTAGGCATAGACTCCGAAATTATTCTCAAAAACTCCAAAGATAATATTTTAGCCAAACATCAAACAGCAAAAATCATCAAAGAAGACTTTTCGAAATTATCACCTCATTGCAATTCCGATTATAAGATAATAAAAACAATTCGTGAAAATAGTACCAAGAACGATTTAGTATTCACTGAAGCAGATAAAGGTAACACCGTCATTGCGATTAGTAAAACCGATTATATTTCTAAAACTGAAGAATTCTTAACAGCCGGAAACTATATAACATCAACTAAGGATCATACCGCAAAATTTCAGAAAGTTGTTAAAAACATAATTTCGACAGCAAAATCATTAATTACAGACCAAGAAAAATATAAATTCATTAACTCCAATCCACAATCCCCCGAATTATATTCGTTGATAAAACTTCATAAACCTAATTACCCTATTAGACCTGTTGTTTCTTATGTAACGGCACCTTCGTTCAAACTTTTAAAATTCCTCAACGACTTGCTAATAAAACATTGCAATTTTAAATCTGAATTTTCGGTCAAAAATTCATACGAACTTATTGCCAATATCAAAGATACCACTATACCACCTAATTCCAAACTTATTTCTTTCGATGTTAAGAATCTATTTCCCAACATTCCTCCAAAAGATACGTATTACTTAGTTGAATAATTATTAGAAAGGAATCATGTCAATACTATCATTAAATCAGATATTCTTTCATTATTAAAAATTTGTTTAGATCAAAATTATTTCCATTTCAATTACAAATATTATACTATTGAAGACGGCTTGATTATGGGGAATCCGTTAAGTCCTTTGTTAGCAGAAATTTTCATGAAATAACTTAGAGAAATTAATTCATAATCATCCACTCAGTAAATATTGTTTATACTGGTATCGCTATGTAGACGATATCATTATTTGCTTCACAGGAACAGATAGACAGTTGAAAATTTTCGAAAATCATATAAATTCATTACATCCAAAAATTGCATTCACAACCGAAATAGAAAGCAATAATTCGATAAATTTCTTAAACGTAACAATTTCGAATGAAAATGGTAAACATGTTTTCGCAATTTACCATAAGCCGTCTTATACAGATATTATAATACATAAAATGTCAGCATTCAATAGTTTTATTCATAGATTGATTAACATCCCGCTATCACCAGAAAATTTCAACAAAGAACTAAATTTGATTAAACAAATAGCCAAAAATAATGGTTACAATCCCAAACTAATAAATAATATTTTAAATAAAAACAAAGTAGAATCGCATTGAATGAAGTTTACCCTGTCGATAAATTGAAACAAAAATTCAACACCTTAACCTACGTTGGCATTACAAGTGAGAAACTGAAATCATTCTTAAGTAGCAATAATTTCAACATAGCTTTCCAAACTAATAATAATTTAGGCAAATATATAAAAATAATAAAACCAAACCAGGTAAAAACAATAAATCAGGTGTTTATAGATTGAATTGCAATGACTGTGATAATTTCTACATTGGTAGAACACATAGAAATTTTAATATTAGAATATCGGAGCATAAACGCAGTTTTTCAAATAAAAAATCAGATTCAAATTACGCGAATCATCTCTTAGAAAATAATCATTCGTTCGACCCACAGTTTGAAATTTTGCATACAGATAATAAATATTGGAATGTAGATCTTTGGGAAACTTTAGAAATAAATAAATACAAACACTCAGGTAGACTCATCAATGAACAAGTCGATTTAAGCCCTTCACCTCTATTGAATCTTTTCGGGGAGCAATCTATTCATCAATTTTATTGGATATACCTGTCATAAATAACCACTTAAGAAGAAGCAACCAATAAGCTTTTAATTACTCAAGAACATTTATAGTTATATTCTCATTCACATTTTTCTGCATAATCATTCGTCTGAAGAAGCTACGGTGTAGTGAAACGCGTTACGAATCGCAATTATTAAGTAAAATTCCTTAAAACACAGTACTTGTTTTTTATTATTGAATTTGAATTACACTTTGACCCCACAAAACCCATTGTCCTCAAACGAAGACAGCAGCAAAATACGAGCAAAAACATTATAGAAAAAACTACTTAGCTACATAGAGTATTGTACTACATACCTGAGAAATTTTAACAACCTCAGAATCATAAAAACAATTCACACAATCAACCCCAACTTACACAATAAAATCTAACAGTTGGGAATCCTAGATTTTCCGGTTTTTTTTTATAATTAAATTAAAATAATTATATTGTATGAATGCAAGTTATCTTAGTGTGTATTCTAGAAGTCCTTTGTATTGATTTGGTATCAAATTTCACAACTAGATGTCTCTATTAATATTAGTGTACCCATCTGAATACAGTGGGACCAAATATTCATAGCATTGTTATGCTACTGAACTTTTGAGTTACACGCATTGCCGGTTACAGATATGTCAGGTACTTATAGCTCGAAACTTCAGTGTTTGATTATTTGAGATATACTGGGTGTCCAAGTTGAAATTTTTTCGTGAGAAAATTGAAATATCTGAAGTAATATCAAGCACTTTCGAAAATTACTATATCATGGTATTCAACAAACATTTCTTCAAACAGTTCTTCTACGTTACTGACTATTTTCTGACATCCAGTTAATTTCTGACCAGCATATCTCTTTTTGTGAGAACATGTATTTCAGTGTTTTCTTAAGACTCATAGTTTGGAAGCTATGCGAAGTCAAAGATAATTAAACTACCGTGTCGGAAATCGCCCAGGAAGGTTCTGTTTTCATTTGTAATTTTCAACAAATAAACGTAGTCTATGGATACTGAATACATTTTTTGAGTGATTCAGGGGCAGGAGAACTGAATAATTTCCAACCAATTAGCGTAGATATCGCTGATGTTTATTGCGGTTTTTCTGTTGGGAAATAGATACTCTATTGATTTTAGAACATTTTTATCATTTAATCACTCAGAAAAATTCAAAATGCTACAAGAATTTCCTGTTAATTGCAAGTTGCCATAAATGTTGCTAGAATATTGCGCGCTGAGATTCGTACTATGTCAATCATCCGATATTCTAAGTTTCATTCACTAATTTTCTTGCAAATAAATTCCTATTGAAAGAAAATAATTTTTCTGAATCTGTTCTGCTAGAGATCATTCTATTGAATATTGAACTTTTTCAGTCGCTGAAATTATAAAAGTGTGCAAAAATCATAATTCACCAATTTTTTTTTTAAATCAATAGAACTTAGCCATATCTACGCCTGCTATGTTTTAAGATGATCTCCTGAAAGTATTGTAATGAGTATGGATTGATTAGATTTTTATGAAATTTTGGGCGATTCCAATATTGTATCTATTTTTCTTTGACTTAAAAAGTCCTGTACTTTGCGTCATACAGAATGAACACAAAAATATCTTTTCCCAGAAAAAAATGTGCTATTCTAGAATGGCGCCGAAGAAAGGCTCGTTGAATACGATGCTTTGCCACTGTTTCAGTTCTCCGCAAGTTGCAATTGTGCTTTATTTGGCTTTATACAGTGTCCAAATGTAAGTTATTCATCATTTATTTCGAAAACTCTTTATTTTTCTTCCAAATTAATGTCATCGCCTTCAAAATAATCGCCACTAGAATGCACTTATGCCAACGGATTTTCCAATCTTCAAAACAGTTGTTGAAGTCGATTTCCGGAATGGCTTCAGTTCTCTCTTCGATGAGGCTTGTATCTCTTGTATTATCTCAAAACGTTGTCCCCGGAGCGGTGGTTTGAGTTTGCTGAATAACCAGAAGGCACACGTTGCCAAATCAGGTGAATACGGCGGTTGTGGAACAATATGGGTCGAGTTTTTGTCACGACGAATCAATGCAGTGTGAGACGATGCACCAAGAATTGTCTCGGTACCAATCGAGATCTAAGGCGTCTGAGACCCATAGGATCCTTCGAAATAGTATTGACTGATCCTTTGAAATGCCACCTTGATCAGCAAGATCTCTAATTGTTAATCGACGATTTACAACCACCAAATATTTGATATTTTGGACGTGAGCTTCGTTGGTCGAGGTTGATGGTCAACCGAGACGCTCTTCGTTTTCTACCCGCTCTAGCCCCTTCTAGAACTCTCGATACCACTTGTAAACATTTTTTTTGATATAGCCTCATCACCAAACGCTATTTGCACCATCCTCAATGAACCAACAACAACAGAAAATTAGCAAATTCTTTGCTCAACGAATGCACTTCTAGGAGATTACGAAATGAAACGTGTATCAAATACTAATGAATATTTCGATGTCAACCTTGGTACAGATATCGAAGACAGCCCTACCAACCTAAAAATAAGAGTACTGACCCAAATCCATTTGTGCGCGCAGTTTAAATTCAAATGTAACCTTGCTTCTTGGATACAGTAGTAAAATAGGTCGAACCTCAGTCAGCTATAATTCAGGGTAAGTGACAATGTTTTTTGTTGCAGAAATTTAATTTTAGACTTCCTGTACGAAAACGAAATTTTTTTAATATATCATGTTCTTTCAAAATCTCATGGAGTATATTGCGTTATGATAAAATATTCACAAACAAATTTATATGTAAATTATTTCACATTATTGATTGTTTTCTACCAAAGATCTTTGACTTCTTGTGAAGAATGAAGTTTTTTGTTGTAAAAAAATTTGATAGTATGATAAAAAATGTTTAATTAATACCACATGTTCGGGATATTTTAGTCAGTGGTCACTGAGATTTCAAACTGTGAATTTCAAAATTTAAAATAGCCTATCATCATAATTGAAAATGCCTCACGTTGTATTGTCCAATTTGCAGAGGGGTTGAATAATTGCTCTCGTTGAAGAAGGGGTGACACAGAGGGATGTAGCGGTCACAATGGGGGTATCACGATATAAATAGGCCTAGAAGAAGTCGTAGGAAGATCACTTCTGCAAAACAAAACCGCTTTTTGTGCCAAATTGCAAGAAAAGAACCCTAGTTCGTTGCACCCCATACCCCAAAGGCAATTTCCGGAAGCAACAGGCATCAGTGTATCAGCCGAAACGATACGTCAAAGACTTCGTTCAAAGGGTATATACAGCAGAAGGTCCTTAAGAGTTTCAGAGCTAACCAGACAACACAAAATTAACAGACTTAACTGGTGTATCGAGCACCAAAATTGGAATATCGAGAATTGGCGGAATGTTCTTTTTTCGGATGAGACCAGAATTGGTGTTCGATCAGATGACCGCCAGATTCGGGTTTTAAGGGGTCGTGGGACACAAGCTAGGCTCCGAACAGCAAGACAAATTCCAAAATACCAAGGGGGCAGTGTGATGTTTTGGAGTGGCATTATGCTGGAAGACAAAACAGATGTGATTTCTTTTCCTGGGAGTGTAACGGCTAGAAATTACATGGATCTAGTGCTGGAGCCCATAGTGAGACTCTGGCTAGGTGTCAAGGGTGAGAATTTCACTTTTATGCAAGATAATGCTCCTCCGCATACTAGCAACCTCGCGCGACATTATCTTGAAATAGAGGGAACCGCTATTTTGGACTGGCCAGCTTGCTCTCCAGACCTTAATCCTATTGAGCATTCATGGGATAATCTCAAAAGGGAAATTGGAACGCGCCAGGACAATCTAAGAACCCCACAACAGCTCATCCAAGCCGCCACAGAAGAGTGGCAGAATATCACCCATGAGAAGGTCGAAGACCTAATTCAAAGCAATCCTAGACGTATTCAGGCTTGTATTGGGGCAAGGGGAGGTAATACAAGCTACAGAGGTCGAGAAAAAACACCTACTCCATGAGAAAACAATTTTCAATATTCTTATTACATGCGGGAAGGGTTTTATTTTATTTTATTTGTGTTTTTCTTAAAATGAACCTTAATAAATTTCTTTTTTTATTTGAATTATCTCAAAAAGGATATATACTAAGAATCCTTCGAAATTTTCAAAATTCATGAGGTAATATTCATCAATAATAATATAAATTTGGTTGTGTGTATACATTGCCTTTTTAAGTTGAGAGTAGCATTTAAATGACAATCTATTCGCCGAATAATTGTTGAATATTCACGTTCAAATCATGCACCACGTTCGTTGCTTCTCTCACCATGAAATTGGAATTGGCGATGTATGTCTATGCAGGGGCGAAGGTTGCACGTGAGGACAAAGAATTATGTAACCCATCCTTCTGGGTATGCCTAAAAAAGTTGTATGTTCACAATCTTCCTTGATTTGCGTTAATCCAAATATCGGTACTAATCGCGTTCATTTGGAGTATTTTATTGGTCCATTCTGAAAATGTTCCTATTTATCTGCTACGAGCGCTAATCGTTGCTAAATTCAACCCAGTGATTGAACCTGTTATTTGAAAAATTAGAGTTCATATTTTTCCACACAAAGGTGCGCTAATTGACAATCATGAATCAAAAATTGCTATATCCTAGTTTATACATTGGAAGTCAATACATTCCGAATTGTTACTAAAATGACTATGCAGAATATTTAACTTTATGTGATGTTTCGATGAAATTATAATTGCAGAGAAATAATATAATCGCTCATAAAATGAAACGATTAGTATTCAGGGATGATTTTTTAAAACTCTGGAACACTTTTTCATATTTCCATAGCTTCTCCCTCAGTCTATCTAAATTTCAAGTAACTCGTACCCTGTAACTTCACGTACCGTTCCAAAATGTCCTATTAATATGCATAAGTCGCTAATAAAATTAAGAGGACGAAGCGGAAGAAGTAGCTTTATCGAAGACCTGTTTCCGAATAATAATGCCCGATTCTATCCTGAATACGAAGGTGCTTCAAGAATTTTTACATTAAGAGTAGAAATTACTGGACACGTTAAATTATGGATCATTAGAAAGATTTCCGTAAGTCCCTGTTCGATCCTCATTTTATTTTTTAAGCGATTATCGTTTTTTCTTCAATGTTGTATTCGGATGTTTTTAAGGAAACACAATTTTCCGCAGCTGCAACAGTATGACTTCAAAGGTGCTCGATATGTGGATACGTCGGTTGCCTTTTAAATTTTGTGCCTGACAAAGAAACAAATAGCTTGGGGAAAAAATAACTTTATTGTTTTTCAAATTATTCTCCATCGATCGATATACTTTTGCATGCGCTTAACCCGACGTTGGTGTGGTGAACTTACGTTACATGTCTGGTGTTGTGCGGGGAAATTCACCCCATTGGGTTTTTCGTGTGAAAAACTTATTTTCTTAATTTGTTTCGGGAATTTGATGATTGACTGCGTTAACAGACACCATGTTCTTTCAGAAAAAAAGTGCATTTGATTAACTCACCTACAGAATATAATAGAAAAAAAAATTCGTGACATAATTTTAATGAAAAAAGAGAATACTTTCCTTCGGTTCAGAATATAAAAAAACGTATTCATTCAGTAAAATCTGAATATCAAATAAATGAACAAAAATATATGATTCAATCAAAGAGAAAAACGCGAACTAGAAATATTGAAAGATAAAAATTTTACAGTGTGCTCTATTGATAGCAATTTCGACATAGAATAAGACGATGCTCCAGACAAAAAAAAATTTCACATTTGGCACACTTCTTTTGGCACTTCCTATCTTTATCCCTGGGGCACATTCCACATCTTCCAATACTTTTTTGGCGTTTTGGCTCTCTTTCATTCGGTTCCAATTCATTCCCATTCAATGAAGATTTGATTGCTTAGACAACCTCTCATCTTTACGAGACAGAAGATGCTTTTGCACAAGCTGCAAGCCCAAATCTAAAAGGAATTCTCTTCTCTTTTGTATATTCTTAGTGTTGCTTGGATATATTATTCTAGCATTGATAGCCCTGACGTTCATCATTGAAAAAAAATGGTTAGTGGCCATCTTCTACTGTTACGTGATACGTCATAACTTCCGCATAGTTCGTCGACCACATCTACTCCGCATTTGGTAAAATTATAGAAATCTATTATCTCAGGTTTTTTCGCTTCTCCAGTTCTTTCAGCTATTTTATCGTCGTGGTGAAGCGTGGAGGCAACCAGTACTACTTTTTTCTTCTTCGGTATATATGATAATATGGTTGTGTCCTTTTGAAAACCAAATTTGGTAGAAAAGACTTTTATTTTTTCTTATGGTGCCAACGGAAGTAAGTTTGTGATTTTTCATCAGATGGGTTAGGTAAGGTTAGCAAGTTTAGCGGAAAACTGGTAAACCAGATGTCGAAAGTCACATTTCGGTTAGTTTGAGTGATGGGTGCAACTAATCTGTCAACAACATTGAACGGTGAATAGGATAATTTGAATGGGCCATCTTGTTGTAGACCCGCATATGGTTCCATAATCACCACGTAATATGATTTTGCATCAACTAAAGCTAACTACCAACTACTACTAATAACTAAAGAAAATTTTCAATCCGTCTTTTGAAGGTTTATTTGGCATATATACGCGAAAACGACATCGACCACGAAATGCGGGCAGCTGTTTATCTATGGTGACGTACGCGGTAGGAGAATAAACGCATTGACAGTTTTCAACAAACTTAGTGAACAATGCTCTAATGTGGATGAATTTATCAATTTGTAGCGTAATTTTCTGTTTTCAGAGTTATCAAAACGCAAGCATCTGAGTAGTAATTGAAATCTTTGCAGACATAACTCTTCTGAATATATCAATACCCAAACCATTAGTTTTCCATAGGTCAAGTGAAAGGATTTACTAAAATTCGAATAATTATATTTACAATAAATGCTTATATCTGTAAGTTTGGTGTGTGTCAGAAAAACACAATCGTAAAAAACAAGCGAATAAATAGAATACCAGCGGAAAAAACAAACCATGCCCGTTCCTTAATCAGGCATCTAAACTCACAACATGCCTCCTACGATAGCCCCTAAAGTGTGAGCTCAGAAAATCTAACAGAGGACCATAGTATCTTGCGTATAATTCAATAAACGAGCGAAAAAACCTGTGGACAAAATTCGTCACCCTGTCGCTATTACATTAGTATTAGCTTGTCTGTTTATGTTGTTTTACTGTCGTGTGTACCAAAAAATGTTTCTGCTTAGCAGCTTCATTTTCTCATTCTCATCTTGCACTCCATGATTTCCAGGACTTCTTCACGAAGACAAGGGTGAAAAAGGAAGGGGGTTTGGCACAGGAAAAATCTATAAAATGGAAAAAGAAAATCAGCAGAAAAATATTTCATCAAACATACCTAACTCTTATATGTCTGAACTCCCTTGAATCTAAGAACTTAACTGATGCTTCGCTGTTTCTCAACAGGGAACATCTCATACACCATGGGAATAAAGCCCTAAGGGGGTGCATTCCAAGCCTTATCTAAAAGCTTAACTAATGCTCCGCTGTTTTTCAACAGGGAACATCACATAAACTATTCGGGGGTGTAGCCCATGATAACCTCAAGATTCAAAACTAATCTCCTAAGTAGTTAATGAAATTATCTGAAACGGAATGAATTTCTTGAAAACCATCCATAAAATGGTGAATAGAACAATCGATGACTAAATGTCTTATTGTTTCTTCAGCTGCGCCACATTCACATGCCGGACTTTCTACAGTATTCCATTTGAACAACATACTATTACTACGACCATGTCCTGTTCTGAGACGATTTAATGCACACAAAAAAATGACTAAACACGCGAGTTGTTTGATAAATGTCAACGACGCAGTTGTCGGATAGTAAAAGTGCCAGAGGTTCAAAATGTAAAAGGCAACCTACGTAATCATGAATTAGACATGAACAATATTAGGCTAGATTTTATATCAAGTATGGCTTGTGAGATTGTACTATCGTTACGAACCTGAAAATTTTGACGAAAACAATGAGAAATATCCATGGGATTCTAGATAAAATTTTCTTCTTATTTCAAAAGACAATAAACTCAACGATATTTCTGGTCGGTTTTATATGTACCAAATAATCTGTATGTTTGAACAAAGAACTCATGTAAATACATCGCTATACCACTTTCTATATTATACTCTAGTGGTTAAACATTTATTTCTGATTATTTCAAAACGGAAATGATGGTCTTGGATTCAATAGTTAACCAAATGAATAACCCAGCAAAGTAGATGCTATGAACCTTTTCATAAGTAATACCAAATCATAAAAACAAATTCAAAGAAACTCAGACACCATTCATTTGAATGGAATCCTAAAATAAAAATGATGATTATAAAATGAAATTGATGACTCGCATAAATCCATAGGATGTTCGAGGTTAAGAAGGAAACTATAAAAATTAAGAAGAAAAAGAACAATTGTGGACATTGATATTTCCGAAATCTCCTATTTAAAAACTGTTATATTCTTGTCTAATTACTTAGATGACAACATTGAACATGCTCTTTCTGTAATGAATATGAAGATTGCTATAGCATAGCAATGTAATATTCTACTTCGAATATATTGTAGAGGGTAACTCTTTTTTATTTTAAACACTTGGGATGAGGCGATGCCTCGATGCCTCAAGATGATTTAATGTGTGTGTTTAGTCGCTTCTTGAGAAGAACCATATTATAAGTTATCGGAGAGACACGTGGCGTTTGAGAGAGCAAATTCGTCCAAAAAGGCCAGATTTGTGGAAAGAAAACTCAAGGATTTGAGCAATACAATAATACACCATCTCACAAGGCTGTCATTGTGAATAAATTTCTGACCAAAAACTTCCTTCGAACAACCACCATATTCACGTGATATGACTCCGGTCAACAATTTTCTTCTTCCATAACTCAAAATACCACTTCGAGGTACTCGTTTTGAATCGATAGAAGACATAAAAGCGTTTAAAAAAATGTTTTGATGATTGGATTATTCATTGGCGTAAATGTATTATTTCGAAAGGGGCCTACTTTGAAGGCGATTCAATAAATTTGGATGACAAATAGATATTTTGCGTTCCATTGACATTCCCTGTACTGTTTCAACAGACTGCAACTATCGGTTAATTAATCAGTGTCAGTGCAACAGTGCATATTAGCAACAAGTCAAAAACCAAACAATGTCCTGCTTTATGCGGATTCAAGAATGCAAGAGCAACAATCATTCGTAACTATGATTCAATTATTCTCATTTTCTTTTTGTAGAATATTGAGTTAAATCGAGTCATTTAATTCTTTTGAACCAAATTGCGAAAAATGGAATCTGTTGATTTGGAATCATGTGGCGTTAGTTCTCGTGGACTCTGATGAGACAAGAGACATCCCAATCGTAAAAGAAGTTAAGCAGGGATGCGTGCTTTCGCCTACACTCTTCAACCTCTATTCGGAGAGAATAATGGCTGAAGTTTTGGATGGTGCGACTGAAGGAATTTCATTGAATGGAATACTTGTTAACATCAGATACGCAGATGACAGTTCTCATTAGCTCGTCGGCAGAAGGCCTACAACATCTACTAGGCCGAGTACATGTTGCTAGCAGAAAGTATGGTATTCGTCAAAAAGACGAAGTTTATGGTAATTAATAAGGGAGATGATGTACCGGCTACGCTCCAGCTGAATGGGCAGCACATTGAGCGGTGCACGCAATTTAAATATCTTGGCTGCCTAGTAACCAGCAAATGGGAGATAAAACCCGAAATACAAAGCAGAATCGAACATGCAAGAGCTGTCTTTGTGAAGTTGAAGTGGCTGCTCATGAACAGAGATATCAGTCTCGACTGCGTTTGTGAATGGTTCACTGTTACGTCTTTCCCATTGTGCTGTATGGAGTAAAAGGCTAGGCTATAACTCAATGTTTTGAGAATAAAGTAGCTGCATCTGAGATGTGGGTGTACCGGCGAATGCTTCGCATCTCATGGCGAGACCACGTGACCAACGCCGAAGTTCTCCGAGAAGTAAACAGCGACGATCAACTACTACCCACTGTGAAGACGAGGAAACTCCAATACTGATATGAAAAATACAAACTGCTTCACCTCATCATTCAAGGCAAGATCCAAGGGAGACGAGCGCCCGGCAGAGGAACTTCTTGGCTCATGAACCTACGACAGTGGTTCAAAAAGAGTACGAAGTCCTTGTTCAGAGCTGTGACCTCCAAAGTGAAGATGGCCCTGATTACCTTCGTCAGAAGAGTCACCTTAAGAAAAGGAAGATTTGGAATTTGACTTGATGCACTGTTGCGCCACTTTTTGATTCAATTGAACTCGAAGGACCAGTGAGATTTTTGAATTGGTGCATCACGAACCTTTTGCAAATGATTTTGCACGATAAAGATAACGACACGAATTCTGGGCTTTCAATGTTTGGACGAAAGATTTCTAACCACGACTTTGTACAGGGAGAGATATTCTACTTTTATAAACTTACGTACAATAAAAACCATTACTAAACCTAAAGATTCCTGAAGGCAATAATAATTTTTGTAAGCAGGTTTAATTACAGGCTTGAAATAAGCAGAGGCCTCCGGCTATACCCCTCAGGTAAAGGTTCAGTGGTCACAAAGGATAATAAATGGTTTAAAAAAATTCCAACATTTATATTATATGGATCGTAAATCAAGAAATTCCTAGAAGTAAACTAAGCTGCATTCAACTAAACAGAATCTGCAATCGATAATCTTTGCTCTGAAACTAATTCAATTGCCTTGCGATTGCGAATGTCATAATCTACGTCGACTTTAGAAATATTCACTTGTATGTTTTCAGCGTAGAATTTTCCTATTCTTAAGGAAGCAATTTTTCATATGTGTCAACCTACTTATTTGGTAACGAACAGTATAAAATGTCGTCCTCGTGAATTTCTCTTCACAAGGATGTGTCATAGAGGACACGTCTGACGAATTCGGTGGATTATTGCTACAAACTGCAAACATAATAAGATTCGATTTCGATCATCCTTGAATTGCATCGCACACACGCTGCATAACCTAATTTCTTTATTGATTCTACGATGCATTACTTTAAAATCAAGTAAAACAAAGATGAGCTCCTTCAATTTTGATGGAATGAATTATTTTCGTCGTTGCTCCTCAGTGAGCTTTCAAATTGATCGATTTTGATTTTGTTTCAATCCCATAGGCTTTTCCATATTATTATTACATTGATAAATTCTGTATCGTTGTTGACTTCATCACTTTACATTTTGCAACGACTTCAATGTGGATATCTTCATATTACTTTTTGAATGCTCCAGGTATAAGTAATATAACTACCTAACAAATTCATTTAAATATTATGCATACAATGGGATCCCAATTTTCCAGAGTTTTTCCACGTTGCCAGCGATGTGAATGTAAATCTGTTTTATTTATGGTAATTTGAGTATTGGGTTATTATAGAATTGATACAGAGATAATGAAAAAATTTGACAGAGGAGGAGAGGTATATCGAGAATAATTCCATGAGGTTTTCTGCTAGAATTCCCTTGTCTTTAACCTGGCATACGGAAATTGAGTTCGGGCTCTAGAGAGATGCAAATTTTGAATCATATAGAATGAAACAAATATTGGAGAATAATAACTTACTTGATAACTGTCAAAGTAAGTTTTATCCCACCCAGGAACGATGCCTTGAATATGCAATTGAGTTGAGATGACAGAATACAAAATGGTAAATAAAATCTTGTTCGGTGCAGATATCCGGCTAAAGCTATAAACGTTTAAGGACTTGACGAACTCCTGTAAGAGTTATTCTCGTTTGTTTCTAAGAATATGTGAGAGGAGTAGAATGTATGCCCTAGGAATGATTGCTTCTGTTTAAGAACAATTTTTGATTTAGAAATGTTACATAAAATGAGTGAATGATTCAGTGAAGCGTACTTTGATAAAGAAAATGTAGAATGCGTGTGATTGTGATGTAATTCGATTCCTTCGTTACAAATATCGATACATGATTCTCATTAACATAGTTAAACGGTACTGTATCGTGTTGGTAATGTTTCAACAGATACAGGGGACCCATTTCATTTACATTGTACTAATGAATGTTCATTGTCAATTTGATGATGACATTATAGACCTATACTACCAACTAGCAATGCAGTTGGATGATCATTCTTCCTCTACTTTGTTTTCGTATGCGAACTGAAAGCAATTTAAACTATGATTGGTTTCCAAATATGATTCAAAATTCTCTGTGGAAACTGAATATACAGTGTGTTCCAACGAAAATTTGACCCCCCCTATAAC
Organism: Cryptolaemus montrouzieri; assembly: GCA_013387265.2. Classification (NCBI taxonomy): domain Eukaryota; kingdom Metazoa; phylum Arthropoda; class Insecta; order Coleoptera; family Coccinellidae; genus Cryptolaemus; species Cryptolaemus montrouzieri. Next base: position 136,688,912 of record JABFTP020000185.1, on the reverse strand, counting down.
TCCGAAATGAGTAACATTAGCGAAAAACACCAAGACACGTCGATTTTTGTTTCGAGGGGGAGCATTTTTCGAAATAATTCGAAACTTCTCAGATCAACCCCCTACCCCCAGCAACCCTAACTTTGAAATTCATCATAGGGAATAAGGGTCGAGTGGCACCTTACTGAAAAGGTCTGTCAATTCTCCACCTTGATTTGTCATTTTAGAATTTTAAATTAACATACAGGGTGTCCCAACCAAGGGTGAAGTTGAATTCCTGGAAATCCCAAATACTAAATGAAATAGATTTATTTTGGCATAATGCAAGCGCAGGTTTATGCTCGGTCTAGAAAAACGACCTACACTTGTGAATTTGGAGTTGGTGCAATCAACCCCTATTTCCAGCATCCCCAACTCAAAAATCATTCGATCGATAATAGGTCAAGTGGCACCTCGTTGGAAAGGTACTGCAATTTTCTCTTCGAATTTGGTATTTTCGAAATTCAGAATCATCATACAGGGTGTCCTGAAGCAGGAACATTGAAAATCCAAATAACTTTTTGAAACTGGTTCATTTCGGTATACGAGAACATGTTTGATCCGAGAATAGGACTTTCTTGTGTGGTTATAGAATTTTTGCAATCAACTCCTTCCATTCAGCATCCCCAACTTGAAAATCATACAAATAATTCAAGTGGCATATGTTCAGAAAGGTTTTTGAATTCCAGAATGATTAAAGCATTTCATTCAGTTCGGCTCTCCATACAGGATGTCGCTTTCGAAAAATTCAATATCGTCATTTGAAATTATCAACTAAAATTAATTCGAAACTGTTAAAAGTATTGGGGTACGATGTGTTGAGCATCAATTACGAAGAAATAAAGCTGATTTCTGCATTGAAAATGTTCACATTTTTTCATTTCCATCTGGCGTGCAGTCATCTGTTATTTCTCATTTTGCAATGAAATATTATTATTATTCAGATCAGTTCCTCATTATTGTTGTTGTTCGTCAGTTGAAATTAATCTGAAAATGGTTTATTCCACTGAGGAAAGGGTCGAAATTGTATCGACGTATTTTCGAAATAACAGTTGTGCCAAAGAAACGGCAAGGATATTCGATAGGAACCATCCTGAAAGAGAAAGGGGAGTCAGTCACCAGTACGTTAAATATTTGGTTGACAAATTCCTAGCTACGGGTTCGGTGGCAAACAAAAAATATGAAGTGGTATGTCCTGTCAGAAATGAGGCAACGGAAGTGGCAGTAGTGGGTCATCTACAAATGGAGAATACTACTTCGATCAGAAAACTATCTCGTCTGACTGGTGTATCAGCTACAACTGTCCATAGAATCGTGAAACATCACAAATTTCACCCTACAAGGTAAAATTAGTGCATGAAATAAACGAAGATGATCCAGATCGTCGTTTACAGTTTTGTGAAAATCTAAGTGAAAACCTAAACGCTAATCCAAATTTTCTGAATAACATCTGTTTTTCTGATGAAAGCACCTTTATGCTCAGTGGTGAAGTGAATAGACATAATTGTCGATATTGGGACACACAGAATCCTCATTGGTTTAGAGAGGCCCACACGCAAAGGCCTCAGAAGTTGAACGTTTGGGCAGGAATTTTGGCAATCATCTAGTTGGGCCTTTCTTTATTGAGGGTAATCTGAATGGAAATGGCTACCTACAGTTGTTAGAGGAACACATACATCCTAGATTGACAGAAATTTTACAGAACGATCCAACTCTTTCTGAGGACGAAATGCGTTTTCAACAAGACGGTGCTCCTCCGCATTATGATGCTCGGGTGCGCCAATATTTAGACGAAAATTTCCCAGGAAGGTGGATTGGTAGAAGAGGACCTGTTGAGTGGCCAGCCAGGTCACCAGATTTAAATCCCTAGATTTTTTTTGTGGGGCCATCTAAAATCTAAAGTTTATGCCACAAGACCAGAAAACCTGGAGGAGCTGCGGATGAGGATTATCACAGAATGCCGACTTTTGACTCCTGAAGTTTTCGCTAATGTGAGAAGAGAGTTCGAAAATCGTCTGTATAACTGTATGGAGGTGGGCGGAGGTCATTTTGAACAATTGTTGTAATAATCAAGTTAGTTTTTGTTTTCAATTGAATACAAGTTCAATAAATCTCGTTTTCCTGTTTAGATGAGCATCCAATCAGTTTCTCCATCATCCCTCATCCTGATCCTCACGCCAGAAAACCTCGATTGCCAAACTGAAACCAATGCCTCAGTGATTCAGAAAATAGAAAAATCTTTCTGGAACTTTGCCACTCAACCTGTAATCACTTGTATGATTTTTTGAGTTGGGGATGCTGAATGGAAGAGATTGATTGCAAAATTCCATATTCACGCAAGAGAGTCTTATTCTCGAATCAAACATAAACATGTTCTCGTATTATACCGAAATGAACTAGTTTCAAAAAGTTATTTGGGTTTTCAGTGTTCCTGCTCCGGGACACCCTGTATGCTGATTCTGAATTCCGAAAATACCAAATTCGAAGAGAAAATTGAAATACCGTTCCAACGAGGTGCCACTTGACCTATTTTCGATCGAATGATTTTTGAGTTGGGGATGCTGGAAATAGGGGGTTGATTGCACCAACTCCAAATTCACAAGTGTAGGTCGTTTTTCTAGACTGAGCATAAACCTGCGCTTGCATTATGCCAAAATAAATCGATTTCATTTAGTATTTGGGATTTGCAGGAGTTCAACTTTACCCTCGGTTGGGACACCCTGTATGTTAATTCAAAATTCTAAAAATGACAAATCAGAATGGAGAATTGACAGACCTTTACAGTAAGGTGCCACTCGACCCTTATTCCCTATGATGAATTTCGAAATTAGGGTTGCTGGGGGTAGGGGGTTATTCTGACAAGTTTCGAATTATTTCGAAAAATGCTCCCCCTCGAAACAAAAATCGACGTGTCTTGGTGTTTTTCGCTAATGTTACTCATTTCGGAGTTATAGGGGGGGTCAAATTTTCGTTGGAACACACTGTATTATATCAATTATATAAAAAAAATGCAAAGATTAAGATGATATTCACACTAACATTCATTTACGGTATCATTTTTCCTTCATCAATTTCTAACTGTAAATTTTATCCTTTAGGGAAATGCACTGTTTCTCAACTTTTGAGGATATTTCTGAATATATTAATTGGATTTTCGTTTTGGTGATTTGGTTCAATCTCGTTTAAAAAACGTTTATTCTAAACGTTTCTTGAAGAATGTCTTTTTGCATTGGCTGAGTTCATTAATTCTTTTCTACTTCGTTCTTTTAGGTTAAATTGTATTCTGTGATTTCTGTAAATTGTAGTGAACGAGTTTTTTTCTATACGTATCTTGAACAACCACAAACTTAATCGATTATTATTTTTCCTCAACAAGAAAGGAGAGCTATGTCGAAGTGCATCTGAATAGTTTTATATTTCGTCCATTTTCGCTTGTTCTAGCTGAAACTTTGATTCGAGTGGATTCTTACAGTTGGTGGACTTAAAGTGTTCTAAATTTAGTGGAGCCAACATCATGAAATATAGGAAAGCTTATCTTTTATCTCAAAAATATTCGAAGAGAATCTATTTCTTTGAGTAAAAAAAGACCATTTTCAATTGTCAAAAATTTATTTGACCCATTCCAGGGCACGAATTTTCATGGAACTATTATAAGCTTCGTATTCAGATTAAATGAAAGTGGAACCAGCTTTCAATACAATTGATCCCCCTAATTTTTTTAATTGAATCATAATTTTTTTTACAATTTTACTATCTGAGAAGTAAAGTTGAAACATAAACACGCAAAAAATGTCTTTAAGTCATTTAACAAAAAATTGGTAAACTCATTTGGGTTCACTGGGACATTTAGGATTATAGCGAAAAATTCTCGTTTAAAAGTAGTTTATTGAAGGTCATTCAAACAAGTCCTGCGGCATATATTTCAAAACAGTTTCGTTCTGAGCATTAAGTGACATTAGATTTGACACATCTCCAACGTGAATTGGAATGACAAAGTTCACATCGTAATTGTTTTTCGATTCTTACTGGAAAATGACCGTCTTCGTGTAAAATACTCTTGGGTGTAGAAGAAGGTCTGCTTCTGGAGTGTGATTGTTTATTACAGCTCCGCAGATAATGATGGGTAATGCCCCGAACAAAAGTTAGAAAATCGACTTTATCTTCAGAAACGATTGTATGAATCTTCTAAGCATTGACGGCAGCCACGTTAGCCATATGTGTGAAAAGAGAACATTACCATTTTTTCCCGAATAGATATTTTGTGTGTACTTTGATCTTTGAGATCAACACCCCACATAAAAATATTATATTTGGAAAAGATAAGAGGTTGTAGAACATCAATCTTTTGCTTTGTAATTGAAGACCATCTATTTACTTTTGCCAGTGGTTAAACCCAATCGTAATTTATTCCCATTGTCACAATATTATTGTCTTTCCATCTGATAAACAACAATTGATTTGTTGAGTCGTAAAAGGATTGAAAATAGTCACGTTTTTCTCTTTTCATTTGGAGAACTGATGATGATGGGCTCTTTTTGGGGCTATAATCCCTAATGATCCCTGTTGCCCTAAAACCTTTTTTTCTTAATGTTTTTGAAATGTCAGAACTGGTAAAATAATTTTCTGAAAATTAACGTGATTTGACGGATCAGATATATATTCTAATAGTTCCAAAACGACTCAAGAGCCAAGAGGTAATAAACTTTTGACTACATTTTCCTCGCTAACAGTAGATCGTTTTGCGCCACAGTAGGTTTCACATTTGTAACAGTTCCCAGCTGCAGATCATCCAGTTTTTGAAGCCAAATCGCACTAATTAACTGTTTTGCAGTAGACAACTGAGAATAAAAAATTCCCCACTGTTGGAAGTTTCTATTCAGAATTTCCATAAGAGGTCTAACTGTACATTTTGTCATTTCTATCAAGTTTTTAATTATCAGCATGATGCAAGAATATCTTTATTTCCTGAAAGCGATTCTTTGACAGCTTTGGAAACTAATGGTATAGATTCTAGATCTAGAATACAAAACAAACGTTCCTTAGGTAGCCTGTGAAATCCACTTATGGCCAATATTCCGACAAAATCTTGATGCTACAAAACGACTGGTTGTTTTTCTGAGTTGCATAGAATTGTGATTGTTTTGCTAAAAGTTTTAGAATTTTTTCATCCATCACCATTTCGAAGTTTTTTCAATTGTGTTTTCAGAATAACTAAACGGTTGATATAACCATGAACCAAATGGGTTCAATCACTTCTCCACCTGAACTTGGTCGCACACTCCTAATCTTTTGGATTAATTTCAGTTATTCCTAGCGATTTCACCTTCAGAATAAAACCCTAAATAGCCTATCATGACTCTTTTCAATGATGAGAGGGGACATATTTTATGCTCTGTTCTATAAGTTCCTGTCTGGCTTAAAGACTTATTTCCCCTTCAGTGCTATTGTCTCCTCAGGATTCCCTCTTTCTTCGTGGAACTTCTGTTCTGTTCCTGCAATGATTTCATCCCTATATGATTCCTTTTTCTTCATTGGGATTCCTTTGTTTTGCTGTTTTATTTTTCATTCCGATTTGTCTGTCTTGTTTCTTGTTATTTCTTTTTAAGATTATTTCCTTATATCTACTTTTTTCTGTGTTTTTATTAAATTTTTTCTGAGATTCTTCTCCTTTGAGTTCTTCATCTCTCTGAGTATTTTGTCGTAAATAAAATTATGAATGAAAATGCAATTTAGTTAATTTTGTAAAAGTGAAATTTTATTACGAACATAGTGTGTATTTATCGACGAACATCATGTATTCGTGAAGCTTGCCAAAAATAAATTTATATTCGACCACAATACAACATATATTTAACTGATTAAATAGCGGTGGCATTCGTTAACCTCCTCCTCACGATCAACTGACTCTTGGAAACGAATATTGGTTTATAATAATGAGGCATCATCCTGCGCTATATGTCGGTAATCATAATATTGTGGCTCCTTTTTTTTTCTTCTAAAAACATTCATTTCAAGAAAATCAAATTCGTGAGCATCGAGCTCATTCGCATGACGGTTCGTCTGCCATTATATTTCGATCCTATTTTTTTCTTCTAATTATTAGAATGTTTCCATTGAGATAATTCATTTATTACTATATAAAATATTGTATTTCTGCACTTGTTAGCTCCGTTTTGTCAATATTCACTTATAAATCTAAAGAAGCAATATTTGTTCTACCTCTGCCCATTTTCTTCTACTTTAATAATCAAAAATTCATTATGATCAATTCAGTATCTGAAACACTTCTCCCGAAAGAAAAGAATCATTCAGGAGTACTCAAACATATTCTAGTGAAATTGTTTTCGAAGTATAGTGTAATTTTATATATGCGTTCGCTGGAGAATCCCCACGACATATTTCACCCAATGCTGTAGTTATGAAACCTGTTCTAGGGAATATATTTCAAAATAGTTAATTAATATAGAGCGAACCTTCTGCGCATTCGTTTGGCAACTGCAGGGTTTCGGAAACCGTACGCGTAAGCGTATCCAAGACCGAATTAATTTTCAAGAGAACTATTTAGCTTCAATTTTCTTATGCAAACAGAAGCTTTGAGAGGAATATCTAAGGCAGGCAGGAAAAGAACGGTGCTAAATTGGGAATATACGATCCCCTTGAAAAAAGAACGATCGTATTAGATCTCTCGGTTATAACCTGTAGATTTTTCGATTTAGTTCTCTTTGTAAAGAGTACATTAAAGGATTTTTCAAAAGAACAATTCATTTATGTAGTAAGTAGTTCTTGGATTTGAATGATTAGATTATTAGTTGGTTGTTCAATTTCGAATAGAATTACAAAGAGTCCTTTCAGCTTTTCGGAATAAGGTGTTTATTTCTGTTGAACGATTTTCTTGAAAATGTTATTAAGTATTTTGTAGGAATAAAATTATTTATATCAAAAAGTCAACAAGTTTGTGTTATTATCATTGCATTATTAAAACTGTGATTGCATTATTAAAACTGGGAAACAGTTATTTTACAATTTGATTAAATATTTGTCTCCTATGAGAGGTTGGACATCATAACTACTAATTTATTATTATCCTTGACAATCAACAAACGTTTATACATTTCGAAGGCATTGCTGCTTGGAATGTTCGTCGTTTTTAAGATCTGAACCATGCTACGTGTGATACTACATATCACATCTTGCGTGCGTTCTGAATAATTGTGGTATGTTGTTTTCGACGTAGAACCACCTTCTTAGATGAATGACTCTCCTCATCTTACTCCATTGTTAAATGTATTGAGGAATTATAACAATGAACTTTGTCATTCTCAGATTCATCCGTAGATCATATTCAACACTGTTTTTATTTTCTAGGAAAGATCTTGAAGGTAGTACAAGTAGTCTTTATCACCATTACCCAAATATCGGCATATCTTCTATATCCACATCGCAATCATCCCATTTTTCCTGAAATTGTCCTCAGTAGATATTAATCAGCAAGGTAAAAAGAAACCATTCTTGCCTCACCCCAATAAAGACTGAAATAATAAATTTTATTGTGGGCACTTTGACTTCAGTATAAATAAGAAATGATTACATACACTCGTGTCTGTAAAATTCAATAATATTGAATATTTAATATTAAATTATGATTATAACAAAGAGATATAGATTCGTCAGTTTACGACTTGTTGACCTGAAATTTTGATAACTTCTAAATTATTTGCGAAAATCCGAGTACTTTTTTTTTCATCTTAATTTGCAGAAACTTTTTCGTGTTAATATATTTTGTGAATTTCATTCCGAAACCAATGAGTTATCGCTGGAATTTATAGGATCGCTATTAGGTCACTGTTTTAAAATTGTGAACTAGACTAATTGGAAAGTTGAATGCGCAGAATACCAAATTGTTAAGTACTGTAACTGTTTAAATAATATGTTGCATATAATAACAGTAGAATAATATTATCGTTAACTTCCTCCGCTGCAGATTCAATTACGATAGGATTATATGTGAATCTTCCTATCTCTAGAAGTGCATACTGCAAATAAAGTACCCGCAGATATTTTATACGACAAGAATTTTCGAATGGAATAATTTACCCATATTTCCGGATTCCTTTCTTGAAATACACTCCAGATTCAGTTCTTCCTATATTTCTTATAGACGGCTGGACTAACTTTCATAGACTTGCAGCGTTCGGTTAAAAAATAATGAATTATACATTGACATTTTAAACTTTACGTTATCACTTTGTGCTCGTTAGTTATTTAATAAATTGAAATTAATTAAATATTCTCGACCCTTTTGGAACTCTATATCACTTGTGAATATGTTTTCACAAATGACTTATGTTGAGGTTCGCATGATAATATTGCACTTGATTTATTTGGCTTATGGTTTTTACATAAAGTTGGATCGCTGTGGTACTATTACACATATTATAATAACATACTAATTAATCTTGTTTGCTTTCAATATACACATCTACCATATTTATGTTATTTGCATTGAAAATCACTAAGGTTGGGCTTAACATTTAGTCAGAGATGCACACATTTCATTGGTTGGTTAATAATGAACAAGAAATTTGCTGAAATATTACTGACAAGTATCTAAATCTCAAAACTACTTTGCCGGCTTATGGTATCAAGCTGTTGAATGAATGTATATGGTAATCAAATAATGAATTTTATTGTGGTATTTGAAATGAAATTATGAATTGGTAAATTTATCATCTGTGTATCCCAGCCTTTAGTAATATTTACAATTTGGTTTATTTCTTCAATTCTCAAACTATATAAATTCGTAACACCCTTAACCCCTTAATCTCCAAGGTTTGTTGCACTATCCTCAATGAAGCAGCATCAGAAAATTAACCACGCAAACAAAATTTAATGCAAATTTTTTTGCTGAACAAATGCAGACATAACAATCGAAAAATTCACTTCTAGAAATTTACAAAACGAAGCGTATCTCAAACACTAATGAATATTTTGATGGGAACCTTGACACAGATATCCACGTCAGTCGTACCAACCTAAAATAAAAGCACTTCCCCAAATCCTTTTGCGCGCGCAGTTTTTATTCAAATGTAACTTTACTTTTCGGACAAAGTAGTAGGTTTTTGAAATTTTTTGGCTGTTTTTAAGACTGAAAACATCGTTTGAAGCCAGCAGATTTGCTGACGTTCTTACGAGTTAGAATGCACCAACGCTTAGAACGCGATATCGAAAAGCGGGTACCAAGACTGCTTTTATAATAGAACTAGAAAAGGCGGTAGGAGCTTTTCGAAATTCAGGGGTTCCATAAAGTGTAGACTAATACCTGGCAAGAAAATGGAGGTAGTTCAGATTCTTTTGAGACAATCCTCGTATATTATAATCTCATGATTATTTGGTAAAACGCGTACCGAGATTATAGAAAATGGTAACAATGTTTTGATGAAAGGGGAAACCTTAAGTCAAAGCATCAAATTCTTCACATAGTTCATTGAGATACGGATAGTAGTTTCCGTTTAGTTCATGAGAATTACCAAATATGGGAAATTATACACGATATTTTGTTCGAAATAAGTCATTGTTCGTTTCGAATGGAGTAAACAGTGACGACATACTTTCTATAATTTTCCAGATACAATCTTCTCCGTTGTTCGTCGGTATTCGTGACTTATCTAGTTTAGTTCACTGCACGATAATGTGCGATGTTGGAAAAATTGACGGTAAAAAAAATATGTCACGGGAATTATTTCGTATTTAGTATCCCATCAAGCAGAGATGTGGAAGATAATTTTCACGCTATTTGAAAACAAAGCTATTTGGACGGTTGCGGATGTTTCATACAAAAAATATTTGATTAGTTATGTTGAAACAGCGTTAAGCTCTTCGAGTACATTAGTGTTACGAGTTGAAATTCGTATTTTCTCGTAGAACCGAGGAATTACTTTTTCATTGTTTCAAATTCTAATTATTTAATTCAAGTGCTGGAATGAAATTATTTAAAACAAACATATTTAAGGCGTAAGGGAAAAGTACGAAAGTCAAAGGTTAATTTTCATTTCCACCATTTCTATATCAACATTTAAGAAGTAAAATGCTCATTCAGCATTTTGATTCAGTTTGATAACGAGTAAGTGTGCGATACCCCTCATTTCTCATCTACCGCGTCTTAGCAGACTATTGTGGTTCGTAAGATACCTAGAAACAGGTAGAGATTTTGTTTTGAGTAAGTTACTTCGTTGAGGGAAAGATTCCCCACTTGGTCGTGCATTGCTATTACGGTCAATTCCAAGCGTAGCTTTTGATTCGTCTTCTTTAGCCAAGCCGCGAACGATATCGACAAGAATTATTCGGTTGTTCCATGCCGTTTTGGCTGTACAGTAATTTTGATCAACAGCTCTTATTGATGTCATAAAGTATCTTTATACTACTGTGCCAACTCACCGTTCTAACAGCAGGTACGACTTGGTTTGAGTGGTATAAATTTGTGCCTGGAATTTGATTGCATATGACTCCGAACTCCATGGCATCTAATTTCAGGCTTGTTACCTTCGGCAGCTATAAAACCATCTACGATTAGGCGTTCAGTAGGACATCAGCTTACCGGGCCTTTTTTCTGCTTTCGGACAAATTACCCTGTGACTATTTTGGCACAGTGTCAGTTATGATTGTTTTGTGTTCATTGTTGTTTATTGTAATGCCAAAGCAAAATCGTTTCTAAGCGGATGAATTTGTGTTGATCAATCGCTCCTCCTCCGCCACATTGCATGGCCATACGTAATCTGTGGTCTGATGATCATAGTGCATCTGCTACGACGTAAGTCTGTTCTGAAACAAACGTTCTCTAAACGAGCGTTTTTGTTTAGTGTCTTATCTAACTTAACCTAGATATTTAGCTCCTCTCGAAAACTCGATGGTTTCTGAATATTAAAGAGAAACACTTGTCTGTTTTCCTCGTTTATTTGTTAGTACACGATTGGTTTCCACCCTTTGGTCTTTTTCAAGTGCTGAGTAATAACTTAGATGCAAAGATGATAAATTTTTCCTTAAATATTAAGAAGGGAGAATTATTGATTTCAACTTGGCTATGAAGAATATATAATGTGGGGTTTTCATGAGTTTATAACTTTCCATCAGATTCTTTCTACTTACTTCATTGCATTGTGGAGGACTTAGAGATTGTCTAAAACTATTGTGTGGTTTGTTGATTGAATGTACTCAAACATTGGGGATTTCTTGTCTGAAGATACATGTTCTTTGAACCTGCATTCCAATTTCGACCTGTTTGATCTACATGAGCTGAAGGGCATTCGTTACTCGATTTTGTAAATACCTGATTGTTTGAGCTTATCTGTTTTCTGTTTTTCATTAAAAAGTGATTTGATGAAATAAGGACCACTTGAGAATGAAGTGGTGATTTTGAATTTTTAAAAATAATGTTTTATTTCATGAGAAAGTGGGCAGACATAATTGAAACTAGCATATCTTCTTTCGGGTTTTTCTTGAATGCCATGTTATAATTGTGATGTTGGATTCTATTCTTTGCGTCTAATGATTATATTCACCCTTTATTCAACGACAAATTTTAAATGATCAATTATTAGAGTCATGAAATCCAACCAAAATATCATCAACGTTCCGATAGCAGAACATGATATGTTTTTTGGCTATGGCGCTGTTTGGTATTGATGTGTTTTCTAAGTTGTCCATGAAAATTTCTGACAATAGGGGCCTAAGTGGCGATCCCATAGGAAGTCCTGATTTTTTGTTCAAAAAATTCAATAATGAAAAACAAGTACTGTGTTTTAAGGAATTTTACTTAATAATTGCGATTCGTAACGCGTTTCACTACACCGTAGCTTCTTCAGACGAATGAATATACAGAAAAATATAAATGAGAATATAACTATAAATGTTCTTGAGTAATTAAAAGCTTATTGGGTTGCTTCTTCTTAAGTGGTTATTTATGACGGTATATCCAATAAAATTAAGGAATAGATTGCTCCCCGAAAAGATTCAATAGCGGTGAAGGGCTTAAATCGACTTGTTCATTGATGAGTCTACCTGAGTATTTGTATTTATTGATTTCTAAAGTTTCCCAAAGATCTACCTTCCAATATTTATTATCTGTATGCAAAATTTCAAACTGTGGGTCGAAAGAATGATTATTTTCTAAGAGATGATTCCCGTAATTTGAATCTGATTTTTTATTAGAAAAACTGCGTTTATGTTCCGATCTTCTAATATTAAAATTTCTATGTGTTCTGCCAATGTAGAAATTATCACAGTCATTGCAATTCAATCGATAAACACCTGATTTATTTTTTTACCTGGTTTGGTTTTATTATTTTTATATATTTGCCTAAATTATTTTTAGTTTGGAAAGCTATGTTGAAATTATTGCTACTTAAGAATGATTTCAGTTTCTCACTTGTAATGCCAACGTAGGTTAAGGTGTTGAATTTTTGTTTCAATTTATCGACAGGGTAAACTTCATTCAATGCGATTCTACTTTGTTTTTATTTAAAATGTTATTTATTAGTTTGGGATTGTAACCATTATTTTTGGCTATTTGTTTAATCAAATTTAATTCTTTGTTGAAATTTTCTGGTGATAACGGGATGTTAATCAATCTATGAATAAAACTATTGAATGCTGACATTTTATGTTGATATGGATGACACGACGAGTTATGTATTATAATATCTGTATGTGACGGCTTATGGTAAATTGCGAAAACATGTTTTCAATTTTCATTCGAAATTGTTACGTCTAAGAAATTTATCGAATTATTGCTTTCTATTTCGGTTGTGAATGCAATTTTTGGATGTAATGAATTTATATGATTTTCGAAAATTTTCAACTGTCTATCTGTTCCTGTGAAGCAAATAATGATATCGTCTACATAGCGATACCAGTATAAACAATATTAACGAATATAATTCGGGGGATTGTGGATTGGAGTTAATGAATTTACAGATGAATTACAGACCACGAAAAATATAAATTCATTAACTCCAATCCACAATCCCCCGAATTATATTCGTTGATAAAACTTCATAAACCTAATTACCCTATTAGACCTGTTGTTTCTTATGTAACGGCACCTTCGTTCAAACTTTCAAAATTCCTCAACGACTTGCTAATAAAACATTGCAATTTTAAATCTAAATTTTCTGTCAAAAATTCATACGCCTAAGTAAGTATATAACCCGAAAAGAAAATGTTGAAAAATAAATGACACCTAGTAGAGAAAAATGAGTTCTTGTTTCATTTTTACCTGACAAATTCTTCCTCGTATAGGGCAATCAAAGAGATTGAAAGAACGCATCCTTGTTGAAAACTCTTACTGTAAATATTTCTGAGTTTTTATTTCTCATTATTTATCCAACTCTTTTGGTCTCTGATAGTCGGGCCATATTTTTGGTGTTCCTGAAATTCATCTTACATTTCGAATAATCTTTTGTGTGATACTGTAACTTAACAGAAGCTCTTACGAAATCCATGCATACTTGATGCGTTTTTAACAGGAATTTTCTGCTGTTTGTTTTTCTCCAGTTTTTATTTCCTTCTTCATTCTCATTTCGATATTCGTTCGCACAATTCGCAACATGTGAATTAGCCATTATTCTCCATTGTTGTCTTGAATCAAGGTATCTTGATTCTTTTGCTATTTTCTACATTTGCATAAGGCAGTTGTTGAATATTCTTGTAGTCCATATGTCAAGACCATATTCAACCAATTCAATTTTGATGCAATTTATCATGCGCTGGTCTTCTTCTTCAAGTGCCATCTCCGAGTCGAAGGTTGGCAATCATCATCGCTATTTTAACTTTAGAAGCGGCCGATTTAAAAAGTTGGTTCGAAGTGCATCCAAACCACTCTCTCAGGTACCTCAGCCATGAGATTCTTCTCCTTCCTATACTTCGTTTTCCCTGTATTTTGCCTTGGATAATCAGCTGTAAGAATTTATATTTTTCACCTCTCATAATATGGCCCAGATATTCCAATTTACGTTTCTTGAGTGTGTTAGCAACCTCTCTTTCCCTGCCCATGCGTCTCTGAACTTCTGCATTTGTTACTTGATCCATCCATGATATTCTAAGAATCCTCCTATACACCCACATTTCAAATGCTTCAATCTTTTTAAGAATTGCGGCATTCACTGTCCATGCTTCCGCTCCATAAAGGAGAGTAGAGAAAACATAACACTTAGCTAAACGATGTTTTAATGCCATACTTAGATCTTTACTACGAAAAACTTTGTCCATTTTTATGAAGTTGTCTCGGGCTTTTTCTATTGTTATTATTTCTTGGGTGTATTCATTTCTGCTGTTCAGCATTGCTCCAAGGTAAGTATATTGCTCCACTCTTTCTACATTTCTGCCGTTTATAGTTAGACTAACATTTACTGGATTGTTCTTTGAGATTACCATGAATTTTGTCTTTTTTATGTTTAGTGATAACCCATATTCCTCACTGTAAGTAGATACTCTGGTCATTAGTCTCTGCAGAGCTTCGATACTCTCCGCTAAGATTACTGTGTCGTCCGCATATCTTATGTTGTTTACCCGTGTTCCACCAACTGTTATCCCACATTCTTCGTTTTCCAGAGCTTTCTTAAGTATTTCTTCAGAATATGCATTGAAGAGTGTCGGCGATAGAACGCATCCCTGTCTTACCCCTCGTTGTATTTCAATTTCTTCTGATGTGTGGTTGTCCATGCATATTATAGCTTTTTGCTTATAATAGAGATTAGTGATGATCTGTTCGTCTCTACTATCTAGATGTTTTGATTTAAGGATGTCTATCAGTTGATCATGACGAACCTTGTCAAGGCTTTATTATAGTCTATGAAACACGCATAGACCACTTTGTTGACATCGAGACACCTTTGAGTCAACACGTTGAATGCGAAAAGGGCTTCGCGGGTTCCCAATCCCATTTTGAATCCAAATTGAGTATGCGCTGGTAAAATATTTCAATTCATTTATCATTTAGAATTAATGTTAATGAAAGCTTCATGAAGATTTAACACCATTTTAAACTGAATTTATTTTTTCATAAAATACAAATTGAATAACTTGATGTAACTAAACTACTAACCAGTTACATAAAGAAATCATACTCTCAAATAACTACCACCGCAATTTGCTTGAGGGTTGGCTTTATACTATGTTATAATGTAAATTGTGCAGATTCTAGCAGCACATTTCAACCTTCACAAATTTTTTACTTAGTGACTAAAATCATCAGGGAGTTCGCATTCGAAACATTCTAACAAACGAGGTTCCGAAAATCATGACACGAAATTACAGGTGCGCATACTATCCATTACACAACTCACGAAACCAACAATGTGCCGGGTCGTATTACGTTGCTCTGAACTGATGTATCCGAAGAGAATATTAAATATTAAATGTGAATCTGTGAGGCTTCCATAATAACCCGGAGGAAAGTTGGAATGCCTCAAAAATTCCAATTACTCTGCTCTTTAACGGGCTTATCACATTGGAAGTTTGCTCATTAATTAGTTTTGATGTTTGTTAACACACGCTGAAAGCTTTCGAAATTTGAAACATTAGCAAACGCATTATTTCATCGAAAAGAAGATTTAACTCGAACTGGAAATTAAAAAAATGTTACATAATGTTCGCAATTTCCAACTGAAGCTGGATTTGATTTCGTTTGTAGGTTGTTTTTATTAAATACACAATTCTCCAGTTGAACAGAGAGCAGTATTTATTCAAGAAAAATTTTTAGAAACGTGTTTTTCACGATGGAGGTTCAGAAGTTATTTGTAGAGTATATGAGGTTGAACACAATGTGCATTGATCTTCATGATTTTTGCAACTTTTAGCGGATGAATAGAGAAACGCAATGTTGCACAATATTTTTCCATGTGTACAATATATTTTAAAAAATTCGAATTTCGTGCAATATATTGCGCAACCAATATCATCGATACACGTTCAAGTGATTGAACAAACTCAACTACAAGAATTGTTCTAGAAGTATTTTATCTTCCATTTTGTTTGGTTGTTGTCGGCGTTATTCTTGAAAACAACCAAAGTCGCAGAGATATATGTAAGTACTGTACGAAGGCTGACGTAGCTATAAGACCTTGTGCTTTTGTCAAATCTTATTGCATGGGTTTCGATGAATGTGTTCTTTCAAAGCAGTAGTCATTTGTTTCTTGATGGGTTACTCTGTTGTACAAGACCATCAAAATCGAACAAAAATAATCAACTGGAAGCTTCTATCTACTGAGAATAACAATGTTTGGTTACGGTATAACCGTAAATCCACAAATCTTCATCATTTATAATCAGATTTTCTTGATTATGAACATTCCCAAGTTGTTATGAGCCATTTCAATTCGACAATTTCCAGCAGATTCGAAATCCACGATACATTTCAGTTCTTGTGAAGTTCGATAATCTTCATTGATTGCAAGTGGCTCTCACTCGATGTTATCGTTTGTTTTTACTGTCAAAATCCGCCCAGAGCACGAATCGCTATCAACAGATATGCGGCCATCTTTGAACCATGTATACCATCCTTTTATTTGTGTTTTCCCATATATCTTCATCATTTTGGTAATTTCAGCATAACTCTTTCAGAGTTAGAAGCAAAATTCATCACAAATCCGTTGTACAAAAACAAAGGCCAATCGCACACCGTTCACAAACCCGGCGTGCTGATCCTAAAAAACTCTCATAGGAATCTTGTGATACAAGTGTATTGCCCAGTAATAAAAATATGTATTTGAGCTATTTCACACTTTCGGAATGAGTTGAAGTTCCACTTGAAATGGCATTTTCTAAAACAAAATTGTCGAAACAGAGAAAAACGGTGTGTTTCTCAAGGAATCTGGCTTTGTCACATAAAATTCTCTAATTGAAATCAGTTATAGATAGATAGTTTTTTCAGAAAATTATTGCTATAGAAACAGAATATCACAATCTGCAATAATAAAATATGGAAAGGTCAAGAACATAATATCAATATATTATTATATATTTATATATCTATTAGTATAATTTTACACTATCACTACAATACTATTCAAATTCATCCTTTGAATTTCTCTCTGAAGTTTGTTGAACAATTTCAGAGGCAAGTTCGTGTTATTTTCTCTTGTTGTAGTCGAATGTATTGGAAAGAAATAAGGAAAAATTAGTCTGGTATCATTATAATTTCTACAATCTTCAAAATAGTGATTTTGTTAAAAATAGCAGTAGTCTATCTATATAAATATATAGCCCATAAATAATAAGTATACGATGTCTTTTGTAAACTCCACAACACGGCTGCCGATATCTTAAAGCAAACAAAACCCTTATGGCCCACTTCTGAGTTATAAAGATGTCTTCCATGCGAAATAATCCTCCCCAAAAAGTAATGTGGACCCCATTTCAAGTGACTGTCTATGATAACTCCAAGAAACCTGACTGATTCCGCTACACTTGCCTCCAATCCATCAAAACTCGACGGTAGTTCCTTTTGTGATCTAGCGGTTCTAAAAAACATGAATTCCGTTTTGTTCATTATCAATTTATTAGAAGTGCACCACTCTGTTATATCGTTCAGTAATGTTCTGCAAGAGGTGATTGCAGTACAGAGGTTCAGCGAAGTCAGCAATAAATTGGTATCACTCGCGTAGAAAACAGGCTGAGTAGAAATGCCAGGAACAAGAACAACCTGCACTAAGTCGTTAATATATAGGTTGAATAGTAGGGGCCCTGATATGCCCCTTGCGAAACACCCATAGTAATATCCTCGTCATCACAGACATGAAGCACACCATCAATAGTTATGGCCACCCTCTGCTTTCTGTTGGTAAGATAACTATTAATTAGTTTCAGTTGATTATCCCGAATTCCACACATATCCAACTTTTTCAGCAACGACTCATGATGCACACAGTCGAAAACCTTGGACAGAAGTCCCATAGAGACTTCTTCCTTCTCCAGAGCCAAGATCACTGACTGAGTAATGTCAGAAATCGCTGTCTCAGTATTTTTGATTTTCTTAAAGCCATGCTGGGACTTCAATGACATGGAATTTCTTGAAAAATTTCAGTAGCCAGAACTTTCCCGAAAATTTTTGAGAAGGAGGAGAGGAGGCTTATAGGTCTATAGTTTCCCATGTCATTAATGTCACCCTTCGTATGAAGAGGTCTGGCAAGTGCCATTTTAAGTGATTTTGGATATTAACCTTCCTTAAAAGAATGATTCACAATAAACGCTAGAGGTTTGGAGATCAGATTTATGGCCAGCTTAGTTTTATTAGTTTCAACTAGTTCATGTGAAAGTGAAAACGTTCTTCAAAGGACGCCGACAGTTTTTCTTGTGGTTTATGTTATTTGTGACGAATATAATTCACATAGTACTTCAACTGTTTTGGAATGTATATTTGCAATGTACAGAAGCCGTGAGTGCCTAATGCCGCATGCCACAACTGTGGCATGTAACAATGGTCAAGTGGAAAAAGATCTGAGTTCAAAATACACATGATTCGACAGGAACCTCTTAATCATCATGTAATTGTTATTTTTGTATGACAAACCTTTCTAGAATAAACTCTGCCCACCCAGATAAGTGCTTATGCCATATACAACGTTGACTTCTAATCGGAGGTCTCTTGAACACTGATCAATCATCAGTGCTATTACAATCGGCATCATCATTACGTTCTTAACCTGGAAACATGGAAATTGAAGAATAAAATCATGAATCTGACTCTGATTTCATAGCTGGTCGAGAGATATCCTCAACCATTCAATGAAAGTGAGTTGAACAACTTAGAACGGGATTTAAATCTCCGAAAGAGTCTACTGAAATTTCGGCATCTTATCTGGAAAAAAATTTACTTGCATCAGATACAAAAGTTGCATTTTTTCGTACTCGAGAAAAAGATTAAGTATTCCTCTGAAGAGAATTTGTTTTATCATATTGTATTGAAGGTCTTACACAAAAGATAGGTTTGAAAAAATATCAATGAAGTTATTGGCATTGTTTTAGTGATAAGCAATAAAAGAAGTTTAACTCTTAATTACGGACCTTCGAATAGGAATATCATTGCAGACAATAGGTTTTCTCCGGTAGACCTAGCAGAACATTTACAAAGACATAATATAACATATGTAGGAACACTTGAAAAAGATAAGAGATAAATTCCTCGGGAGTTTCTACCAAGAAGAGACCGAGGGCAGGGTGACACCATCTACGGTTTTACTAAAATGATGACACTCATTTTACACCTCCCCAAATAAATAAGGCAGTTATTCTTTTGTTCACCATGCATCTTTCTAAAGCATTTGATGCCATAACAGGAAAACCTGAAATAATTATCTTTATAATTCAACAAAAGGAGATGTAGATGCAATGCGCGAAATACACTTGTAGTCGTCGCACTAGAAGATGGCCAATGGCAATTTTTTATAAGATATTGTACATACGCAGGGTGAACGTATATGTCAAGTACTCTTCCTTTGTTGGAAACTATTTGATTTAGTTAAGAACTTGGCAGGATAGCTAGTCGAACAACATATGAGTAATAGACTCGAAAGTCCTTTCGTAAATAGGGAATTAAAATCACTTGTACGTCGAATGTTGAAGATTCCGGAAGAGCAAGCACCAAGACCGCCTAGAAAAACGAAAATATTGTAATATATATAATAATCTCGAATAAGAAGAAAAACTTTTTTTCACTTGCTTCAAATGTAAAAAGCTCATATGTCTGCAATGCTCAAAAAAATGCTGCGTAAATTGTTGCTAGGGGAGATTCCGTGCATTAAAAAATCGTCGATATTTAGTCGTGCACGTTTTTTTCCTTTCAATTTTCCTACCGTTTAGAGTTGTTTTATTAGATCATTGAATGTGTTTTCAACGCAGGGTTCGCATCAAAAAAAAAATTGCGTTTGTTAAGTTTTGACAGTAGAATATATACTGTGTGATTTCCTTAGCGCCCAAAAATTTATGTTTTCATTTTATATTTTTTACAAATGTTGTTGGCCTACTTTCTAGATATTTTTTGTTTTTATATTAGACATAAGCTGTGTTTCTTTCCTTATAATGAAAAGTTGAAAATTTCTGATGTTTTCTTGTAAGATACATTTAAGACGGGAGTCTCCCAGGGACATGAGTATTAAATTAAATTATTTATGTTCTCATTTGATGAAACCATTGATTATAAGGAAGGGCAAGGTTGAATGATTTATCAGGACATCAGCACATTGGAAAAACGTTATCATGAAATGTGGGACAAACATATGATGGCTGACTATTACTGGAATATTTCTTAGGCATCCCCTTCAAAAGAATCATATAAAAAACATTTTACTCCTTAACCTCAATAACTGTTTTAAATTAAGTGTAAATTTAAAACTAGACCTGCTATAAAAATCCATTCCTACTTACCCAACCAGCACACTTCATTCGACCAAAAACAGATGAAAACACTCTGGAAATTTTTAAAGTTTTGAGAGGTTATATAATGAAATATTGCCAAGAAATAATTTGAACTGTTCACTAACGCTTTAAAAGAGCATTTCGTGATTTTAGGTATTTTGCACAATTAATATGAAAATTGAATGCCATCAATTCACGATCTATAGTTTGTAATTTATTTCTTATTCAATTTAGTTTCCTTATGAATAACTACAATTATGTTTTCTCATTTTCCGATGTACTTTTCCGTATGTTTCAACAACACATTGAATATTCTTCATTTCTGGAATTGTTTGAATATTTTGTTATAAATATCACCTTCCAAATATCTCCACAAAAAGGTGTCTAAATTATACGATCTGTGTGCTCATTGGACATAATCATATTCAAGACAAAAGTACTTGTATAGATAGGTATATTAATAGGCTGTCACAAAACTTATTAATGGAAAAACCCATCTCATACTGAATAGCTGAGATCTTTGAACTTCCAATTATAAAATTACATCTGAAATATGGGGACCACACAGAAATAAATAAATCTTTCATTTTATATTTTCTTCTCTTTGTTTTATGTGTCTGGATGTAAAAATTGGTTGATCTCCGGCATTATTGTAGACAGCAGTAAATGAGCCTACTTCAGACGGGTGATGAATCTTGAAATTAATTGCGAGTAGCTAGAAAATTGGAACTGTTTGTCAGTCAGTATACATTCATTAATATAATGAGATATCGTCGCGTTGATTTGGAATGCTTCCAGGCTCTGTTCATGCATTATTTTACAAGTTTTACCATAATTTTTCAATTTTATATGTCCGTCTTATACGTCGAAACTGTAATTTCAGAACTTCTTCCCAGGGAAGAATTCTTTAAGGAATGAAAAGACACGTCTTGTCCCAATAGGTCATTGAAGTTTTCATATTTCAACTCTTAGTCTCCTCAAATATAAGACAAATATTGGAATTAAACCGAAATATTGCTTGAATAACACTATATTAACGCTTAACTGGTATCGTAAATTTGACATACGTAACTGGTATCGTCGGGGTCTCATACTATGTTTGCTTCTAGCAAGCAAGTTTTAATTGTGTACTTACAAAAATGCTCATGAATGATAAATAATAGGCTTGATTTTAGTTATATTAATTTTCTTCTAAGATACTACAAGAGATCTCAGAATAGTTACATCTTTCTGGTAATATTTTTACTACAAAAACACTGTGCTAGTTCAAAACTCTAACACGCGGAAGACATACCTAGTAAACCTATATCGGGTACGCTGAATCCAGTGGTAACCACCGTTTTTGAAAGTTAGCTCTTGTTTAGGAGATATTCGTCTTTGAAGTGAGCTGATTTTAGTAGGGTTCGTCGCCTATGACTTCAGTACATTATATGCTTGTTATTCCCAAACCGTTCGGAATATCGCTTTACTGTCTTCGGCAAAGTTTTAGCTATTGTCATGGCCAACAACTTTTCTGAATATACCAACATAAAAAAACCTCTTTCAAATACCGTTTCTTAACAAAATGTCCAAAAAACTCCATTTCTTTGACATTTTTTCGTTAATTTTCGTTTAAATAATAGAGAAATCAAGGGAATTTCGCTTTAAAATCTCAAATAAACATATCAATTCATGTTCATTCTTCTTTTTCTCCATCTTCATCTTGCTGTGAATTCCAGCAAATGTCTCATAATAGAGAATCAAGTTTTTTTGCACTATACCAGTGCTTAAGCCTAGCCGTCACCTGATAAAACCGTTCACCATGCTCATCTGATTCACATGGTGATTGTTCGGCAAACTTGTCTGCATGGTAATGTAAAAAATGAATTCTCAGAGACATTTTTACACCGATGTTACGGAAAGCAACGAGCATATTTTCAACGTGTATGCGCCAGTTTTCGTCACGATGAATTCCAAGTACATTTTCGATGACTCCTTTGACGCAATCCCAAGCAACGAGCTGCAAATTCGACAAACTCTTTTTAAATTGTTGGTCGCTCATCAAGCGTCGAATATCAGGTCCATTGAGTATGCCTGTAATAAAAAAATTCAAAAAAATATGTGTTAAATATTGAAAAAGTTAGGTTGATCGGTACGTATATAGTTTCGCACAAACCTTCTTTTATTTTCATTCCACTCAATCTTGGGAAAATTCGTTTCAACTCATTGAATGCATTGCCTTCAGGATCTAGCGCCTTGATGAAATTTTTAACAATCCTAAGCTTGATATGCAGAAGTGGAAGCAACACTTTTTCGATTGGCACAAGTGGAATTTCAATGACGTTTTCTCGACGCAATCTGAACACTTGTCTCATTGGCCAGCTTTTATTGGCATATTGGTCGCCGGCAAATCGAGTATCCCATAAACATATAAAACACATGTTTTTCGTATATCCCGTCTGCATTCCTCTCAAAAGAGTTATCACCTTCAAATCTGCACAAATCTTCCAAAGGATTTTTTTCTATGATTCGTAATTTTCTTTCGTTTTTGTGTTAATGGCAATCGGGGCACTGTTTTTTGAGTTTGTGACATGAAGCAAAACCGCCTTGAGACTACTTTGGGATGAATCGATGAAAAGACGCCAGTCTTCTGGTTTATACTCATGATGCATTTTTAATACCAATTTCTTAATATCAGTGCAGTACGCGAATGAATTGTCTTCGATGGACTTGAATAAAGCAGTGAACTGTCTATGACGGCCGATTGCTCCATATACTTTCACATCAGGTGCCAAGACATTCTTTTTTTTCAATTCCTGAGTCAAAATAATGGACTTGCGCTGAGATAATTTCAATCGACGAATAATTTTATCCAGATCTTTTTGAGAAAATTCGGCATGATTACATTGTGGAGATACATTTGATGGTACATAAACCGATGCAGACGTTTCGCCAATAGTATCAAAAGTAGGTGGAATGTACTCGTCTGTCGGACTGGGTCTTTCCGGTATTCGAATGAATTCCGAATGTGGTAACGGCAACTGAAAAACCAAGTTCCTCTGAGTTCAACTTCACGTTTTTTAGCTCTGTTCAATCCGACAATTTCATTAACAGAAGCAAAAGAGTCACCTGTATTATGTTCTTGAGGATTTGTCCAAATTACTGGAATGCCAAAAGGCATAGATTGGAATTCACCTGTAATAAAAATAGCTTCAATTGATATAATTTTGAAATAAATAATAAATCATTTCGTTTTACCTCTTTTCCATCCACTCAATCTTATGACACAACCAGTACAAACGATTTTTGGAGACCAGTTCACATCTTTGATTACAGTTTTGTTGAAATATTGTGCGTACGATTCAGCAATTTCTTCAGAAATTGAACGCTTGCTTGTCATTATAGTAAACTTTCCACAAATGTAGCAAAATTTATTAAATTTACTGCACGAATTCATTTTGATATTCTTACCAAATATATAACTTGTGTAAACAAAGAAACTTCAACAAGAAATGTCAAATTAAGAAATATCAGAACTAAGACTATGAATAATGGCACACAAATACATAGCAAAATACGTAGTAACATCAGTGACAACACTAAAAATACGTATTAACAGTGACATCTGTGAGAAATTTGAGTTAAAATCATTATTGTGCGTTTAAATTTTTTGATTTAACTATGGGAAATATGTTTTCTTTTCTTGTTTTAAGATTTTAAAGCGAAATTCCTTTGATTTTTCTATTATTTAGACGAAAAAATGGCGAAGAAATGGAGTTCTTTGGACATTTTGTTAAGACACGGTGTTTGAATGAGGTTTTTCTATGTTGGTATATTCAGAAAAGTTGTTGGCCATGACAATAGCTAAAACTTTGCCGAAGACAGTAAAGCGATATTCCGAACGGTTTGGGAATAACAAGCATATAATGTACTGAAGTCATAAACGACGAACCCTACTAAAATCAGCTAACTTCAAAGGCGAATATCTCCTAAACAAGAGCTAACTTTCAAAAACGGTGGTTACCACTGGATTCAGCGTACCCGATATAGGTTTACTAGGTATGCCTCTCGCGTGTTAGAATTTTGAAGTGTCATTTTCACGCACTATGTAATCAATCAAATTTTGAAAATTAGGAACTATCGTACAGAACAATTACTGTTCATTGACATTCTACTTAAAGAAGTTATTACCTTATCTGAAATTGAAACACTTCAGTTTGTACGGAAAACATTTCCTAAAAAATCTAAACGAGAAATTGAGTAGTGGCGATATGTATGTCTACCATACATAACCTTTAATAAAAGAGCAATATTCAACAATACGTCAATTGTCAAATACCCGTTTTTGGAAGCGGATTTTTCTTTTTCGTTTTTATGCTCCATGTAGCTCTCATGATAATATCGAACCGAATTGCATTCGATCTCTTTGTCGATTCCATTGATAAACCACTCTGTGTATACCAATCGCGTCCTCTATAAACGAACAAAAAAAATCTGCCAGAGGCCGCCAATGAATTGTTCTCTGCTAGTTTGGCAGAAGCCTATGCTTTTGGTTCAATTTTGTACTTCATATTCGTTTGTATATGAATGTATGCCGGGCAAAGTGCACAATTGTAGCTGGGTCATTCACTTATCAATTTCTGCATGGAAGTAACCCAGCGGCCAATTAGCATAAAACACTAATTATCGTGTGTATGTATCGCACAACAACGGTCCAATCATATTCAATTTGAGAGTCCATCTCGAACAATTACTCTTTTATGACTCATTGTATTTTTCACGAATACGAGTAGGTTTTCAGAATCTACGATTCCGTTTATCAATAAAACCTACAATATTACGGTAAGTTTTGTCCGAAAATACGATTTTACCATTCAAATCCGTTTGTATTCCATTCAATTCCCACATACAGACAGTTAATTCGAAGTGTTCGTGCAATATTCTCATCAGTGAAGTGTAGCTAGTATATCCAGTTGTTGAGGCTTGTGACGTGTTAATATTCTTGTGCTTTCACGCTTCCTGAAACTATCGGCTGATTGCTACGGAAAGCTCCAATTATATACAAGCGTGTCAATTTCACGAACTTTCCCTATACATTTCTGCCAACATCTCATTCAATTTTGAAATAAGGTTCTCTATGATTTTTAATGTATATGAAATAATTATAAGAGCTTGAGAGTACAGTGATATATATAGAAAAATTATCATTCTGTTTATCATTCTATTTCAATTTTTTCTAATATTTAACTTGACTTACTCAGTAAGTCAACTCTTCTGTTCTTTCTTCTTTCAATTGGGTCTGCCTTAAAAGTACACACAACCAAATTTATATGGAATCACTCGGTTATTCCCATTATTGATTGTTTTTAACCATGAATCTTTGACCTAACCTAACCTTACGTTGGATTGTCCGATGTGCAGAGGGGTCGAATAATTGCTCTCGTTGAAGAAGGGATATCACAGGGGGTGATTTCAAAAACTTACGACCGATACGTGGAACTACAATCTCTGCAAAATAGGCCTAGAACAAGGAAGATCACTTCTGAAGAACAAGACTGCTTGTTGTGCCAAATTGCAAAAAGAGACCCTAGTGCGTCGCACCCCATACCCCAAATGCAATTTCTGGAAGCAAAAGGCATCAGTGTATCTGTCGAAACGATACGTCAAATACTTGGTTCAAGGGGTTTATACAGCAGAAGGCCCTTGAGATTTCCAGAGTTAACCAGACAATAAAAAATTATTAACACACTTAATTGGTGTATCGAGCAATAAAATTGGAATATTTAGAATTGGCTTTTTTCTGATGAGACCAGAATTACTGTTCGATCACATGACTGCCAGATTCGGGTTTTAAGAGGCCGTGGGAGACAAGCTAGACACCGGACAGCAAGACAAATTCTGAAATACTAAGAGGGCAGTATGATGTATTGGGGTGGCATTATGCTGGGAGGCAAAACAGATTTAATTTCGTTTCCTGCGAGTGTAATAGCGAGAGATTACGTGGACCTAGTGCTGGAGCTCATAGTGAGACTCTGGCTAGGTGCCCAAGGTGAGAATTTCACATTTATGCAAGATAATGCTCCTCCGCATAGCAGCAACCTCGCGCGACATTATCTTGAAACGCTATTTTGGACTGGCCAGCTTGCTTTTCAGACCTAAATCCTATTGAACATTGAAGGTATAATCTCAAAAGGAAAATTAGATCGCGCCAGGATAATCCAAGAACCCCACAACAGCTCATCCAAGCCGCCACGGAAGAGTGGCAGAATATCACCCCAGAGGAGGTCGAAAACCTAATCCAATGCATGCCTAAACGGATTCAGGCTTGAATCAAAGCAAGGGCAGGTAATACAAGCTACTTAGGTCTAGAAAAAACACCTACTCCGTGAGACAACAAATTTAAAATTTTTTGCTACATGCGGAAAGAGTCTCTTATTTTCTTTCTTAAAATAAACCATAATTTATTTCCTTTCAATTGAAATATCTCAAAAATTTGGTTATGTGTATGCTCTTAGTTTCTTTATTAACATATAAAAGTTTTTCCATTGCTTTTAAAATTATAAGAGTAATATCACGTATCATGTGGATCTTTTAATAGTGGCGTCATATAGCAGTCATCCTACGAACATATCAAGTTATGTATTAATTAGATGTATCCTATGAAACTTCGCTTTGAATAATATGATTCAGAGCGAATTCCAATTCACATACGAGTGCGAAAAATATGTGAATGGGATAAAAATTAATCATGGAAAATCCCACCTTGAAAAAATTATACGAAATATAGGAGAATCAATTAAACATCTTTCATACATAAAGTTTATACACAGGAGTTCATGAAGTCAAGTTCCACTCCACGATAAAGAAAGAAATAGCTAAGAAATATATGCAAATTTTAACATTGCCATCCAATGACATCATTTTATCGAAGTTGTATCGATATATCATTCGAAACCTATGAATTTAGTAAATTTATGTAATATACAACAAAAACGTATTTTTCTACCATTTGTCTGAAGAAGCTACGATGTAATGAAACGCGTTACAAATCACAATTATTCAATAAAATTCCTCTAAATACATTACTTGTTTTTATCATTCATTTTTCTAACGATAAACTTTTTTGAGCAAGTTCAAGGAGGTAGTTGCGGTAAATTTTTCTTTTTGTGTGGTTGCTTCTACATTTATTTTTGAACTTATCTTCAGGGACACCTTTTTCGTAATTAATTGAGATTTTTTTTCATGGTTGGTGAAAGCAATTCCCCATGTTGTCAACTTTCGATGCTGTTTTCAATTATACTGAGTTTGCATCCTAGCTCTTTCAAATCATATTCAAACTAGTACAAATATTTCTTTTAATTGAAGGAGGAACGCCTCACAGTCGGAGACTAGTCGTGATTGAGCATTATTTTAGCAGTATAATCATTAATTGTAACCTGTGATATTCATGAAGTACAATCACAAATTCATTCACATTCGTACTTGTACCACAGCTCGGCTCAAGGCACAATGTGCTTTAGATGGCGGTAATTTCTTAAGAATTCTGAAGTACTGGAGAGATTCAGTTAAATCTACTGTCATGATTTTTTTTAAATTTTATAAAACATTTCTATTACATTTTCTTCATAGATTGTGTGTTTATTATTGATCTCTCATTCCTAAGCATACATACTACTGCAGAAGAGACCCCATACGCACCCCAAGCAACAGGCATCAGTGTATCAGTCGAAACGATACGTAAAATACTTCGTTCCAGGGGTTTATACAGCAGCAGGCCCTTAAGAGTTTCAGAGCTAACCAGACAACAAAAAATTAACAGACTTAATTGGTGTATCGAGCACGACAATTTGTAATTGGCGAAATGTTCTTTTTTCGGATGAGACCAAAATTGGTGTTCGATCAGATGGCCGCCAGATTCGGGTTTTAAGGGGTCGTGGGAGACAAGCTAGACTCCGTACAGCAAGAAAAATTCCGAAATACCTAAAAGGCAGTGTGATGTATTGGGGTGGCATTATGCTGGGAGGCAAAACAAATTTGATTTCGTTTCCTGCGAGTGTGACGGCTAGAAATTACGTGGACCTAGTGCTGGAGCCCATAGTGGAACTCTGGCGAGGTGCCCTCGGTAAGAATTTAACCTTTATGCAAGATAATGATCCTCCGTATACCAGCAACCTCGCGCAACATCATCTTGAAACAGAGGGAATCACTATTTTGGACTTGCCAGCTAGATCTCCGGATCTAAATTGATGGGACAGTGATGGGATAATCTCAAAAGAAAAATTAGATCGCACCAGGATAATCCAAGAACCCCACAACAGCTCATCAAAGCCGCCACAGAAGAGTGCAGAGTATCACCCCTGAGGAGGTCGAAAACCTAATCCAAAGCATGCCTAGACAGATTCAGGCTTGTATCAGAGCAAGAGGAGGTAATACATGCTACTGAGGTCGAAAAAAAACACCTACTCCGTGAGAAAACAATTCTCGATTTTTTACTACATGCGGAAAGTCTCTTATTTTCTTTTAATTCTAATTAATTCTACTGATTTGGCATTCTAGCTCTTTCAAATCATATTCAAACTAGTACAAATATTTCTTGTTTTCAAGGAAGAACGCCTCACATGCGGAGACTAGTCGTATTTGAGCATTATTTTAACAATATAATCATTGATTGTATCCTCTGTGATATTCATGAAGTACAATCACGAATATCCATTCATATTCATATTTGTACCACAGCTCGGCCCTCATTAATATGTGCTGTAGATGGCGGTAATTTCCTAACAATTCTGAAGTTCTGGAGGGATTCAGATAGATTTACTCTCATGATATTTTTAAAATTTTATTATAAATTTTTTCGTAGGTTGTTTGGTCATGATTGATCTCTCATTCATAAGCATAACATTTCTGCGAAGTAACAAGGAAGTCTATTTCTGGACCCTGAAGGTTTTTCCGAACATCTTCGAAAAGCAACCATTCTTGAATTACAATAATGAAAATCTTTTTATGAATTCGTATTCTGAAGATGAACATTTTTCAGTGTTATTGTGGCACATCATAAAGCAGCTGGCCATTGAATCAATTACATTAACTTGGATTTATATTACCACACCACGTGTACTTGTAAATAAACAATTAATTTCAAGGTTTACATTCTTACATACGATTTGCAACTTGCTCGATAGATGAACAAAAAATATTTGTACGCGTGTTCTACAATACCGAGAAAAAACTGGTGTCCTAGTTACCATTTACATCGGAACCTTGAGTAACACCAGATCCAGCATATGGCAAGAATTTACTACGACACTATGCAATATTTGTTTTCTGCGGATAATTATTCCATTATTATTTATTCATCATAGTCCACATCGATGCTAATTGCGATACATTTTCACCTTATAGAAAACTGAAATAAAAAATTTTCAATCAAAAATATTTTGTATTTTGATTATTCTTGCCAATTTGATGGTTTCACAGAATTGGTAGAAATATTATATATTCATCAAGTGTTTTTACAGGAACTTCTATTATTAAATCTTGTTTGTTCAGAATGAAAAATAATCGACTTGAATATGTCTTGCCTGAATCATAAACTTGAGGAGATTTTATTGCTGCGTAGGCCGCTCTGGAAGATCGAGAGCACATTCTTGCTGTCCCAACAAAATTTATTCCCGGTGACGCTTTACTCAGCTGGAAATTGAAGAGCATATCAAATCCGGCAGAATTTGAGTAGCTTAGAAACGAAATCACACAAGCAATATTGATAATTTTTCATCCCTTACGAAACTCATTTTTATCGCATCTCCAGCAGGGTCGGGGATAATAACAGCAGAACACTGCCGGAAAATCAAAATCGTATTTTTTTTGCTGAAGGAAATACATCTATCGTTTTACCAGATTATTCCCTTCAATTCTTTCTCATCCCACGTTGGGTCGATACATATAACCGCCCGTCCAAACGGAACAATATAATGCGACCCAAATGACCTACATCATTGGTCCCATTTAATCGGGAACGTGGGATCAATTCCTGTCATTTATAATTCTCTATTTCCTATAGGAAAGCCGAATTTTCGGCCGCAGGCCATCGCGTTTCTGGAATTATTAGGTTTCATTGTCAACTAACGTCAAAATATAGTCTATTTATTGGTTTTGTATGGTTTCTTCGAGATATTATGGTGGAAGATCACATAACATATTCATTTTATAGAAAAAACTCAGTCGAACTTATATCTTTTGCTGAACGAAAATATGCATTGGGAAGGTAATCAAAAACCTGAAAACTAAATTAAGCTATATGAATTACTATCTTGAGACTCGAAGTTGTTTTTAATTAAGAAATGATGGATGATTATGGGTTCATCAACATAAACTAGCATTCAATCATAATTAGAACCAATAGCAATCATTCACGTTCAAACAATAACTGTCGACCACGTTATTTATATTATATATATATATATATATATATATATATATATATATATATATATATATATATATATATATATATATATATATATATATATATATATATATATATATATATATATATATATATATATATATATATATATATATATATATATAGCGTTTAAAGAAGGTACAAAAAATCCTGTCAACTTTGCCCGGATTTTTTATACCTTCTTTAAACGCTCATGCAAATTTCAAAATCCTGCATTAGTATCATAGTATATATGTTTTAGTATTTTTAAGGTTTAAGGTTTATAATATTTAGTATTTAATATGAATCGTCATGTATATTTTTGTAATGTTGTAGATTAAATACTGAAAAGGGAAGAAAAACTCCCGAAACGTCCATTTTAGATAGTGTTTAAATATTCTTATAAACCTCAAGTCCTAAAAAGTAAACTCAAAAACTGATTTCATGAAAAATATAAATCCACCACCCGGTAATTAATACCATTGCCAGGCAATGATTATAATCAAACCATATCCTGGAATAATTATATATTAGGATAACGTTAAATGTTATGAGAATATATC
This sequence comes from Cryptolaemus montrouzieri, assembly GCA_013387265.2. NCBI lineage: Eukaryota > Metazoa > Arthropoda > Insecta > Coleoptera > Coccinellidae > Cryptolaemus > Cryptolaemus montrouzieri. Next base: position 136,657,502 of record JABFTP020000185.1, on the reverse strand, counting down.
AATCTACCAGAATATATACATACTATAGCATCATCAGACAATGATATCAATGTACCAACGAGTAATGTCAGAGGCTTTCTCCCCGGAAAAATCCAGTGTACGGACCTTAGTCAAGTAACACTGAATGTTACTCATTAATAGTTTCCTTTGTGTGAAGTGGTGAACGATCGAATAGAATACTGCTCTGAATATAAATATGACAAAATTGTCAGTTAATTATATTACATTTATATAAACAAATAAATAAAATATGAAATGAGATTCTGAGCAGTATAAACTAAAGAGAAAACCTATGACTCTACCTCATTATTTTTTTCGGAAAGAAACCTACGAAGAATATTACAAAATTTGATGACTGTTATCTTTTGTAACTGTTCAAACAAATTTTTCTTCAGACCCAAAATCTCAATACTTTTGTGAAGATTTCTAGGAATAACACCTGTTGTGGAAATAATAATCGGTAGAATAAATATTTCATTTTCCACATTTTTTAATCTCGTCGCCAAGCATCATATATTTAAAAATTTTTTCATTGTATTTATCATGTATATTATGTGTGTCGGGTATAGCAGTATCAATTATATATATATATATATATATATATATATATATATTAGTATTTTTTAACCTTTTATATTTTATTTCGATATTGAGTTTACTTTTTAGGGTTTAAGGTTCATAAATGTATTTAATATGAATCGTAATGTATATTTTTGTAATGTTGTAGATTAAATACTGAAAAGGAAAAAAACTCCCGAAACGTCCATTTTAGATAGTGTTTAAATATTCTTATAAACCTTAAACCCCAAAAAGTAAACTCAATATTAAAATATATATATATATATATATATATATATATATATATATATATATATATATATATATATATATATATTAGATTATTAGAATTGATCCTTTTGAGATATTTCAATTTAAACGGAAATACATTAATTAAGGTTCATTTTAAGAATGAAACAAATAGAAGAAAATAAGAGGCACTTTCCGCATGTAGTAAAAAAATGGAAGATTGTATTCTTACAGAGTAGATGTTTTTTTTCTCGACCTCAGTAGCTTGTATTACTTCCTCTTGCCCTGATACAAAACTAAATCCGTATAGGCATGCTTTGAATTAGGTTTTCGACCACCTCTGGGGTGATATTCCGCCACTCTTCTGTGGCGGCTTAATTGAGTTGTTGTGAGGTTCTTGGATTAACCTGGCGCGATTTAATTTTCCTTTTGATATTATCCGATAAAAGTTCAATGAGATTTAGATCTGGAGACCAAGCTGGCCAGTCTCACTATGGGCTCCAGCACTAGGTCCACGTAATTTTTAGCCGTTACACTCGTAGGAAACGAAATCAAATCTATTTTGCCTCCCAGCATAATTCCACACTGGCCCCTTGGTATTTCGGAATTTGTCTTGCTGCACGGAGTCTAGCTTGTCTTCCACGACCCCTTAAAACCCATCTGATCGAACACCAATTCTGATCTCAAGAACATTTCGCCAATTCTCAATATTCCAATTTCGGTGCTCGGAACACCAATTAAGTCTGTTAATTTTTTGTTGTCTGGTTAGCTCTGGAACTCTTAAGGGCTTTCTGCTGTATAAACCCCTTGAACGAAGTCTTTGATGTATCGTTTTGACTGATACACTGATGCCTGTTGCTTCCAGAAATTGTCTTGAGGTATGGGGTGCGACGCACAAGGGTCTCTTTTTGTAATTTGGCACAAAAATCGGTCTTGTTCTCCAGAAGTGATCTTTCTACGACTTCTAAGCCTATTTTGCAGAGATTGTAACTTTAAAGTATTAGGCGTAGGCTTTCAAAATCACCCCCAGTGACCGATAAATATACCTCTGTGTCACCCCTTCTTCAACTAGAGCAACAATTCGACCAATCTGCATATCGGACAATCCAATGTAAGGCATTTTCAATAATGATTACAGGCTATTTTAAATTTTGAAATTCTCAGTTTCAAATCGGAGTGACGACTGAATACAATATCCCGAACATGTGATAATTCAAAATTTCTTATCATACTATCCAGTTTTTTTACAACAAAAAACTACATTCTTCACAAGTAGTCAAAGATCGATGGTTAAAAACAAACAATAACGTGAACTACTCAGTGATTCCATATAAATTTGGTTGTGTGTACATTCAAAGTAAATCTGCACCTGCACTTTCAAATAAAGTACCGAGATATTCGTCGGAATCAGTTTTTTGAAAATGAGACATTTTAAGTTCGACGTCACTGTCAGTTTGAGAGCGGGTTGAAGTTTTTATTTTGTTTAAATATTGTGAGAATGGAATTATTACAAAGTTTCTTGAATTTCTGAGATAATGATGAGACTAGGGGATAATACGACAAGCCCTGAAAAATAGTGTCCTGACAATAATATTATTGATGAATGGTAAGTAATGTATCTTTTCCTCAAATTTGGAAGACACGGAATTGAATTGTCTTACCTGAGTCTGATCTGCGATATGCGCCTGAGAATCTTGAATTACTTGATGCCTCATCGATGAATGCTTGTTCACGAAGGTATAGAAGGCAATGAAAGCACTGGTGAATTGGCTTAAATCACCCTTATTAGTCTTGTACCCTTCTGCAGTTTAAACAAATCATACAACCGACAAGAACTGAAAGGGTGTAAAGAACTTTTGCAAAAAATAAGCTTGAGCAAGTGAAATAGTTTATTGGCTTTCGACAAAGAAGATTGCAAGTTTTTTAGTTCCCAATTGGGGAATATTAATGGTTTCCTATCTGGGCATTGCTTTCTGAGCAAATTGTCAAGTCGGAAACGAGAACATGTAGAATTTGCAAAGGGGGCTACGAAACCGCTGATCATGGCAATTGCATGGGCACACTTCGGCAGCGGAATACTAGAGCCGAACGAAGCGACAGGAAAGTCTCCTAGGCAGATTCTCAATTTTATAGAACTCAATCTACAGGGGAGCAACTAGGGCAGTATCCTAAAAAGCTATAGGGGCAAATTATCCCTGTTTGATGTAGTATAATTGTATCAATATTCTTGTGTCCAGGAAGAGTGAAGATAATCCTAAATCTGCATGACCATGTTTGAAAAATGAGAAACATCTTGTCTAATCCACTTGGTGAGACAGTTATTGGAAAATTATTACGACAGGCGTAATCAATGATGTGAGATTATTTAAAAAATCTGATTGAAAAGAAAAGTTGACACAACTGTTTTGTATAATGACGCGGAGTTTGAACGCGATCTGTCATTCAGTTTGTTTACAGTGCTCGATTTTTTCAGTTTTCAGAGGTGTCTTTTGTGATATTTATAATGGATCAAAATATCAAAGAATTTGTCTCAAATTTTGTATTGCAGAAGGTTTATCACTTTATCGAGAACAGGTGGATATGAGTGACACAGTGTATTCAATGGTGGAGAATTTGCCTCGTTCTGGTCGGCCACCAACATCTCCAACTGAAATTAACATCGAAACAGTTAAGGAAATGGTAAATGCAAAAGTCATTTAAGTTTGAGAGAGATAGGCTATGAACTTTCTGAGTCTCACGATTCAATTCCTACCATTTTAAACGATTGTTTCGGCATGAAACGCGTTGCCGCTTGCCTAGTTCCAAAAGAACTGAAGGTGGCTGAAGACATGCTAGAACGAGTCGATTCCGACCCCACATTCATTAAAACTGCAACTGGTGATGAGACATTGGTGAGTTTGACATACACACCAGTCAACAAGCTTCGGACAGACGCTAAATAAAGAATATTACCTGAACGTTCTGTGACATTTGAGAGAGCAAATTCGTCGGAGAGCGTGAAAAGAAAACTCATGGATTTCAGCACGATATCCGTTCTGAATCGATAGAAGACAAAATAAAATTCGCGGTGAGAACTGAAGTCCATTCCGAAGAAAGCGTTTGAAAAATGATTTGATGATTGGTTTAACCGTTGGCGTAATGTATTATTTTGGAAGGGGCCTACTATGAAGTTAATACAATAACTTTGGATGAAAAAGAATATCTGGTGTCACATACGAACCCAAACTGAACACGGTAGCTCAGTGTGTTGCAAAAAACTGGAATAACGAATGCATTATGCATTAAGCTGTTCTAGAAATCTGAAATATCGCACAGGCACAACATGAAGCAGCTTTTCCTAACGGTTCTTACATAAAATTTGCATTAAACGAGTTGCAACATTATCAGGTTTCATCTTGAATATGGATAACTCCATGGCTAATGCTATATTTTCGTCGTTTCATATTCTATGATAGTAATAGAATCATGCCACCGCCCTGATCGTCAATATTCTCGGTGACAGACCCGACAGTATATACCTTAGTAGAATCATATGATAATTGATGATTGTAGTTTGGTCAGATAGATTCGTTTCCATCCTTGCGACCTCTGGTCTATTTTGGCACACTACTCCAAGTTTTATATGAGTCTCGACCTACTTATAGAGCAGCTTGAGGGATAGGACTTTGTTTAGTTTCAGTCTGTAAGTTCTAAATTCATCGTCTCTTCCAGCCTCTTTTTTATGGCCGTTGAGGCTCAGGCCTATCCTTGACCGTCTTCGCTAATCCTTGGTTTTCCCAGCAAAAGGTTCATTGACTGATCGAGAGTATCTGAGACCAGTCAGCAAGTCCGCCATCTCTTCGCTCTTATTTTCCAAAAGGGCTAGACAGTACAAATGCCGAAGCATATTATCGTCTATCGATCTAACGAATCTTTAGCGACATTCTTGCATCATCTTGTCCTCAGGATTGCTGGGTTATCCGTTAGTATTTTTTTCAATCTCCGTGTCTACAATAGAGCTATCAGTAGATGCGCACTGTGGTCAATGGCGAATATTTCGCTTGAAAAGGCGTCGCCAGTCTATCTAGACTTGGCTCCTTCTTTCTCACCCCGTGATATGTTCATGAATCGTCAGTAAAGCATCATAGGCTCTTCGGCAAACGTTCCTTGAGCTAGCTCATTCCTGCTTTTATGATACAAGACATAAAACTGATTATACCAAGTTCTTTTCTGCAAGTAATTGAATTCATACATGTATACATTATAACATGTTTATACCGGTAACGCCCAGTTTTCCAATTCATTCTCGATATTTTTAATCGCTGCTCATCACGTATAGGCTACACTTACAAAGAGGCTGATCAGTCTTGTATGAATCTCTAACATGTATTAAAATTCGTTGTTCAGAAAAAGAACTACTGGCGAAACCACTCCTCGCGGTACCTAGCGTCGTCATTGAAAGTATCATTGTCTATGAAACCAAATCTAAGTAGACGATAATATCCTATCGGATTCTGTTGACCGCTTTCAATCATACATTAATAGTTTGCTCGACGTTACATAATGAGTGGGTATTGATGTAGATCACAAGGACAAGGTCGTAAAATGCTTCTATTCAATTCATAGATTTAGACTGTGTGGGCAATCAGGAAATTCTTAGAAGCTTCTTAATATCGATATTTTCATGTGCATTGAAAAAAAGGTTAGTAGGTACCACCTACGATCACTTTTGATTCAAGTTGTCGGTATATGGGTACAAAGATATTTAAAAATGTGGGTAAGTAGTTAGTAAATATAAGTAGCATTTACCTTGAAGAAATATGAATAATGACTAAGATATAATTGATACATTTTTATATGATATTTTTAATTCACTCTGGCGGAAAATCCTTTTAGTTTTATGAATCGTTTTATGATACCACGCTTAGGTATTGCAACTGACGCACGTCAAACGCGCCGCCCGAAAATTTCTAGAAAAGCGGCAAGAATAGGGAACGCGGCTTTTCTCTGACAAGTTCCGCGCGTTCCTTTGATAAAGCCGCCTTTTGCCGCTAGCAGAGTGTTATTTCATTACGTAAAAATTTTTTGTAATTCAGTTACTCATTAAATTTTTTCTTCTCGAGTTCTATTCGAAAAGCGTCGATCGCGATCGACCGTTTGAGCACCCCTGCTGTAGATCTTTAGAAAAAAGAAGGAGCATAGTTGTAGGTTAAAAAATCTGTATATTTTTCAACTTTTATGTTGTATCAGCAACAAATCAAAAACAAAACAATTTCTTACTTAATGTGGATAAAAATGTAAGGTATGACCTTTAGTTTTTTCCGAATCAATTTTATCGCCTTCAAGGTAATCCCCACCAGGTACAATGCACTTCTGCCAACAGATTTTCCCAACTTCAAAAGAGTTGATAAAATCAATTTCTGGAATAACGTTCAGTTCTCTCTTCGATTCGGCTTGTATATCCTATTGACTCGAAACGGTGCCACCGGAGCGGCCTTTTGAGTTTGCTGAATAACCAAAAGTCACACAGTGCCAAATCAGGTGAATACGGCGGTTGTTGAACAATAGGTGTCGATTTTTGGCGAAATTGTCTCGAAGAATCAATTCAGTGTGGGACGGTGTATCATCTTAATGCAGAAACGAAGAATTGTCTCGCCACAATTACATCCTCTTTAGCAAAGTAGCTTCATGCAAATGAGGCGTTACCCTCAAATAATGTTCGTTGTTGATGGTTTGACCCAGCGGAAGGAACTCAAAGTGCACAACACCGGCATATCGAAGAAAGCAGTGAACAGGACTAATATGAGCTCTATAGAATTGTTCAGAGCTGCAACAAATAAAATAAGATGGGCAAATGTAATCGCCAACGTCCTTAAGGATAAGGCACCGTAAGAAGAAGTGAACATGTCCTTGATTTTTGAGCGACTTTGGCGCGGTGTTTTTAGTCTAGTTTAGCACTATATTCACTTGTTCGATCGGTTGTTTTTGGGATGTAAGCATGAACCCACGTCTCATCTCTTGTAATAACGCGTTTCATTTTGTTCTGATAGTCAGAAAGCATTGTTTACACACTTCAACGCGATGATGTTTTTCCAGAAAATTCAGTGTTTTCGGTACCAATCGAGATTGACGCTTCTGAGGTCGATAACAACCTGCAAAATGGTATTGACTGATCCTTTTCCAATGCCAACAAGATCTCTAATTGTTAATCGACGATTTACAAGAACTAAATCTTTGATTTTTTGGACGTGAGCTTCGTCCATCGAGCTTTTGGTGTATCGGCTCGCTTTTCGTCTTCTACACGTTCTGGACCTTTTTGAAATTGTTTATACCACTTGTAAACATTTTTTTTGTGACATAGCCTCATCACCAAACGCTTTTTGCGCCATCTTCAATGAATCAGTAGCAGAAAATTCAATCTAAATTCAATGCAAATTTCATGCTTTACAAATGCAGACATTATAAAAATCGATAAATTTTCTAGAACACAGTAATGAATATTTCGATGCGAACCTTGACATAGACAACAGCATAGCTCTATGTCCGTTTGCGCGCGCAATTTAAATTCAATTCTAACCTTACTTCTTGGACATGTCCATGTGTTTAGAGCAGCTCATATTGCAGATTGTTGAATAATATCGAAAATGACAAAGGACGGATGTGGGCCAAATTACTCTTTCGTTTCATGAAAAAAGATCCTTTTAAAAATTGATGTCAGTCGAATTTTTTAATTTTTCTCAATATTGACTTGATAACGATGTGGAGAAAAATGTCACTTGAATAAGCGACAACTGTTAATTCACTCAACTCTTTTTTTTTCTGAAAAATGCCTGTTCCATACACACCTCACATAATTATTCTCCAAAAAATTCGATGAATATTGGATTGGATATTCTTCCAATGAATTCGAAATGTCCCTTTGAAACTGAAATCTGTGGTTTGTCTGGTGTTATCATTTTTTTTTTGAAATACGCCAACTGGCGGAACTAATTGAAAAACAAGTTTCTCATCTTCATATTATTTAAAATAATTGCGTTGTTTTTATGAATGTTTCATATATTTGTGCCCAGTTCATTTCTCGAATGTAAAAAACTGATTTTCATTCGTGTTGAATATGAAGGTGTGATCCATTATCTCATTAAGTAGTCACACATTACTGAAAAATATTCCACGAGCTGTTGCTATTTTTCAACTTCGTATGAAACTGTAAACTCCAGGAACGAGCGTAGAATAACAATGTATTTCTTCATTGTATTCGACTAGATATATCGCTACAATCCTTCACAGTTTATTATTCACTTGGCACGTGAAAATAATTCGAGGCAAGAAACTTTCCGGGTCTTTTTATACGTATGGTGACATTTCATAATTCGCAAGGAAAACATAATTTATTATTTGTTCATGTCGAACAATAATTCATCAGAGAGAAACCAATTAGTATTTTTAGTGGAATTGTCTTTTCTAAACAAACATTGGTTCGTGACAAAAATGCTGTGTAATAAACCTACTTAGAAGAGAAACCTTTATCGTACCTTCTTCAGTAGTGAGAAGAAAGCATAGAGAAATCAGAAACTATTTTGAATATTGAGTAGATAGGACTATATACGAGGAATGTTCAAATAAAAGGATGACTTTACTTTTCCAAAAAATATCATCTTTTCAAAGTAATGAGATATACTACACTTGTCCTAGCGCTTTAACCCTCGCGTAACCAAGGTCTAGAATTTTACGAATTCGTCCGGCTAACCGAGTTACCCCATATTGAATTATTAGTTATAGTTATTTTATGAATTAGAAATTGTTACTTCAACTTATTCATGGAATTAAATCACTTATATTAATGGAATCCAGTTTATTGGCATCAAAATATAATGGGAACTACGAAAATGAATGTATTTTTGGGATTTATAACTGAAAAACATAAGAAACTTTTATGAAACAGAAAACAACTTCAGGATTCTCAAATTTACAAACTGCATTCATTGATCATCATTTTGGCAATCAATGCAGAGAGACTGCTTCACTTCCTTTCTGTGTAAGGTACACACAGGTGCACTACATTTGGAGCATTTGATTCTTGATTTTCTATCTTCTTTACGTGGACAAAACTGACATCGGTTGCTTGAGCCAACGTCGTTTATATATATATATATATATATTTACAAAAATTCGAATAATTTCATTTACAATAAATGCTTATATCTATAATTTTCGTGAGTGAGAAAGAAACACAAGTGTGAGCTCAGGAAATGTAACAGGGGAACCATACTATCTTGCATATAATTCAATAAATGAGTGAAAAAACCTGAGGAAAAAACTCGTTTCCCTGTCGCCTGTCGCTATTGCACTAGCAATAGCTTGTCTGTTTGTTGTGTTAGTGTCGTGTGTACATACAGAGTACCAAATATTTTTCTGCTTAGCCGCTTCATTCTCTCTTGCACTCCATGATTTCCAGACGAAGACAAGGGTGAAAGGAAGGACAGCAGAAAAATATTTCAACAATCATACCTCTCATATGTCTAAAAAAAATCTAAGAAAAGATTTTACATAGCAAACAAGGCCATGAAAAGGACTAAAGAGATAATCAAAAAGTACATAAGATGCGATATTTCCTCTTTCGCGGAGATGTTCTTCCGTCGCAGTGTGAGTCTTCAATTTTGAAGTATAATCGCATAAACCCTTCAATATTCAAACTCAACAAAAAACAATTCCTTCTCTGTTTGACCGAGAGAGCCCCGATGGCCAGGTTCAGTCTTCCAAGTGATGCCGATTATGATCTATAGATGTTCTAGAATCATTATGGAACCAATAATTTGGATTGACATCGCCCATATATTATTTTTTCGTGGATACAGTTTGATTTAAAGAAAAATTTGCGAAAAAATTTTGACAGTCGTTCTTGCGAGTTCTTGACATAGTAATTGGGAAAAAATCTTCGCCTTTATCTTTACACCATTCAGAGTATTTCTGAGTGAATATTATGAAAGCATTCAGTGCTGTTATGTCTGTGATTTCAAAAAAAATTTTTGGGGGCCATCGTTTAGTAGCTCCAACACAAGAATACTCTCGCGTCATCTTGTCCTCAGTATCCCTAGCACCTTTGGTGGTATTGTAGTGCAAATTGATGATTAGTTTTCTCTTCTGGATGTCGAAGGCTGTTTCTGCATCGTTAAACTGCGTTGATAATCAAATGCCTTTTTTTTTGGAACATGAGAACCGAGGTTCATTTAATCGGTAAAGCCAAATACCGAGTACTATTTTCGCCTAAAATTTCAAAGAAGTTTTTGTAGAATCTCTCGCTTATTCGCTCGCAGCGTTCAACTTATCGTCATTTTTTTTTCGAAAAGTTCTTCTGCTAGTGGAACTGAAGTAAAGAAAGTATCAGTAGAATTCCTCTTCATGTTCCAAAGTAAGGCCCAACCATGTCTATACTTGATACAACGAAAAGCGATTCGGCGAAAAACTTCTTCATATCTTGGAATTTGAATGATGTGTTCTTAGATGCCACATAATTCTTCATCTCAGCCCAAACCAGTTCGATGGGATTGAGCTCGCAATGATAGGGCGGGAGTCGCAACACGATTTTATTTTGGTTTCGAGCCATTTCATCTACTATATATTCATTATACGCTGGTTTGTGGGTTTTGACTATTCGAAGAAGCTCTGCTTTAATCAAATCATCCCCGAAAGCAATATTTTTTGAACGTAGCAATTCTTGAATAGTGGTTTTTCTACTGGGAGTTTTTCTGTGCGTCTAGAATGATAAGACGCATTGTCCAAAACGATGACACATGCGTCTTCCAATTTCGGTAAAATATTTTCAAACCCTTCTTCGAAGTTGGGTCCATCCATTTCTTCGTGGTAGTTACCAGATTTCTTCGTTTCGAATGACCACAGTGCGTCGGGAACGAATCCAGTATCACTTCCAATATTGCAAACGATGAGTCTCTTGCCTTTACCTGCAAAGATATACAAATGATTTCTATTAATGATGTGTCTATTTTCATCTAACTTAATCATGTGGAATCTCAGGATTCAAGAAAATACTTAATTTTGATAATTAGAGAATTGAGTTAAATCACCGATAAACCTTTTGACGACAGGTAGGTGGTACACAGCCTACTTAAGTTAATTTACAGTAACAATAGAGATAAAGAAAAACCCAGAAGTAGCAACAGACCCTTGATAAGATCCCATCTATTCGTCCAAATTGAATTATACTATTGCTGTTGTAAATATAGATTGAAAACATGATATAGAACGTCCTTGAAAGAAAGCGGCATGCTAACAATTCGAAACAGGATTGTTGTGGTACCAGGTACTGGATAATGAACAGTATGCATGGGTTTTACCCTATAGCATAATTTGCAAGGAATAACATGAATATTTTCATAAAGGGTATTCTGCAGTTAGTGTTAGGTAAAAATTATGGTTTCAAAAAATATGATGAAATACCTGATGACGTGCCTATTGTTGATACAAAGTAAGCATGATTCAAATCAAGATTTGAATCAGAAGAAAAATCAAATAAGTTTATCAAGAAATTAGCGATTTCAATCAAAAACGAACCAACAGAACTTGTGTATCATTTGAAAATCATGAATATTATATTATATTATACATGAATTATTCATGCATAATATAACACCACTCTTTGGGATTCTTCAATCCAGTCGATAAACCTTCTTGGAAAGCCTGTCTGGCAGTTTTGACCGATGCATCTACCCAAACACTTGATTTAGTGTGCCCAGCATGCACCCACGTTTCATCCAGGTAATAGATTTTTCTATTCTCTTCGTGGTTGTTTTTAATTTGTTTAAGATAGTCTCTCCTCCACAAGACTATTTCCTCTTTCTCCAATAGTAAACCATTCCTCCCCCTCTCCTGGAATCTGAAGTCCATTTTTTTAATATTTTACGGAATGTTGTTCTTTTAAAATTTGGCAGAACAACATCACTGTTCACTTCATTCAATATTTTATCTATTGTAGGTAATTCATTTCTATGAAAAAACTGATGCACTTTCCTACTAATCGGTTGTGAAAAAGATTGATTCTCCTTATCCTCCTTTATGAGTCTGTAAACACTAGTTTTACTAACTCCCACAATATTTGCCACTTGTTCGACGATTTCGTTGATAGGTGCAGAATCTATTTGCATTGGTCTATTATAGACGTTGAAAATGATATGTTTTTCATTCAAAGTAAAATTACCTTTCTTGCTCCGCTTTTTCGGAGAATAATTTTCAACAGTACTTTCATCTTCAGTATCCGTAGACGACATTATACACACAATATTTTCACTTTTCAACACTCGATCAATAACACTTCCAAAACAATAATGAAAATTTAATTTTCTATCCGATGGACCGAGACCGTACCTGTACAGACTGCTAACATTCTGATCCCACCCCCTAAACATGATTCGGCCAATTACAGAGCTACTAAATCTTCTGGCGTCTGCTGTATTTGTTTTGACGTGGTCTCTCTTTCGGTTGCCTAGAGTATAGTACTACTCTTTGTCCCTGATTCACTTCTCGTTTGTTGTTTACCATCAACTGTTACATTCGTGCCAGGTGAATAATTGTCTATACAATTCTTCACAAATTCATCATAAATAATACGAATAGCTTGTAGTGGATCATTACTTATTTCTTTTCTTTGCTGCCTAGTTTCAGGATCATCAAAGCGAAGACATCTGAATATTTGTTTGAATCTATTTCTAGAGAGTACTGCGACAAAATATGGCTGCTTGAACAAAGAATTTTTAGTCCACATATCTCTAATGTGTAGTTTCTTCCACTGGCAATTAGAACCTATAAATGCCTGTAGCTCGTCCACAGTTATGTTGATCCATTGACTTGGATTCGTATTTGTTTAATTTTTTTATCTGTACACACATTTTCCCACCTATTTGTGTATTCACATATGTGGCTCAGCATATTGTCAGTCATGAAAAACTTGAATGCTTCAAGTACTGAAATAATGTTTAACCATAATATAAAATGTAAACTTCATCATAGGAGTATTGGACCATTATTTACTTTGCATTTTTGAGATCTACAGATGTATTTACGAAGTTATGGGCACGTCTTCTAGTTGCAGGAATTGGATGAGATTGTTACTGGAAACCTGATTTTGACGTATATGTTTCAAACTTCGCAGAAATTTCAGTTTCAGAATCATTTTCCACAGCAAGTTCATCAGGAATCTCTATTTGTTCTTCTACATTGTCTTCTGATTCTCGATCATCTTCATCACTAATTTCATACTCATTATCACTGTCAATTTCTTCAATTATTTCACGTAGGTCGTCGTCCGTTAAAGATTTACGTGCCATATTGATCTCATGAAGGTAGCTATAGAACTGAGGCGATACATTTTACGTCAGCGCGCACACAAACAATTTCTTCAGAATTCAACTTGTCTTAGCCTAGAGCTTCATTGATGTGCAATAGGCCAAGCGGGGTAGCAAGCATACTACCCCACTTAACACATTGTCAATTACAGCCCAAACGTGTTGAGATGAATATCAAATTGGAGAAAAATATGTTTTTACCGAAATATTCTCGAGGATTAGCTGAAAGGAATTGATTAAAAAAAAAAGTTCAATGGAACAGTATCGAAAAATAGAAATTTGGGGTAACTCAGTTATCCCCCTTGGTCACGCAAAGGTTGAGGGGGTATTCTGGTCTAGAGCCCTTCTGTTCGGGTTTTTTTCAAACTAGGATAAGAAAAATTGAAAACATTTTTACTATTCATTTTAACAATATGTATTGTTAAAAAAACATTTTAAAAAAAGTCAAAAATTCATTCAGTGACAGGCTGATGAAGTGGGGGTTGCCAGTCAAACGGTGCTTCTTAGTTGACATGGTTCCAACCCTCGAAGTGATCTAAATCGAACAAACAAAACAAACTCTTAATTAGTAAAAATGTCGTTATCTCTTGGAAATTGGCCGAAAAGAAAAATTCACAAAATGGCGTTCATTTAAAAAAAAATTTTCACCACTGTTTTTTGACTTTTACGAATTTTTTAAAATACTTCAAATTAAAATTTTTCAAAATCCAAGGTCCAAGTGATAAAGATGTATGAAGAAGATTGTCACAAAATTTCTAAGGAATCGGTCAGATAGAACTTGAAATATCGTGTCAACCACCTCAAGAAACGGAGTTTTGAGAAAAACGAAAAAGATTTCGAGTAGAATAACTCAGATAATATTTAATACTCACTTTGAATTAATCGGCGATCCCAGATCCATACCATCCATATGCCCATAGGTTTATTGGGTACGTACTGTTATTCAGGTATATATAAAAATTTGAAAGGGTACATAACGAGCTCAAGTCGGATACAATAGAATTCTTGGAAAACATCTGCCGTTCATTGTGTGATTACTCCGCTCGGCCAGCTTAGATGCCGCGTCACGAAATTCGCTGTATCTCTCAAAATAATTTCAAATTTGAAAAATCCTTTTAAGATCATATTTTTGAAAGTCTAAGCTTTGAAAATATGCAAAAAAAAAATCGATCTTTTCAGTTTGCTAGACCAGAATACATCCTAGAGTGATATATTTTGTTTTTTTTTGGTTAAAATAAGATTTCGTTAGAGAAGCAAAAAAGAACGAAAACTTGAACATTGTGACTGGTGACGAAACGTGGTGTTTCGAGTACGATCCGAATAGGAAAGGACAAAGCGTCGAATGGTGGCCAAAAAACGAGCCAGCAACCAAAAAGATCTCGATTTGAGAAGTCGAAAGTGAAGACAACCTTCATTTGCTTTTGCGATTCGAAGGGTATTGTTCATCATGAGTTCGTTTCACCGTGACAAACGGTTACTGTGGTGTATTATCTTGTTGTTTTGAGCCGTTTTCGCATCGTATTCGTCATTTTCGGCAGGAATATAGTGAGGAGTGGAGATGGCATTTGTTGCACGATGCCATCTCACCGATTTCTTGACCAAAAATCGAATTTCATCCGTCAACCATTCCCCATATTCTCCAGACCAAGCTTTCGTGCGACTTTTATTTTATTATTTTATTCAACCGTGAAAAACACTGTATTGAAAGGAGACTATTTTGTGAAAAGTAAAAGAATTTCGCCGAAAAAACCATTCGTTTTCATTATTTCCGAAAATTCCTGTTTACTTTGAGGCAGACTGCGTATGTATATTTCTTCAGTAATCCACTAGGTCTAAGGAATGCTTGAGGACAATCAAAATGAAGATGGTACTCATGGAAACTGAAATAGGACATAATGAAAAATGTAAAACGTTTGAAAAAATCAAAGTCCTTAAAAACCTGGCAACACCGGATATTTCCACCTCGGGCTAGAAGTAATTTATGACATTTACGATTCATACTACCTTATAGCATTATGATCTATTTCGTTCCAAATTTCGACGAGTTTGTTTCGAAACTCATTCACGGTAGCTGGCTTTTTAATCTTCTATTGATAATTATCCACACATGCTCGATGTGATTGTCGTTTGGACGTGCAGGCCACTCCATTAAAGTGATTTCTTAATCTTCTAAGTACTTCGTAACGATATGAGCTTGGTGAGGTCTGGCGTTATCATGCATAAATAAAAAGATTTCACCGATGTTTGCCGCAAGTGGTACAATATGTTCTTCTGAAATGTCTGTAACGAACCACTGAACTTTCAGGGTTTCATTATTCACGATTACCTGATCAGTTCGGGCGTTCAAAGAAATTCCTCTCCAGACCATAATTGAACTTTCACCAAAAACACTGGGCATATCTCTAACTTCGACGTCTATACGCTAGAGAACGTCAATCGAAATGACAAAAACAAAATCTCGATTCATCTGTGAATAGAATTCTATCTAAGTCAAGTTCTAACCATTTGACATGTTCCCTGGCATAATTCGATCGGACTCTTTGATGTGTCCCCCTGTAGCTTCTGGATACATCTGGATAGAACACCGCAAGCCTTTGGCCCATTCTTGTATAAATCCGAAGGTCATCTAACACCACTGCTTCAGTACATTCTGCTTCAGGTTGAATCTGTTTCTTTAATTTTATTTCACATAAAAGGAATATGAACGCCAAGAAAATCTTCGAATTTCGTTGGCATATGTCCGGATATATCCGAAATAAACATGTGGTAATAATCAGTTGCGTACCAAAAAAGAAATTCGAAATATTCGAATTAAACATTAATTTCTTGAGGCAGTGTTTATCTGGCAAGTAATTCTGTCGAGAAAAAATAACTTATCTGAAACTCTCTAAATTCAATAGTGCAATCTCATTTTTAAATAAGTAAGGGTAGTAAGTACGGGTTTTTATATTTCCCCCTCAGGTCTAGCGAAACGGTTTTTCATCCGTCTTTCTTTTGTTGAGAAACAAATCCAGGTATACAAATTCAACCTTATGCGTGTGTCTTGTGAAAAATGATTTTGGGTTGGTCGTTACTAAGTGATATTTGATCGTCATATGGTGATTTTGGTTTACTTTGTGAAGACTATCATAAAATTAGGTGGAAAATATTTAATAAACAAACGTGATAGCTATTTCGATATTTCTATCAGCATCAGACATTTACAAATTGTGAGTTGAAACTAAGATACAGTTGTACAATTTGTCTTGAATATAGAAAAACAGGTATGAATAATAAAGAGAGAAAGAAGGAACAAGTTTTCTACTATTGGAATATAGATAGGTATTCAAAAGTACATTTATAATTACTTGAACATCCGAAATATCGGGTAATAACATAGGCCAGTGTTGTCGTTAAGAAGGGTAAGCTAGTTTCTATTGTGTTTAGCTTTGAAAATTTCCAGAGATTCTGAGTAATTGATATTATCTATACTAGTGAAGCGGTGGTTGTTATCTAGGGAATGCTGTGCGATGTTGGAGTCACTTTGAACGCTTTTACGTCGAAATTTCACCCACTCTCTTCAATAAATCTTAATTGTCCCTCATTAATATGAAACCTTGTGCACCCTAACTTTACGGACTCACAAAGTAAATGTCCCCATCGGTCCACTTGTCTCTTATATTAGTTCTCCAACTTTCAAAATAGATGAAATAATTATATTTTCAAAAATTTATCCCCAAATATATATATATATATATATATATATATATATATATATATATATATATATATATATATATATATATATATATATATATATATATATATATATTGGCTGGCTGGCGAAGAGATTAGAAAATGTGGAAAATGAAGAAAATATTTATTCTACCGATTATTATTTCCACAACAGGTGTTATTCTAGAAATCTTCACAAAAGTATTGAGATTTTGGGTCTGAAGAAAATTTGTTTGAACAGTTACAAAAGATAACAGTCATCAAATTTTGTAATATTCTTCGTAGGTTTCTTTCCGAAAAAATAATGAGGTAGAGTCATAGGTTTTTCTTTAGTTTATACTGCTCAGAATCTCATTTCATATTTTATTTATTTGTTTATATAAATGTAATATAATTAACTGACAATTTTGTCATATTTATATTCAGAGCAGTATTCTATTCGATCGTTCACCACTTCACACAAAGCAAACTATTAATGAGTAACATTCAGTGTTACTTGACTAAGGTCCGTACACTGGATTTTTCCGAGGAGAAAGCCTCTGACACTACTCGTTGGTACATTGATAGCATTGTCTGATGATGCTATAGTATGTATATATTCTGGTAGATTGATATATTCTCATAACATTTAACGTTATCCTAATATATAATTATTCCAGGATATGTTTTGATTATAATCATTGCCTGGCAATGGTATTAATTACCGGGTGGTGGATTTATATTTTTCATGAAATCAGTTTGATTGCATGAACAGATATATGGGCAGCTCGTCGGGGTAAAACCCTATATATATATATATATATATATATATATATATATATATATATATATATATATATATATATATATATATATATATATATATAATATTTGGGGATAAATTTGCAACCTCTCTAATCCTGATTCGGATTAGAGAGGTTGTACTGTATATCGATTTTCATCAAGTAACTACCTCCTCAATCAAAGTACCTTTAAATACCTCTCTATATTCCAACAGTTGTTTTTCTCTCTGTATAATTCTTACAACTGTACTCTAGTTTTAACTCACAATATGTAAACATCTGATGATGATTGAAATTATATTATATATATTAAATATTTTCCACCCAATTTTGTGATATTCTTTACAAAGTAAACCAAAAATACCGCATCTTTTGCTGGTTCAACCTTACGAAATGTAAAATCCGCTTAACGCCTCATTTGCCGGTTAAATTTTACCTTCTCATGCGTAATAATTCGCGATATTTCCTCATGAACATCCGATATGTTTCACACTCCTAGAAAACGTAATAAATTTCGCAACTGCATCGAGCTACATCGTAGGGCGTAGACGATCGAGGATTAATAGAGTTCATCGAAACTATTAAGTGAGGATGCAGTTGCGAAACAAGAATTTCAAGATAGCCTCAAACGACCGGGGGAATTCTCGCGGCATAACTAGATTATCGAGTTACATACATTGTTTGTTAGCATTCCTGAGTGAGGAGATCTCACACACGCTCAAACGATTCAAACGAAGCGTTTCCGTGAATCGAGCGGTTTACTCAGTTTGTTCAGTGCTTCATCGTTGTGTTGTTTTAGTTCTGTTCAGTTTTTCTGTTTGTGCTGTTGCTTTTCGTTGGAAATTTTTAACTTTGGTGTTGAGAAAGTTGAGTATTAATTGATAATGAAATTTTTTAATGAGTAGTTCAACTGTTTTTCATTAATGATAAAGTTAAATCTATTCCCAAAGTCATTTATATTTCCATTCGAGGTTTATACGTACTTGTTGATAAGGAGTCGTTTTTGCGCGGTAAAGTGTTAAACCAGTTTGTGGCATATAATATAATTTCCTTCAAATATTTAATTAAACTTATTTCCTTTCGTATTCCAGTAAATAATTATGGTTCTCGAAATAATAAATGTTATCAAAAGTTACATGCAAGATAAGATTATCGTGAACTCATATACATGTTCGTTGTTTTTATACATAAAATAGGAGCGGAAGATCAATCGCTATAATACGAAAGTGTTCCATTTTGAGTCTTATTCTTATCGTTTTTATTTCACTCTTGGACTATTACGCGGGAATTTTTCATCAATGTGCGATAAAAGACATTTATATTTACTATTTGAATGATTACTTTATCAAGTCAACGGATCCAATTTCTTTTTACGAAGTTGAAGAAAAAGAAATGATTGATAAATATCAATATCGTCAATTCAAGGCTTCAAGATATCCATCAACTGTTTACTATTTCTCCACATTGTTAACAACGCTATTCAAGATTTTCCAAAAACTCAAGTTCGATGAGATAGTTTTTGATTATGTAAATGGTGATTTTGATAAGTTGAACGATCAATTGAATAGTATTGAATGGAAAAATTTCTTTTCCATGGATATCAGCACAGATTTGATATGAAAAGGCCCTAGATCCATCTGAATATTCCGCTTGGTTCTCAAAAGAGTTGAAGAAACTTATCGCAAGAAAAAAACTTGCATATAGGAACTTTACGCAATATCCGAATTCTTCGAATTATGAAGTGTTTGCAAAGTTGCGTTCTGATTGCAAACCTTTGACACGAGAGTGTTATTTTGAGTTTCTCAATAAAGCAGAAAATTCGATTTCTGAAGAACCGAAGGAATTCTGGAAATTTATTAATGAAAACAATAAAAATTTTTTTGCCTTTTATGTCTCTCAACGATCGGTTACCCTCTAATGGTCAAGAGAGTCAAGATCACTTTTCCTCTGTGTTGAGAGATCATATTCCTTCTGTTTTGCCCTAATTTTGGAATCACGATAATTCTCTTAATTTAAGTGACAGTGAACCATGAAATATCGTTATGAAAAAACTAAAAGAATTACCAAATAAAATCAGTTCTGGATCTGACGGAATTCCTCCAATTTTGCTTAAAAAATGCTCCGAATCTAACCTAACCTTACCTAACCAATATGTACTTTATTTAATCTATCATAAGGTAAAGGTGTTGCCAGAAGGTTGAAAAACTTGTTTCATAACTCCTATCCATAAGAGTGGTGATGTAGCAAATGTCGCCCATTTAGTATTCTGAATACGCTGCCAAAAATTCTGGAAAGTATTATATTGGACACTCTGTCTCACTTGAATGTATTGACAATATACCGAAGCAGGTC